>JASAUF010000378.1:0-2418559 GCA_030180095.1 Magnolia changhungtana
GGTTGATTTCTAATTCACTGGCAGGGAAGGACATGGATTAATGTCTTCAGCCTGTGGTTTGGACTGGGCCCAGTAGCAACTGAATATCCAACCACAAAAAAAATGGCCTTGAGGCTGTGTTTGGACGTGCTGGTGAATTGAATTGCGAACAAGCAACTGAAAGCGCACGATAAACAGAAACGACGGTTCATGGTAGTTGCAATGAGGAATTAGTCAATCAAGTTGTGGTTATGTTGCGTTCGAGCCTGACTTGAAATTGTCGCATTTGTGACTTAGTGAGCTCAACCTGATGAGACTAATTATTGCAATTCAAGTCGATAGTGCAGCCAAACGCACCAGAGAAGGAAGAATACACACCTGGAATCTGCAAATGTAATGGTCATCTCCCAAGTACTTCCGAATCGTCTCAATTGGTTTTTTTGATGGGATGTGAGGTAAGAAATTCACACTGAGGTTGACCAGGGCCTTCACTCGGTCCGGTCGGAACAGGCATAAGTACCATGCAACGATCGCGCCCCAGTCCTGGCCCACTACATACACCTTCATCCATCCATCCATTCAAAACAGCATCAAAACCACACACAAATACTACAGGTATGAATAAAAAATGTTGCTGGCCTTTAGGGTCCGTGCTATGGCCCATAGTGAAAATGTGGCCCAAATTCAGATTTGTCTCATGATCGGACGGCCCACAAGCGTATGTTGGATGCAGACAGTCAGCCAAATCCTATCTTGATCGTTGGTATTTGAATACGCGAATGGCCAACCTGAAGATATGGATAGCCTGATTTCAGGCCAATGATATATGCGACGGCCCACCGGAAAATGACCCAGGTATAATTGTGGGCCTATGCTTCAGTAACCTAGACCATGCTCTGATGCCTCCCACTAATCAAGGACACCAATGTTTGGGCTGTTGCAGACCGTTGATATATTTCTCTCCTTAACTATCTATTTGTAGGCTTCTATCTATGGAGAAGATTTATTGTGCATGGCCCATTCAAGATGGGCCCCAAAAGATCAGTGGTCTTGATCACCAAAGCATGGGCCTCGCTTGCCCGAAATGAAAATGCATGTTTACTGGGAAAATCAAGAAGCTGGGATTGTCCCATTTGACTCCCTCGTGCATTTTATTATTTACACAAAGGCAAACCCCATATTCACCGTAGAAGACGCAGACATGGAAAAATCAATCGTGACTGTATAGATAGTGGGCCCAATTGCAATGTCCATTAAGTGAATTTTAAAAAGGAAAATGCCCAGCCCATTGACACTATTGCCACTAAGTCCTATTTCTCCTATTCTAATTCAATATTTAAGAAAGATGTGCTTACAAAAATTTATTTATGTATTTTACAACATTTTATTAGATTTTAAAGATTTTTTAAAGGGTGCGTTTGGTTGCCCCAAATATACGATATTTCTCGCACCATATCATGAAATGTTACAAAGCTTCGTGTTAACAACAACAACAACAATAATAATAATAATAATAATAAAAGACCATTTTAAGCGCATCATCTAATGCATATTGGATATATTGGATATTTGTTATGGGTGATAAAGCCTGTTTTGTACTATAAAATCATTTATATGATGGGTTACGCTGTAGCCTGATAAAGCCTGTATCACAAGGGTTGTCTAGTGGCATCGAAAGATTCGATGAAAATAATGATGTTTAAGTGAAATCTGCCCCGATCACCAGGTATGTCACACCGTTTTAGTCGGAGGGTCCAAAATTCAGCCTGGTTTGTACTTTAGTGGGCCATATGAAGGAATACAACCCAATAGAGGAATGCTCACCATTTATTTTTTCACATCCTACCATTATGATTATATGAAATTTACTCCAAACTTTATATGCAAAGTTAATATTTAAGCTTCGAGACCAAGAATTAGGCCCATCCTTGATTCAAATGAGCCACACAGAAGAAAACCATTTGGAGAGTGAGCATTATTGTTTTCCTTCATATGGCCCACCTAAATCATAGACCGACCTGGTTTTTGGGCCATACGACTAAATTAGGGTGATGCATTGGTGATCAAGCTGGATTTTGTATAAGCATAATGATGAGCCTTGTGTGAGAGTGAGAATTTTGTAACTATGAACGCATGAGTGACCTCTCCATGAAAGGGGCTTGAATTTGACTTTAAGGGGAGTTGGCCCAGGACCAGCTCTACAAGGAAAAGATTTGGATGATGACAAGTTTGAAGTAGTCTGAATCTAAGATATTTTTTATTACTGTTAGTATTAAGATTTGTTTGTAGCATGCATTCGATATGAATTGAAATCTAAATCATAATTACCATGGAATCTATTTGATTTAGAATCTTTAATTTGTTTAGCACTATGTAGATGAATTCCAATACGACAGACATTTGTATTTGTCATGTCTCTCATGCATTAGAAAATTTTTACAAATTCTCACACATGGTCAACTATGAAATTTAAGTGACATCCACTTCGATCATCAAGTGCGTCACTCTTTTTTAGCTGTAGAGGCTTGAAAACCAACCCAATCCATGATTCGAGTTGACTATGCAATTAAAAATAATATTCGGGGCATCATTCTCCCAACTGCTTCCTTCATATGACCCATATAAATTATGAACTGGTTAATTTTGGAACCTTACGGTTAAAATGGGGTGATACACTTTTTTTTTTTTTAGAGGTAACGCAGGAAGATCTATTAAACGAAAGCAGAAAAACAACAAAAAAAGGCAGTCCAGAACTGCTGAGATAGCAGAGCCGCTAACCCACTAAAAAGTCAAAATTACAATCAAAGGTCTTTGAAGAGTAGGATGCCCAATCCACCAAAGAAAGAATGGCCCTGAGTGCTACGCGGTCCGCAGAATTGGCATTGTTGTTAAAGCACCGATCGTTCCTTTCAGTCCAAACAGCCCACCAAACCGCGAGGAGGGCCATACGCCAAAGAGGAGTCCGATGTTTCCACAGTTGATCCCATGCCAAAGAGAGAGAAGACTGGCAGTCGAACTTGGAAAACAGCAAGTGACATTGAACCTTAGGAGAAAAATAGACCATATGTTGTGAATAAAGGGACAGTGAATGAAAAGGTGATTAACCGTTTCTTCATTGGCCATGCAACAGACGCAAATATTAGTGAGATACATGCCCCTTTTTCGCAGATTATCAACAGTAAGGACTTTTTGTTTGCCAACAACCCAGCCGAAAGCCGCAATTTTGGGAGGGACCGAGTAATACCAGCCATGATACCGCTGAATATCAGGAGGGCGGGGGAGATTAGCAGACAGAAAGCCATAAAAAGACTTGACTGAGAAGCTGCCCTGTTTCTCCAAGTGCCAGACCAATCTGTCAGGCATGTTAGGATTAGGAATGGCGCTGTAAATGCATCTAAGGAGGGTAGCGTATTCGTCGATCTCCATATCCGTAAGGTCCCTTCTGCATTCAATGTTCCATATGGGGTTCCCGCCTTCAGAAGATAAACAGTCGGCGACCGTGCACGAAGGGTACTTAGCGATGCGGAAAATGTTGGGAAAAGAGGTGCTAAGCTTTGGTAAACCTGCCCAGGGATCTTGCCAAAATCGGGTCCGGTTGCCTCTACCAGAAACGATGGAAATGCCTTGGAGGAAATCCGGCTTGGTGGAGAGGACATCCCTCCATATGACTGACATCCTGCTGTTGCATGTAGTGTTAGTCCACCAACCTCCATCCGATCTGCCGTATTTGGCCTTAATCAGATTGTTCCATAAGACCCCATCTTCATTTCCAAGTCTCCACAGCCATTTTCCCAGGAGAGCATGATTCATAAGCTTGAGGTCCTTGATGCCAGCACCTCCCTCATGCTTCTGGCGACAAACATCCTTCCAGTTGATAAGATTGAATTTATCCCTATCCGATTTGCCGTGCCAGAGAAAGTCTCTTCTGAGCTTATCCAAGATGTTGACAATATAGGACGGACATTTGAACAACGACAATTGGTAGATCGGAAGGTTGGACAGCGCTGAGGTGATACACTTAGGTGATTGTGGTGGACTTTACTTAAACTTTACAATAGGACCGCTAACTTTTGAAGTCAAATTAAGGCAATGTTTATGCAAAAGTCACCCATGTCGACACACGTTTGTGGTGTTTAAATGAAATCCACCCCGATCTCCAAATGCATCATCCCATTTTGGCTGTAGGGCCCAAAAATCAATTCAGCATGTGGTTTAGGTAAGCCATACAAAGGGAAATATTTGAGAGAGGGACGCCTCATATATTGTTTTAATCATATGGTCTACCTAAATCATAAACCTGCCTAATTTTTGGGCCCAACAGCTAAAATGAAGTGACACATCCGGTCATTAGGTGGATTTTACATAAACATCACGATGGGCCAGCATGCATGTATTGGCGTATCTTATTTTTGCATGAAAATAATGCTAATTTGACTTCAAGAATTAGTGAGCCCTATCAAGAAGTTTAACTGAAGTTCACCCAATCACCGGGTGTGTCACCTCATTTTAGCCATGGACTAAAAAATCACCAGAGTCATGATTCAGGTGAGCTATATGAAGGAAGCAGCTGGGAGAGGGATGCCCCCATATACTGGTTCCAATCATATGGTACACTTGAATAACAAACCAGCTGATTTTAGAGCCCCATGGTTAAAATGGAGTGAGATGGAGTGAAACACTTGCGACCAGTTTAGATGCCACTAAAAATGTTAGCTTTTCTACTTACGACAATAGATAAGTAAATTGGAATCCATCCATACATTGCCGTACATAATTGAGGATTCCGGTTCACACGGATTCAATGGTAATTTTGGTTTGGATTTCAAATCTATGCTACCAAAATACCCCTACTAATTAATAAAATAATAATAATAAAAAAAATCTTAAATACAATATTTTTCAAATCATCTGACTCATTTCCTTGCAGAGATAGGCCAACTCGCCCTATAACCGTTTTAGATGCGTGGCCCATCGCCAACCAGATATGCTGATTTTAAATGGGATTTGCTAGTTTATGGCTTACAAACAAAGGAATACAAATAGCCTGTCAAGAAGAAAAATACAATGGTCCACAAGCAGCTATAAACAACGGTCCAAAAATCCAACCACGACATGTTCATAAATTGTATCTAATTGATAGGCCTGCTAACGTCGACCACTAACGAGTAACCCCAATAGAGACAAGACTGCCAAGAAGACAAGTACAGTGGTCCAAATGCATCACCACATAAATGGTCCAGAAATACGTGACCTTTTCAAGTATAACTAGCTTGAATAGTCAAGTTCGTAGCCATTGATGGGATGGTTGTAAAATCATTTGCTCAAAAGTAATTTTATTTAGAAGTATGGTTAATCAAAGGTGGACCCCACATGATGGAAGGTCCAGATCAATAATTGGACTTTCTCTATTATATTTAATATGAAACATCTGACTTCATGCTTTATCACATAATTAGGACCATAAGATCAATGGTGGGATGGGCTGGGAAAAGTGGCGATGGAACGCGTGCAACCTAACCCTAATAGATAAAGTGGATTTTACAAAGACACCGTGGTATGAGATCAAGGTCTTTTAGGATTACATACAGTCCAAAATCCAATAGGTGTACCGTTCACAACACATGCCGTCTCTCTATGGGGTCCACCATATATATTGTATTTGTAAAGTCCACTCCTTCCATCATGTAGTAAACATTATTTATATCGTATATAAAGAAGATAAAGCCATTTAAAAAACCCTCATGGGCCACACCAATAGAAGTAGTTGAAATTTGCTTGCAAAATCGCCAAGTTCACGTGGCGTGGTCCGCATGAATTTTGAATCAGGTTGATTTTTGTGTAGTCTCTTCATCCTACTGAGTTACACTCGATCAACGGTTTTGATAAAAGATACACAATATGGTGGTCCCACACACAAACCTATGCTCTGTATCTCATCCCCATTGTTCCATGCGGCGTGGCCCCACCTGATTTGTGTGGATTTATCTCTTGGCTCCTAACACGGAGGATAGAACCCTGTAACGGAGTGGATTTTACGTATGCAACATGGTGGGTCCCACAACTTCAGGACAGTCCACAATACATGCACCTACACCGTGGTAGCTTCGGTGGATCCTGTGGGGCCCACCTTGATGCATGTGCCTTACATCCAAGACGTCCATTCGTTTTGAAAAGCTATTTTAGATCATGATCCAAAAAGTAAGAAGATCCAAATCTCAGGTGGACCGCACCACATGAACAGTGGTGATTGACCATTAAAAATTGTGGGACAAAATAGTTTCCGATCAAGTTGATATTTGCGTGTTTCTTTCATCCAGATCTTTCTGACATTATCAACGGATGGCCCCAAATAATTTTTTAATGATGGGTATTCAATCTATGCTGTTTCCTGTTGTGGTACACCTAAGATTTTCATATCCTTCCTTTTTGGTAACATGCACTAAAATTATCTAAAAAAACGGATGGACGGTGTGGATGTAAGGCACATACATCAAGGTGGCCCGCACGGATCCACCGAAGCCGCGCCTGCGTGTGCACGGAATAGAAATTAATATTTTGATACTCCGATAGACTGTGAATGATGATACGCAGGCAGTTAAAAATTACCGAGAAATTGTACAGCTGGCATGTAACCAGTTCAACATAGACTGTCCAAACTATGTGTACCATTTTAGATGAACCACGAACCAAAAATTTATTTTATTTATTTATTTAATTAGTTGATTTCTGGACATTTAATGGACGGTCGAAAATGAAAAAAATCAATGTCTTATTTCAAAAAACATCTATCCACGAATCAGAGGATAGTATCATTGAAACGATCTGATTTTCGTAAGGGTTCCACAATTTAGTCGGTTTAATTTGAATTAATATATTCCATATATACCGTTTCAAGTGGCTGCGTATCAAGCGTCATACGCAGCCAGAGTATCATACGACTCGTCCGCCCTTTCTGGAGAAATCCAGGAAGGAGGAAAACACGTTTCAAGGATTGCGTTTGTGCTACCTGATCTTGAGCGAGGACGTCGAGCAAGGCGATAAGATCTCCGACCACGTGGAAGATGGTGTAGCTGGCTGGAGAAGCTGGCGCGTCGGTCTCGCCGTAGCCGCGCATGTCAGGAGCCACGGCTCGGTAGCCGTGAGCCGCCAGAGCGTGGATCTGGTGCCTCCATGAGTACCACAGCTCAGGGAAGCCGTGGATCAGCAGCACTGTGGGCCCCTCCCCTTTCTCGGCAACATGCATGCTTATGTCGTTCACCGATACCTTTCGATGCTTGATCCCTTCCATATCTCTCTCTCTCTCTCTCTCTCTCTCTCTCTCTCTCTCTCTCTCTCCTTATATTTAAGATACTACGAATGAGATGAGTCGTGGTTTTGGACAGAGGATCCGGACAGGAACTGAGGGCAGCTCTTTCTCTCCTTATTTAGACTAAAGACTCAAGAATTGGACCCAAGACTCAAGAATTGGACCGTGTGATGGTGGAATGCATTGATTTTGCATCGGTGACTGAGACGAACCAATGACTATACAGCAAAGGAGGAAAAAAGGAAAGTCGTGGTTTTGGCAAACAGAGGATCCGGACAGGAACTGAGGGCAGCATCTTTGCCTGACTTATCCACACTGTAATGTATGGGTCTTATCCAGACTAAAAATTTGGCAGATCCAAGTCTCAAGTAGACCACACCACATGAAGCAGCGGTGATAATGATTCTCACGGTTGAAACTTTTCTAAGGCTCACCGTGATATTTATTTTCCATCCAACATATTCATAAATTTATATAAACCCGAATGAAGAGGAAAAAAAATAAAATCAGCTCCATCCAAAACTTCCGTGACCCCAAGAATTTTTTAACGGTGAGGTTTTAATCCCCATTGTGTAGTCCACTTGAGACTTGGATCTGCCTCATTTTTACCATTATACCTTAAAATGATGCGAAAAAAATGGATGGACGGTGTGGATAAGACCCATACATCACGGTGGCCACTCAAAGCCGCTGCCCGTTCCCAGCTCGAGACGGCCGCGTTAGGACGCAATCCGCATCTGGGTGGGTGAACCATATTTTAAAAAGGTCCCCATCGGAAGAATCCTGACCCTTCAATAGGTGGCTCAAAAATAGACAGTTGAGAGAGAGAGTGACAGAGAATACTGTTTATCCTTTTTAAAGAATGGTAAGGACAGATAACACAGTTGATAACATGATGAACAGTCTAGATCAATTATCAGAAGTGTGATCAATATGGGCCATTCATTTCTCTTGTGGGTCAGATAATCAATATCCAATCCACTCATCAATGTGATCAAATGATATACGGTTGACCTTCAAAGTTGTAGTTGACCAAGGAGGAGGCTACACGTGTTCAACTTGGACACTGCTTAAATAGTTAAATAATACAACAGATGATTCACAAGTCACTCAGCTGGTCTAACACGATATCATATCTTATCGAGTATCAAAATTGCTGCCGAAAGATGTTGACCGACTTAGAAAAATATAATTGCTTATAATATCCAGATATTGCAATAATTGCAACCAAATGCCTCCTATCCAAACGGGAGAGGATTAGGTGGGCCCCACATTAATTATTTGTTGTATATCCACACCGTCCATCTGTTTTTCTAGCTCATTTTAGATTGTTTTTTCAAAAATTAAGTAAATCTAATTCTCAGTGGACCACACTAAAGGAAATAGCTGGGAATGAATGAACGGCGACCGTTAAAAACTTCCTGGAGCCCATGGAAATGCCCACGTAATGTTTCTTTTTCATCCAACCTGACGATGAGGTCAAGCAGACCTAGATGAAGGGAAAACATACGTATGAGCTTGATCCAAAACTGCCGCATTTTATAAAAAGCTTTTAATTAATTATGATCATTCACCACTGTTTCCAATGGTGTGGTCCACCTGAGATTTGGATATGCTTAAGTTACAGGAGCACGTCCTAAAAATAATATGAAAGGATGGGAAAATTCATCAAGGTGGGCCCCATACGGTAAGGGTGGGTGTTAATTACCCCGGTAACACCTCGTCCATTCCCAACAAACCCTGACTAGGACTGTCAACCGACCAGGCCTGGTTAGGCGTCGGCATGGATTTTGATTTGTTTTTTATTTTTCATGCCTGAGTTCAGCCCATTCACAACCCTGACTCTTAACGGTTGCCTACTTTTAATTTAATTTAATTAATTTAATTTTTACACACTCACACTCACCCACCACATGGGTTGAAACAGAGTTTGTCTACCACAGAGCCATAGAGTTGCCAACTTACCCCATGAACAGCCAGTAGCTATCGGACGGTGCTCAGTTGCCCCCACCAAGATCCATGATGTATGTATTTTATTCACTTTGTCCATCCATTTTTCTAGACTATTTTAGGGTATCAATTTAAAAATTAGGCGGATCCAAATCTCATGTGGACCACAACACATGAAACAATGGTGATTGAACACTTGCTACTAAAAACTTCTTCGGCCATGAAAGTTTTGGATGAAGCTGATATTTATGTTTTCCCTTCATTTAGGTCTTTGTGACTTAATTAATTGGTTAGATGGAAAATAAATATTACATTGTATTTACACATGGTTTGGCACAACCAAATCAATATTCTAGAAGACAGTACGTGGTCTAAATGAAACTCAAAAGTAGGATTTAGAGATATATATGTGGGGTTATTAAATGCTATAGTTCTAGCTATCTAAAGCAATTCTATGTAAGGTAAGAGTCACACTAAAGCATCTCTTCTGACATTAAATGCCAAAAACTCAATTGAAGTAAATATTTATCAAGCATTAAATGTTAGTCTTGCTAAAAGTAACTCTCATGTGGTGTGATGTCACAACTCAGGTACTTGTCATGTACTGCAAATCCAAGATCCACATTATAACTTCTACACTAAGTGTACTTAATTATTTGATATGCTTATACAAAATTCAATTAGCTAGTAGTACTAAGGTAAATCTAAGTTCTATTAATACCCGGCCATGTCTCATAAATAAGAAATCAACCATTAATTCCAAGTATCGATTATAACATAGCTAAGGACCATATCATTCGGGGTATTATGCAATAAAATAAATCTTATCTAAAAAACTTAAAAGAAATAAATAATAATATAAGAACATCAAATAAAATTAAAATGATAATCATGGTTGGTCTAGGACAATAACTTCTTCCTCTATCAAGTAGGGTCACGTGTCCTTTGGGTTATTTTCTTGCTTGACCATGTACTCCTGTTCTTGAGTCACATGCTCACCCTTAATCATATCTGTACAGTTTTACATCAATACATGGATAAGTTGGGCAGCCCTAGTGAGAAGTTCCGACATGGTTCATCACATTAAATTAAAATACAATAACCACAATTATATACAATATAAGTTTAGAAAGAAAACACAAATGTTATGCAATGTGTGAATGTATGAATGCATCAAGTGAGAATCCATAAACTTGCATGAGTTAGAAAATCGTCAATCCACATCGCCCCCTTGACAGACTTCTACCATTTAGTAGGCATAGGCAAGGCCTACATCTACTCATTGAATAGGCTTTCATCAGTATAGTAGGGCTTCTGGTAACGATTCTATCAGGTATACCATCCAGGGAGGTCCTACAGGAATTTAGCACGCGTTGTATATACAAATGATAGGTGCACAAGCATGTTAAGTAGTCGTGAATGACATATCATATGATCATTCCCATTCTCATATTTGAATCATTGTAGTTTTCATGCTAACTAATAACATCATCACAACCATCAATTTATAGTTATATCCATTTATCAAATCAGATCACTAATTGTAATTATACAGAAAATCAGATCATTGACTATACTAGTATATTGAACAAATTACGTCATTAATAATATATCAATCAAAATTATACGTAGAATCAAATTCAATAAGAGATCATAATAATAAGGTTAAAACATATATACAACACATCATCTGTAACACCCCGTACCGCTGGTACATGTGTGTTACCTCTGAGAACTATGTTTATGGAAACTAAGATCGATTAACTAGGTGACTTAAACTTTATAGGTGTAGGTTAGGACTTCCAGTCAACATTAAAGCCATCCACCAGGAGCTATAAGAGCCAAGTTGAACCTGACACCAATTAGAGAGGTAAAACTCAACAAAACACATCAAGTTAAGGCAATTTATAGATAAGTTAACCAAATCATGTTGAGGCAATACACATACTAACAACCCTGGAGGAATAAATTATGGCCAGCTGAATGATCCACGTACTCTAGGCCCCCCATTTAACCGTTGAGACCAACTATTAGGCCAATCCAGCCGTTGGTCTAGTGTACACTAGTCAGATAAGACAAAAAAGGGTAGTATGGCCCACCTGGGCATCGCATGTGCCCCAAACTAGGCCAAGGGCCCTATATAGGGACCCCTAAACGAATGACTGGTGTAAATTTATCACAAACATCACAATAACCCCACATAAGGTGTGTGTGCACTTTAGGCTATGGTGCACGATGTGCACTGGACATAACTAGTTGGTCAAACAACCTATGACCGATTCATTTAATAAAAAGATGCAACATCCTCTCGCCATTTGAAAATTTTAAAAACTGGTAGGTTTCAAACCTCAAAGTGGGCCACACTGGTCACTTTCTGAGCAATCCAATCCGTCCACTTTGCTCGTGTGGCCCGCCCAACCAAAACGGTATAGGGATCCGGGCCCATACATAAGAATAAGGGAAATGCACTTAGACCGTCCATTCTTTTCATGTGTGGTTAGGATCCATGATCAAGAACCATCTAATAACTTGGGATGCAAGCTAGCACCCCTTTATCCATGGGATTTCAGGCACCCACGAGACAACTAAGAAGAAGTCTCCTCATTACCAGAAATGGCCGAACAAACTTTAAAGAAAGAAAATGGGATTTTTCATTTTTGGATACAAGAGGCAGGCACGCCTGGGACCATCCGATGGGGCTACGTGGAGTCATCCCAGCCCTTCCAGCAGGGCGGTAAGAAATGAGAGAGTGAGCTATCTCATCTCATGAGAAAAAAAAGAGAAACGGGATCTCTCATGAGATGAACCCGGGGTGTGCATTGGCAGCCCAAAAGGTGGGCCCCACATTGATCTAGGGACCCATATGGTCTGCTCAAATAGACCAGATCATGGCAAAACACATGGGGCAACATTCTACCATTGATGCTTGGATCATCTTTCCCAACAACCCATTTGGACCCGATCGTGAGTTGGGCCCCACCAGACCCAGAAAATGCGCTTTCGGGTAGTCCAAGGCGTTAGCTGTGCATCCCCAAGCACGAATGAGCTCCATGCACGACCAACCTCCAATCACAACCGTTACATGAGGAGAGCTTTTGACAATTGTCAGTGATCTCTCCCCTATGCCTATAAATAGGGCCCTTTGGCTCTCAACTCTCACACCAAAGAAAGAAAGAAAAGAGAGAGAGAGAGAGAGAGAGAGAGAGAGAGAGAGAGAGAGAGAGGAGGAGGAGGAGGAGGAGGAGGAGACATGGGGAGACGCGAGCAACATCCCAGGTAATGGCCTAGCCCTGCCCCTTCTTTTATTCCCTTCTTCCTTGTAATTACAACCACAATGGAGGCCATATTTTTAGATTTTTCTGACATTCCTTGGCCGTTGCACGGCCCGCACAAGCTATTGTCAAGTACAAATAAGTTATCTAGCTAGACGGCCCGCACTCGACTTGAACCCAACTAGACTGGTCCGCCTTAATGGGATAATCCTGGGTTAATTTATTGGTTGTACCCCACACATGAGCGGTTTAGCAAACGGTTCTGCGGCAAATCCTACATGGACGCCTCAGGACACTGTTCTGGTTGGATAGGACGATACATTGCACTTAAAAGATTGGTACGTGTTGCAACACACAACACCGACGCTGGTATTATGTACTATTGAAAAGCTCATGGGCCACACCATGATGTAAATGTTTTATTCATGCTGTCCATCCATTTTGCCAACTCATTTTAGAGCATGAGCTCAAAATTGAGACAAATCCAAATTTTAGGCGGACCACACCATAAGAAATAGTGGTGATTGAACATCCACTGAAGAAAAAACTTCTTAGGTCCTACTATATTGCTTATTTGTCATACAAGCTATTAATTAGGTCACATGGACCCATATGAAGGGAAAATGCACATATTAGCTTGATCTAATACTTTTGTAACTCCTAACAAGTTTTTAATGGTGGGCATTTAATCACAACTGTTCTATAATGCGATGCACTCGAGATATGAATATGCCTCATTTTTAAGCTCATGCCTAAAAATGGGTTCGATTATGAATATATTGATGATCGAAGGGGAGGGAGGCAAACTTCAAGCAATCGGTCTCTCTCCCTCACTCACATTTCTCTTTCTCTTATCTTCGCTCTCTCTCTCTCTCTCTCTCTCTCTCTCTCTCTCTCTTTCAAGGTTAGGGCACAAAATTTGTATGAGAGGGGGCAAAAAATTGGTGTGAAATAGGGGTTATTTATAGTGTTAAAATGGGTGCAAATGGCCCCAAAGGCCAAGTATTCATTATACTAACAATATGGGAGGTTGTTTCCAACATCGGAAGGTGCAATCTAAGCCATATGATAGGTGCCCCACTAAGAGATCTATGTTTGGTCATAACCATTTGATGATCGAACGTGATGATCAACATTTAGAGAAATGTCATAAGTCGGCATCTTAAATTTGATCGTGATCCAACAGTCCAAAAGCCACAACTTCGACAAAGAGTGTAGGGTGATCATTTTACTTAAGTACAGGTTATCACTTACGACACTTGCACATCCCATTAGCTCTGCTTGCAGGCTAAAGTTGAGCGATCCGAGGTGCCATCTTGGTTCAATATTTGCGATGTACATTAAGCCAACAAGACGGATGTTAATCTAAAGTTTTGAGTTTAGATGACCTAAAACGTACGATGTAGACCTAATTTGGTTAATTGGGGTATTTGTGGAATAAGTTAAACCTCGAGACTTCTGGTGGGTGTCAACTAGTGTTAGACTTATCTACATTCACGATGCTATCCATTCGTGATTGTTGGAAACGAGTATTCGACTCTAATTTCCCCAAATTCATCATTTTAAGTATTATTATGACACTTAGTTGGACTAGTACAACCCTCTAACGGTTCCGCTCTTGCACATACTAGGGTTCTAGTACGAAGTTTTACAGGACGTTACATCTCCGGATCAAATCTCTAATTGCCTTAGTAGAATCTCCTTCCCTGCCCCGCATGTCATGTATGGAGAGAAATGAATAATCACGTTTTCAACACAACGATCTTCCCAAAGGAAGCCATCTTTAGGCATATTATCTCTAATTTAAGGGCTAAGATCATCTTCTTTTTTGGGCCGTCCACAACGTTTAAGGCCTCCAACGCCTTATATGTGGTTTGGGATCTTCCTACCTCCTACTCCATTACGGGTCCCACATCTATTTGCATCTCCCATCAGAGTAGAGTTGAGTCGTGTTGAACTTTGGCATATGTTGAAATTACTTATGCTAAAGTTGACCTTTTTTAAAAATCTCTCCCCTACTTTCTACTTAATTTGGGGAATTGTCTCGGACATTGGTATGTAAGGGCTTTTGGATAAATGTCTTCAAACCCTATTTCAATGTATTTCTAAGTTTTACTCTGCCAATCTTGTAGATGTTAGCATCTAAGTTCATAATGGCGAGAGCCTTGCTGCATTGTTGGACCTGATGTAGAGCGGGTCGCGGACAGTTTCATGGCCAAGATGGATCAGAAAAGGCCCGGTCAACGACAGAAGTGATCCGGACCATCGGACCTTAGATCGAGCGTATCTCGCAATCCGGAATGAGTTAGCTGACATAAAATATATGATTTTGGGGTAGAACGAGCTACTTTAGCCAACCAACCCTGATATGCAGGGTTGCAACACCCGAAATTGCGAAAAACCCCTGGATCGACGGTTGTTTTCCCGTTTTAATTTTATTTTTACTATAAATAGTAAGTTTTAGTTTGATTATAACTCTTCATCCGTCGGGCTTTAAGAGTTGCGCCCAACGTGAAAAGAGCTTAGAATAATTAGGAGAACGGTTTGGTGAAGCCAAATAGGACACTTACTATTTTTGGCCGAAAACCTTGCGCACTAGTAGACATCACTACCGTCTATAAATAGTAAGTCGCGGATTCTAGGAGTTTTAGTTGTAGTTTGATTCTGATTTCTTTCTCATTGCTTGGTACCCCTATTTAAAGGGTTGTGAACTCGTTTTTAAGGATCAATTAATCAATTTCGAATTTCTTAGAATTTATTTCTATTTTTTTGCTTTCTTTCATCGTGGATTCGAGAAGTCTCTGTGAGGAGTCCAGAGAAGCTCTGTGGATTCAGAGTAGTTATCCTCATCACGTTCATCCTTGCGTCAGGACCCCTCTTCCTCTTCATGGGAGATACGTCACTATGCTTGTGGAATCTATGCCTATATTACTCACTCCAGTGGTCATGCCAGTATTTCCTTATCGTGCTTTAAGTACGTTATTTCGAAGCGGGTTGTTGCTCCTCTAAGTTCTCCTTATGGCCTTATTTTAGGGATTGAGTTCGCTTCTTTGTTGTGACGCCTATCCCGGGTGATCTCTTTGAAAGGCTTTAGTGTTTTTTTTTTTTTTTTTTTTTTTTTTTTAAAATTTCCCCTTGTTTTCCTTTTTTCTTACTTCACAGAAAGCCCAAGGTGTGAGCCCTTTTCTTTTCTTCTTCTTCTTATGGCTATTTCTGTTTCCTTGGAAGCAGATTGACTAGTGTGCCACACACTACCACCCTGGCTGATATGGGTACCTATGATGCCAAGACAGGCGCTACGCTCCTTGAGCTTCGAGTTATACAAATCGTTCAAAAGATATCAAAGTTACATGAGCCCTATAATGATGTATTTATTATATCTACTGTTCATCCAATATCTTCATAAGGTTACCAAGACGGGGATGGTAGACGTTAAAAATAGCTGGGGCCACCCGTTATTTTCCATCCAATATCTTCATAAGGTTACCAAGACGGGGATGGTAGACGTTAAATCCCCCGCCACCTTTTGCAGTATGGTCCACTTGATCTTCGGATTTGTCTTATTTTTCAGCTCATGCCTTATGAAGAGCTGGCCAAATGAACGGACAATGTAGATATAACACATACCTCATGATGGGACCATATAACTTGGTGACTTCAACACACCAACCTCGTCGGTAGTACGGCGTACACCAGCCAATCCACTTTCCCTTTTCTCGTGAGCTTTGGACGTAGATTGGGAACAACCTCGCCTGTCCCTGGGTAGGAATGGACATGGGCCAGGAGGGGAAATCTTGATGTATGGATTTTATCCACACCGTTCTTTCATTTTTCTATATCATTTTAGGATACAAACCCAAAAATGAGGTAGATTTCTGAAGTGGACCACACCACGTAAAGCAGCGGTGATAACGATACCCACCATTGAAACCTTCCTAGGGCTTGCTGTCACGTTTAATTTCCATCCAACCTGTTCATAAGGTCACATATACCTGTACGAAGGGAAAACACAAATATAAGCATGATCCAAAACTTCTGTGGCCCCAAAAAAGTTTTCAACGGTAAGGATCACCATTGTATGGTCCACTTGAGCCTTGGAACTGCATCATTTTGGACTTCTACCTAAAAGGATATGGAAAAATGGATGGACGGTGTGGATAAAACCCACACCGTGTGGCCCCTGATCGTTCCTAGCTAGGGTCGGCGGGGGAGTACCCAATCCGCGGCATGTATTCTTTCCTTTTTAACGAGGGATGTGGTAGATAAGTCTCCACCGTACTATGGTAGTGCCCTACTCTCCAACGGCTCATTTTACCTGGCTCATTTTGCATCCTTACCGTCCATCTAGTGTTTCCAACCGTAGATAGACTGTATTGTAGAAGTCCTACAAATTGAAAGTGTTTCTATGGGTTCAATTTGTGGACTTTAGATGGATGGTAAAAAGTAAAACTGCTCAACTGTAAATACTCATCAGGAGCTGAGGCGACTTAATGACTAGGATTGGCCAGCGGCAACCGTTCTGGAACATGGGCATCCAGACAGGGTTTGGAAGTTGTCCTCTTTTGCGTGGCTCTCACTGTTCGGACAAGATTTGACGGGAGAGCACGTCAGGTATGATGGGATATAAGTCAGGCTGTACACCAGCCAAGCTAGCGTGAAAGCCTAGCTTTGCTTGGTTTGATTTAGCTTCGCTTGGCTTGGCTTTAACATCTACTTTAGACAAGCCATGTTCCCGGCTCCATTTAAAAATGAGTTGAGTTCGTTCATGATGGATTTTCACTTGACTCGACTCAAACTCGGCTGAACTCGAGCTCAACTTTACTCATATATATATATATATATATATATATATATATATATATATATATATATATATATATAAAGAGTAATGCCCACATACAATTAGTTGGACATTATATTTTCGTCCAACTAGCTATGCATTTAATGAAAACTTTCTTCTTAATTAATGTAAATGCTTTCATTGCCTACTAATTTTATTTTAGCATAGAAAAGTGGCCACGGCCTGGGTGGACCATGATGGTGTTAATGTAAAATCAACCCCGATATGTTACTCCATTATAGAGTAAGTTTTCAAAATTTATCTCCATCCCTAGTTCAAGAAGACCACACCATTGGAATTAGTGTACATGGAAAGGTTCACCCTCCAAACAGTTTCCCCTAAGCGTGGCTCACATGAATGGTATATAAATCTGATTTTTGGGACCTAGGCTTACTTTTGATATGACATCTAAAGGTTGGAATAGATTTCAAAGTTTCATTGTGATTGGCCCTATAAAAATCAAGGGTGGATGTCTCTCTCCTAATTATTCTCATTGGTGTGGCCCATTTGAATCGCTGGTTAGCCTGATTTATTGACACTTGGCCTATTACTTGATTATACATCTAATGGTCGGAGTGGATCTTACATGCATGTTAAGTATATCCATTAAAAAATAATTGGAGTGGAAGTCCGTGAGATACGTGTTTCCAAAACACTAATACAGTAATACTACACGTATTTTAAGGTTGGAAGTTAATGCAAGTAAGTCATAATGCTTGCAGCTCCCGATTAGTTACTGAACCTGAAGTGATGTCACACATTCTGTGGGGCCCACTATGATGTATGTATTGCATCCACGCCATTCATACATTTGGAGAGACCATTTTAAGGCATGAGTCAAAGAATGATATAGATCCAAAGCTCAAGTAAACCCCACCACAGAAAACAGTGGGGAGAATGACACTCACTCTTGACACCTTCATAGGGCCCACTATGGTGTCTATTTGATATCCAACCTATTTATAAGTTAGCACGGACATGGAATAAGGGAAAACACAAATATCAGCTTGATCGAAAACTTATGTGGCCTCAAGATGTGTTTTAAGGGTAGGCATTCAATCCCCACTATTTTCTACGGTGGGATCCATTTGAGCTTTGGATCTGCCTGGTTCTTTCTGTAAAGTCATAAAGTGATCTTTCCAAATGAATGGACAGTGTGGATGCAACACATTCATCATGGTGGTTCTTACAGAATGTGACATCACGTAAGTAGCGAGACTCGCTAAGTTCCGTAACTAATTGTCAATGCTGGCAGAGAAGGGAAACGGATCGACTACTCCCCTACCAGCCAGTAGTCGATGCTCTGTGGGCCATACCATGATGTATGTGTTTCATCCATGCCGTATGTCTATTTTTCTATATTATTTTATGGTATAATACCAAAAATGAGGTATATCCCAATCTCAAGTGAACCACATTATAGGAAACAGTGAGGAATTAACATTGACCATTAAAACATTTTGGGGACCATAAAAGTTTTAGATCAAGATGATATTTGTTTTTTCCCTTCATCTGGGTCTGAATGAGCTAATTAACAGATCGGATGTCAAATAAACAGTATAGTGGACCTTATGAGGATTTAAATGGTGGATATCCAATGACTATTGTTTTCCTGTGGTGTGGTCCACCTCTCTCATTTTTGGTATGAAGCCCTAAAATGATCGGTAAAAATGGATGAATGGAATGGATGAAACACATACATAATGGTGGGGCCCACAGATCACCAACCCCGTGGCTAAACGAGAGAACATTAAATAAAGAAAAAGAGGTTAAATGAGGAGAGAGAAAAGAGGAGACCAAGTATTTAAAAAGAAAATAATGGGGACACTATAGAAGCTGTACACATATAATATATTTTGGTGATGCACCATATATCTTGTAAATCCGGTCCGTTAATTGGGTAGGGTCCATTGTAAGCATACGAGAAAAAAATATTTTTTTTTTATCAATAGTCCGATATCATTTATAAGAAAAGTGAATTGTTAGAAATCTACTCCAACAATTCAGATTCAAGTTATATGTGTAAATCTAGTGGTGATGAAAATTTACTAAATTTTAGTACATAAAATTTCATTAGCATGCTCTATTTAATAAACGGGTTGGATCTATGACACATAATTCCCAACATACTTATGTAAATCAGTGTCACATATCTTTACATGTGGTGTATTACATGTGAATGAAAATAGGAATTTTGACATTTAATGCACGGCTAGTTGGACCAATTTAAATGGTCTAACTAGTTGTGTGTGAGCATTTCTCTCTCTCTCTCTCTCTCTCTCTCTCTCTCTCTCTCTCTCTCTCTCTCTCTCTCTCTCTCTCTCTCTCTCTCTCTCTCTCTCTCTATATATATATATATATATATATATGGGAAAAGGTACAATGCGCTTGAGCTCACGGCTCCGTCCCATGAGGTCGAGCTGTGTGGGCCCCATCGTGATGCGTTTCGAACATCTACCCCATCAGTGAGATGCACCATTCCATCGTGGGCCTAGGTCCCAAAATTCAAGTCAATCCGTGACTTGTGTGAACCACACCACATACAGAAGTAGAGAGGGGCCGTACACCATTAAAACATTCATAACCATTTTTTAGGGCTCATCGAGATGTGGTTTGCAAATCCAGCCCATCCATTATGTGTGTCCCACTTGAATGAGGGTTCAGACCAAGTTTCAGGCGCATGCAAAACTTAGGTGGGCCCCCACTAAGTGCTTTTATATGTTTTAACAGTGTCTTCACATAATTTTAGATGTTATGGCCCACGTGAGTTCCGTATACGGTTGATTTTTAGGATATCCCATAATTTAAAGGGTACCCATCAAATGCACAACGTTGATGGTCGACACGCATCATGGTGGGGCCCACACAGCTCGACCTCACGATAAGCTTATCGTCAGCTCGAGCGCATTGTACCTTTTCCATATATATATATATATATATATATATATATATATATATATATATATATTGTCCATCCTTTTCTTAGTATTTCCTTTCATTACCCACTCCATAGTCTCTCTCTGCACCAATAAGAAGGCATCTTTATGACTTTATCATATATATATATATATATATATATATATATATATATATATATAGGCATGCTCACCTACACATGTGCGTACCTTTGCACACGTGTCATGGGTGTCGAATCCGAACTGTCCATAAGATGCGGAATCCCATGAAACCTAAGGGGGTGAATTTTCACCCTGATCTAAGATTCTGGTGGGCCATAGCAAAGAGAAATTCAAATCAAGGGAAGAAACTGTTTACATTTTTCATGGCCCGCCAAAGTTTTGATTCAAAGTAAAAATTGGTACCAGGGGCTTTCATGAGATTCTATTTCATGTGGACCGTTCAGATTTTCAAGATTCATCAGATATGATGAGTTCTCAAAAAAGTTCATATGTAGTCAGTACGAACTGGTTCGCAGGTGAGTGTTCCGCTATATATTATTATTATTATTATTTGAATATTTGAATATTTGATTTGGGAGTTAAGTTAGTTGGGTCGGGTGGTTTGGTTGAATCAGGTGTGGGTTAGGTTGGGTTGAATCAGGTGTGGGTTAGGTCGGGTTGCTGGGTTGAGTTGGGTACAGGGAGGGTCAGGTTGGGAGCAAGCTCGACTCGATTTAAGGTAAGCTCGCCTCGACTTGATCCACTAGCTTGTTTTGAGCTCCACTCGAAAGGTTGGACAAACAAGGTAAGCTCCAATGGTAAGCTCGAGGTTGAGTTCCATCTCTAGCTCGAACTCAAGGAGAGCATGAACAAGTCAAGCCAATCTTGGCCCACCTCGACTCAACTCGACTCGATGTACAACCCTAATTATAAGGAAGTGGATTAGGTGTGACCCTTACATGAGGCTCACCTTGATCTATGTATTTTATATCTAAGCCGTTCATATGTTTTGCCAGATCATTTTAGGGGATGAACTCAAAAATGAATAAGATCTAATTTTCAAGTGGGCTATACTACAAAAAATAGTAATGACTGAACGCCCTACCATTAAAAACTTCCTATAGCCTGCCATGTCTCTGCAATGTATATTTGCCATCCAACCTGTTGATAAAGTCACTTAGACTTAGATAAAGGGAAAAAACCAATGTTGGCTTGATCCAAAACTTTTGTGGCTCATTAATAACTAATCACCCCTCTTTCCCATTATATGGTTAACTTAAGAATTGCATTTGCTCTCATGCCTTAAAATGATTTGAAAAAATGAGTGGAGATCGTAGAAATAAAATACATATATTGAGATGGCCCCACGTTAAGGGCCACACCACACAAAATAATGGTGCCAGAAAAAACTTCTTAAGGCCCAACCTAATATTTATTTACCATCCAACCTCTTGATAAGCTCGCACAGACGACGGACCTAAATGAGAGGAAAACACAAATATCTAAAACTTTTGTGGTGCACATGCATTTAATCACCCATGCTTCTTGTGGTGTGGTCCACTTGAGATTTGGATATGTTTCATTTGTAATGTCAGGTAATACATACATCAAGGTGGGCCCCATGGTCATGGCCTCACCGTATTTCCACGGACGCAGATTTCGTGCTAAAGCCATTGGCAGGAAGCCAAGGATTTGGCATGCCATTTTTGTGGGAAATTTCCTGTTCATCCAAGGATAGATCATTTTAGGTGGCATGCCATTTTTGTGGGAAATCTATCCCGTTCATCCGTATGATAGATCATTTTAGGACAAGAGAGTAAAAATAAGGTGGATCTAAAACTAAGTAGGCCACACGAGAGGGAAAATGGGGGAGAACTGTTGAAATCTTCCTGGGCTCCACTTGATGTTTATGTGCCATCCAAACCGTTTATAAGGTCATTACCACTGGGATGAAGTGAAAATACAAAAAATATAGGCTGAAACAAAGATTTTATGGCTATAAGAATGTTTCAACGGTTATCACTGAATATCCACTGTTTCCTCTCGTGTGGCTCAATTGCATTTTGGATACAGCTGATTTTTGGTCGAATAACCTAAAATGATATCTCCAAACCGATGAACGAAGTAGATTTATCACAAAATGGCAGTGGACCCCACCCAGCATCCTTGCGCAGGAACTGCTTTCCCAGGAAATCCGCGTCCGTATTTCCACATTCGCCAGGGAAACGGATTGGCTACTCCATCTGTGAGCCCCACCATGATGTATGTGTTTCATCCATGCCGTCCATATATTTTTATAATCATTTTATTACATGAGACAAAAAAATGAGGTATATCCCAATCTCAAGTGGACCACATTACAGGAAACAATGTTGAGTGAACGTTAACCATTTAAAACTTTTTAGGGTCCATAGAAGTTTTAGATCAAGCTGATCTTTGTTTTTTTCCTTCATCTGGGTCTATATGCACTAATGAAGATATTGGATGTCAAATAAACAGTACAGTGGGCCTTAGGAGGATTTTAAGGGTGAATATCCAATTACTATTGTTTTCCTGTGGTGTGGTCTACCTAAGATTTATATCCCTCTCATTTTTTAAATGAAAATCTAAAATTATCTTTAAAAATGGATGAACGGAATGGATGAAACACATAAATCATGGTGGGGCCCACAGAGCACCGACCACCAGCCACCGGGCTGGTGGAAGGGGGAGTAGCCAATCCGTTTCCATTCCCAGGACACTGCCCGATCATAATCAGATGGAGACGTTTCGGTAGGCCTCACCGTATTTCCACGTCCCCAAGACACTGCTCTATCGTAATCAGATGGAGAAATTAAGGGTGGATATCCAATTACTATTGTTTTCCTGTGGTGTGGTACACCTAAGATTTATTTCCCTCTTATGTTTTGGCTAAAAACTTAAAATTATCTTAAAAAATGGATGAACCGAATGGATGAAATACATAAATCATGCCACAAGAGCACCGACCATCAGCCACCGGGCTGGTAGAAGGGGGAGTAGCCAATCCGTCTCCATTCCAAAGACACTGCTCGATCGTAATCAGGACGCGGATTTCTTCCTGCGCTGGGAACGCAGTGGGGCCCACTGGGATGTTTGTGAGAAATCCTCACTATCCATCCGTTTTCTGAGTTCATTTTAGGACATGAGGCCATGTCCAAAAATGAACCGTATACAATGCTCAAGTGGGCGGCCGAAAACGTGGTAATTGAACCTCCACAGTTAAAATATTCGTGGGGCCACAGAAGTTTTGAATCATTCTAATATTTATGTTTTCAGTTCATCCCAGTAGGAATGATGTTATTAACGGTATGGATGGCATGTAAACATTACTGTTGAACCCAGGGAAGTTTCAACGGTAAGAATTTTCTTAACTATCTTTTCATTTAGTACAACCCACTGGAGCATTAGATACGGTTCAATTTTGATGTAATCTCCTAAAGTTAGCTCACAAAACGGATGGACAGAGTGGATTCCTGAGAAACATCACGATGGGCCACCTAATATACCAGCGCATGAACTTCCTGCGAAAGGCTTTTGCAGGAACTCCGTCCTTCACAGGAAATCCGTGACCCACCGGAAATCCGTGACCCATAATTAGATGGAGACGTTTCTGTCAATTGGCCCCACCGTGTTTCCGCATCCCAGGACACTGCTCTATCATAATCAGATGGAGACGTTTCTGTCGATTGGCCAGTGGCCGACGGAATTTCCCCCCGAAGGTAACTCTTACCAACCCCTGCCACAATTGATTAGGTCGACACGGAGATCTACAGCTACAAATCCACTGCTAGGTGGGTCTAGGCAAAGATCATGGGAAGCGTGAATGCGAGTGCGAGGGCCTTTAAAAAATAGAAAAAATAAATAAGGATAAAATAAAAATAAAATAAAATCTGTGAGCCCTACTATAATGTGTGTTTCATCCATGCCCTCCATCCATTTTGCTGGCTCATTTTAAGACCTGAGTTCAAAAACGAGGCAAACCCAAATCTTAGGTGGAGCACACAACAGGAAAATAGTGTTGATTAAACGTGCACCATAAAAAACTTACTAAGGTACATTGTAATGTTTATTTGCCACCAAACACGTTGATAAGGTCTTATGAACCTAGATGAAGGAAAAACACGAATAGCAGATCATATAAAACTTCTTTGGTCCCAAAAAGTTTTCACAGTAGGTAAGTGTTCAATCCCCAATGTTTAGTGTGAAATCCATTTTAAATCCATTTCTTAAAAAAATATTCTCTCAAAAAACAAAATTTCCATTTTTTTTCTAGAATTTCTAGGATTTGTAGTTTTTTTCAGAAGATATTTTTCATTTTTTTTCTTGATTTTCTAAGATTTATAATTTTTTCCAGAAGAAATTATCACCAACACTAGTGACTTTTTATAATAGAGTAAGCGATAATATCGCCATGTCAATACAACCAAACCAAGAAAATTTCAAAATTCGTGGAGGTGGCTATACTTATGCTATTGATGATATTTTGGACAGTGCATAAGAAATGATTAACTATGCATGGGTGCTTCTTCATGACTTCATACTTAGAAAATAGTATAAGCTTATTAAAACAGTCCTTTACTTGAAGGCGATAAGATCTGTTTACTGAAAACATTAAAACAGATAAGTCAATTAAACTTCTGGAAGAAAGAAAAAATGTGGTCTGTTATTTCATCTGGCTTCTCCTCGTTGATGAAATGGGCCACACCTTCCATCACAATCACATCCTCTAGAAATGGTACGTCTTTCTTGAATTCACCGCTGTGTATATACTCCTTGGCACCAAGAGTGGGATAAGTCAGGTCTAGGTCTCCCACAATGAATTTAGTGGGCACTTTCACTTGAAAACCATCCCATGGCACCGTCAGCTCCCAATTCCTGGATACACACAAAATGTAAGTTACCAAACAAAGCCAAAAGCATTGCTCTAAAACTCTGTGTTGTGACTCGAATCGAAAATCGGTCAAGTGGACACATCTTTGTGAAAGGTGAGTCGTTAAGAGACTCGCTCATGAACATGACCCAGTGTGAATTTAGCCAGCCTGTTTGGTCAGGTCACTGAGGGGGCGTTTGGCGCAGGGTGTTAGATGAGATTAAGTGGGATAAAATTGGCAATTCCATCCAACATTTGGAAAGGATGGAAAAAGTTGGGATTAGATGGGATGGAATTGCATTTAGTACCATGGAATTGCATTTGTTCCCATGCAAGATTTTCTTGGATTTTGAAATCCACCACACGTGGGCCCCACATTGATGCATGCATTTATCCATATACACCGTTCACATGTGACATTCTGGTTATATATGTACATGAATGAATGACACCTGTTGTGAATTTGGTCCGTTAATTACAATTCCATGGTCCACCAACCATGATTTTGCTTCAACCAACGTTCCCCTAGCAAAAATTTTATCCTGAACATGGGATTGGATGGCTACAATACCATGGTCACTGTACAATAATGATGTTAATCCTATCTAATACAATTCAATACCATTCAATTCCACCGACCAAACGCGCCTTGGCTAGATGAACTCAATGCAATAGGTTGTGATACACGCTATTGAATCTTGCATCATTAGCGTATTTAAAAGATAAAAAGGAGGCAGGGTCTTAATGAGAAATCATTTTTTGAAATAGAAGGATCCTCAATGCATTCGAAACAAAACAAATCACATAAAACAAAACAACCTAAGAATTTCATTCCTATGAGAATACGCGTGCTGGCGTAGTCATTAGATGCAGCTTTGATGTTAGTTCATGTGGCAAAAAATAGAAATTGACGGTAGAAAAAGCTGCGTAGAAATAACCCAGAAATCGGAGCCACACCACAAAAGAACGGTTGGAAAGGGACACCCAATTAATAAAACCTTCCCCAATGTTTGTGGGGTCCACTGTGTTGTGTATGCATCATCTAATAAATTTAGATATGTCTCATTTGAATTTAGAGGCTTTAGCATGACTTTACATTGTTCCCTATGTGTGGCCCACCTAATGATTATATCAGCCTGATTTTTTGTTTTTACATTGAGTATTACGGGGAGAACATGATAGCCCCATGTCTCAGCTTTTTTTTTTTAAAAAACTAAATTGAACTTAGCAGATCACTTGCAGGTTTAAAACTCTGTAGTAGTTTAATCCGCCAGTAAAGCCTGTCTTGTTGAATTTTTCAGCATAGTATCCAACATCTGCTTCCGTTATCCAAGAAGGTAAGTTAAGTTCCTTATCAGGCCAGGCTACAAAACCATCTTTCGGTACAATGAGTGGACCCGGATGCCGATATGTAAACGCTATCTTGAATATTTTCCCAGCACCAACGCAAGCAAAGTCAGCTTCAGCTGCTCCAGGCTCCTATGTGCATAACAAAAGCAGGGTTTATGTCAATGGTTCTTATTTTCATAATAGGTGATTGTCTTGATGAGGAAAACCTTTTTAATGGATCTGATTTCCTATACATTTGACTCATTGCTAGGGAAAGAAATGGGCAACACAGTAAGCTTATGATATCAGGGCATTAGCTTATCCTTTCTTCCATCTTATATAGCACCCGCAGCAACAGCAATATCAAAATTACCTACCACTTTTGTTGTGGAAGTGTATTGTCAATAATTGAGATTGTAAAATGTAAAAAAATTTCTATAATCTGAATATGATTTAATAAAAAGGAGTCATGTACGCTTGTTAAATGCAGGATGTGTGGTAAAAAGTAATAATCACATCAAATTACCAACAATGCATATACAACAATTTATCTAAAAGATTCACTAGGTGTAAAATCGACTATCTACTAAGTGATACTTCTCAATAGTAGACCGAGTGCATTTCAACATTAAGGTCATGGGTTCGAGCACCCATGTAGTGTGTGTTGTTTGATATTAAAAAAAAAAAAAGAAAAAAAAAAAAGCCTTCTTATTATTAGAGGTGTACACGAGTTGAACTGAGTCAAGCTTGGCATAGCTCGACTCAACTCGGCCGCTAATGACCTTAGCTTGAACTTGGCTTGGCTCGATCCTCGAGCTTGACTGGCCAGCTCAGGTCGGTTCAGTCAGCAATTCAGGCCAATTCGAGCTGAGTTCAAGCCAAGATCAAACCAAGTTCGCCTATGTAGCATTTTCATAAATACATAGACTGCACTTTCAAATTCTCACTGTTTGTAAAACAGCAGGAGCGGTTTTATAGGTTTTATTTTATTTATTTATTTATTTTTATCAAACTCCTTGTAAGGAACATCAAAATAAAGAAAAAAAGGTATTTGTAAAAGTTCAAATAAGAAAAAAGGTCAGTGTTGTGTAAGAAACTCAAGTTCAAATCAAGTTCGCCTATGCAGCATTTTCACAAACACATGGACTGCACTTTTAAATTCTCACTGATTATAAAACAGTAGGAGCGGTTTTATAGGTTTTTTTTTTATTTTTTTTTATTTTATCAAACTCCTTGTAAGGAACATCAAAATAAAGAAAAAAAAGTATTTGTTTCATATACGTACCTTTCTTGCCACCAGTCAACACTTCGTTGAGTGATTTCATCAAACACTTGGTGAGTAACATCAATATCAAAGTAACCGAGTCACTAAACTAGTTCGATCTGAGTTAGATTTAGTTGGGGTTCAATATGAGTCGAGCGGGTGCTGGCGTAGTCATTAGATGCAGCTTTGATGTTAGTTCATGTGGCAAAAAAATCAGCTCGAACTCACCAAATTTTTGGAGCTAAAAAAATCAGCTCAACTCGGCTCGAACTCAATTTCAAACCAAGTCAAATTAAGCTTTTTTGAGTCTGAGCAAGCTAACAGAGCTAACTTGGTTCTTGTACAGCCCTACTTATTATAGAGTATATAAACTTCAATGCCCTTCATAATTCATGAGGTCAGCCATTCGATGTGGACAGCCCGAGTTTTCCAAGTATTTGTAGGATTTGGGTCAATAGAAGCAGTGATAAAGATAACAATAGCAAGTTCTTATTTTTCATTATTTCAATTGCAATGAAAAGAAAAAAAAAAAACACAGGAAACAAAAAACTCAGATTCAATGCAAAGCTATGAGTGTATGCACACTTGTACAAGTGCATGTAACTGTGTATATAAATGCATTTAAAGGCCTGTTGGATTTTCTAAATTCAATGTAAATGCCCGCTAAATAACCAATTATTACAATTTCACTTATTTGAAAATTGGCAAGTATTTCTGCTGGGAAAAACGGTCCAAAAGGACTGGATTAAATTTATGGGGCCCACCGTGATGTATACAACATATCCACATCGTCCATCCATTTTACCAGAACATTTTGAGGCATGAGCCGAAAGATGAGACAGATCCAACATTCAAATGGCCCACACCAAAGTAAACAGTGGCCCCAATAAATTTTTAATGGTGGTTGTTTGATTCCCTTTTTTTTTTATGGTGTGATCTAATTGAACTTTGAATTTGCCTCATTTTTTAGCTCATGCCCTAAATTTAGTTGGCATAATTAATGGACGGTGTAGATAATCCACATACATTATGGTAGGCCCCATATATATTTGGCAGCATCAGCGATTGTAATTTTGGAAAAAGCAGAAGCCAAATCAACCCTCCACAAGGATGCAGTAATTACCTAAGGAAATAATTATTAGCCATTTACAATATATTTACATTTACTTCAATGCACCGGTAAGTAATTACCTAAGGGAATAATTATCAGCCATTTGGAATATATTTACATTTCCTTCAATGCACCGGTAAATACCAGCTAAAAGAGAAATAATTATTTCTCCGTATAGTTACATCATACTTGATTTAACTACTTTTTTGACACGGTAAATGAAAACATTACAAAATATATATTGGTCCCACTGTGATGCATTTCGCTTATCCACACCGTTCATTCATCATGTCATTTGAATTTATAGTATGAACAAAAAAATGAGGTATATCCAAAACTCAAGTGAACCACACCATACGAAAAAAGTAATCGAATACTTACCGATAAAAACTGTGGGGCCACTGTTTCTTTTGGTGTGGGCCACCTGAGTGTTGTATCTGCTTCATTTTTTGGTGTGCAGTCTAAGTTGCTTGAGTGAATTTTTAAGTTTATGTAAGTGAAATTCACTTAGGCACACTTAAACCACAGTCAAACTTATTTTATTGTACTTAGACACACTTAGTCTTGCATTGTAGAATTGGGCGAAAGAAAAGAAGAGAAGGAGAAAACCTGAAATCTACAGATGTAATAGTCTTCTCCACAGACGGACTGCAGCGCATCAATGGTTTTGACAGGAGGCCGTCGGAAGAAATTAACACTGAGGTTGACTAGAGCCTTGATTCTATCCGCCCCAGTCATGCCCAACAACAAACACCTGTTTTTCATTACTCAATATTTAGTAAATAGAAAAATAACAACAAATAGTAATTGGACGGTCTGGATTGTTGTGCAACTCTGCCATGTATACCACTTTCAATATGGTGGTGAACTATCACGAGAGTCCTTTGCCCGTTCCTTCACCAAAGGCACGTGTGATCAAGGCTTGGCCGTTGAACAGGCGCACGTGCCAGAAATAACCAGCCATTATAAGTTGAGTAGCTGTATACGAAATAAGAATGGATGGTTTGATCTAAAAGTAAAATGCTATAGAGTATAGATGGTGGGGCGCATCCGATGAACGGTAGCGATCTTGCACCCAAGTCTGCATCGGCACGTGCTGAGAGAGTATGATTTGGATGACTCATCGTTGCGAGTAGACGAGGAGATCGAGTACAGGGAATTGATATGAGTGAGCCACGTCCTTTCACCGTACTCGCGGCAGGGTGAACAGTGGATCCCAACCGTATACTTAGTGGGCCTTAGCATGGACGGCACACGGTTGAAGTTTTGTCTAACGCGAGATGAGACGGCAGTGCGGGAAGAACCGGAGTATGTTTGAGCCATCTCTCTACAGTACACGTGGCAGGAAGATGGATCATGACCGTCCATCTAGTGGGCACACTATCACGGGTGGCTCATGTTTCATAAACACACCAGTTAGACAATAATGTCTATTACATTTCTTCAGATACCATCAATGACTGTTTGGCCATTAACTATTTCCATTTCATACCTTCACTTTGAAGGCCAGAAACACCGTCCATCCAAAGTAGTAGCAATCAGATGGACGGATCCGATTGATTGATTACCCAGCCATACGTATTGTCGAGTGTTCGCTATGCCATTTTCCGTTTCTCCGGGCTCTTACCGTATCATCACGCTCATCAAACTCGGATATTGATAAAGATATCGGATCCAACACGGATATCGATAAAGATATCGGATCCGTGGTTTCAAATGGACGGTAAAATACAAAAGAATCAACGGTTGCTGTTTAAGGAGGCAAAGCTCAGTAGAAAGAAAGAAAAAAAAAAAAAAACCACCGGATTGACGGTCCCGATCTACAATATATCCTTCCAGGTGGACGGTGGAAGGTAGCTGCGTCACAAATAAGAAATATATGGATGCGGCTTCGGTGGATCCCTGACTGTGGGGCCCACCTTGATGTATGTGCCTTACATCCACGGCGTCCATCTGCTTTGACAGCTCATTTTTGGGCAAGATCCAGAAAATGAAGCAGATCTAAATCTAAGGATGACCACACCAGAGGAAACAATGGTGATTTAATACCCACCATTAAAAACTTCTTGAGGGCCACGGAATGCTTATTTCCCATCCAACCTATTGATAAGATGACAGAGACATGGATGAAGGAACCACACAAATATCAGCTTGATCCGAAACCTTCATGGCCCGCAAGAAGTTTTTAACGGTCAATAACTACAGTTTCCTCTGGTATGGTTCACTTGAGATTTGGATCTGTATCATTTTTTGAATCTACGTCCTGAAATGAGCAGTCAAAGCAGATGGACGATGTAGGGTACATGCATCACAGTAGGTCCAACAGTCAGGCTCCATTGATGGATGACATGCAGGCACTTAATAAATACTTGAACATTACAAATTAAAATCGTATAGATTTTATCATGACCAAAAATTAAAATTAATGTAACCTTTTAATGGATTGGAGAACATTTATTGGACGGTAGAACATGAAAAATATCTAACTGTAATATCTTCCCTAACAATTGTTCAGATGGCTAGATATTATTGAACCAATTCGATCTTTGGATGTTGATTCGGAGATGGTGGACTACGCAATCTAATCGGTTTAATTGAGTATAATTACTATTTTTTCAATTTCTCAAATTCAGTTGGGATCACTATCTAATGTGCCATTAAACAAACTTAAAAATAAGTTTTAAAAATTAATTGTAAGTGCCAAAAAATTGAAGCCTTAAATTGTAATTTTAAAACAATTTTAGAAATAGTCAAAAGTTAAAAAGAAATTTTAATGCAATTCTACTTTCAACACTAAGTGTGAGAGGAGAGCTCGAGAAATAGACCAATATTTTCAATGAAAATTAATTTAAGCACTTTTTTTATTTTTTTACTTTTCTTTTATTTATTTATTTATTTTTTTTTTCTGTTTCTTTTTTAAAATGTAGACACCTCATTCTAAACAAAATTAAAACTACTCTTACACTTTAGTTTAGCTTTAATCAAAAGTGCTCGTATGGCTCGAGATGTCCACCGTATAACCGTACAAGTTAGACAGGAGATGACTCAAGATAGGTTTTGGAAACATCCAATGAGACGGATCAACGGATTGGAAGGCCTATCGACTAGTTTCTATTGAGAATCGTCAAGGTTACCAGTATAATCAAACGTACAGAATCATGATAAAGCTGCTCTTAAGCCACCCATAAGGTCCTAAGAAGCCCAAAGGAATAGCTCATGAAGGTCTTCAACAAAACTCGAAAATGATTAATGGGACAAATCAATAGGACCGCGGCCCATTCGACTTGATCTCAGCCGCTCGCCTAAAGGTGCCAGTAAGTCATAAAACAATTAAGATGCAATTCCTCAACTCTATCGGTACAAAAAATTCATGAAATGTAATCAAAAGGATTCCCAACATCTCCTGGAGGTGTGATTTGTTGGATCCAATCGGTTAATTATACAGAAGCAGACGGCAAGTGTTGGTTATTGCGGAAGGTGAGTCCTCAAGATCTGACGGTCTACACGAAATTTGGAACCCTTACAAAGCAGAAGAACAGTGCTCCAATGGCCCGCCTATCTACTACTGGAGCAGATCGAACTATTCACACCTCTGATCCTACGGTATATGGTGGCCCCGGATTGCTATGGATGGATCAGATCGTCCTAAGGACAAGCTAATATGGACAGACTATAGGATACTCTCTTCCTCTCTGTATTCTCTCCGTATGAATCGATTGCCTTTCATGAGAGAAGCGCACTCCTTATATAAAAGAGGAAGGAGAGTTTAAGTGGGATTGTGATATGGCCACATGAGCCGATCACATCCCTAACAAAAGAAGGAGAGTTTGGGTGGGATTGGGATAAGGCTACATCATCCGGTCTTATCCCTATCTCCTATCATAAATCAAATTCAAAATTGAATTTGAAATATAACAGAAGAGGAAAAAGGCCGAAGAAGCCAAAGACAGTGGGACCCACCCACTAGTGATTGCTCACCAGTGGGCCCCACTGGCCCACGTCCAACATCTCCCACTCAATCACATTGTGGGATAGGCACATAAATCTGTCTAATTAACTTGCCTTATAACAATCAAATACCAAACATCGCGATCAAAAGAATCAGAGGCGTGGGACCAGCTGGATCACCATAATCTTCTCACAGGTGTTTAAGTACTAAGTGACCACCTAACTAGTACTCAATAACCCAAGCTTTGCAATGCCTGTCCTAGTCCGCATGACCACATCGGATGGAGTTAACTCCCGATCTGGAGTACTCGGCTAACATACGCACTTATCCAACTTATCGAGTTATTCTGAAAACTTGATTTTTCACAAACTTCGACTAAAAGTAATTCAAAGCAATACTTATATATATATATATATATATATATATATATATATATGCTTTTTAAGAAAAATACTGTTTGCAAAAGTGTAATTAAAAACAACTCGATACTGCCGGCGGATAAGTCTTCAAGTGCGTATTAATAGTTCTAGAAACTTGGTGTAGCAAATTGTCATGGGATCTTCCCACGCAAATGTGTAATTTGGAATTAATCAAGCTGCTTTCCTAAGCGTAACCGAAGTCTGGCCAATCAAGGACCTTTCGTCATTGTACACTAAAGTAGCGACACTCAATCTCATCCTCATATACACAAGAGGAGGGTAGCTAAGGACACAAAGAGTCACCTACGGGACTGGCTACTCGCACGTTGCAATGATTAGATCGAATCAAAGCAATCTGTAGGTAAAGGGTCCCTGCATGTGGCTACAATCCACATCGTAAAGTAGACAATACTAGGTGTATGTCGGGTCTACAATACGCAGGTTATTCTACATGAGGTACGACTCATCTCATAACCCCATAACCTGGCTTTAATTTCAGGCCATAACATTGATCGCATGTAAAGGAATGGTGCGATTATGTTATTCGACTTTATCAGTCTCATCTACAAATCTTTATAGGATTGTAGGCGGATACGACTCACTCATATCCTCATCATTTATTATTCACAATAAAGGAAAGTTCATACCTCAATGTATAAACATGACCCCAAATGTACCTCTCTTGTACATTCAAGGTTGGTCAACCCGTGCGAGTGGGTGACCGGCCAGCCGACAAAAAATAGAAATCCTACATGATCTCAAGGTAAATGCTGATGATCTTCATACCTAGTTATATTAGTGTTCAATACTGAATAAATGGAATGAATTGTTCATGAAAGATCAAAGGTATTACAAAACAAGTACATCAGTCAAGTTTTCCTCAATCCCATCTGCCTGACGTGAACCTGAAATAGATCTCTGGCTATAGGTTTCGTCATGGGATCAGCCATCATCTCCTTAGTAGGAATATAACTGAGGGCGACCTTCTTGTCTCTAACTTGATCACGGACGTAATGATACTTGATCTCAATGTGCTTTGATTTCTGGTGGTGTTTAGGGTCCTTAGCCAAGTCAATGGCAGAAGTATTGTCTATCTTCAGCGATATAGGTTGACGAACACTCGGTACAATACCCAGACTCAATAGAAATCTGCGAACCCATACACACTCCTGAACTGCAGCGCAACATGCAATGTACTCGGCCTCCATAGATGAAAGAGCTGTGGATGTCTGTTTCTTACTCGACCATGAGATAGCTCCTCCTCCGAGTAAGAAGACATACCCTGAAGTAGACTTTCCCTCGTCGGTGTCGTTACCCCAAGCAGCATCAGAATATCCTTTGAGTTCGACGCTTGTGCCTTCATAACACAACATTAAGTCTTTTATTCCTCTGAGATAGCGGAATATACGTTTGACGGCTTGCCAATGAGACTGTCCCGGGTTACTCTGATAACGGCTGACTATGCCAACTGCATAGCTAATATCCGGTCTGGTGCAAAGCATAGCATACATTAAGCTCCCTACTGCGCTTGCATAAGGTACTGAGGACATAGCCAATTTCTCGGCTTCAGTCTGTGGACACGATTTTCTGTCTAGCTTGATAGCTTTATCCATAGGGGTTTCAACAGCTTTTGAATTTTCCATCCTGAACCGCTCTAAGATCTTTTGTATATAGGTTGCTTGAGACAAACCTAAAAATTTCTTTGGGCGATCCCTGATGATTTTTACCCCAAGGATAAAGTTGGCTTCACCGAGGTCTTTCATCTCAAAGTTCGAAAATAGCCAATCTTTAGTCAATGTCAACAATTGCATATCATTTCCAGCTAACAGGATATCGTCTACATATAGAGATAGTATCAGAAAAGATCTTCCAGACCGTTTCATGTATACACAATGATCTTCTTCACTCATTGTGAATCCAAAAGTGGTGATGGCCAAGTGGAACCTCATGTACCACTGTCTTGAAGATTGCTTGACCCATAGATAGATTTCAACAATTTGCAGACTTTCTTTGGATACTTTTTGTCCACATAACCCATGGGCTGTTGCATGTATATCTCTTCATCCAAGTCACCATTTAAGAATGCGGTCTTAACATCCATCTGATATAACTCTAAGTCTAAACTTGCGACAATGGACAAGATCATGCGGATTGAGGAGAACTTTGCAACAGGTGAAAAGGTCTCCTCGTAATCAACGCCTTCTTTTTGTGTAAAACCTTTAGCAACTAATCGTGCTTTATACTTGTCCACTGTACCATCTGCCTTTCTTTTGATCTTTAGTACCCATTTGTTACCAATCGCTTTGTGATTGGAAGGCAGATCAACAAGTTCCCAGACTTTATTCTTCTCCATGGAAGTGATCTTTTCGTCCATAGCATTTACCCAATCGGCCGAGTTAGAAGATAATAATGCATCCTGATAAGAATCAGGTTCATCATCATTAACTACAACGCAAGAGAATGTTTGCCCTTCAATATCGAAATATCTTCAGGGAATCAATCCTCTTTCGCTTCGACGTAACTCAGGAGCCTGCTGAGATGTCCTCCCACTATCCTGACGAACTATAGGAGTATCATTGTCTTGTGAAGCAGAATTTCCACTCTCCTGAGATACATCGGGTATTTCAAAAAGTTGTATTGGAACCTTTTGCTTCTCTCGACTTGGGTATCTATCTTCAACGAAGGTCACGTCTCGGGATTCTATCTCAATCCATCGTCCATGGTCCTCATAAACTAGAATGTATCCCTTTGAATGCATAGGGTACCTAATGAACACGCATTCAATGGTCTTACTATCAAGTTTACCTCTATGCGGAGTAGGTAGCAAAACATATCCCAAAGATCCCCAAGGGCGTAGGTTGGCTAGAGAAGGAGTCCTCCCAGACCACATCTCATATGGAGTCTTAGGAATAGATTTGGATGGGACTCTATTTAGGACGTAGACGGCTGTTAACAGTGCGTCTCCCCAGAATGTGATAGAGAGATTGGCTTGAGCCATCATCGATCTAACCATGTCCAATAATGTCCTATTCCTTCTCTCTGCAACACCATTTTGCCGTGGTGTGTAAGCCATTGTGTACTGCCGAACAATGCCAACATTTTCGCAATATGTTTTAAACATTTCAGACGTATACTCGCCACCTCTATCAGATCGAAGGATTTTAATATTTTTCTCAAGCTGATTTTCCACCTCAGCTTTATATTTAAGAAAACAATCAAAAGCCTCAGATTTGTGTGAGATGAGATACACATATCCATAACGCGAGTAATCGTCAATGAAAGTGACAAAGTATTGACATCCGTTTCTGGCATGTACATTAAAGGGTCCACAGATATCTGTATGGATTATCTCTAGTGTGCCCTTTGACCTAACCGCTTTGGGAAATGGTTTCTTCGAAGTCTTCCCGGACACACAATGTTTACAAAATGGCAAATCAACTTTGGATAAGGAGTCTAAATGGACTAGAACGTACTAGTCTTGTCATACGATCCTTTCCGATGTGACTTAATCTCGCGTGCCATTTTTGAGATTCAGATACTACAGTTTCATTCGACATAGCAGACAAAGCAAGAGGTGCATTATCACATTCGACGTCTAGAATAAATAAATCTGAAATTAAATTACCCCAAGAAAAGATGAGGTTATTCTGTCTCAAAGAAACTCTTGTCCCGGAAAAACGAATATCAAAACCATCAGCTAATAACCTAGAAACAGAAATTAAATTCCGACGCATCCCCGGTGCATATAGAATATCATGGAGTATTATTGTTCGCCCTATGCGCGTACGAAGATGGAAACGCCAATCCCTTGTACGTCTTCAACAACATTATTGCCCATGTACAACTTGTAACTCGCCTTGGTTACATGCCGAAATTCCTCGAGTCCTCGACGACTGCTTGTCACGTGCTTTGTTGCGCCTGAATCCAAAATTCACTCGTTAGATATGATATCAACGGAAAGGATTTTAGAACAAACGCTTACATACAGAGTATCTAGTGACTGAGAAATTACCGTCTTTTTATGGGCGCACTGTCGAGCATAATGGCTGGAATTTCCACAGACAAAGCAGACTACATTTGTCTTTTTCTGCTTCTTCTTTCCATTCCCCTTCTTGAGATTTAGAGCAGGTGTTGTGGTCTTCTGTTCTTGGTTATTCTTCTTCGCCTTCTTGCGAGCTTTGGACCGTTTATTATTAGCTTTCCGCTTGTGGGTCTCTGCTACAAAGGCCCTGGCCGAACTTGGCTGAATTGCATTCATTTCAACCTCACGTACCAAGTGGCCACAAAAATCTCTGAACGTAGTGATAGAATCAGTATGGTTCAGAATTCTTTTGATTTGGGCCCAAGATCCAGGCAAGGAACGGTGCATGGCTATAATCTTTTGATTTTCAGTCAATTTACACCCAACATTCCTAAGGGCACCTATCATTTGCTCCATCTTACGGATATGATCTTTGATGGGGCAGACGACGGGCATCCTATACTCATGGAATTCCAATTCCATTGCCCTAACTCTTGCATCTGACTTCTGCAAGCATAGGCATCTGTCAGTGCTTCCCAGATTCCCTTAGCGGTTTCATGCACTTCATACGTAGGTATGAGTTCTTTGTGCATTGTGCTAAGAAGAACATTACGGGCTGAACGATTTTGTTTTCGCCACTTATTGTAGCGAGTTATCACAACCCTATGTTCTTGTAAATTTCCGTTTTCAGCTAAGATGGGTTCCTCTTGAACTACATCGAGTGTGTGAGATATATCGTCCTCGTCTAGAAGGCATCGCACCGCGCGGGACCAGTCTTCGTAGTTGTTGCCGTCGAAATGTTGACCTTTCAGCTGTTCAGCGATTAACGCTTTGGTGGCCATCTCTACATTGCATGAGTATCACTACTTAGCTAAGATCTAAGGTATTGACACTAATCATCAGCATTTCTACGTGTTATACAAATTTTCATAATATAAAAGTAGTCAACACATCTTAACGAGATCTGAAAGTCCACATACCCGAATGGGCGGTGTAGAACAATCAAGTTCTCAAATTAAGATGAAATTGGTACTTTTATAAAATTATAATTGCATAACATGCAACCTTCCATTATTTGGTTGCATGCATCATTTGGTGGAGGAGATTTAACTCCCACTCAGGTTATGCACAACCTTTAATTTTAGGGAGGATTCTAGCACTAAGTTTTTCTTTATGTTCAAATGAAAAATAAGGAAGGCTTAGATCTAAACACATCAAGCCTAATTATTTCACACATATAAACATCATCATCAGAAAGAAAAGTGCCAATATATTAGGAGAGTTCTATCTTCATCTATGATCATGACCATTAGAGATGGATCCAATCATTACCGGTAATGTTCAATATTGATAATTGATCCTATCATCAACATTGATCATCATGGTTGATGATCGTTTCAATCACTAATGAGTTTTAGATCAACGGTGAAGAAGTTATAGTAAAGGAAACATGAATTCAACAAATATTTGCATTTATCTTTCAACAGATCTACTCATGTGGAATTAGTAAAACTAAAATATAGTAGCTGCACGTGTACATCAGCCAACATATGTACAATAACACCACAACACATGTACAGTAATACCACACACGTGTACGGTAGAAACAAGAACGTGTTGCTTTAAGCTCATTACACGTTTTTTCTTGTACACGTCATACTTCGCCAACATTGCACAATAGTTTTAAGATCTAATTCATCCATCAAAACAAGAAAAATATATATATGTGCTAGCCCAAGAATCAGATGGATCCATTTCTCTAACCGTTAGCATTGTCTGGTGGATGAGACTATAAACACCATGTTGTGTGTACATCACACTGCCAGAGAATCAGATAACTCTTCATAAGAGAGTATCAGATAAGAGCATAGGATCAGATTGCAATGCTAACGGTCAGACTGCGTGCATAGCACGCTGAAAATCAATTCAGCGTGAGACTACAAAACATCACGCTGATCGTGAGATCAGACTACGTGCACTTCACGCTGCCAGAGTCTCAATCCCACGGTGAAGATCCATGTCTTAAAAAAAAAAAAGCCCATCTATTCATTACATCTGTTAGACGTAAATCAATCTTCAGTCCTTATATCTTGGTCGAATTTCTTTTTCTACATGTGTGGCCCACATCATTGTTATATCCGTGGGATTTTTGAGGTATGTCGTCCCCATATTAGGGACCATCTGATGAACGGCTATCATCATTCACACATGTGACTTCAAGTCTATTAAATTCAAATGCATTAAACCGAGTTCGCCAAGAGGATGGACGGATTGGATATCACTTATACCATGTGATTAGTCCTACATGAATGGTTGACGTCATAAAAAATATTTGGTGTGATGAAACGGCAGCTATATTTTAGAGGTGTAGTTCAATACTACTTGTATATTGTTGGTATGATGCATATCAACCAATCCTCCTCTCATGTACACGGTAGCTATTTATTAGTAGTGTATTACAATACAACAAGTATTGCTTGTAGCTGATGTGTGTTTCAATACAACATCTATATTAGTTGCATACGTTATTTAAACAACAGCTAGTTGTGTACGTTAGCCAGCACGTGTATTATACGTGTACATGAGTACAACAACCAGCACATGTGCACACGTGTACAGCAGCTATATTATACACATGCATATCAGCTATATGGTAAGATGTTTCCCAGTATACATGTGTATAGCAGAAGCTATATTAAAGATGATGATATTAATGGTGGGCCATTATACCTATCAAAAAAAATAGGCCACCTACCTCTTTTAGATGATAGTATAAATTGGAGATCCGCCGTATATGAGCTTTGATACCACTGTTGGTTATTGCGGAAGGTGAGCCCTCAAGATCTGACGGTCTACACGAAATTTGGAACCCTTACAAAGCAGAAGAATAGTGCTCCAATGGCCCGCCTATCTACTACTGGAGCAGATCGAACTATTCACACCTCTGATCCTACGGTATATAGTGGCCCCGGATTGCTATGGATGGATCAGATCGTCCTAAGGACAAGCTAATATGGACAGACTATAGGATACTCTCTTCTCTCTGTATTCTCTTCGTATGAATCGATTGCCTTTCATGAGAGAAGCGCACTCCTTATATAAAAGAGGAAAGAGAGTTTAAGTGGGATTGTGATATGGCCACATGAGCCGATCACATCCCTAACAAAAGAAGGAGAGTTTGGGTGGGATTGGGATAAGGCCACATCATCCGGTCTTATCCCTATCTCCTATCATAAATCAAATTCAAAATTGAATTTGAAATATAACAGAAGAGGAAAAAAGGCCGTAAGAAGCCAAAGACAGTGGGACCCACCCACTAGTGAGTGCTCACCAGTGGGCCCCACTGGCCCACGTCCAACAGTAAGATCAAGACAACACTGTTATCGCTTAGGGGCCGTTTGGCCGGGTGGATTGGAAGGGATTGAATGGCATTAGGGTGGATGACATGAATTTTAAGGTAATGATGGTGTTGTCAGTGGATTTTCTTAAGATCCATGGGATTGCTATATCGTGTCTGTTTGGCACGCCTAGCCAATCCCGGGATTAAATCTTCACATCCCTCTCAATCCTTTGAACCAAACATGTCTCAAGTAAATTTGAATGGATTAGGGTGGACTGGATGAGATTTAAATGTAATGATGGCGTTGTCAGTGGATTGTCTTAATATTCACGGATTGCTATATCCTCGGATCAAATCACCCAATCTGTTTGGCACGCTGGGCTAATCCCAAGATTTAACTTCCAATCCCTTCCAATACCATCCAATCCCTTCCAATCTGCCTGGCCAAACGGGCCCTTAGGGGGTATTTGGTGCATGGAATTAGATGATATTAAGTGGGATGGAACTTTAAATCCCTTGGTTTGAAAAAATCATCCCTGTTGGTTCATCATAGGTTTCCAATATTGGATTCTGTGCATGGAGTAAGGAGGGCTTGGGAGGACTTTCCCTAATTCAAAATCCATAGGATTTCCTCCTAAAAGCATGAGCTAGAAAGTTCTTGAGCTGTAAGGGAGGTGGGGCCCACCTTGATATTTGTGAGGAATCCACCCCATTCATCGGTTTTACAAGATCATTTTAGGGTAAGTGACCAAAATGAGGTTGATTTAAAACTCAAGTGGGCCACACAAGAGAAATCAATGGGGATTGAGTGACCACCATTGAAACATTCATATGGCCATAAAAGTTTTGTATCATGATAAAGTTTCTATATTATTAGTTTATCCTGATAGGAATGAACTTATAAATGGTTAGGATGACATATAAACATCAAGGTGGAGCTCGGGAAGGTTTCAACAATAGGAAATTCTTTCCGCACTCTTTCCTCTTTCTTTTCGTATGGCCCACTTGAATTTTCGATATGCTTGACTTTTGGTAGCATGTCCTAAAATGATCTCACAAAATGGATGGACAGGATGGATTACTCACAAACATCAAGGTGGGCCCCACCTTACTTCTTATTATAGTTTTCAAACACGATTTTTGAGATTAGTAGTTGTTTCCATTTATAACCAAACACTACATGAATCAAAACATGCATTTAAGCCCTACATCATACATGATCCAAACACCAAAGTGAATGGCTCACTCCCATGACATTAACAGACAATCCACAGACAAGTGCATTTATTGCAAAAAAACAATTCTATCTCACTTAATACCATCTACTTCCATGTGCCAAACACCCCCTTAGATTTGGTTGAACCCGCAGCCTCACCCATGAATCATGGACACTTATACTTAATGGAAAAACAACAGACAATGGAGGCGCTAGTTGTGGCTGGGGGCCCTTCGATGCCTAAGTTAGGTAGATGATCTTGGAGTAGGTGTCGCAGGAGTCGAGATATTTTTGTGTGTACCTTTCCCCTAAAGCGGGTTGGTGCATTTATAGGACTTTTACATATATGAGTGGATTCGTTGGATACGCTGGAGGTGCCCATATTGGAGTGAGAATATGTTTTCAGGAACATCTTCGATTTTACTTTGATCGGCGTGATTTTCGACTAGGATCTTGTCGGATCAATCCTGCTCTTATATGATGCGAGATTCTCTCTGATTATTTTTGTTCTGAGGTCAAGGTCGGTACTCGAGGTCGAAGTCGGTTTCAGAGATTGAGGTCGGTCTTCAATGTCGAGGTCGGGGTCAGTATTTGAGGTTGGCCTCGTTTAGACAGTTTGGTCGAGATGATAAGGTCAGCTGATAAATTTTATTACCGAGCTTAATTGACCGGTTTGGCTTGGCCATCGGGTTTTACTTTACTCAACATCCCTGGTAGTATACATTTCGGTGGTTCAAGAGGTCTACTTTAATGGTTCTCTGCCATGTGTCTCATACATCGGGTTAGTTCGGTTTTTTCCACAACAAACACCATAGCTCCAAAAATCTATAGAGCACTGGATGCATAAAGTGCTGGGTACTATAAAAAAAAAGACCTTTAAATGACCAATTGTGGAAAGTATTCCCAAATGGAAGTGTCTTTTTTAAAAGTCCAAATGATATCCTAATTGATGGGTTTTCTTGACCCATCTTCGACCGGTCGTGAGCCCTGCTCGACCGGTCGAAGGCTGGTGGTCGACCAGTCGAAGGTTCGAGTCGTGACTTCGACTCAAAGTCCAGCGAGTATTTTTGCTGTTTTTTTTACTGTAGCTACGACTGGTCGAAGGGATGTCTCAACTAGTCGAAGGGGTCCTAAGATTAGTCGAAGACTAGGTTCGACTAGTCGAAGGTTACGCTAGATTTGTTCGCGATTTTTTTGTGGCTATGCGGTTGAGTCCTTTCGCAACAGGGATGCGAAAAGGAGTTTCCCAAACTATAAAAGGGGTTGCCTAGGGTTTTTCTAAGCACAGCAAGAGGGTTTCCTAAAGCTTTACAAGGGATTTGCTAAAGGGTTTAGGGCTATCAAAGGTGAGAGAGAGGGAGAAAGAGAGAAAGGAAGCTTATAGAAGGGAGGTTTTGCTCGTGGAGGTTTTCTACTTTGCAATTTATATCTCAGCGCTTCTATGTCCTCATAATCGGTTAGATCTCTCCATTTTCTATATTTCTCTTATTGTTTATCCACTCCTGCATGAGTGAAGAAGATTGTAACGTTCTACTTCATAGTGGATTGTTGATCTGGACGAGGTCCCGTGGTTTTTACCTCTTTGAGGATTTTCCACGTAAAAATCTCTTGTGTGGTGTGTGATTGATGCTTTGATTTATTTCACTGCTTTATTATCCATAATTCTGGTTTGTTTCGGGAGGCTAGATCCTAAGGTTTGTGCAAGGCATCCCAACAAAGTGGTATCAAAGCTAAGTTCATTGAACGGGTAGGATCGGTTTTGAATTATGGAAGGTGGCTCAAGGATGATCAGCCTCAATGGTTCTAGCTGGACCATATGAAAGGCTAAGATGGAGGACTTGCTTTATTGCAAGGACCTATATTCTCCAATCTTAGGCATATCATCAAAATCTAATGATATGACTGATGATGATTGGAAGAAGACGGACCGAAATGAGGTAGGGTTTATTAGACAATGGTTGGATGATTCTGTGTTCCACCATGTGTTTACGGAAACCTCAGTCGCAAGCCTATGACTAAAATTACAAGGGCTGTATGAGAGGAAGACAGCCGGTAATAAGATATTTCTGATAAGACGACTTGTAAATCTCAAGTTCAAGGATAGTGGTTCTGTGGCCGAGCACATGAATGAGATCAGCAATATAGTGAACCAACTCACCTCTATGAAGATGGTCCTGGATGATGAATTGCAGGCTTTACTATTGCTTAGTTCATTGCCTGACAGTTGGGAGACATTGGTGGTGTCTCTAAGTAACTCCGTGCTAGACGGAAAGATATCCATGGAACAGGTAACTAGCTGTCTCTTCAATGAAGAGACAAGGAGGAAGTCTCAGGGGTTTACTCAGCAAGAGGCCCTTGTGACATAGGAACGGGGGAGAGGAAAGAACAGGAAGGGCGGGAGGGCCCGAGATAAATCAAGAGGTAAGTCGAGTAACAGAAAAGATGTTGAATGCTGGAATTGTGGCAAGAAGGGCCACTACAAGCATGAATGTCATGGTAAGAAGAACGACAAGAAAGGAAAAAGGAAGGAAGATGAATCAGATTCCACTGCGGTCGCTTCAGATGGCGACATGGTAGTTATTCTTTCTATAGATCATGACGTATGTCTCACGACTACGAGTCAGGACACCGACTGGGTGATAGACTCGGGAGCTTCTTTTCATGCGACTCCACACAGGGACTCCTTCACAAGCTACAAGTCAGGTGACTATGGGACTGTGAAGATGAGAAATTCTGGTGTATCAAAAATCGTGGGAGTCGGTGATATTTGTGTGAAGACCGATGTGGGCTGCACATTGGTTCTTAAGGATGTGAGGCATATCCCAGACCTTCACCTCAACTTGATGTCGACGGGAAGGTTGGATGATGATGGCTATGAAAGCCGGTTTGCTGGTGGACGATGGAAGCTCATCAAGGGTTCGTTGATCGTGGCCAGAGGAAAGAAGTGTTGCACCCTTTACAAGGCAAGTGTTAGTATGTGTAAGGGTGGATTGAACGCAGCGGAAGATTCAGCTATTGACATGTGGCACAGGCGTCTAGACCACATGAGTGAAAAATGGCTTCAACTACTAGCGAGGAAGCGGCTCCTTCTAGACGTGACAGGTATACCTCTCAAAACCTGTCTTGATTGTTTATCAGGGAAATAGCATAGAGTTTCATTTATTAAAACTGCTTCTCATGTTAATAAAGTGCATGCATTAGATTTGGTTTATTCTGATGTTTGTGGTCTTATGAGGACAAAAACCTTGGGTGGGGCATTGTATTTTGTCACTTTTATAGATGATGCATCTAGGAGGGTTTGGGTTTATGCTTTGAAATCCAAGGACGAGGTCTTTGGTGTATTTAAATTGCTTCATGCTATAGTCGAGAGAGAGACAGGTAGATCATTGAAGTGCATCCGCACTGACAATGGTGGTGAATACATTGGTGACTTTCATGAGTACTGCAAGTCCCTGGGTATACGGCATGAATAGACGGTTCCTAAGACCCCTTAGCATAATGGTGTAGCTGAGCGAATGAATCGCACCATTGTTGAGAGAATCAGATGCATGTTATCCCATGCGAAATTGCCCAAGACGTTCTGGGGAGAAGCAATGCACACAGCGGTGTATTTGATAAACAGGTCTCCATCAACCCCGTTGAATGGAGAAGTACCTGAGAAGGTGTGGACTAGACATGATCCATCGTACAGTTATCTCAGAGTGTTTGGATGCAGGGCATCCGTTCACGTACGAAAGGACGAGAGGTCCAAGCTCGATATGAAGATCAGGCAGTGTGTGTTCTTAGGGTACGGTGATGAAAAATTCAGTTACAAGTTGTGGGATCCAACCGAGAGGAAGCTCGTCAGGAGCAGAGATGTGGTTTTCTTTGAAGATCAGTGTATAGAAGACATTAGTAAGCCAGAGAAGAACCGGCCTAGTTCAGGTGAGCTAGATGACATGAATTCGGTTACTCCTCCCGTGGTGCCTGATGATGGGGGAGTACAGCAAGGTGTAGAGGACGAGGGAGTTCCTTCAGAAGATGGACCAGGGGAGCAGCCCCCACTTGATCCACCTGTTGAGTCACAGGTGAGGAGGTCATCTAGGGATAGACAGTCGTCCAAGAGGTACTCGCCGCATGAGTACATTATGCTAACCGATGGGGGAGAGCCAGAAGATTATTCTAAGGCCCTAGCCGATGAGTATAAGGGGGAGTGGTTGAAAGCTATGCAAGAGGAGATAAAATCTTTGCATAAGAACCACACCTATGACATGGTGAAATTGCCTAAGGGCAAGAAAGCTTTGAGCAACAAGTGGGTGTTCAGAAAGAAGATTGAGCAGAAGAATTCACAGACGAGGTTCAAGGCCAGACTTGTGGTGAAAGGGTTTGGTCAGAGGAAAGGTATAGACTTCGAAGAGATATTCTCACCAGTGGTGAAGATGACATCCATACGGGTGTTGCTTGGGTTGGCGGCTAGCATGGATCTGGAGATAGAGCAGTTAGATGTTAAAACTGCCTTTCTCCATGGTGACCTGGAAGAAGAGATCTACATGCACCAACCAGAGGGGTTCGAAGTCAGGGGCAAGGAGCATATGGTGTGTAGGCTGAGGAAGAGCTTGTATGGGCTGAAACAAGCTCCACAGCAATGGTATAAGAAGTTCGATTCGTTTATGTTGAAACATGGGTATGATAGAATGGAGTCAGACCACTGTGTGTTCACGCGCAAGTTCTCATATGGTGATTTCTTAGTTCTACTGTTATATGTTGATGACATGCTCATCAAGGGAAAAGACATCAAGAAGATTAATAGGCTGAAACAGGAGTTGGGCAAGTCTTTTACGATGAAAGACTTGTGCCTTGCTAGACAGATCCTAGGAATGGAGATAACCCGTGACAGAAGTAGTAGGAAGCTTTGACTGTTACAAGAGCGGTTCAATATGAATGCAGCGAAGCCGGTCAGTACTCCATTGGATGGTCACTTCAGATTGAGCGACAGGCAGTGTCCCAAGACGAAGACAGAGGTGGAAGAGATGCAGAAAATACCCTATACGTCAGCTGTAGGAAGTTTGATGTATGCTATGGTGTGTACACGCCCAGACATAGCATATGCGGTTGGTGTTGTCAGCTGGTACCTTGCCAATCCTGGCAAAGAGCATTGGGCAGCGGTGAAATGGATACTACGGTATCTAAGAGGCTCATCCAGGTTGAGCCTATGTTATGGTGACGAAAAACCTGTGTTATAGGGCTACACAGATGCAGATATGGCAGGTGACATAGACTCCAGGAAGTCTACATCGGGGTTCATGTTCACGTTTGCAGGGGGAACAGTTTCTTGGCGGAACAAGCTACAAAAGGTCATAACATTGTTGATGACAGAGGCCGAATACATTACAGTCACAGAAGCATGTAAAGAGATGCTTTGGATGAAAAGGTTCCTACAGGAACTTAGCCTAAAGTAGGAGGAGCATGTGGTCTATTGCAATAGTCAGAGTGCTATACACTTGAGCAAGAATCCAAGTCAGCATTCCAAGTCGAAACACATTGAGATACGATATCACTGGATCAGGGATACTTTGGAACAGAAGGTGTTACAGCTTAAGAAAGTCCACACGGACGATAATGGGTCAGACATGATGACCAAGGCTTTGCTCAAGGGCAAGTTTAAGGTTTGTAGAAACCTGCCTGGCTTGAAGAAGGTGGATCCCTCCTGGGTCAAAAAGGGAAAGATTTGATGGATTTTTTTACCCATCTTCGACTGGTCGTAGCCCTGCTCGACCGATCGAAGGCTGGTGGTCGACCAGTCGAAGGTTCGAGTCGTGACTTCGACTCAAAGTCCAGCGAGTATTTTTATTGTTTTTTTACTGTAGCTACGACTAGTCGAAGGGATGTCTCGACTAGTCGAAGGGGTCCTACGACTAGTCGAAGACTAGGTTGGACTAGTCGAAGGTTATGCAGTTTGTTCCGCGATTTTGTGCGAAACTACGGATTTGAGTCCTTTCGCAATAGGGATGCGAAAAGGAGTTTCCTAAACTATAAAAGGGGTTGCCTAGGGTTTTTCTTGGCACAGTAAGAGGGTTTCTTAAAGCTTTACAAGGGATTTGCTAAAGGGTTTAGGGCTATCAAAGGTGAGAGAGAGGGAGAAAGAGAGAGAGGAAGCTTATAGAAGGGAGGTTCTGCTCGTGGAGGTTTTCTACTTTACAATTTATATCTCAGCGCTTCTATGTCCTCATAATCGGTTAGATCTCTCCGTTTTCTCTATTTCTCTTATTGTTTATCCACTCCTGCGTGAGTGAAGAAGATTGTAACGTTCTACTTCATAGTGGATTGTTGATCTGGACAAGGTCCTGTGGTTTTTACCTCTTTGAGGGTTTTCCACGTAAAAATCTCTTGTGTGGTGTGTGATTGATGCTTTGATTTATTTCATTGCTTTATTATCCATAATTCTGGTTTGTTTCGGGAGGCTAAATCCTAAGGTTTGTGCAAGGCATCCCAACACTAATATGTGTTGTTATTCAATCAAATAGGAGGCCACGTGTTAACAAACGGCCCATATTTGAAACCTGTGTGATTAAGATATTGTAAGTGTGCCAGAGCCATACTCGACTCAAGTTCAATTGAACACTTGCGATCATATGATCCAAATCAGTTGTATGATTAGATATATAAAGGTTGACCTGAATGTCCAGCTACTAATATTATAACAATCAAGTGATTTAGAAGGGGAGGGTTAGTTGTTATGAATGGATTCATTTCGTCTTGAGGCAGATACTTTTCTTTCAATGGTGATCGTGGACTTTAGATTTTTTAATAATGTAGTAATGGATGGAAATAATTTAGAAAAAACTAAAGGCATGTTGATTTTATCAATTTATAATTGAAGCTAAGTACAATTAGCAAAAAAATAAAATAAGTAAAGAAATAAATAAAAGATAAATACATGTGATTGTCTATAGGAACAAACAATTGAGATAGGTGATCAGCAAGATATAATTGGAGTGTGATCTTCCAAGTAAAGACTCAGTTGATCGGGGATTCGTCGATGGTGGATTGTGGATATTTATACTACTCCCAAGCGTACTGCAACGATGGCATTAGACAATAGCAATTTAAGCTACCCTAAACTTCGAACGTTCTGCAGTGGGGTTAGACAAAAGTAAAGGAACTAAAAACTAGAACTAAAATAAGCAGCGTTGCATTGTGTAGAGAGATTATTTTTGGCAAGAGCCTTGTGCACTTCATCGGGTGCTCCTTATATAGTTTTGGGATGGTGATTGTCCATATCGAGATCTCCTTGCCAACCTGGCTACGAATATCCTCAAAGATTAGAGAATCAAGCCATATCCTAGACGGACTTATATTCTTGATCGCATCCTTTGATTTCCTTCTATTTTGGGAGAAATCGGCTTCTCGAATCTTCATAGTCATCGTGAAAGCACCGATCGTATATGGAAAGTCTTCACATTTTCACAGGATTGTATGAAAAGGCATTGTCGAGCATATCTGGATTATAATAAACTTCCTATATTGTCAACTCTTTATAAGTTTGTCATACACGCTGTTTCGTCTACACGTGCCACTCATGCGAGGGCTATATGTGTCTCTTGTCGTGGTGTCTCGTCTATGAACCTGTGTATGACTCTAAGCCATTTTACTTTTGATAGGTAACGTGTGTTGAAGGATATGGGGTGAAAGATATCCTCAAGGTGCAAGTAGGATTTCGTTCGTCATTCGTACATAGTATCGACATGTGACGACATTTCGTTGGTCCACGTGGATGCGCTAGGACAGGTGTAAACAACTTCTAAACCAAAGCTACGAGGAAAAAAAGGCCCTTAAAGGGTTGTTATTTAGCCTATTTAAGGGCAACAACTGCTGGCCATTTAGGGTGCAGAGGTTGAGAGTTGAGAGGGGCCGAAGCTATTGGAGCATCAAGAGGGTTTGTTGAAGTTCCTGTTAAGTCACGCCAAAGATGTTGCACCATCAATCCACCTTACCGGTTTGTCTAGCCTCTCGTTAACTCTAAAGAGCCAAGTGCATCGTCACTCTATCCAAACAAAAGTTCAAATATTCTAATATGAAGAAGCTTCCAAAGTTAAAGAGTATGGTTGGAATCCAGACATCCAACCATTCCTTTTGATTAAAAAAAAAGGATATCTAGTTTTTTCTTTTTCCTTCCCACATATCGAATCAAACCGTACTCCACTCCACACATTCCAAGAACATCTACAATATCCATATATGCACATCCTTACTTCTATACTACTACATTTTTCTTTACTATGTTTGCCCTGGATCCTGATACCCTACACAGTATGGTGTAATGTAGTGACATGGAAGTTTATTTGAATTCCTAAAAAAACTGTAAAATCCTAAAAGGTAGAGACCGTGCATTGCACATGTGAAAAAGAGTACTTAACCCATTTCTTTTCCGTAATCGAGGCCCGTAACCAAAATTTATGGTGTTGATCAACCATAGAAATTACGTGGGTAAAAAAATCTAGTAATATTCTTATCTTGAAATGATTCTATAGTTTCTAACTAACTGTAAACTTTGAAATATATTTGGCTAGTGGCGACTCCAGTCAAATTATTCAATCTAATACGCACCTAGTAACATCTCATGGCTATTCTAGCTGATAACTACCACCCTAACAAATACTTAGAGAAAATCAAAATTGGTGACAAAGAATTGTAGCTAGAGCTGGGCATCGAGTCGAGTCGGACCGAGTTAGGGCTAACTCGACTCGATCCGATTTTGAAATAGGCCTGACCCGAACTCGATATCGAGTCCATCATGCCTGACTCGATCTGAGACTAGTCTAGCCTGGATTGATCTAGACCGAGTCTGATCCGATGAGAAGTACCAAGTTGGCACCGAGTCAGATTGAGAGATGTGGGAGGGAGAGACCGAGAGAGTGGAGAAGAGAGAGAGGAGGAGGGTGATAGTGGTGGGTGGTTGTCGGGCTTGGAAAATAAGGTGGTTGAGGGAGAGAGGGAGAGAGAGAGAGAGGTCGGGCTTGGAAGATGAGGAGGATGAGAGAGGGAGAGAGATTTTGGGATCGGGTAGGGGTAAGGTGCGACAGGTAGGGTTAGAGAGTCGGGTTTTGAATTGAGTTGGGTCTAATCAGATCGAGTTTCGGGTTGAGTTGGGTTGAGTTACTAGGTAACTCAAACTCGACTTGGTTTGAGTTCAGATCGGGCGAAGCCTACTCGGTTCGAACCGACTCACCCATTTAGTTCAGGTCTAGTTAGATTTGAACGAGTCAGACGAGTCGAGTTAGCCGGATCGAGTCGTCCGGTGCCCACCTCTAATCGTAGCAGCTCTTGCTAAGTGCGTCCGCATCTTCTCACATTAGTGTTGGAAATGCTCTAGTTGGCACTAAGCCATGGTTTAATTAATACAAACACTTAATAAATTGAATTTGTCAAACAACCTGGATCAGTAAAAATTATTAAATTTTTATGATAATGACTCAAAATAAATTTGATCAAACGACCCTTAATTAAATCTTTCAAACCTTTAATTATACAAAGATGATGGTAACCGCCCATATTCAAAGTAAAAATATCCAAATATATATTAAAGGTTGAAATAATACAATGGAGTTCTTTAATGTGCCAATCCACCGTACAAAGTGAAAAACATTGTGTAAACGGTGTAGATCATTCCAAGATCACCCCAGTTCAAAGGCCAAGGTCTTGACTTACAATATGTCGGGATGTATTCGTGATAGATAACTGATCACCTACAGGCAATGGTACAACAACATCTTTACTGCAAGCGTGGCACTCGTTAAACGGTAGGCCCAACCATGAATGCCATCCATCTCGAAAATGAAGCTGAATCACTCATTAGAGATGTCCACAACTGTATGTTGATTCAAACCGTCAGTTGTCCATAGATTCCAACGGTGTAGCTTGCCTAATGAAAGGACCGGTTTTTGTTCCACATAAGACCTTTCTTGTGGGACCCACTTATTTAATGGTATTGATTTCCTAAACAAGCGGCATTTAGGCGGGAAAGGTGGTGCCGTACTATGATCGGGCTTCTATCTGATGGAGAAGATTACGGCCTAGAAGTAAAAGCAGGAAGCATGTGGAGGGAAAAGGGAGAGGATTGTGTGTAGGTACGTGTGACGCTGGTGAGCTCCGAGTCGTACGAACGGTTCAAAGGAGATCAAAGTAACATGGGCTCCACAATGATGTATTTATTATATCCACACTGTTCATCCATTTTTCGAGATCATTTTAGAATACTATGCAAAAAATTAATCATATCCAAATATCAACTGGACCACACCACAAATAGTAGCCGAGATAATGATTTTCACCGTTAAAAATTTCATAAGGCCCACCGTAACGTTAATTTACCATCCAATCTGTTCATAACGTCAAAAAGACCAGGATGAAGAGGGAAACAAATTTCATATTGATCCAAAACTTCTGTGAACCCTAAAAGGTTTTCAATGGCAGACGTTCAATCTCCCACTGCCTTTTTAAGTATGGTCCAATTGATAGTTAGATCTGTCTTATTTTTTGTCTCAAGCCTTATGGCGAGCTCGAAAAATGGATGGACGGTTTGGATATAATACATACCTCATTATGGGACCCACGAAACTTGCTTACGTCAATACACCAGCTATATAGGTTTAAATGCATGTATGCGGGATGATATGATGCATGCCCTCGCTACAACGCTCCCTCAAGCGACTCCATCTAACGATCGCATATGACAGTACTCCTTCAGAGCGACCTCGATTGCCGAGTCACCACCATAATTAATGCGATGCAATGCGATCGTGTTAGCCGAGTTATTAGTTAAGTCTATTCATCCAGTAGGTTGGGGATTCTGATTCACCCTACGTATCACTACTCTAAGCTGGTTGCGAGGCCAAGACCCCATCAATGTATGAGGCCGAGGCCCCACGGTCCGTGATCCCGTCGGGTTCCTCATCCCCGACACCAAGCACATGAGGAGTGCCGAAAGAAAGGGATCACTGGCGGTCACTACGGGGAGGTGCGGTACCTTAGCGTAGGCCGACAGCTCGGACACAGTGTCCCATTCTACCATGCCCGGCTTACGAGGCTGTGAACTAGTTTCAAGTAGATTATCAATGGGCTACAATGGTTGCAGGGTGGTTCAGGTTCCATACATATGTGAGCACACATGATTAACAAACAGGGTCGATCAGTTAGTAGGCTAGACCGCACGAGTCAAGCGAGTGTGAGACGAGTGACCTCGAGCACAAGAGACCCATGTAGTCGAACTACAGCCATCAAAACACACCCTCTCAAACCTATGAGTTTAGTCTGAGGGTAGTCCCACCAATGAGACTACCATCTCTCCTCATGATTCCTGACCATCCCAAGGGTATGGAGGGTGATTCATAGCATACCGGCTACCAATGTATAATCTAGTATAAACCACATCATGCTCTCACACTTCTCAACATATCATTCAGATTCTCATATCAAGCATGGTTAATAATATCATGAAATAAGTGCATGTGAGGTGTGTGTGTGTGTGTGGGTGAGGGAGTTACGCACTCCCTCCATCTCAAGCCATCATATGCACAAGGGTAATGAAAGCATACATATTAAGAGGTAACAATATAGGGAGAAAATATTAAGGCATAAGTAAGGATTCATCCATACACATGAGCATGTGAGAAGCAAGAACAACATCATGGAGGTTAAGCACGCAATTTCATTCGATTTAAACAACGTACATTCCTAGGGCCTTCTCTAGATTATTAAATCATAACATCCAAGCAATCAAAATTATTACACTCGTACTAAAATTGGTGCTAGGCCACCTAAGAACAATGGTCCGCACCTTAGGATTCGTTGAAGATTTGAAAATGACCTAGGAACATCGATTTGGGGACCGGTTGGTCGGAATCCCTAAAGCAAACTCATACATGTGAGAAATTCATGCAAAAACCCCCTTCCTCACAAAGGTTCTAAGGCAAAGGGAGGAAGAACCTTACCTAAACGATTGACGGACGATTTTGGTGGTTGTGGTGTAGGGTTTCCTCCTGGAGATGAGGTAGGGAGTTGGAAGGGATGATCTCAGGTCCACCTTGCTCTTCTTCCCTCTCTCATTCTTCTCCTTTCTCCTCTTTCTCTTCTCCATTTTCTCTCTTCTCTCCTTCCTTCTCTAGGGCAAAATCGTATGGGGAGAAGGGGTGCTCAAATGAGGCCCTTTTATAATGCCAGATTTGGTGAAAATGGCCCTAAGTGTTGGGTTTTTACTATACTAGACCTATGGGAAGGTCTTTCTAAGCTCTAGGCCCACTATGGGGTGTACACATTGATTTATACCGTAAGATAGTTAGCCCTAATGATGATCTACGTATGAATATGATCCGCCCGCCATTTAGATGTGTCAATCAACGAGTATGATTATAAGTCTGTTTAACGGTCACCGATAGTCGATCGGGGCCGCGGCTATACGGATATGAGTAGGGAAATATTCTTAATCCACGGGTAAAGTTTGGTCGTAAACCAATGACCCGAAATCCTTAACTTGGCATAAGAGTGGACGACCCAATTCACTTAAGTTCCAGCTCCTTTCCTTGAGGTATTTGCACTGCTCATGCACTCGTCCTTTGGTTCAAGTTGAGCGGTTCTGGGCACTACCCAGGTCTAACTCCCGCGATGGATGTCGAGCTCAACAAGATGGACATTACTCTATAATTTTGGGACTAATGGCCCACCAACGAGCGGTCTAGAGCTTGTTTGGAAAATCGGGGCATTTTTGGAATGAATTTGGTAATGAGATTTCTCGTGGGCAATGATTAGTGTTTGGATTAACTATGTTCATAGTGTGGCCTATTTATAACTAGTGAAGGTGGAGATTTGGTCGTGCTTACTCTAAACCATCGGTTTTAGGCTAAAAGAGTAGCGGGGTTGCTCTGATGAGTCTCTGGTCACGAAATTTATAAGACAGGGGCTTCACGGCCTGATGAAGGGTCATACGAAGTTTTAGAACAATTGGATGAACGATTATGGGGTTTGATCAAACGGTTCTGATTGTTAAATGGCCCTGTGGGGTCCATTCTGATTGATGAGACATTTCTGGTGGCCTTCTAGCCATGAAATTTATAGGATAAGTGCTCCATGGCCCGATGAAGGGCCACACAAAATTTGGGAATGATCGGATATGGGGTTCGATCGTACGGGTCCGATTTGTGATCAACGGTTACCGTGCCACGATTAGGTCCTAGATTTGGATTCCAGTTCTGGGTGTCCACTGAGTCCGCAGTCCGGGATGGACCACAAGCCTAGTGAGATCTATGATTTCCTAAATTTTTAGATTTTTCTGACCTTCCTCAGTCGCTGGGCGGCTCACACGGGCTGTTGTTAAGTGTAATCGGGTTACCTAGCTCGACGGCTCGCACATGGTCTTATCGTGACTAGACAGGACCACTCGTGTATAAGCTAATGTTGGATGCTAATGGTCAGTTAAGTAATATTATAAGTTAATAAAAAAAATTTCAAGGATTTTTAGAAATCCAAAACAGTGAAAATCGAGGATGTTACAGTTTGCAATCCTAAGAGAATCTTTACAACCCATCCCATCAATTAATCAATCAATCAATCAATGCTTTCTTTCTCCTCAAGTCAAGTAATTACCTAGTCAACTCTCTCCCTCTCTCTCTCTCTTACACACCCATACATGTCAAGTACAACATCACCTCACATCCATCACTCACATCCATCACCTCTCTCTTACAACCACCATGTCTCTCTCTTTCTCAACACATTTTCCAAGCAACAAAGGAGAGCAAAGAGTGGACGTCCAAGCTCTTCCATGTGAGAGAGAAGTGCATGTGTGTGACCCACTTCCCACCCCAAGATCCTTCATCCTAGCTATTCATCTCTCATCATCTTCTATCAAAGTGGGACACAAGGAGATCGGCGTTCCATCGGACCAAGAAGATCAAACGGTGGGTGCTTTATAGGCTAGATTTTCATGTCTTGATGATGGGCCAAGTGAGGCCTACCGAACACCCAGATCCATAGCTCAAGTGGTAGACTGAGTGAAAGATACCTCGTCTAAACAATTAGGTTTTGGCATCGATTCCCTAGTGGGGGTGGCTAACAGTGAAGTGTGATCTGACAGTGGGTGTCCTAACAAGCTAACAAAAAAAAAGTGAGGCCTACCGATTGATGGTATGGATCTCACTTTAGACCCTAGGTGTGGCCGATGGTCCACCTTGATTGACATGATTGTTCCATGATGGGTTTATTCTCCATGGACCCAATCATGATGTTTATTTTTTAGTTTAAAAGAAGTCATCTAGACCTTCCATTTTGGGTGGAGAAGAAATCTCCACCGTTGATCTTTGATTTGGTGGGCCCACATACATTGGGACCCACTTGATGTATGATTGAATGCAAGAGAGAGCTTATAGTGGTGGAGCCCTCCATCACACGTGTCCCTTTCTCTCTCTCTTCCTCTCTTTTCCATTTTTTTTTGGGTGATGATGTGGCTATGTGGCCCACCCAGATGTACCCACCTTGATGTATGTCTTATCCAAACCATCCAAGCTATGTGGGCCCTACCTTTGTGGAAATGGGAAAAAAAATATCATATTGATCTAGGTGGGCCACGTCCACGTGGGACCCACCTTAAATGTGTTATATTCAAACCGTCCAGCGTCCCTGGACGCTGGACATGGCCACAACGTGAAGTTTAAACAGACGGTAGGTGTTCTGACAATATATATATATATATATATATATATATATATATATATATATATATATATATATTGTGACGCCCCGTCACTGTGGTCACATGTGGGCGGGCCCCAAGATGGCTGGTAGGCTACTGTGTAGCTGGCAGGCTACTATGTTGGCAGGTTACTGTGCACACAGTGAAGGTGAAATTTTGTCCCATATTGGAAGTGTCGTCTGAAGTTGTGGTGGTTATATGTACGAGTTGCCACCCTATACTGTATGAGGCCTTTTAGGGAAAACTCCGAAAACAAAACCGTGCGGGCTGTGCCTAGAGCGGACAATATCATACAGTGTGGGCGTGGACCGTTATATATATATATATATATATATATATATATATATATATATATATATATATATATATAGAGTAATGCTTACACAAAACTAGTTGGAATTCGCATTTTCGTCCAACTAGCTTTGCATTTAATGAGAAAATTCACTCTTTTATATAATACATACGGTTACATTTGAGAGGTTTTAGAATGCATGTCATAGTTATGTAAAGTAACATGTGTGTCAAAGATCTAGGCCATTCATCAGTTAAGACCCACTAAGAAAAGTTATGTAACAAAAACTAAGAAATTGCACTTGTAAGAAAAGTACGTATGCATGTTAAATCTGGGTCGTTGGATAGTTTTATTAACAACTAACACTTTCCATAAGTATTTGACATGATCGATCATAAGATCATCCAAAAAAAAAATAAAATTGTCCTTGGCATGTTGACATGTAATTTATCTAATGCACGGATCTGATTTTGAGTTGGATGGTTCAAATCTATAATAGGTGTGTAGCCCATCATATATTTACTCTCTCTTCGCATGTATCCTCTTTCCAAATATTTAGCATAAAGTTTGCCTGACCTTCCTAAGGGTAACACGGCATTGCTTTCCTAGATGTAGAAGGAAAGAGTTCATGTGGAGTAGATCCACCCCGTCTTTCATGTGGGCCACCTTGTGTTTGTAGATGGACTTACAATTAAGGTAGGTTCAACACTAGATTGGGCTAAACCATGGTAAGTAGTTAAGATAGAAAGTCCCACCATTAAAATTAACCAAATTGTGTTTGGCGAACTGACTTATATATTTGGTTGTTGTGGTGTTTTAAAAAAGTAATGCTTGTGATGGGTCAGCCTATTAGACGGATTGGATGTCATTTCTAGGCAAAAGGTTGGATGATACGTACTGGCTGGACACAAAACGGTACTCTAACCTGACGAACTTGGACTTTTTTTATTGGAAAAAAAATAATTCACCATACGCTCTATTTTGATTTTTTATTTTATTTTACGCGGCTCACCTTGATGTGTATGTGTGATCCACTCCAACCATTAGATGTGTAATCTTATGTTGGGTATAGAAGACAAAAATCAAGCCCACTCGTGATTTAAAACTAACACCGTGGTGGGTTGAGCCGAACGGGCCACTCTTTTCCAAAGTTCGTTTAAATCACTCATCTGCTAGCATTACGAGGATTAATTACCAAAATAACCCCACTTCTCTTCCAAGCATTATGAGCCTTAATTATCATATTAAATTACGCCAAGCAGTAGTGTTTTGGGAAAAGGAACCACACGGACTCCCACATCTGATTTTTATGGGCTCACTCTGACATGTATGTGCGATCCACTCCGTCCATTAGATGTGTAATGCAGTGATAAACCTAGAGCCAATAAATCAGGCTAACTGGTAATTCATATGGGCCACACCAATGGGAACAATTAGGAGGGAGACATCCATCCTTGATTTTTACAGGCATATCATGACGAAACTCTGAAATCCATTCTATCCATTATACGTCACACCAAAAGTAAGCTTGACGAAACTCTGAAATCCATTCTATCCATTATACGTCACACCAAAAGTAAGCTTGGGTCCCAAAAATTAGGCCCATATATGATCCATGTGAGCCACACCATGGGAAATAGTTTAGTGGGTTAACCTTTTCACGTACACTGTTTCCACTAGTGTGGTTGACCTGAACTAAGGATGGGGATGAGAATTGAGTCCTTGATCTAACATGGGGTGACATACCTGATGGTTGGGGTTGATTTTACATTAACACAGCAATGGGGCCCACCAAAGTCGTGGTCCCTTTTCCATGCCAAAATGAAATTAGTATGTGGTGGGAAGCATTTACTTGCGTTAACTAAGAGGGACTCGTTTCATTAAATGCATTGCTAGTTGGACAAAAATGCAATGTCCAACTAGTCGTTCACACAACTTGTTGGACCATGCGTTTTGGTCCAACTAGCTGGCATTTAATGAGAAAAAAGTTTCTCTCAAGTACAAGTTCTCATTAATTAATGCTAGCTAATCAATGTTAAGAGAGGGCGTTTGCTCCCTGGTACGTTTGAAAAATCTATTTCAAAATGGTCGTTGGCTTGGGTGGGCCTTATTGTGGTGCTAATGTAAAATACACCCGACCATGACTTGTGTCACCCCATATTAGAGTTAGGGATTGAAAATCAACCCCATCGGTGGTTCAGGTGGACTGCACAATTAAAAACAGTGTTATGAAAAAGTTTCACCCTCCAAAATAGTTTGTTTGATGAGGCCCACTTGAATCACGCGTCGATCTTATTTTTGGGTCCGTCACCTAGCATTTTCTGTCTCATCTAATGGTTGGAGTGGATTTCACACAATCATGATTGGGGTCCTGTAAAAATCAAAGGTGGACATCTCTACTTCAACTATTATATTATTATATTGGTGTGGCTCACCTGAATTACAAGTCTGCCTTATATTTTGGCTCTAGACTTACAATTAGATTGCACATATGATGGTGGGAGTGAATATTACATACATGACACGGTAGGTCATATTAAAAATCAGGTTAGATTTATCTCACGCTGTTTAACCTCTTCCGATTCCGTGAGAAGGTGCGTTTTTCAAAAAAATAAATAAATTAAGTGCAACTTGTTCTCAAGCATTACTGTGCATCCCTGACCTTGGGCTTACCTTGATATACGTGTTGTATATCCATGCCCTACATCCATATTTTCAGCTTATGATAAGACATGATGCTAAAAATAAAGTAGATAAAATTCTCAGGTTAACCACACAATAGAAACTGTGGTTAGTGGGCATTAAAAACTTTTTGTGGTCCAAAAGTTTTGGATCAAGCTGAAATTTGTTTTTTATTTTTATTTTAATTCATCAAGGTCTTTGTGACCTTTTCAATAAGTTGGGTGCCAAGTAAAAATTACGGTGGGCCCTAGGAAAATTTTAATAGCAAGAGTTCAATATCCACTATTTCCTATGATGTGGACCACTTACATTTCTAACTGCTTCATTTTTTTTTTATTAATGTTCTAAAATGAGCTCAAAAAACCAATGGGCAGCCATATATAATACCTACGTCAAGGTAGGTGGCATGACCAGCGATGAACTGTGTTGCATGAGGAAGGGGCAACAGTTAATCCTCAAGTTTTTTTTTTTTTTTCCTTCTAATATGGCCCTTTTTTCTTGTAACGGAGCCCAAGAAGTTTAACCGCAGAAGCGGACGCCTAAGCTTATTTTTATTGGCCCATTAATGATGTAGTGATGTGCATGTGAGATCCACTACGACCGTTGGATGTGTCATCTCATTCTACTTTTCGGGACAAAATATCATACTGACTTTTGATCCAGGTAGGCTACACCAATAAAACAGTAGAGGGGGAGACATCTACCTTTGATTTTTACAGTACCCACGGTTATGTGTAAGTGAAATCTACTCCAATCATTCAATGCCATACCAAAGATTACGCATAGAACTTAAAAATCACAGCCATACTTCATTTAAGAGCACCTCATTAAAGGAATCATTTTGGAAGGTGTGCTTAATTTTGCACACTATTTTCATTTGTGCAGTCTACTTGAACTATCGATGGAATTGATTTTCGGTTCCTAGGTCTAACATGGGGTGACATAGTTGATGGTCAGGATGAATTTTTAATTACATTAACACCAAAGTGGGGCCCACCCAAGTTGGGGATTATTTTCAAAAGAGCTCACGGAAAGCTACCGTGGAGCAAACGCCCTCTCTCCTAACATTAATTAGCATTAATTAATGAGAACTTGTATTGTAATTATGAGAATTTTTTTCTCATTAAATGCCAACTAGTTGGACCAAAACGCAGGTCCAACTAGTTGTGTGTGAGCATCTCTCTCATATATATATATATATATATATATATATATATATATAATATTTAAAGGTTTTAGGTGGGCCGCTCATGCAAGATCCACCTTGATGCAAGGATCAAATCCACGCCGTCCATCCTATTTCTTAGATTATTTTAGGCATTGAGCCGAAAAATGAAGTCAATCTGACTTTTTAGTGGGTCATAGCATAGCAAACAGTGTTTTCTATAGTTGAAATCCACCTGATGTTTCTACACGCCGAAACATGCTAAATATTAGGCTTGTTTGGCTCGTCTGGAGACATAGGAGCCAGTGGACGGGGTAGATCTGCCAGATGTGGGCCCCACCTAGGAAAAACCTCGAAAATACATTTTTTTTCAAAAAAATAAAAATAAAAACAAACTGCAACATCGTCTTGCGCTGCTGTGCTATGGATGGACGGGCAGGACCACGAGTCCCAGTCGTGGGCCCCATCATGATGTATGAGAACATCAACACCATGCATTTTGATGAGGCCCCTTAGGGCAGTGGGCCCCCCAAAAATCAGCCCTATGAGCAGCTCAAGTGGACCACACGGCAGGCAACAGTGTGATTGAACATCTACAATTGAAACCCCTTTTGGGTGTTTCAGAAGTTTTGGATTGATATGAAATTTGTTTTTCCTCTTCATATGGGACTGTGTGACCTTACCATAGGATTGGATGACAAATAAACGTTATGGTGGGCCCTACATGGAACCCACCCAATGATGTATGTGTTTTGTTCATGCCGTCCACGGTAGTGGACGGTGGAACCCACCATGGTGTCTGTGTTTTGTCCACACCGTCTACACCACTGGATGGTGGGACCCACCCCATGATGTACGTATCCACACAGTCCACTGTTTGTACGGTGGGGCCCACCATGATGCATGTGTTGTATCCATACGTCCAACCATTTTAAAAGCCCATCTTATGGCCTAAGGCCCCAAAGAGGCAGATCTGCCTATCAAGTGGACCACATAGCAAAAAGGAGTGGGGATTGAGTGTCTATCATTGAATCCTTTTGTTGTCACAGAAGTTTTGAATCATTAGGAAATTTGTTTTCCTCTTAATTCAAGGTTGTGTAACCTTATGACCAAATTGGATAGAAAATAAATGTTATGGTGGGCCTTGAGAATTTAATGGTAGAAATCATTACCGCCATTGTTATTTGGAGTGCAGTCCAGTTGATCTTTTTGATATGATTCATATATATAAGGCCATGTGATTAGGCCCATCTTGATGTATTTGTGGCCCGTTGTTGAGGCCCACTTATTACATATATGAGGCCCATATGATTAGGCCCATCCTGATGTAGTTATGACTCATCCGTTGAGGTCCACCTTGATATATATGAGACCCATGTTATGAGGCCCATTTGATGTATTGGAGGTCCATGTGTCGAGGCCCAATGGGATGTACATGAGGCCCATTGTAATGTGATTCCACCGTGGTTTATGTGTTGACCTTTATAGCAGGCTATGTCTTGGGAGCAATGATGGTTTGACGTCCACATTGTAAGGATAATGTTGGTTAAATGTCTACATTATATCTCTCCCTAGGGCCCATTAATAGGCCCATACTTGTTGTGCATAAGCCATCTAGGCCCATCTTCGTTGTGAGGATAGTTCATCACTTTATAACATGCTTAGTGTAACTCCATGACTCATGCCCATACGCATCATATGTATGCTTGATATGAGTCATGACTGATCATTGCATATGCCATTGGGCAGATCATTTATGAGACTCGTTGATAAGAGTTACCCACATGAGCGCGTGGTATGCGCAAGATTGTTGCATGACCGGACAGTGTGCTTCATGCATCTTGCATTTGTATGCCTTGATCATTGTACGCCCTAGCGATATCAGGGTCGTGGCCTCACAGGCACATCATGGATGACCATATCGGATACCGAAATACTTGGTTCTAGCACTGTGGGCACTTAGGATGTCCTTGGGTGAGAGTCCTAGAACCTTTTTGATACCAGGAGATACTCCAATGTCTAGACCGAATGGATACACAAGCATCCGAGTGTCGAATACCAGTAGGCCGCATCTCCCACTTTGTCGTGGTTGATTGGAAGGGGGTGTGGCCTTATCCGCCCGAGTGAGGGAGTTATAAGCTAGGCTGAGTTTGATTAGCTCGCAAATGAGTCCGCTATCGACGAACCGGGTAGGTATTGGCAGACTATTGGTCAGGCGGATAGTGAGATCTCTTCCACTTACTGGGCTGTGCGGCTAGGGAGGCGGCAGTTAGTGCTTAGTGTATTAGGCCCCGGTGATATCCTAGAGAGAAACTGTACTGATATGTGTACTTGATGAGGACTGACATGTTTATTTTGCATCTGACATATGACATTTGGCTACATAGGCCTCGCATCGCATGGTCTTGGTATGGCCGATAACATTCATGCCTTGCATCACATAGCCTTGGTACGGTTGATTGTATTCATGAACTTACTCGCATATTTTCGCATTACTCTGATATTGTATACTTGGCACTTGTCGTGCGTACACACTTACACCACCCTCTAAGCTTTTGCAAGCTTATGCACAACTGTTACGTGTAGGTGTCGTTGGATCGCAGCAGCGTTGAGGCAGGAGCGCGTATCAGATCATTTTGGAGCTTTTTGATCACCCTGTATTTTCCTTTTCGTATTGTACTTAAAGTATTTGATATAGTGGATATGTGGTGATGTTGTTTTGTGATTTGGTTATGCTCCATTACAAAAAAATTTCATACTGAAAATTCTCCTTGTAGGATCCCAAGATCGGAATCTGGCGTGTGAGCGTCGGGAGTCAAGAATGGGGCACTACGGAGGCTGTCGGCATCGGATTTGGTAATCGAAAATTTTGTGAGCCCATTTTTCGAGTTTGGGGCGTGACATTTTCAACATGTATGATGATTTCAAAGTTTGAATTGAATAAGTGCACAAAACAATGATTTAAAGCCTAAGAGAAATCGAGGAGAATTGAAGAATTGGAAGATAGATTTGAAGATTTCAAGTGCCAAAAGATCTAATAAAATCAAATATTGATACTGAAAGAGCAAATGAAAAACATGTGCATTGAAATTAGAGAAAGAAAACAAAATTTTGATCATTCGAAGATAGGGTTCGATTGATCGACAAATCCTCGATCGATCAACAAAAGACATTGAAGAAATTTAAAATTATGTAGAAAAACATTACAATAAGACTTAAACATGAAAGCAACATTACATAACAAAACAAGAATAAGACAAAATAAAAAAGTTGGTTTTTCCTATTTTTAAATTCAATTTTCCTAGCAAGATAACCTATCTGGTGAACCACACACGTCTGCTGAATATAGACCAATGATTATCCTTTTTCTAAGAGCCAAATTGTGTGTGCGAGTGTGGCCCAGTTAAAGAATGGTCCGAGAAGACTTCTGGGTACACTTAAGGTGGATCCTGCATGATTAATAATCGTATTTCATCTGTGACCTAATTAACACATATGGGATGCATGACTTTGTCATTTGTTTGCTTGGATGCGAATTGGAAGTCCTCCATGTAAAAGAGTGGAGAGTCGAGTTATATATATATATATATATATATATATATATATATATATATATATATATATATATATATATATATATATATATATATATATATAGGGAAAAGGTACTATGTGCTCAACCTCAAGATAAGCTCCCGTGAGGTCGAGTTGTGTGGGCCCCACCGTGATGCATTTTGACCATCAACACTGTGCATTTGATGGGTACCCTTTAAATTATGGGATATCCCAAAAATCAGCCGTATATGGAACTCAGGTGGGCCATACCATCTAAAATTATGTGAAGACATTGTTAAAACATATAAAAGCACTTGGTGGGGCCCACCTGAGTTTTGCATGTGCCTGAAACTTAGTCTTAACCCTCATTCAAGTGGGACACACATATAATGGATGGGCTAGATTTGCTAACCACATCTTGGTGGGCCCTCAAAAATGGTTATGAATGTTTTAATGGTGCACGACCCCTCTCCACTTCTGTATGTGGTGTGGCCCACACAAGTCACGGATTGACTTGATTTTGGGGACCTAGGCCCACGATGGAATGGTGCATCTGACTGATGGGGTAGATGTTCAAAACGCATCACGGTGGGGCCCACACAGCTCGACCTCATGAGACGAACTCGTGAGGTCGAGCGCATAGTACCTTTTCCCATATATATATATATATATATATGGGAATATATATATATATATATATATATATATTCCCATATATATATATATATATATATATATGGGAAAAGGTACTATGTGCTCGAGTTGATGGGAATGTCCCGTGAGGTCGAGTTGTGTGGGCCCCACTGTGATGCGTTTCGAACATCTACCCCATCAGTCAGATGCACCATTCCATCGCGGGCCTAGGTCAAAAAAATCAAGTCAATCCGTGGCTTGTGTGGGCCACACCACATACAGAAGTTGAGAGGGGCCGTGCACCATTAAAACATTCATAATCATTTTTTGGGCCCACCGAGATGTGGTTTGCAAATCCAGCCCATCCATTATGTGGGTCCCATTTAGATGAGGGTTCAGACCAAGTTTCAGATGCATGAAAATTTCAGGTGGGCCCCACCAAGTGCTTTTATATGTTTTTGGCATGTCTTCACATGATTTTAGATGGTATAGCCCACCTGAGTTCCGTATACGGCTGATTTTTGGGATATCCCATAATTTAAAGGGGACCCATCAAATGCACGGTGTTGATGGTCAACTTGCATCACGGTGGGGCCCACACAGCTCGACCTCATGGGACGTTCCCATCAGCTCGAGCGCATAGTACCTTTTCCCTATATATATATATATATATATATATATATATATATATATATATATATATATATACACTATAACTATAACTATAACGCCTTGGACGAAAAATGCGAAAAGCATACTCACATGAGTATGTTTCTAATGATACCCATGGTCTCACATGCTAGAATGCTTCATATGGGAGATATTTGTACCATTCATAAATGGCCCTTATCTCTTTATGCACCATGAGCTAAAAATGAATCTGGTTCACTCATCCGATGTGTGATTTTAACATTGATTTTTTTTTTTTTTTTTTTCATTATGGTTCAATTATACGTGTCCTACCTTATAAAATAGTCACAGATTGGAGAACTTGATATTAGAGATTGGTCATTGATCGAGGAGAGTTGTGTTTTATGAATCTTAGTACAAAGATGAGACATGACCAACATAGATACTTCAGACACAACCGTGAACATCAATCTTAAAGATGTAGGTTCATCCAATGTAAGGGGACTGACTTAAGTTAGGATGAAATGTCTCCTCCATAAGGAACCAACTTAGAGTTGTTTATGCATTTTGCCTTTACCCTTCAAAGGAGTGTGTGTGTGTCATGGATATGGGATCTTGGTTTGGACCCTTGGACATTCACATAGGTGGATCTTTGTTCAAGTCAATAATTTAGGGCCTTATTAGCTCAGACTGTGATTTGTGATCAAGGACTTAACTGAACACTAATTGATTAATCCTTCGACGTAAGGACATGTGAGGATTTTAGATCTTAATTGGGTGTCTTTAACTCATCTTAGGAGGCTACGTAGAAGCCACTCAAAATGGATGATGCTGAATGCATCCATTAGGGTTCATTGATTCTCATATGGGCCCACAAGGGATCCACTAGTTTACCATGGGTTAGAATGATGTCTTGTTAGATTATGAATTTATTAATTGATTTTTCCATTAGGCCCATCACTTTAAAGGTTTAATAGACTTTTAAAAGATTTCCAACCATTAAAGTTTTATTTTAAGCACTAAAATCGCTTCGATCACACTTGATGATAATATGATAGCCTAGATCTAATGGTCCACTTCGTGATCAACATAGAAGTTAGATACTCAACAGATGGCCTTAACAGTTGAGGGACTAGATCATAGGTATGTGCATGATGAATGTGAATTGGTGAGCTTCCTTCATAATAGAGTATATCAAAATCCGTAGAGTAACAAAGTATTATACTGAGTGTACCCATGAAACCCTAACACTCCTTACGTAATAATTCCCTCCTATTGCATAGAGGAACACCCCAAGGCTCATCATAGCCATTTTTTCTCTGTGTCGCCCAACCTAATGGACGGTTAATACATTTTCTTGGCCCCTTTAAGGGAAGAATATGTTCTCTTCTTAGGATCAACATTAAGTCAGGTAAAGACTCTTTGGTTTAGAAGGTTGGCATCGGCAAATCTGCATCATGGATATTGCTTACGTATTTAATTGTGTTCAAGTATGATCATAACTGTTTATGTATTTCCTTTTATTTAGAAACTTTTTTTTTCGTTAGCTTGTTAGTACACAACACTGTCAATTCACACTTCACTGTTAGCCACCCCCACTAGGGATCGATACCAAGACCTCAGTGTTGAAACAAGGTATCTTTCACTCAGTCTACCACTTGAGCTATGGATTAGGGTGTCTTTTATTTAGAAACTTGATATTAATACAAACAGAGTTTTCTATGGTGACTTTCTTATATAAATTATATTGGTACTAATTCTGAATGACGTATACACTAAGCACCCAACAAGTTCCACCAACAATAATTGAGTGTTAAAGAAGAAAATTTGAAGTTGATTTCTTAAGGTTTGCTACGATACATCCCAATGCATTATATAGGACACTTAAATAAATAAGTAGTAGGTGTACTTGTTCATTTTACTTGGACACTACTTAAATAAATAAAGAGTACACCAAACATGATTCACAACTTGAAGCTAACCAAATATTGCAATTATATTTTCCAAGAATCACAATGCTTACAGAAAACACGTAGATTTTTAAGGTTCATTTGCGCAAGCAAATGGGTTGGTGGCTTGAGTAGGCCCCTCTATGATGATTATGTGAAATCCACCTCAACCACTGGGTGCTTCATGTTGAGGGTCAAATATTGCATATTTAGCCCCAGTTATTACCTGAATTTACAAACATAATACTGTTTAAAGACCCATTTTAATCGTGTTTGTGTCGTAGGGTGAATTTAGGAGCCTGGACTGAAAAAGGGTACTAAAAGCATGGAGTTAACTCTCATAAATCACCAAGGTAAGGGATGGACCCCAAGGGACTGAGATCGAAGAATTTACATGCCAGAGATCCGAGAAAATCAAGCCATTCACGTTAAACAGGCTTAGAAATCGTCTAGAATGCAAGATCACAAGGTTCACACTATCTGTTCGGCTTGAAACTTTATATACGGCCTGAGGAGCACAAATTAGTCATACAAGTCGAATTTCAGCCATTGGATCCCTGTGGAAGTGGTCCAACGGATAGATCATCCAACAAATAATTGATTTGGGGCCCACTTGATATCTGGATATGCTTCGATTTTGGTCTTAACCCCTTAAATTAGATAACAAAGAGGATGGACAGAGTAAATTTTTACACACATTGCAGTGGACCTCACATGTACATGCGAGAGTGCACAGGTGGTGCACTCCCGCACTGCACCGAAACACAAGAGGTCGGTCAGCCCCCGTTGACCAACTCTTTTCTTCAAGAATTCAAAAACCACTAGCGTCCTTAAGCATGTTGGCTATTTTTGGCTAGTGGGCCCCACCCATCATCCGTTCGAATGATCTGGACCGTTCATATGCTCCAAAGGGGGGGCATGACCATTGCCTAGGTAGCCTTTTGGCCACATGCAAACGTATACATGTGGATCGTCAGAAAACATAGGTTAAATGGTGAATTGGTTTGATATAGTGGACCACACCAAAACTCGATAAAAATCACTCTAACCCGATTGGTTTTTCGTCAGGAATCCAATGAATGAATCAGATTTCTTAAAAAAAGTACTACGGGGGCCAACGACCTTCGCAGCGTAAGAAAAATCGTAGGTTTATGGCCGAGCAATGCCCTGCCACTGTAGACCAGCAACGTGATCAAGATCACGTTCAAAGTGATGATCTGGACCGTCCGTATTCCAGTCAGGCCCATTTCGTACGCTGCTGTGTGGTCAGATCTTCTTAAATAGGCGATCTTTCTTCGCAATCTCAGTTCAAACGTAAGAAATTCCTTGCTTTCGCTGCTGCTGTGTAAAGAAAACGCATGCCTGAAGTTTTCTTCCACCGACTGTTCTCTGCTATCAAAGGAGAAGGAGAGAAGTCGTGTAAGGAGTCCATCTTTGGACGTGAGCAGTCGTGGAGGCGTGGAGACGACCGGACACTTCTTCTTTCGTTCTTCTTTCCTTTAATTCTTTCCGTTAGATTCTAGTTAACCATGACTATGGCTAGCTAAACTTCTTAACTAGGGCTAAGAGGTGAAGCTTATAGTGAGATGAGAGACTTTTCTTTATACTTTGATTAATGTTAGGAACTCTATTTGATTCTAGTTTGATTATATGGAATGCCTTTAGTTTTTAATGGTTTGTTGTGACTTAAATTACAATGAATCTGCTATATCTTTGGATATTTTTCATGCATGTATGGAGGTTATGATCGTAGAAAACCTGTTGTTCACCATCATCTCATGGGCATGGATGGATGATGGAATTCTTCCCTACGTTCCTAACACTCTCAAATTGGATGTGGATTGGGTAAATTGTTGTTGTTTGCCATCGTCTCCTAGGCTTGGTTTTGTGATGGAATCAATTCTAATTCTTACACCTCTCATCTCTTGAAAACTGGATCAAAGGAAATTCAGATTTGATTTTTATGGTTATTTTCTTCAACTGGATGAAGATGGGACTTTAAGTCCAGTTGTGTTCTTGAATCAAGCATAGATTTCCTTGATCTATACAAGTGGATCCTTGAAAACCCTAGTTTCCCACCTTTAAATATTACAAGTTTTAGTTTAAATATTTCACCATTATTCTCCTGAAATCTCCTGATTAGATTACATCTTCGCCTAGTTCTAGTTCAAATTACTTTCTGATTACGTACAAGGTACAGTCCCTGTGGATTCGACCTCGGTCTTAATGAGTTTATTACTACATCACAACCCTATACTTGGGGTGTGAACAAGTTTTTGGCGCCATTGCCGGGGATTGACGGTTACGTTTTTATGAGATTAACTAGTTTTAGAATTAGGTTAAGATTATGATTTTTTTTTCTAGTTCTTAATTCTAGGTTTACCTTTTTTTTTAAAAAAAAAAAAAAATTTCTAAAAACTAACCTAACTTTTCTGTTTTGTATAACCCTGACATAGACTTTCTAAATTGGTAATCTCTTTCTAATTTTCTAGTTTTTCGAATTTCTATTTTTAGATTAGGGTTTGTTTTCTATTTTTAGAAATTTTCTAATTCTATGATTTTTTTTATTTTTAGAAACTAACTTACTTTCTAATTCTAGGTTAGGGCTTTTCTGATTAATTTTTAGAAACTAGGTTAGTTATTTTCCTTTTTAGAAACTTTTTCTAATATTAGAAACTAACCCATCTTTTTAATTTTTAATTTTAGAATTTTTATTTTTAGAAACTAACTTAGTTTTCTATTTCTAGGTTTAGAAACTTTCCTTTTTAGAAACTAACTTTCTATTTCTAATTTTAAAAACTAATTTCTTTTGTTTTCTTTTGTAGGATCTTAACATAGGAACCTCCAATCTAGTAACTTGTTTCTAACTTCTCCTCCACCTACTTTCCATATTGCTGTAGGATTTTTCTTTTATTTTCTTTTAGGATTAGATTCAGAATTAGGGTTTCACCACGTATATGCAAGAATGGGAACATCAGTATACTGAGACAGCTAAGAGACACTGGGAAGGGATGTGTGATGATTATGATAGAAATCAACCTACGTCTCAGAATTTTCCTGAAATAATCATCGAGAACCGACCAGAGTATAACGCTCCATCAGTTAAGAAGTCCTTATGCAATCATATACGGAGAACAATTACACCCCACGAACAGTATGTGAGTGTTGGGGTTATCATAACTATGGGAGTGAGAATTATTATCACCCATCCGATAAAAAGAAAATAATGCGTGATTATATTATGAGTGATAATATGTATTACCAACCATCAAATTCTCCCACCTATGATCCGTATGACTATAATCAGTGGAAACATCAATGTTGGGAAGATGAACCAACAATATATCCTAGTGATAATTCTCTTGGGTCCTCTACCTTTGAAACCCAATCAGAAACAATCCAACAGGACTCACTTAAAAAACTCATGAATGCACAAGAGCAGTTTAATCAAATTGTCATACAATCATGTGAATTGCTCAAATCCTCAATTCAAAGAATTCAGTCACACCTTATGGAGGAGGAAGAGGCTAGGTTATCCCAGGCTCAACCCAATCTAGAAGCACAATGTGAATGAAGTGATCATAACTCGCTTGTGGAAGAAACTGAAATTACGAATGAGGAGCTGGATTTCATTAATGAGCATATGGTTCAATTTTCCAATGAGTCAAACTCGATGACTGTCCAAAGGAATTATCAAGAGATGCGGGTGTCTTTCAAATATAATGATAGTGACACACTTCACTCACATGACACATGATTTCAATGATGAGGTAGATGTTAGTTTATTCGAACCTCAACATAATTTAGGAATAGAGTGTGAGGAAAGCGATCCCATCCCAAGTGTGCACTGCACGAAATTAGACGATGATGCGTATTGGGATGACAATTATGAATGTGCAGCTCAAATTCTCCTGGAATCAATCTCAAGTATGGTCTAGGTTAATGATCAAGAAGTACACGAAGTGATCGGTCATAAGGATCTACTCCACTCATCTGACATGCCTAATTTAAATATAGAAGATGAGCCCCTTACAACCGACCCTTCCATCTCTTGTGAAACATGTTCGAACTACTCCTCTGAATTGAATGATGATATGAGTCAGGAGAAGGACGAGTTGCTCGATACAATTCTAGTATTTGAAACCACCCAGTTGAGGCCATCATTTGAGCTGTACACTTTTGATGATTCAATGCCTCTACTGAGTAGCTTTAATGAATAAAGTGTTCACATTAATGCTTCCCCTATTGATTTTCAATCTGTCTATACAAGACAAGAGTAAGAGAGCATGCGTCCATTCCACTTTTAAAGACGATGAATTCCCTAGGTAGATCATCACGAACTTCAATGTGAAAAATAAGTCACTTTCAACTGAATTTTTCAACTCTTTAGATGGTTGTTTGACACACTTTGCAGATTCAAACGATCCCATGATAAAAGACATAGTGAATGCCTTTCAAGACAATATCTCGATAGTTGTTATGGACCGAGAAAACCCTTAGTCTGAAGCCCCTCCTGTCCTAGATCCTGAATGTATACCATTAAAGGAGGAGGAGCTGACAATGGAACCGAAGTCCGGAACTTCGGAATATGTTGAGACTACAACACTTTCTGAATTATTTTTTTTTGAATTTTATCTACCTGTAGTCTCTAATTCACCATGGAGTACTAATAATGAAACTTTTTCGGTTACAAGTGAATCATATATACTTTGGATACCTCAAGTAATTCAACGACAATTTTGTGCTGAGGTCCATAAATTTCTCTAGAAATTCATGCTCCAGGGCATCCAAGTCTATTGCAAAAAGGGCTTTTGGATGATCTTGTTGAGAAACTTACTGAGAAATTTATCAAGATATTAACTGGAAGAAGAACCATGCGACATGATTAAGTAATTTTTCCCTAGCTTTCATAGAACTAGGATAGTTTGCTTGATGTCATTCTATGTTAGTTGGTTTTATGCCATTAGGTTAGTTTGTTTTCCCATTGTTTTAGAATAGTTTGCTTTTGTGGCTTAACTCTTGTGCCGAGCTGCCTTCACGATGAAATCTCTCTGAGAAAAAGATGTTTAAACTCCGTCATCAAGTACTATCTTTCCATCACTTATCATTTACTTTCGTTGTCTCATGTGCATTGCATGCTTCTTTCTTTTACATTGAGGACAATGTAGATTTTAGGTTGGGGATGGGAGATTAGGTTACGTAATCAGTATTTTCTTGGTCTTGAGCAAAATTTGTGAAATTTTTTTAAAATTATTCTGAAAATTCTTGTAAATTCGAAGTGATGTTAACGACCATCTTTGATTTAGAATTATAAGATATGTAATGTTGGTAATTTATGACTCCTAGATTCAGCCATCTGTTAGACTTCACTGTTAAGTTCGAATTGTTAATTCATGATTAGAAGTTTTAAACATTAATTGAGTCATGATTTCACATGTCACACCCAATTTACACATTAAAACTTCAGTTTGATATTGAATTGTTAATCTGGTAGTCAATAGGCATGGAGCCAACCTGAGGAATTTGTCCATCATGTGGAAATAAAAAGGGTTGTCTTTAAAAAGGGTTGGGCGAACGGTTTTCACCATTGGTTTGCTCCCTATAGGTGAGGATTCGATTCCTCAAGGATGACATATGATGGTGTGAAGGCTGCTGATCAAAAAGATATTGAATTGTATGGCAAGTTTTAATTTAGGTTCGGTTATCTGGAGTGCTCCTTTTGGTTATCAATGTTATCATGAAAAGTAACATTTGGACCTTTAATTGTGATAAGTCAAGGCTGCACTATACACCCATGGAACTTAATGTTTAGAATTTTTTTAATAGATGAATTAATACTGTGAACTTGACTATGAAGTCTACTGTGCCATTGAGTCTATGAGAAAGTAATGCCCAACATTCATGAATCCTAGAATTCTATTGAATGGATTGTTTTTCAAATATCACTCGGGTTTATAGGAATTGTCCCGTAATTCTTAATTTATTTTTCGCATACTTTGCTCGGGACTAGAAAAATGCTGGTTGGGGATTGTATTGAGCGTCAAATATTGCATATTAAACCCCAATTATTACCTGAATTTACAAACATAATACTGTTTAACAGCCCATTTTAATCGTGTTTGTGTCGCAAGTGAATTTAGGAGCCTGGACTGAAAAAGAGTGCTAAAAGCATGAATTTAACGCTCATAAATCACCAAGGCAAGGGACGGACCCCAGGGGACCGGGATCGAAGAATTTACACGTCAGAGATCTAAGAAAATCAAGGCACTAACGTTAAACAGGCCTGAAAATCGTCCAGAATGCAAGATCACAAGGTTCCCACCATCTGTTCAGCTGGAAACTTTATATATGGCCTGAGAACACAAATTAGCCGTACACGTCAAATTTCAGCCATTGGATCCCTGTGGAAGTAGCCCAATGAACAGATCAGCCCATAAATCATTGATTTGGGGCCCACTGATATCTGGATATGCTTCAATTTTGGTATTAACCCCTTAAATTAGATGACAAAGAGGATGGATGAAGTAGATTTTTCACACACATTGCAGTGGACCTCACATGTACATGAGGGAGTGCATAGGCGATGCACTCTCGCACCGCACCAGAACACAAGAGGTCGGTTAGTGCTAGTTGACCAACTCTCTTATTCAAGAATTCAAAAACCACCAGCATCCTTACGCACATTGGCCGTTTTTGGCCAGTTGGCCCCACCCATCATCCGTTTGAATGATCTGGACCATTCATATGCTCCAAAGGGGGGGGGGGCATGACCATCGCCTAGGTGGCCTTTTGGGCCCATGCAAACGTATACATGTAGATCGTCAGAAAATACAGGTTGAATGGTGAGTTGGTTTGATACAGTGGACCACACCAAAACCCGATAAAAATCACACTTTTCCAACTAATTTTTCATCAGGAATCCAATAAACGAGTCAGATTTCTCAAAAAACAACACTGCAGAGCCCACCGACCTTCACAACGCAAGAAAAATCATAGGTTTATGGTCGAGCAACGCCCAACCACTATGGACCAACAACGTGATCAAGATCACGTTCAAAGTGATGATCTGTACCATCCATATTCCAGCCAGGCCCATTTTGCACACTGCTGTGTGGTCAGATCTTCTTAAACAGGCGATCTTTCTTCACAATCTCAGATCAAACGCAAGAAATTCCTTTCTTTCTCTGCTGCTATGTAAAGAAAACGAATGCCTGAAGTTTTCTTCCACCAACTATTCTCTACTATAAAAGGAGAAGGAGAGAGGATGTGTAAGGAATCCATCTTTAGATGTGAGCAGCCGTGGAGGCGTGGAGACGGTCGGATGCTTCTTCATTGGTTCTTCTTTCCTTTAATTCTTTCCTTTATATTCTAATTAACCATGACTATGGCTTGCTAAACCTTTTAGTTAGGGCTAAGAGGTGAAACTTGTAGTGAGATGGAAGACTTTTCTTTATGCTTTGATTCATGTTAAGAACTCTATTGGATTCTAGTTTGATTATATAGAATACTTTTAGTTTTTAACGGTTTGTTGCGACTTAAATTACAATGGATCTGTGATATCTTTTGGTATTTTCCATGCATGAATGGAGGTTATGATCGTAGAAACCTTGTTGTTCACCATCGTCTCATGGGCATGGATGGATGATGGAATTCTTCCCTATATTCCTAACACTCTCAAATTGGATGTGGATTGGGTAAATTGCTATTGTTTGTCATCGTTTCCTGGGCATGGTTTTGTGATGGAATCAATTCTAAGTCTCACACGTCTCATCTCTTGAAAATTGGATCAAAGGAAATTCAGATTTGATTTTTATGGTTATTTCCTCCAAGTGGATGAAGATGAGAGTCTGAGTCCAGTTGTGTTTTTGAATCAAGCGTAGATCTCCCTAATCTCTACAAGTGGATCCTTATAAACCCTAGTTTTCCACCTTTAAATATTACAAGTTTTAGTTTAAATAGTTCACCATTATTCTCTTGAAATCTCCTGATTAGATTACATCTTCGCCTAGTTCTAGTTCGAGTTACTTTCTGATTACGTACAAGGTACAATCCCTGTGGATTTGACCTCGGTCTTACTGAGTTTATTACTACATCGCAACCCTATACTTGGGGTGTGACCACTTCACTCCTTGTTAAGCCCATAAACATAAAGTCAGCCCTATCCATGACTAAGGTGAACCATGCCATTAGAAATAATATACAGGCAACACTCACCCTTTAAATTATTTCCCTTAGTATGGCTCACTTAAATCATGAATGGACCAAAATTTTGGTGCGGCGTCTAATAATTTGAATGGTTCTGGTGTAATCATTATAATGGCCCTGTAAAAATCAAGGGTATATCTCTCTCACATACACTCTAAAGTAAGCCCCCTGAACCCATAAATTTCCTTTCCTTCGCTGTAAAATCTCTATGCTCTTTTAAACGTTGGGATAGGGATGCTGCTCTTGATATGTGGCGGGGCCCACTGTCATGCATGCATATGTAAAATCTACTCCCAACATTAGATGAGTAATACCATTTTAGGCCTAGGCCAAAAAATCGAAAGGGTTTGGCTATTCCGCCTGCCACTAGCCAATGGCTACTGGTCGGTGCTCTGTGGGCCCCACCATGATATATGTGTTTCGTCCATGCCGTCCACCCACTCTTCTATATCATTTTATGGTATGTGCCCAAAAATGAGGTTGATCCAAATCTCAAGTGGACCGCACAATGTTGATTGAATGCCCACCATTAAAAATTTCTTAAGGACCACATGATAAAGCTCTCTAACACACACACACACACACACACACACACACACACACACACACACACACATATATATATATATATATATATATATATATATATATATATATATTCCCTTCATCTAAGTCAGTATGACCTAATCAATCGGTTATATGTCAAATAACCATTACAGTGGTCCCCAGGAGGTTTTAAACGGTGGAAGTTCAATCACTACTGTTTTCTCATGATGTGGTACACCTGAGATTTAGATCAACTCTTTTTTGGCATCAAGCCCTAAAATTATCTTTCAAAATGGATGAACAGCGTAGATAAGACATATACATCATGGTGGGATCCACATAGCACCGTCTACGTGACACGTGACTTTTGGTGGTGTCACTACCCAAACCGCGCCACAAAAAATCATGTTGACTTGTGATTCTTAGTGGCCATACCACGATAAAACAGTTTGAAGAGAAACGTCCACCCTTATTTTTTCGAAAGCCCACCATGATAATATCATGAGATCCACTCCAACCACTGGACGCTGTACAAAAATTTAAGCTTAAGGCTTAAAAATAAGTCCCATCCATGATTCAAGTGCTTCTCAGTGCCATGGGAAACAATTCAAAGGGTGAGCGTTGACTCCCTGTGCACTGTTTTTAATTTTTTGGTCCATCTAAATAATCATATATGGAAGATTTTTGGGCCTTAGGGTCTACCATGGGGTGAAGCTCCTAGTGGTTCAGGTGATTTCACATAAACATCATGGTGGGTAGAGCTGGGCACGGGCGACTTGACTCGCCTAACTTGTCTAGATTCAACTTGATCCGAACCAAGTGGGTGAATCGATCCAAATCGAGTTGGCTTCATCCAATCCGAATTCAAATTGAGTCGAGTTCGAGTCACCTAGTAACTTGACTTGACCTGAAATCCAACTCGATATTGACTCGACTCATATATATATATATATATATATATATATATATATATATATAGAAAACGCTCACTATGCGTGGTTAAATCACGTAGTACGTACGAACTTTTTGATGACCCATCATACGTGATGAATCTCACAAATCTGAATGGTTCAATTGAAGCAGTAACCTCATGAAACCCCATAGTATGAATTTTTACTTTGATCCAAACTTTGGTGGACCGTGAAAATGTAAATGCCTTCTTTCCTTGATTTGAATTCTCTTTGCTATGGACGGTATGGATAAAAGTTTTAGATAAAAGTAAAACTTGGTCGTAGGGGTTTTCACTAGGTGCTGCTTCACATAAACGGTTCAGATTTGCGAGATTCATCACGTATGATGGGTCATCAAAAAAGTTCGTTCGTACTACGTACGAACTGGTTTGCACTACGTACGAACTGGTTCGCAGGTGAGCGCTTCTCTCTCTCTCTCTCTCTCTCTCTCTATATATATATATATATATATATATATATATATATATATGGAAAAGGTACAATGCGCTCGAGCTGATTTTAACGCCCCATGAGGTCGAGTTGTGTGGGCCCCACCGTGATGCATTTCGAACAACTACCCCATCAGTCAAATACACCATTCCATCATGGGCCTAGGTCTCAAAAATCAAGTCAATCTGTGACTTGTGTGGGCCACACCACATACAGAAGTGGGGAGGAGCCGTGCACCATTAAAACATTCATAACCATTTTTTAGAGCCCACCAAGATGTATTTTGCAAATCCAGCCCATCCATTATGTGTGTCCCACTTGAATGAGGGTTCAGACCAAGTTTCAGGCGCATACAAAATCAGGTGGGCCCCACCAAATGCTTTTATATGTTTTAACAGTGTCTTCACATAATTTTAGATGGTATGGCCCACCTGAGTTCCGTATATGGCTGATTTTTGGGATATCCCTTAATTTAAAGGGTACCCATCAAATGCACGGTGTTGATGGTCGAAACACATCACGGTGGGGCCCACACAGCTTGACCTCACGGCAGCCTTATCTTCGCCTCCCTCCCCCCCCCCCCCCCCCCACACACACACACACACACACACACACACACACACACATATATATTAAAAAACCCGTGTAGCTGATGGATAGGCTACAATTCTGACAAGTGAATCTAGGTTTTGAGTTGTGATTTCAACCCATGGATACCCGTTGCACCGAACCAAATCGGTGCAAATATGACCTAACTCGGTACTTGTGACCGGGTCAGACTTGGTCTGAATTAGTCCAAACTAGACCTAGACTCGGATTGGGGTCAGACATGTTGGACTCGATACCGAGTCGGGTCGGGTTCAAGTCAAGCCTATTTCAAAACCGGATCAAGTCGGGTCAGTCTTAACCCGGTCCGACTCGACTCGATGCCCAACTCTAATGGTGGGGTCTACCAATCTGCCACCCATTTTAAGAAGGCAATGGGATGATAATTCTCATTAAAATAATTTTGAAAAAATCTCCATAGTTCAGTATTAGTCAGGTCTTTTTTCTTTTTTCTTTTTACAAAATTCCTAAAAAATTATAATTGCTACTACTTACAATATCTAGATATTGCAATACTTGATAATTAAAATATCTAGGGCATTCAAATACCCCGGATACAAATGCAACCCTCAATCCAAACACCCCTAAGATAGTTTGGAATCTAGCTACATATTGGGTGGGCCTTCTTCAATTGTAGATACCATTTATTTGATATGACCCTTCTTTTGATGGCTATGCCTAGGACAATTCTCAAACGTTCATCTAAGATATTGAAATTCTTGGTAATTGAACTTTCTTCGATTGTAGAAACCATTTATTTGATATGACCCTCCTTTACATAGCTATCCCAAGATAAATCTCAAAATAGATATTTCAAGCCATCAATTATAAGAAGGTTATGGTGATAATTCATGTTGAAAGCAAAAGAGCCAAACTATCAGAGGGCTGAAATAGTTCAACTGAGAGATTTAATTTGTTATTCTTCCACCATTCGAAGCAGGATTGGGGGAATGTGGACATCCAAAGTTGATGGGGATAAGGAGCTGCACTGCCTCGACTAGGCTTCCTTTGTGCTAACATGCCAGGATTTGATTGGACAAAGGGCCAGAATGATGGGATGTATGTGCTCAATCAACTACTTTTCGAACGTGCTTTGCATGGGAGGGGATTCAGTTGCGTCGGAGTAACAAAAGTTGGGTTATATTGTGATGTGGAGCCCACCTTAACATATGTGTTGCATATCCACTATCCATCTATTTTCCAGTTCATTTTAGGTAATGGGCAGAAAATAAAGCAAAAAAAAAAAAAAAAAAAAAAATCTGTGCAGGAGGGAGCTTGGTACCCAATGGACGCAGGTTGCCTGCAACCCTGGCTGCAAGTGGGGCCCACCATGATGTTTGTGAGAAATCTACTGTCTATACATTTTTCAACTCATGTTAGTTATGAACTAAAAAAATGAAGCAAATTCAAAACTCGTAAGTGATCCTGCCACATTGAGGCAGAAGGGAGGTCAGTCCAAGCTAGGGCAGTACACAAGAGAGGACAATTGCTTGTGACTCTGACTGCAAGTGGGGTCTACCGTGATGTTTGTGTGCAATCCCTACTCTTTCTGTTCATTTTTCAGATTATGTTAATTCATGAACAAAACAATGAGACAGATTCAAAACTCAAGTGGTCAACATGACAGGAAACAGTGGAGATTGAACACCCGCACCATTAAAACATTCATTGGACGATCAGAATAATATTTTTGTGCAGTTCATCCTGGTGGGAATGACCTCATGAATGGTTCGAATGGCTTATAAACAGCTCAGTGTATTCTCCGAAGGTTTTAACAGTAGACATTTCCTTCCACGACTCCTGTCATGTGGCTTTCCAAAATAAAACTCAATTACGGAGAATGGCCGTTATTGCAATTTGGTGGTCGATTTAGGAAGAAAGAAATGGGAGATGCTTTAGGGATATCTCAAATTTTGAAGTGTTTATATCTAGTTAGGCAAAGCGGTTAATGATAGAACGGGTTGTTTATGTAGTCAGCCTTAAGAAATGTGATTTTTTTTTTCTTGGAGTCTAGTAGAATCTACTATTGTTGGGATTTTTGGCCTGCGGAATCACACAGATCTAGATCTAGGATAGCAATCCAATGACACCAAGCACACACACAAGAAAAGAGAACACATAGATTTAACATGGAAAACCTCAAGGGAAAAAACCACGGCACAAAGCGACAGAAATCTATTATGAAAGCATAAATTACAAAGAGAAAGAACTTACCTGATTCGAACAACTTCGAATCTCACCCTTTGCTACACCCTTTGATAACGCTAGAACTCTTTGGAATACCTTTAGGAAGTCTTGGAATCATGTTAGAATAGCCCTAGGGACCCCAATTTATAGTTTTGGCAACTTCCTTTCGTATCCCTGGGGCTTGCGAAAGGACTCATGCCACAAAATCCGCGAAACTCCTTTCGCATCCCAGTTGCAAAGGACTTGCAACACAAAATCCGCGAAACTCCTTTCGCATCCCAGTTGCGAAAGGACTTGCAACACAAAATCCGCGAAACTCCTTTCCGCATCCCAATTGCGAAAGGACTCAGATTTAAGACATCTCGCAACAATCTCCACCATGTCTTCAATCTTCAACCGTGTAGCTTCTTGACCTCTTCTCTTATTTCTGTATCACATCATAACTCAAGATCACATTGGTCAACCAGCGCCAATCACGGATGCTATACCGTCGGTGCGAATATCTCTGAGAAGCTGATCTCTTCTCTTTGAGAATAACCCCTCGCTATCAACCTCGTCTTGTATCTATATTGTATCCTCATGAAGGTCCACCTGCATCCAACCGCTCATCGGCCCACTGGAAGCTTCACCCGCTCCTATATGTCGGTCTGGTACAACGAATCCATCACATCGCCCATAGTCACCTTCTACTTCTCAGCACCAGGCTCACTTAGAGCCATCAGAATAAAAGATGGGTCCTCTGCGATATTAGAGTCGTCCATGTACCACGCCGATATCCTGCGATCATGCCGTATGATTCTTCACACAGGTGGTTGCTCCACCTGCTCTGTATCCCTGTTCGCACGTCTCAGCCTTCCTGCCCTGCCCGCTCATGTGGCCATGCCCATCATGCCACATACGTGCAGAGGTGGAATCCGCTACATCCACTGTAGCTCCACCTTTTGAAGTGCTCCCGATCAACCTGTAAATATGATCGAGTAGTTGCGCTTCATGATTACCCGTGCCCCCTTAGATACTTTAAGAGCACCATCAATACATGTGTACTTGCATCCTTTTGCCTCAAGTACACCAAGAGAAATCAGATTCTACTTCAAATCAGGAACGTGCCTCACATCTGTCAAAGTACGCTCCACCCCATCAAACATCCTGATGTGCACCGTACCAACAGCTACAACATTACAGGCAAAGCCATTGCCCATAAACACTTGTCCACCATCGCACTCCCTGTAGCTGGTGAACTAACTCTGATGAGGAGTCATGTGAAAAGATGCCCCTGTGTCTAGCATCCACTCATCCTTACGATCATCGTATGACCGTTTGAGTGAAGACACAGACAAAACATCACCATCACATCCACTCGGTTCATCTGACGTGGCAGTATTAGCCTCCCTGCATGAAGCCTCAGAATCTTCCCTCTTAGATTTAGGATTTTCACAATCCTTCTTCACATGTCCTTCCTTCCCACAATTCCAGCACTTTACCTTTCCTTTGCCCTTGCCCTTGGATTTGGATCTAGAGCCTGAAGAACCTGTACCTTGTTCAATTCCTACCATCGTAAACAAGACATCGAAGATGTCCCCATGTTTCGTTGTCTAGTTGCCTCATGCCTTTCCTTAAAGGGTGAGATAACAAGGTTGTCGACACTCATGGTTTTATTCATGCTGCACATAGTGTCCTTGAATGACTCATAGGACGCCGGGAGAGAATTCAGTAACATACATGCTTGTTCTTCATCTTTCATCACTTCCTCCATATCCAGCAATTTATAAACCAATTTATTAAAGTTGCTGATGTGAGCCTCCAGATCTCCACCCTCTGCCATCTTGAAGTTATACCACTGCCGCTTCAAGTGTAGACGATTTTCAGAGGATTTCTTTGCATAGACATCCTCTAACTTCGCCCATAACTTAGCCGCAGTTTTCTCCCTCATGACGTTGTAGAGAACCTCATCCGCGAGACATAAACGGATCGATGATAAAGCCTTCTTATCAAGAGTATTCCAATCACCATCAGTCATAGTGGATTTCCGCTCCTCAAGAGCACCATCTTCGCCTTGTTGATTAAGGAACTCATCATCTTGATCTTCCATAACTCAAAATTATTTTTCCCTGAGTACTTCTCAATCTCATACCTGGCGCTCGCCATTATTACTAATCCCTCAGATTCAGATCTGTGTCCCAACCGATTGCTCTGATACCACTTGTTGGGATTTTTGGCCTGCGAAATCATATAGATCTAGATCTAGGATAGCAATCCAATGACACCAAGCACACACACAAGAAAAGAGAACACAGAGATTTAACGTGGAAAACCCTTGTGGGAAAAAACTACGGCACAAAGCGATAGATCACCACTATGAAAGCATCAATTACAAAGAGAAGAGACTTACCCGATTCGAACAACCTCGAATCTCACCCTTGCTACACCCTTTGATAACCCTAGAACTCTTTGGAATACCTTTAGGAAGTCTTGGAATCATGTTAGAATAGCCCTAGGGACCCCAATTTATAGTTTTGACAACTTCCCTTTCGTATCCCAGTTGCGAAAGGACTTACGTCACAAAATCCGCGAAACTCCTTTCGTATCCCAGTTGCTAAAGGACTTGCAACACAAAATCCGCGAAACTCCTTTCGCATCCCAGTTGCGAAAGGACTTGCGTCACAAAATCCGCGAAACTCCTTTCACATCCCAGTTGCGAAAGGACTTGCAACACAAAATCCGTGAAACTCCTTTCCGCATCCCAGTTGTGAAAGGACTCAGATTTAAGACATCTCGCAACAATCTCCACCATGTCTTCATTCTTCAACCGTGTAGCTTCTTGACCTCTTCTCTTATTTCTGCATCACATCATAACTCAAGATCACATTGGCCAACCAGCGCCAATCACGGATCTAATAGTACCTGCTATACCGTCGGCGCAAATATCTCTGAGAAGCCGATCTCTTCTCTCTGAGAATAACCTCTTGCTATCAACCTCGTCCTGTATCTATACTGTATCCTCCTGAAGGTCCACCTGCATCCAACTGCTCACCGGCCCACTGGAAGCTCCACCCGCTCCCATATGTCGGTCTAGTACAACGAATCCATCACATCGCCCATAGTCACCTTCTACTTCTCAGCACCAGGCTCACCTAGAGCCATCAGAATAAAAGATGGGTCCTCTGCGATATTAGAGTCGTCCATGTACCACGCCGATATCCTGCGATCATGCCGTATGATTCTTCACACAGGTGGTTGCTCCACCGCTTCCGTATCCCCGTCCGCACGTCTCGGCCCTTTTCCCCGCCCCGCTCTCGCCCGCTCATGTGGCCATGCCCATCATGCCACATACGTGCAGAAGTGGAATCCGCTACATCCACTGTAGCTCTACCTTTTGAAGTGCTCCCGATCAACCTGTAAATATGATCGAGTAGTTGCGCTTCATGATTACCCGTGCCCCCTTAGATACTTTAAGAGCACCATCAATACATGTGTACTTGCATCCTTTTGCCTCAAGTACACTAAGAGAAATCAGATTCTACTTCAAATCAGGAACATGCCTCACATCTGTCAAAGTACGCTCCACCCCATCAAACATCCTGATGTGCACCGTACCAACAGCCACAACATTACAGGCAAAGCCATTGCCCATAAACACCTGTCCACCATCGCACTCCCTGTAGCTGGTGAACTAACTCTGATGAGGAGTCATGTGAAAAGATGCCCCTGTGTCTAGCATCCACTCATCCTTACGATCATCGTATGACCGTTTGAGTGAAGACACAGACAAAACATCACCATCACATCCACTCGGTTCATCTGACGTGGCAGTATTAGCCTCCCTGCATGAAGCCTCAGAATCTTCCCTCTTAGATTTAGGATTTTCACAATCCCTCTTCACATGTCCTTCCTTCCCACAATTTCAGCACTTTACCTTTCCTTTGCCCTTGCCCTTGGATTTGGATCTAGAGCCTGAAGAACCTGTACCTTGTTCAGAATTCCTACCCATTGTAAACAGTACATCAGAAGATGTTCCCATGTTGCTGTCTAGCTGTCTCATAGCCTTCCCTTGAAGGGTTGAGATAACAATGCCGACACTCAGGGTTTTATTTATGCTGCACATACTGTTCTTGAATGACTCATAGGACGCCGGGAGAGAATTCAGCAACATACATGCTTGTTCTTCATCTTTCATCACTTCCTCCATATCCAGCAATTTGTAAACCAATTTATTAAAGTTGCTGATGTGAGCCTCCAGATCTCCACCCTCTGCCATCTTGAAGTTATACCACTGCCGCTTCAAGTGTAGGTGATTTTCAGAGGATTTCTTCGCATATACATCCTCTAACTTCGCCCATAACTTAGCCACAATTTTCTCCCTCATAACGTTGTAGAGAACCTCATCCGCGAGACATAAATGGATCGATGATAAAGCCTTCTTATCAAGAGTATTCCAATCACTATCAGTCATAGTGGACTTCCGCTCCTCAAGAGCACCATCTTCGCCTTGTTTGATTAAGGAACTCATCATCTTGATCTTCCATAACTCAAAATTATTTTTCCCTGAGTACTTCTCAATCTCATACTTAGCGCTCGCCATTATTACTAATCCCTCAGATTCAGATCTGTGTCCCAGCCGATTGCTCTGATACCACTTGTTGGGATTTTTGGCATGTGGAATCACACAGATCTAGATCTAGGATAGCAATCCAATGGCACCAAGCACACACACAAGAAAAGAGAACACAGAGATTTAACGTGGAAAACCCTTGCGGAAAAAAACCACGGCACAAAGCGACAGATCACCACTATGAAAGCATCAATTACAAAGAGAAAAGACTTACCCGATTCGAACAACCTCGAATCTCACCCTTGTTACACCCTTTGATAACCCTAGAACTCTTTGAAATACCTTTAGGCAGTCTTGGAATCATGTTAGAATAGCCTTAGGGACCCCAATTTATAGTTTTGGCAACTTCCTTTCGTATCCTGGGCCATGAAAGGACTTGCGTCACAAAATCCGCGAAACTCCTTTCGCATCCCGCCATTGCGAAAGGACTTGCAACACAAAATCATGAAACTCCTTTCGCATCCCGCCATGCGAAAGGACTTGCGTCACAAAATCCATGAAACTCCTTTCACATCCCAGTTGCGAAAGGACTTGCAACACAAAATCCGAGAAACTCCTTTCCGTATCCCAGTTGCGAAAGGACTCAGATTTAAGACATCTCGCAACAACTACCTCGGCGAACTCTCCCTTCTCCTTCTTGTAATCCTTTTTCTTTCCTAATATATATATCATGACTTTTCAATAATAAAAAAACTCCTATCATGTGGCTCACTTAAGTTTAATTTGGATTTGCCTCATTTTATTTATGCTCGAACATGAGCTGGAAAAATGGATGGACAAAGTTAATTTCTCACAAATATCACGGTGGTCCACCTAGCTTCCCACGAAGGAACTTCTACAGTTTAGGTCCTAGGCAATTCACATCCATTGAAGGCAGCCCTCACTATTGTTATGTGGGATAAGAGAGACCCAACCAGACTGTACCTCCACACCCAACTGCAAGTTCCTCTGCTCTAAACTAAGTGGGGCCACCATGATGTTTGTGAGAAATCCACTCCATTCATCTGTTTTGCCATCTTCTGATAGGGCATGAGATAAAAAATGAGGCAAATGCAAAACTAAGGCAGGCTATGCCCTTGGAAAAAGTGCGAAGAGACAAAAGGGGATTTAGTGAGGATGAGTAAACACAGACTCCTGTAAACCATCTCGATGTATGTGTTGTATATCCACATTGTCCATCCATTTTTCAGATAATTTAGGGCATAACCCAAAAAAACATGAAGTAGATCAAAATCTCAGGTGTTGGGGTCTTGCTCATGTGAATGTGGGACCCACATGTGTGGCCTTAAGTAGTCTTTTCTTTGATCACATATGTGTGATGGTATTTTGTTCTTTTGGCTCATTTCTCTCTCTTTTTAAAAATAGAATGAAAGGATATATATATATATATATATATATATATATATATATATATATATATGTGGGAAAAGGTACGAAAAGGTACAATGAGCCGAGCTGATTTTAACGCCCCATGAGGTCGAGCTGTGTGGGCCCCACCATGATGCGTTTCGAACATCTACCCATTAGTTAGATGCACCATTTCATCGTGAGCCTAGGTCTCAAAAATCAAGTCAATCCGTGACTTGTGTGGGCCACACCACATACAGAAGTGGGGAGGGGCCGTGCACCATTAAAACATTCATAACCATTTTTGAGGGCCCACCGGGATGTAGTTTGCAAATCCAGCCCATCCATTATGTGTGTCCCACTTGAATGAGGGTTCAAGCCAAGTTTCAGGCGCATGCAAAACTCAGGTGGGCCCCACCAAGTGCTTTTATAATTTTAGATGGTATGGCCCACCTGAGTTTCATGTACGGCTGATTTTTGGGATATCCCATAATTTAAAGGGTACCCATCGAAAGCATGGTGTTGATGGTCGAAACACATCACGGTGGGTCCCACACAGCTCGGCCTCATTGGAGCTTATCGTCAGCTCGAGTGCATTGTACCTTTTCCACACACACACACACACACACACACACACACACACACATATATATATATATGAGTAATGCTCACACACAACTAGTTGGACCGTGAGTTTTGGTCCAACTAGCTGGGCATTTAATGCTAATTAATGTTGAGACAAAGGGGCGTTTACTTCACGTTAGCCTTTTAAGAGGTCTTTAGAAAATGATCTCTAACTTGGGTGGGCCTCACTGTGTTGTTAATGTAAAATTTACCTTGATCATCATATGTGTCACATCATGTTGAACTTATGGACTGAAAATAAACCCCATTGGTAGCTGGGATGGAACACACAATTGGAAACAATATGCTAAAAAAGCTCACCCTCCAAAATGATTGTTTGATGAGGCCCACTTGAATCACTTATGGATATGATTTTTAATTCCTGCACCTAGTCTTTACTTTCGCATCTAATGGTTGGAGCTGATTTCACATGCTCATGATTGGGGTCCGGTAAAAATCAAAGGTGGATGTCTCCTCTTCAAATATTCCATTGGTGTGGCTCACCTGAATTACAAATTTACCTTACATTTTCTCTTTAGACCTACAATGAGATTGCACATCTAATGGTCGAAGTGGATCTTACCTACATGATAAGGTGGGCCATATAAAAAATCGAGGTAAGCTTTCTCTTATGCCGTTAAACTTCTTTGTATTCCTCGAGAGAAAAGGTGCCTGTTCCCAAAAAAGTGGGAGTACATTAGGTGCAACTTGTACATATGCGGTTATGTTCATCCCTCATCCTGGGCCTACCTTGATAAAGGGATTGTATATCCATTCTCTACATCTATATTTTTAGCTAATGATAAGAAAGGATTCCAAAAACGAAATAGATACATATTTCAGGTGGACCACACCATAGAAATAGTAGTGATTGGCCATTAAAAACTTTTTATGGGCCAAAAGTTTTGGCTTAAGCTGAAATTTATTTTTAATTTTATTTTCCTTCATCAAGGTCTTTGTGACATTATTAATAAGTTGGGTGGCAAGTAAAAATTACGGTGGGCCCTAGGAAATTTTAATGGTAAAAGTTCAATTTTTACTATTTTCTATTTGGTGTGGACCACTCGAGATTTATAATTGGTTCGTTTTTACATCAATGTTCTAAAATGAGCCAAAAAAAAAAAAAACCAGTGGACCGCATGGATATACAATACATACATGAAGGTGGGTGACATGGTCAGAGACAAACTGTGTTGCATAACTGCACTTAATCCACTCTTGATATTTTTCCTAACATGGCTCTTTTCTTTTTTTTTTTCCTTATAAGGAAGCTAGAAGAAGCTTAACGGTGGAAGAGGAATGTTTAACCTTATTTTTATTAGGCCCACCATGATGTCTTGATGTGCATGTTAGATCCGCTACGACTATCAGATGAGTGATCTTATTCTACATCTAGAAACAAAATATTATGATGACTTTTGATTTAGGTAAGACACACCAATAGAAAAGGTAGAGGGACAGACATCAACCTTTGATTTTTATAGTACCCACGATCATGAGTAAGTGAAATCCATTCCAACCATTAAATGTCACATCAAAAGCTAGGCATGGAACTCAAAAATCAGGCCCATACTGGATTTAAGTGTGCCTCATGAAAGGAATTATTTTAAAAGGTGAGCTTTTTTTTTTTAACACTATTTTTAATTGTGTGGTCCAATTAAACCATGGATGGAGTTGGTTATCTGTTCTTAGATCTAACATGGGGTGACACATGTGATGGTCAAGGTGGATTTTATATTAACAACACAATGGGGCCCACCCAAGTCAAAGATCATTTTTAAAAGATCTCTTAAAAGGCTAATGTGAAGCAAACGCCCCTCTCTCTCAACATTAATTAGCATTAAATGCCCAGCTAGTTGGACCAAAACTCACGGTCCAACTAGTTGTGTGTGAGCATCTCTCTCTCTCTCTCTCTCTCTCTCTCTCTCTCTCTCTCTCTCTCTCTCTCTATATATATATATATATATATATATATATATATATATATATATATATATATATATATATGGGAAATGCTCACACAAAACTAGTTGGACCATTTAAATTGGTCCAACTAGCTGTGCATTAAATGTTAAAATTTCTATTTTCATTTACATGTAATGCACCATATGTGAGGATATGTAACACTTAATTTTACATAAATATGTTGAGAATTATGTGTCATAGATCCAACTCGTTTATTAAATAGAGCACGCTAATAAAATTTTATGTACTAAAATTTAGTAAATTTTCATCACCACTAGATCCACACACGTAACTTGAATATGGACTATTGGAGTAGATTTCTAACAGATGGACTATTAGAGTAGATTTCTAACAGTTCACTTTTCTTGTAGATGATATCTTACTATTGATTTTTTTTTTTTCCTTCATATGCTTACAATAGACCCTACCCAATCAATAGACTGAATTTGCAAGATATGTGATGCATCACCCAAATATATCGTATGTATACAGATTCTTTAGTGTCCCCATTATTTTCTTTGTAAACACTCGGCCTCCTCTTTTCTCTCTCCTTATTTAACATCTTTTACCTTATGTAATGCTCTCTCATTTAGCAAAGGGTTAGTGCTCTGTGGGCCCCATCATCATGTATGTGTTTCATCCATTCCATTCATCTTTTTTTACCGATCATTTTAGGGCTTTATACAAAAAATGAGAGGGATATAAATCTCGGTGGACCACACCACGGAAAACAATAGTCATTGGATATCCACATTTAAATCCTACTAAGGTCCACTCAGTTGTTTATTTGACATCCAATCTGTCAATTAGCTCATATAGATCCAGATGAAGGGAAAAAACAAATATCATCTTGATCCAAAACTTTTATGGCCCCTACAAGTTTTTATTGGTCAACGATAATTCATCACTGGTTCCTGTAATGTGGTCCACTTGAGATTGGGTTATACCTCATTTTTAGTATTATACAGTAAAATAATCTAGAAAAATAGACATACCGCATGGATGAAACACATACATCACACTATGGCCCACACAGCACCGACCACGGGCTAGCAGGGGAGTAGTCGATCCGTTTCCCTTCTCCGCCAGCAATGACGCTGGTTGATTAGCTACTGAACTTAGCGAGTCTCGATTCTCGCTACTGAAGTGATGTCACGTTCTGTAGGCCCCACCAAGATGAATGTATTGCATCCACACCGTCCATTCATTTGAAAAGATCACTTTATGACTTTACAAAAAGAACCAGGCAGATCCAAAGCTCAAATGGATCCCACCATAGAAAATAGTGGGGATTGAATGCCTACCCTTAAAACACATCTTGAGGCCATGTAAGTTTTCAATCAAGCTGATATTTGTGTTTTCCCTTATTCCATGTCCGTGCTAACTTATAAATAGGTTGGATATCAAATAGACACCATAGTGGGCCCTATGAAGGTGTCAACAGTAAGTGTCATTCTCCTCACTGTTTTCTGTGGTGGGGTTTACTTGAGCTTTGGATCTACGTCATTCTTTGACTCATGCCTTAAAATGATCTCTCCAAATGTATGAACGGTGTGGATACAACACATACATCATGATGGCCTCACAAAACGTGTGACATCACTTCAGGTTCAGTAGCTAATCGGCAAGGCAAGCGTTATGACTCATGAGCATTAAATTCCGACCTTAAAATATTTGTACTATTGGTGTTTTGGAAACACATTTCTCTTCGACTTCCGCTCCTATTGTTTTTTTTTTTTTCATGGATGTACTTAATATGTATGTAAGATCCACTCGAACCATTAGACGAATAATCAAGTAATAGGCCTAGTATCAATAAATCAGGCTAACCAGCGATTCAAAAGAGCCACACCAATGAGAATAATTAGGAGATAGACATCCACCCTTGATTTTTACATGGCCAATCATGATGATAATTTGAAATATACTCCAACTATTAGATATCATACTGAAAGTAAGCTTAGGTCCCAAAAATCAGATTTATATATCATTCATGTGAGCTACACTAAGGGAAATTGTTTGGAGGGTGAACCTTTCCATGTACAGTGATTCCAATAGTGTGGTCCTCTTGAACTAGGGATGGAGATAAATTTTGAGAGCTTACTCTAAAATGGAGTGACATCCGTGATGGTCGGGGTTGATTTCACATTAACACCATGATGGGCCACCCAAGCTGTGACCACTTTTCTATGCTAAAATGAAATTAGTAGGCAATGAAAGCATTTACGTTAATTAAGAAGAGAGTTTTCATTAAATGCACAGCTAGTTGGACGAAAATGTAATGTCCAACTAGTTGTGTGTGAGCATTACTCTTAGAGATGCTCACACACAACTAGTTGGGTGAGTTTTGGTCCAACTAGTTGTGCATTAAATGTCAAAATTCCTATTTTCATACACATGTAATGCATCACATGTGAGGATATGTGACGGTGAGTTTTACATTAGTATGTTGGGAATTATATGTTATAGATCTAAGCCATTTATCAAATAGAGCACGCTAATGAAATTTTATGTATTGAAAGTTAGTAAATTGTCATCACCTTATAGATGATATCATGCTATCGATATATATATATATATATATATATATATATATATATATATATATATATATATATATATATTCCATATACTTATAATAGACCCTAATCAATTAACGGACCGGATTTGCAAGATACATTGCGCATCACCCAAGTATATCATGTGTGTACACCTTCTTTAGTGGTCCTTTGTAAACATTTCCCCTCCTCTTTTTTCTCTCTTCATTTAAACTATTTTTTCCTTATTTAATGCTCTCCATTCCATATACGTTTGGAAGGAGCAAATCACGTCACTAAGTTATGTGGGCCCCACCATGATATATGTGTTGTATCTATACCACACATCTATTTGGAGAGATCATTTTAGGGCATGGTCAAAAGAATGATGCAGATCCAAAACTGGAGTGGACCCCACCATAAAAAATAGTGGGGAGAGTGACACCTACTGTTGAAACCTTCCTAAGGTCTACCATGATAATTATTTGAGATCCAACTTGTTCACAATATAACATAAACATTAAAGAAGGGAAAGCACAAATATTAGCTCGATTAAGAACTTTTGTGGCCATTAGAAGTTTTTAATGGTGGGTGTCACCCTCTCCACTGTTTTCTGTGGTGGAGTCCATTCCAACTTTGGATCTTACTCATTCTTTGGTTCATGCCATAAAATAGTCTCTCCAAATGGATGGACGGTGTGGATACAAAACATGCATCATGGGGGGACCCTAAGAACTAGGTGATGTCACTTTAGCGTAGAAGCAAATCCGCGGATTTCCTGCATAATAGGAACGCAGGAAGTTCCTGCGTTGGGAACCCAAGTGGGGCCCACTGTGATGTTTGTGAGAAATACTACCCGGCCATCCATTTTTTAAGTTCAATTAAGGACATGAAGCCAAAAATGAACCGTTTCCAAGGCTAAAGTGGGCTGAAAATGTGATAATTGAACGTCCACAGTTGAAATATTCATAGGCCATAGAAGTTTTGAATCATGCTAATATTTGTGATTTCAGTTCATCCCAGTAGGAATGAAGTTATTAATGGTATGGATGGCTTGTAAACATCAATGTCGAACCCGGGTAGGTTTTAACGGTAGGAATTTTCCTAACCACATTTTCCTTTAGTACGGTCCACTTGTGCTTTGGATACAGTTCATTTTTGGCATCATGTCCTGAAATGAACTCAAAAATGGATGGAAGGGGAGGATTTCTCACAAACATCACAGTGGGCCCAGGGCAGGAACTTCCTGCGTTCCTGTTTTGCAGGAAATTCGGACGCGGATTTGCTTTGGCACTAAAGTGACGTGACCTAGTTCTTAGGGTCCCACCATGATGTATGTTTTGTATCCACATCGTCCAGCCATTTGGAGAGATTATTTTATGGCATGAGCCAAAAAATGAGTTAGATCCAAAGTTGGAATGGACCCCACCACAGAAAATAGTGGAGAGGGTGACGCCCTTGATTAAAAACTTCTAAGGGCCACAAAAGTTCTCTATCAAGTTGATATGCTGATATTTGTGTTTTCCCTTCTTTAATGTCTATGTTATACTGTGAACAGGTTTGATCTCAAATAAATATCATGGTGGACCTGAGGAAGGTTTCAACGGTAGGCATCACTTTCCTCATTGTTTTCTGTGGTGGGGTCCACTCCAGTTTTGGATCTGCCTCATTCTTTTAATCATGCCATAAAATGATCTCTCCAAATAGATGTGTGGTATGGATACAACACATATATCATGGTGGGGCCCACATAACTTAGTGACGTGATTTGAGTAGCGACTCAACATGTAGATCCGCTTATGACTCCTTTCACGTACCGGGAATGGAGAGTATTAAATAAGAAAAACATAGTTTAGATGAGGAGAGATAAAAGAGGAGGGGGAATGTTTACAAAAGACCACTAAAGAAGGTGTATCTTGCAAATCCGGTCCGTTAATTGGGTAGAGTCCATTCTAAATATATGGGAAAAAATATATTTTTTTAATCAATAGCATGATATCATCCATAAGAAAAGTGAACTGTTAGAAATCTACTCCAACAGTCCAGATTCAAGTTACATGTGTGGTTTTAATGGTGATGACAATTTACTAACTTTCAGTGCATAAAATTTCATTAGCGTGCTCTATTTGATAAATGGCTTGGATTTATAACACATAATTCCTAACATACTAAAGGAAAACTTGATGTCACATATCATTACACGTGGTGCATTACATTGGTATGAAAATAGGAATTTTGACATTTAATGCACTGCTAGTTGGACCAAAACTCAGGGTCCAACTAGTTGTGTGAGCATCTCTCTCTCTCTCTCTCTCTCTCTCTCTCTCTCTCTCTCTCTCTCTCTCTCTCTCTCTATATATATATATATATATATATATATATATATATATATATATGAGAAATGCTCACACACAACTAGTTGGACTTTAAATTGGTCCAACTAGCTGTGTATTAAATGTTAAAATTTCTATTTTCATTTACATGTAATACACCACATGTGAGGATATGTAACATTTAATTTTACATAAATATGTTAGGAATTATGTGTCATAGATCCAACCCGTTTATTAAATAGAGCACGCTATTAAAATTTTATGTAATAAAATTAAGTAAATTTTCATCACCATTAGAGCCACACATGTAACTTGAATATGGACTATTGGAGTAGATTTCAAACAGTTCACTTTTCTTGTAGATGATATCTTACTATTGATTTTTTTTTTTCCCTTCATATGCTTATAATGGACCCTACCCAATTAACAGACTAGATTTGCAAGATATGTGACGCATCACCTAAATATGTCTTATGTATACAGCTTCTTTAGTGTCCCCATTGTTTTCTTTGTAAACACTCGGCCTCGTCTTTTCTCTCTCTCCTTATTTAACATCTTTTACTTTATGGAATGCTCTCTCACTTAGCAAAGGGTCGGTGCTCTATGGGCCCCATCATTATGTATGTGTTTCATCCATTCCATTCATCTGTTTTTACCGATCATTTTAGGGGTTTATACAAAAAATGAGAGGGATATAAATCTCGAGTGGACCACACCACAGGAAAACAATAGTCATTGGATATCCACCATTTAAATCCTACTAAGGTCCGCTGTACTGTTTATTTGACATACAATCTGTCGATTAGCTCATACAGACCCAGATGAAGGGAAAAAACAAATATCGTTTTGATCCAAAACTTTTATGGCCCCTAAAAGTTTTTATTGGTCAACGTTAATTCATCACTGGTTCCCGTAATGTGGTCCATTTGAGATTGGGATATACCTCATTTTTGGTATTATACCATAGAATAATCTAAAAATATAGACATACCGCATGGATGAAACATATACATCATGCTATGGCCCACATAGCACCGACCACGGGCCAGCAGGGGGTAGTCAATCCATTTCCCTTCTCCGCCAGCAATGACACTGGTTGATTAGCTACGGAACTTAGCGAGTCTCGATTCTCGCTACTGAAGTGATGTCACGTTCTGTAGGCCCCACCAAGATGAATGCATTGCATCCACACCGTCCATTCATTTGGAGAGATCACTTTATGACTTGGGACAAAGAACTAGGCAGATCCAGGGCTCAAATGGATCCCACCACAGAAAACAGTGGGGATTGAATGCCTACCCTTAAAATATCTTGAGGCCACATAAGTTTTCGATCAAGCTGATATTTGTGTTTTCCCTTATTCCACGTCCCTGTTAACTTATAAACATGTTGGATATCAAATAGACACCATAGTGGGCCCTATGAAGGTGTCAACGGTGAGTGTCATTCTCCCCACTGTCTGTGGTGGGGTTTACTTGAACTTTGGATCTACATCATTCTTTGACTCATGCCTTACCATGATCTCTCCAAATGTATGAACGGCGTGGATACAACACATACATCATGATGGCCCCACAGAACGTGAGAGTGCCAAATGAGATTAGGTCAAACAGAGCACGACCCAATTACAATTAAATGGGTCGATCGAGTCAATCAGGCTTGAGCTTGGGCTGAACCCAATGACCCAACCCGGCATGGGTCAGGTCCATTCATTGTTAGGAAAACTGACGGCTTTGGGAAGATGTAGATTCAACATAGATATTATATCATGTTGTTGAGAGGGTGGGCTTGTTTAGAATACAAGAACAGCTGGTTCATGGCTCTGGTCTTCCATACTCGTTACATATTCATGTGTTATGAGATAAACAATTCCATTTCAAGCGAGATAGTAGACATCATTTGTCCTTCTAAATGATTTTATCACAATCTAAGAGAGAGAGTGGACATCATTTGTCCTTGGATTTGATTTTATCCAGATCTACCTGAGAGAATAGACATTATTTATCCTTGGATTTGATTTTATCCCAATATACCTCCTCAATACTACTTACATATGCCAAGCAAAAACTACAACTATCTACGGCACATGCACAAGTACCTTGTTGTCATGTTATTTTCAGTGTTTTGAAGACAAATTTACTCCCATAAGAAAAAATGCTTGATGCACTAGGTCTCAATAGCCAAGTCCCTAAGAAAAAATGCTTTGAAGATGAATGGCCAAGTACTCACACAGAAAGAAGAGGCGAAGAAGAGGAACATGATAAATAGGAAGAGAAGATAGATTTTCTGTATATTTGAAATGATAAAACGAAATTCTTTTGTAAATGTTAGAAGAAGCCAGATACATGGTGCATGCTTGGCAAACACAGCGTATATATTGACAAATAGGCACCTGTGCAAAAAATAAATAGGGTTAGTTGAAATCCAAAAATAAATAGGGTTAGTTGAAATCCACCCTAAACCCAATTCCTCATAAAAATCTCTCGAAAGCACCAATTTTTATTATCTTGGTTTTTTAGGATTTAGTTTTTCCTTTTCCATAAGATATCCTTGTGTCGGTGATAATATTAGACTTTTTATACTGGAGTCACGGCGATATCATTGATATATCAATGATATATCGAATGATGCACATGGTAATATTGGCAATACCAGGAAATTTTCAATTTTCCAGCGGTATTTGTATCGCCAGGGTGGCAACACTGCTAATATTGTTGATATTTTGAACACTGCATAAGATATGATTAGCTATACCTGAGCCCTTCTCCATAGCTTCCTACTCGAAAACTAGTATAAGCTCATTAAAACAGTCCTATTTAAATGTGATAAGCTCTGCTTACTGAAAACATAAAAAACAGAGAAGCTAATTAAACTTCTGGAAGAAAGAAAAAATGTGGTCTGTTATTTCATCCGGCTTCTCCTCGTTGACGAAGTGGGCCACTCCTTTCATCACGACCACATCCTGCAGGAACGGTACATCTTTCTTGAATTCGTCGCCGTGTATATACTCCTTGGCACCTCGACTATTATAAGTCAGGTCCAGGTCTCCCACAATGAATTTAGTGGGCACTTTCACTTGAAAACGAGTCCATGGCGCCGTGAGCTCCCAAGTCCTGGATACACACAAAATGTAAGTTACCAAGCAAAGGCAGAAGCATTGTTCTAAAATTCAGTGGTGACTCGAATCGAAACTCGGTCAAGTGGACTCAACTTTGTGAGATTTCAAGCTGAGTCGCTTAGAAACTTGCTCATGAGCATGATTCAATCCGAATTCGGCGAGATTCATTTAGTCAGCTCACTGACTTGGCCAACTGAATGCAATTGGGTGGTGATTCAAACTGATTAAATCTTGCATTATGAACTTGATTTAAAAGATAAAAAGAGATCGAGTCTAAATGAGATTTCTGTTGTTGTTGTTGTTATTGTTGTTTCACAAGCTTTGCTTGGACACCCAAAGGTCACCTTCAGCCATTGCGTGTGACTTTCACTTGCAACCCACCACATGTGGTACGACATGCATGGGGCATCCAGGCAATGTAAAAGGTAGGCCAACTTAAGGATCACTTGGTGCAAAATCAAGCTGGTCCACTTAACAAGCAAGCGATACATCTACAGTGAATCAGACTGATGGCGGGTCAGGAATAATGCATAAATCATTTTCAAAAGAATGTGAGGAAAGCAACGGTAGACATACATCATGTTTTTTTTTTTTTTTTTTGAATAAAAATAAAAACCATAAACAAATTTCCTCCGAACAGAGAAATCCTCGAGAGACGCTCGTATGGTACTGGCACCGGCACCGCCACAACTTGTTGTGGTAACATTCTGTTATGGGAGCCATTTAACTGTGCGCTTAATCCATCATGTTAATGCAAGGGTATTATCATACCGGACTCGAATGGGGTAACCTGTCGGATGCAAGGACACACTCAGGTTGGGCGGCCCGTGTAAGGTGGTACCCATGTGATGTGGGGCCCACGAGTGGAGTTTGGCCGAGTTCCTAACCCATGTGATGTAAAGCCTGGGTTCTAAGATAAAGGGATTAATTCGCCATGATCTATAAGTTTGAGCTTTTAGAGCAAGTGGTTAATTGTCCTGCATAAAGTGGTATTAAAGTGGGAGGTCTCGTGTTTGAGACTCCGCCGGAATTGTGTGAGAAGACCAGAATATTTAGAGGACCCTTTTGACCAGACCAAAAAAAATTGTAATTGTTAGAAAGTTGTTTTTTTTTTTATTATTATTCTTCAAATCCAAAAAAAAAAAAAGAGAGTCAAAGTCTCCTTATTTTATACACGTCTTCGATTTAGTATTGAATTAAAAAAAGAAAAAGAAAAAGAAAAAAAAAAGGGTGAGACACCCATTTTTCCAGTAAAATGGTAACATCCCTTTTCTGGCACTTCACAATTTGGAATGCACTGTTCTCATAAAGAGAAAAATGATTTAACATCTTAACCCGAAATGGCTGAGGAGAGTAAAGGTCCTTGTTTAGGGTTCACCCGGGAATAGATCCAATGGAGATGGGGTGGGGCCTATGAACACCACAATTCGCTCCAATAAGATGGATGGGCACACCAAAACATCAGGCAATTATAAAACCCAGGTGAGCCACACCATGTGAATTTAGATACTTGAGGTTTGGGCCCACCTTAGCTTTGGATCAACATGATTTTGGTTTCTACAATGATCAGAGGGAGAACACAACGGACCACAATAGCCCGGTGCCACCAAAAGTTGTGGTGGTATCAGTACCATATGAGCACATGTTTCAGATTTGTTTTTTATTCAACTAAATCAAACTTAGAAGATCACTTACAGATTTAAAGCTCGGTAGTAGTTTAATGCGCCAGTAAAGCCCTTCTTGTTGAATTTTTCAGTGTAGTAACCAACATCCACTTCTGACATCCAAGAAGGCAAGATAAGTTTCTTATCAGGCCAAGCTCCAAACCCATCTTTCGGGACCATGAGCGGACCCGGATGCCGATATGTAAAAATTATCTTGAGCATTCTCTCAGTACCAACGCGAGCAAAGTCAGCTTCTGCCACTCCAGGTTCCTATGACATAACGAAAGCAGTGTTTATGTCAATGAAATATAAAAACCAAGGTTCAAAATGTTGGTTGAACACATCATTTTTCCGTATGAAAATAACACTATTAAGTTCTAATATTGTTGGCCTTGTATGATATTGAATCGAATTATATTCATTTCAAGAGGAACTTGTTAACAACATGGTCAATATTTTTCCGTGAGAGCATTCAAGCCGTAGAAACAATTAGACTCATCATTAAAATTTCCTAACATCAAAATCAAGATGGTCCATTCACGACATAAGCCAAATATGTATGTCAAGACAAATAGTCTGTTGCTTGTTAATGTTGATGGTATGGCATAAAGGAAGAGAACAACCTAGATGGCAACATACATAACAGGAGTGTTGAAGATTTCAAATATGATCTGGTTGAAGCACGAGGTGCTGGCAAAGCAGCAAGAAATCGTCCTTGTAGCTGAAAATCAACATTATTATTCAATTACATACAGATGAAAGATTACACAAAATTGCATACATCCAAGCAGGCTAACAGGCTGACATTCAACCGTCCTAGCATTTCTCAATGAAAACACCTGCAACAGGCATTTCTTACATAAAAAAAAATCAATCAATTACTCAAAAAAAATGAAAAGAAATAAAAGAACATCACAAAATCAACTAGATTTGCTTAATACTAGGCTGATAGAAAAGCATTACTCAGTAAATGAAATCCCAAAATGAAATCTATTTTGATGTCTTCCCATGGAGCATCAAGTACTGGAATTGGAGTATAAACAATTGGTATCACCCAGGGTTTGCAGGGAATCACAAAAAGGTGGGAAAATAGTAATGTTAAGAAAGGGTTGTATATTGTTGATTGGGTTAGGGACATTGCTAGGAACTGTTTGGACTGAACTTAATTGTTAATGGGGCTGAACTATGACTGATTCTGGGATTAATTTTCTGGATGAATTTGGGACTGAAATCTGGTTTGCAATAGGGATGGCATGAAGGCTGGTTTTGGGTAAGGGTCGGCAGGTTTGGCGACTGTTTGAGTGCAAGATGGCTGAATTTTAAGGGCTTTGCCTCTACAGATTTTGGGCTGAAATGTGGTACTTATTTTCTGGCCGAAATTTCTGACAGATTCAGGGACTGAGTAAGATGCATAATTTGGGGCCTGAAATTGCACAGATAAGGGGACTGTTTGGCAAGGAATCCATTCACTGGTTTAAGGGTAGATTTTGTGGTGGCTTGGGGTTGTGAATGGGCTACTTATGCAACGGTTGGGGACTGACTTGGTTTCTGAATATGGCTGTTATAGGATGGCTATGGGCTGTTCTGGGAGCAGGTAAGGGGACAGTTTTGGGACCAATTTTGCAAGTTCACATACTGTTTTGGCAGAAACTGGACCACCATGGGATTGAATTGGTGATGGCTGGTTTTAGGACAGGTTTCAGCGATGGTTACTGAGGCTTCGAACTTGGCAAATTAGTGGGCTGGTTTGGACATGAGAAATAAATGGAAATAATAAAGAACTAGAAACATGAGAATGCAGTGTGAACAGAAAAATCTACAGTTGGCAAGGACAATCATGGAAAGCTAAAATGCAGTGTGAACAGAAAAATAAAATAAAACGGTTATTCAACAGATCCAAAAACTAAATCCGTGTTCCTTCATGCTAGGATCTAAAAATCATGAAAATCTACAACCTCACAACCAAAAAATCGAAAAAAAAAATGCTAAATAATCCACATATGGATCAGATCAAGAGACGAGATCTCGTCCATGACTACAGAAAACAGAAACTACAGTGAGAAAAACATCAAACAAAAATCTCGCATCTACGACTACAAAGCAGAGCTAAAGCAGAAAGAACGAAAAATCTAACAAATCGCAGCTTCGAGAGACGTAGAGAACGAGATCTGCGTCCTTATAATCTCACGGAGAGACGGTGGACCGATATAGAAGATAGAAGAGGGAGATGAATTACTTTTCTAGGAATTCGTTGTTGTTGTTGCCTTGCTTGGCCTTGCACTCCTCCCTCCCTTCGGTCTTCCCCATTCAACCGTGGATCGACGGATCACACACCCCATATGGAGACCGCCACTCTGCTTCTACAATATTAGATACCCCATGTGTGGGGATTGTCGTGAGATGGTTGATGTTGGGAGAGGGAGATCGAGAGAGGGAGGGAGAGTGAGAGGAAGATCGAGAGAAAGGGTTGAGATTGGGAGAGGGAGATCGAAAGAGAGGGAGATCGAGAGAGAGGACCGAGATCGGGAGAGGGAGAGGGAGAGGGAGAGGGAGATCGAGAGAGAGGGCGAGATCGGGAGACGGAGAGGGAGAGGGAGATCGCGTTTTGGGCGTTTTAGAGGATTAGGCGTTGTTGGCTAAATTTCCAAGAGTGGCACTGCGGCATATTATATGGATGTGATTCTCGGGACATGTGGGGTCCACTTAGAGGGTTCTAACAGAATCCATTCCGTCCATCTGTTTCAAAATAATACAATAAATTATATTAATAATAACTAAGAATATAAAACAATCAATCGGAACACACCAACAAAAAAGGGAAAAGAACAATGCACAACAGCCACTATTCGAGTACGGTTTACTACCGTCTCAAATCAAAAACGGCTTAGAGCCGTTTCTGAACCAAAAACCCAACCGTACCGGTATGGCGATTTTGGTGTAGTGCCACCAGTATTTTTTTTTTTAGCCTTATGAGATCCTCGTGACAGGGAAAACCTTTTAATGCCTCGATTTCCTATATATTTGACTCGTTTGCGGGAAAAAGAAAAAGTGTGCAAGTACATTAAGCTTATGGTAACAGGCGTTAGTGCGATCCTTTCTCTTCATCTTATATAGGAACCACAACAACAACGGGATCAAAATTGCCTCCGACTCTTGCTGTGGATGCAGATTGCCTAAAAGCGGGGTTGTAGGTTGTAAGAATTTTTCTGCAACCCTAATATGACCCAATGAAAAAGCGACATGTGCGGCTGTCAGATGCAAGCCCTGGAATGAAAAACAAAAATTTCTAGCGGTGAAATAACGCTTTTGTCCTTTTCACTACAGGGCCAAATCTAACCGCACACATGCATATCCATGTCCAGCTGTTGTAGGCACCATGTACAATAATCTATCTATAGGGCTTATTGTGTGTGTAAAATCCACTCCGTCCATCTGGCGAGCCTAGCCTTCCCAACCCCCTCCAAAATTCAGGTAAGCCATGCTACAGGGAACAATAGAAAATTATGCCCAAGTCCATGTGATGTAGACAGCCTGAGTTTTGGGTCGGGTTGAATGTTGCAGCGTCTCTTTATCTCGGTGAGTCTCCCTCGACAAACGGGTTGGATGGAATACACACAACATGGCGGGCCTCATATACAAACCTATGGTTGGCGACCCCTTCTCATTGTTCCCTGTAGCATGCCCCACCTGAGCTGTGGGCCCATCGAGCATCAGGTGTTGTACCCTCTGTGTACAACAAATATTTGTAGAGGATTTCAAGTCAACAAAGACAATGATCACAACAACAACAACACCAGACACCACCTTTCATTATATCAATTACATTGAAATAATAAGGTAGGAAAGAAAATTCCAACATTCAATACAAGTTTTGCATGTGTACAATGTCCATGAGTACCAGTGCATGTAAATGCATCTAAGCTTGTTTTAAGTGTATCTAAATGCATTTAAGTGTGCCTGAGTGCATTTGTAAGTGTGTCTAAGTGCAATATGCTTAGAAACACTTAAACCACAATAAGATCCATTGGAAAGCACTTAGATATACTTAGATGTGCATTGTACAATTGGAGTAAAGAAAAGAAGAGAAGGAGAAGAACCTGGAATCTACATATGTAATAGTTGTCTCCATAGATGGACCGCAGCACATCAACGGTTTTGATGGGAGTGCGCCGAGAGAAAGCAACACTGAGGTTGACTAGAGCCTTAACCCTATCCGGCCGGAATAAGCACAGATACCATGCCATTATTGCACCCCAATCATGCCCAACAACGAACACCTGTAACCAATACTCAAAAAAATCAACAGCAACAACAACCACAACCACAACCACAACATCATGCCATCATATTGACTCTTATGCTAATTTGCCACCATTTTGAAAATAGTAGCAGCTCGTCCTTCTCACATATGGCACTCATGTACATCTATTCAGACCATCCAAATCCTGAGGCACATTGTCGATGGAGCATATTTCTAAAAGAGTGTGGATCAGTCAACTGTAGCCATTAAATTGATTCCTATGAAATTGATTGTTAGAAGTGAAATAGCCGGAGCTCCCAAGGGAAAGTATCAGATGGTTACTACCATGTTTATGGTGGGAAAGACTGTGTTATGCTCCATCCATTATTGGGTCAGCAATTGGATGGTCTGGATTGTTGTACGACTCTGCCATGTATACCATTTTAAATATGGTGGTGAATTATCATGAGTCTTCGCCTGCTCTTTCAAGAAATTTGATGCCAATAGGGAGTTGCCATCGGAATCCTACTCTAGCACGTGTGATAAATGTTGGGAAACCATACACCTTTCCCTTCTATGTGCAAATCAATGGGATTAATAATATAAAAGATTTTAAAGGATGAAAATCACTTCTAATACAAACAAACAAATCATCAAACATGTAGGATGCAAGAGACACCAAGAATTTTTATATGGAAAACCCTTCAATGCAAAGGGAAAAATCACAAGACCTAGTCCGGCACAAATTCACCATAATAGAAATAATGGAAGTACAATATCATCAAGAGATCTCTCTTGGATACCCAAACTACTTCACCAAAAGGCGGATTACAAGCAACAATGAAATAAAGTAATTTCTCACCAACTAATGATTGTAGAAACCCCCAACACAACCCTTGGAGAAGACAATCAAATAAATCGGCATTGCGGATGGACCCTCACAAACCATGATGCGGAGATTTCGGTGGTAGAAGGCTCTTGTTCTTCTTCTCTTAAAAAACCCATTTTCTCTTCTTCTTTCTCCTCTTTTTCTCCAAGAAAGAAAAACCCCAATGTTACTACTAGAACTCTAGGCAAAAGCCCTTTTTTTTTTTTTTCCATTTCCTTTGCTTGGCCAAAAGACCAAAATACCCCCACACACATGTGGCAATAAAAGACTACTTAAGCCTACACATGTAGGTCCCACCTCCACATGAGGAGGGACCACAACAATAAAGACTTGGTCGTTAATCATGTGTGGTAGAAACAACCAGCTAGTATAAGTTGAGCAATAGTGCATGAAACGCAGAGGGATAGTTTGATTTCAAAGTAAAATACCACATAGCATAAACAATGGAGAGCATCCGATGAACAACATCAATCTTGAACTCACATCCGCATTGGCACATGTGGAGAGAGTATGATTTGGATGACTACTCGTTGCGAGCAACGTATGAGTTATGTTGCATACCCACGGAGATCAAGTACATGGAATTGATACGAGAGGGGCTTGGATACAGGAGTGGCCCTCTAGATATGCCCTATCATTTTTGTAGTGTGGTCCACTTAAGCTTTAAATATGCTTCAATTTTGGGCTCATGCCTTAAAATGAGCTGCTAAAATGGATGGATGGTGTAGAGAAAATGCATACATCATGGTGGACCCCACAGAGTCTAGTCATTAGGGATATTCTTTGTGTTGGGGTCACCACTCGGCGAATTGGGTACCACTCACACCTAATCAAGCTCCCTTTCCCCTCACTTGGCAGAATTCGATTGGATAACAGGCTATTAGAGATAAGCCCGGTTGAGTACTGAACAACCTTCTAGCCTTCAGTATGTGGCCACCACTAAATCTGGCCTATTGCAACAACCTTCCATTCAATCAAATTCCACCTACTCTAAGTCGAGGGAGTTGGGTCTGTTAGAAAAAATGGATTTAATAATTAGGAAAAACTTGGTTTCTACTTTTATTTTCCCATATTTTGTCTTCTAGTGTTGGTTATCCCTCTTTAGTTCCTAATGTTGTTTTAGTCCCACATCAAAAAGGAGGTTGGAAGAGAAAGCGCTTATATTAAAATCTCTCTCTAACTGTTTGTGTTGGGAACCAATAGTATGTCATGGGAGCAACCTTGCACAGGCACGCACAAGGTCGTCGATATGATCGCAATGTGGTATAATGTATTTTGTTTGACTTGGGCACTTTTGTTTTTCTCTATATAGAAATGAGCCGTCATAAACAAACATGTCATTAATTCATAAAGGCTTTTCGTCTTCATATTCCATACACAAAAAATCTATCTTCTTCTCCTTCACTTATTTTTCTCTTCTGAGTTTTTCTCTCTGCAATTTCTTCTGGGCAAATCAGAAAGAGCTAGCTTGAGTTTGTGTGAGTTAAATCGTGTGTGCTCCTGATTCAAGTCGTTCATCGTGGAAGAGTTGTTGTATCTCGGAGGTAAAGTTGCTGACACCTAATGCATCGAGGATCTTTCTTTTGAAGGCAAATCTATCTTTAGGTCGATTATAATGTGCTTAAGTTCTCCAGATAAATCTTTTATTATTTCTTATTTGTGATATATTAATTTTCTACTGTCTCTCTTTATTAGAACTAACAATTTAAAGACGTTCTCTCAAAATCTCGAACTTTAAGAGGTAACAATAAAAAATGGAGTTCTGTCTCACTACCCTCGAGCTTATTTATGTCATCAAAGATCTTGCTCCATCACTTGAGGCAAATGAACCAACGACATCTTTTGAACATTCTAAATGGAAGAACGATGACTATCTGTGTTGAAATTATATTCTCAACACGATAACAAATGATAACTATGATATCTACTGTCATTACTCTTCGGCCAAAGAACTATGGGATCACCTCGAAAAAAAAAAATAAATCAAAGCTGAGGATGATAGAAGTAAGAAATATGTCATCAATCGCTATATTGATTTTAAAATGTTAGATGATAAGTCTATATTAGATCAAGTGCACGATCTACAAAAGATCGCCCATGAAATATCATCCGGTATGGTTATCAAAAAGACATTCCAAAGCTATTGTAATCATTGAAAGATTTTCATCATCTTAAAATTCTCTCAAGCATAAGAGAAAAAACATGAGCTTGGATGACAACATCCTTCATATATCTACAGATTGAGAAAGAAGCAAGAAATTGTGATAGACATTTTTTAGAATAAGAATTTATAACAAAGGCCCATCTTGTTGAGAGTAACCAAAAAGGTCAAGATAATCGAAAGTCTGAACCACCAAAGAAAAGGTATTAACATGTCCAAAGGAGCAAGAACATAGACAAAAAATAATAAAAGTGAAAATCACTAACAGTCTACTTGAGCGTTGGATCAGACTCATTTTTGGGCTCATGCCTTAAAATAATCTGAGAAAAGGAATGGACGGCATGGATAAACAGATATATCACATTGGGCCCACCACACAGATCTGCCCGTGGCTGGAATCCGCTTCCCAGTTTGGATTACTATTAGATTAAATATTTCAAACCTTTCATTACACAGAGATTATCGTGACCGTTCATATTCGAAGTTTAAAATAAAAAAATAAAAAAATCCAAATTATCAAAAGTCGAAATAACACAATGGATAGCTTTAATTTGTCCATCCACCATACAGAGTGAGAAATACCTTTTAAACGGTTTCCATCATTCCAAGATCACTCCCGTTCAAATGGCGAGGTCTTGAAGTGATGGAGAAAATTATCACTGTAGACGCCACCTTTTATCCAGCTTCTTTTTTGAGCCGTCCAAAACTTTCCTTCCCAACTTAGACCTTTCACTTACAGACAGAGCATTTGAGAAGGAAAATATCCCTGAAAAGTAGGGGTATTTTCGTCCTCAAATGCTCTGTCCGTACGTGAAAGGTCTAAGTTGGGAAGGTAAGTTTTGGACGGCTCAAAAAAGAAGCTGGATAAAAGGTGGCGTGGAACTATGTCTGAATGTGATCAGATGTCTCTGATGGAGAAGAGAACGGCCAAGAAAGAAAAGGAGGAAGCATGGGGAGGAAACGGACGGTCTCGTCCGTCCTTGATACCTGATCTTGGCCGAGGAGATCGATCAGAGCAATGAGGTCGCCTACGATATGGTAGACGGTGTAGCTTGCAGCGGACGGTGGTGCGTCGGTGTCGCCGAAGCCACGTAGGTCTGGAGCCACGGCTCGGTAGCCGCGCGCTGCCAGGCCGTGGATCTGGTGGCGCCACGTGTACCATAGCTGGGGGAAGCCGTGGATGAGGAGAACGGTAGGGCCCGCGCCTTTCTCCGCCAGGTGGCATGTTTATGCCGTTCATTGATACCGTACGATGCTCGATGCCGTCCATCTCTCTCTCTCCCTCCGTCTCTCTCTGGAGATGTCTCTCGTTTCTTTTTCACGACGGGACGGAGCAAAGATCCAAAGATCTTTCATAAGAGAAATAGTTCAATACTCTGGCAGAGTATGATGGATGATACACAGGCAGTTAGAAATTTCTGAGAAAATGCACACGTGGCATTCGAATTATTCAGGCTGTCCAGAACAGTAGCAGGTTAGCTACTATGGTAAACCAAAGCCAATTTTTTGAAATGAATTGACTACTTAGATGGATGGATATTTGTTGGACGGTTAAATGAAAAATATCGAGTGGCCTTAATCTACAAATCAGAGGTTAGGATTATTCAGCTCATCTGATTTTTAGATCAATTTTGCCTTTTTAATTTGAGCTGTTTTATGCCACGCGTACTGTTTCTAAGTGCCTGCGTATCAAGCATCATAGGCAGCCGGAGTATGAAATAACTCGTGATGTGCGTTTTGTCCTTTTCGCGAGTCGGGATCAACCGTTTCAACCGCACATTTTGCTTGGCGGATTTTACATCCATGCCGTCCGTCTAGTATTTTAGGAATCGCAGAAATTGAAAATGTTTCTAGACGTTTAATTGGGGGCCCCTAGATGGACGGTAGAAACATAACGTGTTCAAATGTAGATATTCATCCGGAAAAATTGAGGCAAGTTGATAACTAGGATCGTACGGCCGCTATTGTTTTGAACGTGGATTTGGTAAGGCCGTGACTGTGGGGCCACCTTGATGTATGCGTGTGGAAACAGATTGGCTACTCCCTCAGCCAGGTCAGTGCTCTATGGCCTCACCAAGATGTATATGTTTCATTCATTTTTAAAGATCATTTTAGAGCTTGATACAAAAAATAAGAGAGATATAAATTTCAGGTGGACCACATCACTGGAAAACAATAGTCATGAAAATCCTCTTAAGGCCTACTGTACTGTTTATTTGACATCCAATCTGTTAATTAGGCAATATAAACCCAGATCAATGGAAAAAACAAAGATCAGCTTGATCCAAAACTTTTATGGCCTCCAAAAAGTTTGTAATGGTCAACGTTCATTCAAAACTGTTTCGTATAATGTGGTCCAGTTGAGATTGGGATATTCCTCATTTTTAGTTTTATATCAGAAATTGATCTTAACAAAAAAAAAACGGATGGACGGCATAGATGAAACACATGCATCAAGGTGTGCCACGCAGCACCGTTCATTGGCTGGTGGTGGGGGAGTAGCCAATCCGTTTCCATGCGTTATATACCCACGCCGTATATCCGTTTTTTCAACTCATTTTTAGAGGCCCGATTCGAAAGTTTTGGAAGGAGAAAATGACCACTGTAGACAAAACCTTTTATCCAGCGGTTTTTATGAAGGAATACAAACTTTAGTTACCAACTTAGAATAGCACGTGCGGACAGCGACTTTGAGGACGAAACTACCCCTCCTTTTCACTGCGAAGACGAGCGCTGACGGTCCTCCAACTGAGAGTTGTACGAACGGCTTAAAAGAGATCAAAGTTACATGGCCCCACAGCTATATATTTATTATATCCACATCGTTTATCCATATTTCGAGATCATTTCGGAAAATTATCTAGAAAAAAAATCATATCCAAAGATCAACCGGACCACACCACAAAGAGCAGCAGAGAAATTGATTTTCACCGTTAAAAATTTTGTAGGCCCACCATAACATTTATTTTCCATCCAATCTATTCATAAGGTCACAAAGGCCTGGATGAAGAGGAAAAACAAATATCATAATGATCCAAAACTTCTGTAACCCCTAAAAGGGTTTCAATGGTAGACATTCAATTCCCCACTGCCTTTTACAGTGTGGTCCACTTAATAGTTAGATCTATCTTATTTTTCGTCTCAAGCCTTAATATGAGCTCATCAAATAGATGGACGGTTTGGATATAACACAGACCTCATGGTGGGGCCCACATAAGTAATAAAAATTTCACTAAACAAAAAAACAAAATAAAAAAACAGAATCAGCAATGAATCGCGAATTCAGCGATTCCACCGCAGCTTACCGTAGGATTTGGTGATGGACCGCGGAATCCATGATTGATCCCCAATTCAAATAAAAGGCAATAGCTATGGATTATAACCATAGCTATAGCCGTATCCTGTGTACTTTCCTTTTTAACTTTAAAATTTTAAAAAATAAAAATAAAAAAATTTGACATTTAGAATTTTATTCTACCTACATTTTCTCTAACACACACACACACACACAAATATATATATATATATATATATATATATATATATATATATATATATATATATATATATATATATATATATATATATATATACTTCTCTTTTTTCATTTCTTTCTTTATTCATATAACAAGAATATCTTCTAAACTAAAATTAGTTATTTAACGTAACATATATGATTTTAGGGCTGAAAGTTGGGCGGGTTCAACCCAACCAACTTATGACCCACCTGACATTGGGTTGGGCTTGGGCAGGATGTATCAGGTTTAGTCTTGGGGTTAGGCCATACAAACACCAACCCGATAAAACTTGGAAACGGAATCGCCGGGATTGACCATCAAATGCATGGAAATGGCTAGTGAAGTGAAGGGAATTGACCAAGTGAAGTGCATCGAAATGACCAAGTGAATCTAAATGAATCGCTTGAAATGACAAAGTGAAATGAAGCGAAATGACCATGAAATGCATGGAAATGACCGTGAAGTGAAGGGAATTGACCAAGTGAAGTGCATGGAAATGACCGTGAATCTAAACGGAATCATAGGAATTAACCGTGAAATGCATGAAAATGACCAGTGAAGTGAAGGGAATTAAACGTGAAATGCGTGGAAATGACGAAGTGAAGTGAAAGGAAGGGAATAGTGAAGTGCATCGAAATGACCGTGAATCTAAGCGGAATCGGCCATTGGAAATGACCGTGAAATGTGTGAAAATGACCGAAGTGAAGTTAAGTGAAATGAATGGAAATGACCGTGAAGTGAAGGAAATTTACTGAAAATTGAACGGGACAAACTAGAAATTGAGCGAGGGAACTTACAAATTCAGCGAGGGAAGCTAGGAATTGAGCGAGGGAAGTAGGAATTGAGTGAGGGAACCTACAAATTCAGCGAGGGAAGCTAGGAAGTGAGCGAGGGAAGCTAGGAATTGAGAGAGGGAACCTAAGGATTGAGTGAAGCAAGCTAGGAATTGAGCGAGGGAACCTACAAATTCAGCGAGGGAAGCTAGGAATTGAGCGAGGGAAGGTAGGAATTGAGTGAGGCAACCTACGAATTTAGTGAGTGAAGCTAGAAATTGAGCGAGGGAACCTACGAAATGAGCGAGGGAACCTAGGGATTGAACAAGGGAAGCTAGGAATTGAGCGAGGGAACCTACAAATTCAGCGAGGGAAGGTAGGAATTGAGCGAGGGAACCTACAAATTAAGCGAGGCAACCTATGAATTTAGCGAGGGAAGCTAGAAATTGAGCAAGGGAACCTAGGGATTGTGCGAGAGAACCTAGGGATTGAGCGAGGCAAGCTAGGAATTGAGCAAGGGAACCTAGGAAATGAGCGAGGGAACCTAGGGATTGAGTGAGGGAACCTACAAATTCAGCGAGGGAAGCTAAGAATTGAGCGAGGGAACCTAGGGATTGAGCGAAGCAAGCTAGGAATTGAGAGAGGGAACCTACAAATTTAGTGAGGGAAGCTAGGAAGTGAGCAAGGGAAGCTAGGAATTGAGCGAGGGAACCTAGGGATTGAGCGAAGCAAGTTAGGAATTGAGCGAGAGAAGCTAGGAATTGAGCGAGGCAACCTACGAAATTAGCGAGGGAACCTAGGAAATGAGCGAGGGAAGCTAGGAATTGAGCGAGGGAACCTACAAATTCAGCGAGGGAAGCTAGGAATCGAGCGAGGGAACCTACGAATTAAGCGAGGCAACCTATGAATTTAGCGAGGGAAGCTAGAAATTGAGCGAGGGAACCTAGGAAATGAGCGAGGGACCTAGGATTTGAGCGAGGCAAGCTAGAAATTGAGCAAGGGAACCTACAAATTAAGCGATGTAACCTACGAATTGAGCGAGGGAAGCTAGAAATTGAGTAAGGGAACCTACAAATTCAGTGAGGGAAGCTAGGAATTAAGCGAAGGAACCTAGGGATTGAGCGAAGCAAGCTAGGAATTGAGCGAGGGAAGCTAGGAATTGAGGGAGGGAAGCTAGGAAATGACCGAGGAACATAGGATTTGAGCGAGGGAACCTAGGGATTGAGTGAGGCAAGCTAGGAATTGAGCGAGGGAAGCTAGGAATTGAGCTAGGGAACCTGCAAATTCAGCAAGGGAAGCTAGGAATTGAGCAAATGAACCTATAAATTAAGCGAGGCAACCTACGAATTTAGCGAGGGAAGCTAGAAATTGAGCGAGGGAACTTAGGAAATGAACGAAGGAACCTAGGGATTGAGCGAGGCAAGCTAGGAATTGAGCAAGGGAACCATTGCATTACTTTGGCACATATTTCATGGATTTGGTTGTCCAAGTCTTCCCTTCAAGCGCGGTGACGTCTCCGGTGGCATGGAAGAGAATCGGGAGTGCTTCCGTCATCAAATTGATCATCTGCTTATACTTTAGGAGAGTATTTGACACTTAGCTATCGATAATAATGATCTCCCGCTGTCTTGGATATAGGACCATCAAGAACCAATGACAGTTATCATGGTTGACGGGTACATAAACCTGACCACTGTAGACAAAACCTTTTACCCAGCGGTTTTTATAAAGGAATTCAAACTTAAGTTACCAACTTAGACTAGCACGTGTGGACAGTGAATTTGAGGACGAAACTACCCCTCCTTTTTACTGTCGTTGCTTTTCCTCTCCCTCCCTTCCCTCGCTCCATTAAAAAAAAAAAAAGAGATGAAAACTCCACCACTACATCTGTTGCTTGGATCGCACCACGCTCTAGCTGGATCCCACCCCACTATTCATTAACATTATCTCGTTTTTCTGAAAATGTTCCCTCCACAGAAGAAAGTACGCACGATAGGTATGATATGCATTTACCTAAATGACGTAAATTTTTTATGGGCCATTAAAATGCCGAATGAAGCTCGCATCTTGGTTTTTAGTTCATCTATGCAAAAATCATCCTACGAACATGCTGGATTACAAGTAAAACATCATTGTGGGGGCATAACAAGGTTTCTATGGTAGAACCACTGTTTCATGTGGTGTGATCCACTTGATATTTCAATATGCCACCATTTTGGGCTGAAACCCTTACTTTAGATGGAAAAATGGATGAACGTCGTGGATAGTCCACATACATTCAAGGCAGGCCCAACTCAATATTTATTATTATTATTTTTTTATATATTTTACTATTATTTTGTTTTTTTTAGTTTTTTTGGGTTACCTTGTCAATACACACACTCCATGTTAGCCACCCCCACTAGGGATCGATACCAAGACCTCAAGTGTTGACATGAGGTATCTCTACTCAATCTGCCAATTGAGCTATGGATCTGGGTGTGGCCAACTTAGTTAACTCAACACTATAAGTGCGTACTGAACAAACTATAAATCTAAATTACGAGAGGTTTTGGTCCATTTGACCTACCTCTAGGTTCATGATTGGTAAAATTCCCCAAGCAATTCATAAATTTGGCGGAGATATCATAAAAATATGATGGGGAACTTCTATGGATTCATGCAATGTAATGAAAAATTTCATGAACCGCTCGGTCAATTTCATTAATTGCTCGGTCAAATTCACCGAAGAGAATTTCATGTAAATCTCAGTCAATTTCATTAACTGATCGGTCAAATTCAACAAAGAGCAAATTGTTAGGCTAGGTCAATTGCATTTAAAGTTTATTCCAATTCATGTTAGCCTCACCCAATTTCAAGCTTACCTCGCTCAAATTCATGTTTCCCTTGCTCAATTTCTCGGTTGCCTCGTTGAATTTTTACGTTACCTTGCTCAACTCCTAGGTTCTCTCGCTCAATTTCTAGGTTCCCTCGCTCAATCCTCGCTCCAATTTCTACACTGCCTCGCTCGCCTCGCTCAATTTCTAGGTTCCCTTGCTTAATTTCTAGCTTCCCTCGCTCAAATTTTAGGTTGCCTCGCTAAATTTCTAGCTTCCCTCGCTCAATTCCTGCGTTGCCTCGCTCAATTTCTAGCTTCCCTGGCTCAATTCCTAGGTTCCCTTGCTCAATTTTTAGGTTCCCTCGCTCAATTCCTAGGTTGCCTCGCTCCAATTTCTTTGTTCCCTCGCTCAAATCCTAGGTTGTCTCGCTTAAATCCTAGGTTGCCTCGCTCAATTTCTAGCTTCCTCGCTCATTTCGTAGGTTGCCTCGCTCAAATCCTAGGTTGCCTCGCTTAATTTCTAGGTTCCCTCGCACAATTTGTAGCTTCCCTCGCCTCACTCAAATCCTAGGTTGCCTCGCTGAATTTCTTGGTTCCCTTGCTCAATTCCTAGAATTCCTAGTTGAATTTTTATGTTGCCTCGCTCAAGTCTTAGCTTCATTCGCTCAATCCCTACGTTGCCTCGCTCAATTTATAGGTCACATCGCTCAAATCCTAGGTTCTCTCGCTCAATTTCTAGTTTCTCTCGCTCAATTCCTAGGATTCATCGCTCAATTCCTACATTACCTCGCTCAATTCCTTGGTTGCCTCGCTCAATTTCTAGGTTCCCTTACTCAATTTCTAGCATTCCTCTCTCAAATCCTAGGTTGCCTCGCTCAATTTCTAGCTTCCCTCGCTCAATTCCTAGGTTGCCTCGCTCAATTCCTACGTTGTCTCACTCAATTCTAGGTTTCCTCGCTCAATTTCTAGCTTTCTTCGCTCAAATCTTAGGTTGCCTCGCTCAAATCATAGGTTGCCTTGCTCAATTTCTAGCTTCCCTCACTCAATTTCTACGTTGCCTCGCTCAATTCTTACGTTCCCTCACTTAATTTCTAGCTTTCCTCGCTCAAATCCTAGGTTGCCTCGCTCAATTCCTAGCTTCCCTCTCTCAGTTTCTACCTTCCCTCACTCAAATCGTAGGCTACCTCGCTGAATTCCTACGTTGCCTCGCTCAATTCCTATGTTGTCTCGCTCAATTTCTAGGTCCCCTCGCTCAATTTTTACCTTCTGTTGCTCAATTCATAGGTTCCCTAGCTGAATTTCTAGCTTCCTTCGCTCAATTCGTAGGTTGTCTCGCTCAATTCCTAGCTTCCCTCACTCAATCCCTACGTTGTCTCGCTCAATTTCTACGTTGCCTCGCTCAAATCCTAGGTTCCCTCGCTCAATTTCTAGGTTCCCTTGCTCAATTTCTAGCTTTCCTCGCTCAAATCCTAGGTTGTCTCGCTCAATTCTTAGCTTCCCTCGCTCAATTTTTACATTCCCTCACTTAATTTCTATCTTTCCTCACTCAATTCCTAGGTTGCCTTGCTCGATTTCTACCTTCCTTCACTCAATTTGTAGGTTACCTCACTGAATTCCTACATTGCCTCGCTCAATTCCTAGGTTGCCTCGCTCAATTCCTAGCTTCCCTCGCTCAGTTTCTACCTTCCCTCGCTCAAATCCTAGGTTCCCTCGCTCAATTTCTAGCTTTCCTCGCTCAAATCCTAGGTTGCCTCGCTCAATTCCTAGCTTCCATCGCTCAATTTCTACCTTCCCTCACTTAATTTTTAGCTTTTCTCGCTCAATTCCTTGGTTGCCTCGCTCAATTTCTACCTTCCCTCGCTCAATTCTTAGGTTACCTTGCTGAATTCTTACGTTGCCTCGCTCAATTTATAGGTTCCCTCGCTCAATTCCTAGGTTGCCTCGCTCAAATCGTAGGTTTTCTTGCTGAATTTCTAGGTTCCCTTGCTCAATTTTTAGCTTTCCTTGCTCAATTCTTAGATTACCTCGCTGAATTTTTAGGTTCCCTCGCTCATTGTCCGGGTTCCGTCGCTGAATTTCTTGGTTGCCTTGCTTAATTTCTAGGTTTTCCACTCAATTTTACCTTGCCTCGCTCAATTTTTTAGGATGTCTCGCTCAGTTTCATCTTGTCTCGTTTAATTTAATGTTTGCCTTGCTGAATTTCATGTTTCCCTCACTCATTTTTTAATTTGTCTCACTTAATTTTTAGTTTGCTTGGCTCGATTTCAACTATGTTTAATTTTTTTTCGTTATGATTCTCTAAGTAGTGAAATTTAGTTTTAATATATTTTTCATTACATGTTTGTAGGTGACGATTCTTGTTCTCAATTCTCAAACCCATCCTCTAAGTATTCATTGAAATGGTGGTTCAACATGATGAAGGGTAGATTAGAGAAGCATGATACTCGGCTACATCTATTCAAGCAATCCCCATTAGATGTGTTTAATAAATTAGTTGACACCAATAAGTACGAGGATGTCTCGCTCAATTCTTATCTTCCCTCGCTCAATTCGTATGTTGCCTCACTCAATTTCTAGCTTCCCTCGCTCAATTCCTAGGTTCCCTTGCTCAATTCCTAGGTTCTCTCGCTCAATTTCTAGGTTCCCTCGCTCAATTCCTAGCTTCCCTTGCTCAATTCGTAGGTTGGCTCGCTCAATTTTTAGGTTGCCTCGCTGAATTTCTAGTTCCCTTGCTCAAATCCTATGTTCCCTCACTCATTTCTTAGGTTGTCTCGCTTAATTTGTAGGTTGCCTTGCTCAATTCCTAGGTTCCCTCGCTCAAGTCCTATGTTCTCTCGCTCAATTTCTAAGTTGTCTCGCACAATTCCTAGCTTCCCTCGCTCAATTCATAGGTTGCCTCACTCAATCCATAGGTTCCCTCGCTCAATTCATAGCTCCACTCGCTCAATTCTTAGGTTGCCTCCCTTAATCCGTAGGTTCCCTCGCTCAATTCCTAACTTCCCTCGCTCAATTCGTAGGTTGCCTCGCTCAATCCGTAAGTTCCCTCGTTGAATTTCTAGCTTCCCTCGCTCAAATCCTATGTTCCCTCGCTCATTTCCTAGGTTCCCTCGCTGAATTTCTAGCTTCCATCGCTCAATTTGTAGGTTGCCTCGCTCAATTTCTAGCTTCCCTCGCTCAATTCCTAGGTTGCCTCGCTCAATTTTTAGGTCGCCTCGCTGAATTTCTAGCTTCCCTCGCTCAAATCATATGTTCCCTCGCTCAATTCGTAGGTTGTCTAGCTCAATTTCTAGCGTTCCTTGCTCAATTCGTAGGTTGCCTCGCTCAATTTTTAGGTTGCCTCGCTGAATTTCTAACTTCCCTCACTCACGGTCAATTCGCTTCACTTCACGGTCATTTCCATGCATTTCACGGTCAATCCCTGCGATTCCGTTTTGATTCACGGTCATTTCCATGCATTTCACGGTCAATTCCCTTCACTTCACGGTCATTTCCATGCATTTCACGGTCAATTCGCCTCACTTCACGGTTATTTCCATGCATTTCATGGGCAATTCGGTGATTCTGTTTCATTTCATGGTCATTTCTATGCATTTCACGGTCAATCCCGGCGATTCCGTTTCATTTCACAGTCATTTCCATGCATTTCACGGTCATTTCCCTTCACTTCACGGTCATTTCCATGCATTTCACGGTCAATCCCGGCGATTCCGTTTCATTTCGCGGTCATTTCCATGCATTTCATGGTCACTTCCTTCATTTCACGGTCATTTCTATGCATTTCATGGTCATTTCCATGCATTTCACGGTCATTTCCCTTTATTTCACGATCATTTTCATGCATTTCACGGTCATTTCCATGCATTTCCCAGCGATTCCCGAGACCTCAACCCAAGCCCAACCCAAGTTTTATCAAGTTGTTGTTTGTATGGCCCAACCCCAAGATCAAACCCGATACATCCTGACCAAGCCCAACCCAATGTCGGGTTGGTCACAGGTTGGTCGGGTTGAGCCCTCCCAACTTTCAGCCATAAAATTATATATGGTACGTCAAAAACTAATTTTGGTTTAGAAGATATTGTTGTTATGTGAATAAAGAAAGAAATGAAAAAAAAAAAGATATATATATATATATATATATATATATATATATATATATATATATATATATACATATTTATATAAATGTGTTAGAGAAAAATGTAGGTATGATAAAATTCTCCATGTAAAAAATAAAAAAAAAAAGTGTATAGGGATATGGTTATAGCTACGGTTATAATCTGTAGCCATATATTGAGGGTGGAATCGCGGAATCGCGATTGATCGCCAATTGGGACAGCGACTTGCGGTGGAATCGCATCGCCAAGCTATGGTTATGACTACGGATTATAATTGTAGCTATATCCATATCCCTGTGCATACGCAGTTACCATTGTGCTTGAAAGTCTACCGTTGAAACCCTTTTAGGGGCCACACAAGTTTTGGATCATTAAGAAATTTGTTTTTCTGGTCTTTGTGACCTTATGAATAGATTGGATGGAAAATTAATGTTACGGTGAGCCCTACAAAAGTTTCAACGGTGAAAATTAATTTTCCTCTGCTCGGTGTGGTGTGACCCAGTTGATCTTTGGATATGATTTTTTTTTTTTACAATGCTCCGAAATGATCTCGAAATATGGATGAACGTTGTGGATATAATAAATGCAGAGCTGTGGGGCCATGTAACTTTGATCTCTTTTGAGCCGTACGTACAACTCTCGGTTGGAGGAGCGTCAGCGCTCGTCTTCGCAGTGAAAAGGAAGGGTAGTTTCGTCTTCAAAGTCGCTGTCCGCACGTGCTAGTCTAAGTAGGTAACTTAAGTTTGCATTCCTTCCTAAAAACCGCTGGGTAAAAGGTTTTGTCTACAGTGGTCATTTTCTCTTTTGGACGGCTAGTATTTAATGTGATTGAACGTTAAAAATTTTTTGTGATCTCGTGGGTTAGAAAAGTTTGGATCCATCGTATTTTTGTTTTCCTTTCTCTTATATATTTGTGACTTTACTGATAAGTATTACGGTGGGCCTTACAAAGCGTTCAATCACTATTGTTTAATGTGATGTGGTCCACTTAAGATTTGGATTTATTTTTTTTCTATTACTCTAAAATTAGCTGGAAAAACGGATGAACGGCTTGGATATACAACACATACATCTAGGTGGGTCCCACGGTCACGGCCACACCAAATTCCGTGCTTACCTATCTCACCGAATCCGCGTTCCGCAAGCAGTGCTCACGAGTGCCACGTGTAGGATGAGAGACGAGAGAGCTTTATCAGAGCGAGATGGAGACGGTCTCTGTCGGCATCAGTACCACAACACCATCAACATCAGTACCAGGTCATCGGTTCTTTAATTTGTAAGTGGAGAACCGACTTCATCCCTTACCCGAACCCTGTTTTAGGCCAACCTAAACGTGCATAGGGTTATATTTATTACCAAATATGGCTCATCTGACTAAACCGGTCGGGCCCGGGTCAAACCTTATCCGATGCAATTGCCCATATAGCTTGTAGCTTGCCAATGGAATGGGCCGGATGAGGTGCGACCCAGTCCTGACAGTGGGGCCCACCTTGATGATGTATGCTGCTACATCATTTTGGCAGCTCATTTCACGTCAGGTGCCCGAAAATGAATTAGATACAAATCTCAAGTGGGCCACCTTATAGGAAATAGTGGCGATCGGATGCCGTCATAAAAGCTTAATAAGGCCTGTAATAATATTTCTTTACCATCCAACTCATTGATAAGGTGAACGATAAGGTCACAGAGACCTGGAAAATGGAAAAAAAAAAAAATAATAATAAATAAATATCAACTTTGGTATATGTATTCCAATAAAAATTTGGTAGTTTGAAAAAGTTCCATGACTTTTTTTCTTTGATCCCGCATAGAGTGGAATGAGATAAGAAACAGAGTTTATACACATTTGCTCAATATATACTCTTGTAAAGTGTGTTGAACTATATCCAAGCTTGTATGTACACAAACTCAATCTGGTGGGAAAGCTAACTCGACAATGGGATGCAATCGGATCCCGATCGGCCTATATATGCTGAGTTTTGCTCGGATTTACAAAAAGTTTTTCGGTCCGTTAGTTTTTTTTATCTCGGTTGTTGGATTTTCCGACTTGATAAGGCCGTTTCAATAATGTGCTTCCATTTATTGATCATATCTTAATGTTCAGATTATTTCTTCTTAACAAGTCATTTACTATAAATGTTGTAATTGGGTCTACTTTATAAGGGATTAGGGTTAGGGTTGCAAATCATTCCAGGGTGGTAGAAATCAAAAACCTTTGTGCCTTTCTACGATTTTCTTCTTCTTATGTTTTCGGATTGTTTTATTATTATTACTATTATTACTTGTAATCTTAAAGATAATCTTATTAGAAGAGGTAAGATAAATCTACCAATGGTTATATCTTTACCATGGCAGGCGGTGCTATTTCATGGAAATTAAAAGATCAAACTTGTATAACTCATTCTACGAAGGAATTTGAACTAGTTGCTTTGGCAACAATTTGTGACGAGGCTAAATGACTAAAAACTTTATTAATAGATATACACTTTTTTATAAAACCGGTACCGTCTATTTCCATTCATTGTGATAGTTTGACTATCATAAGAAGAACTAATAACAAGTATTATAATGGAAAATCTAGACAAATGCGTCTGAAACTGTAATGCCCCACATTTTCAGGACCCGAGTATACGACCCGTTTCCCAAAAATCCGAGTGTTAACTTTAAAGGATGGTCAAATACAAGTGTGTGTGTGTGTGTGTGTGTGTGTGTGTGTATATATATATATTCAACTATCAGAGTAAGCAGATGAGCGTAGAATGAACAAGTAAGCATAAAGAAAAATTTTCATTTCATTTGAAATACACAAGAAGCTGCCCATAATGACTTATACAAACCAATGCCCTCATTCTTACAATATAAAATGAAATAATATTACATGTGAAATAAAGTAAATTACAACAATCTTAGGATGTGAAATCCTGTAGTAACCCTTAGCAATTACAATCATACTTCCTTGTCAATTATAACTTGCTCCTCATCGATATAGACATGAATGTCACCTGAGCCACATGTGTTACCTTTACGGTTATATATTTAATGGATGAGAGACTAACTTAGTATGAATTCCCCTCGAGATTATACATCGCCGCCTTAGCTAAGCATAGTTAAAACGACAAGGCAATCAAAACAATACATGATGCAGTCTTTTTATATGCATAAATGCGTGAATGCACATCGACCTCGGGATGCACATCCAGTCGGACTTAGGCTCGTCACCCATGCAATCATCAACCTGGAAATGATCATCCAGTCGAAACAAAGGGTTGATAGTTGGTGGTCTGGGAGTTAGCGAAACGATACCCCAACAACTCTAGGGCACATGCTACAGCATCTAGAATTAGCCACCTGTCATCGCCAATATGCTATGAATGCATGATTAGTCAACCGTTATTAATCCAATTACAATCAGCCAATTTGAGTAACTCAATGGTCACTACGGAAGGCTCGTCACCCAGCGTAGGCCGACAACTCGAGCATAGTGTTCCATGACCACCATTCTCGGCCCATGAGATTTTCTTTATCCTAGGATGTTTAATGAATGCCCATCGGCCAGTGGCCAATCAAATTAATTGGGTAGGGAATTCCATCACATGAGTATAGGCCATTGAAGGCACGCAAGGCAATCACCAAATCACAGGACAAACGTTAAATTGCAACAGAAAAAGGGTGCTCGGCACATTAAATTAAAACGGCAAAGGGGTCAGATAAGAGTAAATCAAAGCGGTTAAAGAGGTCATTTCAAGCCATTCAAGCCGTATAACCTATGGATGGTAAATCCCACATTAATATTCCATGTCCCACAGAACCTCCAATCGAGGGTCCATTCCATTCCACACTCCATCATGTTACATCCTAAGTATAAGTTCACATACACAAAGAGGGTTTACCCACTAATAAGTGTAGTGAATATAGGTCCATTGTGGCTTACGACAATTCATGTGAAAATATACCGTTAAGCATGGTAGGCATATGTTAAGTATAATAATCACAACAGGTCATGATGTGAACTATAAATTAAAATGAGAGCTATCATGTAAACAACTATCGCATGCAATCATATTTCATAATTATCAACCATAAATCAGATATAAATCATGTAAGAGATTGCATGCTATGAATTAACAATTTTAACATTTGATAAAGACTATAACTTAAACCAATTTGGAAATGGAAAGCTTAAGGGGAAAAATCATCACCAGAGAGGTTGTAGTACGGCCCTTGATCTGATTTTCCCGCGTAGATAGTGGGCCCAAGTTACGCAAGCAATTTCCTAGTGAGATCAGTTTGCATAAGACAAGAGTTTCCAAAGTTAGATTTCTTGGGCTTGTTTTAAAGTGACTGGGCCCACTAGAATTTTGCCATAATAGGGCGGCCCAGTTATTGGGTCCAATCTAAACCCAAGTGGGGCCGGCCCACTGCACCTTATGATGAGGCCCACCAAGTGATACCATGTGGCCCACCTAACATTTATTTTCCATCCTATCTGTTCATATGGATTTCAATGGTAGGCGTTCAATTCTCCACTATTTTCTGCAGTGTGGCCCACCTAACGTTTATTTTCCATCCAATCTGTTCATGTGGATTTCAATGGTAGGCATTCAATTCTCCACTATTTTCTGCAGTGTGGCCCACTTGGTAGATCTGCCTCATTTTTCATTTTTGTCTCAGGCCTTATGACGAGCTCACTGTTTGGATGGACAGTTTGATTGTAACACACATACCAAGGTGGCCTCACCACCCGTCCAGATGGACAGTTGGGAGATATCACATACCTCGGGATCAGACCCACAAAACTTGCTATCATCAATAAAGCAACTATGTAGATGGTGGGGTCCACATAGATGGACAGTTTTGGATGTATAACACAGACCCCATGATCAGACCCATTGCTTCTTTGACGTCGTCCTTCTGGCCATTTGTATACTTGTGTGAGTTACACTAGCCAAATTCGTTCCACATCAGGTGGGTCCCACGTGGGCCCACCATAATATAATATAATATTATAGGGAAATTGCCCGTACTCGCCTCGAAGTTTGGGTCAATTACCTCGATCGCCATGACACTCCATATATTCTCTAAAGGGCCTTCTGACAGCCTTTGAAAATTTTTTCGGACGAAAATGACCCTGACCTTTGTTCAGTAGTAGCACGATTTTCTAGGGACTAAGAAGTTACGTAGTATTTAATGCTAGTAAAGTGATGTGTACGGAACCCTTTTTGCGCGTGGGAAATGACTAAGCTCATGGGGCCCATATTAATGTATGTGTATAATCCATGTCGTCCATCCTTTTTACCGTGTCATTTTAGGGCTAGGGCCCAAATATCATCGTGATTCAGAGCTCGCGTGGGTCACATAATAGAAAATAATAGTGACAATAGAATCCACTGTTGAAACTTTCCAGGCTTACCGTGATGTTTGTTAGAAGTGGAGATTGCCCAAGTCAGGACTTTTGGGACCCACGCCGAGATGGCGGACAGAGTGGACGAAATGGATCTCCCCATTGATGGCCTCAAGCTATTGTACCAATGACTATCCTTTCATTTGACAGTAAAGGAAGTGAACGTGTAACAACCGCGACCCATATAACATGGGAACCACGACCCATATAACATTATAACTACGACCCATGACAACCACGACCCATATAACATTATAACTATGACCCATGACAACCACGACCCATATAACATGAGAACTATGACCCTAACTACATTACAATCACGGCCGTTGCCACATTACAACCACGACCCATGTTATATGGGCTTGTTTAACATGTTATATGGGTCTCAGTTGTATGGGTCTTGGTTAGCATGTTATATGGGTCGTGGTTAGCATGTTATATGGGTTGTGGTTAGAATGTTATATGGGTCTTGATTAGCATGTTGTATGGGTCTTGGTTAGCATGTTGTATGGGTCTTGGTTACAAAGTTGTATGGGTCTTGATTACCATGTTGTATGGGTCTTGGTTACCATGTTGTATGAGTCTTGGTTAGCATGTTGTATGGGTCATGATTAGCATATTGTATGGGTCTTGATTAGTATGTTGGTTAGCATGTTGTATGGGTCTGGGTCTTGGTTAACATGTTGTATGGGTCTTAATTAGTATGTTGTATGGGTCTTGGTTAGCATGTTGTATGGGTCGTGGTTGTCATGTTGTATGGGTCGTGGTTGTTATGTTGTAAGGGTCTTGGTTAGCGTGTTGTATGGGTCTTGGTTAGTGTGTTGTATGGGTCCTGGTTAGCATGTTGTATAGGTCTTGATTAGCATGTTGTATGGATCTTGGTTAGCACACTACAAAAAAGAGGGTTTTTAGCGACGAAACTTTTAGCGACGAAACTACTTTTCGTCGCCAAAAGTCATTTTTTAGCGACGAAATAAATTTTCATCGCTAAAAGCTCACTTTTAGCGATGAAAATTTTCGTAGCTAAAAATAGGACATTAGACTTTTAGCAATGAAAATTTTCGTCACTAAATACTCCAAACATTTTTCACCGAATTTCTTTTAGCTGCGGAAATTTCGCAGCTAAAAATACTGTATGAGACCTTTAGCGACGAAAATTTTCGTCGCTAAAAACTCGGAACATTTTCTTAAACTTTCAGCGGCAAAATATTCGCTGCTAGAAGTCTTGTAAGGTACAAGACTTCAGCGAATATTTTCGCTGTTAAAAATAAACTAAAATATCTTTTAGCGATGAAACTTTTCGTCGCCGAAGGTTTCTTTTTAAAAAAAAAAAAATATTCCAATTCAAAATCCGTACAAAATTTCTGATATACACCTGTTAACAATTAATTTCATCATATTCATCCTGATATCAACATTTTATCATATTCACTACATAAACTTTTACCGTGAAAATTTTAGGTACGCTAAAAACACTATTCAAAACTTTTAGCAGCGAAAATTTTCACTGCTAAAACTAAACTAGCATATCTTTTAGCGACGAAAATTTTCATTCCCAAAAGTTTCTTTTTTAAAAAAATATTCTAACTCAAAATCCGTACAAAATTCCTGATATACATCTATTAACAATATATTCCATCATATTCACATTCACATCGAACTAAACCTAAACTACATATATAAAGTTTTAGCGGCGAAAATGTTCGTCGCTAAAAAATACTATATAAGACTTTTAGCCGTGAAAAGTTTATTGCTAAAAATAATGACATATCTTTTAACAACGAAAATTTTAACGCCAAACGTTCTTTTAAAAAACAAATATTTGACTCAAAATCGGTACAAAATTCCTGATATACATCGGTTAACAATATATTCCATCATATTCATATTCACATTCACATCCATCTAAACCCAAACTACATAAAGTTTTAGCGGCGAAAATGTTCGTCGCTAAAAAATACTATACAAGACTTTTAGCAACAAAAATGTTATTTGCTTAAAAATAAATGACATATCTTTTAGCAACGAAAATTTTCGTCGCCAAAAGTTTCCTTTAAAAAAATATTCCACCTCAAAATCCGTACAAAATTCTGATTTACATGTTAATAGTATATTCCATTATATTCACATTCACATCGATCTAAACCCAAACTAAATAAAGTTTTAGTAAGTGAAAATGTTCGTTGCTAAAAAATACTATACAAGACTTTTAGCAGCGAAAATTTTCGCTGCTAAAAATAAATTGACATATCTTTTAGCAACGAAAATTTTCGTTTGCCAAAAGTTTCTTTTTTAAAAAAAATATTCAGCTCAAAATCCGTAAAAATTCCTGATATACACCTGTTAACAATATATTCCATCATATTCATCCTGATATACACATTTCATCATATTCAGATTCACATCCATCTAAACCCAAACTACATAAACTATATTCCTCCAAACACAAACAATCTTATCTGTATCACATTCATTCATGCATAAATACATATAAACTTAACATCATAAACAAATAAATAAAAAATCACAAAGATGAAGATGGAAGTGGTGGGGCATCGGTGAGTAAGTGTGCAACGAAAGCCTAAAACATCTCCGTCATCCGTCGCTCATGCTCCACCCGCATCTCCGCCATCCTCCTCTCCTACTCCTCCCTCTGCCTCACCAACTCCTCCTTCATCCTCCTCTGTCTTGCCAGCTGATCCTCTATCCTCCTCTCCTGCTCCTCCCTCTGCCTCGCCAGCTCCTCCAGGTTTAGGTTTAGGTTTAGGTTTAGGTTATAAGTATAGGTTTTGGGATTTGAGAATAGGTTTAGGGTTTAGGGTTTAGGAAATCGGGTTTGGATTCGGGATCGGGTTTAGGTTTGGGTTTTCAAGTTTAAGCTTAGGTTAAGGTTAGGGAGTTGAGATTAGGATTAGGTGTAGGTGTAGGTTTAGGTTTAGGGATTTGAGAATACATTTAGGTTTTAGGTTTTAGGTTTAGGTTTAGGTTATAGGTTATAGGTTAAGGTTTAGGTTTTAGGTTTAGGTTCTTTGTTAGGTTATAGGTTATAAGTTTAGGTTTTGGTTTTGGTTTAGGTTATAGGTTTAGGTTTAGTTTTAGGTTAAGGTTTAGGTTTAGGTTATAAGCTATAGGTTTAGGGAATTGAGAATTGGTTATAAGGTTTAGGTTTAGGTAATCGGGTTCGGGTTCGGGATCTGGTTTAGGCTTGGGTTTTCATGTTTACGTTTAGGTTTAGGTTTAGGTTAGGGAGTTGAGATTGGGATTAGTGATGAGGGTCGAATATTGCATATCAGACCCCGACTATTACCTGATTTTACGTACATGATAATGCTTAATGCCATATTTTAATTGTGTTTTTATTACAGGATGAAATTAGGAGCGTGTATTGAAAAATGATGTTAAAAGCATGGATTTGACTCTCCGGAATTACCAGAGCACGGGATGGACTCCAGAGGACCAATATTGAAGAATTTACATGCCTGGAACCCGAGGAAATCAGGCCGTTCACGTTTAAAGAGGCCTGAAATTGGTACAGAATGAAAGATCACATGGTTCCCTCCATCCAATTGGCTCGAAAACTTTATACATGGGATTAGGGACATAAATTAACCGTACATTTCAAATTTGAGCCCTCGGATCACTAGGAAAGTGCCCCAACTGACAGATCAGTCCATAAACTGTTGATTCGGGCCCACCTGATATCTGGACCTTCTTTAAAATTTACCTTGACGGTTTAAATGATATAAGAAATAGGATGGACGGCTTGGATTTTTCGAAAACATCACAGCAGGCCCTCCATAAGAAGCGAATGTGCATTGTGCACTATGCTCACCGACAGCCGCACCACACAGCGGCCAGGGCGACGGCCAGCCGACCGCCTTCATTCGAATCCGCCACCACGCAACGGCAGTTGCCGTTTTTCTGCAGCGCCTCACGGACGGACCGCTGTCCATTTTGCGGTTGGCAGTGGGCCCCACACGTGTCCCGTCCGGATGATCCAATCCGTCCATCTTGAAGATGGACGCGAATACTACAAAACCATGTTTCCACTTTATACTCATGCATGCACACGTGTCCGGTACAGAGGCCACAAAAGGGCTGCCCTGCAACGTCCAAACCTGATCTTTTTGTGTTTTCTTCTTTGGGCCGCATCAATGTACAGTCAAAACTACCCATTCTTGACTGAAATTTCGTTCTGAATGCAATGAATGGGGTGGATTTCCCAGAAAACACTTCCATGGGGCTCACCGATCACGACAGCGAAAGGGTGCGAAAGTTTTGCACAAATTTGGAAATCCAGTTTTCCAGGCGGTTGTGGGCCACCATCTTTGATCATATGGCAGGTCTGAACCGTCTATCATGTAGAGGACCCAAGAAAGTCCTAAGGGGACGGTGTTTGTTGGAATTTGAGCGAGGAAAGTATGGTGTTTTGAGGTCTGAACTTAGGTGCGAAAAAGAAATTTTCTTTGCGCGTGCAAGCTTGACTTCCCAAATCGAATTTCACCACTCGACCACTCCATCACTATAAAAAGAGTTGCAAAACATGAGGAAGGGCATTGAGAAATTGAAAAAGTGGAGAATTCGGATCTAGAGAGAAAGGAGAGAAGAAAGAGAAGAAAGAAAGAAAGAGAGAAATTGGTTTGATTTTTTTATGAATTTTATTTATCCATCTGTTTAATGGATTTTATGGAAAACTAATCTCTCAGCTAGGGTTGAGATGAAACCCTTAATTTGAACATCCATTGTTCTATGTTGATTTTACTTTAATTAGATTGATTTGTTTCTTTCCCTAGTGTGCTTGATTGTTTTAAATTCCATACTTCTCCATCTATCAACTTTGATCGAGTCTATGCATGGATGTGGTGTGGATGCTTATGCTAGGTACTTGTGTCTGATTATGAACAGTTCCTATAGAGAAAGAGACAGGGTGCTTTAATGAACGGTATATTCCATGTGCCCAACAAAGGACATGAGATATGTTATTCATGGCATTGCTTGAAGGAATTAGACAATCTGTATGCCCAATTAAGGACACAGATTGTGCTTTCTCTAGATAAGTTAGATCAATCTAAATTAAAGTGAATCAACAGACAAAACAAGGGTTAGGATAATTAGGGGTGGATTCGAAAGTCCTAGTGCTCTCTCTGATTGAATTTTCTTCCTTATTCTCAATAGTTATTTTCCATAAATTTGTGTTAGTAATTCGCTACATTAATTGTTGGATTAGTTAAGGAGAATTACAGATTTAAATTGTGACGACCAGTCCTCGTGGGATTTGACCTCGATCTTACCGAGTTTATTACTACATCACAACCCTATACTTGGGGAGTGAACAATTAGGTGTAGGTTTAGGTTTAGGGATTTGAGAATAGGTTAATGTTTAGGTATAGGATTAGGTTTAGGTTTTAGCTTATAGGTTTAGGTTTTGGTTTTAGGTTTAGGTTATAGGTTAAGGTATAGGTTATAGGTTTTTGTTTAGGTTGAGGTTATAGGTTTTGGTTTTAGGTTTAGGTTATAGGTTAAGGTATAGGTTATAGGTTTTTGTTTAGGTTGAGGTTATAGGTTTTGGTTTAGGTTTAGGTTTAGGTTTAGGTAGCGGTTTTAGTTTATAGGTTTAGGTTATAGGTTATAGGTTTAGGTTAAGGTTTATGTTACTGAGTTTTGGTTTAGGTTAAGGTTATAGGCTTTGGTTTAGGTTAAGGTTTAGGTTTTGGGTTTATGTTAAGGCTATAGGTTTAGGTTAGGTTTAGGTTTAGGTTATAGGTTATAGCTTTGGGAATTGAAAAAATAGGTTAAGGTTTAGGTTTAGGAAATCGGGTTCGGGATCGAGTTTAGGCTTGGCTTTTCATGTTTAGGTTTAGGTTTAGTTTAGGGAGTTGAGATTGGGATTCGGTGTAGGTTTAGGTTTAGGGATTTGAGAATAGGTTAAGGTTTAGGTATAGGTTTAGGAAATCGGGTTCGGGTTCGGGATCGGGTTTAGGCTTGGCTTTTCATGTTTAGGTTTAGGTTTAGGTTAGGAGGTGAGATTGGGATTTGGTGTAGGTATAAGTTTAGAGATTTGAGAATAGGTTAAGGTTTAGGTATAGGTTTAGGAAATCGGGTTCGGGTTCGGGATTGGGTTTAGGCTTGGGTTTTCAAGTTTAGGTTTAGGTTTAGGTTAGGGAGTTGATATTGGGATCGAGGTGTAGGTTTAGGTTTAGGGATTTGAGAATAGGTTAAGGTATAGGTATAGGTATAGGTTTAGGTTTTAGCTTATAGGTTTAGGTTATAGGTTTAGGTTTTGGTTTTAGGTTTAGGTTTTGGTTATAAGTTTAGGTTATAAGTTATAAGTTATAGGTTAAGGTTTAGGTTATAGGTTTTAGTTTAGGTTAAGGTTATAGGTTTTGGTTTAGGTTATAGGTTTAGGTTCAGGTTTTAGTTTATAGGTTTACGTTTTGGTTTTAGGTTAAGGTTTAGGTTACTAGGTTTTGGTTTAGGTTAAGGTTATGAAGGCTTTGGTTTAGGTTAAGGTTTAGGTTTTGGGTTTATGTTAAGGTTATAGGTTAAGGTTATAGGTTTAGGTTATAGGTTATAGCTTTGGGAAGTGAGAATAGGTTAAGGTTTAGGTTTAGGAAATCGGGTTTGGGTTCGGGATCGGGTTTAGGCTTGGGTTTTCAAGTTTAGATTTAGGTTTAGGTTAGTGAGTTGAGATTGGGATAAGGTGTAGGTTTAGGTTTAGGGATTTGAGAATAGGTTAAGGTTTAGGTATAGGTTTAGGTTTTAGCTTATAGATTTAGGTTTTGGTTCTAGGTTTAGGTTAAGGTTATAAGTTTAGGTTATAGGTTAAGGTTTAGGTTAAGGTTATAGGTTTTTGTTTAGGTTTAGGTTTTAGTTTATAGGTTTAGGTTATAGGTTTAGGTTTTGGTTTTAGGTTTAGGTTAAGGGTATAAGTTTAGGTTAAGGTTTAGGTTCTGAGGTTTTGGTTTAGGTTAAGGTTATAGGTTTTGGTTTAGGTTAAAGTTTTGGTTTTGGGTTTATGTTAAGGTTATAGGTTAAGGTTATAGGCTTAGGTTAGGTTTAGATTTAGGTTATAGGTTATAGCTTCGGGATTTGAGAATAGGTTAAGGTTTAGGTTTAGGAAATCAAGTTCGGGTTCGGGATCGGCTTTAGGCTTGGGTTTTCATGTTTAGGTTTAGGTTTAGATTAGAGAGTTGCGATTGGGATTTGGTGTAGGTTTAGGTTTAGGGATTTGAGAATAAGTTAAGGTTTAGGTTTAGGAAATCGGGTTCGGGTTCGGGATCGGGTTTTGAAGTTTAGGTTTAGGTTAGGGAGTTGAGATTGAGATTTGGATTAGGTTTAGGTTTAGGGATTTGAGAATACATTTAGGTTTTAGGTTTAGGTTTAGGTTTTAGCTTATAGGTTTAGGTTATAGGTTTAGGTTTTGGTTTTAGGTTTAGGTTAAGGTTATAAGTTTAGGTTATGGGTTATAGGTTAAGGTTTAGGTTTAGGGATTTGAGAATACATTTAGGTTTTAGGTTTAGGTTTAGGTTTTAGCTTATAGGTTTAGGTTATAGGTTTAGGTTTTGGTTTTAGGTTTAGGTTAAGGTTATAAGTTTAGGTTATAGGTTTTGTTTAGGTTAAGGTTATAGGTTTTGGTTTAGGTTTAGGTTTAGGTTTTAGTTTATAGGTTTAGGTTATAGGTTTAGGTTTTGGTTTTAGGTTTAGGTTAAGGTTATAAGTTTAGGTTAAGGTTTAGATTATGGTTTTGGTTTAGGTTAAGGTTATAGGTTTTGGTTTAGGTTAAGGTTTAGGTTTTGGGTTTATGTTAAGGTTATAGGTTTAGGTTGGGTTTAGCTTTAGGTTATAGGTTATAGGTTATAGCTTTGGGAATTGAGAATAGGTTAAGGTTTAGGTTTAGGAAATCGGGTTTTAGTTCGGGATCGAGTTTATGCTTGCGTTTTCATGTTTAGGTTTAGGTTTAGGTTAGGGAGTTGAGATTGGGATTTGGTGTAGGTTTAGGTTTAGGGATTTGAGAATAGGTTAAGGTTTATGTTTAGGAAATCGGGTTCGGGTTCGGGATTGGGTTTTAAAGTTTAGGTTTAGGTTTAGGTTGGGGACGTGAGATTGGGATTAGGATTAGGTTTAGGTTTAGGGATTTGAGAATACAATTAGGTTTTAGGCTTCCATTTAGGTTTTATCTTATAAGTTTAGGTTTTGGTTATATGTTTAGGTTATAGGTTAAGGTTATAGGTTTAGGTTCAGTTTAGGTTCAAGTTATAGGTTATAGCTTTGGGAATTGAGAATAGGTAAAGGTTTAGGTTTAGAAAAGCGGGTTCGGGTTGGGATCGGGTTTAGGTTTGGGTTTTCAAGTTCGGAGTTTAGGTTTAGGTTAGAGAGTTGAGAATAGGATTTGGTGTAGGTTTAGGTTTAGGGATTTGAGAATAGGTTAAGGTTTAGGTTTAGGAAATCGGGTTCGGGTTCGGGATCGGGTTTAGGCTTGGGTTTTCATTTTTAGGTTTAGGGAATCGGGTTTAGTTTTAAGTTCAGGTTTAGGTTTAGGTTATAAGGTATAGGTTTAGGAATTGAGAATTGGTTTAGGTTTAGGTTTAGGGAATTGGGTTCGGGTTCGGGATCGGGTTTAGCTTGGGTTTTCAAGTTTAGGTTTAGGTTTAGGTTAGGGAGTTGAGATTACGATTAGGTGTAGGTTTAGGTTTAGGGATTTGAGAATACATTTAGGTTTTAGGTTTAGGTTTAGATCTTAGGTTATAGGTTAAGGTTTAGGATTTAGGTTTAAGTGAATGGTAGGTAATAGGTTATAAGTTTAGGTTATAAGGTTTAGGTTTAGGTTTTAGGTCATAGGTTTTGGTTTAGGTTAAGGTTATAGGTTTAGGTTAAGGTTTAGGTTTAGTTTTAGGTTTAGGTTTAGGTTTAGGTTTAAGTTATAAGGTATAGGTTTAAGGAATTGAGAAGTGGTTTGGGTTTAGGTTTAGGGAATCGGGTTTAGTTTTAGGTTCGAGTTTAGGTTTAGGTTATAAGGTATAGGTTTAGGAATTGAGAATTGGTTTAGGTTTAGGTTTGGAATCGGGTTCGGGTTGGATCGGGTTTAGGCTTGGGTTTTCAAGTTTAGGTTTAGGTTTAGGTTAGGGAGTTGAGATTAGGATTAGGTGTAGGTTTAGGTTTAGAGATTTGAGAATACATTTAGGTTTTAGGTTATAGGTTAAGGTTTAGGTTTTAGGTTTAGAGTTCTTTGTTAGGTTATAGGTTATAAGTTTAGGTTATAAGTAATAGGTTTTGGTTTAGGTTAAGGTTATAGGTTTAGGTTAAGGTTTAGGTTTAGGTTTAGGTTAAGGTTTAGGTTTAGTTTAGGTTATAAGCTATTGGTTTAGGGAGTGAGAATTGGTTAAGGTTTAAGTTTAAGGAATCGGGTTCGGGTTCGGAATCTGGTTTAGGCTTGGGTTTTCATGTTTACGTTTAGGTTTAGGTTAGGGAGTTGAGATTGGGATTAGGTGTAGGTTTAGGTTTAGGGATTTGAGAATAGGTTAATGTTTAGGTTTAGGTTATAGGTTTAGGTTTTAGCTTATAGGTTTAGGTTTTGGTTTTAGGTTTAGGTTAAGGTTATAAGTTTAGGTTATAGGTTATAGGTTAAGGTTTAGGTTATAGGTTTTTGTTTAGGTTGAGGTTATAGGTTTTGGTTTAGGTTATAGGTTTAGGTTTAGGTTTTAGTTTATAGGTTTAGGTTATAAGCTATAGGTTTAGGTTCGGTTCTAGTTTTAGGCTTAGGTTCGAGGTTTAGGTTACAAGTTTTGGTTTAGGTTAAGGTTATAGGCTTTGGTTTAGGTTAATGTTTAGGTTTTGGGTTTAGGTTAAGGTTATAGGTTTAGGTTAGGTTTAAGTTTAGGTTATAGGTTATAGGTTATAGCTTTGGGAATTGAGAATAGGTTAAGGTTTAGGTTTAGAAAAGCGGGTTCGGGTTCGGGATCGGGTTTAGGTTTGGGTTTTCAGATTAGGTTTATGTTTAGGGATTTGAGAATAGGATTAGGTTATAGGTATAGGTTTAGGTTGGGTTATAGGTTTAGGTTAAGGGTGTGGTACACACGCAAATACTGAGACATAAATACGGCTTTGTCCAAATGGCTGGACCCTTCTAATCTTGTCTATAGGAAATGGACTTGACTTCATCATGGTCATAACGGTTCCCACCTTCCAGGGACCCAGCTCTTAGGATAGCTCAGACGCACATCGGGTCCCGCTCCATTAATTTCGAGCAAATACATAAATATGGCTGTCCAAATGGCCGAGCCCTTTCAATCTTGTCCATAGGAAATGGACTGACTTCATCATGGTTATAACGGTTCCCACCTTCCGGGGACCCCGCTCTTAGGATAGCTCCGGACGCACATCCGGGTCTGCTCCATTAATTTTGATTCTCACTCGATCACTGGCTCAACCTGATTTAATAGAGGTGAGTAAGCCACTGTTTTCTCAGCTAGGGTGTTCTACATGTGTGATATTTTTGCAGAAAATATGGTCTAGCATGATAAGCATAGCTGTGTATACTCATCCTTTGCAAGGATGGTGGGAAAGAAAGCTCATGCAAAGTCATCTTGCAACAAGGAAATTTACCTGTGTAAAATATGTAATTGATGAGGGTCAAATATTGCATATTAGACCCCAGTTATTGCATGATTTTATGTAAATCATAACTCCTAATGTCATAATTTAATTGTGTTTTGTCGTAGGATGAAATAAAAGCGTGGATTGAAAAAATGATATTAAAAGCGTGAATTTGATGCTCTGAAATTACCAGAGCTCGGGATGGACTTCAGAAAATCAATAATGAAGATTTTACACGCCTGGGATCTGAGGAAAGCAAGCCAAAGGGGCCCGAAAAAGGTCCAGAATGCAAGATCACATGGTTCCCGCCATCCGATCAACTCGAAACTTCATACATATGATGGGGGCCGTAAATTAACCGTACATATTAAATTTCATCTACTGAAGATCTCAGGAAGTGGGCCAACGGACAGATCAGCCCATTAAATCTCCAATTTGGGGCCCACCTGATATCTGGAACTGCCTCAATTTTTGTCCCAATGGTTTAATTAAAATGGGAAAAAGGATGGATGGAGCAGATTTCTCACAAACATTACTGTGGGCCACGTACATGATGCATGTACATCATGAGCATTGGACCACCAGCCGTGCACCGGACGGCCGAGGCGGTCAGCGCACGCGCTGACCGATCCTCTCCTTCTCAAATTCAAAACGGCGCTCGCCGTTACAGCGTTAACGCTGTTGAAATTGGGTTTCGGTTGTGGGCCCCACACATCCATCAAACCGCCAATCCAGACCGTCCATTTGGTTCCTAAGGTGGACCTTACCAAGACCTAGGTGCCCTTTCTCCCTCATAAAAGTCATCGGACAATCCAAACCGTTGAATACAATTCGGACGGTGAAGCAAGAGATCCTGTGGACCACACCAAAAACAATCCAAAATCAGTCATTTCCAACTGAAATCTCGAGCTCCATCCAATGGACGGAGTGGATTTCCCAAAATAACTACAACATGGGCCCCACCATTTTCACAGCGGAAGCAATCCGCTACCTCTGTTACGTCAGCGCGTAACCGGACGCTGTCCGTTTTTGCGAACGGCAGTGGGCCCCGCTCGTCAACCTTCCGGAAGATCTGATCCGTCCATCGTGTAGAGGGCCATGAATACTACAAAACCATGCTGATAGTTCACTCCAATGTGTATACACGTGCGTGATACAGAGGCCACAAAAGGGCTACCCGGCGACGTTCAAATCTGATCTTTTTGAGATTTCTTCTGTAGGCCGAGCCAATGGACCTTCAAAACCATTCATTCTTGACTAAAATTTCGTCCTGAATCCAAAGGACGGGATGGATTTTCCAGAAAACACCTCTGTGGGGCCCACCGATCACGGCTGCGAAAATTACACTTCGAGTTCGTCTTCGACTCTGCCACCGACCCCAGCCATCCAGCAGCTATAAAAGAGGAGTTTTGGACGTGGGAAAGGCATTCGGAACTAGGGAATTCGAGATCCAGAGCCAGGGAGAGAAGAAAGAGAAGAAAGAAGAGAGGGAGATCGATTGGTTTGGTGTTCCGTTTTTTTTATGAATTTTATTTATTCATCTCTTTTTATGGATTTTATGGGTCACTAATCTCTCAGCTAGGGCTGAGATGAAACCCCTAATTTGATTAGCTCTTGTATTGGTTGATTTACTTTGAATATTAATTAATTTGTTTTTTTTATAAGTGGGCTTTATGGGTTTAAATTCTATACTTCTCCATCTATGAACTTGACTAAAGTATATATGTGGATGTTGTATGGATGCTTATTACAGGTGCTTGTGTCTGATCAAGAACAAGTTTCCTATAGAGGAAGAAACAGGGTGCTTTAATGAATGTACATTCCATGTACCCGACCAAGGACATGGGATATGTTGTTCATGGCATTGCTTAAAGGAATTAGACAGTCTGTATACCCGATTTAGGACACAGATTGTGCTTTCTCTAATAAGTGGTATCAATCTAGATCAAGGTGAATCAACAGGCCAAACAAGGGTTAGGATAATTAGGGGTGGATTCAAAAGTCCTAGTGCTCTCTCTCTGATTGAATTTTTTTTCTTGTTCTTAATTGTTTTTTTTTCATAGGATTGTGCTTAGTAATTAGTTCCATTATTTGTTGGATTAGTTAAGGAGAATCATAGATTTGAGTTGTGACGACCAGTCCTCGTGGGAACGATCTCGTAATACGTACCGTATCTGCATCTGATTCGTATACTTGCGAGTTTAAATATCATTTAAATCGTGTTGGTTTAAATAAAACATCAGTAATCAACTGTGCCAATGAAATCTCAAGTGTAGTTTGTGAACTATGATTCATTAGTCATGCGGTCCATTCTCCTTCTTTGTTGCTCCAAACCAATTCCAACTCCCACCATCCTTGCAAAGGATGAGTATGCACTGACCTGCAATAAAAGCCTAGCAATGTAAAAGAAAAGACTTATGTGAATAAATGTCAATGCCTAACAATGTAAAAGAAAAGAAAATGACACAACTCACCTTGACGCCCTTTTCGCTCAGAGAAGATTCGAAGAAGTATCCTCTTCCATCTTGGAGAATTTTTAGCTACTGAGTCCTCCTGTGTTTTGTTGAAGTTGAAGCCTTTGCAAATGTTTTAAAGAAATTCATCTATTGCATTGATCTTGGAATATCACTTCCAAAGCTGAAAACCATGTAGAGAACATCATAATTTCTAACTCACTGTTAATTTAGAAGGAATACAATAGAACGCATAGCTTGGGTGTCAAGTAGGCAGTGGGATTACATGAGAGAAACAAGATACAAAAAACTGCATGTAAAAATTTCTTCTCAATGACCCACCAGACCTTGTGAAAGGAGTCTAACTGAATTTTTCATTTCATACTTGTAAATGATATAATTTTTAGAACAAAAGAAGGCCCCGTCACTTTATTTATGTAATACAACTAAGTTCTGCACACTTAAGTGTAACAGTTTTTCCATAATGCTACCAGGAAAAAATTCGAATGCAATTTACATAACAAAACACTCTCCCAAAGCCTAATAATCAATACAAGATGGTTCAGCCACTTGTGCAATTAGGGAAGGTTCAAAAGGACATACATATTTATTATTTTTTAGTGATTTAATTGCTTATGGGAGATATGTAACACTTTAAAATGCATCTCCAATCAAGATTTTGGAATTGGGGTTTGATGAAATGATTCTTGATTTTATTTGAATTCTTCTTGTTTTTCCTATGCTTATGGTTCTTTTGATGATTGAAATGCATATGTATGTCTTTCTTTTTTTCGTGCATGTGAATGATATAAAGCATTATAATTCAAGGTTCTTGTAAAAAGGTTTGATGAATTAATAGCTGGGATTGTGTGATTTGTGCCATTGTTATGATTCTGTTTTTTCCATTTTTTCTTATATATATATATATATATATATATATATATATATATATATATATATAGTGATACCAATGCTTGTGGGAGATTGGCATATTTACTTAATCAAGCCTACATTTACTTAATCAAGCCCATCATGATGGTCCTTTCCCATTCATGCAACTCATTACCTCATCTTTATTTCATTATACAGGTGAAATACCATGCCTCATACATCTCAAGTCATGGTATGAACATTTACGAATATCCCACAAAAAATAAAATAAAATTGGACGGCAGTCACTAGTTGATCATACAAGTAAAATACCATGTCTCAAAAAAGTGAGGTCAGAGTTTGAATATTTGGATATCCCACCAAAATAAAAAAGAAAGAAATTTTGAAAGGCAATTACTGGTCAACAACTTCTCTAGAATCAGGTGAATAATACTCAACAATATACATCAAGAAACTTCACAAATTGCTCCCATCAGACTCGCACTGTAATGTCATAATCGTCATCATCTCATAATGGCAAAGAATTATGAAAAAGATGAATCTTCTTTGAGAGAGAGAATTACTGATAATGCCATCTTTCTCATATTTCTTTGCCATGTTCATCAGCTCTCTTAAATTTGGTAGCTGTATACAAAACCATAAGCAGTAGTGAAATGAGCTCCCTCTAAATCTAGTCTGAAACACCACATGCCTATCTGGTGTTTCAGAGATGGTAACAGATGTATGAGAGGAAGAAATATAGTAAAGGATTTCCTTTTAATAGCAATCAAGTGTGACCCTCATCATTGACACTGTTAGAAGGCAAGTTCAAGTGCTGCGCCAAGGCAGATGGAAAGATGTGATTCGTTTTGAGCCTATAACTGATGGCAGGATGGGCCAAGCAGGGAATCCTAGTTCTATGTAGTTGGGTCAAGATGTGGACTCGATTCAGCTGGTCCAAAAACTCCTGGATTGAAGATTATGTACTGGTTAGATATTGACAAAAATGCTGGAGGTTCTGATTTAGGTTCACCCCCATTTATCAAAATTGAGCCTGGACAAGATCTCCAAATAAAATGCCTCCATGATTCATTTGTCATAGACCCCCTAACTAGCAATGAGGCCGAATTTTCACTAAATCAAAGTTGCATTGATGTTGAAAAATTGCTCCTAAGGGCTATTGCATGCAATAAACACACTCATCTTCTTGAAATCCACCCGCCACACGTCTTTTGAGTCATTTCATCAATTACTTGGTGAGCAACATCAATATCAAAGTAACCGAGTCACCAAACTAGTTCAATTCGAGCAACATCAATATCCCTAAATCCCCAACATCAATATCAAGGTACTTATATTGCTTGCTTAGCAAACAACACTTCTGGTATCTTATGTCTTGACCCAAATCAAAATACCAGTTCTTCCACTATTGTTGTTAAAAAAATAAAGCTCAGTTAGAGAACAAAACATTTCTGGTATCTTTTGTCTTGACTCTTCTCTACATAATGGTCCTCTATTTAGGAAAAAGATAGCTCCAACTCCAATAAACAAGAGCAAAAATAAGACTTAATCATGATTTCCTTCTTTTTATCAATTTAAACATGAAACACATAAATAAATTGCTTGGACACTACTAAGGTGTATTTTGAACATGAATTCTCAATAGACGACTCAAAAGAGAAGAAACTCATGAGCACAATACAAATCCTAAAAATGAGTATCAACCCAACAGAAATATCATGATAAGCATAGTTTCCTACTAAAGCTAACTAAATAAAGAAGTAGCACCATTAACCAACCTGATCAAGTCCTAAAAAGGACCACCTAGCTAGCAAAGAGATCTAGATGTATATAAAATTTTAATGGCCAATGTATGGGCCAAAGGTGAGAGATATTGAAAATATCAGAGTTGGCTGAAGAATAAAACAACACAGATTGCCACATGTTATTAACTTACAACCAGGACAGATAATCTAAATCAGTAAGAAAATCAAATGTATTACAACACCCACAATTTTTGATGCTGCAAGTGTCCATCATAAGCCACTTGCAGGCACTCACAACTGGATGGCGAGGATTTATAGGATTAATAACATTAAATTTCGGCATTCACCCCATTGTTTGAATGGCAGGATTTACCACGGGATACATTGTTCGCACAAATATCATCCTAATCTAAAACTTCTGTGGCCCTACAAAGTTTCTGGCACTCAATCCCCATTGTTTCGTACGGCATGGTCCACCTAAGTTTTGGATCTTGAGAAACGGCGTGGATTTCTCACGGTGGGCCCTCTTGATAATAGGACAGGGCAACATGTTGGGCTGACCTATTCATCATTTGCCCTGGACAACCACCTTAGGATTTCAAACCCGAGCCTTGCCAATTTTAGGGATTCAGACCCTGCCCTAAATCAGCATTGAGATTGAGAGAGATTGAGAGAAAGAGAGGGAGGGAGGGAGAGAGAGAGAGAGAGAGAGAGAGAGAGAGAGAGAGAGAGAGAGAGAGAGAGAGAGAAATACCTCAATGTCATTAATAGATTTGAGCCTTCAACCACAGATTCAGAGAGAGTGAGATGGCGTGCGTGGGTAGGGCGGTCGGCAACAGAATCTTCAGTGGGGATAGAGAGAGACAATGTGAAGAGAGATCGAGCAAGGAAGAGAGAAAGAGGAGGGAGGAAATCAACAGGAAGAGAGAGGAGGGAGAGATCTGTTGAAAGGGAGAGAGGAGAGAGGGACTAGGGCGCGCGAGAGAGGGAAGATTAGGGTCGGCGCTAGGTATCTCTATTTGGGCGAGAAAGAAAACGGATTGGCTACTCCACCACGATGTATGTGGGCTAGTGGTCGGTGCTCTGTGGGCTCCACCATGATGTATGTGTTTCATCCATTCCGTTCATCCATTTTTACAGATCATTTTAGGGCTTTATCCCAAAAATGAGTGGGATATAAATCTCAAGCTGATCACACCACAGGAAAACAATATTGATTGGTTATCCACCATTAAAATCCTCCTAAGGCCCACTGTACTGTTTATTTGACATCTAATCTGTTGATTAGGTCATACAGGCCTAAATGATGGGAAATAACAAAAATCAGCTTGATCCAAAACTTTTATGGCCCCCAAAAGGTTTTTAATGGTCGATGCTCATTCAAGACTTTTTCCTATAATGTGGTCCACTTGAGATTGAGATATACCTCATTTTTGTCCTTATACCATAAAATGATCTATAAAAATACATGGACGGCATGGATGAAACACATACATCATGATGGGGCCCACAGATCACCGACCACCAGCCATTTGCGAGTGGCAGGGAGTAACTAATCCGTTTCTGTTTAGTTAGAATCCTATGGTGTGGTTCACTTCAGCCTTTCATCTACTTCATTTTTTTTGTTCATGCTTTAAAATAAGCTGTTATAATAAATGGACAGCTTAGATAAAAAATACACATTTTTTGTGGGCCTTATAAAGTACTTTTTTGGTAACTATGACAACTTTATTATGCATCATGGTGAATGAATCTAATCAAGACAATGATTTTTTTATTTTTTATTTTTTGAAATGGCTAGAATTTATTCAAAAAAGGAAAGGATGATACAACAACGCCAACCCTTGCAAAAAAAAAAAAAAAAAAAAACTCAAACAAACAAGTCTAATGAAAGGGCCAGATGAAGGGGAAAAATAAAAATCGTTTGATCCAAAACTTTTATGGCCCCAAAATGTTTTTTAATGGCTGACGCTCAATCTGATCTACTTTATTTGTAGTGTGGTCCATTTAATCTTTGGATATGATTCATTTTCTGGATAATTCTCTAAAATTATCTCGAAATATGGATGAACGGTATGTTATGTAGTTCACTTACAGCGCGACTGTCCAAACAAAGGAAGTTAAATGTGTACTAACTCCGTACACTATAGTTGAGTTAACTCTGAGGGCACCGAAATTTATTTAGCTTATCAACGCCATCTATCCATTTTACCAAGAACTTTTAGGGCATGAGCACAAGATCAAAGCATAAATAAAGCTCAAGTAGACTACACCCTAGGAAGCTGAAGAATAAACATCATTGTGGGCATTAGGAAGGTTTCACGGTGGACATCATTTTCCCTGTTGTTTCCTGTGGTGTGGTGTACTTGAACTTTTTATATGCTTCAATTTTGGGCTCAACCACTAAAATGAGCTGAAGTATCAGATGGACAGTGTGGATAAGACACACACATTCAAAGTGGGCTCAATAGAGTTTAATCAGTACGGTAATTTAACTGGGTTACTCAGTACGCAATCCTTAAGCGAATTGCAGGCATGTACGATGTTTGCCGGAAATCAATAGGCGGTTAAACTAGTGCACCCAAGTCTAGCCAGCTAGCTGGTGTCAAAGCTATGTGGGCCCTACCACGATGCGTGTGTCTTATTTACCTTGTCCATCGATTTTGCCAACTTATTTTAGCCAATGAGGCCAAAAATAGGGCAGATCCAAATCTCTGGAAAATTATGAAAACTTTCTGAGGCCACAAAAATTATGGATCATGCTAATATATGTGTTTTCCTTTCATCCATGCCTGTGATGTTATCAACAAGTTGGATGAGAAATAAACATTCTGATGAGGGCCATGGGAAGTTTCAACGGTGGGGAATCGGTTATTTGGTAGGCCATGGGAAATAAACATTACAGTTTAAATCTAACTCATTGTTTAGCTTATGCCCTAACTTTATATAGAAAAATGGATGGATGATGTGGATAAAACACATACATCATCGTAGCCTATAGAGCTTTGCCTCGTGGACTGCTGGTGTTGGGGTCACTTGCCAAACTGCGTGCAAATCCTACACCTCCACTCTGTCCATCTATTATTATTTTTTTAATACACACGCACACGCCCCCACACTCGTGAGAATAATTCAGTACACTATAGCATATTAAGTAAACTTTGTGAGCCCTATTGCAAATTATGTGTCTTGTTGATGTTGTCCATCCATTTTAGTACTTTTTTTAGGGTACAAGCTGAAAATTTAAATATATCCAAAGATTAAGTAGACCACAACATAGGAGTGTCAATTAAACACTTATTGTTGAAATTTCTCGAGGGATACAAATGTTTTAGATCAAGTTTGATATATATGTTTTCTCTTTATCTATGTCCCTATAACCGTATGAATAGGTTACCCTCCATTAAAATATTCATAATCATTTGTTGGGACCACCGAGATGTGGTTCATAATCCAGCCCCTCCATTATTTGTTGAGATGTGGTTCATACATCATCGTAGCCACATTTCATTGAGTCATTTCATCAAACACTCGGTGAGCAACAACAATATCAAAGTAACCGAGTCACCGAACTGGTTCGATTTGAGTTGGGTTTGATCCAAGTCGAGTCAAGCTCAAGCAAGCTTGAACTCGATCTGGTTAACTCCATAGCTCAAGTGGTAGGCCGAGTGAAAGATACCTCGTTTCAACACCGAGGTCTTGGTATCAATTCCCTAGTCGGGGTGGCTAACAGTGAAGTGTGAACTTGACTCGGCTCGGACTTAGTTTCGAACTGAGTCAAATCGAGCTTTTTTCGAGTCGAGTGGAGCAAGCTAACCAAGCTAACTCTGCTCATGTACATCCCTAACCAAGCTAACCAAAATCTCAAGTTGACCCACTAAAAAAATAAAAAATAAAAAATAAATGCAAAAATGTGGGGATTGAACGCTTACTAATAAAAAATTTCAGAGGGCTACAGAAGTCTTAGATCAAGCTGATATTTGATTTTTCTCAAATCAGCCATGTCTTTTTTTTTTTTGTACTTATTAACAGGTTATATCTCAAATAAACATCATAGTGGCCCTAGGAAAGTCTCAACCGTGGGTGTCACTGTCCTTTTCGTGGTCGGTGCTTCATGGGGCCCACAATGATGTATGTGTTTCATCCATTCCGTTTATCCATTTTTACAGATCATTTTAGTAATTTACAAAAAAATATAGGGATATAAATCTGTGGTGGACCACACCACCGGGAAAAAATAATGATTGGATATAACTCATTTTTAATGGTCAATGTTCATTAAACACTGTTTCCTGTAATATGGTCCACTTGAGATTGAGATATAACTCATTTTTCTTTTCATACTATAAAATGATCTACAAAAATAGATGGACGGAAAGGATGAAACACATACATCATAGTGGGGCCCACAGAGCACCGACCACTATGAAATGGCTGGTGGCAGGGGGAGTAGCCAATCCGTTTCCCAAAACCGCCCGTCCCTCCCAAGACCCACATCTCCCGCCCTCCCAAAACCCACATCTCCCGCCTGCCCCTCCCAAAACCCAATCCCTCAAACCTCTCTCGCACGCCCGCCCCTCTCCTAAAACCCTCTCTCTCTCTCTCTCTCTCTCTCTCTCTCTCGCGAGCGCGCGCTCCAGGCCCTCTATTTCCCAACACCTCTCTCTCTCTCGTTAAGGTTTTGAAATCCCACTTTCGTCGCAAACCCACCTTAGATCTGTGACAGAGATTTGGAGAGGCGCACTCGAAAGAAGAAGAAGAAGAAGAAGAAGGAGAGGAAATCATAGTGGAAAGACATCTCCAGCTCATTCATCAGGTTAGTCTCTCTCTCTCTCTCTCAAGTACGATTTATGAATTTGAGGATTTAGATATTTGTATATGTTTCCTAGCTGTATGTGACAAATCCATCCCGAGGTTGGTGATCATGAATACTTTTATCCCCTTCTCACGCACAAACCATTACAAGGGAATTTGGGGAAATATATAATCCTGATTCACGCATCCATCTGGTGTGCCTCTTGATGTTAGGGCTTCAGGAAATATATAATCCTGATTCATAACTCATGTGGGCCACAGCACCGAGAACCATGGTGTGTTTATCTTTCAACAGGATGAAGGGATGCTCCAAAAATCAACCACACCACGCGTAACTTAGTCAGTTTTTGAGTTACACTGTTACCAGTAGCGTGGCCCACCTGAGTTTTTGGATATGCCTAATTTTTGAGAAATACAATGACATGGTGTGGAATACATGCTTTAGTTATCGGAACTAATTCATGGTTTAAGTACATGTTATCATTATCAATTAGCTGGAATAAAATCCCATTTCAATATTAGCATAACAGTAACAGAGAAATGCATAGGATATGCTGGGAACCAGCATTTCAATCCTACCCTCCCCTGATGTGACAGTGTGGCATTTTTGTACAAGATCTAGCTCATTCATCAGGTTGGCCCCACCTTGTAGGCAAGCTTTCCTAAAAAAGGATAGTAGAGAAATGCAATGGCTACTCTTGAAATTAGGATGTTGAATCCTACTCTTCCTATACATGCCAACACTACAAGCATGTGCATCAGGTGGGCCCACCTTGTAACTGTCATGGGACCAAAAATAGGCCGATTGGTCATCAAGTAGGACAACCAGAAAATTTTATGGTTAAAACAGACCAACGTACCACATTCAATATCCACATGTGATTCAACCAGCCAAATTCATGGATGAAGGCACATGAACAATTGGCCCACTTAACAAATGGCCTAAATCTTGCAAACATGCCACAATGGCTGTGAAGGGAGTAGGACACAATATTCATGTTTTTTGTCTTACAAGGAGAGTAAAAGTACCTAGCCTTTTTTTTCAGATCAACAATTACAATCCTATATCGAGTAATGGGTCCCACTGTCACCGCAACGGCTGTTACCTAACCATTTTTTAATGCCTTGATTGAAATTGTGTGCTATTTGAAAATTTGCTGCGTGGATCTTATCCTTTCTCAAATGAGTACAATTTTCATATTTTTAACAAGAAGTTTTGGATGATCATTGCAAAGATGTTCTATTCTTTTAGTCCGTTCTTAATGCAATGAATGCCAATGCATTTTGAGTTTGATGTATGGTTTCTCCAAAATGTCATGGACCAAGATGGACGCCCTTTTCGATTCTACTTCCTATTGTCTTTCTCTCAAAACAAAACTGATATGGCCATCCTATCCAATCTGATTTGATCTGCACCCTACATGAAAACATGCTATTTTTTAGTTCATGTATTTTGATGGTTCCTGATGCCATGATGTAATGAGACTAATTTTAGTTTATGCAAACAGGCCCCCTTTTAGATCTGTTTCTCTTTCTGAATAGATTTCCATTCAAACAGGCTCTTCTTCTAATAGTTTCCCTTCATATGCCCCTCAAAATGAAATGGATCAAGCTATTCTATCTAATTTCATCGGTTGGGCAGTTTCCTCCTATGCAAACCTGCCCATTTTTAGTTCATGTATTATGATGGTTGTTAAAGCTGTGAATGTAACGAATCTAGTCTTAGTTAATTAACTTGTTGTAGTCATTTAGGACATTTGTAGTTTAAACCACTAGTATGTCCATCCACTTCTTTTGAAAAGTCTTTGGAAATCTATATCTATTTTAGTTCATGTATCTAGATGCTCAATTGAACTGAATTGCAATAGAGAGGTTGGATACATGTTTAATATCAAAATATAATTCACACAAAGTGTGGGAAATTTTCAATTCAAGATAAACTTCCTTTACCAAACACATGGCGCCATCAATCAGCTAGGCCAGGCTAAGCAAAATCAAAATTTTGAATAGGATGAGCCCATTGACAGCCCTACAAACACAAACTAAAGAAAGAAAGGGTTGACGCATGAATCTCATGTCGAGAAGCATATTGGTGAAATATTTTCTTCGAATTTCTTTTTATTATTTACTTTGTTCTCTTCATCTTTGTTCAAACATAGGTTCTTATTATGTTTTCTTCTTGGATGTTTGTTTGTGTCTATTTACATGTTTCATTTCTTAAGATGGCCAACGACACACTGATTACCGTAGGGCACTGATCAATTGGTTAGGAAGATATATGGTGGGGCCAATAAGAATCCACCATGGATATGGTGGAGACTTGGTAGGCCACCAATCAGGTGGACCAGTCCCTAGCCAATCTTTCTCCCCTCCCCAATTATCACAATTTGCAACTCAACAAAGGGTGTGTTTGGTTGCACCTAGTATCATGAAATTTCATGGTTAATCAGTCTGCTTTAGTGCAAAATATCATGAAATCTCATGATTTTTTTTTTCCTTTTCTTCTCTTTTTTCTGAGAATTGTACTCTCATGAGCTGCAGATTTGATGTTGGTGTTCCATCCATTAGTAGGGAATGTTCTTTTGGGACATTACAATGATATGCCAATGCCTTAAAGACCACTATGACAATGTACGTAAGGGCCCACCTATGTGAACCAAAACTGCTGATGTCATGCCTGCGAGACTGCTAGAATACTTCAGTCTTGGGAGTTGGCGCACTTCTTTCTCCCATAGGTTTTAAAATTTTAATGTTTCTTTCTTTAACAGGTTCCCTTGAGCTTCAGCTTCAAGAATGATTGCCTCAAAGAATCGGATGCTAGAAACTAATTCAAATGGTACAACAATCAATTCACTGGTGGTCTTTGATTTTTTTTCTTTTTTCTTTTATCTAATTTAACTTGTTTTCTGTGTAACTCATGAACTAGGATGCTTTATTAACCTTCTCTCACACACATTCATTCACCTACAAATTGAAACAAACGACTCTAGATGTGAAGGCAAGAAAAAGCGGTGCCTTGATCACCTGCAACAAGCAGAAAATTATTTTTCACTTTCCCAGTTACAGCAAGGGTATGTCACAAGTACAACATTTATACTTACAATTGAAGCTATGAATCTGGGTGTGGTACCAATGACGAGATTCTATATTTTTTAATTTTATTCTATTTTTCCTATTTGAACTGGGCTTGAAGATTTTCCTTCATTTATCGTTCTAAAATAGGTTTTGGTTTGCATGATAGCATTTGGGTTTTCAAGAAGACTGAGAAGCAATCAGCTTGTGAAGAACATGAATTCCCTAATCTATATGTAAAGAATCTAGAAAATGGGTTGACTGATGATCGCCTTTGGGAAAAGTTCTCTGTATTCGGGAAGATAATCAGTGCTATTGTAATGAAGGATGATTATGGCAAATCTCGGGGCTTTGGGTTTGTTAGCTTCAAGTTGCCAAAAGATGCTAAGAAGGCTATGTGGGCCATGAATGGTGCACAACTGGGTAAGTTATGTTCATTGTAGTTATTTCTGTTTGTCTAATTTGCAGGATCATTTGTTTAAATGAATACTTACAACAGGATCTTTGTTTATTGACCAGGATCAAAGAATCTCCATGTAGGAAGGGCTCAAAAGAAGGCTGAACGAGAGCAAATGCTAAGTTGCCAGTTCAAGGTAAGGCATAGCCAACAGTTTCTAAAGTTTCAGGTAATTTCTTTTTGTATGGATTTGTGACTGTTGTCAAACTTATGGTGAAGTCGTAATCTTAAACATAGTGTACTCTGCAGGGTTTGAACGTGTACGTGAAAAAACCTTGTTGACTCTGTTGATGACAACGAATTATGTTAACTTTTCGGTACTTCCGACAAAATAAGTTCAGCAAAAGTGATGCTCAATGGTGAAGGATTCGGTTTTGTGAGTTTTTCCACTCCTGATTCCATCAATTATTATTTTAAAAATGCATTGCTCAAAGCATGTATTAGTCAGTTTGATTTTGTTTTTGGCAGTACTAAAACTTATGATGGCAGTATTAAACTAAACCTAAACCTATAACCTTAACCTAAACCTAAAACTTAACCTATAACCTAAACCTTAACCTTAACGTATTCTTAAATCCCTAAACCTAAACCTACACCTAATCCTAATCTCAACTCCCTAACCTAAACCTAAACCTTAACTTGAAAACCCAAACCTAAACCCGATCCCGAACCCGAACTCAATTTCCTAAACCTAAACTTATAACCTTAACCTAAACCTATTCTCAAATCTCAAATCTCAAAACCTATAACCTAAACGTAAACCTATATAACCTTAACCTAAACTTAAAACTTAACCTATAACCTTAACTTATAACTTAAACTCAATTTCCTAAACCTTAACCTATAACCTAACCCAAATCTAAACCTATAACTCGAGCCCGATTTTTTAAACCTAAACCTTAACGTATTCTCAAATCCCTAAACCTACACCTAATCCTAATCTTAACTCCCTAACCACACCTAAACCCGATCCCGAATCCGAACCCCATTTCCTAAACCTAAACTTATAGGTTATAGGTTATAGGTTAAGGTTAAGGTTTAGGTTTTAGGTTTAGGTTTAGGGTATTTTTGTTTATGATGTTAAGCTTATATGTATTTATGCGTGAATGAATGTGATGCGGATAAGATTGTTTGTGTTTGGATGAATGTAGTTTATGTTTGGGTTTGGGTTTGGGTTTGGGTTTAGATGGATGTGAATGTGAATATGATAAAATATATTGTATAACAGGTGTATATTAGGATGAATATGATGAAATATATTGTTAACAGGTGTATATCAGGAATTTTGAGCTGTATATATATAAAAAAGAGACTTTTAGCAACGAAAATTTTTGGGTAGGCCAAATTTTGCCACAGTTTTCTGTGAAGCACTGAGAAGTAAAGTGATGAGTGAAGGATTTCTAGAAGGTCTCTCCAAGCAATTGCATTTGTCTACACCCGAGAAAATTGCTGTTGGTCTTGCTCTGTCAGATTCAAGAAATACGGATTTCAGAATCAGAGGTAAGTTGAGTTGCTTGGAGGAATGTATCACACGCTCCATGAATGACATGGTGTATTTGTATGACATGAGTTTTGTTTTTAGCATTCTTTGAGTTGGATTTAGAGATAAGTTTTGAAACATCTGTTCTAAGATACCTTTGTACAAAGATTCCTATTGCATTTGTTTTTTCTCCCATGGTGTCTTGCATTTAAATCTTGGTCATTTTTCCAGGGAAAATTTTCTGCATGGCACATATTGAGGAATTATGTACAAAGTCTGCTTCTGTATGCAATGGTTTTTCTTTTCTTTTTTTGAGTTTGGAACTGTGTTCTTCACTTGTGTAGGAAGAAGAGGCTCTCATTTCAGCTCATAGAAAAGAAGCTGAAGAGACGATGGAGATTGTGCGTGGAGTAAGTCTATCCTACATCGACTCTCTGCTACCCTTTTAATTCAAGATCACCGAAGGTTTCTCTCTTTTGCTCTCATATGTTTTTGCTTGGTTATCCATATGCTTGTACATGTGTCAAACAAGTTTATTTTAGACTTCATATGATAACTATGTTTTTTTGAAATTTAAATGCTGAGAAAGAAACCTCTAGAGCTGTTAAAAGTAAAATTAGGAGCCAGGGACATGCCAATGGAGCATTCTGAACTGTCGATATAGACTCCACTATAAATTATTGCTAATGGAGAGTTCTTCTTCTTTGCAGATGATTTTAGACTACCGAACAAGCTGTAGTTGTTCATCAGCCAAGCAAAAGTCATACCCAAATCTTGCATTGTGACTTTGTATTATTTGTGGAACCTAATATTGTGTAATAGTTTGATTGAGTTTGTTTTGAAAACTTTAAATAGTAAACAAGTGAGATTGATTGTTTGATTGAGTTGTTAACTATTTTGTTGGTATTATGGCTTTCATGATTGATTGTTTCATGAGTGGATTGAATGAATGGATTAGTAGTTTAAATAAATATTTAAAAAAATTAAACATTTTTAGCCTCAATTTGTAACCGAGGCTTGGATGGATTTACTAGTTTGGGTTTAGCTGGATGTGAATGTGAATATGATGAAATATATTATATAACAGGTGTATATCAGGATGAATATGATGAAATATATTGTTAACAGGTGTATATCAGGAATTTTGTGTGGAATTTTGAGCTGTATATTTTTTTTAAAAGAGACTTTTAGCGACGAAAATTTTCGTCGCTAAAAGTGGAACAAAATTTTTTTGGCCGTAACCTTTCGCTGCTAAAAGTCTTGGAAATTTTTTTGGCAGCGAAAATTTTCGCTGCTAAAATCTTGGAATTTTTTTTTTTGCAGCAAAACTTTTCGTTGCTAAAGTTTGGGATATTTTTGCGTGAAAATTTTACGCTAAAAGTTTTTTAATGAAACTTTTACTGCTAAAAGTCTTGTAATTTTTTCTGCAGTGAAAACTTTCACAGCTAAAAGTCTTGGATATTGTTTTGGAAGGCTTGGAAAATATTTTTGGCAGCGAAAATTTTCGCTGCTAAAAGTCTTGTACAATTTTTTTAATGAAACTTTTCATTTGCTAAAAAAGTCTTAGATATTTTTTAGCGCGAAAATTTTCGCTGCTAAAAGTCTTGGAAGTTTTTTTGGCGGCGAAAAGTTTTGCTGTTAAAAGTCTTGAAAATTTTTTTGGAAGCGAAAATTTTCGTTGCTGAAGGTCTTGGAAAATTTTTTTAGCGACGATTTCAATTTTTCGCTGATAAAAGCCTTGTACATCGGTCTTTTAGTGACGAAAATTTTCGTCGCTAAAATCCTTTAGCTGCGAAAATTTGACTTTTTGCGACGAAAATTTTCGTCGCTAAAAGTGATGTTTCTTGTAGTGGCATGTTGCATGGGTCTTGGTTAACATGTTGTAAGGGTCTTGGTTAGCATGTTGTAAGGGTCTTGGTTAGCATGTTGTATGGGTTGTGGTTGTCATGTTGTAAGGGTCTTGGTTAGCATGTTGTATGGGTCTTGATTAGCATGTTGTATGGGTCTTAGTTAGCATGTTGTACGGGTCTTGGTTAGCATGTTGTACAGATCTTGATTAGCATGTTGTATGGGTCTTGATTAGCATGTTGTATGAGTCTTGGTTAACATGTTGTAAGGGTCTTGGTTAGCATGTTGTATGGGTCTTGGTTAGCATATTGTATGGGTCTTGGTTATCATGTTCTATGGGTCTTGGTTAGCATAGTACCAATGATTTGGTAGAAAAGAAAGAATTTTTTGGACCCACATTAAACTGTCCAACAAGGTGGACGGATCGGATCACTCCATTGTGGGCCTTAAGTTATGGTAACAATGGTTTGGTAGAAAAGGAAGTGAACACGTTGAAAACCACGATCCATTCAACATGACAACCACGATCCATATAACATGGAAACTACGACCCATGCAAACTATGTCCTAAATGAGCGCACATTTATTTAAGTGAATAATCCATGCCGCCCATCCTTTTTGTTGTGTCATTTTAGGGGTAGGGTCAAATATCAACCACGACCCTTTGTGGATGAAAACCATGATCCATTGTGCATGTGAACTATGACCTTTATATGGATCGTGGTTGTCATGTGGCAAGGGTCAAGGTTGTCATATTATATGGGTCATGGTTGTGAAGTTATATGGGTCGTGATTGTCATATTATATGGGTCGGGGTAATGAAGTTATATGGGTCATGGTTGTATGTATATAATCCATGCCGCCCATCCTTTTTGGCATGTCATTTTATGGGTAGGGCACAAATATTAGCCTGATCCAGCGCTCGTGTGAGCCACAAAATTGAAAATATTGATGACTGTTGAAAATTTCTACGCTTACTGTGATGTTTGTTAGAAGTGGACACTGCCTAAGTCAGGACTTTTTGGGCCCATGGTAAGCTGACCGACAAGGTGGATGGATCAGATCACCCCATTGTCGGTCATAAGCTATGATACCAATGGTTTGGTAGAAGAGGAAGTGAACACGTTGCAAACAATGATTTATCCAACATGACAACCACGATCCATACACATGACAACTACGACACATGTATAATCTATGTCACCCATCCTTTTTGTCGTGTCATTTTATGAGCAGGGCACAAATATTAGCCTGATCCAATGCTTGTGTGGTTCACAAAATATAAAATTTTAGTGATTGTCGAAACTTTCCACACTCACTGTGATGTTTGTTAGAAGTGCACATTGCCCAAGGCAAGACTTTTTGAGCCCACGACAAGTTGGTCGACAAGGTGGATGGATCAAATCACCCTATTGTGAGCCATGAGCTATGGTACCAATGGTTTAGTAAAAGAGGAAGTGAACACGTTGCAAACCATGATCCATGCAACATGACGACCACGACCCATGCAACATGACAAATACGACCCATGCAAACCACGACGTAAATGGTCCCAAAATGGGGTGATCCGATCTATATACCTTATCGGCTAGCTCGTCGTGGGCCCAAAAAGTCCTAAAATGGATAGTGTCCACTTTTAACAAGCATCAAGGTGAACATGGAAAGTTTCGATAATCACCATGGTTTTCCATTTTGTGGCCCATATATAGGAGCGGTGGATCAGGCTGATATTTGTGCCCTACCCCTAAAATGACACTGCAAAAAGGATGGGCGACATGAATTATACACATACATCAATGTGGGCCCATTTGGGTCGTGGTTTGCATGGGTCATATTTTCATATGCATGGATCGTGGTTGTCATGTTTCATGGATCGTGGTTTGCAACGTGTTCACTTCCTTTTATACCAAACCATTAGTATTATAGCTAGGGGTGTACACAAACCGGGCTAGCCCGGTTAGCTCGCTCGACTCGGCCTGACCCAGAGCTAAGTTCGAGTCAAGACGGGTCAAATTTCTTGGCCCAAAACTGAGTTCAGGCCGAGTTCGGATATGACCCAGTTCGGCTTGACTCGGTCTGAAACCCGGCCCGTCCCGTCCCAGCCCGCCCACACTTTAGGGTATATATACCCTGTTTAAAAAAAAAACCCTACCTGTCGTCCTTTCCCTTTCCCTCTTTTGAGAAAACGCCGAGCCCGGTCTGTGCGGCGTGATAGCCCCACCAAATCTCTCCTGCCCGGCCCCAGCCCCACAAATCTCTCTCTCTCTCTCTCTCTCTCTCTCTCTCTCGCTCGACGCTCGTCGTACGTCGTCAGTCCGTGCCCCACGAAACCCTCTCCTGCTTAGTGCCCGACCCCCACCAAATCTCTCTCTCTCTCTCTCTCTCTCTCTCTCTCTCTACTCATCCATCCGCCGTCCGTCGTCAGGTCAGTCGCTCTCTCTCTGCTCGTCCAGGCCGTCCAACCACCAGAGGACCTCCGCCTCTCTGCTCACTCATCTGGCCGTCCAACCACCAAAGGACCTCCACCTCTCTGCTCGCTCGTCCGGCCGTCCAACCACCAGGTATGATTTGTACCTATAGTTTATTTGAGTGGTAGTAACCTTATGAACATGGTCAGGTCCAGGATGGTTTCAATGGTAGAAGTTTCCGGTCCCGCTGTTTCGTTGGTGTGGCCCACCAGTTTTTTGGATCTGCCTGATTTTTAGATTCATATCCTATTGTGGTCTTTCAAAACAGATGGGTGGAGTGGATTTGTCACGGATATCTCTGTGGGCCCACACAGCCCCAGCACAGGTGTATCTCACAACCATCCATCAGATGGGTCCCACTGTGAAGATGAGTTGGCCCAAAAATCAGGCCAGTCCAGCTATGAGGTAGGCCACACTATGGTGGCATATAAACTTGGGATGATGCCTATTTGTGGGTCAGATTATGTATATGGTTAGTTCTATGTGATGGACGGCTTAGATCATTGTATAGTACACATGTAGTGGCGTATGGATGGGATGCCTTTGTACACGCCCGTGGACTTAGCAAACCTCTTTGAAACCATGTTGTATTTAACATACACATATCCAATGACTTGGGGTGTGTTTGGTTGCACCAAATTTCAAAATTTGCATCAAGTTACACTGGTTAATCATGAAATATCATGATATTTGTGCAACCAAACACACCCTTATTCTCTTGGTTACTTTATTTATTTATTTATTTTTTCCACTATTTTTTATGGATGTATTAGCAATTTAGGTGGGCTAAATTGTTTAGGTCTCTCAGGGTGGTTTGTCCTGCACCAAAGGCCGGTCAGTATGACTCAAGCATGGTTCTTTCCCCAACTCAACTTGGGAGGGGAGAGACCATTAGTACAACTTTGTACCATCAATACTCTGGCAGCGTGATGGATGATACACAGGCAAAGAAATTTTGTACACATGGCATGCAATGCAAGTAGTTCAAATTAAACAGCCATATTATGAGTGCACGTTTGGATCTCTCATAAAGTAAAGTCTACATTTATTTGATCATATAACTATCAGATAGGCGGACATTTATTGGATGGTTGAAATGAAAAATATCCAATGGTTCTATTTCAGCAAACAAAGTATCCATGTGTCAGTGGCAAGGCTCCAATGGGTTCCACAATTCAGGCAGTTGAATTTGAGTTAATGCATATCACATATACAATTTGTAAGTGCCCATGCATCAAGCATCATAAGCAGCCAGAGTATTAACAACTCCCTAAAGCAATAAAAGAAAAGGGAAGGGCGTATATATTTAAAAAGGGAGGGTGTAAATGTCAATTCCCTTTAATAAGTCCTAACAAGACCCACGTGGCAAATGATGCAGAGTGGACCAATGGGTATGAAGGTTAGGCAAAATCACCTTACATGAGGTTGAGCCAAAGGATATGGATCCTGTATCTATACTTTGCATGGCTTTATTTCTTGTATTTTTGTATTTTTCGTTTTCTTTTTCTTGCACTTTAGTTGAATGTGATAAAACAATGGGTGGGAAAATGAAATAAAAAAATGAAAAGAGGGTAGGCATGCTTTTCTTATATATGTATTATGTATATATGAACTTTGCTACGAAATCAAATAGAAAAATGACCACCTAAAGATGGGATTTTTATTTATCATTTGCTCCTACCAAGGCTTTATTGGAATCCCAAACTCATGTGAAAAAAAGTTGCTTGCAATCACTGCTACTCCTAAAAAAGTGCATTGAAGACGACTAATAACTGCTCCAATTTCATAAGAAATAAAAAGATGAAACGGGAAAGCAGCATGGTTCTCCAACTTACTTTCATAATGATCTATGATCAAGTAGATAGGAGGAATCCACCGTACATTGCAAATGACCAAAAATAACAATTTTTTTCTTTTGCTTCTAAAGCTTGTTTGATTTGGCTTGATTTAACTCGATTTGGTTCCGCTCAAATAGTCTATTCAAGCTAAGTCGAGCCGGAAATCCCAACTCATTTCAAAATCAAGTCGAGTCTAAGTTGTATGCTAGCTCGGTTTGGTTTGGCTCGAACCTTGGCTCGGTTTAGCTCGAACGAGTATGAATATAGTATAACTACAAATAAAAAAAAAATCCCAACTGTTGACATGTGGCATATTTGAATTGATTGAATATTAGGAACGATTGAAGATGAACGATGCCACATGGGTAACTGATTTATCCGCTTAATATAATTAGATAAAACCATCTAAAACTCACACACACACACACACACACACACACACAAAAAGAGGCATAAATGATTTATTTATATGCTCGTTGATCTAAGCCTTATCCCAACGACTTGGGTTCGGCTATATGAATACTTTTCTGCCACTCCACTCTATCAAAGGCCATAACTTCAATTAGACCATAGGTCATCAAGTCTTTAGACAATAGGCTTTAACTATGAAGATAAAACTAGGCTTGTCCATCCGCTTACCAAACAAATGAATGATTAAAAATTTTCATTTATTAGATTTTTAGTGCAAGGGCCATCACATTATAGTTAGTTTTGTTTATAAATCTAATGACTAATGAATGATTAAAAATTTTCATTTATTAGATTTCCTGCCACTCCATTTTAACTTTTTAATGCATATTAAGTAGTTATTTATATTTTTGTAAATGTTGTTTTTGTTAGTTAGTTGTAATCTTTTTAATGCTTATGCCAATTGCCTATTAGATATATTTTTATTTTTTTGTTCTTGTTGTTGTGGTATAGGATAATCTTCTATATTTAGTATACAAGAGAGGTCTAAGCATTGATATGTACTGTCCATCACGTGGGCCCACCTTTGATTGCTCATCCATCTAAAATCACGTTGATAGGATGATCCTAACAATCTGATTAATAGTTTTGGAAATGGGAAAATGGATGGCTCATAATATTCTAGTAAAACCAGATGGGGTAATTTACATAAGGAAATTGTTTACTTATGGGTGGTGTGAATATATATATATATATATATATATTTGCCATTTACATGGGAAAAAGGGTGACTATGAATACTTTTGCGTGAGAAATTTGGTTGAAACAAATGTGCGCAAATCAGGTGTGCATTGTGATGGAATTTGCATATGTAAAAGTGTGCAAAAAAGTGCCCTAAAGACTTATTGTTGTGCAAATGCTTTCAGAGTAAAATACATTACAATATAAAGTACTTACATATGTGCAAATATTCTGCAGACAAACAGGCCCTTAGGTAAATGGTGTTGGTGGATTGTTTATGAGGGATTTGGTTTGTTTGGTTGGGGTTCTCCAGGAAGAAAAAAGTTACTCGAGAAAGTGCAAGCTCCTACTTCTAAGAGTTTGCAAAGCGGCAGGTCTTGTATGTGGAAAAACTACAACATTTGAGGAAGTGTTTTGGATTGGTGGTGATCACTGGATTCTCTTCCTGAGGAGTGGCTCTATAGGTTTTCTCCATTCTCATTGCAATTTTCTTCGCAATAAGGCACCATACTTGAGAAAGTGCAAGCTCCTACTTCTAGGAGTTTGCAAAGTGGCAGGTCTTGTATGTGGAAAAACTACAACATTTGAGGAAGTGTTATGGATTGGTGGTGATCACTGGATAGTCTTCCCGAGGAGTGGCTCTTGAGGTTTTCTCCATTCTCATTGCAATTTTCTTTGCAATAAGGCACCATACTTGAGGGTTCTGGATTCCATGAATCAGGTGCTGTTAGGGAAGTGGATATGCCTCTTTGCCATAGAGGAAGGCAAACTTTGGAGAGAAGCGATGGCTAGTAATGAACTTGTTAGTGGGGATGGTGGATTAAGGAATTAGTCGCGGTATATGGCTTTTGGTTTGTGGAGGGCTATTCTCTTGATAGTCCCCAAGTTCAAGGAATTTTCTTTTCTACGAGGGATGGAAGTCATATATGTTTTTGGGAAGATTTGTGGCTAGGTGATTATGCATTAAGGGAGGCATTCCCTAAATTAGCTGTTATTGTGCCAGAGAGGAATATTCCAATTGCCTGCCATTATTCTAGGATCGGTGATGAGGTGGTGTGGTGCCTCCTTGCTGAAGGAGTCTTCGCGATGATTGAAGTTTTTGCTTTCATTAGCCTTTTGGAAAACCTTAAGCTTGTCATGCCAAGGGAGTTGGTGGGAGATTCGGTGGTGTGGCGTGCTCATAATTTGGGGAGGTTTTTGGTCCGATCCTTCTACAGAATGCTCAGCCATTTAATTGACTGTCATAACTTTTGGTTTTGGAAATAATTGTGTGGCTAGTGGGGAGAAGAAGGTGCTCACTATGGATAATCTCATTAAAAGATCCTTGGTGCTCCCTAACATGCATGTCATGTGTACGAGAAGATGCTGAAATGGTGGATCACCTACTCCTTCATTGTCCATCTGCAAGGAAGATTTGGGAGTGCCTTTTATCAAAATTCAATATCCATTGGTAATGCCGGGTTTGATGCTGGATTTCTTGGCTTCGTGGCATGAGGGTAGAGCAGTGTTCGAATTATCTCTGATATTATCGAAATATCTCCGATATTATCTTTATCTCTCTAAATTGTTAATAGGGTCCACACTAAGTGATACCAGTTACACTCGTAGCGATACCGATAACGCTGGTAGTATCAGAAATTCCAAGCATTAGCAATCTATTGCAAGTATCGCCAACATATTAATATCGCTAATGTAATCACTAATATTTTTAACTATAAAAATTTTAGGTGTCGTTTGTATTGCCAATGCATCAATATCGCCAATGTATCGCCAATATTTTTGACTATGTAAATTCTAGGTAATGCTTGTATCAAAGTGTATCAATGATATTTCAATAATATTGCCAACGTATTGATATCATCAAAATTTTGTTTATTAGAGATGTTTATTTCATTATCAACGATATTTCAATAATATTGCTAACGTATTGATATCATCAAAATTTTGTTTATTAGAGATGTTTATTTCATTTTTTTTTTCTTGTATCATAAGTGTATCAACGATATTTCAATAATATTGCCAATGTATTGATATCATCAAAATTTTGTTTATTAGAGATGTTTACTTCATTTTTTTTCTTGGGCACATGGTTGTATGTAGTGTTCAATTTGTCATTGATAATATCTTGATATCAATGTTGTTGAATCGCATATGCGATCATGTGCGATAGCATATGCCTATGCGCATATGCGATCGCATATTAAATTTTTTTTTGATATATATATATATATATATAATATATATATATATATATATATATAATAGGGAAAAATTCAAAAAATGTAAAAAACTTATAAGAAACTAAGGAGAACTTTTCTAAGTTAATAGATAACTAAATTTACATATTTAAAATACATTTGAGAGAGATAAAATCAATTAAACATCAAGTTATCCACATTTAACAATATATTTAACAAGAAGTAACAACAAAATCAACAAGCAATTTATTTATTATTGTATAAAATCAACAAGCTATCTTCCTTGAAACTTGAAAGTGCTTGAATCTTGATCTTCCAACTTCCAAGAGAGAGGGAATGTAGGAGAGAGAGATAAATATCATTGGAAGTAGGAAATACGAGAGAGAGAGAGAGAGAGAGAGAGAGAGAGAGAGAGAGAGAGAGAGAGAGAGAAGAAATGTAAGAGAAGAAATGTAAGAGAGTTTCGGAATGAGAATATTGCAAATTGAGGAGATTTGGAAACCTTTTTATAGGCAAAATGTTGTTTTTTTTTGCAAAAAAATAAAAATAAAAATTCAATGTGCCATGGCCAGTATGTGATCACATACATTGCATATTTTCGCGTATGCCACATATACGATCACATATGTGATTTGCATATGGATATGAGCATATGCGGTTGCACATGACTACAATGCTTGATATTATCAATATCACAACATGCACGATATTGAGACCACAATCTTTCATTTCCTTTCCAATTGTTGATGATTTCTTGGTGAAATATCATGTATTGATATTTTGCAATATCAATGGATGTTTGGATGGAAGGTTGTTGGATGGTTCAATAGGCCGGATGGGATGGTTGGACTGATTTCTTACAACAACACATGCTTTTAAGGCCCTGTTAAATGGAAACTTGTTATGTATGCATTCTTTTCGCAATTTTTATTTTATTTTTATTTTTATTTTTTAAATTTTCTAAAAATGCTAATATGTACATTTTAACATCTCCTGAAGTTTCGCGGAAAATTCAACCGTTTTCCCCATGTTTCCCCGCATTTCCAGTTATCTGCGATATTATCGATGATATCAATATTGTTTCTGTATCCCTGGCTGGTGAAACTTGTAACGATACCTATACTTAGAACACTGGGTCTGAGTGGGTAAAGATCGTAGGGTGGTGTGGTGGTTGGCGGCTATGGCTGTCATATGAGCTATATTGGGTGAGAGGAACAATTGTTCTGATCTGGGTCTGTGGAATGATAGTTGGGAAGATTGTTTTTTGGGTCGTCGACTGGGCATACAGATTAACTGATTTGGACACTTGTGTTTTCATTGCTCTTTGGTTTTGAAATTTCTTTGTATTCTTTTTCACCACAGTTTCTAAGGTGGTTCTCAATAAAATTTGTTACCTTAAAAAAAGAAGGGTGAAAGCATCTTTTTCAAAATGTTAGCAAATAGAAACAGCTAGGAAGCGGGAATGGGTGGGTGAGTCCGAAGAGCAATTCGAAGCAAGAGAAGGCACCTGTTTAGAAGGATTGTGCAGCCAAGCTCAGTCAGCATAATGTAGTGAAACATTTTGGTGTTTTGCAAAACACGAAAGTCAATTAATTCTGGAACATGTGCTTTACAATATCAAGGTCATTTTTGTTACTCTTTTAATAGCATGTTTGGATTTTAATTATTTTTTCATTTTGTTTCACACAGTGCAATCAATATACTTGCATGTGCGAGTACTGTATTGAAAATTTTAAGCCTGAATGATCTAAATAGAGGGGCATGCCCTAGTGATACCAGTACCACCACGTTGGTACCAGGCAGATGTGGGGTCCACATGATGCATGAATGAAATCCAACCTGTCCGTTAATGTGTCAGCACATGTAACGTCCAGAGCCCAAAATTAGGCTGATCTGTGAATCAGGTGGGCCACACACTACAAGGTACAAGTTAGGAGGGAACATCCACCCTTGATTTGCATTGATGGTCCACCATGTTTTGTATGTGGAATCTAGGCTGGTCCGACCCTTCATCTGGTCCCCCCGGTGTTGTGGCCTACCTGAGGGTTGGATCAGGCTGTTTTGTGGCTCATAGGGATACTATGAAGTGAAGGGTTGGTTGACCCAAATACATCACGTGGGCTCCACATCTGCCTGGGGTACCGGTACTGCTGGAGTGCAACTCTTAAATGAACGGTGAACCTTTCTGTTCTTAATCCAAGAAATGATTTGCGCCAAGGTCAATGATTTCATTTATTTTCTTGCAATCCTGCTAATATTGTCGTCTTGAGTGTGTCCATTGACTCTATGCACATGAAGCTTGGCGTTCAATGATGATGAGTGCTACATAAGTTTGTTTTAGTTATAAAAAAAGAACTAAAAAGGAATTTCTTTTATCATACTGAATCTTTTGCGTGCACACGTTGCAGGTTCTCCTCAGAGGTAGGAAGAATTCACGTGAAGCTGTGAAGCACTTTGGAAAAGCTCCTGGCGTGCCTCACAGCCACACCAAACCCTACGTGCGATCGAAGGGAAGGAAATACGAGAGGGCCAGAGGGAGAAGGAACAGCAGGGGATTCAGGGTTTGAGTCTCTTGTCAGTCTTCCTCTTATTGCAAATTTCCCTTTATCCATGAGGATTTCTATCTACTACTATTCATGGTTTGCCATGCTGTGTTTCGATTTTGCTAGACAGGTAGTAATTGCAGGAGTTTGCATTTCTGTTCATTTGCAGTGGATCATTTCTTAAAACCATATAGATATATTTTATTTGCAAATTGTGATTGCCCTAGCTGTTTTGCAATGCATGGATAATCCCTCCATATTGGTTTCTTGCTAAGTATACGCAAAGCAATGGATAGGTTTCTCTTTCAGTAATGTTGTTATGCACAAGGTTTTAAATCTCTGTATCGGCTATTGTATCATTCACCACCGTTATGGCCCCCAATTGCCCCTTTATTGGGCTGATACAGCTATTACATTCATGGGCAATACTGGCCAGTACAGTTGTATCGTTAATGGGCTATAAGTACCCTTTTTGGATTATACTTAAATCTTAATTATGCATGTTTGATGATGAAATTAGCAGACAACATTTAATTCTGAACCGGTTGTATTCGTAGAACAAAGAACCCAACAAGAGTTTGGCAGGAGGTAGTCCCTTGTATAGTTTCGTGGGAGGTGCTCTCCTCCTTCCCATGTTTGTGTTGTGCTTCTAGTTTTGGTTTTGATAACTTGCTCATTGTTTATCATCATCTAAGCCTTATCCCAACCAATTGGGCTTGCTGTAGGAGTTATGTTCTGCCATTCCACTAACAAGGTCATAACCAAGGTATTCAAAATCAGTTACGTAACCATTACAGGCGTTAGGTAATGGTAATGGTCGTAACCGTTATGCGTTATGGAACCGAAACGGCTGTTGCAGAAAAAACCCTGTTGTAACGGCCCTGTAACAGTCATAATGGACTGTAACAGTCCCATAATGGCCTTGTAACGGTCCAGAAACATTTTTTATTTTCAAAAAAAAAAAAGAAAAAAGGATGGCCTGTATCATGATGGTAATGGTGGTGGGTGTTATGGCCACCGTTACTGTTATGGAATACCTTGGTCATAACTTCAATTAGGCCATAAGGGCATCAAGTCTTTTCTTACTATCTCCAACCCACAAGAGGCCCTTTTCTTTCCCTTTTAGAGCCTTCCAACTTGTACCAACTCACTCCTAATTTGTGTAGTACTTGGTCTATGTTGTATACGACCAAATCATCTAAGCCTACTTTACCTTGTCTTGTTATCTATTGGTGCTCTTCCCAAGTTCCCTTGAATGCATTGATTTCTAATTCTCTCTCCTTGTCTTGCCACTCATCCATTACAATATCCTCATTTCAGCTATACCCATCTTTATGAATGTGTTGTTCCCTGACTTCCTAACATTTTGTCCTCCATAAAGCATGGCTGGTCTTATAGCTATCCCTATGAAATTTCCCTTTCAATTTGAATGGTACAAGACAATCACATAAAACTCTATATGCTCTGAAATTTACCTTTCATACCTCTCACTCATGAATTATTGACCCAAGATATTGTTAGTGGTCATTTTGGGATCCATACTTTGTTTTAATCCCACTAATTTTAAATCTTTCAGATTCTAAATTGTATATCATTAAAAAAAAAAGGTAGAAGAAGGAGAGCGATAATGCTTTGAGCTGCATGATAGTTGTATGAAGTGTGTTGAACGTGTGGTGGTGGTGGGGACCATTGATTGAGTCATCAGTTAGATGCAGTGGTTTGACAATCCTGGCTGTCCAATTGATGCATTCGCAAAAAAAAAAAAATGTTGGATTCCATCAAATGTGGACGGCTAGTCTTAGTTAAACATCCATGAGTCTTGTCCTATGGTATGGTGTTTGATGTTTGTCTGTGCACCTGATCAAGTTTTCCTCGTCACATGATATTGGATGTCTTGAAATAGCTGTTGCGAGATGCATATTTCTAAAAAACAAAAAGCTATAACCCATCACTTATTATCTTTTTATTAATTCGATGCATGTGGTTTGTAGCTGATTGTGTGCATCCGCAGGGAGTAGTCCTGCCTTAAAAAGGGGCGGAACACTCTTTCATTGTAAAAATAAAATAAAATAAATCTTTTTCTTAACAATCTATGTACAGCCCTAGAAAATCTTCAATGGTTAGGATTGATTCAATGCATGTGTTTCTGACAAAATCTTAGGTGTTCATAAAGATTAAAGTTCTTAAGTGGGGTCCATGTTTTGGTAATCAACTCCCATCGGTCTGGTGAGCCCTGTTGTGAATGGTGAATGTCCAAAAAAAAAAGGAAAAAGAAAGAAAAAGGACGAGGAAACATAATGGAAATCTCGTTGACCGCTACAGTGGCACGTGGCCCGATTAATTCCCACCACATCCGGCTACTTTCTTCAAAAAACAGTACCTGTAATTAGGTCCACTAATTGGATGGTTCAGATTGAGGTTGAAAGTTTCGGATTGAAGTAGAAAGATGGTTCTATTCAGATTCTTCTGGCTCTACAAAGCCTTGTATTAGTGGGATGTATTACTGCAAACCTCTTGTACTTAAGGGGGCACAGCAACTGTTTTGCGGGCCCATGCATTGTGACTTGGAGGTGCATACGGGATACAATTAATTCAAATTCAACCGGTGATAATCCAAAATTATTGATTATTTGTGTCCGGATATCGGATTGGTGGACATTTATTGGACGGTTTATAATGTAACAAATCCAATGGTCTTATTTACACATGGAGGTGCCCAAGAATCAGGGATCGGGATCGTTCAACCAATCTAACTTTCGGAAGGTACCTTCGCAACGGTGGGTTCCACAATTTAGACAGTTTAGTTGATTTAACATATTCCAAGTGTACCATTTATTAGTGCCTGCGTATCATTTTAGGGCATGGGCAAAGGGTTTATTTATTTATTTATACAGTAGACACCACCTTTTACCTACCTTACCAGCCTCGACAAACCACAAAATAGATAACCAAACTAGACCCTGCTTGTACCGACAACCTATTTCGGACGAAAATAACCTTGCCTTTTCACCTGCTTCTTAGTCAAAGTTTCCCGCCAGCGAGAAAAATAATCACCCCAAAAGACACCGTCTACTTGGTGACGAAGATCCAGAGATAAAGTGAAATCTACCACAGGGACACTGTTGTTTTTATCAGCTCCTTGTAGGGCATGGGCCCAAAATTAAAGCATATTTGAAGCTCCAGTCAACTACACCACAAGAAATAGTGGGAACTGAACATTTACAGTTGAAAAGTTCTTAGGGCCTGTTTGGCCAGGCAGATCCCACGGTATTAGGAGGGATGGGATCGGCAATATCCTGGGATAGGCATGTCGTGCCAAACAGACCCAGTGAACTTATCCTGAGATATGAGTAATCCCATGGGTCTTAAGACAATCCACTGACATCACCATCATTACCTTAAAATAGATCCTATCCCTTGGTTAGATGGATTGGAAGGTAAAATCTCGGGATATGTAGGGCGTGCCAAACAGACCCAGTGAACTTGTCCCGGGATATAAGCAATCCTATGGATCTCAAGACAATCCACTGACACCACCATCATTACCTTAAAATTGATCCCATCCCTCCTTATACCATCGGATCTGCCCGGCCAAACAGGCCCTTAGGGACCATAAAAGTTTGGGATCAAGCTGATATTTGTATTTTCCCTTCATTCATGTTTGTGTGATCTCATGGACATGTCATATGACAAATAAATATCACTGTATGTCTTAAGAAGGTTTTGATGGTGGACATCATTATCCCCATTGTTTCCTGGAGTGTGGTCCACTTGAGCTTTGGATATGCTTAAATTTTGGGCTCATGCCCGGATATGATTTGATAAAATGGATGGATATTATAAATAAGACACATGCATCATGGTGGGTCGCATAGAGTTTACTTGGTACGCTGTATCACAGTTTTGCAATCTGCATTCACTAGACACCATAGAGTTTACTTAGGCGGTTCACAAGCTGCACTCTAGACACGCTCTGTCCTCCTGCAATGAAAAAGTAAAGATTTCCTATCGAAAATGATAATTTTATTTTATTTTTATTTTATTTTATTTTTCATTTTTTACCGTGAATTCCATTTCTAACCTGCACACATGATGCTGGAAAAAGAGCAGCCTTACCATGTTTCATTCCAAAGGAAAAGCTTCGTAACGAACCTTGCCATTCCCCTTCTAATTAGGACTGCAACTTCATTTGGATCAACATAAATCTAATTGATCGAGTTGGGTTGGGTTAGGTTGTAAGGGTCATTGGGTTAGAAAACTCCAAACCCATTTGAAATCAGGTCGAGCAAATTCAGGTCAGATTGAAAATAATCACTACCCGGGTCAAGTTGGTTTGATTCCATTTAAGGTCTGAGTATATAGGAATTTGAGTTGGCCACCTGGTTAGAATTCTGGTCGGGTAGGACTGGGGGTTGGGTCCATCTTGAGGATGGGTCGGGCTCAGGTTAACCCTCAACATGATGCAACTAGCCCTAGTTGCACCACTAGTTCAACATAGAAAAGATTAACAAACTAACATCCACTTCAGCAATCTCCAGGATTTGTTCAACCAAATCATGTAGATTTTGTTTCTAAGTTATAAATATCCCTTATACAACTCAATCTATATTCTACCTAGCTAATCCTGCAATCTCCTTTTAATACTATATTTTGATGTTATTTTATTTATTTATTTATAAACTAAAAAAACTTAGGACCTAAATGAGACTACCTTCCCAGTATATGAGATGATGTAGAGCAGGTCACAAACTATTTCACAGCCAAGATGGACCAGAAAAGGCCGGAGGCGGAAGTGATCCGGACCATCAAGACTTTAAAACATTTGTATCTTGAAAATCGGAATGAGTTATCCGACGTGCCATATATGATTTTGGGGTAGGACGAGCTACTTTAGCCGCCCAACCCTGCTATGCCGTGTTGCGCATACCGAATTTGTGAAATACCATCAGATTGACGGTCGAATTCCTATTTTATTTTCATTTTTACTATTAATAGTAAGTTTTAATTTGATTATAACTCTTCATCTGTTGGGCTTTAGGATTTAGTCCAACATGAAAAGTGCTTAGCATAATTAGGAGAATAGTATGGTTGAGCCAATTAGGACACTTACTATTTTTGGCTGAAAACCATGTGGTCTAGTGGAAATCATGACCGTCTATAAATAGTAAGTTTACTATTTATATTAAGTCACGATTTCTAGGAGTTTTAGTTGTAGTTTAATTTCGAAGCTTCATCCAAGGTTTAGTATTCTTATTTAAAGGGTTGTAAGCTTGTTTATTTCAATTATCAATCAATTTACTAATTTTCTAGAATTTATTTCTATTTTTCCGTGGATTCAAGTAGTCTGGTTAGGAGTCCAGAGAAACTCCGTAGATTCAGAGTAGTTATCCTTGAGGAAGACGGTGATCATCCCTGTGTCGTGAGACCAATGCATGATTTTATGTACTATTATATAGTGTAGGAATTGTGACCATTGGATCAATATTTTTGAGCCACAATCCTGTAGATTGATAGATTGAGGCAATCTGGACCCATTGGATCTTGAGGAACATAAATGATTATATCAGATATGCATACCTGTATAGCCAGTAAGGTCCACCTTAAAAAAACATATTTTAGGAGTCTGATACAAGGCTTATTTTATATAGGTTGGGATTTGAAGATGGGATGGCCCATCAATGGCAAAGCTGATCAGTACTTTTCGAAGAAGTCGAAAATGTGAGTGTTGATATCTTTGGGCCTCTCCTGGTTGATGAAGTGGCCCACTTCATCCATCACAACCACTTCCTGTAGAGAAGGCACGTCTTTCTTAAACCCGCCGCCATGTATATAGTCCTTGCAACCGGGTGTGTTGTAAGTTAGGTCCAAACTTCCAATAATGAACTTGGCCGGCACAGTCACCTGCGCCCCTGCCCATGGAGCCAACAACTCCCAACTTCTGCACAAGATGATAATTGATTGTAAGGTGATTTGAGAGAGAGAGAGAGAGAGAGAGAGAGAGAGAGTTGATTCATGGCCCACATGATACCAACAGTCCATGTTCTATATATTTGGGTGATTCCATTTGACGAGTGGACTGGATTGAAAAGTTTGTGCATACACAATGTACCCATATGTTCAACCTTACATTGATGGCAGGCGGGAAATTTAACATGCATTTCAAAATATGCTTTGGAAAATCTCTGAAAATCAACATTTTGAAATGCTCACAAGATCGATACAAGTCAGCTCAAATTGCAATTTATATAGAAGAAATTTCAAATTCATTAGACAATCATTTTAATTATTTTATGTTAGAAAACATAAAATTCTATCTGTAGAAATTTCAGATTTATTAGACAACAATTACTAACTATTTTATGTTATAAAATGCTGATTATGATAAGACTAACGAATAATCACTTTGCGGAATCTATTATTTTCTTTATAATCCTAATAGCAACAAACGATAAGTCTCTTATCCAATTAAACCCTAAATCTCAAAGCGGTAACGCATTTTTTTTTTTTTTTTTTTTCTGTCAGTAGAGATTTCAAATTTACTAGACAACAATTACTAACTATTTTATGTTACAAAATGCTGATTATGATAAGACTAATGAATAATTACTTTACATCAGCTATTATTTTCTTTATAATGCTATTAGCAACAAATGATAAATCTCCTATCCAATTAAACCCTAAATCTCAAAGTGATAACACCATATATATATATATGTATAGACAGTGGGCTGGGCTTGGGCTTGGCATGCATGATCGAATCAGTTCTCAGGCTGGGCTTTGGCTCAAGTCATTTAAAACCCGGCTCAAACGGACTTCATATGTACATGCATACAATCCTTCAAATATGCCGATTCTGATCCTTAGGCAACACGTCGCATGTGCGACTCACATGATCAATGGATGGATCAAGAACACTAAAGTAAGAATTAATCAATTTTCAGCTGGGCCAGATTGAGCCTAGCTTGTGACGGCCCAAACCCAGCCCATTGACCCTAATTGCAATATGTTTATCAGGCTTAAACCAAATCAGAGTTGGTAGAACACATACAAGTCTAGCGCGCGGTAGTAGTTCAATCCTCCGGTAAAGCCCGTCTTGTTGAATTGGCGCGCATAATAGTCAATGTCCTCTTTCGACAGCCAAGATGGCAATTGTAATCCCAAATCCGGCAAGCTTTGGGGCCCATCTTTTGGCATCTTAGGTGGACCCGGATTGCGTTTTGCCATAATCTTCGTGAGTAGCTTTGCGGTGTCCATGCGGGCGAAATCAGCTTCTGTTGCTCCTGGTTCCTATTTACATAATTCAGCAATTTTTATTAAGTAACAAGCTTATGGAACTTTAAAATGATTAATGATCACTTGCAGGCAATTGCGCTGCAATTTGTGGCATTGTACCATATTTTTCTGTTATCATACTACTTGTGTAAGACATCTGTAGCATAAGAATGGCACACCGCACTGTGAAGATCACATGGTACAAAAATCAGGCAAATCGGCTTATCAGATGGGCCACACCATAGGGTCTGATTCAAATACGGGTGTGGCCCACCTATAAAGTGGATCAGCCTGATTTTCGAGAAGGGTGATCTTAACGGTGGGGCCTACCATTTTCATGGTATGGATTTCCTACAGACGGTTGATTTCTAATTCACTGGCAGGGAAGGACATGGATTAATGTCTTCAGCCTGTGGTTTGGACTGGGCCCAGTAGCAACTGAATGTCCAACCACAAAAAAAAATGGCCTTGAGGCTGTGTTTGGACGTGCTGGTGAATTGAATTGCGAACAAGCAACTGAAAGCGCACGATAAACAGAAACGACGGTTCATGGTAGTCGCGATGAGGAATTAGTCAATCAAGTTGTGGTTATGTTGCTTTCGAGCCTGACTTGAAATTGTCGCATTTGTGATTTAGTGAGCTCAACCTGATGAGACTAATTATTGCAATTCAAGTCGATAGAACGCACCAGAGAAGGAAGAATACACACCTGGAATCTGCAAATGTAATGGTCATCTCCCAAGTACTTCCGAATCGTCTCAATTGGTTTTTTTGATGGGATGTGAGGTAAGAAATTCACACTGAGGTTGACCAGGGCCTTCACTCGGTCCGGTCGGAACAGGCATAAGTACCACGCAACGATCGCGCCCCAGTCCTGGCCCACTACATACACCTTCATCCATCCATCCATTCAAAACAGCATCAAAACCACACACAAATACTACAAGTATGAATAAAAAATGTTGCTGGCCTTTAGGGTCCGTGCTATGGCCCATAGTGAAAATGTGGCCCAAATTCAGATTTGTCTCATGATCAGACGGCCCACAAGCGTATGTCGGATGCAGACAGTCAGCCAAATCCTATCTTGATCGTTGGTATTTGAATACGCGAATGGCCAACCTGAAGATATGGATAGCCTGATTTCAGGCCAATGATATATGCGACGGCCCACCGGAAAATGACCCAGGTATAATTGTGGGCCTATGCTTCAGTAACCTAGACCATGCTCTGATGCCTCCCACTAATCAAGGACACCAATGTTTGGGCTGTTGCAGACCGTTGATATATTTCTCTCCTTAACTATCTATTTGTAGGCTTCTATCTATGGAGAAGATTTATTGTGCATGGCCCATTCAAGATGGGCCCCAAAAGATCAGTGGTCTTGATCACCAAAGCATGGGCCTCGCTTGCCCGAAATGAAAATGCATGTTTACTGGGAAAAATCAAGAATCTGGGATTGTCCCATTTGACTCCCTCGTACATTTTATTAGTTACACAAAGGCAAACCCCATATTCACCGTAGAAGACGCAGACATGGAAAAATCAATCGTGACTGTACAGATAGTGGGCCCAATTGCAATGTCCATTAAGTGAATTTTAAAAAGGAAAATGCCCAGCCCAGCCCAGCCCATTGCCACTATTGCCACTAAGTCCTATTTCTCCTATTCTAATTCAATATTTAAGAAAGATGTGCTTACAAAAAATTATTTATGTATTTTACAACATTTTATTAGATTTTAAAGATTTTTTAAAGGGTGCGTTTGGTTGCCCCAAATATCACGGTATTTCACACCATATCATGAAATGTTACAAAGCTTCGTGTTAATAATAATAATAATAATAATAATAATAATAATAATAAAAGACCATTTTAAGCGCATCATCTAATGCATATTGGATATATTGGATATTTGTTATGGGGTGATAAAACCAGTTTTGTACAATAAAATCATTTATATGATGGGTTACGCTGTAGATAAAGCCTGTATCACAAGGGTTGTCTAGTGGCATCGAAAATTCGATGAAAATAAAAGTAAAAAGCGTAGAGGTGTTTGGGATGGTGTACGTCAATGATATATATATAAATGAATTTCATTTACTAGTGATACTGATTCATGTGTTTTGAAAATAATGATGTTTAATGATTCACATGAAGTGAATTGAAATTTTATGCCCCGATCATCCATGGTATGTCACACCTATAATGATGTTTAAGTTTAGATCAGGTATGTCACATCGTTTTAGTAGTAGGGTCCAAAATTCAGCTTGGTTTGTACTTTAGTGGGCCATATGAAGGGATACAACCCAAGAGAGGAATGCTCACCATTTATTTTTTCACATCCTACCATTATGATTATATGAAATTTACTCCAACCTTTACACGCGAAGTTAATATTTAAGCTTTGAGACAAAAAATTAGGCCTATCCTTGATTCAAATGGGCCACACAGAAGAAAACCATTTGGAGAGTGAGCATTATTGTTTTCCTTCATATGGCCCACCTAAATCATAGACCGACCTGGTTTTTGGGCCATACGACTAAATTAGGGTGATGCATTGGTGATCAGGGTGGATTTTATATAAACATCATGATGAGCCTTGTATGAGACTGAGAGTTTTGTAACTATGAACGCATGAGTGACCTCTGCATGAAAGGGGTTTGAATTTGACTTTAAAGGGAGTTGGCCCAGGACCAGCTCTACAAGAAAAAGAGTTGGATGATGACAAGTTTGAAGTAGTCTGAATCTAAGATATTTTTTATTACTGTTAGTATTAAGATTTGTTTGTAGCATGGATTCGATATAAATTGAAATCTAAATCATAATTACCATGGAATCTATTTGATTTGGAATCTTCAATTTGTTTAGCACTATGCAGATGAATTCCAATATGACAGACATTTGTATTTGTCATGTCTCTCATGCATTAGAAAATTTTTACAAATTCTCACACATGGTCAACTATGAAATTTAAGTGAAATCCACTCCGAACATCAAGTGCGCCACTCCATTTTAGCTGTAGAGGCTCGAAAACCAACCTGATCCATGATTCAAATTGACTATACGATTGAAAATAATATCCAGGGCATCATTCTCCCAACTGCTTCCTTCATATGACCCATCTAAATTACGAACTGGTTAATTTTGGGACCCTATGGGTAAAATGGGGTGATACATTTGGTGATTGAGGTGGACTTTACTTAAACTTTACAATAGGACCGCTCACTTTTGAAGTTAAATTAACGCAATTTTTATGCAAAAGTCACCCAATTCAACACACGTTTGTGATGTTTAAATGAAATCCACCCCGATCTCCAAATGCATCATCCCATTTTGGCTGTAGGGCCCAAAAATCAATTCAGCATGTGGTTTAGGTAAGCCATACAAAGGGAAATATTTGAGAGAGGGGCACCCCATATATTGTTTTAATTATATGGTCCGCCTAAATCATAAACCTAGCTAGTTTTTGGGCCCTACGGCTAAAATGAAGTGACACATCTGGTGATTAGGTGAATTTTACATAAACATCACGGTAGGCCAGCATGCATGTATTGTCGTATCTTATTTTTGCATGAAAATAATGCTAATTTGACTTCAAGAATTAGTGAGCCCTATCAAGAAGTTTAAGTGAAGTTCACCTTAATCACTAGGTGTGTCACCTCATTTTAGCCATGGGACTAAAAAATCAGTGGAGTCATGATTCAGGTGAGCCATACGAAGGATGTAGCTGGGAGAGGGATGCCCCCATATACTGGTTCCAATCATATGGTACACTTGAATAACAAACCAGCTGATTTTAGGGCCCCATGGTTAAATGGAGTGAAACACTTGCAACCAGTTTAGATGCCACTAAAAATGTTACCTTCTCTACTTACGACAATAAATAAGTAAGATCGATTCAGACCGAGTCGGGCCGAACCGGAAGGTATCCGAACTCGGTATGTAAATTGGAATCCATCCATACAATGCCATACACAATTGAGGATTCCAGTTCACACGTATTCAATGGTAATTTTGGTTTGGATTTCAAATCTATGCTACCAAAATACACCTACTAATTAATAAAATAATAATAATAGTAAAAATCTTAAATACAATATTTTTCAAAGTGTTCATCATCGGACTCATTTCCTTGTAGAGCTAGGCCAACTCGCCCTAGAACCGTTTTAGATGGGTGGCCCATCGCCAACCAGATATGCTGATCTTAAATGGAATTTGCTAGTTTATGGCTTACAAACGAAGGAATACAAACGGCCTGTCAAGAAGAAAAATACAATGGTCCACATGCAGCTATAAACAACGGTCCAAAAATCCAACCATGACATGTTCATAAATTGTATCTAATTCATAGGCCTGCTGACGTCGACCACTAACGAGTAACCCCAATAGAGACAAGACTGCCAAGAAGACAAGTACAGTGGTCCAAATGCATCACTACATGAATGGTCCAGAAATACGTGACCTTTTCAAGTATAACTAGCTTGAATACTCAAGTTCGTAGCAATTGATGGGATGGTTGTAAAATCATCTGCTCAAAAGTAATTATATTTAGAAGGATGGTTAATGAAAGGTGGACCTCACATGATGGAAGGTCCAGATCAATAATTGGAGTTTCTCTATTATATTCAATATGAAACATCTGACTTCATGCTTTATCAGATAATTAGGATCATAAGATCAATGGTGGGATGGGCAGGGAAAAGTGGCGATGGGAACGCATGCAACCTAACCCTAATAAATAAAGTGGATTTTACAAAGACACCGTGGTATGAGATCAAGGTCTTGTAGGATTACATACAATCCAAAATCCAATAGGTGTACCGTTCACTTAATGGTTTAGAATCTAGATGGGCCAGGCACACTTAATTCATTCATTGTGTCCGTTGGATTGGAATTGTCTACAACACATGCCGTCGCTCTGTGGGGTCCATCATATTGTATTTGTAAAGTCCACTCCTTCCATCATGTAGTAAACATTATTTGTATCGTGTATAAAGAAGATAAAGCCAGTTAAAAAACCCTCATGGGCCACACCAATGGAAGCAGTTGAAATTTGCTTACAAAATCGACAAGTTCACATGGCGTGGTCAGTATGACTATTGAATCAGGTTGATTTTTTTGTAGTCTCTTCATCCTACTGAGTTACACTCGATCAACGGTTTTGATAAAAGATACACAATATGGTGGTCCCACACACAAACCGATGGTCTGTATCTCATCCCCATTGTTCCATGCGGCGTGGCCCCACCTGATTTGTGTGGATTTATCTCTTGGCTCCTAACACGGAGGATAGAACCCTGTAACGGAGTGGATTTTACGTATGCAACATGGTGGGTCCCACAACTTCAGGACAGTCCACAATACATGCACCTATACCGTGGCAGCTTCGGTGGATCCTGTGGGGCCCACCTTGATGCATGTGCCTTACATCTAAGACGTCCATTCGTTTTGAAAAGCTATTTTAGAGCATGATCCAAAAAGAAAGAAGATCCAAATCTCAGGTGGACCGCACCACATGAACAGCGGTGATTGACCATTCAAAATTGTGGGACAAAAAAGTTTCCGATCAAGTTGATTTCTGTGTATTTCTTTCATCCAGATCTTTGTGACATTATCAACGGTTTGGATCGAAAATGAAAATTCGGATGGCCTCAAATAATTTTTTAATGATGGGTATTCAATCTCTGCTGTTTCCTGTTGTGGTACGCCTAAGATTTTCATATCCTTCCTTTTTGGTAACATGCCCTAAAATTATCTAAAAAAACGGACGGACGGTGTGGATGTAAGGCACATACATCAAGGTGGCCCGCACGGATCCACCGAAGCCGCGCCTGCATGTGCACGGAACAGAAATATTTTGATACTCCGACAGGGTGTGAATGATGATACGCAGGCAGTTAAAAATTACCGAGAAATTGTACAGCTGGCATGCAACCAGTTCAACATAGACTGTCCAAACTATGTGTACCATTTTAGATGAACCATGAACCAAAAATTTATTTGATTTATTTATTTAATTAGTTGATTTCTGGACATTTAATGGACGGTGGAAAATGAAAAAAAAATCAATGTCTTATTTCAAAAAACATCTATCCACGAATCAGAGGATAGTATCATTGAAACGATCTCATTTTCGTAAGGGTTCCACGATTTAATCGGTTTAATTTGAATTAATATATTCCATATATACCGTTTCAAGTGGCTGCGTATCAAGCGTTACACGCAGCCAGAGTATCATACGACTCGTCCGGCCTTTCTGGAGAAATCAAGGAAGGAGGAAAACACGTTTGAAGGATTGCGTTTGTGATACCTGATCTTGAGCGAGGACGTCGAGCAAGGCGATAAGATCTCCGACCACGTGGAAGATGGTGTAGCTGGCTGGAGAAGCTGGCGCGTCGGTCTCGCCGTAGCCGCGCATGTCAGGAGCCACGGCTCGGTAGCCGTGAGCCGCCAGAGCGTGGATCTGGTGCCTCCATGAGTACCACAGCTCGGGGAAGCCGTGAATCAGCAGCACCGTGGGCCCCTCCCCTTTCTCGGCAACATGCATGCTTATGCCGTTCACCGATACCTTTCGATGCTCGATCCCTTCCATCTACGAATGAGATGAGGGACTCTCTCTCTCTCTCTCTCTCTCTCTCTCTCTCTCTCTCTCTCTCCTTATATTTAAGATAGTACGAATGAGATGAGGGACTCTCTCTCGCTCTCTCCTTATTTAGACTCAAGACTCAAGAATTGGACCGTGTGATGGTGGAATGCATTGATTTTGCATCGCTGACGGAGACGAACCAATGACCATTCAGCAAAGGAGGAAAAAAAGCAGGAAAGTCGTGGTTTTGGCAAACAGAGGATCCGGACAAGAACTGAGGGCAGCAGCTTTGCCTAACTTATCCACACTGTATCCACATTGTCTATGACATAAGACTAAAAATTAGGCAGATCCAAGTCTCAAGTAGACCACACCACATGAAGCAGCGGTGATAATGATTCTCACCGTTGAAACTTTTCTAAGGCTCACCGTTATGTTTATTTTCCTTCCAACCTATTCATAAATTTATATAAACCTGAATGAAGAGAAAACAAAAATATCAGCTCCATCCAAAACTTCTGTGGCCCCAAGAATTTTTTAACGGTGAGGTTTTAATCCCCATCGTGTAGTCCACTTGAGACTTGGATCTGCCTCATTTTTGGCATTATACCTTAAAATGATGTGTAAAAAATATATGGACGGTGTGGATAAGACCCATACATCACGGTGGCCACTCAAAGCCGCTGCCCGTTCCCAGCTCGAGACGGCCGCGTTAGGACGCAATCCGTATCTGGTTGGGTGAACCATATTTCAAAAATGGTCCCCATCGGAAGAATCCTGACCCTTCAATAGGTGGCTCACAAATAGACAGTTGAGAGAGAGAGAGAGAATACTGTTTATCCTTTTTAAATAATGGTAAGTACAGATAACACAGTTGATCACATGATGAACAGTCTAGATCAATTATCAGAAGTGTGATCAATATGGGCCATTCATTTTTCTTGTGGGTAAGATGATCAATATCCAATCCACTCATCAACGTGATCAAATGATATACGGTTGACCTTCAAAGTTGTAGTTGACCAAGGAGGAGGCTACACGTGTTCAACTTGGACACTTCTTAAATAGATAAATAATACAACAGATGATTCACAAGTCACTCAGCTGGTCTAACACGATATTATATCTTATCGAGTATCAAAATTGCTGCTGAAAGATGTTGACCGAATTTAAAAAATATAATTGCTTATAGGATCCAGATATTGCAATAATTGCAACCAAATGCCTCCTATCCAAACGGGAGAGGATTAGGTGTTACCGTGGGCCCCACATTAATTATTTGTTGTATATCCACACCGTCCATCTGTTTTTCTAGCTCATTTTAGGTTGTTTTTTTTAAAAAAAAATTAAGCAGATTTAATTCTCAGGTAGACCACACTAAAGGAAATAGTGGTGACTGAACGCCCACCATTAAAAACATCCTGGGGGCCGTGGAAATGCCCACCGTAACGTTTCTTTTCCATCCAACCTGATAAGGTCAAGCAGACCTGGATGAAGGGAAAACATACAGATGAGCTTGATCCAAAACTTCCCTAGCTTATAAACAGCTTTTAATTAATTATTATCATTCACCACTGTTTCCAATGGTGTGGTCCACCTGAGATTTGAATATGCTTAAGTTACAGGAGCACGTCCTAAAAATAATATGAAAGGATGGGAAAATTCATCGAGGTGAGCCCATACGGTAAGGGTGGGTGTTAATTACCCCGGTAACACCTAGTCGGCTCCCATTCCCAACAGACTAGGGTGGTCAACCGACCAGCCCTGGTTAGGCGTCGGCATGGATTTTGATTTGTTTTTTTATTTTTCACGCCTGAGTTCAGCTCATTCACACCCATGACTCTTAACGGTTGCCTACTTTTAATTTAATGTTTATTTATTTATTTATTTTACGCACTCACACTCACCTATACCACATGGGTTGAAACAGAGTTTGTCTACCACGGAACCATGGAGTTGCCAACTTATCCTATGAACAGCCAGTAGCCATCGGACGGTGCTCAGTTGCCCCCACCAAGAACCATGATATATGTATTTTATTCACTTTGTCCATCCATTTTTCTAGACTACTTTAGGGCATCAATTTAAAAATTAGGCGAATCCAAATCTCATGTGGACCACAACACATGAAACAATGGTTGCTAAAAACTTCTTGGGCTGTGAAAGTTTTGGATGAAGCTGATATTTATGTTTTCCCTTCATTCAGGTCTTCGTGACTTAATCAATTGGTTAGATGTAAAATAGATATTATATTGCATTACACATGGTTTGGCACAGCCAAATCAATAGTCTAGAAGATAGTAAGTGGTCTAAATGAAATTCAAAAGTAAGAGTTAAAGATATATATGTGGGGTTATTAAATGCTGTATATAGTTCTATCAAAAGAGTTCTCTGTAAAGCAAGAATCACATTAAAGCATCTCTCCTAACATTATATGTCAAAAATTCAATTGAAGTAAATATTTATCAAGCATTAATTAATGCTAATCATGCTAAAGGTAACTCTCTTAAATGCAAGAGCCTAGTGATGTGATGTCACAACTTAGATTTTAGGTACTTGTCATGTACTTGAAATCCGAGATCCACATTATAACTTGTACACTAAGGGCTCGTTTGGCCACCTGCATTAAGTGGGAGTAGTTGGGATTGCATTCGTTTGCCTGCTATATCCACCATACAACCATGTTTGGAGAGGCTTTTTCAACTCGGGATAATGAGCATCGGGTCTCCCGCCAATACCGTCTGTCAAAAAGATAGATTTGGCAATCCCATCTACTGTACGCCAAAACCTGCTTCGACTTCACCACCGGGTAATAAACCGCTTCCCTTCTGTATATGTTGGTGACATCCACATGAATGAAGCAATTTGGGTATGATGCCGGGCCGGAGGCCCCTTCTGCTGTATGTGATTACATCTATTCCGTCAGGACATTTTTTGAGGTTAAGTTTAGATCATTAAAACTGAAAATTTTCCAATGCTCAAATCGACCACACCACCGGAAACAATGTGAATGGTTCATCTTCGAATTTTGCTTCCTGGGGACCACAAAAGTTTTGTATCAATTTGATACTTGTGTTTTCACTTAATCAATGTCTTTGTGGTATTATCAACATGTTTGATGAAAATAAAACATAACGCTAGGTGATAGAAAGGTTTCAACGGTGGAAATCATTATTCCCGATGGTATGGTCCACTTGAGATTTATATATACCTCAAATTTTTTGTCTCAACCACTAAAATGATCTTAAAAAAAGGATGGATGGAGTAAATAAGACAATACACTCATAGTAGGCCCAAGTGAGTGTAATCAGCACGATAAGTTTTTACTTAGTAAGTCCCGTGGATAATGCAGATAGCAATCCGAATTCAATTGCGGTTCCTGTGAACGCCTTTCGCAGAATCTACATGCGAAGGATAGGTAGTTGGGGCCCATAGTGATGTGTATGAGAAATCCACCACGTTCATCAGTTTTAGAATAATATGTAATGACATTGAACCGGAAATTACAATCATCCAATTGTCATATGGGCCACACTATTGAATATGACATGTTCACCATTCAGACATACGTGGGGCCACATAAGATTTAAAACATGAAAACTTAACACCGTACCAATATGTGTATACAATATACTTTGTGAATGGTATAGATGTTATAAAAAAAAAAAACCACGGTGGAGCCAGGAAGGATTCAACGGTCGGAATTTACCTACAAACGTTTATATAATGCATGGGGCACATGAGTGTTGGATTTAGATCATTTTCAGGCCCATCCCCTAAAATGATATTTTAAACCTATTGGGCATGGTGGATTTCCCTTATTCACCATGGTGGGTCCCACTGAGCTTCACGTCCATTAAGTTCCTGCAAAAGAGGTTTGTGGGAAATTCGGCCTGATTTTTTCCACACATTAGAAAACAAAGGAATTTTTTGCAATCCTATTTTTCTCAAACATGATTTTGCTTCAATCCCGCGGGATGAAAGTTACTCCCGTATCTTCCAAACATGCCATTAAAAAGCATGGGATAAGCTCAATCCAGAGACAACACCTTACACATGCATTTAATGCTGCTTTTTCAATTCCATCCAGGTTAATCCCAACTAATGCAAGTGGCCAAACGGGCCCTAAGTACACTTAAATTATTTAATATGCTTACACAAAATTTACCTAACTAGTAGTACTAACATGAATCTAAGTTCTATTCATACCTAGCCACGTCTCATGAATAAGAAATCAACCATTAATTTCAAGTATCGGTTATTACAATAGCTAAGGACCATATCATTCGGGGTCTTATGCAATAAAATAAATCTTATCTAAAAAACTTAAAAGAAATAAATAATAATCTAAGAACATCAAATAAAATTAAAATGATAATCAAGGCTGGTCTAAAGCAACAACTTCTTCCTCTATCAAGTAGGGCCACGTGTCCTTTGAGTCATTTTCTTGCTCGACCGCGTACTCTTGTTCTTGAGTCACATGCTCACCCTCAATTATATCTGTACAGTTTTACATCAATACATGGGTAAGCTAGGCAGGCCTAGTGAGAAGTCCCGACATGGTTCATCACATTAAATTAAAATACAATAACTACAATTATATACAATATAAGTTTAGAAAGAAAATACAAATGTTATGCAATGTGTGAATGTATGGATGCATCGAGTGATAATCCATCAACTTGCATGAGTTAGAAACTCGTTAACCCACATCCGCCCCTTGATAGACTTATACTATTTGGTAGGCATAGGCAAGGCCTATATCTACTCATTGAATAGGCTTCCATTAGTATAGTAAGCTTTTGGTAACAAGTCTATCAGGTATACCATCTAGGGAGGCCCAACAGGAATTCAGCACGCGTTGTATATGTAAATGATGGGTGCAGAAGCATGTTAAGTAGTTGTGAATGACATATTATATGATCATTCCCATTTTCAGATTTGAGTCATTATAGTTTTCATGCTAACTGATAACATCATCACAATAATCAATTTACAGTTATATCCATTTATCAAATCAGATCACTAATTGTAATTATACAGAAAATCAAATCATTGGCTATACTAGTATATTAAACAAATTACATCATTAATAATATATCAATCAAAATTATATATACAATTAAATCCAATAAGAGATCATAATAATAAGGTTAAAACATATATACAACACATCATCAATGAATCTATTTTAACTTAATGGAGGAAAAACATATCGAGATCACTCACCTTGATGCGGTAGAGATGATTCTGTAAACAAATAGTTTGATTTGAATTAAAATTCCTTAAAATCACGTAAATGAAATTATTTTCTAATCTCACTAATTCACATGGTGGAGCCCACCTTTGATCGATCTAAATCTATTTAAATAATAAGATACTTCATTTAAACGAATTCATAAATTAGGAAACAATATTATAAAAATTAAGGTGTTGTTAGAATTTGGCCTTTGGAATTTCCGTAGATTCGCACTATTTTCAGTAACAGTCCTGAAAGTTAATTTTTCTAAAGGTTCGAGCAACATTCTATAACATTTTGAAATCTTATGTAAGAACTTTTTACTTCTCTCGAAATTCTAGTTTAGTCTTGAAATTTTAAAATTTTGTGCAGTTTGTGTTGATTTAAATGAAATTTCAGGGATTTATCTACTTTGATAATTTAATGTTCAAATCACATTTGATAAATGAATCAAGGTCAACCATTGATCATCACTTAATCATATTCGATAGACAATCAATGAACATCTTGATTCGCCCATCCATACATTAATTTAGTACAATTTCTAATGATCACATTGATTGGTCAATGCAATCCACTAGATGGTTAGATCAAATCTGAATGGTGTCATCATCTGATGTCCAAATTTTGATAGTCGGTCCAGATCGAGTTAGATCTCAACTATTCAATGGTTCCATATAATCAATAAACACATGAAGTTTCTACATTGGACTCTTTTATTCCAGTCAACCATTTTTTTTCTCTCAATTTCGAAGTGTCATTAATGCAACAACGTTATTTTTGCTATTTGGAATTGGCATATTGACGGTTCACCACACCTAATGAGTGGTATGGATCTTTACAATTCCAAATGCATGAATATATACAGCCTTTTACATTTAACCATCCTTTAATAGGCCATCAATTAGACGGCTGTGATTGCTTTATCAGTATTATTTGCACCCCACAAATTGATTACAGTAGATAGTACAATTTGAGTGGTCTAGATAGTCGTGCGTGAGAGTTATATGATGAGTTACTAGCATTTTTTAAATGGTGGTGAATTTACAGTAACTACAAGGAAAGTGCGGGAGCTGAGATGTTGGACTGATTTTTGTCCAATGTTGAAGTCTAGTTGGACTCGAATGGGAGTGGGTTAGGTGTTACCCTAATCGTATGGGCCCACCTTAATGAATATGTTTCTTATCGGTGCCGTCCATCCGTTTTTATGTCTCATTTTAGGACTTAAGTCCAAAAATTAAGTAGATCCAAATCTCAAGTGAACTACACTATTGAAAAAGATGGTAATTGACCATTAAAAACTTATTGTGAGTCAATAAAGCTTTGCATCAAGCTGATATTTAAAAATAAATAGTAAGGTAGCCCCTAGGTAGTTTTGAATGGTCGGCTTTAACCACCATTGTTTATGTGGTGTGATCTTGAGTTTTGGATTTACTTGATTTTTTTGTAACACATTCAGAAATAATCTTAAAAAAAATGGATGAATGGTGTATATATATAACACAATTTTCAACTGTAAATACTCATCTGGAATAATTGAGGCGACTTGATGACTAGGATTGGCCAGCGGCAACGGTTTTGGAACATGGACATCTAAGGCAGACAGGTTCGAAGTTGTCCTTTTTGCGTGGCTCTCACTATAGGATATAAGTAGGGTCGTACATGAGCCAAGCTAGCTCGAAAAGCTCGTTCGACTTGGTTTGATTTAGCTTGGTTTGACTCGGCTTTAACGATAATTCCAAGCAAGCTAAGCTTCGTATACCCTAGCTCACTTTAAAAACGAGCCATTCGATCGATCATGGTGGATCTTGACTTGACTTGAACTTGGCTTCGCTCGAAGCTGCTTGACTCAAATATATATATATATATATATATATATATATATATATATATATATATATATATATATATATATATTGAATATTTGATTTGAGAGTTAAGTCAGTTGGGTCAGGTGGCTAGGTTAGGTCGGGTGGCTGGGTTGAATCGGGTGTGGGTTAGGTCGGGTTGCTAGGTTGAGTTGGGTATAGGTAAGGTTAGGTTGGGAGCAGGTTTGACTCGATTTAAAGTAAGCTCACCTCGACTCGATCTATTAGCTAGTCTTGAGCTTGGTTCGAAAGGTTTGACAAAAAAGCCAAGCTTCAATGGTAAGCTAGAGGTTGAGTTCCATCTTGAATTCGAATTTAAGGAGAGCACAAATGAGTCAAGCCAATCTTGGCCCACCTCGACTCAACTTGGCGTGATGTACAACCCTAATTATAAGGAAGTGGATTAGGTGTGGCCCTTACATGAGGCTCATTGTATTTTCTATCCATGCTGTTCATATGTTTTTCCATATCATTTTAGGGGATGAACTCAAAAATAAAGAAAATCTAATTTTCAAGTGGGATATACTATAGGAAATAGTGATGATTGAACGCCCTACCATTAAAAACTTCTTATGGCATGCTATGTCTCCACAGTATATATTTGCCATCCAACCTATTGATAAGGTAACTTAGACTTTGATAGAGGGAAAAAACAAATGTTGGCTTGATCCAAAACTTTTGTGGCTCATTAATAACTAATCACTCCTGTTTCCCATTATATGGTTAACTTAAGAATTACATTTGGTCTCCTGCCTTAAAATGATCTGAAAAAACGGGTGGAGATTGTAGAAATAAAATACATATATTGAGATGGCCCCACGTTAAGGGCCACACCACACGAAATAATGGTGCCACAAAAAACTTCTTAAGGCCCACCCTAATATTTATTTACCATCCAACCTCTTGATAAGCTTGCACGGATGACGGACCTAAATGAGAGGAAAACACAGATATAAGCTTCATCTAAAACTTTTGTGGTGCACATGCATTTAATCACCCATGCTTCTTGTGGTGTGGTCCACTTGAGATTTGGATATGATTTGTAATGTCAGGCAGTACATACATCAAGGGCCCACGGTCATGGCCTCACTGTATTTCCATTTTCCACGGACGCGGATTTCCTGCTAAAGCCTTTGGCAGGAATTTCCTGCCCAAGGATGCTAGGTAGGGGCTATGCCATTTTTGTGGGAAATCTATCCCGTTCATCCGTATAGATACATCACTTTAGATTAGAGAGTAAAAATAAGGTGATCCAAAACTCAAGTACACCACACGAGAGGGAAAATGGGGGAAAAGAAATACATACGGTTGAAATCTTCCTGGGCTCCACTTGATGTTTATATGCCATCCAAACCATTTATAAGGTATTACCACCGGGATGAAGTGAAAATACAAAAAATATAGTCTGAAACAAAGATTTTATGGCTATAAGAATGTTTCAACGGTTATTAATGAATCTCCACTGTTTCCTCTCGTGTGGCCCAATTGCATTTTAAATACAGCTGAATTTTGGTCGAATAATCTAAAATGATATCTCCAAACAGATGAACGGGGTAGATTTATCACAAAATAGAAGTGGACCCCACCCAGCATCCTTGCGCAGAACTGCTTAGCAGGAAATTCGCGTCCGTTTTCTCGCATTCGCCAGGGAAACGGATTGGCTACTCCCCTGCAACCGTCCAATGGCTGGTGGTTGGTGCTATGTGAGCCCCACCACGATGTATGTGTTTCATCCATGCCGTTTATATATTTTTCTAGATCATTTTATGTATGAGACCAAAAATTAGGTATATCCAAATCTCAAGTGGATCACATTAAAGGAAACAATGTCGAAAGTTAACCATTTAAAACTTTTTAGGGTCCATACAAGTTTTGGATCAAGCTGATATTTGTTTTTTTCCCTCATATGGGTCTGTATGTACTAATCAACAGATTAGATGTCAAATAAACAGTACAGTGGGCCTTGGGAGGATTTAAAGGGTGGATATCCAATTACTATTTTTTTCCTGTGGTGTGTTCCACCTAAGATTTATATCCCTCTAATTTTTTGGGTAGAGCCCTAAAATTATCTTTAAAAATGGATGAACGGAATGGATGAAAAACATAAATCATGTTGGCCCATAAGCACCGACCACCAGGGAGTAGCCAATCCGTTTCCATTCCCAAGACACTGCTCGATCATAATCAGATGGAGACGTTTCTGTAGATTGGCCTCACCGTATTTCCACATTCCACATTCCCAAGACACTGCTCTATCATAATCAGATGGAGACGTTTCTGTTCGATTGGCCAGTGGCCGACGGAATTTCCCGCAGAAGTAACTCTTACTAACCCCAGCCACAATGGGTTAGGTCGACACGGAGATCTACAGCTGCAAATCCACTGCTGAGGTGGGTCTAGGCAAAGCTAAATGGGAAGCGTGAGTGTGAGTGCCTTAAAAAAAAAAAAAATAAAAAAAAAAAAATAAATAAATAAATCCGTGAGCCTACTATAATGTGTGTTTCATCCATGCTCTCTATCCATTTTTCAGCTCATTTTAAGACATGAGTTTAAAAACGAGGCAAACCCAAATCTTAGGTGGAGCACACAACAGGAAAATAGGTTGATTAAACGTCCACCATAAAAAACTTACTAGGGTAGATTGTAATGTTTATTTGCCACCAAACATGTTAACAAGGCCTCACAAACCTAAATGATGGGAAAACACAAATATCAGCATCGATCATATAAACTTCTTTAGTCCCAAAAAGTTTTCACAGTAGGTAAGTGTTCAACCCCCAATGTTTCGTGTGAAATCCATCTTAAACCCATCTCCCTTAACAATAAAACTTCTCTCAAAAAACAAAATTTTCATTTTTTTTTTTCTTGAATTTCTAGGATTTGTAGTTTTTTCGGGAAGATATTTTTCATTTTTTTTTCTTGATTTTCTAAGATTTATAGTTTTTTCCAGAAGAAATTATCACCAACACTAGTGACTTTTTATAATAGAGTTATAAGCGATAATATCGCCATGTCAATACAACCATACCAAGAAAATTTCAAAATTCGTGGAGGTGGCTATACTTGTGATATTGATGATATTTTGGACAGTGCATAAGAAATGATTAACTATGCATGGGTGCTTCTCCATAGCTTCCTACTTAGAAAATAGTATAAGCTTATTAAAACAGTACTTTTACTTGAAGGCGATAAGATCTGTTTACTGAAAACATTAAAACAGATAAGTCAATTAAACTTCTGGAAGAAAGAAATAATGTGGTCTGTTATTTCATCTGGCTTCTCCTCGTTGATGAAATGGGCCACACCTTCCATCACAATCACATCCTCTAGAAATGGTACGTCTTTCTTGAATTCACCGCTGTGTATATACTCCTTGGCACCAAGAGTGTGATAAGTCAGGTCTAGGTCTCCCACAATGAATTTAGTGGGCACTTTCACTTGAAAACCATCCCATGGCGCCATCAGCTCCCAATTCCTGGATACACACAAAATGTAAGTTACCAAACAAAGCCAAAAGCATTGCTCTAAAACTCAGTGTTGTGACTCGAATTGAAACTCGGTCAAGTGGACACATCGTTGTGAAAGGTGAGTCGTTGAGAGACTCGCTCATGAACATGACCCAGTGTGAATTTAGCCAGCCTGTTTGGTCAGGTCACTGAGGGGGCGCTTGGCACAGGGTATTAGATGAGATTAAGTGGGATAAAATTGGCAATTCCATCCAACATTTGGAAAGGATGGAAAAGGTTGGGATTAGATGGGATGGAATTGCATCTAGTACCATGGAATTGCATTTGTTCTCATGCAGGATTTTCGTGAATTTTGAAATCAACTACACATGTGGGCCCCACATTGATGCATGCGTTTATTCATGCCCATTGATGCATGCGTTTATTCATGCCATCTATTCATATACATCATTTACATGTGACATTCTGGTTATATATGTGCATGAATGAATGACATCTGTTGTGAATTTGGTCCGTTGATTACAATTCCATGGTCCACCAACCATGATTTTGCTTAATCCAACGTTTTCCCCTAGCAAAAATTTTATCCCGAACATGGGATTAAATGGCTACAATACCATGGTTGTTGTGCAATAATGATGTTAATCCTATCTAATACAATTCAATACCATTCAATTCCACGGACCGAACACGCCCTGGCTGGATGAACTCAATGCAATTGGTTGTGATACAAGCTATTGAATCTTGCATCATTAGCGTATTTAAAAGATAAAAAGGAGGCGGTGTCTTAATGAGAAATCAATTTTTGAAATAGAGGATCCTCAATGCATTTGAAACAAAACAAATCGCATAAAACAAAACAACCTAAGAATTTCATTCCTTTGAGAATACGGGTGCTGGCGTAGTCATTAGATGCAGCTTTGATGTTAGTTCATGTGGCAAAAAATCAGCCACACCACAAAAGAACGGTTGGAAAGGGACACCCAATTAATAAAACCTTCCCCAATATTTGTGGGGTGTGTTGTGTATGCATCATCTAATAAATTTAGAAATGTCTCATTTGAATTTAGAGGCTTTAGCATGACTTTACATTGTTCCCTATGTGTGGCCCACCTAATGATTATATTAGCGTGATTTTTGGTTTTTACATTGAGTATTACGGGGAGAACATGATAGCCCCATGTCTCAGCTTTATTATTTTTTTTTTCAAACTAAATTGAACTTAGCAGATCACTTACAGGTTTAAAACTGTAGTAGTTTAATCCGCCAGTAAAGCCTGTCTTGTTGAATTTTTCAGCATAGTATCCAACATCTGCTTCCGATATCCAAGAAGGTAAGTTAAGTTCCTTATCAGGCCAGGCTACAAAACCATCTTTCGGTACAATGAGTGGACCCGGATGACGATATGTAAACGCTATCTTGAATATTTTCTCAGCACCAACGCAAGCAAAGTCAGCTTCGGCTGCTCCAGGCTCCTATGTGCATAACAAAAGCAGGGTTTATGCCAATGGTTCTTCTTTTCATAATAGGTGATTGTCTTGATGAGGAAAACCTTTTTAATGGATCTGATTTCCTATACATTTGACTCATTGCTAGGGAAAGAAATGGGCAACACGGTAAGCTTATGATATCAGGGCATTAGCTTATCCTTTCTTTCATATCTTATATAGCAACCACAGCAACAGCAATATCAAAATTACCTACCACTTTTGTTGTGGAAGTGTATTGTCAATAATTGAGATTGTAAATTGTAAAAAAATTTCTATAATCTTAATATGATTTAATAAAAAGGTGTCATGTACGCTGGTTAAATGCAGGATCTGTAGTAAAAAGTAATAATCACATCAAATTACCAACAATGTATATACAACAATTTATCTAAAAGATTCACTGGGTGTAAAATCTACTATCTACTAAGTGATACTTCTCAATAGTTGACTGAGTGCATTTCAACATTAAGGTCATGGGTTCGAGCACCCATGTAGTGTGTGTTGTTTGTTATTTAAAAAAAAAAATAAAAAAGAGCCTTCTTATTATTAGAGTTATACACAGAGTCGAACCGAGTCAAGCTTGGCATAGCTCAACTCAGCTCAGCCGCTAATTGAACCCAGCTTGAACTTGGCTCGGCTCGATCTGCGAGCTTGACTGGCCAGCTCAGCTCGGTTCGGTCAGCAGCTCGGGCTAGTTCGAGCCGAGTTCAAGCCAAGATCGAGCCAAGTTCGCCTATGCAGCATTTTCACAAACACATGGACTGCACTTTCAAATTCTCACTGTTTGTAAAACAGCGGCAACGGTTTTACAGGTTTTTTATCAAACACCTTGTTAAGGAACATCAAAATAAAGAAAAAAAAAAAGGTATTTGTTTCATATACGTACCTTCCTTGCCACTAGCCGACACTTCGTTGAGTCATTTCATCAAACAATTGGTGAGTAACATCAATATCAAAGTAACTGAGTCATCAAACTAGTTCAATCCGAGTTAGACTCAGTTGGGGTTCAATATGAGCCAAGTCAAGTTCGGGCAAGCTCAAACTCGGTTCAAATTTTTTTCGAGCTCAAAAAATCAGCTCAACTCCACTCGAACTCAGTTTCAAACCAAGTCAAATTAAGCTAGTTTTAGTTGAGCGTGCTAACCGAGCTAACTTGGTTATTATAGAGTATACAAACTTCAATGCCCTTCACAATTCAGGTCAGCCATTCGATGTGGACAGCCTTAGTTTTCGATCAGGCCAGTGTCTCTTCATCTCAGTGAGTTTTCCTTGACGATCCTTTTAGATTATGCACAACATGATGGGCCTCACACACAAACCTATGGTTGGCGTTCCCTCCCCATTGTTCCTTGTGGTGTGGCCCACCTGAGTTTTGGATTGGGCTAAGTTTTTGCCATAGGGCCTAATGTCAATGGGCTCAACTGATGAACAATGTACTGTAACACACACAAAAAGGTGGACCCATGGAGCATCAGGTGTTGTACCCTCTTAGTACAGCAAGGATTTGTAGGATTTGGGTCAATAAAGGCAATGATAATGACAACAATAGCAAGTTCTTATTTTTCATTATTTCAATTGCAATGAAAAAAAAAAAAAAACACAAAAAACAAAAAACTCAGATTCAATGCAAAGCTATGAGCGTGTGCACACTTGTACAAGTGCATGTAACTGTGTATATAAATGCATTTAAAGGCCTATTTGATTTTCTGAATTCAATGTAAATGCCCGCTAAATAACGAATTATTATAATTTCACTTATTTGAAAATTGGCAAGTATTTTTGCAGGGAAAAACGGTCCAAAAGGACTGGCTTAAATTTATGGACCCCACCGTGATGAATACAACATATTCACTTTGTCCATCCATTTTACCGGAACATTTTGAGGCATGAGCCGAAAGATGAGATAGATCCAACATTCAAATGGTCCACACCAAAGTAAACAGTGGCCCCAATTAGTTTTTAATGGTGGGTATTTGATTCCCTTTTTTCTATGGTGTGATCTAATTGAACTTTGAATTTGCCTCATTTTTTGGCTCATGCCCTAATTTTAGTTGGCATAATTAATGGACGGTGCGGATAATCCACATATATTATGGTGGGCCCCATATATATTTGGGGGCAACGGGTATTGTAATGTTGAAAAAAGTGGAAGTCATGTCAGCCCTACGCAAGGATGCAGTAATTACTTAAAAGGAAATAATTATTAGCCATTTGCAGTATATTTACATTTACTTTAGAAAATCTAACATGTACCGTTTAATTTTCCAAAGCACGGGTAAATAAAGGTGAAAGAGTAATAATTATTTCCTTGTGTATTTATAACGAAAACATTACAAAATATATACGAGTCCTGCTGTGATGCATTTCGCTTATCCACACCGTTCATTTATTATGCCATTTGAATTTATAATATGAACAAAAAAAAATAAGGTATATTCAAAATTCAAGTAGATCACACCATACGAAAAAGAGAATTGGATACTTACCGTTAAGCACTTTGTGGGGCACTGTTTCTTTGTGTGGGCCACTGTTTCTTAAGTTTATGTAAGTGAAATACACTTAGGCACGCTTAAACCACAGTCAAACTTATTTTATTGTACTTAGACACACTTAGACTTGCATTGTAGAATTGGGCTAAAGAAAAGAAGAGAAGGAGAAGAACCTGAAATCTACACATGTAATAGTCTTCTCCACAGACGGACTGCAGCGCATCAATGGTTTTGACAGGAGGCCGTCGGAAGAAATTAACACTGAGGTTGACAAGAGCCTTGATTCTATCCGGCCGAAATAAGCATAGATACCATGCTATGAATGCGCCCCAGTCATGCCCAACAACAAACACCTGTTTTTCATTACTCAATATTTAGTAAATAGAAAAATAACAACAAATACTAATTGGACGGTCTGGATTGTTGTGCAACTCTGCCATGTATACCACTTTCAATATGGTGGTGAACTATCACGAGAGTCCTTTGCCCGTTCTTTCAACAAAGGCACGTGTGATCAAGGCTTGGCCGTTGAACAGGCGCACGTGCCAGAAATAACCAGCCATTATAAGTTGAGTAGCTGTATACGAAGTAAGAATGGATGGTTTGATCTAAAAGTAAAATGCTAAAGAGTATAGATGGTGGGGCGCATCCGATGAACGGTAGCGATCTTGCACCCAAGTCTGCATCGGCACGTGCTGAGAGAGTATGATTTGGATGACTCATCGTTGCGAGTAGACGAGGAGATCCAGTACAGGGAATTGATATGAGTGAGCCACGTCCTTTCACCGTACTCGCGGTAGGGTGAACAGTGGATCCCAACCGTATAATTAGTGGGCCTTACCATGGACGGCACACGGTTGAAGTTTTGTCTAACGCGAGATGAGACGGCAGTGCGGGAAGAACCGGATTATGTATGAGCAATCTCTCTACAGTACACGTGGCAGGAAGATGGATCATGACCGTCCATCTAGTGGGCACACTATCATGGGTGGCTCATGTTTCATAAACACACCAGTTAGACAATAATGTCTATTACATTTCTTCATATACCATCAATGACTGTTTGGCCATTAACTATTTCCATTTCATACCTTCACTTTGAAGGCCAGAAACACCGTCCATCCAAAGTAGTAGCAATCAGATGGACGGATCCGATTGATTGATTACCGAGCCATACGTATTGTGGAGTGTTCGCTATACCATTTTCCGTTTCTCCGGGCTCTTACCGTATCATCACGCTCATCAAACTCGGATATTGATAAAGATATCGGATGCAACACGGATATTGATAAAGATATCGGATCCGTGGTTTCAAATGGACGGTAAAATACAAAGGAATCAACGGTTGCCGTTTAAGGAGGCAAAGCTCAGTAGAAAGAAAGATAAAAAAAAAAAAAAAACCACCGGATTGACGGTCCCGATCTACAATATATCCTTCCAGGTGGACGGTGGAAGGTAGCTGCGTCACAAATAAGAAATATATGGATGTGGCTTCGGTGGATCCCTGACTGTGGGGCCCACCTTGATGTATGTGCCTTACATCCACGGCGTCCATCTGCTTTGACAGCTCATTTTTGGGCATGATCCAGAAAATGAAGTAGATCTAAATCTAAAGATGACCACACCAGAGGAAACAATGGGGATTTAATACCCACCATTAAAAACTTCTTGAGGGCCACGGAACGCTTATTTCCCATCCAACCTATTGATAAGATGACAGAGACATGGATGAAGGAACCACACAAATATCAGCTTGATCCGAAACCTTCATGGCCCGCAAGAAGTTTTTAACGGTCAATAACCACAGTTTCCTCTGGTATGGTCCACTTGAGATCTGGATCTGTATCATTTTTTGAATGTACGTCCTGAAATGAGCAGTCAAAGCAGATGGACGATGTAGGGTACATGCATCACAGTAGGTCCAACAGCCAGGCTCCATTGATGGATGACATGCAGGCACTTAATAAATACTTGAACATTACAAATTAAAATCGTATAGATTTTATCATGACCAAAAATTAAAATTAATGTAACCTTTTAATGGATTGGAGAACATTTATTGGACGGTAGATCATGAAAAATATCTAACTGTAATATCTTCCCTAACAATTGTTCAGATGGCTAGATATTGTTGAACCAATTCGATCTTTGGATGTTGATTCGGAGATGGTGGACTACGCAATCTAATCGGTTTAATTGAGTATAATTACTATTTTTTCAATTACTCAAATTCAGTTGGGATCACTATCTAATGTGCCATTAAACAAACTTAAAAATAAGTTTTAAAAATTAATTGTAAGTGCCAAAAAGTTGAAGCCTTAAATTGTAATTTTAAAACAATTTTAGAAATAGTCAAAAGTTAAAAAGAAATTTTAATGCAATACTACTTTCAACACTTAAGTGTGAGAGGAGAGCTCGAGAAATAGACCAATATTTTCAATGAAAATTAATTTAAGCACTTTTTTTTTTTTAAAAAAAACTTTTCTTTTATTTATTTATTTATTTTTTTTCTGTTTCTTTTTTAAAATGTAGACACCGCATTCTAAACAAAATTAAAACTACTCTTACACTTTAGTTTAGCTTTAATCAAAAGTGCTCGTATGGCTCGAGATGTCCACCGTATGACCGTACAAGTTAGACAGGAGATGACTCAGGATAGGTTTTGGAAACATCCAATGAGACGGATCAACGGATTGGAAGGCCTATCGACTAGTTTCTATTGAGAATCGTCAAGGTTACCAGTATAATCAAACGTACAGAATCATGATAAAGCTGCTCTTAAGCCACCCATAAGGTCCTAAGAAGCCCAAAGGAATAGCTCATGAAGGTCTTCAACAAAACTCGAAAATGATTAATGGGACAAATCAATAGGACCGCGGCCCATTCGACTTGATCTCAGCCGCTCGCCTAAAGGTGCCAGTAAGTCATAAAACAATTAAGATGCAATTCCTCAACTCTATCGGTACAAAAAATTCATGAAATGTAATCAAAAGGATTCCCAACATCTCCTGGAGGTGTGATTTGTTGGATCCAATCGGTTAATTATACCGAAGCAAACGGCAAGATCAAGACAACACTGTTATCGCTTAGGGGCCGTTTGGCCGGGTGGATTGGAAGGGATTGAATGGCATTAGGGTGGATGGCATGAATTTTAAGGTAATGATGGTATTGTCAGTGGATTTTCTTAAGATCCATGGGATTGCTTTATCGTGTCTGTTTGGCACGCCTAGCCAATCCCGGGATTAAATCTTCACATCCCTCTCAATCCTTTGAACCAAACATGTCTCAAGTAAATTTGAACGGATTAGGGTGGACTGGATGAGATTTAAATGTAATGATGTTGTTGTCAGTGGATTGTCTTAATATTCACGGATTGCTATATCCTCGGGTCAAATCACCCAATCTGTTTGGCACGCTGGGCCAATCCCAAGATTTAACTTTCAATCCCTTCCAATACCATCCAATCCCTTCCAATCTGCTTGGCCAAACGGGCCCTTAGGGGGTATTTGGTGCATGGAATTAGATGATATTAAGTGGGATGGAACTTTAAATCCCTCGGTTTGAAAAAATCATCCCCTTGGTTCATCATAGGTTTCCAAAATTGGATTCTGTGCATGGAGTAAGGAGGGCTTGGGAGGACTTTCCCTAATTCAAAATCCACAGGATTTCCTCCTAAAAGCATGAGCTAGAAAGTTCTTGAGCTGTAAGGGAGGTGGGGCCCACCTTGATATTTGTGAGGAATCCACCCCATTCATCGGTTTTACAAGATCATTTTAGGGTAAGTGACCAAAATGAGGTTGATTTAAAACTCAAGTGGGCCACACAAGAGAAATCAATGGAGATTGAGTGACCATCATTGAAACATTCATATGGCCATCAAAGTTTTGTATCATGATAAAGTTTTCTATATTATTAGTTTATCCTGATAGGAATGAACTTATAAATGATTAGGATGACATATAAACATCAAGGTGGAGCTCAGGAAGGTTTCAACAATAGGAAATTCTTTCTCCACTCTTTCCTCTTTCTTTTCGTATGGCCCACTTGAATTTTCGATCTGCTTGACTTTTGGTAGCATGTCCTAAAATGATCTCACAAAACGGATGGACAGGATGATTACTCACAAACATCAAGGTGGGCCCCACCTTACTTCTTATTATAGTTTTCAAACACGATTTTTGAGATTAGTAGTTGTTTCCATTTATAACCAAACACTACATGAATCAAAACATGCATTTAAGCCCTACATCATACATGATCCAAACACCAAAGTGAATGGCTCACTCCCATAACATTAACAGACAATCCACAGACAAGTGCATTTATTGCAAAAAAACAATTCTATCTCACTTAATACCATCTAATTCCATGCGCCAAACACCCCCTTAGATTTGGTTGAACCCGCAGCCTCACCCATGAATCATGGACACTTATACTTAATGGAAAAACAACAGACAATCGAGGCGCTAGTTGTGGCTGGGGGCCCTTCGATGCCTAAGTTAGGTAGATGATCTTGGAGTAGGTGTCACAGGAGTCGAGATATTTTTGTGTGTACCTTTCCCCTAAAGCGGGTTGGTGCATTTATAGGACTTTTACATATATGAGTGGATTCGTTGGATACGCTGGAGGTGCCCATATTGGAGTGAGAATATGTTTTCAGGAACATCTTCGATTTTACTTCGATCGGCGTGATTTTCGACTAGGATCTTGTCGGATCAATCCTGCTCTTATATGATGCGAGATTCTCCCTGATTATTTTTGTTCTGAGGTCAAGGTCGGTACTCGAGGTCGAAGTCGGTTTCAGAGATTGAGGTCGGTCTTCGATGTCGAGGTCGGGGTCAGTATTTGAGGTTGGCCTCGTTTAGACAGTTTGGTCGAGATGATAAGGTCAGCTGATAAATTTTATTACCGAGCTTAATTGACCGGTTTGGCTTGGCCATCGGGTTTTACTTTACTCAACATCCCTGGTAGTATACATTTCAGTGGTTCAAGAGGTCTACTTTAATGGTTCTCTGCCATGTGTCTCATACATCGGGTTAGTTCAGTTTTTTCCACAACAAACACCATAGCTCCAAAAATCTATAGAGCATTGGATGCATAAAGTGCTGGGTACTATAAAAAAAAGACCTTTAAATGACCAATTGTGGAAAGTATTCCCAAATGGAAGTGTCTTTTTTAAAAGCCCAAATGATATCCTAATTGATGGGTTTTTTTGACCCATCTTCGACCGGTCGTGAGCCCTGCTCGACCGGTCGAAGGCTGGTGGTCGACCAGTCGAAGGTTCGAGTCGTGACTTCGACTCAAAGTCCAGCGAGTATTTTTGAGTTTTTTTTACTGTAACTACGACTGGTCGAAGGGATGTCTCGACTAGTCGAAGGGGTCCTACGACTAGTCGAAGACTAGGTTCGACTAGTCAAAGGTTACACAGTTTGTTCCGCGATTTTGCGTGAAACTGCGGATTTGAGTCCTTTCGCAACAGGGATGCAGAAAAGAGTTTCCTAAACTATAAAAGGATTTCAGTCTTAGATCATACCAATTCAGAAACAATTACACAAATTTCACATTCTACATGAAAATCCAAACATTCAATTAAAGGGGAATCTATGCGGGTCCAGGCCTACACATGATAGGGCTGGATCAATAAAAATTATGAGTCAAACGATACTCAAAGATAAGAAATAATCATCCACACTTGCATAGTAATCAGTCCCTAATCCAAGGGATTCACCAATTTCAAATCAAAGAACCTTAGGGTAAGAAAAAGGGGCATGTAACTTAGAAAAAACGTAATCTAAGGCTAGGTTTCATGAAAAACGGCTATGAGAGGATAAAAACCTGAGCCAAAAGATAATCCCACGCTTGGATAACAACAATGGCCCAAACGAATGTGCGTGTGATCCCGGCCGCACGTGTGTGGGGCCCACTATTCAGAAAAAGGCCACCTTGGCCCTAGTCGGTTAGGGATGGACTCCAAAACTCCCAAATCTCAGCTCGATCCGATGTACGGTTTATGCGTGGTACTCACTTGAAGTTTTTATCTCTGTGGCGCCAAATTCGAAATTAACGATGTGGGGAGGAGAATTGCTGCAATAGATGATTGATTCAAAGTGTAGATGACGAGGTGAGATGAGAAGAATGGATGATAGAAGATGAGTAGTAGAGATGGCGATAGATGGGGGCGAATCGGGATAGATGTGGCTTCACCTAATTAGGCTTCACAACTCAGAGAGTGGAAAAACGCAGAATTTTTATTAATTTTCAATGTCTCCAAAAAAGCTACAAGGGATGCCTATTTATAAGAAAACCCTATACCCCAAAAACTCGCATCATGTGCGCAACCTATTACTTGGCGATGAAGTAAACTAAAATAAAAACCAAACACAGAAATCTAAAGCGTTCACAATGTTCTAAATAATAACAATAAGCAAAACCTAAAAAATGAAATCAATCCGATGAGTGGGCCACGATCATGAGATCCCATGATGGGCTTTTCTTGACTATCGGGCCCACTTTTCTAAACAAAAACTTATCTTCTAACTAGGAGACCCTCCCTGAACGTCGTTATCGAGTCAGATCGATGATGTGATCCTCCTTCTGCGTACGTACGTGCGTAGGGGTGGTGGTGTGCGTGCGCGTGTGTGCGAGATGTCCCCATCAATTCTCCTCGGCTGCGAAGATTTCGCCACTGGCGAAATAAAACTCCTGAACTGCTCCAGGACGTCAAGATCAAGTCTTTGAAGATCCTCCGCAGTTAGCCTCGTGTTGTCTGAAGTTGGGCGTGACTTCTACTTGACCAAGTACTTCTGAAACCTGCCGTCCGACGTTGAAACTATCTGATGGTCCAGGATATCCTCTATTTCCTCTCTGGGTGTGTGAAGGTTAGGTATGGGAGGGAGCAGCTGAGAAGAAATGTCAGGAAGAATAGGTATGGGAGATAGAGGCTGGGAAAATGGGTTGGGACGAGTAGGTATGGGAGGTAGAGGCTGAAAAAATGGGTCGGGACGGGTAGGTATGGGATGTAGAGGTGGGGAAATGGGTAGGGATGGGTAGGTACAGGACGTAGAGGCTGGGGAAATGGGCCGGGAAGGGTAGGTATGGGAGGTAGAGGCTGGGAAGAAAAGTCAGTAAGAGTGGGTATGGGAGGTAAAGGATGGAAAAATGGGTCAGGAAGGGGCCATGTTTCAAGGGATAGATATGGGGAATCACAATGGGTGGGCGAAGGGTCGGACAAAGTATCAGTGGTCTCCTGAAAAGTAACTAGATCCTCCACATTGAATGTAAAACTAATTCTCATGGAAGGTGAAAGATCTATCTCATACACATTGAGACCGTTTCGTTTTATAATTTTGAAGGGTTCAGTGCTACGCGCGTGTAGCTTTCGAACGGCCCTCAGAGGGTACCGCTCGGGGCTGATGCAGACCATCACGGAGTCCCCAATATTGAATCCTTTGAAACGTTTATGTTGGTCTGCAGAAAATGTGTAATGTTCATTACTAGTCATGATCTTCTGCCTGATTCGGAGTGGATTTTCTAGGCATAGTAAGAGGGTTTCCTAAAGCTTTATAAGGGATTTGCTAAAGGGTTTAGGGCTATCAAAGGTGAGAGAGAGGGAGAAAGAGAGAGAGGAAGCTTATAGAAGGGAGGTTCTGCTCGTGGAGGTTTTCTACTTTGCAATTTATATCTCAGCACTTCTATGTCCTCATAATCGGTTAGATCTCTCCGTTTTCTCTATTTCTCTTATTGTTTATCCACTCCTGCATGAATGAAGAAGATTGTAACATTCTACTTCATAGTGGATTGTTGATCTGGACGAGGTCCCGCGGTTTTTACCTCTTTGAGGATTTTCCACGTAAAAATCTCTTGTGTGGTGTGTGATTGATACTTTGATTTATTTCATTGCTTTATATCCATAATTCTGGTTTGTTTCGGGAGGCTAGATCCTAAGGTTTGTGCAAGGCATCCCAACAAAGTGGTATCAAAGCTAAGTTCATTGAACGGGTAGGATCGGTTTTGAATTATGGAAGGTGGCTCAAGGATGATCAGCCTCAATGGTTCTAACTGGACCATATGGAAGGCTAAGATGGAGGACTTGCTTTATTGCAAGGACCTATATTCTCCAATCTTAGGCATATCAGCAAAATCTAATGATATGACTGATGATGATTGGAAGAAGACGGACCGAAAGGCAGTAGGGTTTATTAGACAATGGTTGGATGATTCTGTGTTCCACCATGTGTTTACGGAAACCTCAGCCGCAAGCCTATGGCTAAAATTATAAGGGCTGTATAAGAGGAAGACAGCCGGTAATAAGATTTTTCTGATAAGACGACTTGTGAATCTCAAGTTCAAGGATAGTGGTTCTGTGGCCGAGCACATGAATGAGGTCAGCAATATAGTGAGCCAACTCACCTCTATGAAGATGGTCCTGGATGATGAATTGCAGGCTTTACTATTGCTTAGTTCATTGCCTGACAGTTGGGAGACATTGGTGGTATCTCTAAGTAACTCCGCGCTAGACGGAAAGATATCCATGGAACAGGTAACTAACTGTCTCTTCAATGAAGAGACAAGGAGGAAGTCTCAGGGGTTTACTCAGCAAGAGGCCCTTGTGACATAGGAACGGGGGAGAGGAAAGAACAGGAAGGGCGGGAGGGCCTGAGATAAATTAAGAGGCAAGTCGAGTAACAGAAAAGATGTTGAATGCTGGAATTGTGGCAAGAAGGGCCACTACAAGCATGAATGTCATGGTAAGAAGAACGACAAGAAAAGAAAAGGGAAGGAAGATGAATCAGATTCCACCGCGGTCGCTTCAGATGGCGACATGGTAGTTATTCTTTCTACAGATCATGGCGTATGTCTCACGGCTACGAGTCAGGACACCGACTGGGTGATAGACTCGGGAGCTTCTTTTCATGCGACTCCACACAAAGACTCCTTCACAAGTTACAAGTCAGGTGACTATGGGACTGTGAAGATGAGAAATTCTGGCGTATCAAAAATCGTGGGAGTCGGTGATATTTGTGTGAAGACCGATGTGGGCTGCACATTGGTTCTCAGGGATGTGAAGCATATCCCAGACCTTCACCTCAACTTGATGTCGACGGGAAGGTTGGATGATGATGACTATGAAAGCCGGTTTGCTGGTGGACGATGGAAGCTCATCAAGGGTTCGTTGATCGTGGCCAGAGGAAAGAAGTGTTGCACCCTTTACAAGACAAGTGTCAGTATGTGTAAGGGTGGATTGAACGTAGCGGAAGATTCAGCTATTGACATGTGGCACAGGCGTCTAGGCCACATGAGTGAAAAAGGGCTTCAACTACTAGCGAGGAAGCGGCTCCTTCCAGACGTGACAGGTATACCTCTCAAAACCTGTATTGATTGTTTATCAGGGAAACAACATAGAGTTTCATTTATTAAAACTGCTTCTCATGTTAATAAAGTGCATGCATTAGATTTGGTTTATTCTGATGTTTGTGGTCTTATGAGGACAAAAACCTTGGGTGGGGCATTGTATTTTGTCACTTTTATAGATGATGCATTTAGGAGGGTTTGGGTTTATGCTTTGAAATCCAAGGATGAGGTCTTTGGTGTATTTAAATTGCTTCATGCTATAGTTGAGAGAGAGACAGGTAGATCATTGAAGTGCATCCGCACTGACAATGGTGGTGAATACATTGGTGACTTTCATGAGTACTGCAAGTCCTTGGGTATACGGCATGAATAGACGGTTCCCGAGACCCCTCAGCATAATGGTGTAGCTGAGCGAATGAATCGCACCATTGTTGAGAGAATCAGATGCATGTTATCCCATGCGAAATTGCCCAAGACGTTCTGGGGAGAAGTAATGCACACAGCGGTGTATTTGATAAACAGGTCTCCATCAACCCCGTTGAATGGAGAAGTACCTGAGAAGGTGTGGACTGGACATGATCCATCGTACAGTTATCTCAGAGTGTTTGGATGCAGGGCATCCGTTCACGTACGAAAGGACGAGAGGTCCAAGCTCGATATGAAGATCAGGCAGTGTGTGTTCTTAGGGTATGGTGATGAAAAATTTGGTTACAAGTTATGGGATCCAACTGTAAGACCCGTATCGTAGACCGTACTGTTCCGTCGATTTTCGCGATCCTTCCGGTTGAATTCTGGCAATTCTCGACTCATATCCGATGTTGCGCGCGATCTTAAGCCGAGTCCTGCCTACCGAAGGCGGCTTGATCCGAAACTCGTACCTTAGCGATCGCGCTGTCGCAGCGATTCCAACTCCGCGACTCGCGCACCGAACCGATACCTAGGTGAGAAGATGCCAGTCTGCGTTCGGTTCGAAGAAACGCCGCACGTTGCGAATCTTGAGAGAATCTCACGAGATGTCCCATCAATCAAGTCAAGTACACCACCTTACCTCCATGCCACCTCACCCAACAACAAGTACAAGTGGCCTCTCTCCCTTTTCCCACAAGTTAAACCTCTCCATCACCTCACCACTCCTTTTTTTTCACATTTTCAAACAAACCCTACCTCCTTTACAACTTTTCAACCCAACCCATACCCTTCCTTACACCCACCATCCCACATATCCCTCTCACCATTAATTCTCCATTTCTCTCAAAAACTCTCCCAAGCAACAAGCATCCCACGTCCCAAGCATTTCCAAGCTCTCTTCTCTCCCTAAACCACAACAACAAGTGTGGCCCACTTTCCCCTACACTCTCATCTCTCATCCCCACCATCAAACTCCTATCTACCTCCATCAATTTCATAGGCAAGGAGCTAAGAAGGCTAAAGGAGCAAGGAGGAGCACAAGAGGTGGGTGATCCACCGTTGATTTCCATTTAAGGGTTCACTTGTGTAAGACCCGTATCGTAGACCGTACTGTTCCGTCGGTTTTTGCAATCCTTCCGGTTGAATTCCGGCAATGCTTGACTCATATCCGACGTTGCGTGCGATCTTAAGCCGAGTCCTGCCTACCGAAGGCGGCTCGATCCGAAACTCGTACCTTGGCGACCGCGCCATCGCCGCGGTTCCAACGCCGCGACTCGCGCACCGAACCGATACCTAGGTGGGAAGATGTCAGTCAGCGTTCGGTTCGAAGAAACGCCGCCCGTTGCGAATCTCGAGGGAATCTCTACGAGATGTCCCATCAATCAAGTCAAGTACACCACCATACCTCCATGCCACCTCACCCAACAACAAGTACACACAACCCATCCTTCTTTTTTCAAAAGTCCACTCTCTCTTCCATCACCATATCTGCTTTACAAAAATTTCAAAGCAAACCATTCCTCCTTTTTACAAAAATCAAACAAACCCATGCCTCATTAACTACACCCATTCCCTCCACCCATTCATTCCATTACTTCTCTCTCTCCCTCATATTTCTCAAAATCCCTCCCAAGCAACACCATACGTCCAAGCTCTCTCCTTCTCCCCAAATGCCAAGTGTGGTCCATTTTCCCTACTCTCTCATCTCTCATCATCACCATCAAGATCTCATCATCCACCGTTAAACCCGAAGACAAGGAGCTAAGGAAGCTAGGGGAGCAAGAAGAAGGAAGAAAGGTGGGTGATCCACCGTTAAATTTCTTTTCTTAGGGCCACTTGTTGGTGGGACCCATTTTTTTTATGTATGAATTGTATCATGTGGGGCCCATAGTGGCGGGGCTCCACCATCACCGCCTTTTTGCCTCTTGTCTCTTTCTCTATCTCTCTCTTTCTTTTTATCCCTTTGAATGTTGTGGACCCCACCAAATCATGTTAAATCCACTCCATCCATCAGACGGTGTGGTCCACCGCATTTCAGGTGAAATCTATCCTTCATACGAATGTATATATATAGTAGTATATATTATATTATATTATTATAATATATATATATATATGTGCATGGTGGGCCACGTGCATGTGGGACCCACCATGAGGTCTGTGTACATGGGACCCACCATGAGGTCCGTGTACGTGGGACCCACCATGAGTTATGTGTATACCGTCCAGCGTCCAGACGCTGGACGTGAAGGACGTTACAGGCACAAAAAAAAAAGTTACTTTTAGTGTAGGCTGCTCATGCAGGCCCCACCTTGATGTATGATACTGATCCACACCGTCCATTCTGATCTTCAATTCATTTTAGGCGTTGAGCCGAAGTTTCAAGATGATCCGATCACCAGGTGGGCCACACCCTCTAAAACCATGTAAAGACACGCCAAAACATATAAAAGTACTTGGTGGGACCCACCTGGAGTTTGGATGCAGCTGAAACTTGGTCTGGACGGCCTGAAAAGCGGGACACATATAATGGGTGGGCTGGATTCTATATCACATCTCGGTGGGCCCCAAAACAAAAAAAAAGAAAAAAAAAAAAAAAAAAAAAAAGCGGCGGCGTCAGACAGCGCTTCTTTCTGCTGCAGTGAACGCTCACCATGCAACAACTCAAGATGGCAGACGATCTGGGCTGACCCACGGGCCCTAGTTGTGGGCCCCACCATGATGCGTTTCGGACATCAAGACCGTCCATTGTGGGTCCCCCTTCTAAAAAGTGTCCTGCCCCAAAAATCACCATGATATACGGAACTCAGGTGGGCCATACCATCTAAAATCATGTGAAGACATGTCTGAAACATATAAAATCACTTGGTGGGGCCTACCTGGAATTTGGATGCCGCTGAAACTTGGTTTGAAGGGTCAGACAGGTGGGACACACATAATGGGTGGACTGGATTTGTGAATCACATTTCGGTGGGCCCCACCCACCCAGGTCCAAGTGACCTTATAAACGGTGGACGGTTTATAAACATTACAGTGGGCCCTGCCAAGGTGACCTCGTGAGTGGGTCGGTTGGCAAATAAGCATTTTGGTGGGCTCACTGGCTGTGGGCCCAAGGTCACGTGTGACCTTATAAATAGGTTTGATGATAAATGAATATCACGGTGGGCCCTAGTCCCGTGATCTTATGAATCGGTTGGATTTCAAATAAACATTTTGGTGGGCCCCTTGCCACATGCCCTTATCAACAGGTGGATGGAAAATAAATATTAGGGTGGGCCCCCTATTCATGTGGCCTTATCAGCAGATTGGATAGTAAAATAAACATTTTGGTGGGCTTCACACGTGGCCCACTTGGATGCATATGGGCCCATGTACTTAGGCCCATCTTGATGTCTTTTTTTGGGCCCATTATTAAGGCCCTCGTAGATATTTATGGGCTCATGCATTTAGGCCCATCCTGACATGTATATAGGTCCATGTTATGAGGCCCATTTGAGGTATTTGTGGTCCATTGTTGAGGCCCACTTGAATATATATAAGGCCTATGTGATTAGGCCCATTTGATACACGTAAAGTTTATGTGATTGAGCTCATTTTTAATGCACTCTAAGGCCCATGGGTAATGGCCCATTGCAATGTACCTAAGGCCCATTGGTGAGGTTCATTGAGGTGGCCCACTTGATGAATATAAGGCCTATGAGATACGGCCCATTTGATGTATTTAAGGCCCAGTGGGATGTACCTAAGGCACATTGCAATGTGTGATTCCACCAGGATTTACTTAATGGTATTTGAGGTGAGCCAAGCCTTGGGGACAATGTTGGTTTGATGTCCACATTGTACGAGTAATGTTGGTTCGATGTCCACATTATAACTCTCCCTAAGGCCACTGATAGGCCCGTATCTGTTTCATGTAGGCCATCTGGGCCCATCTTCATTGAAAGGATAGTTCATTGCTTTATAACATGTTTAGCACAACCCCATGATTCATGATCATACGCATCATATGTATGCTTGAGATGAGGAGTGTCTGATCATAGCACGTGCCTTCGGGCAGACTGATTATGGGCTCCCCGATATGCGGAGTTGCCCTACATGAGTGCATGTATGCACATGATTGATGCATGTCTGGCAGTATGATTCATGCACTTACATCTGTATGATTGAGTGATGCTCTAGTGACATCAGGGCTATAGCCTCCACAGACATATCGTGGGTGGCTGGTTGGATACCGGAAAATCTTGTTTCAAGCAATTGGGGCGCCATAGATGTCCCTGGGTGAGAGTCTCTGAACCCAATGGTACCAGAGGATGACTCCAACGTCGAGACCGAGTGGATATATGAGCGCACGAGGGCCGAATACCATGAGGCCGCGTCTCCCACTGTGTCGTGGTCGGTTGGAAAGGAGTGGTGGCCTTACTCTCCCGAGAGCAGGGGGCATTACTAGGCTGAGTTTGACCAGCTTGGAAATGGGTTCGCTATCGACGTGCCGGATAGGTATTGGCCGACTATTGGTTATGCGGATAGTGAGGTTTCTTACGCTCACTTGACCGTGTCCGCTGGAGAGAGACAGTGTCATTTGGAGTGTACTGAACCCCAGTGATTATCCATACTGAGAACCGTACTGATTTGATGCTCTAGTGAGGAGTTGCATTAGTATGAGGATTGACATGCTTGACTTACATATTGCATCGCATGGCCTTGGTATGGCCGATAACATTCACATCTTGTCTGCATAGCCAAGTACGACTAGTTGCATTTCGTACTCATCAGCATGATTCCGCATTACTCCGGCATTGCATTCTGAGCACGTTCGCACACACCTAAACCGCCCTCTAAGCTTTCTATAAGCTTATACATGATGATGCGTGCAGTGACGCCAGACGCTTTACAGCTTGTAGTCTCGCCAACTTGTTGGAGCGTGCCGTCGAGCTTTTGAAGTTTTTGTTATTTGCACTATCTTGTATTTCCCTTTCTACGCACTGTATTCAAAGTTTTTGTTTATAGTGGATTTTGTGATGGTGTTCTTGTGGTTATTGTTCGTGGGTTATGCTTGGTTATGCTCATTACGAATCAAATGGATTATCAGAAATCCTCCTTGTAGTATCCCAGGATCGGAACCTGGTATATGGGTGCCGGGAGCCGAGAATGGGGTACTACGGAGGCTGTCGGCGCCGGATTCGGCGATCGAGAATTTTGTGAGCCCGGTCTCCGAGTTCGGGGCGTGACAACTTGTGGTGGGACCCATTTTGATCTATGTATTGAATCAATGGAGGGCCCATAGTGGCAGGGTCCCTCCCCTCTATCACCGTCTCTCTCTCTCTATATGAATGGTGATGATGATGAAGGGTCATGAGGCCCACCATGAATCCTATAGTTCATGTGGGACCCATTGGATGAATGGGATGAATCTACGTCATCCAGCCCATTAGCAGGCCAAGATGGAGGAAACCATAAATATTAGGTGGGCCATGTCCATGTGAGACCCACCTTGGTGATCGTGGGCCACCTATGCGTGGTGCCCAGCCGTGATGCTTGTGTTGAGTCCATGCCATCCAGCGTCCAGGGACGCTGGATGTGCATGGAATGCATGCGCTGACACGGTGGTGTACTAACAAGCTAACAAAAAAAAAAGTGCTTTTGGGGTTCGCCGCTCATATAGGCCCTAGCTTGATATATGGGGCTGATCCAAGCCGTTCATTCTGTCCTCCAGCCCATTTTAGGCGTTGAACCGAAAACTGAGGTTCATCTGATTTTCTGACGGGCCGTGGGATCGAAAATGCTTGTTTTTTTGTTAAAACATGGGAAAATGATTGGTGGGGTCCACCAGAAGCTTGGACCCACCTGAAACTTGGTGTGGACCCCTAATTTTGTGGGACTCAGCCAATGGACGGGGTGGATCTAGTCAAAGTGGGCCCCAACTAGAAAAAAAAGAGGTTGCAGCAGCAGCGCTGCTGCAGCTGCTGCATGGGTGACGGGCGGACGGTGGCTGGGCCTCACGGCTCCAGCTGTGGGCCCCCACCGTGAAGTGTTTTGAACATCAACACCGGCCATTTGATGGGTCCCTTTTGCATGTGGGACATCCCCAAAAATCATCCGTATACGGAACTCAGGTGGGCCATGCCATCTAAAATCATGTGTAGACATGCCTAAAACATATAAAATACTTGGTGGGGCCTACCTGATTTTTGGACGCGGCTGAAACTTGGTCCGAACTCTCAGCCAAGTGGGATGCACCTAATGGGTGGATTGGATTTGTGAACCACATCACAGTGGCCCCACTTAACGGTGACCTTATAAACTGATTGAATGGCAAATAAACCTTTCGGTGGGACCCATCCCTGACCGTGCGGCCCTGAACCGGTTGGATGAAATAAACGTTACCGTGGGCCCCCTGGCCCACGTGTTCTTATGAACAGGTTGCATGGCAATTAAACATGACGGTGGGCCCTCCCTGACCGTGCCACCTTATGAACGGTTTGGGTTACAAATAAACATTCCAGTGGGCCCCCCTTGGTACGAGTGGCCTCATAAACAGGTTGGATTTCAAATAAACATTACAGTGGGCCCTTAGGTCTGTGTGACCTCATCAACAGGTGGATGGGAAAATAAATATTTTGGTGGGGCCCTACTCATGTGACCTTATCAACAGATTAGATAGGAAAATATACATTATGGTGGGCTTCACATGAGGCCCACTTGGATGTATATGGGCTCATGTACTTAGGCCCATTTTGATGTATTTTTAGACCCATTATTAAGGCCCACTTTGATACCTATGGACCCATGTGTGTAGGCCATCTTGATGTGTTTATGGGCCCGTTGTTGGGGCCTACCCTTATATATATTGGCCCACGTCATGAAGCCCATCAGTAGTATTGGTGGTCCATTGTTTAGGCCCACTTTGATATGTATATGGCCTATGTGATTAGGCCCGTTTGATTCACATAAAGCTTATGCGATCGGGCTCATTTTAATACATTCTCAGGTCCATGGATGATGGCCCATTGCAATGTACCTAAGGCCCATTGGTGAGGTTCATTGAGGTGGCCCACTTGATGAATATAAGGCCTATGAGATATGGCCCATTTGATGTATTTAGGGCCCAGTGGTATGTACCTAAGGCACATTGCAATGTGTGATTCCACCAGGATTTACTTAATGGTATTTGAGGTGAGCCGAGCCTTGGGGACAATGTTGGTTTGACGTCCACATTGTACGAGTAATGTTGGTTCGATGTCCACATTATAACTCTCCCTAAGGTCACTGATAGGCCCGTATCTGTTTCATGTAGGCCATCTAGGCCCATCTTCATTGAGAGGATAGTTTATTGCTTTATAACATGTTTAGCACAGCCCCATGATTCATGATCATACACATCATATGTATGCTTGAGATGATGAGTGTCTGATCATAGCATATGTCTTCGGGCAGACTATTTACGAGCTTCCTGATAGGCAGAGTTGCCCTACATGAGCACGTGCTTCTCGCAGAATGGTTGCATGATTGGTAGAGTGGTTCATGCATTTGCATCTATATGATTGTGATATGCCCTAGCGACATCAGGGCCATAGCCTCCACAGATATATCGTGGGTGGTTGGTTGGATACCGGAAAAATCTTGTTCCAAGCAATTGGGGCGCCATAGATGTCCTTGGGTGAGAGTCCCTGAACTCGATGGTACCAGAGGATGACTCTAATGTCGAGACCGAGTGGATATATGAGCGCACGAGGGCCGAATACCTTGAGGCCGCGTCTCTCACTGTGTCGTGGTCGGTTGGAAAGGAGTGGTGGCCTTACTCGCCCGAGAGCAGGGGGCATTACTAGGCTGAGTTTGACCAGCTCGAAAATGGGTTCGCTATCGACGTGCCGGATAGGTATTGGCTGACTATTGGCCAGGCGGATAGTGAGGTTTCTTACGCTCACTTGGACTGTGCTGCTTGGAGAGAGACAGTGCCATTTGGAGTGTACTGAACCCCGGTGATTATCCAGACTGAGAACCGTACTGATTTGACGCTCTTGTGAGGAGTTGCATTGGTATGAGGATTGGCATGCTTGACTTACATATTGCATCGCATGGCCTTGGTATGGCCGATAGCATTCACATCTTGTACTGCATAGCCTTGGTACGGCTGGTTGCATTTTCGTACTCATCAGCATAATTCCGCATTACTCCGGCATTGCATTCTGAGCACGTTCGCACACACTTACACCGCCCTCTAAGCTTTCTATAAGCTTATGCACGATTGATGCGTGCAGGTGACGCCAGGACACAGCTGTAGTCTCGCCGCAGTTGGAGCGTGCCGCCGAGCTTTTGGAGTTTTGATATTACCACTATCTTGTATTTTCCTTTATACGCATTGTACTTAAAGTTTTTATTTATAGTGGATTTTGTGATGGTGTTCTTGTGGCTATTGTTCATGGGTTATGCTTGTGGTTATGCTCATTACGAATCAAATTGATATTAGAAATCCTCCTTGTAGCATCCCAGGATCGGAACCTGGTATATGGGTGCCAGGAGCCGAGAATGGGGTACTACGGAGGCTGTTGGCGCCGGATTCGGCGATCGGGAATTTTGTGAGCCCGGTCTCTGAGTTCGGGGCGTGACACCAACCGAGAGGAAGCTCGTCAGGAGCAGAGATGTGGTTTTCTTTAAAGATCAGTGTATAGAAGACATTAGTAAGCCAGAGAAGAACCGGCTTAGTTCAGGTGAGCTAGAGGACATAGATCCGGTTACTCCTCCCGTGGTGCCTGATGATGGGGGTGTACAGCAAGGTGCAGAGGACGAGGGAGTTCCTTCAGAAGATGGACCAGGGGAGCAGCCCCCACTTGATCCACCTGTTGAGCCACAGGTGAGGAGGTCATATAGGGATAGACAGCCGTCCAAGAGGTACTTGCCGCATGAGTACATTATGCTAACCGATGGGGGAGAGCTAGAAGATTATTCTGAGGCCCTAGCCGACGAGCATAAGGGGGAGTGGTTGAAAGCTATGCAAGAGGAGATAAAATCTTTACATAAGAACCACACCTATGACATGGTGAAATTGCTTAAGGGCAAGAAAGCTTTGAGCAACAAGTGGGTGTTCAGAAAGAAGATTGAGCAGAAGAATTCACAGACGAGGTTCAAGGCCAGACTTGTGGTGAAAGGGTTTGGTCAGAGGAAAGGTATAGACTTTGAAGAGATATTCTCACTAGTGGTGAAGATGACATCCATACGGGTGTTGCTTGGGTTGGCGGCTAGTATGGATCTGGAGATAGAGCAGTTAGATGTTAAAACTGTCTTTCTCCATGGTGACCTAGAAGAAGAGATCTACATACACTAACCAGAGGGGTTCGAAGTCAGGGGCAAGGAGCATACGGTGTGTAGGCTGAGGAAGAGCTTGTATGGGCTGAAACAAGCTCCACGGCAATGGTATAAGAAGTTCGACTCGTTTATGTTGAAACATGGGTATGACAGAATGGAGTCAGACCACTGTATGTTCATGCGCAAGTTCTCAGATGGTGATTTCTTAGTTCTACTGTTATATGTTGATGACATGCTCATCATGGGAAAAGACATCAAGAAGATTGATAGGCTGAAATAGGAGTTGGGCAAGTCTTTTACGATGAAAGACTTGTGTCCTGCTAGACAGATCCTAGGAATGGAGATAACCCGTGACAGAAGTAGCAGGAAGCTTTGACTGTCACAAGAGCAGTTCAATATGAATGCAGCGAAGCCGGTCAATACTCCACTGGATGGTCACTTCAGATTGAGCGACAGGTAGTGTCCCAAGACGAAGGCAGAGGTAGAAGAGATGCAGAAAATACCCTATGCGCCAGCTGTAGGAAGTTTGATGTATACTATGGTGTGTACACGCACAGACATAGCATATGCGGTTGGTGTTGTTAGCCGGTACCTTGCCAATCCTGGCAAAGAGCATTGGACAGCAGTGAAATGGATACTACGGTATCTAAGAGGCTCATTCAGGTTGAACCTATGTTATGGTGATGAAAAACCTATGTTAGAGGACTACACAGATGCAGATATGGTAGGTGACATAGATTCCAGGAAGTCTACATCGGGGTTCATGTTCACGTTTGCAGGGGGAGCGGTTTCTTGGCGGAACAAGCTACAGAAGGTCGTAGCATTATTGACGACAGAGGTCGAATACATTGCAGTCACAGAAGCATGTAAAGAGATGCTTTGGATGAAAAGGTTCCTACAGGAACTTAGCCTAAAGTAGGAGGAGCATGTGGTCTATTGCGATAGTCAGAGTGCTATACACTTGAGCAAGAATCCAAGTCAGCATTCCAAGTCGAAACACATTGAGATACGATATCACTGGATCAGGGATACTTTGGAACAGAAGGTGTTACAGCTTGAGAAAGTCCACACGGACGATAATGGGTCAGACATGATGACCAAGGCTTTGCTCAAGGGCAAGTTTAAGGTTTGTAGAAACCTGGCTGGCTTGAAGAAGTTGGATCCCTCCTGGGTCAAAAAGGGAAAGATTTGATGGATTTTTTTGACCAATCTTCGACTGGTCGTGAGCCCTGCTCGACCGATCGAAGGCTGGTGGTCGACCAGTCGAAGGTTCGAGTCGTGACTTTGACTTAAAGTCTAGCGAGTATTTTTGTTGTTTTTTTTATTGTAGCTACGACTAGTCGAAGGGATGTCTCGACTAGTCGAAGGGGTCCTACGACTAGTCGAAGACTAGGTTCGACTAGTCGAAGGTTACGCAGTTTGTTCCGCGATTTTGCGCGAAACCTCGGATTTGAGTCCTTTCGCAATAGGGATACGGAAAGGAGTTTCCTAAACTATAAAAGGGGTTGCCTAGGGTTTTTCTTGGCACAGTAAGAGGGTTTCCTAAAGCTTTACAAGGGATTTGCTAAAGGGTTTAGGGCTATCAAAGGTGAGAGAGAGGGAGAAAGAGAGAGAGGAAGCTTATAGAAGGGAGGTTCTGCTCGTGTAGGTTTTCTACTTTGCAATTTATATCTCAGCACTTCTATGTCCTCATAATCGGTTAGATTTCTCCGTTTTCTCTATTTCTCTTATTGTTTATCCACTCCTGCGTGAGTGAAGAAGATTGTAGCGTTCTACTTCATAGTGGATTGTTGATCTGGACAAGGTCCTGTGGTTTTTACCTCTTTGAGGGTTTTCCACGTAAAAATCTCTTGTGTGGTGTGTGATTGATGCTTTGATTTATTTCATTGCTTTATTATCCATAATTCTGGTTTGTTTCGGGAGGCTAGATCCTAAGGTTTGTGCAAGGCATCCCAACACTAATATGTGTTGTTATTCAATCAAATAGGAGGCCACGTGTTAACAAACGGTCCATATTTCAAACCTGTGTGATTAGGATATTGTAAGTGTGCTAGAGCCATACTCGACTCAAGTTCAATTGAACACTTGCGATCATATGATCCAAATCAGTTGTATGATTAGATATATAAAGGTTGACCTGAATGTCCAGCTACTAATATTATAACAATCAAGTGATTTAGAAGGGGAGGGTTAGTTGTTATGAATGGATTCATTTCGTCTTGAGGCAGATACTTTTCTTTCAATGGTGATCGTGGACTTTAGATTTTTTAATAATGTAGTAATGGATGGAAATAATTTAGAAAAAACTAAAGGCATGTTGATTTTATCAATTTATAATTGAAGCTAAGTACAATTATCAAAAAAATAAAATAAGTAAAGAAATAAATAAAAGATAAATACATGTGATTGTCTATAGGAACAAACAATCGAGATAGGTGATCAGCAAGATATAATTGGAGTGTGATCTTCCAAGTAAAGACTCAGTTGATCGGGGATTCGTCGATGGTGGATTGTGGATATTTATACTACTCCCAAGCGTACTGCAACGATGGCATTAGACAATAGCAATTTAAGCTACCCTAAACTTCGAACGTTCTGCAGTGGGGTTAGACAAAAGTAAAGGAACTAAAAACTAGAACTAAAATAAGCAGCGTTGCATTGTGTAGAGAGATTATTTTTGGCAAGAGCCTTGTGCACTTCATCGGGTGCTCCTTATATAGTTTTGGGAGGGTGATTGTCCATATCGAGATCTCCTTGCCAACCTGGCTACGAATATCCTCAAAGATTAGAGAATCAAGCCATATCCTAGACGGACTTATATTCCTGATCACATCCTTTGATTTCCTTCTATTTTGGGAGAAATCGGCTTCTCGAACCTTCATAGTCATCGTGAAAGCACCGATCGTATATGGAAAGTCTTCACATTTTCACAGGATTGTATGAAAAGGCATTGTCGAGCATATCTGGATTATAATAAACTTCCTATATTGTCAACTCTTTATAAGTTTGTCATACACGCTGTTTCGTCTACACGTGCCACTCATGCGAGGGCTATATGTGTCTCTTGTCGTGGTGTCTCGTCTATGAACCTGTGTATGACTCTAAGCCATTTTACTTTTGATAGGTAACGTGTGTTGAAGGATATGGGGTGAAAGATATCCTCAAGGTGCAAGTAGGATTTCGTTCGTCATTCGTACATAGTATCGACATGTGACGACATTTCGTTGGTCCACGTGGATGCGCCAGGACAGGTGTAAACAACTTCTAAACCAAAGCTACGAGGAAAAAAAGGCCCTTAAAGGGTTGTTATTTAGCCTATTTAAGGGCAACAACTGTTGGCCATTTAGGGTGCAGAGGTTGAGAGTTGAGAGGGGCCGAAGCTATTGGAGCATCAAGAGGGTTTGTTGAAGTTCCTGCTAAGTCACGCCAAAGATGTTGCACCATCAATCCACCTTACCGGTTTGTCTAGCCTCTCGTTAACTTTGAAGAGCCAAGTGCATTGTCACTCTATCCAAACAAAAGTTCAAATATTCTAATATGAAGAAGCTTCCAAAGTTAAAGAGTATGGTTGGAATCCAGACATCCAACCATTCCTTTTGATTAAAAAAAAAAGGATATCTAGTTTTTTCTTTTTCCTTCCCACATATCGAATCAAACCGTACTCCACTCCACACATTCCAAGAACATCTACAATATCCATATATGCACATCCTTACTTCTATACTACTACATTTTTCTTTACTATGTTTGCCCTGGATCCTGATACCCTACACAGTAGGGTGTAATGTAGTGACATCGAAGTTTATTTGAATTCCTAAAAAAACTGTAAAATCCTAAAAGGTAGAGACCGTGCATTTCACATGTGAAAAAGAGTACTTAACCCATTTCTTTTCCGTAATCGAGGCTCGTAACCAAAATTTATGGTGTTGATCAACCATAGAAATTACATGGGTAAAAAAATCTAGTAATATTCTGATCTAGAAATGATTTTATAGTTTCTAACTAACTGTAAACTTTGAAATATATTTGGCTAGTGGCGACTCCAGTCAAATTATTCAATCTAATACGCACCTAGTAACATCTCATGGCTATTCTAGCTGATAACTACCACCCTAACAAACACTTAGAGAAAATCAAAATTGGTGACAAAGAATCGTAGCTAGAGCTGGGCATCGAGTCGAGTCAGACCGAGTTAGGGCTAACTCGACTCGATCCGATTTTGAAATAGGCCTGACCCGAACTCGATATCGAGTCCATCATGCCTGACTCGATCTGAGACTAGTCTGGCCTGGATTGATCCAGACCGAGTCTGATCCGATCAGAAGTACCAAGTTGGCACCGAGTCAGATTGAGAGATGTGGGAGGGGGAGATCGAGAGAGTGGAGAAGAGAGAGAGAGGAGGAGGAGGAGGGTGATGGTGGTGGGTGGTTGTCGGGCTTGGAAGATAAGGTGGTTGAGGGAGAGAGGGAGAGAGAGAGAGGTCGGGCTTGGAAGATGAGGAGGATGAGAGAGGGAGAGAGATTTTGGGATCGGGTCGGGGTAAGGTGCGACAGGTAGGGTTAGAGAGTCGGGTTTTGAATTGAGTTGGGTCTAATTGGATCGAGTTTCAGGTTGAGTTGAGTTGAGTTACTAGGTAACTCAAACTCGACTTGGTTTGAGTTCAGATCGGGCGAAGCCTACTCGGTTCGAACCGACTCACCCATTTAGTTCAGGTCTAGTTAGATTTGAACGAGTCAGACGAGTCGAGTTAGCCGGATCGAGTTGTCCGGTGCCCACCTCTAATCGTAGCAGCTCTTGCTAAGTGCGTCCGCATCTTCTCACATTAGTGTTGGAAATGCTCTAGTTGGCACTAAGCCATGGTTTAATTAATATAAACACTTAATAAATTGAATTTGTCAAACAACCTGGATCAGTAAAAATTATTAAATTTTTATGATAATGACTCAAAATAAATTTGATCAAACGGCCCTTAATTAAATCTTTCAAACCTTTAATTATACAAAGATGATGGTAACCGCCCATATTCAAAGTAAAAATATCCAAATATATATTAAAGGTTGAAATAATACAATGGAGTTCTTTAATGTGCCAATCCACCGTACAAAGTGACAAACATTGTGTAAACGGTGTAGATCATTCCAAGATCACCCCAGTTCAAAGGCCAAGGTCTTGACGTACAATATGTCGGGATGTATTCGTGATAGATAACTGATCACCTACAGGCAATGGTACAACAACATCTTTACTGCAAGCGTGGCACTCGTTAAACGGTAGGCCCAACCATGAATGCCATCCATCTCGAAAATGAAGCTGAATCACTCATTAGAGATGTCCACAACTGTATGTCGATTCAAACCGTCGGTTGTCCATAGATTCCAACGGTGTAGCTTGCCTAATGAAAGGACCGGTTTTTGTTCCACATAAGACCTTTCTTGTGGGACCCACTTATTTAATGGTATTGATTTCCTAAACAAGCGGCATTTAGGCGGGAAAGGTGGTGCCATACTATGATCAGTTCTATCTGATGGAGAAGATTACGGCCTAGAAGTAAAAGCAGGAAGCATGTGGAGGGAAAAGGGAGAGGATTGTGTGTAGGTACGTGTGACGCTGGTGAGCTCCGAGTCGTACGAACGGTTCAAAGGAGATCAAAGTAACATGGGCTCCACAATGATGTATTTATTATATCCACACTGTTCATCCATTTTTCGAGATCATTTTAGAGTACTATGCAAAAAATTAATCATATCCAAATATCAACTGGACCACACCACAAATAGTAGCCGAGATAATGATTTTCACCGTTAAAAATTTCATAAGGCCCACCGTAACGTTAATTTACCATCCAATCTGTTCATAACGTCAAAAAGACCAGGATGAAGAGGGAAACAAATTTCATATTGATCCAAAACTTCTGTGAACCCTAAAAGGTTTTCAATGGCAGACGTTCAATCTCCCACTGCCTTTTTAAGTGTGGTCCAATTGATAGTTAGATTTGTCTTATTTTTTGTCTCAAGCCTTATGGCGAGCTCGAAAAATGGATGGACGGTTTGGATATAATACATACCTCATTATGGGACCCACGGAACTTGCTTACGTCAATACACCACCTATATAGGTTTAAATGCATGTATGCGGGATGATATGATGCATGCCCTCGCTACAATACTCCCTCAAGCGACTCCATCTAACGATCGCATATGACAGTATTCCCTCAGAGCGACCTCGACTGCCGAGTCACCACCCTAACTAATGCGATGCAATGCGATCGTGTTAGCCGAGTTATTAGTTAAGTCTATTCATCCAACAGGTTGGGGATTCTGATTCACCCTACGTATCACTGCTCTAAGCTGGTTGCGAGGCCAAGACCCCATCAATGTGTGAGGCCGAGGCCCCACGGTCCGTGATCTCGTCGGGTTCCTCATCCCCGACACCAAGCACATGAGGAGTGCCGAAAGGAAGGGATCGCTCGCGGTCACTACGGGGAGGTGCGGTACCTTAGCGTAGGCCGACAGCTCGGACACACTGTCCCAGTCCATCATGCCCTGCTTACGAGGCTGTGGACTAGTTTCAAGTAGATTATCAATGGGCTACAATGGTTGCAGGGTAGTTCAGGTTACATACATATGTGAGCACACAGGATTAACAAATAGGGTTGATCAGTTAGTAGGCTAGACCGCACGAGTCAAGCGAGTGTGAGATGAGTGACCTCGAGCACAAGAGACCCATGTAGTCGAATTACAGCCATCCAAACACACTCTCTCAAACCTACGGGTTTAGTCTGAGGGTAGTCCCACTAATGAGACTACCATCTCTCCTCATGATTCCTGATCATCCTAAGGGTATGGAGGGTGATTCATAGCATACCGGCTACCAATGTATAATCTAGTATAAACCACATCATGCTCTCACACTTCTCAACATATCATTCAGATTTTCATATCAAGCATGATTAATAATATCATGAAATAAGTGCATGTGAGGTGTGTGTGTGTGTGGGTGAGGGAGTTACGCACTCCCTCCATCTTAAGCCATCATATGCACAAGGGTAATGAAAGCATACATATTAAGAGGTAACAATATAGGGAGAAAACATTAAGGCATAAGTAATGATTCATCCATACACATAAGCATGTGAGAAGCAAGTACAACATCATGGAGGCTAAGCACGCAATTCCATACGATTTAAACAACATACATTCCTAGGGCCTTCTCTAGATTATTAAATCATAACATCCAAGCAATCGAAATTATTACACTCGTACTAAAATTGGTGCTAGGCCACCTAAGAACAATGGTCCGCACCTTATGATTCGTTGGAGATTTGAAAATGACCTAGGAACGTCGATTTAGGGTCCGGTTGGTCGGAATCCCTAAAGTAAACTCATACATGTGAGAAATTCATGCAAAAACCCCCTTCTTCACAAAGGTTCTAAGGCAAAGGGAGGAGGAACCTTACCTAAACGATTGACAGACGATTTTGGTGGTTGTGGTGTAGGGTTTCCTCCTGGAGATGAGGTAGGGAGTTGGAAGGGATGATCTCAGGTCCACCTTGCTCTTCTTCCCTCTCTCATTCTTCTCCTTTCTCCTCTTTCTCTTCTCCATTTTCTCTCTTCTCTCCTTCCTTCTCTAGGGCAAAATCGTATGGGGAGAAGGGGTGCCCAAATGAGCCCTTTTATAATGCCAGATTTGGTGAAAATGGCCCCAAGTGTTGGGTTTTTACTATACTAGACCTATGAGAGGATCTTTCTAAGCTCTAGGGCCCACTATGGGGTATACACATTGATTTACACCGTAGGATAGTTAGCCCTAATGATGATCTACGTATGGATATGATCCACCCGCCATTTGGATGTGTCAATCAACGAGTATGATTATAAGTCTGTTTAACGGTCACCGATAGTCGATCGGGGCCGCGGCTATATGGATATGAGTAGGAAAATATTCTTAATCTACGGGTAAAGTTTGGTCGTAAATCGATGGCCCGAAATCCTTAACTTGGCATAAGAGTGGACGACCCAATTTACTAAGTTCCAGCTCATTTCCTTGGGGTATTTGCACTGCTCATACACTCGTCCTTTGGTTCAAGTTGAGCGGTTCTGGGCATTACCCAGGTCTGACTCCCGTGATGAATGTCAAGCTCAACAAGATGGACATTACTCTATAATTTTGGGACTAATGGCCCACTAACGAGCGGTCTAGAGCTTGTTTGGAAAATCGGGGCATTTCTAGAATGAATTTGGTAGTGAGATTTCTCGTGGGCAATGATTAGTGTTTGGATTAACTATGTTCATAGTGTGGCCTATTTATAACTAGTGAAGGTGGAGATTTGGTCGTACTTACTCTAAACCGTCGGTTTTAGGCTAAAAGAGTAGCGGAGTTGCTCTGATGAGTCTCTGGTCACGAAATTTATAGGACAGGGGCTTCACGGCCTGATGAAGGGTCATACGAAGTTTTAGAACAATTGGATGAACGATTATGGGGTTTGATCAAACAGTTCTGATTGTTAAATGGCCCTGTGGGGTCCATTCTGATTGATGGGACATTTCTGGTGGCCCTCTAGCCATGAAATTTATAGGATAAGTGCTCCATGGCCCAATGAAGGGCCACACAAAATTTGGGAATGATCGGATATGGGGTTCGATCGTACGGGTCCGATTTGTGATCAACGGTTACCGTGCCACGATCGGGTCCTAGATTTGGTGGACGGGTGTAGAAAAATATATTGAACCGTCACCGCAAATTTGGAAGAAATCCGACGGCTGGGATGTCTGGTATCTCTGTTTCATTTACAAGTGCCAGATTCCAATCTGGCATTGGTGGGGTGCATCTGACAAGTGCCAGATCCAAGTTCTGGGTGTCCACTGGGTCCACAGTCCGCGATGGACCACAAGCCTAGTGAGATCTATGATTTCCTAAATTTTTAGATTTTTCTGACCTTCCTCGGTCGCTGGGCGGGTCACACGGGCTGTTGTTAAGTGTAATCGGGTTACCTAGCTTGACGGCTCGCACATGGTCTGATCGTGACTAGACAGGACCACTCGTGTATAAGCTAATGTTGGATGCTAATAGTCAGTTAAGTAATATTATAAGTTAATAAAAAAAATTTCAAGAATTTTTAGAAATCCAAAACAGTGAAAATCGAGGATGTTACAGTTTGCAATCCTAAGAGAATCTTTACAACCCATCTCATCAATCAATCAATCAATCAATCAATCAATGCTTTCTTTCTCCTCAAGTCAAGTAATTACCTAGTCAACTCTCTCCCTCTCTCTCTCTTACACACCCATACATGTCAAGTACAACATCACCTCACATCCATCACTCACATCCATCACCTCTCTCTTACAACCACCATGTCTCTCTCTCTTTCTCAACACATTTTCCAAGCAACAAAGGAGAGCAAAGAGTAGACATCCAAGCTCTTCCATATGAGAGAAAAGTGCATGTGTGTGGCCCACTTCCCACCCCAAGATCCTTCATCCTAGCTATTCATCTCTCATCATCTTCCATCAAAGTGGGACACAAGGAGATCGGCGTTCCATCGGACCAAGAAGATCAAACGGTGGGTGCTTTATAGGCTAGATTTTCATGTCTTGATGATGGGCCAAGTGAGGCCTACCGAACACCCAGATCTATAGCTCAAGTGGTAGACTGAGTGAAAGATACCTCGTCTAAACAATTAGGTCTTGGCATCGATTCCCTAGTGGGGGTGGCTAACATTGAAGTGTGATCTGACAGTGGGTGTCCTAACAAGCTAACAAAAAAAAAGTGAGGCCTACCGATTGATGGTATGGATCTCACTTTAGACCCTAGGTGTGGCCGATGGTCCACCTTGATTGACATGATCGTTCCATGATGGGGTCATTCTCCATGGACCCAATCATGATGTTTACTTTCTAGTTTGAAAGAAGTCATCTAGACCTTCCATTTTGGGTGGAGAAGAAATTTCCACCGTTGATCTTTGATTTGGTGGGCCCACATACATTGGGACCCACTTGATGTATGATTGAATGTAAGGGAGAACTTATAGTGGTGGAGCCCTCCATCACATGTGTCCCTTTCTCTCTCTCTTCCTCTCTCTTCCATTTTTTTAGGTGATGATGTGGCTATGTGGCCCACCCAGATGTACCCACCTTGATGTATGTCTTATCCAAACCATCCAAGCCATGTGGGCCCTACCTTTGTGGAAATGGGAAAAAAAATATCATATTGATCTAGGTGGGCCACGTCCATGTGGGACCCACCTTAAATGTGTTATATTCAAACCGTCCAGCGTCCAGGGACGCTGGACATGGCCACAATGTGAAGTTTGAACAGACGGTAGGTGTTCTGATAATATATATATATATATATATATATATATATATATATATATATATATATATATATATTGTGACGTCCCATCACTGTGGTCACATGTGGGCGGGCACACATGTGGCCGGGCCCCAAGATGGCTGGTAGGCTACTGTGTAGCTGGCAGGCTACTATGTTGGCAGGCTACTGTGCATACAGTGAAGGTGAAATTTTATCCCATATTGGAAGTATCGTCTGAAGTTGTGGTGGTTATATGTAGGAGTTGCCACCCTATACTGTATGAGGCCTTTTAGGAAAAACTTCGAAAACAAAACCGTGCGGGCTGTGCCTAGAGCGGACAATATCATACAGTGTGGGCGTGGACCATTATATATATATATATATATATATATATATATATATATATATATATATATATATAGTAATGCTTACACAAAACTAGTTGGACATCGCATTTTCGTCCAACTAGCTTTGCATTTAATGAGAAAATTCACTCTTTTATATAATACATACGGTTACATTTGAGAGGTTTTAGAATGCATGTCATAGTTATGTAAAGTAACATGTGTGTCAAAGATCTAGGCCATTCATCAGTTAAGACTCACTAAGAAAAGTTATGTACCAAAACTAAGAAATTGCACTTGTAAGAAAAGTACGTATGCATGTTAAATCTGGGTCGTTGGATAGTTTTATTAACAACTAACACTTTCCATAAGCATTTGACATGATCGATCATAAGATCATCCAAAAAAAAATAAAATTGTCCTTGGCATGTTGACATGTAATTTATCTAATGCACGGATCTGATTTTGAGTTGGATGGTCCAAATCTATAATAGGTGTGTAGCCCATCATATATTTACTCTCCCTTCGCATGTATCCTCTTTCCAAATATTTAGCATAAAGTTTGCTTGACCTTCCTAAGGGTAACGCGGCATTGCTTTCCTAGATGTAGAAGGAAAGAGTTCATGTGGAGTAGATCCACCCCGTCTTTCATGTGGGCCACCTTGTGTTTGTAGATGGACTTACAATTAAGGTAGATTCAACACTAGATTGGGCTAAACCATGGTAAGTAGTTAAGATAGAAAGTCCCACCATTAAAATTAACCAAATTGTGTTTGGCGAACTGACTTGTATATTTGGTTGTTGTGGTGTTTTAAAAAAGTAATGCTTGTGATGGGTCAGCCTATTAGACGGATTGGATGTCATTTCTAGGCAAAAGGTTGGATGATACATACCGGCTGGACACAAAATGGTACTCTAACCAGACGAACTTGGACTTTTTTTATTGGAAAAAAAAAAAAATTCACCATACGCTCTATTTTGATTTTTTATTTTATTTTATGCGGCTCACCTTGATGTGTATGTGTGATCCACTCCAACCATTAGATGTGTAATCTTATGTTGGGTATAGAAGACAAAAATCAAGCCCACCCGTGATTTAAAACTAACACCGTGGTGGGTTGAGCCGAAGGGCCACTCTTTTCCAAAGTTCGTTTAAATCACTCATCTGCTGGCATTACGAGGATTAATTACCAAAATAACCCCACTTCTCTTCCAAGCATTATGAGCCTTAATTATCATATTAAATTACACCAAGCAGTAGTGTTTTGGAAAAAGGAACCACACGGACTCCCACATCTGATTTTTATGGGCCCACTCTAACATGTATGTGCGATCCACTCCGTCCATTAGATGTGTAATCCAGTGATAAACCTAGAGCCAATAAATCAGGCTAACTGGTAATTCATATGGGTCACACCAATGGGAACAATTAGGAGGGAGACATCCATCCTTGATTTTTACAGGCATATCATGACGAAACTCTGAAATCCATTCTATCCATTATACGTCACACCAAAAGTAAGCTTGACGAAACTCTGAAATCCATTCTATCCATTATACATCACACCAAAAGTAAGCTTGGGTCCCAAAAATCAGGCCCATATATGATCCATGTGAGCCACACCATGGGAAATAGTTTAGTGGGTTAACCTTTTCACGTACACTGTTTCCACTAGTGTGGTTGACCTGAACTAAGTATGGGGATGAGAATTGAGACCTTGATCTAACATGGGGTGACATACCTGATGGTTGGGGTTGATTTTACATTAACACAGCAATGGGGCCCACCAAAGTCGTGATCCCTTTTCCATGCCAAAATGAAATTAGTATGCGGTGGGGAGCATTTACTTGCGTTAACTAAGAGGGGCTTGTTTCATTAAATGCATTGCTAGTTGGACGAAAATGCAATGTCCAGCTAGTCGTTCACACACAACTAGTTGGACCCTGCGTTTTGGTCCAACTAGCTGGCATTTAACGAGAAAAAAGTTTCTCTCAAGTGCAAGTTCTCATTAATTAATGCTAGCTAATCAATGTTAAGAGAGGGCGTTTGCTCCCTGGTACGTTTGAAAAATCTATTTCAAAATGGTCGTTGGCTTGGGTGGGCCTTATTGTGGTGCTAATGTAAAATACACCCGACCATGACTTGTGTCACCCCATATTAGAGTTAGGGATTGAAAATCAACCCCGTCGGTGGTTCAGGTGGATTGCACAATTGAAAATAGTGTTATGAAAAAGTTTCACCCTCCAAAATAGTTTGTTTGATGAGGCCCACTTGAATCACGCGTCGATCTTATTTTTGGGTCCGTCACCTAGCATTTTCTGTCTCATCTAATGGTTGGAGTGGATTTCACACAATCATGATTGGGGTCCTGTAAAAATCAAAGGTGGACATCTCTACTTCAACTATTATATTGGTGTGGCTCACCTGAATTACAAGTCTGCCTTATATTTTGGCTCTAGACTTACAATTAGATTGCACATTTGATGGTGGGAGTGAATATTACATACATGACACGGTAGGTCATATTAAAAATCAGGTTAGATTTATCTCACGCTGTTTAACTTCTTCCGATTCCGTGAGAAGGTGCGTTTTTCAAAAAAATAAATAAATTAAGTGCAACTTGTTCTCAAGCATTACTGTGCATCCCTGACCTTGGGCTTACCTTGATATACGTGTTGTATATCCATGCCCTACATCCATATTTTCAGCTCATGATAAGACATGATGCTAAAAATAAAGTGGATAAAATTCTCAGGTTAACCACACAATAGAAACTGTGGTTAGTGGGCATTAAAAACTTTTTGTGGTCCAAAAGTTTTGGATCAAGCTGAAATTTGTTTTTTATTTTTATTTTAATTCATCAAGGTCTTTGTGACCTTTTCAATAAGTTGGGTGCCAAGTAAAAATTACGGTGGGCCCTAGGAAAATTTTAATAGCAAGAGTTCAATATCCACTATTTCCTATGATGTGGACCACTTACATTTCTAACTGCTTCATTTTTTTTTTTATTAATGTTCTAAAATGAGCTCAACAAACCAATGGGCAGCCATATATAATACCTACGTCAAGGTAGGTGGCATGACCAGCGATGAACTGTGTTGCATGAGGAAGGGGCAACAGTTAATCCTCAAGTTTTTTTTTTTTTTTTCCCTTCTAATATGGCCCTTTTTTCTTGTAACGGAGCCCAAGAAGTTTAACCGCAGAAGAGGACGCCTAAGCTTATTTTTATTGGCCCATCAATGATGTAGTGATGTGCATGTGAGATCCACTACGACCGTTGGATGTGTCATCTCATTCTACTTCTCGGGACAAAATATCATACTGACTTTTGATCCAGGTAGGCTACACCAATAAAACAGTAGAGGGGGAGACATCTACCTTTGATTTTTACAGTACCCACGGTTATGTGTAAGTGAAATCCACTCCAATCATTCAATGCCATACCAAAGATTACGCGTAGAACTTAAAAATCACGGCCATACTTCATTTAAGAGCACCTCATTAAAGGAATCATTTTGGAAGGTGAGCTTAATTTTGCACACTATTTTCATTTGTGCAGTCTACTTGAACCATCGATGGAATTGATTTTCGGTTCCTAGGTCTAACATGGGGTGACATAGTTGATGGTCAGGATGAATTTTTAATTACATTAACACCAAAGTGGGGCCCACCCAAGTTGGGGATTATTTTCAAAAGAGCTCACGGAAAGCTACCGTGGAACAAACGCCCTCTCTCCTAACATTAATTAGCATTAATTAATGAGAACTTGTATTGTAATTATGAGAATTTTTTTCTCATTAAATGCCAACTAGTTGGACCAAAACGCAGGGTCCAACTAGTTGTGTGTGAGCATCTCTCTCTCATATATATATATATATAAAGGTTTTGGGTGGGCCGCTCATGCAGGCTCCACCTTGATGCAAGGATCAAATCCACGCCGTCCATCCTATTTCTTAGATTATTTTAGGCGTTGACTCGAAAAATGAAGTCAATCCAACTTTCTGGCGGGCCATAGCATAACAAACAATGTTTTCTACCGTTGAAATCCACCTGATGTTTCTACACACTAAAACATGCTAAATATTAGGCTTGTTTGGCTCGTCTGGAGACATAGGAGCCAGTGGATGGGGTAGATCTGCCAGATGTGGGCCCCACCTAGGAAAAACCTCAAAAATACATTTTTTTTCAAAAAAATAAAAATAAAAACAAACTGCAACAGCGTCTTGCGCTGCTGCGCTATGGATGGATGGGTAAGACCACGAGTCCCAGTCGTGGGCCCCATCATGATGTATGAGAACATCAACACCATGCATTTTGATGAGGCCCCTTAGGGCAGTGGGCCCCCCAAAAATCAGCCCTATGAGGAGCTCAAGTGGACCACACGGCAGGCAACAGTGTGATTGAACATCTACAATTGAAACCCCTTTTGGGTGTTTCAGAAGTTTTGGATTGATATGAAATTTGTTTTTCCTCTTCATATGGGACTGTGTGACCTTACCATAGGATTGGATGACAAATAAACGTTATGGTGGGCCCTACATGGAACCCACCCAATGATGTATGTGTTTTGTTCATGCCGTCCACGGTAGTGGACGGTGGAACCCACCATGCTGTCTGTGTTTTGTCCACACCGTCTACACCACTGGATGGTGGGACCCACCCCATGATGTACGTATCCACACCGTCCACTATTTGTACGGTGGGGCCCACCATGATGCATGTGTTGTATCCATACGTCCAACCATTTAAAAAGCCCATCTTATGGCCTAAGGCCCAAAAGAGGCAGATCTGCCTATCAAGTGGACCACATAGCAAAAAGGAGTGGGGATTGAGTGTCTATCATTGAATCCTTTTGTTGTCAAAGAAGTTTTGAATCATTAGGAAATTTGTTTTCCTCTTAATTCAAGGTTGTGTAACCTTATGACCAAATTGGATAGAAAATAAATGTTATGGTGGGCCTTGAGAATTTAATGGTAGAAATCATTACCGCCATTGTTATTTGAAGTGCAGTCCAGTTGATCTTTTTGATATGATTCATATATATAAGGCCATGTGATTAGGCCCATCTTGATGTATTTGTGGCCCGTTGTTGAGGCCCACTTATTACATATATGAGGCCCATATGATTAGGCCCATCCTGATGTAGTTATGGCTCATCCGTCGAGGTCCACCTTGATATATATGAGACCCATGTTATGAGGCCCATTTGATGTATTGGAGGTCCATGTGTCGAGGCCCAATGGGATGTACATGAGGCCCATTGTAATGTGATTCCACCGTGGTTTATGTGTTGACCTTTATAGCAGGCTATGTCTTGGGAGCAATGATGGTTTGACGTCCACATTGTAAGGATAATGTTGGTTAAATGTCTACATTATATATCTCCCTAGGGCCCATTAATAGGCCCATACTTGTTGTGCATAGGCCATCTAGGCCCATCTTCGTTGTGAGGATAGTTCATCACTTTATAACATGCTTAGTGTAACTCCATGACTCATGCCCATACGCATCATATGTATGCTTGATATGAGTCATGACTGATCATTGCATATGCCATTGGGCAGATCATTTATGAGACTCGTTGATAAGAGTTACCCACATGAGCGCGTGGTATGCGCAAGATTGTTGCATGACCGGACAGTGTGCTTCATGCATCTTGCATTTGTATGCCTTGATCATTGTACGCCCTAGCGACATCAGGGTCGTGGCCTCACAGGCACATCATGGATGACCATATCGGATACCGAAATACTTGGTTCTAGCACTTGGGCACTTAGGATGTCCTTGGGTGAGAGTCCTAGAACCTTTTTGGTACCAGGAGATACTCCAATGTCTAGACCGAATGGATACACAAGCATCCGAGTGTCGAATACCAGTAGGCCGCATCTCCCACTTTGTCGTGGTCGATTGGAAGGGGGTGTGGCGTTATCCACCCGAGTGAGGGAGTTATAAGCTAGGCTGAGTTTGATTAGCTCGCAAATGAGTCCGCTATCGACGAACCGGGTAGGTATTGGCAGACTATTGGTCAGGCGGATAGTGAGATCTCTTCCACTTACTGGGCTGTGCGGCTAGGGAGGCGGCAGTTAGTGCGAAGTGTATTAGGCCCCGGTGATATTCTAGAGAGAAACTGTACTGATATGTGTACTTGATGAGGACTGACTTGTTTATTTTGCATCTGACATATGACATTTGGCTACATAGGCCTCGCATCGCATGGTCTTGGTATGGCCGATAACATTCATGCCTTGCATCACATAGCCTTGGTACGGTTGATTGTATTCATGAACTTACTCGCATATTTTCGCATTACTCTGATATTGTATACTTGGCACTTGTCGTGCGTACACACTTATACCACCCTCTAAGCTTTTGCAAGCTTATGCACAACCGTTACGTGTAGGTGTCGTTGGATCGCAGCAGCGTTGAGGCAGGAGCGCGTATCAGATCATTTTGGAGCTTTTTGATCACCCTGTATTTTCCTTTTCGTATTGTACTTAAAGTATTTGATATAGTGGATATGTGGTGATGTTGTTTTGTGATTTGGTTATGCTCCATTACAAAAAAATTTCATACTGAAAATTCTCCTTGTAGGATCCCAAGATCGGAATCTGGCGTGTGAGCGTCGGGAGTCAAGAATGGGGCACTACGGAGGCTGTCGGCATCGGATTTGGCAATCGAAAATTTTGTGAGCCCATTTTTCGAGTTTGGGGCGTGACATTTTCAACATGTATGATGATTTCGAAGTTTGAATTGAATATGTGCACAAAACAATGATTTAAAGCCTAAGAGAAATTGAGGAGAATTGAAGAATTGGAAGATAGATTTGAAGATTTCAAGTGCCAAAAGATCTAATAAAATCAAATATTGATACTGAAAGAGCAACCGAAAAACATGTGCATTGAAATTAGAGAAAGAAAACAAAGTTTTGATCATTCGAAGATAGGGTTCGATTGATCGACAAATCCTCGATCGATCAACAAAAGACATTGAAGAAATTTAAAATTATGTAGAAAAACATTACAATAAGACTTAAACATGAAAGCAACATTACATAACAAAACAAGAATAAGACAAAATAAAAAAGTTGGTTTTTCCTGTTTTTAAATTCAATTTTCCTAGCAAGATAACCTATCTGGTGAACCACACACGTCTGCTGAATATAGACCAATGATTATCCTTTTTCTAAGAGCCAAATTGTGTGTGCGAGTGTGGCCTAGTTAAAGAATGGTCCGAGAAGACTTCTGGGTACACTTAAGGTGGATCCTGCATGATTAATAATCGTATTTCATCTGTGACCTAATTAACACATATGGGATGCATGACTTTGTCATTTGTTTGCTTGGATGCGAATTGGAAGTCCTCCATGTAAAAAGAGTGGAGAGTCGAGTTATATATATATATATATATATATATATATATATATATATATATATATATATATATATATATATATATATATATATATATATATATATATATAGGGAAAAGGTACTATGTGCTCAACCTCAAGATAAGCTCCCGTGAGGTCGAGTTGTGTGGGCCCCATAGTGATGCATTTTCGACCATCAACACTTGTGCATTTGATGGGTACCCTTTAAATTATGGGATATCCCAAAAATCAGTAGTATATAGAACTCAGGTGGGCCATACCATCTAAAATTATGTGAAGACATTGTTAAAACATATAAAAGCACTTGGTGGGGCCCACCTGAGTTTTGCATGTGCCTAAAACTTAGTCTTAACCCTCATTCAAGTGGGACACACATATAATGGATGGGCTAGATTTGCTAACCACATCTTGGTGGGCCCTCAAAAATGGTTATGAATGTTTTAATGGTGCACGACCCCTCTCCATACGTATGTGGTGTGGCCCACACAAGTCACGGATTGACTTGATTTTGGGGACCTAGGCCCACAATGGAATGGTGCATCTGACTGATGGGGTAGATGTTCAAAACGCATCACGGTGGGGCCCACACAGCTCGACCTCATGGGACGGACTCGTGAGGTCGGCGCATATGTACCTTTTCCCCATATATATATATATATATATATATATATATATATATATATATATATATATATATATATATATATATGGGAAAAGGTACTATGTGCTGAGTTGATGGGAATGTCCGTGAGGTCGAAATTTGTGTGGGCCCCACCTTGTGATGCGTTTGAACATCTACCCCATTAGTCGGATGCACCATTCCATCGCGGGCCTAGGTCAAAAAAATTAAGTCAATCTCGTGGCTTGTGTGGGCCACACCACATCGAAGTTGAGAGGGGCCGTGCACCATTAAAACATTCATAATCATTTTTGGGCCCAGAGATGTGGTTTGCAAATCAGCCCCATCCATTATGTGGGTCCCATTTAGATGAGGGTTGGACCAAGTTTGAGACGCATGCAAATTTGGTGGGCCCCACCAAGTGCTTTTATATGTTTTGGCATGTCTTCACATGATTTTAGATGGTATAGCCCACACGAGTTCGTATACGGCTGATTTTTGGGATATCCCATAATTTAAAGGGGACCCATCAAATGCACGGTGTTGATGGTCAACTTGCATCACGGTGGGGCCCACACAGCTCGACCTCATGGGACGTTCCCATTAGCTCGAGCGCATAGTACCTTTTCCCTATATATATATATATACACTATAACTATAACTATAACGCCTTGGACGAAAAATGCCAAAAGCATACTCACATGAGTATGTTTCTAATGATACCCATGGTCTCACATGCTAGAATGCTTCATATGGGAGATATTTGTACCATTCATAAATGGCCCTTATCTCTTTATGCACCATGAGCTAAAAATGAATCTGGTTCACTCATCCGATGTGTGATTTTAACATTGATTTTTTTTTTTTTTCATTATGGTTCAATTATACGTGTCCTACCTTATAAAATAGTCACAGATTGGAGAACTTGATATTAGAGATTGGTCATTGATCGAGGAGAGTTGTGTTTTATGAATCTTAGTACAAAGATGAGACATGACCAACATAGATACTTCAGACACAACCGTGAACATCAATCTTAAAGATGTAGGTTCATCCAATGTAAGGGGACTGACTTAAGTTAGGATGAAATGTCTCCTCCATAAGGAACCAACTTAGAGTTGTTTATGCATTTTGCCTTTACCCTTCAAAGGAGTGTGTGTGTGTGTCATGGATATGGGATCTTGGTTTGGACCCTTGGACATTCACATAGGTGGATCTTTGTTCAAGTCAATAATTTAGGGCCCTATTAACTCAGACTGTGATTTGTGATCAAGGACTTAACTGAACACTAATTGATTAATCCTTCGACGTAAGGACATGTGAGGATTTTAGATCTTAATTGGGTGTCTTTAACTCATCTTAGGAGGCTACGTAGAAGCCACTCAAAATGGGTGATGCTGAATGCATCCATTAGGGTTCATTGATTCTCATATGGGCCCACAAGGGATCCACTAGTTTACCATGGGTTAGAATGATGTCTTGTTAGATTATGAATTTATTAATTGATTTTTCCATTAGGCCCATCACTTTAAAGGTTTAATAGACTTTTAAAAGATTTCCAACCATTAAAGTTTTATTTTAAGCACTAAAATCGCTTCGATCACACTTGATGATAATATGATAGCCTAGATCTAATGGTCCACTTTGTGATCAACATAGAATTTGGATACTCAACAGATGGCCTTAACAGTTGAGGGACTAGATCATAGGTATGTGCATGATGAATGTGAATTGGTGAGCTTCCTTCATAATAGAGTATATCAAAATCCGTAGAGTAACAAAGTATTATACTGAGTGTACCCATGAAACCCTAACACTCCTTACGTAATAATTCCCTCCTATTGCATAGAGGAACACCCCAAGGCTCATCATAGCCATTTTTTCTCTGTGTCGCCCAACCTAATGGACGGTTAATACATTTTCTTGGCCCCTTTAAGGGAAGAATATGTTCTCTTCTTAGGATCAACATTAAGTCAGGTAAAGACTCTTTGGTTTAGAAGGTTGGCATCGGCAAATCTGCATCATGGATATTGCTTACGTATTTAATTGTGTTCAAGTATGATCATAACTGTTTATGTATTTCCTTTTATTTAGAAACTTTTTTTTCGTTAGCTTGTTAGTACACAACACTGTCAATTCACACTTCCTTGTTAGCCACCCCACTAGGGATCGATACCAAGACCTCAGTGTTGAAACAAGGTATCTTTCACTCGTCTACCACTTGAGCTATGGATTAGGGTGTCTTTTATTTAGAAACTTGATATTAATACAAACAGAGTTTTCTATGGTGACTTTCTTATATAAATTATATTGGTACTAATTCTGAATGACGTATACACTAAGCACCCAACAAGTTCCACCAACAATAATTGAGTGTTAAAGAAGAAAATTTGAAGTTGATTTCTTAAGGTTTGCTACGATACATCCCAATGCATTATATAGGACACTTAAATAAATAAGTAGTAGGTGTACTTGTTCATTTTACTTGGACACTACTTAAATAAATAAAGAGTACACCAAACATGATTCACAACTTAGAAGCTAACCAAATATTGCAATTATATTTTCCAAGAATCACAGTGCTTACAGAAAATACGTAGATTTTTAAGGTTCATTTGCGCAAGCAAATGGGTTGGTGGCTTGAGTAGGCCCCTCTGTGATGATTATGTGAAATCCACCTCAACCACTGGGTGCTTCATGTTGAGGGTCAAATATTGCATATTTAACCCCAGTTATTACCTGAATTTACAAACATAATACTGTTTAACGACCCATTTTAATCGTGTTTGTGTCGTAGGGTGAATTTAGGAGCCTGGACTGAAAAAGGGTACTAAAAGCATGGAGTTAACTCTCATAAATCACCAAGGTAAGGGATGGACCCCAAGGGTCTGAGATCGAAGAATTTACATGCCAGAGATCCGAGAAAATCAAGCCATTCACGTTAAACAGGCTTAGAAATCGTCTAGAATGCAAGATCATAAGGTTCACACTATCTGTTCGGCTTGAAACTTTATATACGGCCTGAGGAGCACAAATTAGTTATACAAGTCGAATTTCAGCCATTGGATCCCTGTGAAAGTGGTCCAACGGATAGATCAGCCAACAAATAATTGATTTGGGGCCCACCTGATATCTGGATATGCTTCGATTTTGGTCTTAACCCCTTAAATTAGATAACAAAGAGGATGGACAGAGTAGATTTTTACACACATTGCAGTGGACCTCACATGTACATGCGAGAGTGCACAGGCGGTGCACTCCCGCACTGCACCGAAACACGAGAGGTCGGTCAGCCCCCGTTGACCAACTCTTTTCTTCAAGAATTCAAAAACCACTAGTGTCCTTAAGCATGTTGGCTATTTTTGGCTAGTGGGCCCCACCCATCATCCGTTCGAATGATCTGGACCGTTCATATGCTCCAAAGGGGGGGCATGACCATTGCCTAGGTAGCCTTTTGGCCACATGCAAACGTATACATGTGGATCGTCAGAAAACATAGGTTGAATGGTGAATTGGTTTGATATAGTGGACCACACCAAAACTCGATAAAAATCACTCTAACCCGATTGGTTTTTCGTCAGGAATCCAATGAATGAATCAGATTTCTTAAAAAAGTACTACGGGGGCCAACGACCTTCGCAACGTAAGAAAAATCGTAGGTTTATGGCCGAGCAACGCCCTGCCGCTGTGGACCAGCAACGTGATCAAGATCACGTTCAAAGTGATGATCTGGACCGTTCGTATTCCAGTCAGGCCCATTTCGTACGCTGCTGTGTGGTCAAATCTTCTTAAATAGGTGATCTTTCTTCGCAATCTCAGTTCAAACGCAAGAAATTCCTTGCTTTCGCTGCTGCTGTGTAAAGAAAACGCATGCCTGAAGTTTTCTTCCACCGACTGTTCTCTGCTATAAAAGGAGAAGGAGAGAAGTCCTGTAAGGAGTCCATCTTTGGACGTGAGCAGTCGTGGAGGCGTGGAGACGACAGGACACTTCTTCTTTCGTTCTTCTTTCCTTTAATTCTTTCCTTTAGATTCTAGTTAACCATGACTATGGCTAGCTAAACTTCTTAGCTAGGGCTAAGAGGTGAAGCTTATAGTGAGATGAGAGACTTTTCTTTATGCTTTGATTAATGTTAGGAACTCTATTTGATTCTAGTTTGATTATATGGAATGCCTTTAGTTTTTAATGGTTTGTTGTGACTTAAATTACAATGAATCTGCTATATCTTTGGATATTTTCCATGCATGTATGGAGGTTATGATCGTAGAAAACCTGTTGTTCACCATCATCTCATGGGCATGGATGGATGATGGAATTCTTCCCTACGTTCCTAACACTCTTAAATTGGATGTGGATTGGGTAAATTGTTGTTGTTTGCCATCGTCTCCTGGGCTTGATTTTGTGATGGAATCAATTCTAATTCTCACACCTCTCATCTCTTGAAAACTGGATCAAAGGAAGTTCAGATTTGATTTTTATGGTTATTTTCTCCAACTGGATGAAGATGGGACTTTAAGTCCAGTTGTGTTCTTGAATCAAGCGTAGATTTCCTTGATCTATACAAGTGGATCCTTGAAAACCCTAGTTTCCCACCTTTAAATATTACAAGTTTTAGTTTAAATATTTCACCATTATTCTCCTGAAATGTCCTGATTAGATTACATCTTCGCCTAGTTCTAGTTCAAATTACTTTCTGATTACGTACAAGGTACAGTCCCTGTGGATTCGACCTCGGTATTAATGAGTTTATTACTACATCACAACCCTATACTTGGGGTGTGAACAAGTTTTTGGCGCCATTGCTGGGGATTGACGGTTACGTTTTTATGAGATTAACTAGTTTTAGAATTAGGTTAAGATTATGATTTTTTTTTTTTATAGTTCTTAATTCTAGGTTTAGTTTTTTTTTTTTTTTTTTTTTTTTTTTTTTTTAATTTCTAAAAACTAACCTAACTTTTCTGTTTTGTATAACCCTGACATAGACTTTCTAAATTGGTTATCTCTTTCTAATTTTCTAGTTTTTCGAATTTCTATTTTTAGATTAGGGTTTGTTTTCTATTTTTAGAAATTTTCTAATTCTATGATTTCTTTTATTTTTAGAAACTAACTTACTTTCTAATTCTAGGTTAGGGCTTTTCTGATTAATTTTTAGAAACTAGGTTAGTTATTTTCCTTTTTAGAAACTTTTTCTAATATTAGAAACTAACCCATCTTTTTAATTTTTAATTTTAGAATTTTTATTTTTAGAAACTAACTTAGTTTTCTATTTCTAGGTTTAGAAACTTTCCTTTTTAGAAACTAACTTTCTATTTCTAGTTTTAAAAACTAATTTCTTTTGTTTTCTTTTGTAGGATCTTAACATAGGAACCTCCAATCTAGTAACTTGTTTCTAACTTCTCCTCCACCTACTTTCCATATTGCTGTAGGATTTTTCTTTTATTTTCTTTTAGGATTATATTCAAAATTAGGGTTTCACCACGTATATGCAAGAATGGGAACATCAGTATACTGAGATAGCTAAGAGACACTGGGAAGGGATATGTGATGATTATGATAGAAATCAACCTACGTCTCAGAATTTTTCTGAAACAATCATCGAGAACCGACCAGAGTATAACGCTCCATCGGTTAAGAAGTCCTTATGCAATCATATACGGAGAACAATTACACCCCACGAACAGTATGTGAGTGTTGGGGTTATCATAACTATGGGAGTGAGAATTATTATCACCCATCCGATAAAAAGAAAATAATGCGTGATTATATTATGAGTGATAATATGTATTACCAACCATCAAATTCTCTCACCTATGATCCATATGACTATAATCAGTGGAAACATCAATGTTGGGAAGATGAACCAGCAATATATCCTAGTGATAATTCTCTTGAGTCCTCTACCTTTGAAACCCAATCAGAAACAATCCAAGAGGACTCACTTCAAAAACTCATGAATGCACAAGAGCAGTTTAATCAAATTGTCATACAATCATGTGAATTGCTCAAATCCTTAATTCAAAGAATTCAGTCACACCTTATGGAGGAGGAAGAGGCTAGGTTATCCCAGCCTCAACCCAATCTAGAAGCACAATGTGAATAAAGTGATCATAACTCGCTTGTGGAAGAAACTGAAATTACGAATGAGGAGCTGGATTCCATTAATGAGCATATGGTTCAATTTTCCAATGAGTCAAACTCGATGACTGTCCAAAGGAATTATCAAGAGATGCGGGTGTCTTTCAAATATAATGATAGTGACACACTTCACTCACATGACACATGATTTCAATGATGAGGTAGATGTTAGTTTATTCGAACCTCAACATAATTTAGGAATAGAGTGTGAGGAAAGCGATCCCATCCCAAGTGTGCACTGCACGAAATTAGACGATGATGCGTATTGGGATGACAATTATGAATGTGCAGCTCAAATTCTCCTGGAATCAATCTTAAGTATGGTCTAGGTTAATGATCAAGAAGTACACGAAGTGATCGGTCATAAGGATCTACTCCACTCATCTGACATGCCTAATTTAAATGTAGAAGATGAGCCCCTTACAACCGACCCTTCCATCTCTTGTGAAACATGTTCGAACTACTCCTCTGAATTGAATGATGATATGAGTCAGGAGAAGGACGAGTTGCTCGATACGATTCTAGTATTTGAAACCACCCAGTTGAGGCCATCATTTGAGCTGTACACTTTTGGTGATTCAATGCCTCTACTGAGTAGCTTTAATGAATAAAGTGTTCACATTAATGCTTCCCCTATTGATTTTCAATCTGTCTATGCAAGACAAGAGCAAGAGAGCATGCATCCATTCCACTTTTAAAGACGATGAATTCCCTAGGTAGATCATCACGAACTTCAATGTGAAAAATAAGTCACTTTCAGCTGAATTTTTCAACTCTTTAGATGGTTGTTTGACACACTTTGCAGATTCAAACGATCCTATGATAAAAGACATAGTGAATGCCTTTCAAGACAATATCTCGATAGTTGTTATGGACTGAGAAAACCCTTAGTCTGAAGCCCCTCCTGTCCTAGATCCTGAATGTATACCATTAAAGGAGGAGGAGCTGACAATGGAACCGAAGTCTGGAACTTCGGAATATGTTGAGACTACAACACTTTCTGAATTTTATTTTTTTTGAATTTTATCTACCTGTAGTCTCTAATTTACCATGGAGTACTAATAATGAAACTTTTTCGGTTACAAGTGAATTATATATACTTTGGATACCTCAAGTAATTCAACGACAATTTTGTGCTGAGGTCCATAAATTTCTCTAGAAATTCATGCTCCAGGGCATCCAAGTCTATTGTAAAAAGGGCTTTTGGATGATCTTGTTGAGAAACTTACTGAGAAATTTATCAAGATACTAACTGGAAGAAGAACCATGCGACATGATTAAGTAGTTTTTCCCTAGCTTTCATAGAACTAGGATAGTTTGCTTGATGTCATTCTATGTTAGTTGGTTTTATGCCATTAGGTTAGTTTGTTTTCCCATTGTTTTAGGATAGTTTGCTTTTGTTGCTTAACTCTTGTGCCCAGCTGCCTTCACGCTGAAATCTCTCTGAGAAAAAGATGTTTAAACTCCGTCATCAAGTACTATCTTTCCATCACTTATCCTTTACTTTCGTTGTCTCATGTGCATTGCATGCTTCTTTCTTTTACATTGAGGACAATGTAGATTTTAGGTTGGGGATGGGAGATTAGGTTACGTAATCAGTATTTTCTTGGTCTTGAGCAAAATTTGTGGAAATTTTTTAAAATTATTCTGAAAATTCTTGTAAATTCGAAGTGATGTTAACGACCATCTTTGATTTAGAATTATAAGATATGTAATGTTGGTAATTTATGACTCCTAGATTCAACCATCTGTTAGACTTCACTGTTAAGTTCGAATTGTTAATTCATGATTAGAAGTTTTAAACATTAATTGAGTCATGATTTCACATGTCACACCCAATTTACACATTAAAACTTCAGTTTGATATTGAATTGTTAATCTGGTAGTCAATAGGCATGGAGCCAACCTGAGGAATTTGTCCATCATGTGGAAATAAAAAGGGTTGTCTTTAAAAAGGGTTGGGCGAACGGTTTTCACCATTGGTTTGCTCCCTATAGGTGAGGATTCGATTCCTCAAGGATGACATATGATGGTGTGAAGGCTGCTAATCAAAAAGATATTGAATTGTATGGCAAGTTTTAATTTATGTTCGGTTATCTGGAGTGCTCCTTTTGGTTATCAATGTTATCATGAAAAGTAACAATTGGATCTTTAATTGTGATAAGTCAAGGCTGCACTATACACCCATGGAACTTAATGTTTAGAATTTTTTTAATAGATGGATTAATACTTTGAACTTGAGTATGAAGTCTACTGTGCCATTGAGTCTATGAGAAAGTAATGCCCAACATTCATGAATCCTAGAATTCTATTGAATGGATTATTTTTCAAATATCACTCGGGTTTATAGGAATTGTCCCGTAATTCTTAATTTATTTTTCGCATACTTTGCTCGGGACTAGAAAAATGCTGGTTGGGGATTGTATTGAGCGTCAAATATTGCATATTAAACCCCAATTATTACCTGAATTTACAAACATAATACTGTTTAACAGCCCATTTTAATCGTGTTTGTGTCGCAAGTGAATTTAGGAGCCTGGACTGAATTTAGGAGCCTGGACTGATATCATCAAGAGCCTTCCGATATCATCAAGATTTGAATTTCAATGGTATCGAGGGTGCTTCAATATATCGATGCAAATATGATATTCTTAAGTTAAAATAGGGGCACCGAAGATCTTTCTGTCGATATTATCGAGTCACCTTCGATGGACTCGAGATTCAAATATCGATGATATCGATAGTTATATCAATACATCGATAAATCCGTCCAGATGTACATGTGGTTGCTGGACACTTTTGTCCTCATTCCGATGGAATCGATTTATCATCGAGGACATCGACAGCATAGGTCAATCATATTGAGATGTGTTTCGATAAAATCAACAAAGCAAGAAAACTTAGAGATTTTCTAATTTTGAAAAAGTTTTCTTAACTTAAAAACCCTATAATGTTCTAATATTGTGAAAAAGCACCCTCGAAGCCTGGACTGAATTTAGGAGCCTGGACTGAAGTTCCGACGTGTACGGCTAATATTGCATTCTTGGTGATTTAACAACCCATTTTAATCGTACTAAAAGCATGAATTTAACGCTCATAAATCACCAAGGCAAGGGACGGACCCCGGGGGACCGGGATCGAAGAATTTACACGTCAGAGATCTAAGAAAATCAAGTCACTCACGTTAAACAGGCCTGAAAATCGTCCAGAATGCAAGATCACAAGGTTCCCACCATCTGTTCAGCTGGAAACTTTATATATGGCCTGAGAACACAAATTAGCCGTACACGTCAAATTTCAGCCATTGGATCCCTGTGGAAGTAGCCCAACGGACAGATCAGCTCATAAATCATTGATTTGGGGCCCACTTGATATCTGGATATGCTTCAATTTTGGTATTAACCCCTTAAATTAGATGACAAAGAGGATGGATGAAGTAGATTTTTCACACACATTGCAGTGGACCTCACATGAACATGAGGGAGTGCATAGGCGATGCACTCTCGCACCGCACCAGAACATAAGAGGTCGGTTAGTGCTAGTTGACCAACTCTCTTATTCAAGAATTCAAAAACCACCAGCATCCTTACGCACATTGGTCGTTTTTGGCCAGTTGGCCCCACCCATCATCCGTTTGAATGATCTGGACCATTCATATGCTCCAAAGGGGGGGGCATGACCATCGCCTAGGTGGCCTTTTGGCCCCATGCAAACGTATACATGTAGATCATCAGAAAATACAAGTTGAATGGTGAGTTGGTTTGATACAGTGGACCACACCAAAACCAGATAAAAATCACATTTTCCCAACTAATTTTTCATCAGGAATCCAATAAACGAGTCAGATTTCTCGAAAACAAAGACTGCAGAGCCCACCGACCTTCACAACGCAAGAAAAATCATAGGTTTATGGTCGAGCAACGCCCAACCACTGTGGACCAACAACGTGATCAAGATCACGTTCAAAGTGATGATCTGTACCATCCATATTCCAGTCAGGCCCATTTTGCACGCTGCTGTGTGGTCAGATCTTCTTAAATAGGCGATCTTTCTTCACAATCTCAGATCAAACGCAAGAAATTCCTTTCTTTCTCTGCTGCTATGTAAAGAAAACGAATGCCTGAAGTTTTCTTCCACCAATTATTCTCTGCTATAAAAGGAGAAGGAGAGAGGATGTGTAAGGAATCCATCTTTAGATGTGAGCAGCCGTGGAGGCGTGGAGACGGTCGGATGCTTCTTCATTGGTTCTTCTTTCCTTTAATTCTTTCCTTTATATTCTAGTTAACCATGACTATGGCTTGCTAAACCTTTTAGTTAGGGCTAAGAGGTGAAACTTGTAGTGAGATGGAAGACTTTTCTTTATGCTTTGATTCATGTTAGGAACTCTATTGGATTCTAGTTTGATTATATAGAATACTTTTAGTTTTTAACGGTTTGTTGTTACTTAAATTACAATGGATCTGTGATATCTTTTGGTATTTTCCATGCATGAATGGAGGTTATGATCGTAGAAACCTTGTTGTTCACCATCGTCTCATGGGCATGGATGGATGATGGAATTCTTCCCTATATTCCTAACACTCTCAAATTGGATGTGGATTGAGTAAATTGCTATTGTTTGTCATCGTTTCCTGGGCATGGTTTTGTGATGGAATCAATTCTAAGTCTCACACCTCTCATCTCTTGAAAATTGGATCAAAGGAAATTTAGATTTGATTTTTATGGTTATTTCCTCCAACTGGATGAAGATGAGAGTCTAAGTCCAGTTGTGTTTTTGAATCAAGCGTAGATCTCCCTAATCTCTACAAGTGGATCCTTAGAAACCCTAGTTTTCCACCTTTAAATATTACAAGTTTTAGTTTAAATAGTTCACCATTATTCTCTTGAAATCTCCTGATTAGATTACATCTTCGCCTAATTCTAGTTCGAGTTACTTTCTGATTACGTACAAGGTACAGTCCCTGTGGATTTGACCTCGGTCTTACTGAGTTTATTACTACATCGCAACCCTATACTTGGGGTGTGACCACTTCACTCCTTGTTAGGCCCATAAACATAAAGTCAGCCCTATCCATGACTAAGGTGAACCATGCCATTAGAAATAATATACAGGCAACGCTCACCCTTTAAATTATTTCCCTTGGTATGGCTCACTTAAATCATGAATGGACCAAAATTCTGGTGTGGCGTCTAATAATTTGAATGGTTCTGGTGTAATCATTATAATGGCCCTGTAAAAATCAAGGGTATATCTCTCTCACATACACTCTAAAGTAAGCCCCCTGAACCCATAAATTTCCTTTCCTTCGCTGTAAAATCTCTATGCTCTTTTAAACGTTGGGATAGGGATGCTGCTCTTGATATTTGGCGGGGCCCACTGTCATGCATGCATATGTAAAATCTACTCCAAACATTAGATGAGTAATACCATTTTAGGCCTAGGCCAAAAAATCGAAAGGGTTTGGCTATTCGGCCTGCCACTAGCCAATGGCTACTGGTCGGTGCTCTGTGGGCCCCACCATGATATATGTGTTTCGTCCATGCCGTCCACCCACTCTTCTATATCATTTTATGGTATGTGCCCAAAAATGAGGTTGATCCAAATCTCAAGTGGACCGCACAATGTTGATTGAATGCCCACCATTAAAAATTTCTTAAGGACCACATGATAAAGCTCTCTCTCTCTCTCTCTCTCTCTCTCTCTCTCTCTCTCTCTCTCTCACACACACACACACACACACACACACACACACACACACACACACACACACATATATATATATATATATATATATATATATTCCCTTCATCTAAGTCAGTATGACCTAATCAATCGGTTATATGTCAAATAACCATTACAGTGGTCCCTAGGAGGTTTTAAATGGTGGAAGTTCAATCACTACTGTTTTCTCATGATGTGGTACACCTGAGATTTAGATCAACTCTTTTTTGGCATCAAGCCCTAAAATTATCTATCAAAATGGATGAACAGCGTGGATAAGACATATACATCATGGTGGGATCCACATAGCACCGTCTACGAGACACGTGACTTTTGGTGGTGTCACTACCCAAACCGCGCCACAAAAAATCATGTTGACTTGTGATTCTTAGTGGCCATACCACGATAAAACAGTTTGAAGAGAAACGTCCACCCTTATTTTTTCGAAAGCCCACCATGATAATTTTATGAGATCCACTCCAACCACTGGACGCTGTACAAAAATTTAAGCTTAAGGCTTAAAAATAAGTCCCATCCATGATTCAAGTGCTTCTCAGTACCATGGGAAACAATTCAAAGGGTGAGCGTTGACCCCCTGTGCACTGTTTTTAATTTTTTGGTCCATCTAAATAATCATATATGGCTGATTTTTGGGCCTTAGGGTCTACCATGGGGTGAAGCTCCTAGTGGTTCAGGTGATTTCACATAAACATCATGGTGGGTAGAGCTGGGCACGGGCGACTGGACTCGCCTAACTTGTCTAGATTCAACTTGATCCGAACCAAGTGGGTGAACCGATCCAAATCGAGTTGACTTCATCCAATCCGAACTCAAATTGAGTCGAGTTCGAGTCACCTAGTAACTTGACTTGACCTGAAATCCAACTCGATATTGACTCGACTCATATATATATATATATATATATATATATATATATATATATATATATATATATATGGAAAAGGTACAATGCGCTTGAGCTGATTTTAACGCCCCATGAGGTCGAGTTGTGTGGGCCCCACCGTGATGCATTTCGAACATCTACCCCATCAGTCAAATACACCATTCCATCGTGGGCCTAGGTCTCAAAAATCAAGTCAATCCGTGACTTGTGTGGGCCACACCACATACAGAAGTGGGGAGGGGCCGTGCACCATTAAAACATTCATAACCATTTTTTAGGGCCCACCGAGATGTATTTTGCAAATCCAGCCCATCCATTATGTGTGTCCCACTTGAATGAGGGTTCAGACCAAGTTTCAGGCGCATGCAAAATCAGGTCGGCCCCACCAAATGCTTTTATATGTTTTAATAGTGTCTTCACATAATTTTAGATGGTATGGCCCACCTGAGTTCCGTATATGGCTGATTATTGGGATATCCCTTAATTTAAAGGGTACCCATCAAATGCACGGTGTTGATGGTCGAAACACATCACGGTGGGGCCCACACAGCTTGACCTCACGGGAGCTTATCTCGCCCCCCCCCCCACACACACACACACATATATATATATATATATATATATATATATATAAACCCGTGTAGCTGATGGATAGGCTACAATTCTGACAAGTGAATCTAGGTTTTGAGTTGTGATTTCAACCCATGGATACCCGTTGCACCGAACCAAATCGGTGCAAATATGACCTAACTCGGTACTTGTGACCGGGTCAGACTTGGTCTGAATTAGTCCAAACTAGACCTAGACTCGGATTGGGGTCAGACATGTTGGACTCGATACCGAGTCGGGTCGGGTTCAAGTCAAGCCTATTTCAAAACCGGATCAAGTCGGGTCAGTCTTAACCCGGTCCGACTCGACTCGATGCCCAACTCTAATGGTGGGGTCTACCAATCTGCCACCCATTTTAAGAAGGCAATGGGATGATAATTCTCATTAAAATAATTTTGAAAAAATCTCCATAGTTCAATATTAGTCAGGTCTTTTTTCTTTTTTCTTTTTACAAAATTCCTAAAAAATTATAATTGCTACTAATTACAATATCTAGATATTGCAATACTTGATAATTAAAATATCTAGGGCATTCAAATACCCCGAATACAAATGCAACCCTCAATCCAAACACCCCTAAGATAGTTTGGAATCTAGCTACATATTGGGTGGGCCTTCTTCAATTGTAGATACCATTTATTTGATATGACCCTTCTTTTGATGGCTATGCCTAGGACAATTCTCAAACGTTCATCTAAGATATTGAAATTCTTGGTAATTGAACTTTCTTCGATTGTAGAAACCATTTATTTGATATGACCCTCCTTTACATAGCTATCCCAAGATAAATCTCAAAATAGATATTTCAAGCCATCAATTATAAGAAGGTTATGGTGATAATTCATGTTGAAAGCAAAAGAGCCAAACTATCAGAGGGCTGAAATAGTTCAACTGAGAGATTTAATTTGTTATTCTTCCACCGTTCGAAGCAGGATTGGGGGAATGTGGACATCCAAAGTTGATGGGGATAAGGAGCTGCACTGCCTCGACTAGGCTTCCTTTGTGCTAACATGCCAGGATTTGATTGGACAAAGGGCCAGAATGATGGGATGTATGTGCTCAATCAACTAATTTTCGAACGTGCTTTGCATGGGAGGGGATTCAGTTGCGTCGGAGTAACAAAAGTTGGGTTATATTGTGATGTGGAGCTCACCTTAACATATGTGTTGCATATCCACTATCCATCTATTTTTCCAGTTCATTTTAGGTAATGGGCAGAAAATAAAGCAAAAAAAAAAAAAAATCTGTGCAGGAGGGAGCTTGGTACCCAATGGACGCAGGTTGCCTGCAACCCTGGCTGCAAGTGGGGCCCACCATGATGTTTGTGAGAAATCTACTGTCTATACATTTTTCAACTCATGTTAGTTATGAACTAAAAAAATGAAGCAAATTCAAAACTCGTAAGTGATCCTGCCACATTGAGGCAGAAGGGAGGTCAGTCCAAGCTAGGGCAGTACACAAGAGAGGACAATTGCTTGTGACTCTGACTGCAAGTGGGGTCTACCGTGATGTTTGTGTGCAATCCCTACTCTTTCTGTTCATTTTTCAGATTATGTTAATTCATGAACAAAACAATGAGACAGATTCAAAACTCAAGTGGTCCACATGACAGGAAACAGTGGAGATTGAACACCTGCACCATTAAAACATTCATTGGACGATCAGACTAATATTTTTGTGCAGTTCATCCTGGTGGGAATGACCTCATGAATGGTTTGAATGGCTTATAAACATCTCAGTGTATTCTCGGAAGGTTTTAACAGTAGACATTTCCTTCCACGACTCCTGTCATGTGGCTTTCCAAAATAAAACTCAATTACGGAGAATGGCCGTTATTGCAATTTGGTGGTCGGTTTAGGAAGAAAGAAATGGGAGATGCTTTAGGGATATCTCAAATTTTGAAGTGTTTATATCTAGTTAGGCAAAGCGGTTAATGATAGAACGGGTTGTTTATGTAGTCAGCCTTAAGAAATGTGATTTTTTTTTTCTTGGAGTCTAGTAGAATCTACTATTGTTGGGATTTTTGGCCTGCGGAATCACACAGATCTAGATCTAGGATAGCAATCCAATGACACCAAGCACACACACAAGAAAAGAGAACACATAGATTTAACATGGAAAACCCTTGCGGGAAAAAACCACGGCACAAAGCGACAGATCACCACTATGAAAGCATCAATTACAAAGAGAAAAGACTTACCCGATTCGAACAACCTCGAATCTCACCCTTGCTACACCCTTTGATAACCCTAGAACTCTTTGGAATACCTTTAGGAAGTCTTGGAATCATGTTAGAATAGCCCTAGGGACCCCAATTTATAGTTTTGGCAACTTCCCTTTCGTATCCCAGTTGCGAAAGGACTTGCGTCACAAAATCCGCGAAACTCCTTTCGCATCCCAGTTGCGAAAGGACTTGCAACACAAAATCCGCGAAACTCCTTTCGCATCCCAGTTGCGAAAGGACTTGCGTCACAAAATCCGCGAAACTCCTTTCGCATCCCAGTTGCGAAAGGACTTGCAACACAAAATCCGCGAAACTCCTTTCCGCATCCCAGTTGCGAAAGGACTCAGATTTAAGACATCTCGCAACAATCTCCACCATGTCTTCAATCTTCAACCGTGTAGCTTCTTGACCTCTTCTCTTATTTCTGCATCACATCATAACTCAAGATCACATTGGTCAACCAGCGCCAATCACGGATGCTAGAATATCTCTGAGAAGCTGATCTCTTCTCTCTGAGAATAACCCCTCACTATCAACCTCGTCCTGTATCTATACTGTATTCTCATGAAGGTCCACCTGCATCCAATCGCTCACTGGCCCACTGGAAGCTCCACCCGCTCCCATATGTCAGTTTGGTACAACGAATCCATCACATCACCCATAGTCACCTTCTACTTCTCAGCACCAGGCTCACCTAGAGCCATCAGAATAAAAGATGGGTCCTCTGCGATATTAGAGTCGTCCATGTACCACGCCGATATCCTGCGATCATGTCGTATGATTCTTCACACAGGTGGCTGCTTCACCTGCTCTGTGTCCCTGTCCGCACGTCTCAGCCTTCCTGCCCTGCCCGCTCATGTGGTCATGCCCATCATGCCACATACGTGCAGAGGTGGAATCCGCTACATCCACTGTAGCTCCACCTTTTGAAGTGCTCGCGATCAACCTGTAAACATGATCGAGTCGTTGCGCTTTCATGATTACCCATGCCCCCTTAGATACTTTAAGAGCACCATCAATACATGTGTACTTGCATCCTTTTGCCTCAAGTACACCAAGAGAAATCAGATTCTACTTCAAATCAGGAACGTGCCTCACATCTGTCAAGGTACGCTTCACCCCATCAAACATCCTGATGTGCACCGTACCAACAGCCACAACATTACAGGCAAAGCCATTGCCCATAAACACCTGTCCACCATCGCACTCCCTGTAGCTGGTGAACTAACTCCGATGAGGAGTCATGTGAAAAGATGCCCCTGTGTCTAGCATCCACTCATCCTTACGATCATCGTATGACCGTCTGAGTGAAGACACAGACAAAACATCACCATCACATCCACTCGGTTCATCTGACGTGGCAGTGTTAGCCTCCCTGCATGAAGCCTCAGAATCTTCCTTCTTAGATTTAGGATTTTCACAATCCCTCTTCACATGTCCTTCCTTCCCACAATTCCAGCACTTTACCTTTCCTTTGCCCTTGCCCTTGGATTTGGATCTAGAGCCTGAAGAACCTGTACCTTGTTCAGAATTCCTACCCATTGTAAACAGTACATCAGAAGATGTCCCCATGTTGCTGTCTAGCTGTCTCATAGCCTTCCCTTAAAGGGCTGAGATAACAGTGTCGACACTCAGGGTTTTATTCATGCTGCACATAGTGTTCTTGAATGACTCATAGGACACCGGGAGAGAATTCAGCAACATACATGCTTGTTCTTCATCTTTCATCACTTCCTCCATATCCAGCAATTTGTAAACCAATTTATTAAAGTTGCTGATGTGAGCCTCCAGATCTCCACCCTCTGCCATCTTGAAGTTATACCACTGCCGCTTCAAGTGTAGACGATTTTCAGAGGATTTCTTTGCATAGACATCCTCTAACTTCGCCCATAACTTAGCCGCAGTTTTCTCCCTCATGACGTTGTAGAGAACCTCATCCGCGAGACATAAACGGATCGATGATAAAGCCTTCTTATCAAGAGTATTCCAATCACCATCAGTCATAGTGGACTTCCGCTCCTCAAGAGCACCATCTTCGCCTTGTTGATTAAGGAACTCATCATCTTGATCTTCCATAACTCAAAATTATTTTTCCCCAGTACTTCTCAATCTCATACCGGCGCTCGCCATTATTACTAATCCCTCGATTCGGATCGTGTCCCAACCGATTGCTCACGATACCACTTGTTGGGATTTTTGGCCTGCGGAATCATATAGATCTAGATCTAGGATAGCAATCCAATGACACCAAGCACACACACAAGAAAAGAGAACACACAGATTTAACGTGGAAAACCCTTGCGGGAAAAAACTACGGCACAAAGCGACAAATCACCACTATGAAAGCATCAATTTCAAAGAGAAGAGACTTACCCGATTCGAACAACCTCGAATCTCACCCTTGCTACACCCTTTGATAACCCTAGAACTCTTTGGAATACCTTTAGGAAGTCTTGGAATCATGTTAGAATAGCCCTAGGGACCCCAATTTATAGTTTTGGCAACTTCCCTTTCATATCCCAGTTGCGAAAGGACTTGCGTCACAAAATCCGCGAAACTCCTTTCGCATCCCAGTTGCGAAAGGACTTGCAACACAAAACCCGTGAAACTCCTTTCTCATCCCAGTTGCGAAAGGACTTGCGTCACAAAATCCGTGAAACTCCTTTCACATCCCAGTTGCGAAAGGACTTGCAACACAAAATTCGTGAAACTCCTTTCCGCATCCCAGTTGTGAAAGGACTCAGATTTAAGACATCTCGCAACAATCTCCACCAAGTCTTCATTCTTCAACCGTGTAGCTTCTTGACCTCTTCTCTTATTTCTGTATCACATCATAACTCAAGATCACATTGGCCAACCAGCGCCAATCACGGATCTGATAGTACCTGCTATACCGTCGGCGCGAATATCTCTGAGAAGCCGATCTCTTCTCGCTGAGAATAACCCCTTGCTATCAACCTCGTCCTGTATCTATACTGTATCCTCCTGAAGGTCCACCTGCATCCAATTGCTCACCGGCCCACTGGAAGCTCCACCCGCTCCCATATGTCGGTCTGGTATAACGAATCCATCACATCGCCCATAGTCACCTTCTACTTCTCAGCACCAGGCTCACCTAGAGTCATCAGAATAAAAGATGGGTCCTCTGCGATATTAGAGTCGTCCATGTACCACGCCGATATCCTGCGATCATGCCGTATGATTCTTCACACAGGTGGTTGCTCCACCTGCTCTGTATCCCTGTCCGCACGTCTCAGCCTTCCTGCCCTGCCCGCTCATGTGGCCATGCCCATCATGCCACATACGTGCAGAGGTGGAATCCGCTACATCCACTGTAGCTCCACCTTTTGAAGTGCTCCCGATCAACCTGTAAATATGATCGAGTAGTTGCGCTTTCATGATTACCCGTGCCCCCTTAGATACTTTAAGAGCACCATCAATACATGTGTACTTGCATCCTTTTGCCTCAAGTACACTAAGAGAAATCAGATTCTACTTCAAATCAGGAACGTGTCTCACATTTGTCAAGGTATGCTCCACCCCATCAAACATCCTGATGTCCACCGTACCAACAGCCACAACATTACAGGCAAAGCCATTGCCCATAAACACCTGTCCACCATCGCACTCCCTGTAGCTGGTGAACTAACTCCGATGAGGAGTCATGTGAAAAGATGCCCCTGTGTCTAGCATCCACTCATCCTTACGATCATCGTATGACCGTCTGAGTGAAGACACAGATAAAACATCACCATCACATCCACTGGTTCATCTGACATGGCAGTGTTAGCCTCCCTGCATGAAGCCTCAGAATCTTCCCTCTTAGATTTAGGATTTTCACAATCCCTCTTCACATGTCCTTCCTTCCCACAATTCCAGCACTTTACCTTTCCTTTGCCCTTGCCCTTGGATTTGGATTTAGAGCCTGAAGAACCTGTACCTTGTTCAGAATTCCTACCCATTGTAAACAGTACATCAGAAGATGTTCCCATGTTCTTTGTCTGTCTCTCATAGCCTTCCTTGAAGGGTGAGATAATGATGTCGACACTCAGGGTTTTATTCATGCTGCACATAGTGTTCTTGAATGACTCATAGGACGCCGGGAGAGAATTCAGCAACATACATGCTTGTTCTTCATCTTTCATCACTTCTTCCATATCCAGCAATTTGTAAACCAATTTATTAAAGTTGCTGATGTGAGCCTCCAGATCTCCACCCTCTGCCATCTTGAAGTTATACCACTGCCGCTTCAAGTGTAGGCGATTTTCAGAGGATTTCTTCGCATAGACATCCTCTAACTTCGCCCATAACTTAGCCGCAGTTTTCTCCCTCATGACGTTGTAGAGAACCTCATCAGCGAGACATAAACGGATCGATGATAAAACTTTCTTATCAAGAGTATTCCAATCACCATCAGTCATAGTGGACTTCCGCTCCTCAAGCGCACCATCTTCGCCTTGTTTGATTAAGGAACTCATCATTTTGATCTTCCATAACTCAAAATTATTTTTCCCTGAGTACTTCTCAATCTCATGCACCGGCGCTCGCCATTATTACTAATCCCTTAGATTCAGATCTGTGTCCCAGCCGATTGCTCTGATACCACTTGTTGGGATTTTTGGCCTGTGGAATCACACAGATCTAGATCTAGGATAGCAATCCAATGACACCAAGCACACACACAAGAAAAGAGAACACACAGATTTAACGTGGAAAACCCTTGCGGGAAAAAACCACGGCACAAAGTGACAGATCACCACTATGAAAGCATCAATTACAAAGAGAAAAGACTTACCCGATTCGAACAACCTCGAATCTCACCCTTGCTACACCCTTTGATAACCCTAGAACTCTTTGAAATACCTTTAGGCAGTCTTGGAATCATGTTAGAATAGCCTTAGGGACCCCAATTTATAGTTTTGGCAACTTCCCTTTCGTATCCCAGTTGCGAAAGGACTTGCGTCACAAAATCCGCGAAACTCCTTTCGCATCCCAGTTGCGAAAGGACTTGCAACACAAAATCCGCGAAACTCCTTTCGCATCCCAGTTGCGAAAGGACTTGCGTCACAAAATCCACGAAACTCCTTTCACATCCCAGTTGCGAAAGGACTTGCAACACAAAATCCGAGAAACTCCTTTCCGTATCCCAGTTGCGAAAGGACTCAGATTTAAGACATCTCGCAACAACTACCTCGGCGAACTCTCCCTTCTCCTTCTTGTAATCCTTTTTCTTTCCTAATATATATGTCATGACTTTTCAATAATAAAAAAACTCCTATCATGTGGCTCACTTAAGTTTAATTTGGATCTGCCTCATTTTATTTATGCCCGAACATGAGCTGGAAAAATGGATGGACAAAGTTAATTTCTCACAAATATCACGGTGGCCCACCTAGCTTCCCACGAAGGAACTTCTACAGTTTAGGTCCTAGGCAATTCACGTCCATTGAAGGCAGCCCTCACTATTGTTATGTGGGATAAGAGAGACCCAACCAGACTGTACCTCCACACCCAACTGCAAGTTCCTCTGCTCTAAACTAAGTGGGGCCACCATGATGTTTGTGAGAAATCCACTCCATTCATCTGTTTTGCCATCTTCTGATAGGGCATGAGATAAAAAATGAGGCAAATGCAAAACTAGGGTAGGCTATGCCCTTGGAAAAAGTGCGAAGAGACAAAAGGGGATTTAGTGAGGATGAGTAAACACAGACTCCTGTAAACCATCTCGATGTATGTGTTGTATATCCACATTGTCCATCCATTTTTCAGATAATTTAGGGCACAACCCAAAAAAACATGAAGTAGATCAAAATCTCAAGTGTTGGGGTCCTGCTCATGTGAATGTGGGACCCACATGTGTGGCCTTAAGTAGTCTTTTCTTTGATCACATATGTGTGATGGTATTTTGTTCTTTTGGCTCATTTCTCTCTCTTTTTAAAAATAGAATGAAAAGATATATATATATATATATATATATATATATATATATGTGGGAAAAGGTACGAAAAGGTACAATGAGCCGAGCTGATTTTAACGCCCCATGAGGTCGAGCTGTGTGGGCCCCACCATGATGCGTTTCGAACATCTACCCATTAGTTAGATGCACCATTTCATCGTGAGCCTAGGTCTCAAAAATCAAGTCAATCCGTGACTTGTGTGGGCCACACCACATACGTATGGGGAGGAGAGGCCGTGCACCATTAAAACATTCATAACCATTTTTGAGGGCCCACCGGGATGTAGTTTGCAAATCCAGCCCATCCATTATGTGTGTCCCACTTGAATGAGGGTTCAAGCCAAGTTTCAGGCGCATGCAAAACTCAGGTGGGCCCCACCAAGTGCTTTTATAATTTTAGATGGTATGGCCCACCTGAGTTTCATGTACGGCTGATTTTTGGGATATCCCATAATTTAAAGGGTACCCATCGAAAGCATGGTGTTGATGGTCGAAACACATCATGGTGGGGCCCACACAGCTCGGCCTCATGGGAGCTTATCGTCAGCTCGAGTGCATTGTACCTTTTCCATATATATATATATATATATATATATATATATATATATATATATATATATATATATATATGAGTAATGCTCACACACAACTAGTTGGACCGTGAGTTTTGGTCCAACTAGCTGGGCATTTAATGCTAATTAATGTTGAGACAGAGGGGCGTTTACTTCACGTTAGCCTTTTAAGAGGTCTTTAGAAAATGATCTCTAACTTGGGTGGGCCTCACTGTGTTGTTAATGTAAAATTTACCTCGATCATCATATGTGTCACATCATGTTAAACTTATGGACTGAAAATAAACCCCATTGGTAGCTCGGATGGAACACACAATTGGAAACAATATGCTAAAGAAGCTCACCCTCCAAAATGATTGTTTGATGAGGCCACTTGAATCACTTATGGATATGATTTTTAATTCCTGCACCTAGTCTTTACTTTCGCATCTAATGGTTGGAGCTGATTTCACATGCTCATGATTGGGGTCCGGTAAAAATCAAAGGTGGATGTCTCCCCTTCAAATATTCCATTGGTGTGGCTCACCTGAATTACAAATTTACCTTACATTTTCTCTTTAGACCTACAATGAGATTGCACATCTAATGGTCGAAGTGGATCTTACCTACCTGATAAGGTGGGCCATATAAAAAATCGAGGTAAGCTTTCTCTTATGCCGTTAAACTTCTTTGTATTCCTCGAGAGAAAAGGTGCCTGTTCCCAAAAAAGTGGGAGTACATTAGGTGCAACTTGTACATATGCAGTTATGTTCATCCCTCATCCTGGGCCTACCTTGATAAAGGGATTGTATATCCATTCTCTACATCTATATTTTTAGCTAATGATAAGAAAGGATTCCAAAAACGAAATAGATACATATTTCAGGTGGACCACACCATAGAAATAGTGGTGATTGGCCATTAAAAACTTTTTATGGGCCAAAAGTTTTGGCTTAAGCTGAAATTTATTTTTAATTTTATTTTCCTTCATCAAGGTCTTTGTGACATTATTAATAAGTTGGGTGGCAAGTCAAAATTACGGTGGGCCCTAGGAAATTTTAGTGGTAAAAGTTCAATTTTTACTATTTTCTATTTGGTGTGGACCACTCGAGATTTATAATTGGTTCGTTTTTACATCAATGTTCTAAAATGAGCCAAAAAAAAAAAAACCAATGGACTGCATGGATATACAATACATACATGAAGGTGGGTGACATGGTCAGGGACAAACTGTGTTGCATAACGGCACTTAATCCACTCTTGATATTTTTCCTAACATGGCTCTTTTTTTTTTTTTTTCCTTATAAGGAAGCTAGAAGAAGCTTAACGGTGGAAGAGGAATGTTTAACCTTATTTTTATTAGGCCTATCATGATGTCTTGACGTGCATGTTAGATCCGCTACGACTATCAGATGTGTGATCTTATTCTACATCTAGAAACAAAATATTATAATGACTTTTGATTTAGGTAAGACACACCAATAGAAAAGGTAGAGGGACAGACATCAACCTTTGATTTTTACAGTAACCACTATCATGAGTAAGTGAAATCCATTCCAACCATTAAATGTCACATCAAAAGCTAGGCATGGAACTCAAAAATCAGGCCCATACTGGATTTAAGTGTTCCTCATGAAAGGAATTATTTTAAAAGGTGAGCTTTTTTTTTTTTTTAACACTATTTTTAATTGTGTGGTCCAATTAAACCATGGATGGAGTTGGTTATCTGTTCTTAGATCTAACATGGGGTGACACATGTGATGGTCAAGGTGGATTTTATATTAACAACACAGTGGGGCCCACCCAAGTCAAAGATCATTTTTAAAAGATCTCTTAAAAGGCTAATGTGAAGCAAACGCCCCTCTCTCTCAACATTAATTAGCATTAAATGCCCAGCTAGTTGGACCAAAACTCACGGTCCAACTAATTGTGTGAGCATCTCTCTCTCTCTCTCTCTCTCTCTCTCTCTCTCTCTCTCTCTCTCTCTCTCTCTCTCTCTCTCTATATATATATATATATATATATATATATATATATATATATATATATATATATATATATATGGGAAATGCTCACACAAAACTAGTTGGACCATTTAAATTGGTCCAACTAGCTGTGCATTAAATGTTAAAATTTCTATTTTCATTTACATGTAATGCACCACATGTGAGGATATGTAACACTTAATTTTACGTAAATATGTTGAGAATTATGTGTCATAGATCCAACTCGTTTATTAAATAGAGCACGCTAATAAAATTTTATGTACTAAAATTTAGTAAATTTTCATCACCACTAGATCCACACACGTAACTTGAATATGGACTATTGGAGTAGATTTCTAACAGATGGACTATTAGAGTAGATTTCTAACAGTTCACTTTTCTTGTAGATGATATCTTACTATTGATTTTTTTTTTTTCCTTCATATGCTTACAATAGACCCTACCCAATCAATAGACTGAATTTGCAAGATATGTGATGCATCACCCAAATATATCGTATGTATACAGCTTCTTTAGTGTCCCCATTATTTTCTTTGTAAACACTCGGCTTCCTCTTTTCTCTCTCCTTATTTAACATCTTTTACCTTATGTAATGCTCTCTCATTTAGCAAAGGGTTAGTGCTCTGTGGGCCCCATCATCATGTATGTGTTTCATCCATTCCATTCATCTTTTTTTACCGATCATTTTAGGGCTTTATACAAAAAAATGAGAGGGATATAAATCTCGGGTGGACCACACCACAGGAAAACAATAGTCATTGGATATCCACATTTAAATCCTACTAAGGTCCACTGTACTGTTTATTTGACATCCAATCTGTCAATTAGCTCATATAGATCCAGATGAAGGGAAAAAACAAATATCATCTTGATCCAAAACTTTTATGGCCCCTACAAGTTTTTATTGGTCAACGATAATTCATCACTGGTTCCTGTAATGTGGTCCACTTGAGATTGGGTTATACCTCATTTTTGGTATTATACAGTAAAATAATCTAGAAAAATAGACATACCGCATGGATGAAACACATACATCACGCTATGGCCCACACAGCACCGACCACGGGCTAGCAGGGGAGTAGTCGATCCGTTTCCCTTCTCCGCCAGCAATGACGCTGGTTGATTAGCTATTGAACTTAGCGAGTCTCGATTCTCGCTACTGAAGTGATGTCACGTTCTGTAGGCCCCACCAAGATGAATGTATTGCATCCACACCGTCCATTCATTTGAAAAGATCACTTTATGACTTTACAAAAGAACCGGAGCAGATCCAAAGCTCAAATGGATCCCACCATAGAAAATAGTGGGGATTGAATGCCTACCCTTAAAACACATCTTGAGGCCACGTAAGTTTTCAATCAAGCTGATATTTGTGTTTTCCCTTATTCCATGTCCGTGCTAACTTATAAATAGGTTGGATATCAAATAGACACCATAGTGGGCCCTATGAAGGTGTCAACAGTAAGTGTCATTCTCCCCACTGTTTTCTGTGGTGGGGTTTACTTGAGCTTTGGATCTACGTCATTCTTTGACTCATGCCTTAAAATGATCTCTCCAAATGTATGAACGGTGTGGATACAACACATACATCATGATGGCCTCACAAAACGTGTGACATCACTTCAGGTTCAGTAGCTAATCGGCAAGGCAAGCGTTATGACTCATGAGCATTAAATTCCGACCTTAAAATATTTGTACTATTGGTGTTTTGGAAACACATTTCTCTTCGACTTTCGCTCCTATTGTTTTTTTTTTTTTTCATGGATATACTTAATATGTATGTAAGATCCACTCGGACCATTAGATGAATAATCAAGTAATAGGCCTAGTATCAATAAATCAGGCTAACCAGCGATTCAAAAGAGCCACACCAATGAGAATAATTAGGAGATAGACATCCACCCTTGATTTTTACATGGCCAATCATGATGATAATTTGAAATATATTCCAACTATTAGATGTCATACTGAAAGTAAGCTTAGGTCCCAAAAATCAGATTTATATATCATTCATGTGAGCCACACTAAGGGAAATTGTTTGGAGGGTGAACCTTTCCATGTACAGTGATTCCAATAGTGTGGTCCTCTTGAACTAGGGATGGAGATAAATTTTGAGAGCTTACTCTAAAATGGAGTGACATCCGTGATGGTCGGGGTTGATTTTACATTAACACCATGATGGGCCACCCAAGCTGTGACCACTTTTCTATGCTAAAATGAAATTAGTAGGCAATGAAAGCATTTACGTTAATTAAGAAGAGAGTTTTCATTAAATGCACTAGTTGGACGAAAATGTAATGTCCAACTAGTTGTGTGTGAGCATTACTCTTAGAGATGCTCACACACAACTAGTTGGGTGAGTTTTGGTCCAACTAGTTGTGCATTAAATGTCAAAATTCCTATTTTCATACACATGTAATGCATCACATGTGAGGATATGTGACGGTGAGTTTTACATTAGTATGTTGGGAATTATATGTTATAGATCTAAGCCATTTATCAAATAGAGCACGCTAATGAAATTTTATGTATTGAAAGTTAGTAAATTGTCATCACCAATAAAACCACACATGTAACTTGAATCTGAACTGTTGAAGTAGATTTTTAACAGTTTACTTTTCTTATAGATGATATCATGCTATCGATAAATATATATATATATATATATATATATATTCCCATATACTTACAATAGACCCTAATCAATTAACGGACCGGATTTGCAAGATACATTGCGCATCACCCAAGTATATCATGTGTGTACACCTTCTTTAGTGGTCCTTTGTAAACATTTCTCCTCCTCTTTTTTCTCTCTTCATTTAAACTATTTTTTCCTTATTTAATGCTCTCCATTCCATATACGTTTGGCAGGAGCAAATCACGTCACTAAGTTATGTGGGCCCCATGATGATATATGTGTTGTATCTATACCACACATCTATTTGGAGAGATCATTTTAGGGCATGGTTAAAAGAATGATGCAGATCCAAAACTGGAGTGGACCCCACCACAAAAAATAGTGGGGAGAGTGACACCTATTGTTGAAACCTTCCTAAGGTCTACCATGATATTTATTTGAGATCCAACTTGTTCACAATATAACATAAACATTAAAGAAGGGAAAGCACAAATATTAGCTCGATCAAGAACTTTTGTGGCCATTAGAAGTTTTTAATGGTGGGTGTCACCCTCTCCACTGTTTTCTGTGGTGGAGTCCATTCCAACTTTGGATCTTACTCATTCTTTGGTTCATGCCATAAAATAGTCTCTCTAAATGGATGGACGGTGTAGATACAAAACATGCATCATGGGGGGACCCTAAGAACTAGGTGATGTCACTTTAGCGCAGAAGCAAATCCGCAGATTTCCTGCAAATAGGAACGCAGGAAGTTCCTGCGCTGGGAACCAGGTGGGGCCCACTATGATGTTTGTGAGAAATCCTACCCGACCATCCGTTTTTTGAGTTCAATTAAGGACATGAAGCCAAAAATGAACCGTTTCCAAGGCTAAAGTGGGCTGAAAATGTGATAATTGAACGTCCACAGTTGAAATATTCATAGGCCATGGAAGTTTTGAATCATGCTAATATTTGTGATTTTAGTTCATCCTAGTAGGAATGAAGTTATTAACGGTATGGATGGCTTGTAAACATCAATGTCGAACCCGGGTAGGTTTTAACGGTAGGAATTTTCCTAACCACATTTTCCTTTAGTACGGTCCACTTGTGCTTTGGATACAGTTCATTTTTGGCATCATGTCCTGAAATGAACTCAAAAATGGATGGAAGGGGAGGATTTCTCACAAACATCACAGTGGGCCCAGGGCAGGAACTTCCTGCGTTCCTGTTTTGCAGGAAATTCGGACGCGGATTTGCTTTGGCACTAAAGTGACGTGACCTAGTTCTTAGGGTCCCACCATGATGTATGTTTTGTATCCACACCGTCCATCCATTTGGAGAGATTATTTTATGGCATGAGCCAAAGAATGAGTTAGATCCAAAGCTGGAATGGACCCCACCATAGAAAACAGTGGAGAGGGTGACGCCCTTGATTAAAAACTTCTAAGGGCCACAAAAGTTCTCTATCAAGTTGATATGCTGATATTTGTGTTTTCCCTTCTTTAATGTCTATGTTATATTGTGAACAGGTTTAATCTCAAATAAATATCATGGTGGACCTTAGGAAGGTTTCAACGGTAGGCATCACTTTCCTCATTGTTTTCTGTGGTGGGGTCCACTCCAGTTTTGGATCTGCCTCATTCTTTTAATCATGCCATAAAATGATCTCTCCAAATAGATGTGTGGTATGGATACAACACATATATCATGGTGGGGCCCACATAACTTAGTGACGTGATTTGAGTAGCGACTCAACATGTAGATCCGCTTATGACTCCTTTCACGTACCGGGAATGGAGAGTATTAAATAAGAAAAACATAGTTTAGATGAGGAGAGATAAAAGAGGAGGGGGAATGTTTACAAAAGACCACTAAAGAAGGTGTATCTTGCAAATCCGGTCCGTTAATTGGGTAGAGTCCATTGTAAATATATGGGAAAAAATATATTTTTTTAATCGATAGCATGATATCATCCATAAGAAAAGTGAACTGTTAGAAATCTACTCCAACAGTCCAGATTCAAGTTACATGTGTGGTTTTAGTGGTGATGACAATTTATTAACTTTCAGTGCATAAAATTTCATTAGCATGCTCTATTTGATAAATGGCTTGGATTTATGACACATAATTCCTAACATACTAAAGGAAAACTCAGTGTCACATATCATCACATGTGGTGCATTACATTGGTATGAAAATAGGAATTTTGACATTTAATGCACAGCTAGTTGGACCAAAACTCAGGGTCCAACTAGTTGTGTGTGAGCATATCTCTCTCTCTCTCTCTCTCTCTCTCTCTCTCTCTCTCTCTCTCTCTATATATATATATATATATATATATATATATATGAGAAATGCTCACACACAACTAGTTGGACCATTTAAATTGGTCCAACTAGCTGTGTATTAAATGTTAAAATTTCTATTTTCATTTACATGTAATACACCACATGTGAGGATATGTAACATTTAATTTTACATAAATATGTTAGGAATTATGTGTCATAGATCCAACCCGTTTATTAAATAGAGCACGCTATTAAAATTTTATGTAATAAAATTAAGTAAATTTTCATCACCATTAGAGCCACACATGTAACTTGAATATGGACTATTGGAGTAGATTTCTAACAGTTCACTTTTCTTGTAGATGATATCTTACTATTGATTTTTTTTTTTTTTTCCCTTCATATGCTTATAATGGACCCTACCCAATTAACAGACTAGATTTGTAAGATATGTGACGCATCACCTAAATATATCTTATGTATACAGCTTCTTTAGTGTCCCCATTGTTTTCTTTGCAAACACTCGGCCTCGTCTTTTCTGTCTCCTTATTTAACATCTTTTACTTTATGGAATGCTCTCTCACTTAGCAAAGGGTCGGTGCTCTATGGGGCCCATCATTATGTATGTGTTTCATCCATTCCATTCATCTGTTTTTACCGATCATTTTAGGGGTTTATACAAAAAATGAGAGGGATATAAATCTCGAGTGGACCACACCACGGGAAAACAATAGTCATTGGATATCCACCATTTAATCCTACTAAGGTCCACTGTACTGTTTATTTGACATACAATCTGTCAATTAGCTCATACAGACCCAGATGAAGGGAAAAAACAAATATCATTTTGATCCAAAACTTTTATGGCCCCTAAAAGTTTTTATTGGTCAACGTTAATTCATCACTGGTTCCCGTAATGTGGTCCACTTGAGATTGGGATATACCTCATTTTTGGTATTATACCATAGAATAATCTAAAAATATAGACATACCGCATGGATGAAACATATACATCATGCTATGGCCCACATAGCACCGACCACGGGCCAGCAGGGGGGTAGTCAATCCGTTTCCCTTCTCCGCCAGCAATGACACTGGTTGATTAGCTACGGAACTTAGCGAGTCTCGATTCTCGCTACTGAAGTGATGTCACGTTCTGTAGGCCCCACCAAGATGAATGCATTGCATCCACACCGTCCATTCATTTGGAGAGATCACTTTATGACTTGGGACAAAGAACTAGGCAGATCCAGGGCTCAAATGGATCCCACCACAGAAAACAGTGGGGATTGAATGCCTACCCTTTAAATATCTCGAGGCCACATAAGTTTTCGATCAAGCTGATATTTGTGTTTTCCCTTATTCCACGTCCCTGTTAACTTATAAACATGTTAGATATCAAATAGACACCATAGTGGGCCCTATGAAGGTGTCAACGGTGAGTGTCATTCTCCTCACTGTTTTCTGTGGTGAGGTTTACTTGAACTTTGGATCTACATCATTCTTTGACTCATGCCTTAAAATGATCTCTCCAAATGTATGAACGGTGTGGATACAACACATACATCATGATGGCCCCACAGAACGTGAGAGTGCCAAATGAGATTAGGTCAAACAGAGCACGACCCAATTACAATTAAATGGGTCGATCGAGTCAATCAGGCTTGAGCTTGGGCTGAACCCAACGACCCAACCCGGCATGGGTCAGGTCCATTCATTGTTAGGAAAACTGACGGCTTTGGGAAGTGGGTAGCGATGTAGATTCAACATAGATATTATATCATGTTGTTGAGAGGGTGGGCTTGTTTAGAATACAAGAACAGCTGGTTCATGGCTCTGGTCTTCCATACTCGTTACATATTCATGTGTTATGAGATAAACAATTCCATTTCAAGCGAGATAGTAGACATCATTTGTCCTTCTAAATGATTTTATCACAATCTAAGAGAGAGAGTGGAAATCATTTGTCCTTGGATTTGATTTTATCCAGATCTACCTGAGAGAATAGACATTATTTATCCTTGGATTTGATTTTCTCCCAATATACCTCCTCAATACTACTTACATATGCCAAGCAAAAACTACAACTATCTACGGCACATGCACAAGTAGCTTATTGTCACGTTATTTTCAGTGTTTTGAAGACAAATTTACTCCCATAAGAAAAAATGCTTGATGCACTAGGTCTCAATAGCTAAGTCCCTAAGAAAAAATGCTTTGAAGATGAATGGCCAAGTACTCACACAGAAAGAAGAGGCGAAGAAGAGAAACATGATAAATAGGAAGAGAAGATAGATTTTCTGTATATTTGAAATGATAAAACGAAATTCTTTTGTAAATGTTAGAAGAAGCCAGATACATGGTGCATGCTTGGCAAACGCAGCGTATATATTGACAAATAGGCACCTGTGCAAAAAATAAATAGGGTTAGTTGAAATCCACCCTAAACCCAATTCCGCATAAAAATCTCTCGAAAGCACCCATTTTTATTATCTTGGTTTTTTAGGATTTAGTTTTTCCTTTTCCATAAGATATCCTTGTGTCGGTGATAATATTAGACTTTTTATACTGGAGTCACGGCGATATCATTGATATATCAATGATATATCGAATGATGCACATGGTAATATTGGCAACACCAGGAAATTTTCAATTTTCCAGCGGTATTTGTATCGCCAGGGTGGCAACACCGCCAATATTGTTGATATTTTGAACACTGCATAAGATATGATTAGCTATACCTGAGCCCTTCTCCATAGCTTCCTACTCGAAAACTAGTATAAGCTCATTAAAACAGTCCTATTTAAATGTGATAAGATCTGCTTACTGAAAACATAAAAAACAGAGAAGCTAATTAAACTTCTGGAAGAAAGAAAAAATGTGGTCTGTTATTTCATCCGGCTTCTCCTCGTTGATGAAGTGGGCCACTCCTTTCATCACGACCACATCCTGCAGGAACGGTACATCTTTCTTGAATTCGTTGCCGTGTATATACTCCTTGGCACCTCGACTGTTATAAGTCAGGTCCAGGTCTCCCACAATGAATTTAGTGGGCACTTTCACTTGAAAACGAGTCCATGGCGCCATGAGCTCCCAAGTCCTGGATACACACAAAATGTAAGTTACCAAGCAAAGGCAGAAGCATTGTTCTAAAATTCAGTGGTTACTCGAATCGAAACTCGGTCAAGTGGACTCAACTTTGTGAGATTTCAAGCTGAGTCGCTTAGAAACTTGCTCATGAGCATGATTCAATCCGAATTCGGCGAGATTCATTTAGTCAGCTCACTGACTTGGCCAACTGAATGCAATTGGGTGGTGATTCAAACTGATTAAATCTTGCATTATGAACTTGATTTAAAAGATAAAAAGAGATGCAGTCTAAATGAGATTTCTGTTGTTGTTGTTGTTATTGTTGTTTCACAAGCTTTGCTTGGACACCCAAAGGTCACCTTCAGCCATTGCATGTGACTTTCACTTGCAACCCACCACATGTGGTACGACATGCATGGGGCATCCAGGCAATTTAAAAGGTAGGCCAACTTAAAGATCACTTGGTGCAAAATCAAGCTGGTCCACTTATCAAGCAAGCGATACATCTACAGTGAATCAGACTGATGGCAGGTCAGGAATAATGCATAAATCATTTTCAAAAGAATGTGAGGAAAGTAACGGTAGACATACATCATGTTTTTTTTTTTTGAATAAAAATAAAAACCATAAACAAATTTCCTCCGAACAGAGAAATCCTCGAGAGACGCTCATATGGTACTGGCACCGGCACCGCCACAACTTGTTGTGGTAACATTCTGTTATGGGAGCCATTTAACTGTGCGTTTAATCCATCATGTTAATGCAGGGGTATTATCATACCGGACTCGAATGGGGTAACCTGTGGGATGCAAGGACACACTCAGGGTGGGCGGCCCGTGTAAGGTGGTACCCATGTGATGTGGGGCCCACGAGTGGAGTTTGGCCGAGTTCCTAACCCATGTGATGTAAAGCCTGGGTTCTAAGATAAAGGGATTAATTCTCCATGATCTATAAGTTTGAGCTTTTAGAGCAAGTGGTTAATTGTCCTGCATAAAGTGGTATTAAAGTGGGAGGTCTCGTGTTTGAGACTCCGCCGGAATTGTGTGAGAAGACCAGAATATTTAGAGGACCCTTTTGACCAGACCAAAAAAAATTGTAATTGTTAGAAAGTTGTTTTTTTTTTTTTTAATTCTTCAAATCCAAAAAAAAAAAAAAGAGAGTCAAAGTCTCCTTATTTTATACACGTCTTCAATTTAGTATTGAATTAAAAAAAGAAAAAGAAAAAGACAAAAAAAAAGGGTGAGACACCCATTTTTCCAGTAAAATGGTAACATCCCTTTTCTGGCACTTCACAATTTGGAATGCACTGTTCTCATAAAGAGAAAAATGATTTAACATCTTAACCCGAAATGGCTGAGGAGAGTAAAGGTCCTTGTTTAGGGTTCACCCGGGAATAGATCCAATGGAGATGGGGTGGGGCCTATGAACACCACAATTCGCTCCAATAAGATGGATGGGCACACCAAAACATCAGGCAATTATAAAACCCAGGTGAGCCACACCATGTGAATTTAGATACTTGAGGTCTGGGCCCACCTTAGGTTTGGATCAACATGATTTTGGTTTGTACAATGATGAGAGGGAGAACACAACGGACCACAATAGCCTGGTGCCACCAAAAGTTGTGGTGGTATCAGTACCATATGAGCACATGTTTCAGATTTGTTTTTTATTCAACTAAATCAAACTTAGAAGATCACTTACAGATTTAAAGCTCGGTAGTAGTTTAATGCGCCAGTAAAGCCCTTCTTGTTGAATTTTTCAGTGTAGTAACCAACATCCACTTCTGACATCCAAGAAGGCAAGATAAGTTCCTTATCAGGCCAAGCTCCAAACCCATCTTTCGGGACCATGAGCGGACCCGGATGCCGATATGTAAAAATTATCTTGAGCATTCTCTCAGTACCAACGCGAGCAAAGTCAGCTTCTGCCACTCCAGGTTCCTATGACATAACGAAAGCAGTGTTTATGTCAATGAAATATAAAAACCAAGGTTCAAAATGTTGGTTGAACACATCATTTTTCCGTATGAAAATAACACTATTAAGTTCTAATATTGTTGGCCTTGTATGATATTGAATCGAATTATATTCATTTCAAGAGGAACTTGTTAACAACATGGTCAATATTTTTCCGTGAGAGCATTCAAGCCGTAGAAACAATTAGACTCATCATTAAAATTTCCTAACATCAAAATCAAGATGGTCCATTCACGACATAAGCCAAATATGTATGTCAAGACAAATAGTCTGTTGCTTGTTAATGTTGATGGTATGGCCCACCAGTATTTTTTTTTTTTAGCCTTATGAGATCCTCGTGACAGGGAAAACCTTTTTAACAGCTCTGATTTCCTATATATTTGACTCGTTTGCAGGAAAAAAGAAAAAGTGTGCAGTACATTAAGCTTATGGTAACAGGGCGTTAGCTGATCCTTTCTCTTCATCTTATAAAGGAACCACAACAACAACAGGATCAAAATTGCCTCCGACTCTTGCTGTGGATGCAGATTGCCTAAAACTGGGTTGTAGGTTGTAAGAATTTTTCTGCAACCCTAATATGACCCAATGAAAAAGCGACATGTGCGGCTGTCAGATGCAAGCCCTGGAATGAAAAACAAAAATTTCTAGCGGTGAAATAACGCTTTTGTCCTTTTCACTACAGGGCCAAATCTAACAGCACACATGCATATCCATGTCCAGCTGTTGTAGGCACCATGTACAATAATCTATCTATAGGGCTTATTGTGTGTGTAAAATCCACTCCGTCCATCCGGCGAGCCTAGCCTTCCCAACCCCCTCCAAAATTCAGGTGAGCCATGCTACAGGGAACAATAGAAAATTATGCCCAAGTCCATGTGATGTAGACAGCCTGAGTTTTGGGTCGGGTTGAATGTTGCAGCGTCTCTTTATCTCGGTGAGTCTCCCTCGACAAACGGGTTGGATGGAATACACACAACATGGCGGGCCTCATATACAAACCTATGGTTGGCAACCCCTTCTCATTGTTCCCTGTAGCATGCCCCACCTGAGCTGTGGGCCCATCGAGCATCAGGTGTTGTACCCTCTGTGTACAACAAATATTTGTAGAGGATTTCAAGTCAACAAAGACAATGATCACAACAACAACAACACCAGACACCACCTTTCATTATATCAATTGCATTGAAAGAATAAGGCAGGAAAGAAAATTCCAACATTCAATACAAGGTTTGCATGTGTACAATGTCCATGAGTACCAGTGCATGTAAATGCATCTAAGCTTGTTTTAAGTGTATCTAAATGCATTTAAGTGTGCCTGAGTGCATTTGTAAGTGTGTCTAAGTGCAATATGCTTAGAAACACTTAAACCACAATAAGATCCATTGGAAAGCACTTAGATATACTTAGATGTGCATTGTACAGTTGGAGTAAAGAAAAGAAGAGAAGGAGAAGAACCTGGAATCTACATATGTAATAGTTGTCTCCATAGATGGACCGCAGCACATCAACGGTTTTGATGGGAGTGCGCCGAGAGAAAGCAACACTGAGGTTGACTAGAGCCTTAACCCTATCCGGCCGGAATAAGCACAGATACCATGCCATTATTGCACCCCAATCATGCCCAACAACGAACACCTGTAACCAATACTCAAAAAAATCAACAGCAACAACAACCACAACCACAACCACAACATCATGCCATCATATTGACTCTTATGCTAATTTGCCACCATTTTGAAAATAGTAGCAGCTCGTCCTTCTCACATATGGCACTCATGTACCTCTATTCAGACCATCCAAATCCTGAGGCACATTGTCGATGGAGCATATTTCTAAAAGAGCGTGGATCAGTCAACTGTAGCCATTAAATTGATTCCTATGAAATTGATTGTTAGAAGTGAAATAGCCGGAGCTCCCAAGGGAAAGTATCAGATGGTTACTACCATGTTTATGGTGGGAATGACTGTGTTATGCTCCATCCATTATTGGGTCAGCAATTGGATGGTCTGGATTGTTGTACGACTCTGCCATGTATACCATTTTAAATATGGTGGTGAATTATCATGAGTCTTCGCCTGCTCTTTCAAGAAATTTGATGCCAATAGGGAGTTGCCATCGGAATCCTACTCTAGCACGTGTGATAAATGTTGGGAAACCATACACCTTTTCCTTCTATGTGCAAATCAATGGGATTAATAATATAAAAGATTTTAAAGGATGAAAATCACTTCTAATACAAACAAACAAATCATCAAACATGTAGGATGCAAGAGACACCAAGAATTTTTATATGGAAAACCCTTCAATGCGAAGGGAAAAATCACAAGACCTAGTCCGGCACAAATTCACCATAATAGAAATAATGGAAGTACAATATCATCAAGAGATCTCTCTTAGATACCCAAACTACTTCACCAAAAGGCGGATTACAAGCAACAATGAAATAAAGTAATTTCTCACCAACTAATGATTGTAGAAACCCCCAACACAACCCTTGGAGAAGACAATCAAATAAATCGGCATTGTGGATGGACCCTCACAAACCATGATGCGGAGATTTCGGTGGTAGAAGGCCCTTGTTCTTCTTCTCTTAAAAAACCCATTTTCTCTTCTTCTTTCTCCTCTTTTTCTCCAAGAAAGAAAAACCCCAATGTTACTACTAGAACTCTAGGCAAAAGCCCTTTTTTTTTTTTTTTTTTTTTTTCCATTTCCTTTGCTTGGCCAAAAGACCAAAATACCCCCACACACATGTGGCAATAAAAGACTACTTAAGCCTACACATGTAGGTCCCACCTCCACATGAGGAGGGACCACAACAATAAAGACTTGGTCGTTAATCATGTGTGGTAGAAACAACCAGCTAGTATAAGTTGAGCAATAGTGCATGAAACGCAGAGGGATAGTTTGATTTCAAAGTAAAATACCACATAGCATAAACAATGGAGAGCATCCGATGAACAACATCAATCTTGAACTCACATCCGCATTGGCACATGTGGAGAGAGTATGATTTGGATGACTACTCGTTGCGAGCAACATATGAGTTATGTTGCATACCCACGGAGATCAAGTACATGGAATTGATACGAGAGGGGCTTGGATACAGGAGTGGCCCTCTAGATATGCCCTATCATTTTTGTAGTGTGGTCCACTTAAGCTTTAAATATGCTTCAATTTTGGGCTCATGCCCTAAAATGAGCTGCTAAAATGGATGGATGGTGTAGAGAAAATGCATACATCATGGTGGACCCCACAGAGTCTAGTCATTAGGGATATTCTTTGTGTTGGGGTCACCACTCGGCGAATTGGGTACCACTCACACCTAATCAAGCTCCCTTTCCCCTCACTTGGCAGAATTCGATTGGATAACAGGCTATTAGAGATAAGCCCGGTTGAGTACTGAACAACCTTCTAGCCTTTAGTATGTGGCCACCACTAAATCTGGCCTATTGCAACAACCTTCCATTCAATCAAATTCCACCTACTCTAAGTCGAGGGAGTTGGGTCTGTTAGAAAAAATGGATTTAATAATTAGGAAAAACTTGGTTTCTACTTTTATTTTCCCATATTTTGTCTTCTAGTGTTGGTTATCCCTCTTTAGTTCCTAATGTTGTTTTAGTCCCACATCAAAAAGGAAGTTGGAAGAGAAAGCACTTATATTAAAATCTCTCTCTTACTGTTTGTGTTGGGAACCAATAGTATGTCATGGGAGCAACCTCGCACAGGCACGCGCAAGGTCGTGGCTATGATCGCAATGTGGTATAATGTATTTTGTTTGACTTGGGCACTTTTGTTTTTCTCTATATAGAAATGAGCCGTCATAAACAAACATGTCATTAATTCATAAAGGCTTTTCGTCTTCATATTCCATACACAAAAAATCTATCTTCTTCTCCTTCACTTTTTTTTCTCTTCTGAGTTTTTCTCTCTGCAATTTCTTCTGGGCAAATCAGAAAGAGCTAGCTTGAGTTTGTGTGAGTTAAATCGTGTGTGCACCTGATTCAAGTCGTTCATCGTGGAAGAGTTGTTGTATCTCAGAGGTAAAGTTGCTGACACCTAATGCATCGAGGATCTTTCTTTTGAAGGCAAATCTATCTTTAGGTCGATTATAACGTGCTTAAGTTCTCCAGATAAATCTTTTATTATTTCTTATTTGTGATATATTAATTTTCTACTGTCTCTCTTTATTAGAACTAACAATTTAAAGACGTTCTCTCAAAATCTCGAACTTTAAGAGGTAACAATAAAAAATGGAGTTCTATCTCACTACCCTCGAGCTTATTTATGTCATCAAAGATCTTGCTCCATCACTTGAGGCAAATGAACCAACGACATCTTTTGAACATTCTAAATGGAAGAACGATGACTATCTGTGTTGAAATTATATTCTCAACACGATAACAAATGATAACTATGATATCTACTGTCATTACTCTTCGGCCAAAGAACTATGGGATCACCTCGAAAAAAAAAAAAAATCAAAGCTGAGGATGATAGAAGTAAGAAATATGTCATCAATCGCTATATTGATTTTAAAATGTTAGATGATAAGTCTATATTAGATCAAGTGCACGATCTACAAAAGATCGCCCATGAAATATCATCCGGTATGGTTTTCAAAAAGACATTCCAAAGCTATTGTAATCATTGAAAGATTTTCATCATCTTAAAATTCTCTCAAGCATAAGAGAAAAAACGTGAGCTTGGATGACAACATCCTTCATATATCTACAGATTGAGAAAGAAGCAAGAAATTGTGATAGACATTTTTTAGAATAAGAATTTATAACCAAGGCCCATCTTGTTGAGAGTAACCAAAAAGGTCAAGATAATCGAAAGTCTGAACTACCAAAGAAAAGGTATTAACATGTCCAAAGAAGCAAGAAAATAGACAAAAATAATAAAAGTGAAAATCACTAACAGTCTACTTGAGCGTTGGATCAGACTCATTTTTGGGCTCATGCCTTAAAATAATCTGAGAAAAGGAATGGACGGCATGGATAAACAGATATATCACATTGGGCCCACCACACAGATCTGCCCGTGGCTGGAAACCGCTTCCCAGTTTGGATTACTATTAGATTAAATATTTCAAACCTTTCATGACACAGAGATTATCGTGACCGTTCATATTCGAAGTTTAAAATTAAAAAATAAAAAAATCCAAATTATCAAAAGTCGAAATAACACAATGGATAGCTTTAATTTGTCCATCCACCATACAGAGTGAGAAACACCTTTTAAACGGTTTCCATCATTCCAAGATCACTCCCGTTCAAATGGCGAGGTCTTGAAGTGATGGAGAAAATTATCACTGTAGACGCCACCTTTTATCCAGCTTCTTTTTTGAGCCGTCCAAAACTTTCCTTCCCAACTTAGACCTTTCACTTGCGGACAGAGCATTTGATAACGAAAATACCCCTGAAAAGTAGGGGTATTTTCGTCCTCAAATGCTCTGTCCGTACGTGAAAGGTCTAAGTTGGGAAGGTAAGTTTTGGACGGCTCAAAAAAGAAGCTGGATAAAAGGTGGCGTGGAACTATGTCTGAATGTGATCAGATCTCTCCGATGGAGGAGAACGGCCAAGAAAGAAAAGGAGGAAGCATGGGGAGGAAACGGACGGTCCTCGTCCGTCCTTGATACCTGATCTTGGCCGAGGAGATCGATCAGAGCAATGAGGTCGCCTACGATATGGTAGACGGTGTAGCTTGCAGCGGACGGTGGTGCGTCGGTGTCGCCGAAGCCACGTAGGTCTGGAGCCACGGCTCGGTAGCCGCGCGCTGCCAGGCCGTGGATCTGGTGGCGCCACGTGTACCATAGCTGGGGGAAGCCGTGGATGAGGAGAACGGTAGGGCCCGCGCCTTTCTCCGCCAGGTGCATGTTTATGCCGTTCACTGATACCGTACGATGCTCGATGCCGTCCATCTCTCTCTCTCTCTCCCTCCGTCTCTCTCTGGAGATGTCTCTCGTTTCTTTTTCTCGACGGGACGGAGCAAAGATCCAAAGATCTTTCATAAGAGAAATAGTTCAATACTCTGGCAGAGTATGATGGATCATACACAGGCAGTTAGAAATTTCTGAGAAAATGCACACGTGGCATTCGAATTATTCAGGCTGTCCAGAACAGTACCAGGTTAGCTACTATGGTAAACCAAAGCCAATTTTTTGAAATGAATTAACTACTTAGATGGATGGATATTTGTTGGACGGTTAAATGAAAAATATCGAGTGGCCTTAATCTACGAATCAGAGGTTAGGATTATTCAGCTAATCTGATTTTTAGATCAATTTTGCCTTTTTAATTTGAGCTATTTTATGCCACGCGTACTGTTTCTAAGTGCCCGCGTATCAAGCATCATAGGCAGCCGGAGTATGAAATAACTCGTGATGTGCGTTTTGTCCTTGTCGCGAGGCGGGATCAACCGTTTCAACCGCACATTTGGCTTGGCGGATTTTACATCCATGCCGTCCGTCTAGTATTTTAGGAATCGCAGAAATTGAAAATGTTTCTAGACGTTTAATTGGGGGCCCCTAGATGGACGGTAGAAACATAAAGTGTTCAAATGTAGATATCCATCCGGAAAAATTGAGGCAAATTGATAACTAGGATCATACGGCCGCTATTGTTTTGAACGTGGATTTGGTAAGGCCGTGACTGTGGGGCCCACCTTGATATATGCGTGTGGAAACAGATTGGCTACTCCCCCAGCCATGTCAGTGCTCTATGACCTCACCAAGGTGTATATGTTTCATCCATTTTTAAAGATCATTTTGGAGCTTGATATCAAAAATAAGAGGGATATAAATCTCAGGTGGACCAAATCACTGGAAAACAATAGTGACTGGATATCCACCATTAAAATCCTCTTAAGGCCTACTGTACTGTTTATTTGACATCCAATCAGTTAATTAGGCAATACAAACCCAGATCAATGGAAAAAACAAAGATCAGCTTCATCCAAAACTTTTATGGCCTCCAAAAAGTTTGTAATGGTCAACGTTCATTCAAAACTGTTTCGTATAATGTGGTCCAGTTGAGATTGGGATATTCCTCATTTTTGGTTTTATATCAGAAATTGATCTTAACAAAAAAAAAACGGATGGACGGCATAGATGAAACACATGCATCAAGGTGTGCAACGCAGCACCGTTCATTGGCTGGTGGTGGGGGAGTAGCCAATCCGTTTCCATGCGTTATATACCCACGCCGTATATCCGTTATTTCAACTCATTTTTAGAGGCCCGATTGGAAAGTTTTGGAAGGAGAAAATGACCACTGTAGACAAAACCTTTATCCAGCGGTTTTTATGAAGGAATACAAACTTTAGTTACCAACTTAGAATATTACGTGCGGACAGCGACTTTGAGGACGAAACTACCCCTCCTTTTCACTGCGAAGACGAGCGCTGACGCGCTTCCAACTGAGAGTTGTACGAACGGCTTAAAAGAGATCAAAGTTACATGGCCCCACAGCTATATATTTATTATATCCACATCGTTTATCCATATTTCGAGATCATTTCAGAAAATTATCTAGAAAAAAAATCATATCCAAAGATCAACCGGACCACACGACAAAGAGCAGCGGAGAAATTGATTTTCACCGTTAAAAATTTTGTAGGCCCACCATAACATTTATTTTCCATCCAATCTATTCATAAGGTCACAAAGGCCTGGATGAAGAGGAAAAACAAATATCATAATGATCCAAAACTTCTGTAACCCCTACAAGGGTTTCAATGGTAGACAATCAATTCCCCACTGCCTTTTACAGTGTGGTTCACTTGATAGTTAGATCTATCTTATTTTTCGTCTCAAGCCTTAATATCAGCTCATCAAATAGATGGACGGTTTAGATATAACACAGACCTCATGGTGGGGCCCACATAAGTAACAAAAATTTCACTAAACAAAAAAACAAAATAAAAAAACAGAATCTGCAATGAATCGCGAATTCCGCGATCCATCGCAGCTTGCTGTAGGATTTGGTGATGGACCGCGGAATCCATGATTGATCCCCGATTCAAATAAAAGGCAATAGCTATGGATTATAACCATAGTTATAGCCGTATCCAGTGTACTTTCCTTTTTAACTTTAAAATTAAAAAAAATAAAAAAAAAAAAATTTGACATTTAGAATTTTATTCTACCTACATTTTTCTCTAACACACACACACACACACACACACACACACACACACACACACACACACACACACACACACACACACACACATATATATATATATATATATATAAACTTCTTTCATTTTTTCATTTCTTTCTTTATTCATATAACAAGAATATCTTCTAAACTAAAATTAGTTATTTAACGTAACATATATGATTTTAGGGCTGAAAGTTGGGCGGGTTCAACCCAACCAACCTGTGACCCACCTGACATTGGGTTGGGCTTGGGCAGGATGTATCGGGTTTAGTCTTGGGGTTGGGCCATACAAACACCAACCCGATAAAACTTAGAAACGGAATCGCCGGGATTGACCATCAAATGCATGGAAATGACCGTGAAGTGAAGGGAATTGACTGTGAAGTGCATCGAAATGACCGTGAATCTAAACAGAATCGCTTGAAATGACAGTGAAATGAAGCGAAATGACCATGAAATGCATGGAAATGACCGTGAAGTGAAGGAATTGACCGTGAAGTGCATGGAAATGGCCGTGAATCTAAACGGAATCGTAGGAATTGACCGTGAAATGCATGAAAATGACCAAGTGAAGTGAAGGGAATTGAACGTGAAATGCGTGGAAATGGCCGAGTGAAGTGAAAGGAATTGGAGTGAAGTGCATCGAAATGACCTTGAATCTAAACAGAATCGCTGGAAATGACCGTGAAATGTGTGAAAATGACCGTGAAGTTAAGTGAAATGCATGGAAATGACCGTGAAGTGAAGGAAATTTACTGGAAATTGAACGGGACAAACTAGAAATTGAGCGAGGAACTTCAAGTCGGCGAGGAAGGTAGGAATGACGCAGCAGTAGGAATTGAGCGAAGCAAGCTAGGAGGTGAGTGAGGGAACCTACAAATTCAGTGAGAAGTAGGAAGTGAGCGAGGAAGTTAGGAATTGAGCTTGAGGAACCCAGGATTGAGCGAAGCCAGCAGTAGGAATTGAGCGAGGAACCACTGAGGTCGGTGAGGAAGCTAGGAATTGAGCGAGGAAGGTAGGTGGTGGAGTGAGGCAACCACAATTTAGTGAGTGAAGTAGAAATTGATCGAGGAACCAAGAAATGGCTTGAGGAACCTAGGGATTGAACAAGGGAAGCTAGGAATTGAGCGAGGGAACCTACAAATTCAGCGAGGGAAGCTAGGAATTGAGCGAGGGAACCTACAAATTAAGCGAGGCAACCTATGAATTTAGCGAGGAAGCTAGAAATTGAGCAAGGAACCTGAGGATTGATGAGAGAACCTAGGGATTGAAGCGAGGCAAGCTAGGAATTGAGGGAACCAGGAAATGAGCGAGGAACACCAGGGATTGAGCGAGGAACCCTGGTCAAATTCGCGGGAAGCTAAGAATTGAGCGATGGAACCTAGGGATTGAGCGAAGCAAGCTAGGAATTGAGAGAGGGAACCTACAAATTTAGTGAGGGAAGGTAGGAAGTGAGCAAGGGAAGCTAGGAATTGAGCGAGGGAACCTAGGGATTGAGCGAAGCAAGTTAGGAATTGAGCGAGAGAAGCTAGGAATTGAGCGAGAGAAGCTAGGAATTGAGCGAGGCAACCTACGAAATTAGCGAGGGAACCTAGGAAATGAGCGAGGAGGCCCAGGAATTGAGCGAGGAACTACTGGTGTGAGGAGGCTAGGAATCGAGCGAGGAACCTGGTCGCGAGGCAACCTATGAATTTAGCTTGAGGAAGCTAGAAATTGAGCGAGGAACCTGGAAATGAGCGAGGACCTAGGATTTGAGCGAGGCAAGCTAGAAATTGAGCAAGGGAACCTACAAATTAAGCGATGTAACCTACGAATTGAGCGAGGGAAGCTAGAAATTGAGTAAGGGAACCTACAAATTCAGTGAGGGAAGCTAGGAATTAAGCGAAGGAACCTAGGGATTGAGCGAAGCAAGCTAGGAATTGAGCGAGGGAAGCTAGGAATTGAGGGAGGGAAGCTAGGAAATGACCGAGGAACATAGGATTTGAGCGAGGGAACCTAGGGATTGAGTGAGGCAAGCTAGGAATTGAGCGAGGGAAGCTAGGAATTGAGCTAAAGAACCTGCAAATTTAGCAAGGGAAGCTAGGAATTGAGCAAATGAACCTATAAATTAAGCGAGGCAACCTACGAATTTAGCGAGGGAACTTAGGAAATGAACGAAGGAACCTAGGGATTGAGCGAGGCAAGCTAGGAATTGAGCAAGGGAACCATTGCATTACTTTGGCACAGATTTCATAGATTTGGCTGTCCAAGTCTTCCCTTCAAGCGCGGTGACGTCTCCGGTGGCATGGAAGAGAATCGGGAGTACTTCCGTCATCAAATTGATCATCTGCTTATACTTTAGGAGAGTATTTGACACTTAGCTATCGATAATAATGATTTCCCGCTGTCTTGGATATAGGACCATCAAGAACTAATGACAGTTATCATGGTTGACGGGTACATAAACCTGACCACTGTAGACAAAACCTTTTACCCAGCGGTTTTTATAAAGGAATTCAAACTTAAGTTACCAACTTAGACTAGCACATGTGGACAGTGAATTTGAGGACGAAACTACCCCTCCTTTTTACTGTCGTTGCTTTTCCTCTCCCTCCCTTCCCTCGCTCCATTTAAAAAAAAAAAAAGACGAAAACTCCACCACTACATCTGTTGCTTGGATCGTACCACGCTCTAGCTGGATCCCACCCTCTCTATTCATTAACATTATCTCGTTTTTCTGAAAATGTTCCCTCCACAGAAGAAAGTACGCACGATAGGTATGATATGCATTTACCTAAATGACGTAAATTTTTTATGGGCCATTAAAATGCCGAATGAAGCTCGCATCTTGGTTTTTGGTTCATCTATGCAAAAATCATCCTACGAACATGCTGGATTACAAGTAAAACATCATTGTGGGGGCATAACAAGGTTTCTACGGTAGAACCACTGTTTCATGTGGTGTGATCCACTTGATATTTCAATATGCCACCATTTTGGGCTGAAACCCTTACTTTAGATGGAAAAATGGATGAACGTCGTGGATAGTCCACATACATTCAAGGCGGGCCCAACTCAATATTTATTATTATTATTATTATTTTATATTTTACTATTATTTTATTTTTTTTGGTTTTTTTGGGTTAGCTTGTCAGTACACACACTCCATGTTAGCCACCCCCGCTAGGGATCGATACCAAGACCTCAAGTGTTGACATGAGGTATCTCTACTCAATCTGCCAATTGAGCTATGGATCTGGGTGTGGCCAACTTAGTTAACTCAACACTATAAGTGCGTACTGAACAAACTATAAATCTAAATTACGAGAGGTTTTGGTCCATTTGACCTACCTCTAGGTTCATGATTGGTAAAATTCCCCAAGCAATTCATAAATTTGGCGGAGATATCATAAAAATATGATGTGGAACTTCTATGGATTCATGCAATGTAATGAAAAATTTCATGAACCGCTCGGTCAATTTCATTAATTGCTCGGTCAAATTCACCGAAGAGAATTTCATGTAAATCTCGGTCAATTTCATTAACTGATCGGTTAAATTCAACAAAGAGCAAATTGTTAGGCTAGGTCAATTACATTTAAAGTTTATTCCAATTCATGTTAGCCTCACCCAATTTCAAGCTTACCTCGCTCAAATTCATGTTTCCCTTGCTCAATTTCTCGGTTGCCTCGTTGAATTTTTACGTTACCTTGCTCAACTCCTAGGTTCTCTCGCTCAATTTCTAGGTTCCCTCGCTCAATCCTCGCTCCATTTTCTGTTGCCTCGCTTCGCCTCGCTCAATTTCTAGGTTCCTTGCTCGATTTCTAGCTTCCTCGCTCAATTTTAGGTTGCCTCGCTCGATTTCTAGCTTCCTCGCTCGATTCTGCGTTGCCTCGCTCGATTTTCTAGCTTCCTAGCTCAATTCCTAGGTTCCTCGCTCGATTTCTAGGTTCCTCGCTCGATTCTAGGTTGCCTCGGTCCCGATTTCTTTGTTCCTCGCTCGAATCCTAGGTTGTCTCGCTCAAATCTGGGTTGCCTCGCAATTTTCTAGCTTCCTCGCTCAATTCGTAGGTTGCCTCGCTCAAATCCTAGGTTGCCTCGCTTAATTTCAGGTTCCTCGCACAATTTGTAGCTTCCTCGCCTCGCTCAAATCTAGGGTTGCCTCATTGAATTTCTTGGTTCCTTGCTCAATTCTAGAATTCTAGTTGAATTTTTATGTTGCCTCACTCAAGTCTTAGCTTCATTCGCTCAATCCCTACGTTGCCTCGCTCAATTTATAGGTCACATCGCTAAAATCCTAGGTTCTCTCGCTCAATTTCTAGTTTCTCTCGCTTAATTCCTAGGATTCATCGCTCAATTCCTACATTACCTCGCTCAATTCCTTGGTTGCCTCGCTCGATTTCTGGGTTCCCTTACTCGATTTTAAGCATTCTCTCTCAAATCTGGGTTGCCTCGCTCGATTTCTAGCTTCCTCGCTCAATTCCTAGGTTGCCTCGCTCAATTCCTACTTTGTCTCGCTCAATTTCTAGGTTCCTCGCTCAATTTCTAGCTTTCTTCGCTCAAATCTTAGGTTGCCTCGCTCAAATCATAGGTTGCCTTGCTCAATTTCTAGCTTCCCTCACTCAATTCCTACGTTGCCTCGCTCAATTCTTACGTTCCCTCACTTAATTTCTAGCTTTCCTCGCTCAAATCCTAGGTTGCCTCGCTCAATTCCTAGCTTCCCTCGCTCAAATCGTAGGCTACCTCGCTGAATTCCTATGTTGCCTCGCTCAATTCCTATGTTGTCTCGCTCAATTTCTAGGTCCCCTCGCTCAATTTTTACCTTCCGTTGTTCAATTCATAGGTTCTCACCTGGTGAATTTTTAGCTTCCTTCGCTCAATTCGCAGGTTGTCTCGCTCAATTCCTGGCTTCCTCACTCAATCCCTACGTTGCCTCGCTCGATTTCAGGTCGCCTCGCTCAAATCCTAGGTTCCTCGCTCAATTTCAGGTTCCTTGCTCGATTTCTAGCTTTTCTCGCTCAAATCTAGGTTGCCTCGCTCGATTCTTAGCTTCCTCGCTCGATTTTTACATTCCTCGCAATTTCTAGCTTTCCTCACTCGATTCCTCAGGTTGCCTTGCTCAATTTCTACCTTCCTCACTCGATTCAGGTTGCCCGCGCTCGATTCCTGGGTTGCCTCGCTCGATTCCTGGCTTCCTCGCTCGGTTTCTACCTTCCTCGCTCAAATCCTGGGTTCCTCGCTCAATTTCTAGCTTTCCTCGCTCAAATCTAGGTTGCCTCGCTCAATTCCTAGCTTCCATCGCTCAATTTCTACCTTCCCTCACTTAATTTTTAGCTTTTCTCGCTCAATTCCTTGGTTGCCTCGCTCAATTTCTACCTTCCTCGCTCAATTCTTAGGTTACCTTCTTTGAATTCTTACGTTGCCTCGCTCAATTTATAGGTTCCCTCGCTCAATTCCTAGGTTGCCTCGCTCAAATCGTAGGTTTTCTTGCTGAATTTCTAGGTTCCCTTGCTCAATTTTTAGCTTTCCTTGCTCAATTCTTAGGTTACCTCACTGAATTTTTAGGTTCCCTCACTCATTGTCCCGGTTTCGTCGCTGAATTTCTTGGTTGCCTCGCTTAATTTCTAGGTTTTCCACTCAATTTTACCTTGCCTCGCTCAATTTTTTAGGATGTCTCGCTCAGTTTCATCTTGTCTTGTTTAATTTAATGTTTGCCTTGCTGAATTTCATGTTTCCCTCACTCATTTTTTAATTTGTCTCGCTTAATTTTTAGTTTGCTTGGCTCGATTTCAACTATGTTTAATTTTTTTTCGTTATGATTCTCTAAGTAGTGAAATTTAGTTTTAATATATTTTTCATTACATGTTTGTAGGTGACGATTCTTGTTCTCAATTCTCAAACCCATCCTCTAAGTGTTCATTGAAATGGTGGTTCAACATGATGAAGGGTGGATTAGAGAAGCATGATACTCGGCTACATCTATTCAAGCAATCCCCATTAGATGTGTTTAATAAATTAGTTGACACCAATAAGTACGAGGATGTCTCGCTCAATTCTTATCTTCCCTCGCTCAATTCGTATGTTGCCTCACTCAATTTCTAGCTTCCCTCGCTCAATTCCTAGGTTCCCTTGCTCAATTCCTAGGTTCTCTCGCTCAATTTCTAGGTTCCCTCGCTCAATTCCTAGCTTCCCTTGCTCAATTCGTAGGTTGGCTCGCTCAATTTTTAGGTTGCCTCGCTGAATTTCTAGTTTCCTTGCTCAAATCCTATGTTCCCTCACTCATTTCCTAGGTTGTCTCGCTTAATTTGTAGGTTGCCTTGCTCAATTCCTAGGTTCCCTCGCTCAAGTCCTATGTTCTCTCGCTCAATTTCTAAGTTGTCTCGCACAATTCCTAGCTTCCCTCGCTCAATTCGTAGGTTGCCTCACTCAATCCATAGGTTCCCTCGCTCAATTCATAGCTCCACTCGCTCAATTCTTAGGTTGCCTCCCTTAATCCGTAGGTTCCCTCGCTCAATTTCTAACTTCCCTCGCTCAATTCGTAGGTTGCCTCGCTCGATCCAGTAAGTTCCTCGTTGAATTTCTAGCTTCCTCGCTCAAATCCTATGTTCCTCGCTCATTTCTGGGTTCCGCCATTTGAATTTCTAGCTTCCATCGCTCAATTCCTAACTTCCCTCGCTCAATTCTTAGGTTGCCTCGCTCAATTTTTAGGTCGCCTCGCTGAATTTCTAGCTTCCCTCGCTCAAATCATATGTTCCCTCGCTCAATTCGTAGGTTGCCTAGCTCAATTTCTAGCGTTCCTTGCTCAATTCGTAGGTTGCCTCGCTCAATTTTTAGGTTGCCTCACTGAATTTCTAACTTCCCTCACTCACGGTCAATTCGCTTCACTTCACGGTCATTTCCATGCATTTCACGGTCAATCCCGGCGATTCCGTTTTGATTCACGGTCATTTTCATGCATTTCACGGTCAATTCCCTTCACTTCACGGTCATTTCCATGCATTTCACGGTCAATTCGCCTCACTTCACGGTTATTTCCATGCATTTCATGGGCAATTCCGGTGATTCTGTTTCATTTCATGGTCATTTCTATGCATTTCACGGTCAATCCCCGATTCCGTTTCATTTCTGATCATTCCATGCATTTACACGGTCATTTCCCTTCACTTCACGGTCATTTCCATGCATTTCACGGTCAATCCCGGCGATTCCGTTTCATTTCGCGGTCATTTCCATGCATTTCACGGTCACTTCCTTCATTTCACAGTCATTTCTATGCATTTCATGGTCATTTCCATGCATTTCACGGTCATTTCCCTTTATTTCACGATCATTTTCATGCATTTCACGGTCATTTCCATGCATTTCCCAGCGATTCCCGAGACCTCAACCCAAGCCCAACCCAAGTTTTATCAAGTTGTTGTTTGTATGGCCCAACCCCAAGATCAAACCCGATACATCCTGACCAAGCCCAATCCAATGTCGGGTTGGTCACAGGTTGGTCGGGTTGAGCCCGCCCAACTTTCAGCCATAAAATTATATATGGTACGTCAAAAACTAATTTTGGTTTAGAAGATATTCTTGTTATGTGAATAAAGAAAGAAATGAAAAAAAAAAAAAGAGATTTATATATATATATATATGCTTATATTTACATATTTATATAAATGTGTTAGAGAAAAATGTAGGTATGATAAAATTCTCTATGTAAAAAAAAAAAAAAAAAAAGAAGTGTATAGGGATATGGTTATAGCTACGGTTATAATCTGTAGCCATATATTGAGGGTGGAATCGCGGAATCATGATTGATCACCAATTACGACAGCGACTTGCGGTGGAATCGCATCGCCAAGCTATGGTTATGACTACGGATTATAATTGTAGCTATATCCATATCCCTGTGCATGTGCAGTTACCACTATGCTTGAACGTCTACCGTTGAAACCCTTTTAGGGGCCACACAAGTTTTGGATCATTATGAAATTTGTTTTTCTGGTCTTTCTGACCTTATGAATAGATTGGATGGAAAATTAATGTTACGGTGGGCCCTATAAAAGTTTCAACGGTGAAAATTAATTTTCCGCTGCTCGGTGTGGTGTGACTTAGTTGATCTTTGGATATGATTTTTTTTTTTTGATAATGCTCCGAAATGATCTCGAAATATGGATGAACGTTGTGGATATAATAAATGCATAGCTGTGGGGCAATGTAACTTTGATCTCTTTTGAGCCGTACGTACAACTCTCGGTTGGAGGAGCGTCAGCGCTCGCCTTCGCAGATAAAACGAAGGGTAGTTTCGTCTTCAAAGTCGCTGTCCGCACGTGCTAGTCTAAGTAGGTAACTTAAGTTTGCATTCCTTCATAAAAACCGCTGGGTAAAAGGTTTTGTCTACAGTGGTCATTTTCTCTTTTGGACGGCTAGTATTTAATGTGATTGAACGTTAAAAATTTTTTGTGATCTCGTGGGTTAGAAAAGTTTGGATCCATCGTATTTTTGTTTTCCTTTCTCTTATATATTTGTGACTTTACTGATAATAATTACGGTGGGCCTTACAAAGCGTTCAATCACTATTGTTTAATGTGATGTGGTCCACTTAAAATTTGGATCTATTTTTTTTTCTATTACTCTAAAATTAGCTGGAAAAACGGATGAACGGCTTAGATATACAACACATACATCTAGGTGGGTCCCACGGTCACAGCCTCACCAAATTCCGTGCTTACCTATCTCACCGAATCCGCGTTCCGCAAGCAGTGCTCACGAGTGCCACGTGTAGGATGAGAGACGAGAGAGCTTTATCAGAGCGAGATGGAGACGGTCTCTGTCGGCATCAGTACCACAACATCATCAACATCAGTACCACGTCATCGGTTCTTTAATTTGTAAGTGGACAACCGACTTCTTCCCTTACCCGACCCCTGTTTTAGGCCAACGTAAACGTGCATAGGGTTAGATTTATTACCAAATATGGCTCATTTGACTAAACCGGTCGGGCCCGGGTCAAACCTTATACGATGCAATTGCCCATATAGCTTGTAGCTTGCCAATGGAATGGGCCGGATGAGGTGCGACCCAGTCTCACCCTACACGGTGCGGCCCTGACAGTGAGGCCCACCTTGATGTATGTATTGCAGTCTCACCCTACACGGTGCGGCCCTGACAGTGGGGCCCACCTTGATGATGCATGCTGCTACATCATTTTGGCAGCTCATTTCACGTCAGGTGCCCGAAAATGAATTAGATACAAATCTCAAGTGGGCCACCTTATAGGAAATAGCGGCGATCGGATGCCGTCATAGAAGCTTAATAAGGCCTGTAATAATATTTCTTTACCATCCAACTCATTGATAAGGTGAACGATAAGGTCACAGAGACCTGGAAAATGGAAAAAAATAATAATAATAAATAATAATCAATTTTGGTATATGTATTTCAATAAAAATTTGGTAGTTTGAAAAAGTTCCATGACTTTTTTTTTTCTTTGATCCCGCATGGAGTGGAATGAGATAAAAAACAGAGTTTATACACATTTGCTCAATATATACTCTTGTAAAGTGTGTTGAACTATATCCAAGCTTGTATGTACACAAACTCAATCTGGTGGGAAAGCTAACTCAACAATGGGATGCAATCGGATCCCGATCGGCCTATATATGCTGAGTTTTGCTCGGATTTACAAAAAGTTTTTCGGTCCGTTAGTTTTTTTATCTCGGTTGTTGGATTTTCCGACTTGATAAGGCCGTTTCCATAATGTGCTTCCATTTATTGATCATATCTTAATGTTCAGATTATTTCTTCTTAACGAGTCATTTACTATAAATGTTGTAATTGGGTCTACTTTATAAGGGATTAGGGTTAGGGTTTCAAATCATTCCAGGGTGGTAGAAATCAAAAACCTTTGTGCCTTTCTACGATTTTCTTCTTCTTATGTTTTCGGATTGTTTTATTATTATTACTATTATTACTTGTAATCTTAAAGATACTCTTATTAGAAGAGGTAAGATAAATCTACCAATGGTTATATCTTTACCATGGCAGGTGGTGCTGTTTCATGGAAATTAAAAGATCAAACTTGTATAACTCATTCTACGAAGGAATTTGAACTAGTTGCTTTGGCAACAATTTGTGACGAGGCTAAATGACTAAAAACTTTATTAATAGATATACACTTTTTTATAAAACCGGTACCGTCAATTTCATTCATTGTGATAGTTTGACTATCATAGGAAGAACTAATAACGAGTATTATAATGGAAAATCTAGACAAATGCGTCTGAAACTGTAATGCCCCGCATTTTCAGGACCCGAGTATACGACCCATTTCCCAAAAATCCGAGTGTTAACTTTAAAGGATGGTCAAATACAAGTGTGTGTGTGTGTGTGTGTATATTCAACTATCAGAGTAAGCAGATGAGCGTAGAATGAACAAGTAAGCATAAAGAAAAATTTTCATTTCATTTGGAATACACAAGAAGCTGCCCATAATGACTTATACAAACCAATGCCCTCATTCTTACAATTATAAAATGAAATAATATTACATGTGAAATAAAGTAAATTATAACAATCTTAGAATGTGAAATCCTGTAGCAACCCTTAGCAATTACAATCATACTTCCTTGTCAATTATAGCTTGCTCCTCATCGATATAGACATGAATGTCACCTGAGCCACATGTGTTACCTGTACGGTTATATATTTGATGGATGAGAGACCAACTTAGTATGAATTCCCCTCGAGATTATACATCGTCGCCTTAGCTAAGCATAGTTAAAACGACAAGGCAATCAAAACAATACATGATGCAGTCTTTTTATATGCATAAATGCGTGAATGCACATCGACCTCGGGATGCACATCCAGTCGGGCTTAGGCTCGTCACCCATGCAATCATCGACCTGGGAATGATCATCCAGTCAAAACAAATGGTTGATAGTCGGCGGTCTGGGAGTTAGCGAAACGATACCCCAACAACTCTAGGGCATATGCTACGGCATCTAGAATTAGCCACCAGTCATCGCCAATATGCTATGAATGCATGATTAGTCAATCGTTATTAATCCAATTACAATCAGCCAATTTGAGTAACTCAATGGTCACTACGGAAGGCTCGTCACCCAGCGTAGGCCGACAACTCGAGCATAGTGTTCCATGACCACCATTCTCGGCCCATGAGATTTTCTTTATCCTAGGATGTTTAATGAATGCCCATCGGCCAGTGGCCAATCAAATTAATTGGGTAGGGAATTCCATCACATGGGTATAGGCCATTGAAGGCACGCAAGGCAATCACCAAATTATAGGACAAACGTTAAATCGCAACAGAAAAAGGGTGCTCGGCACATTAAATTAAAACGGCAAAGGGGTCAGATAAGAGTAAATCAAAGCGGTTAAAGAGGTCATTTCAAGCCATTCAAGCCGTATAACCTATGGATGGTAAATCCCACATTAATATTCCATGTCCCACAGAACCTCCAATCGAGGGTCCATTCCATTCCACACTCCATCATGTTACATCCTAAGTATAGGTTCACATACACAAAGAGGGTTTACCCACTAATAAGTGTAGTGAATATAGGTCCATTGTGGCTTACGACAATTCATGTGAAAATATACCGTTAAGCATGGTAGGCATATGTTAAGTATAATAATCACTCATGATGTGAACTATAAATTAAAATGAGAGCTATCATGTAAACAACTATCGCATGCAATCATATTTCATAATTATCAACCATAAATCAGATATAAATCATGTAAGAGATTGCATGCTATGAATTAACAATTTTAACATTTGATAAAGACTATAACTTAAACCAATTTGGAAATGGAAAGCTTAAGGGGAAAAATCATCACCAGAGAGGTTGTAGTACGGCCCTTGATCTGATTCTCCCGCGTAGATAGTGGGCCCAAGTTATGCAAGCAGTTTCCTAGTGAGATCAGTTTGCATAAGACAGGAGTTTCCAAAGTTAGATTTCTTGGGCTTATTTTAAAGTGACTGGGCCCACTAGAATTTTGCCATAATAGGGCGGCCCAGTTATTGGGTCCAATCTAAACCCAAGTGGGGCCGGCCCACTGCACCTTATGATGAGGCCCACCAGGTGATACCATGTGGCCCACCTAACATTTATTTTCCATCCTATCTGTTCATATGGATTTCAAAGGTAGGCGTTCAATTCTCCACTATTTTCTGCAGTGTGGCCCACCTAACGTTTATTTTCCATCCAATCTGTTCATGTGGATTTCAATGGTAGGCATTCAATTCTCCACTATTTTCTGCAGTGTGGCCCACTTGGTAGATCTGCCTCATTTTTCATTTTTGTCTCAGGCCTTATGACGAGCTCACTGTTTGGATGGACAGTTTGATTGTAACACACATACCAAGGTGGCCTCACCACCCGTCCAGATGGACGGTTGGGATATCACATACCTTGGGATCAGACCCACAAAACTTGCTATCATCAATAAAGCAACTATGTAGATGGTGGGGTCCACATAGATGGACGGTTTTGGATGTATAACACAGACCCCATGATCAGACCCATTGCTTGCTGACGTCCTTTATAGCAACTGTATACCTGTGTGAGTTACACTAGCCAAATTCGTTCCACATCAGGTGGGTCCCACGTGGGCCCACCATAATATAATATAATATTATAGGGAAATTGCCCGTACTCGCCTCGAAGTTTGGGTCAATTACCTCGATCTCCATGACACTCCATATATTCTCTAAAAGGCCTTCTGATAGCCTTTAAAAAATTTTTCGGACGAAAATGCCCCTGACCTTTGTTCAGTAGTAGCACGGTTTTCTAGGGACTAAGAAGTTACGTAGTATTTAATGCTAGTAAAGTGATGTGTACGGAACCCTTTTTGCGCGTGGGAAATGACTAAACTCGTGGGGCCCATATTCATGTATGTGTATAATCCATGCCGTCCATCCTTTTTACCGTGTCATTTTAGGGCTAAGGCCCAAATATCATCGTGAGTCAGAGCTCGCGTGGGTCACATAATAGAAAATAATAGTGACAATAGAACCCACTGTTGAAACTTTCCAGGCTTACCGTGATGTTTGTTAGAAGTGGAGATTGCCCAAGTCAGGACTTTTGGGGCCCACGCCGAGATGGCGGACAGGGTGGACGGAATGGATCTCCCCATTGATGGCCTCAGGCTATTGTACCAATGACTATCCTTTCATTTGGCAGTAAAGGAAGTGAACGTGTAACAACCGCGACCCATATAACATGGGAATCACGACCCATATAACATTATAATTACGACCCATGACAACCACGACCCATATAACATTATAACTATGACCCATAACAACCACGACCCATATAACATGAGAACTATGACCCTAACTACATTACAATCATGGCCGTTGCCACATTACAACCACGACCCATGTTATATGCGCTTGTTTAACATGTTATATGGGTCTTGGTTAGCATGTTATATGGGTCGTGGTTAGTATGTTATATGGGTTGTGGTTAGAATGTTATATGGGTCTTGATTAGCATGTTGTATGGGTCTTGGTTAGCATGTTGTATGGGTCTTGGTTACAAAGTTGTATGGGTCTTGATTAGCATGTTGTATGGGTCTTGGTTACCATGTTGTATGGGTCTTGGTTAGCATGTTGTATGGGTCATGATTAGCATATTGTATGGGTCTTGATTAGTATGTTAGTTAGCATGTTGTATGGGTCTGGGTCTTGGTTAACATGTTGTATGGGTCTTAATTAGTATGTTGTATGGGTCTTGGTTAGCATGTTGTATGGGTTGTGGTTGTCATGTTGTATGGGTCGTGGTTGTTATGTTGTAAGGGTCTTAGTTAGCGTGTTGTATGGGTCTTGGTTAGCGTGTTGTATTGGTCCTGGTTAGCATGTTGTATAGGTCTTAATTAGCATGTTGTATGGATCTTGGTTAGCACACTACAAAAAGAGGGTTTTTAGCGACGAAACTACTTTTCGTCGCCAAAAGTCATTTTTAGCGACGAAATAAATTTTCGTCGCTAAAAGCTCACTTTTAGCGATAAAACTTTTAGCGACGAAATTTTTCGTAGCTAAAAAACACTTTTAGCAACGAAAATTTTCGTCACTAAATACTCCAAACATTTTTCACCGAATTTCTTTTAGCTTGCAAAATTTTACTAAAAATATCTTGTATAGAGACCTTTAGCGACGAAAATTTTACGTCGCTAAAAACTCGAACATTTTCTCAAACTTTGTGAAAATATTATTCTTTAGAAGTCTTGTAAGGTACAAGACTTTTAGCGGCAAAAAGTTTTGCTACTAAAAGTCTTGTACCTTACAAGACTTCTAGCAGCGAATATTTTCGCTGCTAAAAATAAACTAAAATATCTTTTAGCAACGAAACTTTTCGTCGCTGAAGGTTTCTTTTTTAAAAAAAAAAAAATTCCAATTCAAAATCCGTACAAAATTTCTGATATACACCTGTTAACAATTAATTTCATCATATTTATCCTGATATCAACATTTTATCATATTCACTACATAAACTTTTGGCGGCGAAAATTTTCGTCGCTAAAAAACACTATTTAAAACTTTTAGCAGCGAAAATTTTCGCTGCTAAAACTAAACTAGCATATCTTTTAGCGACGAAAATTTTCGTTGCCAAAAGTTTCTTTAAAAAAAAAATATTCTAACTCAAAATCCGTACAAAATTCCTGATATACATCTATTAACAATATATTCCATCATATTCACATTCACATCGAACTAAACCTAAACTACATAAAGTTTTAGCGGCGAAAATGTTAATCGCTAAAAATACTATATAAGACTTTTAGCGAAAAGTTTATTTGCTAAAAATAAAGCGACATATCTTTTAACAATGAAAATTTTGTACGCCTAAGCGTTTCTTTTAAAAAACAAATATTTTACTCAAAATCGGTACAAAATTCGGATATACATCGATTAACAATATATTCCATCATATTCATATTCACATTCACATCCATCTAAACCCAAACTACATAAAGTTTTAGCGAAAATGTTCGTCGCTAAAAAATACTATACAAGACTTTAGTAACGAAAATGTTACGCTAAAAATAAACTGACATATCTTTTAGCAACGAAAATTTTTGTCACCAAAAGTTTCCTTTAAACAAAAATATTCCACCTCAAAATCCGTACAAAATTCCTGATTTACATCTGTTAATAGTATATTCCATCATATTCACATTCACATCGATCTAAACCCAAACTAAATAAAGTTTTAGTGGCGAAAATGTTCGTCGCTAAAAAATACTATACAAGACTTTTAGCAGTGAAAATTTTCGCTGCTAAAAATAAACTGACATATTGTTGAGGGGTCTAATATGCAAAAATATTGCATATTAGACCCTAGTAATTATCTGATTTTACGAATATGGTACTGTTTAACGGCTCAATTTAACTGTGTTTACGCTGCAATGTGTGTTTAGGAGCTTGGACGGAAACAAGGTGCTAAAAGCATGGAATTAACACTACGAAGTCACCAGAGCAAGGGACAAACTCCAAAGGACCAAGATCAATGAATTTACATGCCAGGGATCCGAGGAAATCATGTTGTTCATATTGAAAATGCCCCGAAACTGGTCCAGAATGCAAGATCACAAGGTTCCTGCCACCCGATTGGCTTGAAGATGTATATATGGTCTAAGGGCCACAAATTAACCGTACACGTAAAATTTTAGCCCTCGGATCACTATGAAAGTACCCCAACTGATAGACCATCTCATAAACTGTTGATTCTGGGCCCACCTACAATCTGGATACGCCTCAACTTTGGTCTCAACCCCTTAAATGCGGAGGAAAAATGAATGGATGGATTGGATTTCGTAGAAACAACGCAGTGGAGCCCACCCGAACAGAGTGTGCATAGTGCACTATTTCTCCAGCCGTGCACGGAAGGAAAGAGTCAGTCAAACCGACTCTTGACCGTGCCTTCTCCAAAAATGGCAACTGCCGTTCCTGCTGCATCGAAACAGACGGATCGCGTCCGTTTTCTGGAAGTCAGTGGGCCACCCTCATGGCCGGTACGGATGATCCGATACGTCCATCTTGTAGAGGGTTTCACAAACATAAAAACCATGCTGACCTTTGGCACCCATGCATACACACGTGCGCTATATAGAGATCACAAGAAGGTTGTACTGCAGCGTTCAAAATAGTTGCAACGTAATTACTCCTTGGAGTTGCGTCAACTACAATTAAAAAGCCACTCCTTCCGCACTGAAATCTTGCCACGCATCCAATAGACGGAGTAGATTTCATTTTTTATGCTGATCAGTGGCCCACCAAGCAATGCAGGTCGGATCAGTCCTGTTATCACGTCTAAATGTTGCCTGATTTTTACGGTCCATTGTGCGTTCATGGCAGCGATCGGATGACCGATCCAGACCGTTCAGAAGATTCAGTTTGGGGCCAAGACCCCAACCATGGAGTCAGACTCCAAGGACAGGCCGCCTTCGGTTCCAAAACTCAGGCCGAACGCAACACATGTTGCTGCGTAACGTTGGAAACGAGCCGGCTGTGTAAACGTCTGAGGAGGCAGTTTCTAAAAGCAACTTATCCACCGATTCTAGTAGAAGCCGACCTCCCTACAGCTGTGTATAAAGCAAAGAGAGGAGGGAGAGAGAGAAAGGCTATCTTGGCTTGGTTTTGGAACGTGAGAGGGAGAGAAGATAGAAGTTTCTTTTTCTTTTTTTGTTTTGTTTTTATTTTTGCTTAAGGGTTTCAGCCCATTCATGTTGGGTTGAACCTCTTAGCTAGGGCTAAGAGGAAAAGCTTGTAACATGATAGGGTGGTTCTACAGCTTGGATTCATGTTTTTCTGAACTAATTTTAAATTTAGTTTTATTATAAGGAATATCTCTAGTTTTTAATGGTTTGTTGTGATTGAAATTACAGTAGATCTGTGATGGCTTGAGTATTTTCCTTTTCCATTATTTGATTATGAAATCAGGACGCCCTGTTGTTCACCATCGCCCTTTGGACATGGTGGAATGACGGAACTCTTCCTGACATTCATACATCACTCAGATTGGCTGTGGATTGGTTTAATCCTGTTGTTTGTCTTGTCTCATGGGCATGATTTTGTGATGGAATCCATTCTAATTTACACATGTCTGATCTCTTGAAAACTAGATTAAATGAAGTTCAGAATTGATTTACAGGTTATATTTTCCGACTGGATGAAGATGGGAGTCGAAGTCCAGTTGTGTTCTTGAATCAAGTGTAGATCTCCCTGATCTCTACAAGTGGATCCTTGGCACCCTAGTTCCTTACCTTTGAATTTTACATATTTTAGTTTACTATTTCACCATTATTCACTCATATTCACTTGATTTAGATTTCATCTTATTCTAGTTCTAGTTCTGGTTATTTTCAGATTACGTACAGGTTTCAGTCCCTGTGGATTCGACCTTGGTCTCACCGAGTTTATTACTACATCACAACCCTATACTTGGGGAGTGAACAAGTTTTTGGCGCCGTTGCCGGGGACTGACGGTTGCGTATTCTGAGATTAACTAGTTTTAGGATTAGTTTAAGATTAGAATTTTCTAATTTTAGGTTAGAATAGTTTTTTTTTTTTTAATTTCTAGAAACTAACTTTCTTCCTGTTTTGTAGGAGCTTGACATAAACTTCTAATTTGGTAATCCCTTTCTAATTTCTCTACTTTTTCTATTTTTAGAATTAGAATTTTAGTTTTAGAATTTTCTTATTCTAGGGTTCCTTTTTAGAATCTAACTTTTTATTTTTTAGAACTTTTCTAATTCTAGGCTTTCTTTTAATTTTAGGAATTTTCTATCTTCTAATTTTAGAAATTTTTCCCTTTTTAGAAACTAACATCACTTTCTATTTTAAGAATAGTTTTTTTTTTTTTTTTAGAACTTTCTAACTTTAGGATTAGAACTTTCCTAATTATTTGTAGAAACTTTCTAATTTTAGGTTTTCTTTTCTCCTTTTAGAATTTTTTTTTTAATTGTAGTGTTTTTCTATTTTTAGGAACTAGTTATTTTTTTAGAAACTTTCCTCTTTTGTTTTTAGAAACTAAGTTAGTTATTTTCCTTTTTAGAGATTTTTTTTTCTAATTTTAGAAACTAACTCATCTTTCCTTTATTTTATTTTTAAAAACCTTCCTTTTTAGGAATTAGTTTATTTTTAGAAATTTTGTTTATTTTAGGTTTAAATTTTCTATTTTAGAAACTTTATAGGTTTAGGGAACTTTCCTTTTTAGAAACTAACTCTTTATTTCAATTATACGAACTTTCTAATTTTAGATTTTCTATTTTAGGAACTAATCTCTTTTGTTTTCTTTTGCAGAATATTAACATAGGAACTTCTAGTTGGTACCTTCCTTCTAACTTCTCCTCCTCTTACTTTCCATACTGTTGTAGGATTTTTTCTTTTGTTTTTCTTAGGATTAGATTCAGAGTTTGAGCTTCACCATGTATATGCACGAGTGGGAATGTCAATATGCTGAAATAGCTTTTGAGCATGCGAAAAAGTGTGAAGGGATGTATGATGATTATGATAGAAATCAACCTATGTCTCAGAATTTTCCTGAAACAATCATCGAGAACCGACTAGAGTATAACGCTCCATTGGTTAAGAAGTCCTTACGCGATCATATGCAGGAGAACAATTACACCCCACGGTTTAATAAAACAGTACGTGAATGTTGGGGTTATCATAACTATGGGAGTGAGAATTATTATCACCCATCAGAGAAAAAGAAAACAATGCGTGATTATATTATGAGTGATAATAAGTATTACCAACCATCAGATTCTTCCACATATGATCCGTATGACTATAATCAATGGAAACATCAATGTCAGGAAGCTGAACCAGCTATATATCATAGTGATAATTCTCTTGGGTCCTCTACTTTTGAAACCCAATCAGAAACAATCCAAGAGGATTCACTTCAAAAGCTCATGAAAGCACAAGAGCAATTCAATCAACTTGTCATACAATCATGCGAATTGCTCAAATCCTCAATTCCAATCATTCAGTCACAACTTATGGAGAAGGAAGAGGCTAGGTTATCGACCTCATCCTAATCTAGAAGCGAATGTGAAGAAAGTGATCATAACTCGCTTATGGCAGCGAAATTACGAATGAGGAATTGGATTCCATTAATGAGCAGATGGTTCAATTTCCCGATGAGTCGATCTCAATGACTGTCCAAAGGAATGATCAAGAGACGTGGGTGTCTTTCAAATATAATGATAGTGACACACTTCACTCACATGACACACATGATGACACTGATGAGGTTGAGGTTAGTTTATTCGAACCTCAACCTAACGTAGGAATGGAGTGTGAGGAATGTGATCCCATCCCAAGTGCACATCGCACAAAACTGAATGATGAGTATTGGGATTCAATCTCAAGTGTGGCCCCTGCGAATGATCACGAGGTTCAGGAAGTTGTCAACCATAATGATCTACTCCACCTGCCTGATATGACTGATTTGAATGTGGAGAATGAACCATTTTCAACTAACCTTTCCAACTCTTGTGATGCATGTATGGACCACTGCCCTGAGATGAATGATGATATGATTCGGGCGATGGACGATTTGCTTGATATGACTCTGGAATTTGAAACTACCCGAGTTGAGGCCACAATCTGAGCTACACACTTTAGATAATTCAATGCCTCCACTGAGAAGCTTCAATGACCGAGTCTTCACGAAATTCTTTACCTATTGATTGTCCATCTGTTTGTGAAGAACAAGAGCAAGCGAGCATGCGTCCATCTACTTCAAAAGACGATGGAATCCTTGGGCTCACCATCACAGATTTCGATGCAGGAGACAAGTCATTCCCAGCTGATTTTTCCACATCTTTCAACTCATGCTTGGCACTCCTTGTGGATTCCAACGACCTCATGATACAAGAAAAGGTGGATTCCTTGCATGACACCACCTCGGTGGTTGTCACGGACCAAGCGCACCCTTACTCTGAAGCCCCTCACTCCCCAAATCCTCACTATTTACCATTAAGGGAGGGGGAGCTAAAAATTGAACCGAAGTTTGATACTTCAGAATGTGTTGAGACTACACCACTTCCTGAAAATTTTTCTCAATTTAATCTACTTATAGTCTCTGATTCACCATGGGATATTAACTTCGAAACTTTTTCTGACACAGGTGAATCATATATACTTTGGATACCTCAGGCGAACCAACGATAAATTTTTACTAAGGTACATAAGTCTCTCTGGCCATTCATGCTCCAGGGCATCAAAGCCTATTGCAAAAAGGGCTTTTGGATGATCCTGTTGAGGAGCTTACTGAAAAACTTATTAAGATATTGGCCGGAAGAGGAACCTTGTGGCATGATCGAGTAGTTTTTCCTTGCTTTCATAGGACTAGGGTAGTTTGTTTTATGTTGTTTTAGGATAGATGGTAAACTTAGCGCACCTGGGAGGCAACCCAGCTTTTCATTTCATTTTCCTAGTCAGTTAATGTTTGTGGGTAACATTGCTGCAAACCCTCACGAGACTACAACTCGTCCACTAGGGGCAACCTAGGGGTTTAAAGGCTTGTTGCGTACGCTAAATGCAATCGAGAGCACCTGCGAAAGTGGTATAGGTAGGAGTTTATTTTTGTGTTTTACTTGTGGTCGTTTCTCTCTTGTGCTGACCCGCTCTCATGTTGAAATCTCTATGGAAAAGTCTCCCTCGACTCGTTACCCAGGTACTATCTTCCCATCACTTCTCATTTACTTTCGTTGTCCCATGTGCATTGCATGCTTATATCTTTTACATTGAGGACAATGTAGATTTTAGGTTGGGGGTGGGAGATTAGGTAATCTAATCAGTGTTTTCTTGGTCTTGAGCAAAAATTGTGAAATTCTTGGTCTTGAGCAAAAATTGTGAAAATTTTTAATTTTTCTAGAGTTTCTTGTGAATTTGAAGTGATTTTTGACAACCATGTTGGTGATTTATGACTCTTGGATTCAGTTATCGGTTAGATCTCACAGTCAAATTTAAATTGTTAGTCCATGGTTAGAGGTTTTAAACATTGATTGAGTCATGATTTCACATGTCACATCTCGCTTACATATTAAAAGATCAGTTTGAAACTGAAGGGTTAATTTGGTGATCGGTAAAGCATAGAAGGAACCAACCAGAAAATTTGCCTATCATGATAAAAAAAAAAAAAAAAAAGAATTGAAGGAAAAGAAAATACTTAGGTTTGGGCAAATAGTCTTCACCATAGGCTTGCTCCCTATAGGCAAGGATTTAACTTCCCATGGATGACATGTGAAAATGTGGGTATACAGTCTTCACCATAGGTTTGCTCCCTATAGGTGAGGACTTGATTCCCTTCTGGGTGTTACTTTTAAATAAATAAAAAAATAATAAAAAATAAAAAATAAAAAAAATCAAAAACTAAAAGAATAAAAAGATGATGTGTGAGGCAAGTTTTGGGTTATCATGAATTCTCTTATTGGTTATCAATGATATCCTGAAATAGAGAATTGACTATTAATGTTGGAAGTCGGGATTACACTTTACACCTGTGGAACTCAATGTTTAGGATTGTTCTAATTGAGGGACTAATACTTTGAACTTGATTATGAAGTTTACCGTGTGTTTGAGTCTAGGAGAGAGTAAGGTCCAATATTCATGAAACTTAAAAGTCTTGTATCTGAATTATTTTGTGAAAGTCACTCCAGTTCATAAGAATTGTCCTGTAATTTTCAACTTATTTTTCGCATACTTTGCTCGGGACTAGCAAAATGCTGGTTGGGGGTTGTGTTGAGGGTCAAATATTGCATATTAGACCCTAGTAATTATCTGATTTTACGAATATGGTACTGTTTAACGGCTCAATTTAACTGTGTTTACGCTGCAATGTGTGTTTAGGAGCTTGGACGGAAACAAGGTGCTAAAAGCATGGAATTAACACTACGAAGTCACCAGAGCAAGGGACAAACTCCAGAGGACCAAGATCAATGAATTTACATGCCAGGGATCCGAGGAAATCAAGTTGTTCATATTGAAAATGCCCCGAAACTGGTTCAGAATGCAAGATCACAGGGTTCTTGCCACCCGATTGGCTTGAAGATGTATATATGGCCTAAGGGCCACAAATTAACCGTACACGTAAAATTTTAGCCCTCGGATCACTATGAAAGTACCCCAACTGATAGACCATCTCATAAACTGTTGATTTTGGGCCCACCTACAATCTGGATACGCCTCAACTTTGGTCTCAACCCCTTAAATGCGGAGGAAAAATGAATGGATGGATTGGATTTCGTAGAAACAACGCAGTGGAGCCCACCCGAACAGAGTGTGCATAGTGCACTATTTCTCCAGCCGTGCACGGAAGGAAAGAGTCGGTCAAACCGACTCTTGACCCGTGCCTTCTCCAAAAATGGCAAGCTAGTTCTGTTCTGTCTGCATCGAAACAGACGGATCGCGTCCGTTTTCTGGAAGTCAGTGGGCCACCCTCATGGCCGGTACGGATGATCCGATACGTCCATCTTGTAGAGGGTTTCACAAACATAAAAACCATGCTGACCTTTGGCACCCATGCATACACACGTGCGCTATATAGAGATCACAAGAAGGTTGTTCTGCAGCGTTCAAAATAGTTGCAACGTAATTACTCCTTGGAGCTGCGTCAACTACAATTAAAAAGCCACTCCTTCCACACTGAAATCTCGCCACGCATCCAATAGACGGAGTAGATTTCATTTTTTATGCTGATCAGTGGCCCACCAAGCAACGCAGGTCGGATCAGTCCTGTTATCACGTCTAAATGTTGCCTGATTTTTACGGCCCATTGTGCGTTCATGGCAGCGATCGGATGACCGATCCAGGCCGTTCAGAAGATTCAGTTTGGGGCCAAGACCCCAACCATGGAGTCAGACTCCAAGGACAGGCCGCCTTCGGTTCCAAAACTCAGGCCGAACGTAACACATGTTGCTGCGTAACGTTGGAAACGAGCCGGCTGCGTAAATGTCTGAGAAGGCAGTTTCTAAAAGCAGCTTATCCACCGATTCTAGCAAAAGCCGACCTCCCTACAGCTGTGTATAAAGCAAAGAGAGGAGGGAGAGAGAGAAAGGCTATCTTGGCTTGGTTTTGGAACGTGAGAGCGAGAGAAGATAGAAGGGTGGTTTTCTTTTTCCTTTTTTGTTTTGTTTTTATTTTTGCTTAAGGGTTTCAGCCCATTCATGTTGGGTTGAACCTCTTAGCTAGGGCTAAGAGGAAAAGCTTGTAACGTGATAGGGTGGTTCTACAGCTTGGATTCATGTTTTTTTGAACTAATTTTAAATTTAGTTTTATTATAAGGAATATCTCTAGTTTTTAATGGTTTGTTGTGATTGAAATTACAGTAGATCTGCGATGGCTTGAGTATTTTCCTTTTCCATTATTTGATTATGAAATCAGGACGCCATGTTGTTCACCATCGCCCTTTGGACATGGTGGAATGACGGAACTCTTCCTGACATTCATACATCACTCAGATTGGCTGTGGATTGGTTTAATCCTGTTGTTTGTCTTGTCTCATGGGCATGATTTTGTGATGGAATCCATTCTAATTTACACATGTTTGATCTCTTGAAAACTAGATTAAATGAAGTTCAGAATTGATTTACAGGTTATATTTTTCAACTGGATGAAGATGGGAGTCAAAGTCCAGTTGTGTTCTTGAATCAAGTGTAGATCTCCCTGATCTCTACAAGTGGATCCTTGGCACCCTAGTTCCTTACCTTTGAATTTTACATATTTTAGTTTACTATTTCACCATTATTCACTCATATTCACCTGATTTAGATTTCATCTTATTCTAGTTCTAGATCTGGTTATTTTCAGATTACGTACAGGTTTCAGTCCCTGTGGATTCGACCTCGGTCTCACCGAGTTTATTACTACATCACAACCCTATACTTGGGGAGTGAACACATATCTTTTAGCAACGAAAATTTTCGTTGCCAAAAGGTTTTTTTTTAAAAAAAAATATTCCAGCTCAAAATCCGTAAAAATTCCTGATATACACCTGTTAACAATATATTCCATCATATTCATCCTGATATACACATTTCATCATATTCACATTCACATCCATCTAAACCCAAACTACATAAACTATATTCCTCCAAACACAAACAATCTTATCTGTATCACATTCATTCATGCATAAATACATATAAACTTAACATCATAAACAAATAAACAAAAAATCACAAAGATGAAGATGGAGGTGGTGGGGCATCGGTGGGTAAGCGTGCAACGAAAGCCTAAAACATCTCCATCATCCGTCGCTCATGCTCCACCCGCATCTCCGCCATCCTCCTCTCCTACTCCTCCCTCTGCCTCACCAACTCCTCCTTTATCCTCCTTTGCCTCGCCAGCTGATCCTCTATCCTCCTCTCCTGCTCCTCCCTCTGCCTCGCCAGCTCCTCCAGGTTTAGGTTTAGGTTTAGGTTTAGGTTATAAGTATAGGTTTTGGGATTTGAGAATAGGTTTAGGGTTTAGGGTTTAGGAAATCGGGTTTGGATTCGGGATCGGGTTTAGGTTTGGGTTTTCAAGTTTAAGCTTAGGTTAAGGTTAGGGAGTTGAGATTAGGATTAGGTGCAGGTGTAGGTTTAGGTTTAGGGATTTGAGAATACATTTAGGTTTTAGGTTTTAGGTTTAGGTTTAGGTTTTAGGTTATAGGTTAAGGTTTAGGTTTTAGGTTTAGGTTACTGTTAGGTTATAGGTTATAAGTTTAGGTTTTGGTTTAGGTTTAGGTTATAGGTTTATGTTTAGTTTTAGGTTAAGGTTTAGGTTTAGGTTATAAGCTATAGGTTTAGGGAATTGAGAATTGGTTAAGGTTTAGGTTTAGGTAATCGGGTTCGGGTTCGGGATCTGGTTTAGGCTTGGGTTTTCATGTTTACGTTTAGGTTTAGGTTTAGGTTAGAGTTGAGATTGGGATTAGGTGTAGGTTTAGGTTTAGGGATTTGAGAATAGGTTAATGTTTAGGTATAGGATTAGGTTTAGGTTTTAGCTTATAGGTTTAGGTTTTGGTTTTAGGTTTAGGTTATAGGTTAAGGTATAGGTTAAAGGTTTTGTTTAGGTTGAGGTTATAGGTTTTGGTTTTAGGTTTAGGTTATAGGTTAAGGTATAAGTTATAGGTTTTTGTTTAGGTTGAGGTTATAGGTTTTGGTTTAGGTTTAGGTTTAGGTTTAGGTAGCGGTTTTAGTTTATAGGTTTAGGTTATAGGTCATAGGTTTAGGTTAAGGTTTAGGTTACTGAGGTTTTGGTTTAGGTTAAGGTTATAGGCTTTGGTTTAGGTTAAGGTTTAGGTTTTGGGTTTATGTTAAGGCTATAAGTTTAGGTTAGGTTTAGGTTTATGTTATAGGTTATAGCTTTGGGAATTGAAAATAGGTTAAGGTTTAGGTTTAGGAAATTGGGTTCGGGTTCGGGTTCGGGATCGGGTATAGGCTTGGCTTTTCATGTTTAGGTTTAGGTTTAGTTTAGGGAGTTGAGATTGAGATTCGGTGTAGGTTTAGGTTTAGGGATTTGAGAATAGGTTAAGGTTTAGGTATAGGTTTAGGAAATCGGGTTCGGGTTTAGGCTTGGCTTTTCGTGTTTAGGTTTAGGTTTAGGTTAAGGAATTGAGATTGGGATTTGGTGTAGGTATAAGTTTAGAGATTTGAGAATAGGTTAAGGTTTAGATATAGGTTTAGGAAATCGGGTTCGGGTTCGGGATCGGGTTTAGGCTTGGGTTTTCAAGTTTAGGTTTAGGTTTAGGTTAGGGAGTTGATATTGGGATCGGGTGTAGGTTTAGGTTTAGGGATTTGAGAATAGGTTAAGGTTTAGGTATAGGTATAGGTTTAGGTTTTAGCTTATAGGTTTAGGTTATAGGTTTAGGTTTTGGTTTTAGGTTTAGGTTTTGGTTATAAGTTTAGGTTATAGGTTATAAGTTATAGGTTAAGGTTTAGGTTATAGGTTTTAGTTTAGGTTAAGGTTATAGGTTTTGGTTTAGGTTATAGGTTTAGGTTTAGGTTTTAGTTTATAGGTTTACGTTTTGGTTTTAGGTTAAGGTTTAGGTTACTGTGTTTTGGTTTAGGTTAAGGTTATAGGCTTTGGTTTATGTTAAGGTTATAGAGTTAAGGTTATAGGTTTAGGTTATAGGTTATAGCTTTGGGAATTGAGAATAGGTTAAGGTTTAGGTTTAGAAATCGGGTTTGGGTTGGGATCGGGTTTAGGCTTGGGTTTTCAAGTTTAGATTTAGGTTTAGGTTAGTGAGTTGAGATTGGGATAAGGTGTAGGTTTAGGTTTAGGATTTGAGAATAGGTTAAGGTTTAGGTATAGGTTTAGGTTTAGGTTTTAGCTTATAGATTTAGGTTTTGGTTACAGGTTTAGGTTAAGGTTATAAGTTTAGGTTATAGGTTAAGGTTTAGGTTAAGGTTATAGGTTTTGTTTAGGTTTAGGTTTTAGTTTATAGGTTTAGGTTATAGGTTTAGGTTTTGGTTTTAGGTTTAGGTTAAGGGTATAAGTTTAGGTTAAGGTTTAGGTTACATGGGTAAAGGTTATAGGTTTTGGTTTAGGTTAAGGTTTTGGTTTTGGGTTTATGTTAAGGTTATAGGTTAAGGTTATAGGCTTAGGTTAGGTTTAGGTTTAGGTTATAGGTTATAGCTTCGGGATTTGAGAATAGGTTAAGGTTTAGGTTTAGGAAATCAAGTTCGGGTTCGGGATCGGGTTTAGGCTTGGGTTTTCATGTTTAGGTTTAGGTTTAGGTTACAGAGTTGAGATTGGGATTTGGTGTAGGTTTAGGTTTAGGGATTTGAGAATAGGTTAAGGTTTAGGTTTAGGAAATCGGGTTCGGGTTCGGGATTGAGTTTTGAAGTTTAGGTTTAGGTTGGGAGTTGAGATTGGGATTGGGATTAGGTTTAGGTTTAGGGATTTGAGAATACATTTAGGTTTTAGGTTTAGGTTTAGGTTTTAGCTTATAGGTTTAGGTTATAGGTTTAGGTTTGGTTTTAGGTTTAGGTTAAGGTTATAAGTTTAGGTTATGGGTTATAGGTTAAGGTTTAGGTTTAGGGATTTGAGAATACATTTAGGTTTTAGGTTTAGGTTTAGGTTTTAGCTTATAGGTTTAGGTTATAGGTTTAGGTTTTGGTTTTAGGTTTAGGTTAAGGTTATAAGTTTAGGTTATGGGTTATAGGTTAAGGTTTAGGTTTAGGGATTTGAGAATACATTTAGGTTTTAGGTTTAGGTTTAGGTTTTAGCTTATAGGTTTAGGTTATAGGTTTAGGTTTTGGTTTTAGGTTTAGGTTAAGGTTATAAGTTTAGGTTATAGGTTTTGTTTAGGTTAAGGTTATAGGTTTTGGTTTAGGTTTAGGTTTAGGTTTTAGTTTATAGGTTTAGGTTATAGGTTTAGGTTTTGGTTTTAGGTTTAGGTTAAGGTTATAAGTTTAGGTTAAGGTTTAGGTTCTGTGTTTTGGTTTAGGTTAAGGTTATAGGTTTTGGTTTAGGTTAAGGTTTAGTTTTGGGTTTATTTTAAGCTTATAGGTTTAGGTTGGGTTTAGCTTTAGGTTATAGGTTATAGGTTATAGCTTTGGGAATTGAGAATAGGTTAAGGTTTAGGTTTAGGAAATCGGGTTTTAGTTCGGGATAGAGTTTAGGCTTGGGTTTTCATGTTTAGGTTTAGGTTTAGGTTAGGGAGTTGAGATTGGGATTTGGTGTAGGTTTAGGTTTAGGGATTTGAGAATAGGTTAAGGTTTATGTTTAGGAAATCGGGTTCGGGTTCGGGATTGGGTTTTGAAGTTTAGGTTTAGGTTTAGGTTGGGGACGTGAGATTGGGATTGGGATTCGGTTTAGGTTTAGAATTTGAGAATACAATTAGGTTTTAGGCTTCCATTTAGGTTTTAGCTTATAAGTTTAGGTTTTGGTTATATGTTTAGGTTATAGGTTAAGGTTATAGGTTTAGGTTCGGTTTAGGTTCAGGTTATAGGTTATAGCTTTGGGAATTGAGAATAGGTTAAGGTTTAGGTTTAGAACCGGGTTCGGGTTCGGGATCGGGTTTAGGTTTGGGTTTTCAAGTTCGAAGTTTAGGTTTAGGTTAGAGAGTTGAGATTAGGATTTGGTGTAGGTTTAGGTTTAGGATTTGAGAATAGGTTAAGGTTTAGGTTTAAGAAATCGGGTTCGGGTTCGGGATCGGGTTGAAGGCTTGGGTTTTCATTTTTAGGTTTAGGGAATCGGGTTTAGTTTTAAGTTCGAGGTTTAGGTTTAGGTTATAAGGTATAGGTTTAGGGAATTGAGAATTAGTTTAGGTTTAGGTTTAGGGAATTGGGTTCGGGTTCGGGATCGGGTTTAGGCTTGGGTTTTCAAGTTTAGGTTTAGGTTTAGGTTAGGAGTTGAGATTATGATTAGGTGTAGGTTTAGGTTTAGGGATTTGAGAATACATTTAGGTTTTAGGTTTAGGTTTAGATCTTAGGTTATAGGTTAAGGTTTAGGATTTAGGTTTAGGTGAATGGCGGTAATAGGTTATAAGTTTAGGTTATAAGGTTTAGGTTTAGGTTTTAGGTCATAGGTTTTGGTTTAGGTTAAGGTTATAGGTTTAGGTTAAGGTTTAGGTTTAGTTTTAGGTTCGAGTTTAGGTTTAGGTTTAGGTTATAAGGTATAGGTTTAAGGAATTGAGAATTGGTTTGGGTTTAGGTTTAGGGAATCGGGTTTAGTTTTAGGTTCGAGTTTAGGTTTAGGTTATAAGGTATAGGTTTAGGGAATTGAGAATTGGTTTAGGTTTAGGTTTGAGAATCGGGTTCGGGTTCTGGATCGGTTTTAGGCTTGGGTTTTCAAGTTTAGGTTTAGGTTTAGGTTAGGGAGTTGAGATTAGGATTAGGTGTAGGTTTAGGTTTAGGGATTTGAGAATACATTTAGGTTTTAGGTTTAGGTTTAGGTTTTAGGTTATAGGTTAAGGTTTAGGTTTTAGGTTTAGGTTCTTGTTAGGTTATAGGTTATAAGTTTAGGTTATAGGTAATAGGTTTTGGTTTAGGTTAAGGTTTAGGTTTAGGTTAAGGTTAAGGTTTAGGTTTAGGTTTTATAAGCTATTGGTTTAGGAATTGAGAATTGGTTAAGGTTTAGGTTTAGGGAATCGGGTTCGGGTTCGAAATGCGGTTTAGGCTTGGGTTTTCATGTTTACGTTTAGGTTTAGGTTAGGGAGTTGAGATTGGGATTAGGTGTAGGTTTAGGTTTAGGGATTTGAGAATAGGTTAATGTTTAGGTTTAGGTTATAGGTTTAGGTTTTGGTTTTAGGTTTAGGTTAAGGTTATAAGTTTAGGTTATAGGTTATAGGTTAAGGTTTAGGTTATAGGTTTTGTTTAGGTTGAGGTTATAGGTTTTGGTTTAGGTTATAGGTTTAGGTTTAGGTTTTAGTTTATAGGTTTAGGTTATAAGTTATAGGTTTAGGTTCGGTTCTGGTTTTAGGTTTAGGTTCGAGTTTAGGTTACGGAGTTTTGGTTTAGGTTAAGGTTATAGGCTTTAGTTTAGGTTAAGGTTTAGGTTTTGGGTTTAGGTTAAGGTTATAGGTTTAGGTTAGGTTTAAGTTTAGGTTATAGGTTATAGGTTATAGCTTTGGGAATTGAGAATAGGTTAAAGTTTAGGTTTAGGAAACTGAGTTCGGGTTCGGGATCGGGTTTAGGTTTGGGTTTTCCAGATTAGGTTTAGGTTTAGGGATTTGAGAATAGGATTAGGTTATACGTATAGGTTTAGGTTAAGGGTGTGGTACCTGCAAATACAGACTAAATATGGCCTGTCCAAATGGCCAGGCCCTTTCAATGCTGTCTATAGGAAATGGACAGCTTCATCATGGTCATAATAGCTGTTCCCACCTTCCAAGGACCCCCGCTCTTCCGGATAGCTCCGACGCACATCCGGGTCTGCTCCATTAATTTCGAGCAAATACATAAATACGGCCTGTCTAAATGGTCAGGCCCTTCCAATGCTGTCCATAGAAAATGGACTGACTTCATCATGGTTATAACAACGGTTCCCACCTTCCAGGGACCCCAGCTCTTCAGGATAGCTCCGACGCACATCCGGGTTTGCTCTATTAATTTTGATTCTCACTCGATCAGTGGCTCAACCTGATTTAATAGAGGTGAGTAAGCCACTGTTTTCTCAGCTAGGGTGTTCTACATGTGTTTCATTTTTGCAGAAAATGTGGTCTAGCATGATAAGCATAGTTGTGTATACTCATCCTTTGCAAGGATGGTGAGAAAGAAAGCTCATGCAAAGTCATCTTGCAACAAAGAAATTTACCTGTGTAAAATATGTAATCAACTGTGTCAATGAAATCTCAAGTGTAGTTTGTGAACTACGATTCATTAGTCATGGGGTCCATTCTCCTTTTTTGTTGCTCCAAACCAATTCTAACTCCCACCATCCTTGCAAAGGATGAGTATGCACTGACCTGCAATAAAATCCTAGCAATGTAAAAGAAAAGACTTATGTGAATAAATGTCAATGCCTAACAATGTAAAAGAAAAGAAAATGACACAACTCACCTTGACGCCCTTTTCGCTCAGAGAAGATTGAAGAAGTATCCTCTTCCATCTTGGAGAATTTGACTACAAGTCCTCCTGTGTTTTGTTGAAGTTGAAGCCTTTGCAAATGTTTTAAAGAAATTCATCTATTGCATTGATCTTGGAATATCACTTCCAAAGCTGAAAACCATGTAGAGAACATCATAATTTCTAACTCACTGTTAATTTAGAAGGAATACAATAGAACGCATAGCTTGGGTGTCAAGTAAGGCAGTGGGATTACACAGAGAAACAAGATACAAAAACCCGCATGTAGAAATTTCTTCTCAATGACCCACCCATAACCTTGTGAAAGGAGTCCAACTGAATTTTTCATTTCATACTTGTAAATGATATAATTTTTAGAACAAAAGAAGGCCCCGTCACTTTATTTATGTAATACAACTAAGTTCTGCACACTTAAGTGTGACAGTTTTTCCATAATGCTACCAGGAAAAAATTTGAATGCAATTGACATAACAAAGCACTCTCCCAAAGCCTAATAATCAATACAAGATGGTTCAGCCACTTGTGCAATTAGGGAAGTATAAGACCCGTATCCTAGTTCGTACTGTTCCGGTGAATCCTGCGATCCTTTCCGTCGAAGTCCGGCAATCCGCGACTGATAATCGACGTTGTGCACGACCGTAAATCGTATCATGTAGATTCGAGTCGGTTTAATCCGAGACCTGTATCGTTGCGACCGCACCGTTGCCGCGGTTCCAACGCCGCAACTCACGCACCGATCCGATACCCTGACCAGAAGATGTGAGCCGGCGTTTATTTCGAAGAAACGCCGCGCTTTTACGATCCCGAGAGAATCTCTACACAATGTCAAATCAATCCCATCAATCAATCAATCAAATCAATCAATCAATCACTTCAATGTCAAGTACAAGCAACCATGCTTTCTCTCTCCAAAGTCAACTCTTTCTCACCCTCTCTCTTACACACCCATACCTAGTCAAGTACACATCACACATCACTCACCCTTTCACCTCACATCTCCCATCCCTCTCTCCTTATCTCTCTCTCTCTCTCTCTCTCTTTCCATTCACATCTTTCCAAGCAACCCAAATGAGAAAAAAATCCCACGTTGGGAGCCTTCCATGAGAAGAAAAAAAAAAAATGCATATGTGAGGCCCACCTTTCCCTTCCCAAAACCCTCCATCCTAGCCCTTGAATTCCAATCTCCATCGTCAAAGAGGAGCACAAGAAGGTCGGCTTTCCAACGAACCAAGAAGATCGGACGGTGGGTGCTTTGATAGGATAGATTTCTATGTTTTTATGATGGGCCAAGTGAGGCCTACCGATCAATGGTATGGATCTCACTTGGGACCCTATGATGTGGCTAATGGCCCACTTTGATTACCTTTTTATGTATGATGGAATGCAAGGGAGGGCCCATAGTGTCGGGGTCCCTCCATCACACGTGTGTCCCACTCTCTTTCTTCCTCTCTCTCTTTCTTTTTCTTTCTTGTGATGTTAGGTTTGTATGGTCCACTTCGATGGACCCCTTTATGGAGCATGTATTGGATCCAAACCATCTAAAGGTGGGGCCCACTTTACATATGTATTGTAACCACACCACCTCACCATGTGGTGGCCCACCTAGGAAGGGCCCACCTTAAGATTTCCATACGCCCAAAAAAAAAAATGAAAAGGAGAAGAAAAGAAAAAGTGTCCAGAGTCTGTCTCTGGACGTGAAGGTGAAAACACCTTTATTTTTTTGTTTATGGCTACTTGGGTGGGTCATTCATGTAGGCCCTACCTTGATGCATGTCTTCAATCCACGCCGTCCATCCTTTTCCCTGTATTATTTTAGGCGCTAAGCCGAAGAATGAAGTCCATCCGATCTTCGGGCCATAACATGCAAAAGCAAGTGGTTCCTACCGTTGAAAGTCACCCCGACCTTTTTATGCGCGAAAAATATCGGATATTGGACTCCTTTGGAAGGTATTGGGTCGTAGAATCTAGTGGACGGGGTGGATTCACTGAAGCGGGCCCCACACGAAAAACCTCATAAACACAGCTTTTAAAAAAATAATAATATATAGACGACGAAGCATTTCTCTGTTCTTGGCCGGCCGAAAGAAAGGACGCACAAGCGTCCTCCGTTTTTGGGCAGGGGCCACGGCCCCACATGTGGTCCCCACCATGATGTATATTTTGTATCCGCACCGTCCATGAGGTGGACCACCCTCTAAGGTGGGCCCCCTCCGAAAATCAGGCCGATCCATGGCTCGGGCAGCCCACACCACAAGAAACAGCGGTGATTGAATTTTACCTTTGAAATTTTTTTGGGGCCCACGGGAGTTTTGGATCAATCTGAAATTTATTTTTCCTCTTCATTTCCAGGTCTGTGTGACCTCATGAACGGGTTGGATGGTAAGTAAACATTACAGTGGGCCCCACATGGAGCCCACGGTGAAGTATGTGTCTTATTTCCACCGTCCAGCGGACGGTGGAAGCCCAGTGTGATGTTTGTGCTCTATCCCACCGTCCAGACGGACGGTGGGGCCCCTGTCACATGTGTGTGCATGTGTGTGAGTGTGCGGGTGTGTGGGTGGGTGCATGCGTGTGTGTGTGTGAGTGTATGTGGGTGCATGTATATATATATATATTATATCATATATGATATTGTATATATATATATATTATATATAAATTATATGTTATATTATTATGGTGGGCCCTCATGTGGACCCCACCATGATACTTGTGTTGCATCCAAACATTCCACCATTTGGCAAGCTTGTATTAAGGCTTGGGGCCAAAAATAAGATAGATCTATTTATCATGTGGACCACAATGTACAGTGATGATTGAACGTCCACCATTAGACCCTTGGGCCACCAAGTTCTTGGTGACCCTATGAACAGATCGTACGAGAAATAAATGTTATGGTGGGCCCTAAGGATTTTAATGGTGGAAATCATCATCACCACTTGTATTTTGGGGTAGCCCACCTCGGTATACATGTAAGGCCCATGTGATTAGGCCCATCTGGGGATATTTGTGGCCCGTTTGTTGAGGCCCACCTTAATATTTATAAGGCCCATGTGAGGGGGCCCATTCAATGTATTTGAGGCCCATGTTACAAGGCCCATTGTGATGTATTCAAAGGCCCGTGGGGATATGGCCCATTGCAATATACATAAGGCCCCTTTGATGTGGCCCACTTGATTTATAAAAGGCCCATATAATGCGGCCCATTTGATGAATGTAAGGCCCATGGGTCGAGGCCCAACAGGATGTCCTTAGGGTCCATTGCAATGAGGGATTTCTCCATAGTATGTGTAATGATGTTTGATGACAAAGTTATGCCTGGGGACAATGTTGGTTTGACGTCCACATTGTACGAGTAATGTTGGTTAAATGTCCGCATTACGACTCTCCCTAGACCCACTGGTAGGCTCATACTTGTTGTGTGTAGGCCATCTAGGCCCATCTGCATTGTAAGGATAGTTCATCATCTTATAGCATGCTTAGTGTAATTCCATGATTCATACCCATACGCATCATTTGTATGCTTGATATGAGGAATGTTTGATCATAGCATAAGCCGTTGGGCTGAGACATTTACGGGACTCCTTATGAGACGGAGTGCCCCACATGATCGCGTGGTACGCGTGAGATTGCTGCATGATTGTACGGTGTGACTCATGCATCTTGCATATGTGTGACTTGATCACTGCACGCCCTAGCGACATCAGGGCCGTAGCCTCCACAGGCACATCGTGGATGGCCGTATCGGATACCGAAAATATTGGCTCTAGCACTGTGGGCACTTAGGATGTCCTTGGGTGAAAGTCCCAGAACCTTTTGGTACCAAGAGATGCTCCAACGTCTAGACCGAGTGGATACACGAGCGCCCGAGTGCCGAATACCGCAGGCCGCGTCTCCCACCGTGTCGTGGTCGGTTGGAAGGGGGTGTGGCCTTATCCGCCCGAGTGGGGGCTATAAGCTAGGTGAGTTTGACCGCCTCGCAAATGTGTCCTGTATCGACGAGGGTAGGTATTGGCATACTACTAGTCGGGCGGATAGTGTGGTCTCTTTCACTTGCTTGATGCGTGCGCCTAGGAGGAGGCAACAATCGGTGTGAGGTGTATTAGACCCGGTGATATCCAGAGAGGAACTATACTGATATGTGTACTTGATGAGTACTGGCACGCTTGCCTTGCATCTCGCATATGACATTTGGCTACATAGGCCTCGCATCGCATGGTCTTGGTATGACCGACAGCATTCATGCCTTGCATTACATAGCTTTAGTATAGCTGATAGCATTTATGGACTTACCGCATACTTCCGCATTACTCTGATATTGTACACTTGGCACTCGCCTTACACACACTTTCACCACCCTCTAAGCTTTTGTAAGCTTATGCACGATAGATGCGTGCAGGTGGCGTTAGGTTGCAGCAGCGTTGAGCTCGGAGCGTGCAGCAGTCTTCTGGAGCTTTTAGAGTTTTCTTTCATATCATTATATTGTATTTCCCTTCCCGCATTGTACTTAAAAGTTTTTGATATAGTGGATATGTGGTGTTGTTGTTTTGTGACTTGGTTATGCTTGTGGTTATGCTCCATTACAAAAAAATTTATGCTGAAAATCCTCCTTGTAGGATCCCAGGATCGAAATCTGGCGTATGGGCGCTGGGAGCCGAGAATGGGGTACTACGGAGGCTGTCGGCGCCGGATTCGGCGATTGGGAATTTTGTGAGCCCGGTTTCTGAGTTTGGGGCGTGACAGAAGTTGGTATCAGAGCATAACTTGGGAATACCTGAGATCACAACACATATCTGCTATGAACTTAGAATAAATAGCTTTCGAGTCCTGATAACTTAGCAATTTTTCGACGTAGACCCTTGACGTTTATGCCTTCAAAAATTCTCAAGGCTGATAGACCCTTGTTGCTTCCTGTAGGACGTAATGGCTAGAATACCGACCCGAGCGAATCCCGCTCCACCACCTGCTACTCCTGCTCTACTACCTGTGACTCCCGCTTCATCACCGGATATTCCTGATTTTCAGCCTGTAGATGCCACTCCTTTACCTGAGACCGGTGCGGATCCGACCGTACCTGTGAGTGCCACCCAGTTGCAGTAGATGCTTCAGGCGATGACTGCCATTCTTCAGGGGCAGAGTAGGTGTCCCACTGTTACACCAGCCGAGGCCGAGCAGGAGCGTGCGAGCGCCCTTCTCAAGGATTTCCGACGGCACGATCCTCCGCGTTTCAGGGGCGAGCCAGACCCTACTGCTGCAGAGATATGGTGCTCCGAGGTGGAGAGGATATTCGACACCATGAGATGCACGACCCAGCAGCGAGTCCCATTAGCCGTATTTCTCCTTCAGGGTGAGGCTCAGCATTGGTGGGCATCTGTAGCCAGATCAGTAGCAGCCGATTTCGAGTGGACCTGGGAGGACTTTGCAGACCGGTTTGACCGGAAGTTCTTTCCTGAGCATGTGCGCCAGCAGCGCGCACTAGAGTTTGAGACTCTTGTCCAGGGGGACATGACCGTGTCCCAGTATGAGGCTCGTTTCGTTGCACTATCTAGATTCGCGACGTACCTTGTTGATGATGAGGGGCGGAAGGCCCGCCGTTTTGAGAACGGTTTGCGTCCTTCCCTCCGGAGTCGTGTGATCAGACACATGCTTCCGACATTTGAGGAGATAGTGGAGAGAGCCATGATATATGAGACAGATTGGGCTAGTGTGCAGAGAGCCCGTGATCAGAGGGGAGATCAGAAGAGGAAGGGGCCCTCGGTAGTTTGCGACTGCGCAGAAGAACATTGTTCACAGCCGACGACGCACGACCCGCCCAAAGATTAGAGAGCCGGCAGTACCCGAGCACCACCTTCGGGACCATTCACCGGTACCTGCTTTGGATGCGGTAGGACAGGACATCGCGTTCACGAGTGTCCCCATCCGCAGCGGCAACGAGCCCAATGGCACCACATCCACCTCCACGACAGGCACCACAAAGCATCGGCCGAGGACACCGCCGTGTCGGCCTCCGCATGCGGCCCCCGCCAGAATGTGCGACGACGCGGCACCGGCCCTCCAGACCTCCCGCGCCAGCACAGAGACCTCGAGAGGGACCTACACCTCCAAAGCGGAGCCCGGGCAAATTTTATGCCGCCCAGCAGGATCCTCAGTCATCAGGAGCAGTCGTCGACGATTCATGTGACTTGGCCCCTACACCGTCTCGTTAGATTGCTTATGAATGATGCGCCTTGTGAGTTAGAGCTTGATATTTGTGGGCATTATCCCTATCCCTTAGATGTTTTATTATGAGATATGCTGCGTTTTGATTATATATGACGTTATGTTTCCTATTTTCTTATGAGTTACGTTTAGTTGCGATGGTAGTGTAAATTTCGAGGACGAAATTTTTATTAGGTGGGGAGAGCTATAAGACCGGTATCCTAGTTCGTACTGTTCCGGTGAATCCTGCGATCCTTTCCGTCGAAGTCCGGCAATCCGCGACTGATAATCGACGTTGCGCACGACCGTAAATCGTATCATGTAGATTCGAGTCGGTTTAATCCGAGACCTGTATCGTTGCGACCGCACCGTCGCCGCGGTTCCAACGCCGCGACTCACGCACCGATCCGATACCCTGACCAGAAGATGTGAGCCGGCGTTTATTTCGAAGAAACACCGCGCTTTTACGATCCCGAGAGAATCTCTACACAATGTCAAATCAATCCCATCAATCAATCAATCACATCAATCAATCAATCACTTCAATGTCAAGTACAAGCAACCATGCTTTCTCTCTCCAAAGTCAACTCTTTCTCACCCTCTCTCTTACACACCCATACCTAGTCAAGTACACATCACACATCACTCACCCTTTCACCTCACATCTCCCATCCCTCTCTCCTTATCTCTCTCTCTCTCTCTCTCTCTCTCTCTCTCTCTCTCTCTCTCTCTTTCCATTCACATCTTTCCAAGCAACCCAAATGAGAAAAAAATCCCACGTTGGGAGCCTTCCATGAGAAGAAAAAAAAATGCATATGTGAGGCCCACCTTTCCCTTCCCAAAACCCTCCATCCTAGCCCTTGAATTCCAATCTCCATCGTCAAAGAGGAGCACAAGAAGGTCGGCTTTCCAACGAACCAAGAAGATCGGACGGTGGGTGCTTTGATAGGATAGATTTCTATGTTTTTATGATGGACCAAGTGAGGCCTACCGATCAATGGTATGGATCTCACTTGGGACCCTATGATATGGCTAATGGCCCACTTTGATTACCTTTTTATGTATGATGGAATGCAAGGGAGGGCCCATAGTGTCGGGGTCCCTCCATCACACGTGTGTCCCACTCTCTTTCTTCCTCTCTCTCTTTCTTTTTCTTTCTTGTGATGTTATGTTTGTATGGCCCACTTCGATGGACCCCTCTATGGAGCATGTATTGGATCTAAACCATCTAAAGGTGGGGCCCACTTTACATATGTATTGTAACCACACCACCTCACCATGTGGTGGCCCACCTAGGAAGGGCCCACCTTAAGATTTCCATACGCCCAAAAAAAAAATGAAAAGGAGAAGAAAAGAAAAAGTGTCCAGAGTCTGTCTCTGGACGTGAAGGTGAAAACACCTTTATTTTTTTGTTTATGGCTACTTGGGTGGGTCATTCATGTAGGCCCTACCTTGATGCATGTCTTCAATCCACGCCGTCCATCCTTTTCCCTGTATTATTTTAGGCGCTAAGCGAAGAATGAAGTCCATCCGATTTTCGGGCGGGCCATAACATGCAAAACAGTGGTTCCTACCGTTGAAAGTCACCCTGACCTTTTTTATGCGCCGAAAAATATCGGATATTGGACTCCTTTGGAAGGTATTGGGTCGTAGAATCTAGTGGACGGGGTGGATTCACTTGAAGCGGGCCCCACACCTGAAAAACCTCATAAACACGGTTTTTAAAAAAATAATAATATATAAGCAAAGGCGAAAGATTTCTGCTGCCGCGCCGAATGAAAGGACGCACAAGCGTCCTCCGTTTTTTTAAGGTGGGGCCACGGCCCCACATGTGGTCCCCACCATGATGTATATTTTGTATCCGCACCGTCCATGAGGTGGACCACCCTCTAAGGTGGGTCCCCTCCAAAAATTAGGTCAATCCATGGCTCGGGCAGCCCACACCACAAGAAACAGCGGTGATTGAATTTTACCGTTGAAATTTTTTGGGGCCCACAGGAGTTTTGGATCAATCTAAAATTTATTTTTCCCCTTCATTTCCAGGTCTGTGTGACCTCATGAACGGGTTGGATGGTAAGTAAACATTACAAGATGGGCCCCACATGGAGCCCACGGTGAAGTATGTGTCTTATTTCCCGGCCCAAATCCGGCGGACGGTGAAGGAAGCCCGGTGATGATGTTTGTGCTCTATCCCACCGTCCAGACGGACGGTGGGGCCCCTGTCACATGTGTGTGCATGTGTGTGAGTGTGCGGGTGTGTGGGTGGGTGCATGCGTGTGTGTGTGTGTGAGTGTATGTGGGTGCATGTGTATATGTATGTGTGTGTATATATATATATATATATATATATATATTATCATATATGATATTGTATATATATATATATATTATAAATTATATGTTATATTATTATGGTGGGCCCTCATGTGGACCCCACCATGATACTTGTGTTGCATCCAAACATTCCACCATTTGGCAAGCTTGTATTAAGGCTTGGGGCCAAAAATAAGATAGATCTATTTATCATGTGGACCACACTGTACAGTGACGATTGAACGTCCACCATTAGACCCTTGGGCCACCAAGTTCTTGGTGACCCTATGAACAGATCGTACGAGAAATAAATGTTATGGTGGGCCCTAAGGATTTTAATGGTGGAAATCATCATCACCACTTGTATTTTGGGGTAGCCCACCTCGGTATACATGTAAGGCCCATGTGATTAGGCCCATCTGGGGATATTTGTGGCCCGTTTGTTGAGGCCCACCTTAATATTTATAAGGCCCATGTGAGGGGGCCCATTCAATGTATTTGAGGCCCATGTTACAAGGCCCATTGTGATGTATTCAAAGGCCCGTGGGGATATGGCCCATTGCAATATACATAAGGCCCCTTTGATGTGGCCCACTTGATTTATAAAAGGCCCATATAATGCGGCCCATTTGATGAATGTAAGGCCCATGGGTCGAGGCCCAACAGGATGTCCTTAGGGTCCATTGCAATGAGGGATTTCTCCATAGTATGTGTAATGATGTTTGATGACAGGTTATGCCTTGGGGACAATGTTGGTTTGACGTCCACATTGTACGAGTAATGTTGGTTAAATGTCCGCATTACGACTCTCCCTAGACCCACTGGTAGGCTCATACTTGTTGTGTGTAGGCCATCTAGGCCCATCTGCATTGTAAGGATAGTTCATCATCTTATAGCATGCTTAGTGTAATTCCATGATTCATACCCATACGCATCATTTGTATGCTTGATATGAGGAATGTTTGATCATAGCATAAGCCGTTGGGCTGAGACATTTACGGGACTCCTTATGAGACGGAGTGCCCCACATGATCGCGTGGTACGCGTGAGATTGCTGCATGATTGTACGGTGTGACTCATGCATCTTGCATATGTGTGACTTGATCACTGCACGCCCTAGCGACATCAGGGCCATAGCCTCCACAGGCACATCGTGGATGGCCGTATCGGATACCGGAAATATTGGCTCTAGCACTGTGGGCACTTAGGATGTCCTTGGGTGAAAGTCCCAGAACCTTTTTGGTACCAAGAGATGCTCCAACGTCTAGACCGAGTGGATACACGAGCGCCCGAGTGCCGAATACCAGTAGGCCGCGTCTCCCACTGTGTCGTGGTCGGTTGGAAGGGGGTGTGGCCTTATCCGCCTGAGTGAGGTGGCTATAAGCTAGGCTGAGTTTGACCAGCTCGCGAATGTGTCTGCTATCGACGAGCCGGGTAGGTATTGGCATACTACTAGTCAGGCGGATAGTGTGGTCTCTTTCACTTGCTTGACTGTGCAGCTAGGGAGGAGGCAGTCAGTGTGAGGTGTATTAGACCCCGGTGATATCCGAGAGGAATGACGCGATATGTGTACTTGATGAGTACTCGGCACGCTTGCCTTGCATCTCGCATATGACATTTGGCTACATAGGCCTCGCATCGCATGGTCTTGGTATGACCGACAGCATTCATGCCTTGCATTACATAGCTTTAGTATAGCTGATAGCATTTATGGACTTACCGCATACTTCCGCATTACTCTGATATTGTACACTTGGCACTCGCCTTACACACACTTTCACCACCCTCTAAGCTTTTGTAAGCTTATGCACGATAGATGCGTGCGGTGGCGTTAGGTCGACAGCGTTGAGCTCGGAGCGTCTGTGCAGTCTTCTACGGAGCTTTTAGAGTTTTCTTTCATATCATTATATTGTATTTCCCTTCCGCATTGTACTTAAAAGTTTTTGATATAGTGGATATGTGGTGTTGTTGTTTGTGACTTGGTTATGCTTGTGGTTATGCTCCATTACAAAAAATTTATCTTTGAAAATCCTCCTTGTAGGATCCCAGGATCGAATCCGCGTATGGGTTGGGAGCCGAGAATGGGTACTACTCTGAGAGAGCTGTCAGCCGGATTCGGCGATTGGGAATTTTGTGAGCCCGGTTTCCGAGTTTGGGGCGTGACAGGAAGGTTCAAAAGGACATACATATTTATTATTTTTTAGTGATTTAATTGCTTATGGGAGATATGTAACACTTTAAAATGCATCTCCAATCAAGATTTTGGAATTGGGGTTTGATGAAATGATTGCTGATTTTATTTGAATTCTTCTGTTTTTCCTATGCTTATGGTTCTTTTCAGTGATTGAAATGCACATGTATGTCTTTCTTTTTTCGTGCATGTGAATGATATAAAGCATTATAATTCAAGGTTCTTGTAGTCTGGGTCTGATGAATTAATAGCTGGGATTGTGTGATTTGTGCCATTGCTATGATTCTGTTTTTTCCTTTTTTTCTTATATATATATATATATATATATATATATATATATATATAGTGATACCAATGCTTGTGGGAGATTGGCATATTTACTTAATCAAGCCTACATTTACTTAATTAAGCCCATCACGATGGTCCTTTCCCATTCATGCAACTTATTACCTCATCTTTATTTCATTATACAGGTGAAATACCATGCCTCATACATCTCAAGTCATGGTATGAACATTTACGAATATCCCACAAAAAAATAAAATAAAATTGGAAGGCAGTCACCAATTGATCATACAAGTAAAATACCATGTCTCAAAAAACTGAGGTCGAGTTTGAATATTTACAGATATCCCACCAAAATAAAAAAGAAAGAAATTTTGAAAGGCAATTACTGGTCAACAACTTCTCTAGAATCGGGTGAACAATACTCAACAATATACATCAAGAAACTTCACAAATTGCTCCCATCAGACTTACCTTTGTAATGTCATAATCATCATCATCTCATAATGGCAAAGAATTATGAAAAAGATGATAATCTTCTTTGAGAGAGAGAATTACAAGTAATGCCATCTTTCTCATATTTCTTTGCCATGTTCATGCTCTCTTAAATTTGGCATTTGTATACAAAACCATAAGCGATGAGTGAAATGAGCTCCCTTTAAATCTAGTCTGAAACACCACATGCCTATCTGGTGTTTCAGAGATGGTAACAGATGTATGAGAGGAAGAAATATAGTAAAGGATTTCCTTTTAATAGCAATCAAGTGTGACCCTCATCATTGACACTGTTAGAAGGCAAGTTCAAGTGCTGCGCCAAGGCAGATGGAAAGATGTGATTCGTTTTGAGCCTATAACTGATGGCAGGATGGGCCAAGCAGGGAATCCTAGTTCTATGTAGTTGGGTCAAGATGTGGACTCTGATTCAGCTGGTCCAAAAACTCTGGATTGAAGATTATGTACTGGTTAGATATTGACAAAAATGTTGAAGGTTCTGATTTAGGTTCACCCCCATTTATCAAAATTGAGCCTGGACAAGATCTCCAAATAAAATGCCTCCATGATTCATTTGTCATAGACCCCCTAACTAGCAATGAGGCCGAATTTTCACTAAATCAAAGTTGCATTGATGTTGAAAAATTGCTCCTAAGGGCTATTGCATGCAATAAACACACTCATCTTCTTGAAATCCACCCGCCACACGTCTTTTGAGTCATTTCATCAATTACTTGGTGAGCAACATCAATATCAAAGTAACCGAGTCACCAAACTAGTTCAATTCGAGCAACATCAATATCCCTAAATCCCCAACATCAATATCAAGGTACTTATATTGCCTGCTTAGCAAACAACACTTCTGGTATCTTATGTCTTGACCCAAATCAAAATACCAGTTCTTCCACTATTGTTGTTAAAAAAATAAAGCTCAGTTAGAGAATAAAACATTTCTGGTATCTTATGTCTTGACTCTTCTCTACATAATGGTCCTCTATTTAGGAAAAAGATAGCTCCAACTCCAATAAACAAGAGCAAAAATAAGACTTAATCATGATTTCCTTCTTTTTATCAATTTAAACATGAAACACATAAATAAATTGCTTGGACACTACTAAGGTGTATTTTGAACATGAATTCTCAATAGACGACTCAAAAGAGAAGAAACTCATGAGCACAATACAAATCCTAAAAATGAGTATCAACCCAACAGAAATATCATGATAAGCATAGTTTCCTACTAAAGCTAACTAAATAAAGAAGTAGCACCATTAACCAACCTGATCAAGTCCTAAAAAGGACCACCTAGCTAGCAAAGAGATCTAGATGTATATAAAATTTTAATGGCCAATGTATGGGCCAAAGGTGAGAGATATTGAAAATATCAGAGTTGGCTGAAGAATAAAACAACACAGATTGCCACATGTTATTAACTTACAACCAGGACAGATCATCTAAATCAGTAAGAAAATCAAATGTATTACAACACCCACAATTTCTGATGCTGCAAGTGTCCATCATAAGCCACTTGCAGGCACTCACAACCTGGATGGCCAGGGATTTATAGGATTAATAACATTAAATTTCTGGCATTCACCCCATTGTTTGAATGGCCAGGGATTTATAGGATTAATAACATTAAATTTCTGGCATTCACCCCATTGTTTGAATGGCCAGGGATTTACCACTGGGATACATTGTTCGCACAAATATCATCCTAATCTAAAACTTCTGTGGCCCTACAAAGTTTCTGGCACTCAATCCCCATTGTTTCGTACGGCATGGTCCACCTAAGTTTTGGATCTTGAGAAACGGCGTGGATTTCTCACGGTGGGCCCTCTTGATAATGGGACAGGGCAACATGTTGGGCTGACCTATTCATCATTTGCCCTGGACAACCACCTTAGGATTTCAAACCCGAGCCTTGCCAATTTTAGGGATTCAGACCCTGCCCTACAGGTTAGGCTACCCTAAATCATCATTGAGATTGAGAGAGATTGAGAGAAAGAGAGGGAGGGAGGGAGGGAGGGAGGGAGAGAGAGAGAGAGAGAGAGAGAGAGAGAGAGAGAGAGAGAGAGAGAGAGAGAGAGAAATACCTCAATGTCATTAATAGATTTGAGCCTTCAACCACAGATTCAGAGAGAGTGAGATGGCGTGCGTGGGTAGGGCGGTCGGCAACAGAATCTTCAGTGGGGATAGAGAGAGACAATGTGAAGAGAGATCGAGCAAGGAAGAGAGAAAGAGGAGGGAGGAAATTAACAGGAAGAGAGAGGAGGGAGAGATCTGTTGAAAGGAGAGAGGAGAGAGGGACTAGGGCGCACGAGAGAGGGAAGATTAGGGTCGGCGCTAGGTATCTCTATTTGGGCGAGAAAGAAAACGGATTGACTACTCCACCACGATGTATGTGGGCTAGTGGTCGGTGCTCTGTGGGCTCCACCATGATGTATGTGTTTCATCCATTCCGTTCATCCATTTTTACAGATCATTTTAGGGCTTTATCCCAAAAATGAGTGGGATATAAATCTCAAGCTGATCACACCACAGGAAAACAATATTGATTGGTTATCCACCATTAAAATCCTCCTAAGGCCCACTGTACTGTTTATTTGACATCTAATCTGTTGATTAGGTCATACAGGCCTAAATGATGGGAAATAACAAAAATCAGCTTGATCCAAAACTTTTATGGCCCCCAAAAGGTTTTTAATGGTCGACGCTCATTCAAGACTTTTTCCTGTAATGTGGTCCACTTGAGATTGGGATATACCTCATTTTTGTCCTTATACCATAAAATGATCTATAAAAATACATGGACGGCATGGATGAAACACATACATCATGATGGGGCCCACAGATCACCGACCACCAGCCATTTGCGAGTGGCAGGGAGTAACTAATCCGTTTCTGTTTAGTTAGAATCCTATGGTGTGGTTCACTTCAGCCTTTGATCTACTTCATTTTTTTTGTTCATGCTTTAAAATAAGCTGTTATAATAAATGGACGGCTTAGATAAAACATACACATTTTTTGTGGGCTTTATAAAGTACTTTTTTGGTAACTATGACAACTTTATTATGCATCATGGTGAATGAATCTAATCAAGACAATGATTTTTTCGTTTTTTATTTTTTGAAATGGCTAGAATTTATTCAAAAAAGGAAAGGATGATACAACAACGCCAACCCTTGCAAAAAAAAAAAAAAAAACTCAAACAAACAAGTCTAATACCGAAAGGGCCAGATGAAGGGGAAAAATAAAAATCAGTTTGATCCAAAACTTTTATGGCCCCAAAATGTTTTTTAGTGGCTGACGCTCAATCTGATCTACTTTATTTATAGTGTGGTCCATTTAATCTTTGGATATGATTCATTTTTTGGATAATTCTCTAAAATTATCTCGAAATATGGATGAACGGTATGTTATGTAGTTCGCTTACAGCGCGACTGTCCAAACAAAGGAAGTTAAATGTGTACTAACTCCGTACACTATAGTTGAGTTAACTCTGAGGGCACCGAAATTTATTTAGCTTATCAACGCCATCTATCCATTTTACCAAGAACTTTTAGGGCATGAGCACAAGATCAAAGCATAAATAAAGCTCAAGTAGACTACACCCTAGGAAGCTGAAGAATAAACATCATTGTGGGCATTAGGAAGGTTTCATGGTGGACATCATTTTCCCTGTTGTTTCCTGTGGTGTGGTGTACTTGAACTTTTTATATGCTTCAATTTTGGGCTCAACCACTAAAATGAGCTGAAGTATCAGATGGACAGTGTGGATAAGACACACACATTCAAAGTGGGCTCAATAGAGTTTAATCAGTACGGTAATTTAACTGGGTTACTCAGTACGCAATCCTTAACTGGGGCGTACCTGATGTTTGCCGGAAATCAATAGGCGGTTAAACTAGTGCACCCAAGTCTAGCCAGCTAGCTGGTGTCAAAGCTATGTGGGCCCTACCACGATGCGTGTGTCTTATTTACCTTGTCCATCGATTTTGCCAACTTATTTTAGCCAATGAGGCCAAAAATAGGGCAGATCCAAATCTCTGGAAAATTATGAAAACTTTCTGAGGCCACAAAAATTATGGATCATGCTAATATATGTGTTTTCCTTTCATCCATGCCTGTGATGTTATCAACAAGTTGGATGAGAAATAAACATTACAGTAGGCCATGGGAAGTTTCAACGGTGGGACTGCTGGTAGGCCATGGGAAATAAACATTACAGTTTAAATCTAACTCATTGTTTAGCTTATGCCCTAACTTTATATAGAAAAATGGATGGACGATGTGGATAAAACACATACATCATCGTAGCCTATAGAGCTTTGCCTCGTGGACTGCTGGTGTTGGGGTCACTTGTCAAACTGCGTGCAAATCCTACACCTCCACTCTGTCCATCTATTATTATTTTTTTAATACACACGCACACACCCCCACACTCGTGAGAATAATTCAGTACACTATAGCATATTAAGTAAACTTTGTGAGCCCTATTGCAAATTATGTGTCTTGTCGATGTTGTCCATCCATTTTAGTACTTTTTTTAGGGTACAAGCTGAAAATTTAAATATATCCAAAGATTAAGTAGACCACAACATAGGAGTGTCAATTAAACACTTATTGTTGAAATTTCTCGAGGGATACAAATGTTTTAGATCAAGTTTGATATATATGTTTTCTCTTTATCTATGTCCCTATAACCGTATGAATAGGTTACCCTCCATTAAAATATTCATAATCATTTGTTGGGACCACCGAGATGTGGTTCATAAATCCAGCCCCTCCATTATTTGTTGAGATGTGGTTCATAAATCCAGCCCCTCCATTATTTGTTGAGATGTGGTTCATACATCATCGTAGCCACATTTCATTGAGTCATTTCATCAAACACTCGGTGAGCAACAACAATATCAAAGTAACTGAGTCACCGAACTGGTTTGATTTGAGTTGGGTTCGATCCAAGTCGAGTCAAGCTCGAGCAAGCTTGAACTCGATCTGGTTAACACCCTGATCCATAGCTCAAGTGGTAGGCCGAGTGAAAGATACCTCGTTTCAACACCGAGGTCTTGGTATCAATTCCCTAGTCGGGGTGGCTAACAGTGAAGTGTGAACTTGACTCGGCTCGGACTTAGTTTCGAACTGAGTCAAATCGAGCTTTTTTCAAGTTGAGTGAAGCAAGCTAACCAAGCTAACTCTGCTCATGTACATCCCTAACCAAGCTAACCAAAATCTCAAGTTGACCCACCAAAAAAATAAAAAATAAAAAACAAATGCAAAAATGTGGGGATTGAATGCTTACTAATAAAAAATTTCAGAGGGCTATAGAAGTCTTAGATCAAGCTGATATTTGATTTTTCTCAAATCAGCCATGTCTTTTTTTTTTGTACTTATTAACAGGTTATATCTCAAATAAACATCATAGTGGCCCTAGGAAAGTCTCAACCGTGGGTGTCACTGTCCTTTTCGTGGTCGGTGCTTCATGGGGCCCACAATGATGTATGTGTTTCATCCATTCCGTTTATCCATTTTTACAGATCATTTTAGTAATTTACAAAAAAATATAGGGATATAAATCTGTGGTGGACCACACCACCGGGGAAAAAATAATGATTGGATATAACTCATTTTTAATGGTCAATGTTCATTAAACACTTGTTCCTGTAATATGGTCCACTTGAGATTGAGATATAACTCATTTTTCTTTTCATACTATAAAATGATCTACAAAAATAGATGGACGGAAAGGATGAAACACATACATCATAGTGGGGCCGTGAGAGCACCGACCACTATGAAATGGCTGGTGGCAGGGGGAGTAGCCAATCCGTTTCCCAAAACCGCCCGTCCCTCCCAAAACCCACATCTCCCGCCCGCCCCTCCCAAAACCCAATCCCTCAAACCTCTCTCGCACGCCCGCCCCTCTCCCAAACCCTCTCTCTCTCTCTCTCTCTCTCTCTCTCTCTCTCTCTCTCTCTCTCTCTCTCTCTCTCTCTCTCTCTCTCGAGCATGGCCGCGCAGCCCTCTATTTCCCAACACCTCTCTCTCTCTCGTTAGGGTTTTGAAATCCCACTTTCGTCGCAAACCCACCTTAGATCTGTGACAGAGAGTTGGAGAGGCGCACTCGAAAGAAGAAGAAGAAGAAGAAGGAGAGGAAATCATAGTGGAAAGACATCTCCAGGTCATTCATCAGGTTAGTCTCTCTCTCTCTCTCTCAAGTATGATTTATGAATTTGAGGATTTAGATATTTGTATATGTTTCCTAGCTGTATGTGACAAATCCATCCCGAGGTTGGTGATCATGAATACTTTTATCCCCTTCTCACGCACAAACCATTACAAGGGAATTTGGGGAAATATATAATCCTGATTCACGCATCCATCTGGTGTGCCTCTTGATGTTAGGGCTTCAGGAAATATATAATCCTGATTCATAACTCATGTGGGCCACAACACCGAGAACCATGGTGTGTTTATCTTTCAACAGGATGAAGGGATGCTCCAAAAATCAACCACACCACGCGTAACTTAGTCAGTTTTTGAGTTAAATTGTTACCAGTAGCATGGCCCACCTGAGTTTTTGGATATGCCTAATTTGTGAGAAATACAATGACATGGTGTGGAATACATGCTTTAGTTATCGGAACTAATTCATGGTTTAAGTACATGTTATCATTATCAATTAGCTGGAATAAAATCCCATTTCAATATTAGCATAACAATAATAGAGAAATGCATAGGATATGTTGGGAACCAACATTTCAATCCTACCCTCCCCTGATGTGACAGTGTGGCATTTTTGTAGAAGATCTGGCTCATTCATCAGGTTGGCCCCACCTTGTAGGCAAGCTTTCCTAGAAAAGGATAGTAGAGAAATGCAATGGCTACTCTTGAAAATAGGATGTTGAATCCTACTCTTCCTATACATGCTAACACTACAAGCATGTGCATCAGGTGGGCCCACCTTGTAACTGTCATGGGACCAAAAATAGGCCGATTGGTCATCAAGTAGGACAACCGGAAAATTTTATGGTTAAAACAGACCAACGTACCACATTCAATATCCACATGTGATTCAACCAGCCAAATTCATGGATGAAGGCACATGAACAATTGGCCCACCTAACAAATGGCCTAAATCTTGCAGACATGCCACAATGGCTGTGAAGGGAGTAGGACACGATATTCATGTTTTTTGTCTTACAAGGAGAGTAAAAGTACCTAGCCTTTTTTTCAGATCAACAATTACAATCCTATATCGAGTAATGGGTCCCACTGTCACCGCAACGGTTGTTACCTAACCATTTTTTAATACCTTGATTGAAATTGTGTGCTATTTGAAAATTTGTTGCGTGGATCTTATCCTTTCTCAAATGACTACAATTTTCATATTTTTAACAAGAAGTTTTGGATGATCATTGCAAAGATGTTCTATTCTTTTAGTCCGTTCTTAATGCAATGAATGCCAATGCATTTTGAGTTTGATGTATGGTTTCTCCAAAATGTCATGGACCAAGATGGACGCCCTTTTCGATTCTACTTCCTATTGTCTTTCTCTCAAAACAAAATTGATATGGCCATCCTATCCAATCTGATTTGATCTGCACCCTACATGAAAACATGTTATTTTTTAGTTCATGTATTTCGATGGTTCCTGATGCCATGATGTAATGAGACTAATTTTAGTTTATGCAAACAGGCCCCCTTTTAGATCTGTTTCTCTTTCTGAATAGATTTCCATTCAAACAGGCTCTTCTTCTAATAGTTTCCCTTCATATGCCCCTCAAAATGAAATGGATCAAGCTATTCTATCTAATTTCATCGGTTGGGCAGTTTCCTCCTATGTAAACCTGCCCATTTTTAGTTCATGTATTATGATGGTTGTTAAAGCTGTGAATGTAACGAATCTAGTCTTAGTTAATTAACTTGTTGTAGTCGTTTAGGACATTTGTAGTTTAAACCACTAGTATGTCCATCCACTTCTTTTGAAAAGTCTTTGGAAATCTATATCTATTTTAGTTCATGTATCTAGATGCTCAATTGAACTGAATTGCAATAGAGAGGTTGGATACATGTTTAATATCAAAATATAATTAACACAAAGTGTGTGGGAAATTTTCAATTCAAGATAAACTTCCTTTACCAAACACATGGCACCATCAATCAGCTAGGCCAGGCTAAGCAAAATCAAAATTTTGAATAGGATGAGCCCATTGACAGCCCTACAAACACAAACTAAAGAAAGAAAGGGTTGACGCATGAATCTCATGTCGAGAAGCATATTGGTGAAATATTTTCTTCGAATTTCTTTTTATTATTTACTTTGTTCTCTTCATCTTTGTTCAAACATAGGTTCTTATTATGTTTTCTTCTTAGATGTTTGTTTGTGTCTATTTACATGTTTCATTTCTTAAGATGGCCAACGACACACTGATTACCGTAGGGCACTGATCAATTGGTTAGGAAGATATATGGTGGGGCCAATAAGAATCCACCATGGATATGGTGGAGACTTGGTAGGCCACCAATCAGGTGGACCAGTCCCTAACCAATCTTTCTCCCCTCCCCAATTATCACAATCTGCAACTCAACAAAGGGTGTGTTTGGTTGCACCTAGTATCATGAAATTTCATGGTTAATCAGTCTGCTTTAGTGCAAAATATCATGAAATCTCATGATTTTTTTTCCTTTTCTTCTCTTTTTTCTGAGAATTGTACTCTCATGAGCTGCAGATTTGATGTTGGTGTTCCATCCATTAGTAGGGAATGTTCTTTTAGGACATTACAATGATATGCCAAGGCCTTAAAGACCACTATGACAATGTATATAAGGGCCCACCTATGTGAAACCAAAACTGCTGATGTCATGCCTGCAAGACTGCTGGAATACTTCAGTCTTGGGAGTTGGCGCACTTCTTTCTCCCATAGGTTTCAAAATTTTAATGTTTCTTTCTTTAACAGGTTCCCTTGAGCTTCAGCTTCAAGAATGATTGCCTCGAAGAATCGGATGCTAGAAACTAATTCAAATGGTACAACAATCAATTCACTGGTGGTCTTTGATTTTTTTTCTTTTTTCTTTTATCTAATTTAACTTGTTTTCTGTGTAACTCATGAACTAAGATGCTTTATTAACCTTCTCTCACACACATTCATTCACCTACAAATTGAAACAAACGACTCTAGATGTGAAGGCAAGAAAAAGCGGTGCCTTGATCACCTGCAACAAGCAGAAAATTATTTTTCACTTTCCCAGTTACAGCAAGGGTATGTCACAAGTACAACATTTACACTTACAATTGAAGCTATGAATCTGGGTGTGGTACCAATGACGAGATTCTATATTTTTTAATTTTATTCTATTTTTCCTATTTGAACTGGGCTTGAAGATTTTCCTTCATTTATCATTCTAAAATAGGTTTTGGTTTGCATGATAGCATTTGGGTTTTCAAGAAGACTGAGAAGCAATCAGCTTGTGAAGAACCTAAATTCCCTAATCTATATGTAAAGAATCTGGAAAATGGGTTGACTGATGATCGCCTTTGGGAAAAGTTCTCTGTATTTGGGAAGATAATCAGTGCTATTGTAATGAAGGATGATTATGGCAAATCTCGGGGCTTTGGGTTTGTTAGCTTCGAGTTGCCAAAAGACGCTAAGAAGGCTATGTGGGCCATGAATGGTGCACAACTGGGTAAGTTATGTTCATTGTAGTTATTTCTGTTTGTCTAATTTGCAGGATCATTTGTTTAAATGAATACTTACAACAGGATCTTTGTTTGTTGACCAGGATCAAAGAATCTCCATGTAGGAAGGGCTCAAAAGAAGGCTGAACGAGAGCAGATGCTAAGTTGCCAGTTCAAGGTAAGGCATAGCCAACAGTTTCTAAAGTTTCAGGTAATTTCTTTTTGTATGGATTTGTGACTGTTGTCAAACTTATGGTGAAGTCGTAATCTTAAACATAGTGTACTCTGCAGGGTTTGAACGTGTACGTGAAAAAACCTTGTTGACTCTGTTGATGACAACGAATTATGTTAACTTCTCGATACTTCCGGCAAAATAAGTTCAGCAAAAGTGATGCTTAATGGTGAAGGATTCGGTTTTGTGAGTTTTTCCACTCCTGATTCCATCAATTATTATTTTAAAAATGCATTGCTCAAAGCATGTATTCGTCAGTTTGATTTGTTTTTGGCAGTACTAAAACTTATGATGGCAGTATTAAACTAAACCTAAACCTATAACCTTAACCTAAACCTAAAACTTAACCTATAACCTAAACCTTAACCTTAACGTATTCTTAAATCCCTAAACCTAAACCTACACCTAATCCTAATCTCAACTCCCTAACCTAAACCTAAACCTTAACTTGAAAACCCAAACCTAAACCCGATCCCAAACCCGAACTCGATTTCCTAAACCTAAACTTATAACCTTAACCTAAACCTATTCTCAAATCTCAAATCTCAAAACCTATAACCTAAACGTAAACCTATATAACCTTAACCTATAACTTTAACTTATAACTTAAACTCAATTTCCTAAACCTTAACCTATAACCTAACCTAAACCTAAACCTATAACCCGAGCCCGATTTTCTAAACCTAAACCTTAACGTATTCTCAAATCCCTAAACTTACACCTAATCCTAATCTTAACTCCCTAACCACACCTAAACCCGATCCCGAATCCGAATCCCATTTCCTAAACCTAAACTTATAGGTTATAGGTTATAGGTTAAGGTTAAGGTTTAGGTTTTAGGTTTAGGTTTAGGGTATTTTTGTTTATGATGTTAAGCTTATATGTATTTATGCGTGAATGAATGTGATGCAGATAAGATTGTTTGTGTTTGGATGAATGTAGTTTATGTTTGGGTTTGGGTTTGGGTTTAGATGGATGTGAATGTGAATATGATGAAATATATTGTATAACAGGTGTATATCAGGATGAATATGATGAAATATATTGTTAACAGGTGTATATCAGGAATTTTGAGCTGTATATATATAAAAAAAGAGACTTTTAGCAACGAAAATTTTTGGGTAGGCCAAATTTTGCCACAGTTTTCTGTGAAGCACTGAGAAGTAAAGTGATGAGTGAAGGATTTCTAGAAGGTCTCTCCAAGCAATTGCATTTATCTACACCCGAGAAAATTGTTGTTGGTCTTGCTCTGTCAGATTCAAGAAATACGGATTTCAGAATTAGAGGTAAGTTGAGTTGCTTGGAGGAATGTATCACACGCTCCATGAATGACATGGTGTATTTGTATGACGTGAGTTTTTTTTTTAGCATTCTTTGAGTTGGATTTAGAGATAAGTTTTGAAACATCTGTTCTAAGATACCTTTGTACAAAGATTTCTATTGCATTTGTTTTTTCTCCCATGGTGTCTTGCATTTAAATCTTGGTCATTTTTCCAGGGAAAATTTTCTGCATGGCACATATTGAGGAATTATGTACAAAGCCTGCTTCTGTATGCAATGGTTTTTCTTTTCTTTTTTTGAGTATGGAACTATGTTCTTCACTTGTGTAGGAAGAAGAGGCTCTCATTTCAGCTCATAGAAAAGAAACTGAAGAGACGATGGAGATTGTGCGTGGAGTAAGTCTATCCTACATCGACTCTCTGCTACCCTTTTAATTCAAGATCACCGAAGGTTTCTCTCTTTTGCTCTCATATGTTTTTGCTTGGTTATCCATATGCTTGTACATGTGTCAAACAAGTCTATTTTAGACTTCATATGATAACTATGTTTTTTTGACATTTAAATGCTGAGAAAGAAACCTCTAGAGCTGTTAAAAGTAAAATTAGGAGCCAGGGACATGCCAGTGGAGCAATCTGAACTGTCGATATAGACTCCACTATAAATTATTGCTAATGGCGAGTTCTTCTTCTTTGCAGATGCTTTTAGACTACCGAACAAGTTGTAGTTGTTCATCAGCCAAGCAAAAGTCATACCCAAATCTTGCGTTGTGACTTTGTATTATTTGTGGAACCTAATGTTGTGTAATAGTTTGATTGAGTTTGTTTTGAAAACTTTAAATAGTAAACAAGTGAGATTGATTGTTTGATTGAGTTGTTAACTATTTTGTTGGTATTATGGCTTTCATGATTGATTGTTTCATGAGTGGATTGAATGAATGGATTAGTAGTTTAAATAAATATTTAAAAAAATTAAACATTTTTAGTCTCAATTTGTAACCGAGGCTTGGATGGATTTACTAGTTTGGGTTTAGCTGGATGTGAATGTGAATATGATGAAATATATTATATAACAGGTGTATATCAGGATGAATATGATGAAATATATTGTTAACAGGTGTATATTAGGAATTTTGTGTGGAATTTTGAGCTGTATATATTTTTTTTAAAAGAGACTTTTAGCGACGAAAATTTTCATCGCTAAAAGTGGAACAAAATTTTTTTCGGCGTAACATTTCGCTGCTAAAAGTCTTGGAAATTTTTTTGGCAGTGAAAATTTTCGTTGGTAAAATCTTGGAATTTTTTTTTTGCAGCGAAACTTTTCGTTGTTAAAGTTTGGGATATTTTTTTTCGCCGCTAAAAGTTTTTTGGCGGCGAAACTTTTCGCTACTAAAAGTCTTGTAATTTTTTTCGCAGCGAAAACTTTCGCAGCTAAAAGTCTTGGATATTGTTTTGGAAGGCTTGGAAAATATTTTTGGCAGCGAAAATTTTCGCTGCTAAAAGTCTTGTAAAATTTTTTTTGCGGCGAAACTTTTCGCTGCTAAAAAGTCTTAGATATTTTTACGGTGAAAATTTTCATTGCTAAAAGTCTTGGAAGTTTTTTTTAATAAAAGTTTTGCTGCTAAAAGTCTTGAAAATTTTTTTGGCAGCGAAAATTTTCGTTGCTAAAGGTCTTGGAAAATTTTTTTAGCGACGAAAATTTTCGTCGCTAAAAAGCTTGCATTTAGCGACGATTTCAATTTTTCGCTGATAAAAGCCTTATACATCGGTCTTTTAGCGACGAATTTAGTGACGAAAATTTTCGTCGCTAAAATCCTTTAGCTGCGAAAATTTGACTTTTTGCGACGAAAATTTTCGTCGCTAAAAGTGATGTTTCTTGTAGTGGCATGTTGCATGGGTCTTAGTTAACATGTTGTAAGGCTCTTGGTTAGCATGTTGTAAGGGTCTTGGTTAGCATGTTGTATGGGTTGTGGTTGTCATGTTGTAAGGGTCTTGGTTAGCGTGTTGTATGGGTCTTGATTAGCATGTTGTATGGGTCTTAGTTAGCATGTTGTACGGGTCTTGGTTAGCATGTTGTACAGATCTTGGTTAGTATGTTGTATGGGTCTTGATTAGCATGTTGTATGAGTCTTGGTTAACATGTTGTAAGGGTATTGGTTAGCATGTTGTAAGGGTCTTGGTTAGCATGTTGTATGGGTCTTGGTTAGCATGTTGTATGAGTCTTGATTATCATGTTCTATGGGTCTTGGTTAGCATGGTACCAATGATTTCGTAGAAAAGAAAGGATTTTTTGGACCCACATTGAACTGGCCAACAAGGTGGACGGATCGGATCACTCCATTGTGGGCCTTAAGTTATGGTAACAATAGTTTGGTAGAAAAGGAAGTGAACACGTTGAAAACCACGATCCATTCAACATGACAACCACGATCCATATAACATGGAAACTACGATCCATGCAAACTATGTCCTAAATGAGCGCACATTTATTTAAGTGAATAATCCATGCCGCCCATCCTTTTTGTTGTGTCATTTCAGGGGTAGGGTCAAATATCAACCACGACCCTTTGTGGATGAAAACCACGATCCATTGTGCATGTGAACTATATGACCTTTATATGGATCGTGGTTGTCATGTGACAAGGGTCGAGGTTGTCATATTATATGGGTCATGGTTGTGAAGTTATATGGGTCGTGATTGTCATATTATATGGGTCGGGGTAATGAAGTTATATGGGTCGTGGTTATATGTATATAATCCATGCCGTCCATCCTTTTTGGCATGCCATTTTATGGGTAGGGCACAAATATTAGCCTGATCCAGCGCTCGTGTGAGCCACAAAATTGAAAATATTGATGACTGTTGAAAATTTCTACGCTTACTGTGATGTTTGTTAGAAGTGGACACTGCCTAAGTCAGGACTTTTTGGGCCCATGGTAAGCTGACCGATAAGGTGGATGGATCAGATCACCCCATTGTCGGCCATAAGCTATGATACCAATGGTTTGGTAGAAGAGGAAGTGAACACGTTGCAAACAATGATTTATCCAACATGACAACCACGATCCATACACATGACAACTACGACACATGTATAATCTATGTCACCCATCCTTTTTGTCGTGTCATTTTATGAGCAGGGCACAAATATTAGCCTGATCCAATGCTTGTGTGGTTCACAAAATATAAAATTTTAGTGATTGTCGAAACTTTCCACACTCACTGTGATGTTTGTTAGAAGTGCACATTGCCCAAGGCAAGACTTTTTGAGCCCACAGCAAGTTGGTCGACAAGGTGGATGGATCAAATCACCCTATTGTGAGCCATGAGCTATGGTACCAATGGTTTAGTAGAAGAGGAAGTGAACACGTTGCAAACCATGATCCATGCAACATGACGACCACGACCCATGCAACATGACAACTACGACCCATGCAAACCACGACGTAAATGGTCCCAAAATGGGGTGATCCGATCTATATACCTTATTGGCCAGCTCGTCGTGGGCCCCAAAAGTCCTAAAATGGATAGTGTCCACTTTTAACAAGCATCAAGGTGAACATGGAAAGTTTCGACAATCACCATGGTTTTCAATTTTGTGGCCCATAGGAGCGGTGGATCAGGCTGATATTTGTGCCCTACCCCTAAAATGACACTGCAAAAAGGATGGGCGACATGAATTATACACATACATCAATGTGGGCCCATTTAGGTCGAGGTTTGCATTGGTCATATTTTCATATGCATGGATCGTGGTTGTCATGTTTCATGGATCGTGGTTTGCAACGTGTTCACTTCCTCTTCTACCAAACCATTGGTATTATAGCTAGGGGTGTACACAAACCGGGCTAGCCCGGTTAGCTCGCTCGACTCGGCCTGACCCAGAGCTAAGTTCGAGTCAAGACGGGTCAAATTTCTTGGCCCGAAACTGAGTTCAGGCCGAGTTCGGATATGACCCAGTTCGGCTTGACTTGGTCCGAAACCCGGCCCGTCCCGTCCCGCCCGCACTTTAGGGTATATATACCCTGTTTTAAAAAAAAAACCATACCCGTCGTCCTTTCCCTTTCCCTCTTTTGAGAAAACGCCCGACCCAGTGCGGCAGCAGCAGCCCCACCAAATCTCTCCCTGCCCAGCCCCACAGCCCCCACCAAATCTCTCTCTCTCTCTCTCTCTCTCTCTCTCTTTCTTTGCTGCTGACGCTCGTCTGTCTGTCCGTCCGTCCAGCGGCCCCACGAAACCCTCTCCCTGCTAGTGCCCGGCCCCCACCAAATCTCTCTCTCTCTCTCTCTCTCTACTCATCCATCCAACCGTCCGTCCGCCTCTCTCTGCTCGTCCAGCCTCCGCCTCTCTCTGCTCGTCCGGCCGTCCAACCACCAGAGGACCTCCGCCTCTCTGCTCGCTCGTCCGGCCGTCCAACCACCAAAGGACCTCCGCCTCTCTGCTCGCTCGTCCGGCCGTCCAACCACCAAGTATGATTTGTACCTACAGTTTATTTGAGTGGTAGTAACCTTATGAACATGGTCAGGTCCAGGATGGTTTCAATGGTAGAAGTTTCCGGTCCCACTGTTTCATTGGTGTGGCCCACCAGTATTTTGGATCTGCCTGATTTTTAGATTCATATCCTATTGTGGTCTTTCAAAATAGATGGGTGGAGTGGATTTGTCACGGATATCTCTGTGGGCCCACACAGCCCCAACACAGGTGTATCTCACAGCCATCCATCAGATGGGTCCCACTGTGAAGATGAGTTGGCCCAAAAATCAGGCTAGTCCAGCTATGAGGTAGGCCACACTATGGTGGCATATAAACTTGGGATGATGCCTATTTGTGGGTCAGATTATGTATATGGTTATTTCTATGCGATGGACGGCTTAGATCATTGTATAGTACACATGTAGTGGCGTATGGATGGGATGCCTTTGTACACGCCCGTGGACTTAGCAAACCTCTTTGAAACCATGTTGTATTTAACATACACATATCCAATGACTTGGGGTGTGTTTGGTTGCACCAAATTTCAAAATTTGCATCAAGTTACACTGGTTAATCATGAAATATCATGATATTTGTGCAACCAAACACACCCTTATTCTCTTGGTTACTTTATTTATTTATTTATTTTTTCCACTATTTTTTATGGATGTATTAACAATTTAGGTGGGCTAAATTGTTTAGGTCTCTCAGGGTGGTTTGTCCTGCACCAAAGGCCGGTCAGTATGACTCAAGCATGGTTCTTTCCCCAACTCAACTTGGGAGGGGAGAGACCATTAGTACAACTTTGTACCATCAATACTCTGGCAGCGTGATGGATGATACATAGGCAAAGAAATTTTGTACACATGGCATGCAATGCAAGTAGTTCAAATTAAATGGCCATAATATGAGTGCACGTTTGGATCTCTCATAAAGTAAAGTCTACATTTATTTGATCATATAACTATCAGATAGGCGGACATTTATTAGATGGTTGAAATGAAAAGTATCCAATGGTTCTATTTCAGCAAACAAAGTATCCATGTGTCAGTGGCAAGGCTCCAATGGGTTCCACAATTCAGGCAGTTGAATTTGAGTTAATGCATATCACATATACAATTTGTAAGTGCCCATGCATCAAGCATCATAAGCAGCCAGAGTATTAACAACTCCCTAAAGCAACAAAAGAAAAGGGAAGGGTGTATATATTTAAAAAGGGAGGGTGTAAATGTCAATTCCCTTTAATAAGTCCTAACAAGACCCACGTGGCAAATGATGCAGAGTGGACCAATGGGTATGAAGGTTAGGCAAAATCACCTTACATGGGGTTGAGCCAAAGGATATGGATCCTGTATCTATACTTTTGCAGCTTTATTTCTTGTATTTTTGTATTTTTCGTTTTCTTTTTCTTGCACTTTAGTTGAATGTGATAAAACAATGGGTGGGAAAATGAAATAAAAAAATGAAAAGAGGGTAGGCATGCTTTTCTTATATATGTATTATGTATATATGAACTTTGCTACGAAATCAAATAGAAAAATGACCACCTAAAGATGGGATTTTTATTTATCATTTGCTCCTACCAAGGCTTTATTGGAATCCCAAACTCATGTGAAAAAAAGTTGCTTGCAATCACTGCTACTCCTAAAAAAGTGCATTGAAGACGACTAATAACTGCTCCAATTTCATAAGAAATAAAAAGATGAAACGGGAAAGCAGCATGGTTCTCCAACTTACTTTCATAATGATCTATGATCAAGTAGATAGGAGGAATCCACCGTACATTGCAAATGACCAAAAATAACAATTTTTTTCTTTTGCTTCCAAAGCTTGCTTGATTTGGCTTGATTTGGCTTGATTTAATTCGATTTGGTTCCGCTCAAATAGTCTATTCAAGCTAGGTCGATCCGGAAATCCCAACTCATTTCAAAATCAAGTCGAGTCTAAGTTGTATGCTAGCTCGGTTTGGTTTGGCTCGAACCTTGGCTCGGTTTAGCTCGAACGAGTATGAATATAGTATAACTACAAATAAAAAAAAATAGTTGACATGTGGCATATTTGAATTGATTGAATATTAGGAATGATTGAAGATGAATGATGCCACATGGGTAACTGATTTATCCGCTTAATATATATAATTAGATAAAACCATCTAAAACTCACTCACACACACACACACACACACACACACACACACACACACACACACACACACAAAAAGAGGCACAAATGATTTATTTATATGCTCGTTGATCTAAGCCTTATCCCAACGACTTGGGTTCGGCTATATGAATACTTTTCTGCCACTCCACTCTATCAAAGGCCATAACTTCAATTAGACCATAGGTTATCAAGTCTTTAGACAATAGGCTTTAACTATGAAGATAAAACCAGGCTTGTCCATCTGCTTACCAAACAAATGAATGATTAAAATTTTTCATTTATTAGATTTTTAGTGTAAGGGCCATCACATTATAGTTAGTTTTGTTTATGAATCTTATGACTAATGAATGATTAAAAATTTTCATTTATTAGATTTCCTGCCACTCCATTTTAACTTTTTAATGCATACTAAGTAGTTATTTATATTTTTGTAAATGTTGTTTTGGTTAGTTAGTTGTAATCTTTTTAATGCTTATACCAATTGCCTATTAGATATATTTTTATTTTTTTGTTCTTGTTGTTGTGGTATAGGATAATCTTCTATATTTAGTATACAAGAGAGGTCTAAGCATTGATATGTACTGTCCATCACGTGGGCCCACCTTTGATTGTTCATCCATCTAAAATCACGTTGATAGGATGATCCTAACAATCTGATTAATAGTTTTGGAAATGGGAAAATGGATGGCACATATTCTAGTAAAACCAGATGGGGTAATTTACATAAGGAAATTGTTTACTTATGGGTGGTGTGAATATATATATATATATATATATATATATATATATATATATATATATATATATATATGCCATTTACATGGGAAAAAGGGTGACTATGAATACTTTTGCGTGAGAAATTTGGTTGAAACAAATGTGCGCAAATCAGGTTTGCATTGTGATTGAATTTGCATATGTAAAAGTGTGCAAAAGTGCCCTAAAGACTATTGTTGTGCAAATGCTTTCAGAGTAAAATACATTACAATATAAAGTACTTGCATATGTGCAAATATTCTGCAGACAAACAGGCCCTTAGGTAAATGGTGTTGGTGGATTGTTTATGAGGGATTTGGTTTGTTTGGTTGGGGTTCTCCAGGAAGAAAAAAGTTACTCGAGAAAGTGCAAGCTCCTACTTCTAAGAGTTTGCAAAGCGGCAGGTCTTGTATGTGGAAAAACTACAACATTTGAGGAAGTGTTTTGGATTGGTGGTGATCACTGGATTCTCTTCCTGAGGAGTGGCTCTATAGGTTTTCTCCATTCTCATTGCAATTTTCTTCGCAATAAGGCACCATACTTGAGAAAGTGCAAGCTCCTACTTCTAGGAGTTTGCAAAGTGGCAGGTCTTGTATGTGGAAAAATTACAACATCTGAGGAAGTGTTATGGATTGGTGGTGATCACTGGATAGTCTTCCTGAGGAGTGGCTCTTGAGGTTTTCTCCATTCTCATTGCAATTTTCTTTGCAATAAGGCACCATACTTGAGGGTTCTAGATTTCATGAATCAGGTGCTCTTAGGGAATTGGATATGCCGCTTTGCCATAGAGGAAGGCAAACTCTGGAGAGAAGCGATGGCTAGTAAGGAACTTGTTAGTGGGGATGGTGGATTAAGGAATTAGTCACGGTATATGGCTTTTGGTTTGTGGAGGGCTATTCTCTTGATAGTCCCCAAGTTCAAGGAATTTTCTTTTCTACGAGGGATGGAAGTCATATATGTTTCCGGGAAGATTTGTGGCTACGTGATTATGCATTAAGGGAGGCATTCCCTAAATTAGCTGTTATTGTGCCAGAGAGGAATATTCCAATTGCCTGCCATTATTCTAGGATCGGTGATGAGGTGGTGTGGTGCCTCCTTGCTGAAGGAGTCTTCGCGATGATTGAAGTTTTTGCTTTCATTAGCCTTTTGGAAAACCTTAAGCTTGTCATGCCAAGGGAGTTGGTGGGAGATTCGGTGGTGTGGCGTGCTCATAATTTGGGGAGGTTTTTGGTCCGATCCTTCTACAGAATGCTCAGCCATTTAATTGACTGTCATAACTTTTGGTTTTGGAAATAATTGTGGCTAGTGGGGAGAAGAAGGTGCTCACTATGGATAATCTCATGAAAAGATCCTTGGTGCTCCCTAACATGCATGTCATGTGTACGAGAAGATGCTGAAATGGTGGATCACCTACTCCTTCATTGTCCATCTGCAAGGAAGATTTGGGAGTGCCTTTTATCAAAATTCAATATCCATTGGTAATGCCGGGTTTGATGCTGGATTTCTTGGCTTTGTGGCATGAGGGCAGAGCAGTGTTCGAATTATCTCTGATATTATCAAAAAATCTCCGATATTATCTTTATCTCTAGCTCAGTGATACCAATTACACTCGTAGCAATACTGATAACGCTGGTAGTATCAGAAATTCCAAGCATTAGCAATCTATTGCTAAGTATCACCAACATATTAATATCGCTAATGTAATCGCTAATATTTTCAACTATGTAAATTCTAGGTGTTGCTTGTATTGCCAATGCATCAATATCGCCAATGTATCGCCAATATTTTTGACTATGTAAATTCTAGGTAATGCTTGTATCAAAGTGTATCAATGATATTTCAATAATATTGCCAACGTATTGATATCATCAAAATTTTGTTTATTAGAGATGTTTATTTCATTATCAACGATATTTCAATAATATTGCTAACGTATTGATATCATCAAAATTTTGTTTATTAGAGATGTTTATTTCATTTTTTTTTTTCTTGTATCATAAGTGTATCAACGATATTTCAATAATATTGCCAATGTATTGATATCATCAAAATTTTGTTTATTAGAGATGTTTACTTCATTTTTTTTTTCTTAGGCACATGGTTGTATGTAGTGTTCAATTTGTCATTGATAATATCTTCATATCAATGTTGTTGAATCGCATATGCGATCATGTGCGATAGCATATGCCTATGCGCATATGCGATCGCATATTAAATTTTTTTTTTGATATATATATATATATATATATATATATATATAAAATAGGGAAAAATTCAAAAAATGTAAAAAAATTATAAGAAACTGAAAACTTTTCTAAGTTAATAGATAACTAATTTTACATATTTAAAATACATTTGAGAGAGATAAAATCAATTAAAAAATGAATTAAACATCAAGTTATCCACATTTAACAATATATTTAACAAGAAGTAACAACAAAATCAACAAGCAATTTATTTATTATTGTATAAAATCAACAAGCTATCTTTCTTGAAACTTGAAAGTGCTTGAATCTTTATCTTCCAACTTCCAAGAGAGAGGGAATGTAGGAGAGAGAGATAAATATCATTGGAAGTAGGAAATACGAGAGAGAGAGAGAGAGAGAGAGAGAGAGAGAGAGAGAGAGAGAGAGAGAGAGAGAGAGCACTTGTAATTAAGAAATGTAAGAGAAAAATAGAGTAAGAGAGTTTCGGAATGAGAATATTGCAAATTGAGGAGATTTGAAAACCTTTTTATAGGCAAAATGGTGTTTTTTTTTTTTTTTTTTTTTTTGCAAAAAAATAAAAATAAAAATTCAATGTGCCATGGCCAATATGCGATCGCATACATTGCATATTTTTGCATATGCCACATATGCGATCGCATATGTGATTTGCATATGGATATGTGCATATGCGGTTGCACATGACAACAATGCTTGATATTATCAATTTCACAACATGCACGATATTGAGACCACAATCTTTCATTTCCTTTCCAATTGTTGATGATTTCTTGGTGAAATATCATGTGTTGTTGATATTTTGCAATATCAATGGATGTTTGAATGGAAGGTTGTTGGATGGTTCAATAGGCTGGATGGGATGGTTGGACTGATTTCTTACAACAACACATGCTTTTAAGGCGCCGTTAAATGGAAACTTGTTATGTATGCATTCTTTTTGCATTTTAATTTTAATTTTTTTTTCTAAAAATGCAAATATGTACATTTTAACATTTGAAGTTTCGCGAAAAATTCAACCGTTTTCCCCATGTTTCCCCGCATTTCCGGTTATCAGCGATATTATCGATGATATCAATATTGTTTTTGTATCCCTAGCTGGCGAAACTTGTAGCAATACCTATACTTAGAACACTGGGGCAGAGTGGGTAAAGATCGGAGGGTGGTGTGGTGGTTGGCGGCTATGGCTGTCATATGAGCTATATGGTGAAAGGAACAATTGTTCTGATCTGGCTCCGTGGGAATGATAGTTGGGAAGATTGTTTTTTGGGTCGTCGACTGGGCATACAGATTAACTGATTTGGACACTTGTGTTTTCATTGCTCTCTTGGTTTTGAAATTTCTTTGTATTCTTTTTCACCACGGTTTCTAAGGCGGTTCTCAATAAAATTTGTTACCTTAAAAAAAGAAGGGTGAAGGCATCTTTTTCAAAATGTTAGCAAATAGAAACAGCTAGGAAGCGGGAATGGGTGGGTGAGTCCGAAGAGCAATTCGAAGCAAGAGAAGGCACCTGTTTAGAAGGATTGTGCAGCCAAGCTTAGTCAGCATAATGTAGCGAAACATTTTGGTGTTTTGCAAAACACGAAAGTCAATTAATTCTGGAACATGTGCTTTACAATATCAAGGTCATTTTTGTTACTCTTTTAATAGCATGTTTGGATTTTAATTACTTTTTCATTTTGTTTCACATAGTGCAATCAATATGCTTGCATGTGCGAGTACTGTATTGAAAATTTTAAGCCTGAATGATCTAAATAGAGGGGCGTGCCCTAGTGATACCGGTACCATCACGTTGGTACCAGGCAGATGTGGGGTCCACATGATGCATGAATGAAATCCAACCTGTCCGTTAATGTGTCAGCACATGTAACGTCCAGAGCCCAAAATTAGGCTGATCTGTGAATCAGGTGGGCCACACACTACAAGGTACAAGTTAGGAGGGAACATCCACCCTTGATTTGCATTGATGGTCCACCATGTTTTGTATGTGGAATCTAGGCTGGTCCGACCCTTCATCTGGTCTAAATGAAGGGTCCCCCCCGGTGTTGTGGCCTACCTGAGGGTTGGATCAGGCTGTTTTGTGGCTCATAGGGATACTATGAGGTGAAGGGTTGGTTGACCCAAATACATCACGTGGGCTCCACATCTGCCTGGGGTACCAGTACTGCTGGAGTGCAACTCTTAAATGAACGGTGAACCTTTCTGTTCTTAATCCAAGAAATGATTTGTGCCAAGGTCAATGATTTCATTTATTTTCTTGCAATCCTACTAATATTGTCGTCTTGAGTGTGTCCATTGACTCTATGCACATGAAGCTTGGCGTTCAATGATGATGAGTGCTACAGAAGTTTGTTTTAGTTATAAAAAAAGAACTAAAAAGGAATTTCTTTTATCATACTGAATCTTTTGCGTGCACATGTTGCAGGTTCTCCTCAGAGGTAGGAAGAATTCACGTGAAGCTGTGAAGCACTTTGGAAAAGCTCCTGGCGTGCCTCACGGCCACACCAAACCCTACGTGCGATCGAAGGGAAGGAAATACGAGAGGGCTAGAGGGAGAAGGAACAGCAGGGGATTCAGGGTTTGAGTCTCTTGTCAGTCTTCCTCTTATTGCAAATTTCCCTTTATCCATGAGGATTTCTATCTACTACTATTCATGGTTTGCCATGCTGTGTTTCGATTTTGCTAGACAGGTAGTAATTGCAGGAGTTTGCATTTCTGTTCATTTGCAGTGGATCATTTCTTAAAACCATATAGATATATTTTATTTGCAAATTATGATTACCCTAGCTGTTTTGCAATGCATGGATAATCCCTACATATTGGTTTCTTGCTAAGTATACGCAAAGCAATGGATAGGTTTCTCTTTCAGTAATGTTGTTATGCACAAGGTTTTAAATCTCTGTATCGGCTACTGTATCATTCACCACCGTTATGGCCCCCAATTGCCCCTTTATTGGGCTGATACAGCTATTACATTCATGGGCAATACTGGCCAGTACAGTCGTATCGTTAATGGGCTATAAGTACCCTTTTTGGATGATACTTAAATCTTAATTATGCATGTTTGATGATGATGATAATATGATGAAATTAGCAGACAACATTTAATTCTGAACCAGTTGTATTCGTAGAACAAAGAACCCAACCAGAGTTTGGCAGGAGGTAGTCCCTTGTATAGTTTCGTGGGAGGTGCTCTCCTCCTTCCCATGTTTGTGTTGTGCTCCTAGTTTTGGTTTTGATAACTTGCTCATTGTTTATCATCATCTAAGCCTTATCCCAACCAATTGGGCTTGCTGTAGGAGTTATGTTCTGCCATTCCACTAACAAGGTCATAACCAAGGTATTCAAAATCAGTTACGTAACCATTACAGGCGTTAGGTAATGGTAATGGTCGTAACCGTTATGCGTTATGGAACCGAAACGGCTGTTGCAGAAAAAACCCTGTTGTAACGGCCCTGTAACAGTCTCATAACGGACTTTAACAGTCCCATAATGGCCTTGTAACAGTCCAGAAACATTTTTTATTTTCAAAAAAAAAAAAGAAAAAAGGATGGCCTGTATCATGATGGTAATGGTGGTGGGTGTTATGGCCACCGTTACTGTTATGGAATACCTCGGTCATAACTTCAATTAAGGCCATAAGGGCATCAAGTCTTTTCTTACTATCTCCAACCCACAAGAGGCCCTTTTCTTTCCCTTTCAGAGCCTTCCAACTTGTACCAACTCACTCCTAATCTGTGTAGTACTTGGTCTATGTTGTATACGACCAAATCATCTAAGCCTACTTTACCTTGTCTTGTTATCTATTGGTGCTATTCCCAAGTTCCCTTGAATGCATTAATTTCTAATTCTCTCTCTTTGTCTTGCCACTCATCCATTACAGTATCCTCATTTCAGCTATACCCATCTTTATGAATGTGTTGTTCCCCGACTTCCTAACATTTTGTCCTCCATAAAGCATGGCTGGTCTTATAGCTATCCCTATGAAATTTCCCTTTCAATTTGAATGGTACAAGACAATCACATAAAACTCTATATGCTCTGAAATTTACCTTCATACCTCTCACTCATGAATTATTGACCCAAGATATTGTAAGTGGTCATTTTGGGATCCAGACTTTGTTTTAATCCCACTAATTTTAAATCCTTCAGATTCTAAATTGAATATCATTAAAAAAAAAAAAAAAAAGGTAAAAGGAGAGCGATAATGCTTTGAGCTGCATGATAGTTGTATGAAGTGTGTTGAACGTGTGGTGGTGGTGGGGACCATTGATTGAGTGAGTCATCAGTTAGATGCAGTGGTTTGACAATCCTGGCTGTCCAATTGATGCATTCGCAAAAAAAAAAAATGTTGGATTCCATCAAATGTGGACGGGCTAGTCTTAGTTAAACATCCATGAGTCTTGTCCTATGGTATGGTGTTTGATGTTTGTCTGTGCACCTGATCTAGTTTTCCTCATCACATGATATTGGATGTCTTGAAATAGCTGTTGCGAGATGCATATTTCTAAAAAACAAAAAGCTATAACCCATCACTTATTATCTTTTTATTAATCCGATGCATGTGATTTGTGGGTGATTGTGTGCATATGTAGGGAGTAGTCTTGCCTTAAAAAGGGGCGGAATACCCTTTCATTGTAAAAACAAAACAAAATAAATCTTTTTCTTAACAATCTATTCACAGCCCTAAAAAATCTTCAATGGTTAGGATTGATTCCATGCATGTGTTTCTCACAAAATCTTAGGTGTTCATAAGGATTAAAGTTCTTAAGTGGGGTCCATGTTTTGGTAATCAACTCCCATCGGTCTGGTCAGCCCTGTTGTGAATGGTGAATGTCCAAAAAAAAAAGAAAAAGAAAGAAAAAGGACGAGGAAACATAATGAAATCTCGTTGACCGCTAGTGGCACGTGGCCCGAATAAATCCCACCACATTCGGCTACTTTCTTCAAAAAACAGTACCTGTAATTAGGTCCACTAATTGGATGGTTCAGATTGAGGTAGAAAGGTTCGGATTGAAGTAGAAAGATAGTTCTATTCAGATTCTTCTGGCTCTACAATGCCTTGTATTAGTGGGATGTTTTACTGCAAACCTCTTGTACTTAATGGGGGCACAGCAACTGTTTTGTGGGCCCATGCATTGTGACTTTAGACGTGCATACGGGATACAATTAATTCAAATTCAACCGGTGATAATCCAAAATTATTGATTATTTTAGTGTCCGGATATCAGATTGGTGGACATTTATTGGACGGTTTATAATGAAACAAATCCAATGGTCTTATTTACACATGGAGGTGCCCAAGAATCAGGGATCGGGATCGTTCAACCAATCTAACTTTCGGAAGGTAGCTTCGCAACGGTGGGTTCCATAATTTAGACAGTTTAGTTGATTTAATATATTCCAACTGTACCATTTATTAGTGCCTGCGTATCATTTTAGGGCATGGGCAAAGGGTTTTTTACTGTAGACACCACCTTTTACCTACCTTACCAACTGGACCGACCACAAACATAGATGTCCAAACCAGACCCCTGCTTGTACGGTCCAACTATTTCAGACGAAAATAACCCTCCTTTTTCACTTGCTTTTTACCTTAACGTGAGGGGTTTTTTCGTCCATCCATACCCTAAAAATCACCTTCTGTCGTCAAAGTTTCCCGCTAGCGAGAAAAATAATTACCCTAAAACACAGTTTACTTTGGTAATTATTTCGGGCAAAAACACGACGAAGATCCAGAGATAGAGTGGAATCTACCACAGGGACACTGTTGTTTTATCAGCTCCTTGTAGGACATGAGCCCAAAATTGAAGCATATTTGAAGCTCCGGTCCACTACACCACAAGAAATAGTGGGAACTAAACATTTACAGTTGAAAAGTTCTTATGGAGCATAAAAGTTTGGGATCAAGCTGATATTTGTATTTTCCCTTCATTCTTGTTTTTGGGATCTCATGGACAAGTCATATGACAAATAAATATCACTGTATGTCTTAAGAAGGTTTTGATGGTGGACATCATTATCCCCATTGTTTCTTGGAGTGTGGTCCACTTGAGCTTTGGATATGCTTAAATTTTGGGCTCATGCCCTGATATGATTTGATAAAATGGATGAATAGCATAAATAAGATACATACATCATGGTGGGTCCCATAGAGTTTACTCGGTAAGCTGTATCACAGTTTTGCAATCTGCATTCACTAGACACCATAGAATTTACTCAGGCACTTCACAAGCTGCACTCTAGACATGCTCTGTCCTCCTGGAATGAAAAAGTAAAGATTTCCTATCGAAAATGCTAATTTTATTTATATTTATTATTATTAATTTTTTCATTTTTTACGGTGAATTCGATTTCTAACCTGCACACATGACGCTGGAAAAAGAGTAGCCTTACCATGTTATATTCCGAAGGAAAAGCTTCGTAATGAACCTTGCCATTCCCCTTCTAATTAGGACTGCCACTTCATTTGGATCAACATAAATCTAATTGATCGAGTTGGGTTGGGTTAGGTTGTAAGGGTCATTGGGTTAGAAAACTCCAAACCCATTTGAAATCAGGTTGAGCAAATTCAGGTCAGATTGAAAATAACCACTACCCAGGTCAAGTTGGTTCCATTTAAGGTCTAAGTATATAGGAATTTGAGTTGGGCACCTGGTTAGAATTCTGGTTGGGTAGGACTGGGGGTTGGGTCCATCTTGAGGATGGGTCGGGCTCAGGTTAACCCTCAACATGATGCAACTAGCCCTAGTTGCACCACTAGTTCCAACATACACTACAAGAAAAGCCACTTTTACCAACGAAAATTTTCGTAGGCAAAAGTCTTAATTTCGTAGGCAAAACGTTTTACCCGCGAAAATTTTCGTTGGCAAATTTCTCGCTACGAGCCCGTGGGGAAAATCTTTTGTGGTTTTACCAACGAAAAATTTCGTAGGTAAAAATATTATTACCTTACAAATATTCGCGGAGGTAAAAATATTTACAAGACTTATACCTACGAATATTTTCGTAGCTAAAAATATTTACAAAACTTTTACCCACCAAGATTTTCGTAGCTAAAAAGTATTACAGAACTTTTACCCTCAAATATATTCGTAGGAAAATATTTAGAAAACTTTTCTCTATGAACATTTTCGTAGTTAAAAATATTTTCAAAACTTTTACCTACCAAGATTTCCGTAGCTAAAAGGTTTTACAAGACTTTTACCCACGAATATATTCGTAGCTAAAAATATTTTAAAAACTTTTTCCTAGAAAAATACTTACAGAACTTTTACCTACGAACCTTTTTTGTAGGTAAAAATACTTACAGAACTTTTACCTACGAACCTTTTTTGTAGGTAAAAATACTTACAGAACTTTTACCTACAAAAAATTGCAATATTGAGACTTTTACCTACAAAAAGTTTCGTAGGTAAAAACGTGCATGAGACTTTTACCTACGAAAATATTCGTAGGTAAAAGTTCTCTTTTTTTTTTTTTTCGTTTACCAGCGCAAAAATCTTGATATAGACCACCTAATATACACCTGTTACAATATATTTGATCATATTCTACCTGATATACACCTGTTATGTAATATATTTCATTATATTCTGACTTAGGCATCAGTCTGATGAAGGCCATAGAAAATAAGACAAAAATGTAATGTTGGCCTAAGAAATTTGTTCAGGGACAACCTTACGTGTTCAAGGTGTGTTTACGATTTATCAATTTCCTTATTAATGGTAACCAATACAACAATTAGTAATTGTACCTTCACTTATACTCGTGATCAAGTTTTGACTCAACGGTCAACCAAGTGAATCTGCATTCCTAGTTTTCAAACAATTTGTTAAAAAGCCTATTCTAGCCATATGTTTAAAGTAAATGCTTAAAGTAGTGCTGGGTATGGAGGTTTTGATATCATTACCTCAACCAAGGGCTTTTTACCATGTAGCAACATATCAACACTCCTTTCAGTCTGCATAGAATAAAAGAATAATATAAGATGCATAGATTAAAAGAATCATACAAGATGCAAGGATTATCACCCATGATCATGTCTCGAAATATTCTGAACAAATGTGTGCAATGAGCCAATGACAAACATATAACATGAGTTCTTTTACTTTTAGATAGGAAAAGACCTATATCTGGAGCTAATAATTCATAGATAGAGTGCAAATGAATGAAATGTAAATAGAGTACATAGATGCTGAGAATATCAAAGTTTGAAGGCATGTTTTCTTTATGGGCTACACAACTGTATTTTCCACCATTTGCTTCAAATGGTGGAGAAGACTGATCCACTGTATATGCAGCATGAATGGATGTCACTCCAGACCATCCAAATTGTGGTCCCAATTGTTGATGTACCCGATGCGTGACCCAATATTTCCTTTCCCTCATTTCAATCAGAAAATGGAAGGTTAGAGGAGCTTTTCTCTCAAGAATGCTTTTCTGACAACCTCTAGCACGGGCTTCATCATCTCCGAGAGTAACAGTCTCAACTCCCCCAACCTGGATATAAATTGACTCAAGTCAAACTGAATAAATTGTAGAAATCGTTGTCTCAAGCTTGCAGCCCAAAAGCTATATTCATTGAACAAATCCAACATCCGACTTGATACAAGTGTGTGCATAATCAGAATGGCTCATCAGTCAATCCCCAAACGAGGTTTCTCACCTGTTGGATGTTCAAATTCCATTGCTGACTCGGGTCCAGTCCCAGATTTGCTCTTTGTTTTTGTGCCGCCATAGACAAAACTCTCAACTATTAAATGTACAAGACCAATAACCATCTGATTTTGTTAAAAAATATAAGCACTTCTCTAATCAATGCTAAAGATCCACATTTTTCAGTAACAGAGTTACTATTCATATAAAAAATGCTCCAGATAACCAAACTGCATCAAAATGTGATTAACCATTGCCTTGATAACCAAGTTGCATTAAAATGTGATGTGTCGATCTGTGCATGTGTTATATAACTACAGCATGTGTTTTTCCTGACTTCAATGTGTTCAACACGCATGATCCTTGTTAGCATCACCCACCTGTAACCAAAAATAAAAACTCGCACTGCTCTGTTTTCTCTACTTCTCTTTCTTTCAAGCCCTCTAAAAATCCCAAAAACCATTTTCATTGCTTAAAATCTTCAACAACCAAAAAAAAAAAAAAAAACAGCTTTTTGTCTCTTATTCCTCTTTTCTTCTTAAAAAACTCCAAAACATTATAAGAACCAGAAACCAACATTCCAATAACGGTTGGAAAAACCCAGCAAAGAAATCCAAAAAAAAATCCCAAACAAATGGAAAATACAAATTAAACAGCTTTTTTCTGAAAAGAAACAGAGATCCCACATGAGAAAAAAAGAAAAAGAAAGCAAATCTAACCCCAAAAAGAATTAGAGAAAAAGAAAAAGCAACCTACACATATATGGTGTTTGGATGAGCAGTAGCTTTGAGGACATAATCAGTACCCCAACGAATAGCTTCCTACAACGAATATCATCATACAGAAAAGTTATGCAGCAAAATTGAAGAACTAAAAATATAGAAAAAGATAAGGATGAGATGTCATAAGAGAGAGAGAGAGAGAGAGAGAGAGAGAGAGAGAATACTTCAAGAGCACATGCTCATCTTCTCAATTATAAACTCTGAAAAACTAAGCAAAATCTGCATTATCTAAAAACCAAATAAACATCCAACAATTCATGGGCTGAAGTGAATGCTTCCCCATACTTTTGTTCAAATATTAATCTTTCCCACTCTTTCTTTAGATCCATAGGTGCCTCAAACCTGTTGGACAGTCATGGCTTGAACAAAATCAACAATACATAGCCTCCAAAACAGATAGTATTCAGTTATCAACTTTTTTTCAGAAAGTTTTAAATCCCAAGTTTGTAACAATGGAGTAAAATGCAAAATATGGCATGGACATTTTAAACATGAGAATTATCTTCAAATTACCCAACATTATGATCCCAACCATTGAATGAGTGGGCCTTTCTAAAACTTGCTGTCCAACTATTTTTGGGCACTCAAAAACATCCAACCAGTAAGATATTACAATGTGTGACCCATAGATTGGTAGATTTGGAAAAGCCAAACAAATGCACCAAATGGATGAGAAAAAGATAGCTTATGTGTTCAATGTCTTGTGCATCTATTTTTATTTCATGTTGGGAAAACACTACTTTTGCAATTGGTGCAATATTTGAATGGAAAGTTCTGTTCTCGCACCTTACGTTATATTAGTACATGTGGCTGTATGTTGTTGCAGAAGGCTCTACCCATGTGTGGACTTAGCAAACTTCACCTAGAAAATATGCCCAGGTCCAAGAATCAGGTTGGTGTCAAACTAGGTGAGCTAAATGTATGCTAAAGAAATGGACAGTCAACATTTAATCTATATATATGGCTTATCAAATGATAAGAGTTAGACTGACCTGAATTTTGGGTAGGGAAGGCGGGATTGTGACACCTGCACCTATTGGGCACTTTGATCATGGACCTATGTAAACTCCCCGGTGAAGCATTGTGGACCTCCTCCAGAGCCTACACTCTAAATAAGCTGTTTCACTTTGAATGAGCATATTACATCCAAACATAGATAAAGTATTAATACATCTCAAGCATTACGAAACAACTTATTGTATTGAAGTACTGAACATTAGTAAAAAAAAAAAAAAAACCCACAAATGCCTATACTTAAAGCATTATTCCACTTTTCAGGCTAAAAATTCAAATAAAGGTGCCTAAAAGCCCATCCTTGTAGTGTTTTGCCTACTTTTCAAGATAAAAATCATGGTAAAGCCACGGGCTATTCTTGAGGCATTTTGCTCTCTATTCAAGTTAAAAATTCTGGCAAGGGCATGTAAATGCCTATCCTTGAGGCATTTAACCCCTGTTCAGGATAAAAATTTATGTAAGGGAACCTAAGTGCCATCCTTGATGAAAATGTCACATCTTTTCAAGATAAAAATCATGTAAGAGAAGCTAAATGCATTTCCTTGATGCATTTTCGTCACTTTTCAGGCTAAAAATCAATATGCCGGCATGTAAATTTGTATCCTTGTGGCAGATTCCCACTTGTCAAGGTAAAAATTGGAGTAAACGCACCTAAATGCCTATCCAAGAGGCATTTTCCTGCTCTTAAAGCTAAAAATAAATGTAATGGCACCCAAATACCCATCCTTGAGGCATTTTGCCCTCAGTTTCAAAATTAAAAAATCCATGTAAGGTCACCTAAATACTGCGCAGTATCACCAGGCACATGGATCTTAAAAATTACAGACTTAGCCACTGAAAATTTGGCCATATGATCTACACATTGGGTCTCATGTGATGGACGCATGGAATGTCCTACACATGCGAGGCTGGCAAGTGTTTGCACGTATCAGCCAGATTTGCTTCTCAGGTCGGAGACTATACAAAAGAAACGGATTGGCTGATATAGTTTTCTTCTAGACATCCATTTGTTTTGTACACACTGGTCCATCTGATGAAAAAGCTCTTACAACACACGCTAATGCTATTTTGGTGCATGTGATTAGTAAGGCTCCATACAAGTGTGGTCAGCATTTAAAGTAAATGTGTGGCCATTAGATGAGTGGACAGACCTGAATTCCACACAACGAAAGCCATATTGTGGTTGCACTTTGATGAACAGCTTTGATCATGCATCCATGCAAGCATTGCGGACAGTCAAGCCTACCCTCTAAATAGTTGCTCAAGTCAAACATTATGGGAACTCTTTGTTATATTGAAGCACTGAAGTAGATAAACCAGATGCAGCTGATAACTATTATAGTTTCATTCATACAACCTAGATCACACATTGTTGCTACTATCCAAGCTTCATTCGAAATAAAATCTTTGAAACAATCAGTGTAATGACAGAAAGAATAAACAGAATTTATAATAGAAGCAAAGGAAATAAGAACTACCAAAGGATAGAGCAAAGGTTAGTGCATTATCAAACTGATTCCACATATCTGGCCAACTAAAATTCATGCACCTTAGAGAAAAAAGGATCCACACAATTCAGGAGCTCTATACCATCTTGTTGCAACATAATCCTATAAGCAAGGGAAATGTAATAAGTCCAATAATTTAGGAGCTCTAAAACATCAACCCTACTTGTACTAGCTTCAAAAAAAAATACGTCAGAGCTGCAACAATTTCATCATGAAGCTGTAAAACTACAGCTTTCAAAAGGTAGAAAGTCACATTTCAAAAGACAACCTTCGGTTTGCTATATAGGGATCTTCAAAACCATAGTCATACATTTCATGATTTGCAGCTCTTAAGGAATTAGAAGAATCATTGTCCATTTGAAATGGTTGATTCTTCTCAGCTACACCATATTTTCTCTCACCAAGGAAATTGTCATCTAGGAAGCCCAACCTACCTGGGAGACATTAGAGAAATAAGAGCCCTTCAGACAATCAACTTGGCTGCATGTTTTTTTTTTTTTTTTTTTTTTTTTTTTTTTTTAATTCAAAAGCAACTGGGCTGCATTTTAATGAAACTGGAAACCAAAAGGATTGCATTCTTCATTGGGCCTGAGTTTTTCAATATCAAACATGGTGCTCGCGAATCAATTACACTTTGGACATTATGTGCAGGAGTGAATGATAATGAAAAAGGGGAGAGAAAAAATCCCATCTAAGACATGACAACAGCATAGCCATTCATAAAAGATAATGCATATGTACATGTTCGTGCACTCTTCTATGCATATGCGTTTGAACAGAATATTCAGTCTGTCCAAATTCCTAAACATTATTTCGCGAGAGACCTATGTTAAGAAAACAGGTAATATGTTAAACAGGAAAGAAAGGCCCTATGTCAACAAGGAAAAAGAGGTTATTGAATCCATGCACCATGCATGATGTTACATGTTCGCTACCACAAAAACTGGAGGGCAGGTGGACCCAAATGGATTGGCAACGTTAGAAAAATATTACTGGTTGGACGATCTTACCTGTCCGACTGCCCACCTACAAATGAGTGGTAGAAAAAAATGGTGGAAACGACCAGCTCTCCATATGAAATAGTTCAATTGGATAGGTATAGATTCATCTCGTCCTGCAAATTTTAGGATATGATCCTTCCATGGTGAGTCATGAGATGAACAGTCCAGATCAAGTACTGGTATGACCTCTCCAATTAGTGTTATTACACCAGATAAGGAAATTAGTGTGTTGCGCACTAACGGGAGTGCCCCTAAACATTTCCTAGGTGGGATATAAGGGTTTGGATCTTTTAAGGTGGTCCATTTTAGGGCTGATCGGTCCCATTGCATCAACGGTTAGGATGATCATATCATGTCCCCACGTAATGCATCAGGACCCTACAATTCCTCCTGTGTGAAGGGTTTTTTGAGTTGGTTACTCTGTTTAGAAAGCTTGTTGGTATTGCATCACTCCATCCTACCGCCATCGCTGCCACTTCCAATTAGGGAAGAACAATGGACGAATACACGATTAGAAATTTTTTTAAGCAAAATTTTTCAACATATCCAATTAGGGATTAAGTATTCTAACTAGGCAGCAATTAGGTGTTGTGAAATTCTGGATTAAACAATTTCATACTAAATCCACATCGCAATTAGGTATTAACAATTTCAAAAAATTCACAATTAGGGATTTCAAATTTCAAAAATCCACAATTAGAACCAATTTCGAAAATCCCAATTGCGGATTGAAATTTCAAGAATCCTCAATCAGGGATTTGAAATTTCAAATCCCCAAATAGATTTTTATAATTTTCTGAAATTATTAAACCGTAATGGTTAATCCTTAAGAAGAAGAAGATATGGAAGAGGAATAGGAGAATTACCCATGAAATTTCGAAGTTGGGGGAAGCGTGCCATTATCATCCCACTGCCGGAGGGTTGTAGATCACGAGAGAGAGAGAGAGAGAGAGAGAGAGAGAGATGGCAAGATAAAAAAACATGCAGACATTAGGAAATTGTTCAATGGAGGAGCCCTTCAGTTCATTCCCAATCCATATTGTGGCTTGCAAGATGAATCAAACAGATCTATGAACACCGTACCTGTATAAATGTTGGCCTGAATGAAAACCCTAAGCATGCAGTTTTTCTATGAGGTTGTCAACTTGTCGCAGCCCACGAGAACGGCAGCGAGATTAAGAGAGAGGGAGAGAGGGAGAGATAGAGGGCGAAGGAGGGAAAGAGGGAGAGAGGGAGAGAAAGAGGGCGAAGGAGGGAAAGAGGGAGAGGGAGAGGGCGAGAGGGATTTCCGGTTTTGGGAGTAGAGAGAGTGAGAGAGAGAGGAATAGGGAGGGCCGCAAATTCATTTCGGCGCGCGGCAGTGTTTTGAGCGCCCGCCAATTTTTTTGGGCGTGGATTGGGTACCTACGTGGGGCCCACCATGATGTACATGATTTATCCATTCGGTCCATTTATTTTTATAAATAAATTCACTAAGTGACATTAAAAATGAGTTATATTGAAGGCCAAACTGGTCCACACCATAGGAATAACGTGTGATTTAACCTCTACTATTTTCTACTGTGCGGTCCCCACTTGAGCCTTCAATATTCCTTATTTTTTAGGAAAATACCATCAAATTATATTTAAAAATAGATGAACAGATTAGATAGAACACATATATTGTGATGGGCCTCAAGAAGTCTTTTCCAGGACATTCTAGTAGTGTACCAACTACAGTTTATGCCCTTATCTAAATCCTAAATGTTCTTTTTCCTTTGCTCTTTTTTTTTTTTTTAGTAGTGTGTTTTTACTCTTCATATATAAAAGAGTGGTCAAATGGACACCCACCATTAAAAACTTCTAAGGCCCATAAAAGTTTTCAATCAAGCTGATACTTGTGTTTTACCTTCTTTCGTGTTTGTGTTTACTTGTGAGCAATTTGGATTTCAAATAAACATCATGGTCTGCCTTAGGAAGGTTTCAACGAGGATTCACATGGCCTATTTTACATGTCTAGTCCATTCACTCTATATTTACTGATCAATGCTTTCAATTTGATTAGTTACTCGCCTCAATCAGGCTACATATGAGAAAAGATATTGGGCATATTAAGATTGATCAACAATTTTAGTGAAATTTGATTTAAACATCTGAGTTCAGGAATTTAACTCCACATATCAATGATTCGATGTGGACTCCCATTTAGGGATTTGGGGATTTATGGATTTCTGATTTGATGTGTATCATTTAGGGCCTGTTTGGCCACCTGCATTAAGTGGGAGTAGTTGGGATTGCATTCGTCTGCCTGCGATATCCACCATACAACCATGTTTGGAGAGGCTTTTTCAACCCGGGATAATAAGCATCGGGTCTCCTGCCAATACCGTCTGTTAAAAAGATAGATTTGGCAATCCTCAGAAGTTTTGTTTCATCAAATTGACCACACCACCGGAAACAATGTGAGTGGTTCATCTTCGGATTTTGCTTCTTGGGGACCACAGAAGTTTTGTATCAATTTGATACTTGTGTTTTCACTTACTCAATGTCTTTGTGATATTATCAACAAGTTTGATGAAAATAAAACATAGCGCTAGATGATAGAAAGGTTCCAACGGTGGAAATCATTATTCCCGATGGTATAGTCCACTTGAGATTTATATATGCCTCAAATTTTTTGTCTCAACCAAAATGATCTAAAAAAAAAAAAGAAGATGGATGGAGTGGATAAGACAATACACTCACAATGGGCCTAAGTGAGTGTAATCGGTACGATAAGTTTTTACTAAGTCATGTGGATAATGCATATACCAATCTGAATTCAATTGCAGTTCCTGTGAACACCTTTCGCAGAATCTACGTGCGAAGGATAGGTAGTTGGGACCCGTAGTGATCTGTATGGGAAATCCACCACGTTCATCAGTTTTAGAATAATATGTAATAACATTGAACCAAAAATTACAATCATCCAATTGTCATACGGGCCACGCTACCGAATATGACATGTCCACCATTCAGACATACGTGGGGCCACATAGGATTTAAAACATGGAAACTTAACATCGTACCAATATGTGTATACAATATACTTTGTGAATGGTATAGACGTTATAAAAAAACCACGGTGGCGCCAAGAAGGATTCAACGGTTGGAATTTACCTACAAACGTTTATATAATGCATGGGGCACATGAGTGTTGGATTTAGATCATTTTCATGCCCATCCGCTAAAATGATATTTTAAACCTATTGGGTGTGGTAAATTCCCTTATTCATCATGGTGGGTCCCACTGAGCTTCACGTCCATGAAGTTCGTGCGAAAGAGGTTCGCGGGAAATCCGCAATCCCATCTTTCCGAAACATAATTTTGCTTCAATCCCACGGGATGAAAGTTACACCCATATCTTCCAAACATGTCATAAAAAAGCACGGGATAGACTCAATCTAGAGATAATATCTTACACATGCATTTAATGCTGCCTTTTCAATTCCATCGAGGTTAATACCACCTAATGCACCTGGCCAAATGGGCCCTTAGGGATTTGGGGATTTTAGGGCGCATTACTTCACATTGTTGAGGGTGGTGCATCCAAACAGTCCCAAATCAAGGATTCAAAATCAGTTTCGGGTACTACATCTGGCACCACTGAAACCATGCTGTAACACCCCTTGTTTTCATTTTTTGTTCTTTTATTTTAGTTTATGGTACACGACATGTTCATATCATCTCCATTCCTGCACTTGATGAAGGGCATGGACCTGGGACAAGTGTTCCATCGCCCCTTTAGACGAGGGTCGAATCACAATTCTTTAAAGTTGCCATTCGCATCTTTTTTTGAAGTTTTTTCTTTACTACGCATTTTCTTTTTAGTGTGCCTCGGATTGAAATTTAGTGATATGGAAAAGAACTAACAAGAACCAAAATGAGAAAACTGAGGCTTAAGGGTGTGGGATATGTTAAGTGGAACCCAAATGGTGCATCTGGTGTGCCCACTTATGTTCATTGTACATTCCAAGAATCACGCATTTTCATTTCATCAAACCTCATGTAGGATACATCATAGGAGTAATGTACAAACGCACTTGAAAATAGGCCAAAGTAGATGGGTATTGGGTGCTTTTGGCTATGGCTAAAAGTAGTCCATATTACGGACGGATAAAATCCGTAGCTGAAACCAATTTCTCTGTGCTAAAGCTCTTTTTTTAAATGGTGGACGTCCAATCGCTACTGTTTTCCTGTGGTGTGGTTCACCCGAGATTTATTTCGATCTCGTTTTTTGTTATTTTTCTTAAAATAATTTTTAGAAATTGATTTACGGCTTGGATATAACAAAAACATCATGATGGGGCCCATAGATCCCTACCAGATCCAACGGTCATGGAATTTTTTTTGTGTAAATGCATGTGAGTTTTGTATTTTCTGTAAAATTGTGGTGACTCGTTTATATAAATATTGGTAATGATATAGGGTTATCCACAACAACCAAATAATGAGTCTAGTTGTAGATGGGTAATATGTACATTTTCTTATGTAAAAATATCTTAACCATTCAGTAAATGGGCCCTTATATGTACGGTTGTTAATATGGTGTGTGTTATAAATGATGGTAAACACACAATTATCGGATTTGAAGGTATCCTCTCATTTTACATGAGGGATTTCCAAACGCACGGCACTTCTCTTTCAAAATCTAGATGAGATTTCCAAACAGCGCAAGCTTCCTCGCCCGTGCTCTGATTCCTTGAAGAATTTTCTCTTCTTGCGGAGGGATTTCCAAACGCCGTGCAGATTCATCTCAAATAGGTGAGATTCTCTCGAAATCCCTTATTTTCATCGCCATTTGTTCCTCTTCTTGCTGTTTTTATTCTAGAATCCCTTCCATCTGTCATTGCTTTTTCTATTTTCTTCTTGTGATGTTGCAAGCACACAAATGTTTGGCAGAAAGGCCCATTCTTGATCTTTTGAGTGTTTGGTTTGTTGATGGCCCTGCTGACGTGGCACGATTTCCTGGAGAGAATGCGGCATCTCGCAGGAGTCCATCCTCTAGCAGAATATCTCCAAGATGAATAATCAGGGAAGCCTTCGAACGCATGTTGCCAACCATTGAACGATCTCCCTTTCTTTTACTTAAACACCCATTTAATGTCTATCGCTTAGACTTTTACCATATAAGATCCTTGATTTGCTAAGGGTCAAACGCATGTTGAAAAATGCCCAGCAACATAGAAGCACACGTGCCAATATGGCTCACGTCCAAGGTCCGAGCTTTTTATCTGATGGGCTGCATAAGTTAGATCTTCTCCCTAAAAATTAGGCCATTTCACTCTGTGGCCACATTGTACAGAACTGTTGGATGGCTAGAAAAAGAAAGATTTTTCCATCCACTTATTTTCGAAAATTATCACTACCTGATAAGTGAAATGGCCTGATTGTTGAGCTAGAAGATCTAAACAGTTTGCCCCACCAGATGAAAAGCTTGGATGACACACACCTGCTCTGTATTAAGCATGTGTGGTGGGCGGGGCTGTACATGTTGTGTGGGCTTAGCAAATGTGTTGAGATTTTTATTGGAATATGTGATGATAGTTGAGAGTGAACATGTAGGTCTTCCATATTACAACAATTCCAGTTCTCCCAAATAAACTGTCATGAATAGTATAAAATAAAGAATAATACAAATCAAAGAATAGATAAATCTAGGACATCCTAAAAGCTAGCTAATTAACAAGCAATAGGAACGATGGATCTTTGAGCCCATATATTCTAAGGCTTAGATGGTTGATAACTGTATGTGATAGTCTTTACCTTTTTTTAAGTGAAATGACTTTTCATAACCCTAAAAGTGTGGTACATGATTCCTAACCATGGGAAGTGCTTGGGCCTATAGCCATGTAGGTAAAAAAAGGTTGTCAGTTGTCACCTCAGCCTATGCCTTCTAGTTGTTGTACTTGTACCCTTATGGTGGTGCATTTGCAACTGTCTGCGCAACAACATCGTCCTCTATAGTATTAAACAGCTATTTGTTTGGCAGGAAATGAAACATTACTCTTTTTGGACAGTTTGTGGTCTATATCGTGGTCTCCTAGGGTCAATGCTTTATGAGAATTGCATTTTCTTGATAAAATTCTTGCCATCCCTGACATGAAGAAGTTAGAATCGCTATAAGACATGTCTTTTGCTATGTAGTAGAAGGGAGCCTATCATTTGTATTATGTTGCTAATTCACATGTTGGATTTGTTGTTTAAGATTGGATGATGCCAGTTGCACTTTTATATATGTTGATGATTTGGTCTGGTGCTACCATCTCCTTTCTTTGCTAATAAAAAAAGGTTTTGGTCTCAACTCCTAATGGTGATCTTCTGCCTCTTGGAGAGAACTCGACAACGAGTCTTGAGATGTTTACTTATAGTGTGAGAGAGGATGGAAGGTCCGTATCATTTCTTGAGATTTGATGTGCAAGTAGTTTAGAGATGATCCTTGCAGGTGTTGGAAAACATTTGAATTTAAATATGGAGGCAAATTGGCAAACTGGAGAAATCATGGAAATAATATTGGTGGAATCTCTCAAACTAGTGTTTTAAAAACACCGATCCGACAAGGTGGTCAGACCAGTTTGGACCAAAACTAGCCACCATCTCCATTTTTTCCTTCTCCTTATTCTGTTTTGCAATCTGTTGGTTTTACTTTGGTGCGCCTCTGTTCATGATAGCTTTGAACATGGGATCAAAGTTACAAATAGAGATTTGGTAGAGAAGGCTACTTGAGGCAAGCTGATGATGAAGAGATCCAATGCTGAGAAGTCTACAGCTAGGGAAGATGATGGAATTGAAAGGTTTGTTGAGTTGAATGATGATGCAGAGTTCGGATCGAGGCAAAGCCCTTCTTCCTTTGTGAGTGAGATAGTCTTAAGTTATTTATTTTCTTTCTTATTTTTGCATGATTTTTCTTTTCAACTGTTAGTCATAGAGTGACTTGTTTCAATTTTCTTGGATGGATGATGAATGTATTTGCGAATGTAAATGAAAATAAAGAACTTATAATATATATATATATATATATGTTATCAATGGAGGATACCTTGTTTAGGGGGACATGAAATTCTTGTAGCTTATGGTATGGTGCCCCAATATTGGTTGTATGTTACTAGTATGTAGTAGATAATACTAGGTCCAATAGTAGATAATACTAGAGAATACCTAAACCCGATCCGAACCCGAAACCGAACCTGATTCCCTAAACCTAAACTTAAACCTATAACCTAAACCTAAACCTTAACCTATAACCTAAACCTAAACCTATTCTCAAATCCCTAAACCTAAACCTAAACCTATTCGCAAATCCCTAAACCTATAACCTAAACCTATTCTCAAATCCCTAAACCTATAACCTAAACCTATTCTCAAATCCCTAAACCTATAACCTAAACCTAATTCAACAACTAGGATCTTCCAACCCATAACCTAAACCTAAACGTTAGGCATGCCATTGGCAATATCTTTGTTTTTTCTACAAACCACTACTATTTTTGTCCATGTGTTCCTCACTTGATTAGTGGATCAATATGGATTCGATGTCTCACTCGGATGCCAATGGGCTAAGGAATGAAAGAATGTTAAATCAATCCAGTGGTGAGGAATAAATGATATGTTTAATCTCCAAATTGGAAGGTCCTAGCTGTTTAATCTTTAGCCTATATTCATTTTCACCTGGAGTTGTATTGAGTTAATGCAAATATCCCTCGTGGTGATATTTGCCAGCTACTTCTCGCTGTGAATGCTAAGGTTTCATCATTATTTTTTGTCACTTCCTCTTGGCTAAATGAATTCTTTAGGACTGAAACTACAAAATCCGTGGGTACTGTTGCTAAGATGCGATTAAAGATCTGTGGAGGATCTTGATGTTGTCTATGCATCTTTGAGAAAGAAACACGATTGGAAATTGCTTGTTGTTTAAATCAAGTTGCAATCTGTGGCCACTGATGCTATTTGTCTTTATGTGAAGTTCTTCTGTTTCCCCCCTCAATTTTGGGCAAGAACCGAAAAATAAAACAAATCCAATCCAAGCTCTTCTGTTTATTTTTATTTTACCAGATTGAATGTGTTTTCATTTCATGATTCTGGATGATTTTATTTTATTTTATTTTTGTTTTTTCCCGTAATTAATCTGTATCACCATCTCCTGCCCAACAAAATAAGTGCGCAAAAACCAATCGAATTGGTTTTTTCCGAGTTGACAGAAAAGCAATCTTGAAACCCCCTGTTCTGGAAACTCCTTCTTAAGGAAGTGCATCCAAACAGCCCCAAAATAGGCCATATATCCACATTGTGCCTCTGCACTTCATTGTGCCATATCTAAGTATCATAACACCAACACCATTTTATTAGGAATAAATTTTAAAATTACATTTCCCTTGAGTAAGAGGTCTAAACTCTATACAGATACATGCATACATTTATTTAAATACCAAAATACTAGAAGGTACCAATCATAAGGGAAAAGAGAAATGATATTCTCTATAGATAGAATGCTGTTTTTAAATTAATTCATTTTCAGTTCTAAAGACAATTGAGAAATCTAACCAACTCTACCGTCCCATTTAGGCATTGATGAATGACAAAAAAGTGAGGATACATCCGGACCTTAATCATGACAAAAGAGATGGCCTTCCAAAGGCATTTTATCCTGTGAGGGATTTTTTTTCGCACATCCCTCAAAGACTTCAAAGTGGTTTAAAGGTGCATGCTTTTTATGATTTATCTCTTCAATCTATTAGTTCTCGAGAATTGAGATGGCTACTTATGATAGTAGGATTTTGTATCCTACTCTGTACATGCAAGTTGGTACATGTGTAATGTTGGTCATTCGTCAGTTGAGACCCACCATTTATGTACTGTGGCCCAAAAATCCAGCCAGCTTGATCACCCCGCAGTGGCACGTGAATGGATTAAAATTGGAGAAAGGTACATGTTTGACATACCCATGCCACCTGATGATGGAGCAGCTTGATTTTTAGGCCACGGCAGATACATGGTGGGGCCCACCTAATGAACAACCTGGATCTTACAGATACGTTCTCTAGCTAGGAATGGGCAGGTTTGTTTCCATCATGTGTGCAGAGAAGGTAATGGGCCGGCAGATGGCCTTGCCAATGTGGGCAGCTCCACCCAAGCCTCGTCTTTGTTTTCGTCCCTAGCGGCCCTTCCCCGGGTTGTTAGGGGTTTGATTTTCCTTGATAGAGTGGGGCTTGGGACTGTCCGGAAACGTGGGTATAGATAGCTCCCTCTTTCGGGTCCTTTTGTTTTGGTCTGGTGTTTTGTCCTCCGCTTAGGATGGGCGCCATCAGGGTGATGGTTCTTGTATATCTTCTTTTTGATAGGTGGTATGAGTGTTTTATTTTGGTAGGCTCGTGGGGCCACCTGAAGTACAGTCTCTATATGCCCTTCTTTTCTTTTGAATGAAAAAAAAAAAAAAAAAAAAAAAAAAAACGGATCTTGCACACATGGGGAGGGTAAGATTCAAAATCCTTCTCGTGTGAGTACCTAGGCAGCTAGGACTCTTAATTCGTTGGTATTGAATAGAAGGTGCTCTTTCGAACTTTTCCCATACTCATTTCAAGCAATTGATGAAAAATGAGAGGAAAAGAGAACGCACAAGGACTTCTCTTCTTAACTTGTCTATTTCTAGGTCAGAGATTAAAATGATTGTGGGATCTTTGGAATGAAGTATGTTATTCTTAGAACGTCCAAGAACAATTGGAGGTGAAATCTGAATATTTTGATCAAATAAAGAAGTTTGAAATTTCAGTTTTTGATTATTGGTATTGAGAACTTGAATGAGTAAGTGAAAATTGTACCATATTACTAGTAAAATCCATTTACTAACATGCCTTACAACAATTCGAAATCAGGTAACAATAGCGAGGATTGAATGGTCTGGAATTGCATTCGATGGAATTAACACCTTTATTGCACAATGATTACATGTCTAGAAATACCATGGTATTTCCATCGTCCAATCCCATGTTTAAAAATAGATTTAAAATCTTACAGATTTGAAGCAAAAGTACTTGGAAGTTGAGATTCTTTGAGATGATTTGATTTTTAAGGCCTGTATGGTTGATGATGAGTTCATTCCTTTATTTGAGGCCTCTTGTTTTAAGGTGTCTAAGATGTAGTGGTTTTTTTTTTTTTTTTTTTTTTTTTTTTTTTTTTTTCGGGGTTGTCTGTTGGATTGCTTAGGCAAGCTACGTACACAACAACACAACTTGGGTCATTTAGGTGAAGCTCTTACACATGAAGTACAAATATGTTAGACTGTGTATGATGTTTTGAGATAAATATGTTTTATGTACTTATTTATAGTTATGCTTCAAAAATTGTTGAAATAATTGATTGTGTTTCACTATAACCCATTTCTTCTTAGATGTTCCATCATGATACAATTACAATTAGTATTTATGCCACCTAGTGGTTTACAATGTATCCCCCCCTATCCCCTCCCGTTTAGGAATTTATATTGAACAAGTATATTCATTTGACTGAAAATGCTTGTTCTTTATGGATTCCTAAATTGTCTCATTTTGGATAGTTCGGTACCATACCATGTACTTAGGTTTCCGTTGTTGCAGGTTAGTGTAGGTGTCACTTCAGGGGGAGTTAACCAGATAGGTTTATATTTTTCTTTTTGGTTGCATTTGACTGTCTAATTACCTGCCTACCTTCTTTTCTTTTCTTCTTTCTTTCTTTATTTTAATTGTAATTCTCTTTGACTGTTTTAGATCAATAAGGGACGTCCCTGTATTCAAGGAACGGTTTCAACATGACAATGATGGTAAGCTTAACTCTAAATATCACCTTTATAATCAGAATTTGTGCTCTTTATTGTCTGTAATCTAATTACAATTTTTTATATAATTGACACCTTTTATCTCGGAATATGATCTATGAAGTACGAGTGTTGGAGCCAAGGATATCGGAGTCCGAACTCATTCTTTTGAAAAATAGAAAAATGGGTTTATTAGTAAATATGGATTTTCTTGTTAAGAAGCTGTAAATTATTTACATGACAATGATGGTAAGCCAAACAGACAAGCTGTAAATTATTCTTCGAGCTTATTTGAATAACCCCCAATACACTCCTAATAAACTAAGTTGATTCACTGTTTCTACTCTTATTTGCAGGATTTTTGTTTATATATAAAGATTGCATGGAATTGAATTAGTGGGATGGGCTGAAAATTTGAGAAGACTTAAAACATTAGACTTTCTATAAGATTGAAAATGACTGTGAATACTTGGTAAATTAGTTTTACAGATGGTGTGAATTAAGCCTACAACTGAGAATCAAAGCCACGTACTTGTTTGTAATATACACTTGACCACATCCTCACTTACTCACTCCCACCCAACCTCTCTCACTTTTGCTGACCCTTTGCAGAGCTCAAACGAGCGTCTCTGGAGCTTCTATCAAAGCTGATAGTTGAGCATGCTTGGAAGCAATGCCCCTTTCTTGGTTTCTAAATAGGCACATCATGTAAAGGTATGCTTGGTGGTTGTGCAAGTGTATCATATTTGTCTTCACGTAGTTTGAAGCAATGCAGAACCACAGAAAACACAAGTACATTTATAAATGCGTGCATATATTTGAAGGAATTCCTAAGAAATTCTTGTAGACCCAACCCTTTGATCTACAAATACATGGTTAATACAAAATAGAGCAATGGGATGTAAAAGGCCAAACATCAGGTAACTAGGATCTTCCAATCTGTGAACTTCAGCTTCAGTTCTATGTTGAACAGAAAAAAGTTTCACTCTTGTGGGATTTTCTAGTTTTCAGAGGATTGTCGATTTTATTTATTTTTATTTTTTAATGAGAGACTTTTTTTAGTATTGTCAATGGCGTGCATTTAATTCATGCTTCCTTTTCAATCTTTTGCAGTTTGTTATTGGCTCGTAAACTGGATGGGGGTTGCTCATATATGAATGTTTCAAGACTTTCTTTGGAGGCAAGAAAGACAAAAAGATGTAATTCTTTACACCGATGACTGCAAGTCTATGATCTATATTTGAATAGGTTATGCTCTGATGTTGGATATTAAAAATACAGCCACTCGATTTTAAGGAGCAGATTTAGTTCGTCACTTCTATTAGCTCATCTAATTAGTTGAGTTCATTAGACTTGTTATCAGAACCTAATAGACCTGTACTTGGGTCGAGTTAGTTGGCCATGCATTTTTTTAATTATATATAAACTAGAGAAAACTGTTTTAGTATTTTAAACAGGGAGGGCATAACTTGATTAGATGGTCTTTGTGTTGCAAGTTGAGAATGGAAGGTTATGGTTTTGATCCTAGGTTAGGGTGTTTTTTGGAGTTACTAGATTTGCATTTAGTGCAGTAGCGACCATTGGGAGAACTTACCAATGCTCAATTTAGTGGCTTGGGAAGGCTTTTAACAAAGTGCTAGAGGTAGTTTTGATGATGCTCAGGTTATAGAATAGAGGTTTGTCATCTAGCTTATGGACCAGTTCGGGCATACCTGAATTGGATCTGCTTAGAAATGAAGTGCAGGTCGTACATCCTTGGGTTGAACTCTTTTTGCAGCTTTGGATCGGTTTTGACAATATGATGGCATTTCCAAGGTAACAAACTTGTTATTAGAACCAGTCTTATACTATAATGAGGTTGGCTTTTCCATTATTTGTAATCAAAGAGCATATTATTTTGAGAAACTAGCATCTACTGTGTCATTCTTTCTTTGGCGATTTGTGTCAATATCATTATTCTCTGTTTTGGAGCCCCTGCTATGTGCTAATCCTACTCCAACTTGTGCGAATGTCATGCATGTGCGGACCACGGCTATTCACCGGTTGGCGGGTGCTCTCCACAATGTCTGGTTTGTGGCATGAAAATCAAAGTAGTCTTGTCTTCAATTGGGACACACATTTACATCGAATGCTAGTGCCTTTTAACTATCCACTTTTTACATACATATCATGCATGTGATGACCTGACAGCCTATTTTGGTCATTGCACATATACTGCAGGCCCACCTCATGAATGGCCCAGATCTTACACATGGTCATGTAATTGATGGCCAGAAGTTAGTGTGACTCTTGCATATTCAGTTAATGGGATTGTTTTTGAAGTTCAAAGCATACGACTTGAGATGTTTTCTGCTGTTTCTGAGATCAAGTTGCTGATGTATGCTATTTTTATAGGCATTGCGGTTTTAAACAAAAATTTGAGGAAATTTTTTAGACTTGCTTCATATTCGTTACTTTAAAAAGACTTCAGCCATAATTATCAAACAAGTTTTTTTACTTGATTTTAGATTCGAGCTTTACATTTGATTTAGGCTTGATTTGATTCGGTCTTTACACTTGATTTAACAAACGGGGCCTTAGTACAATTGTGTTTTGACTTTTATGATGAGCGAAGCACATGTGCCGATGTACCACACAAATTTGGAAATTTGTTTTTCTAAAATTGATTAATGACGTGGCTAACCAAACACACTCAGTGATTTTCATAATCAAAACCACAAGAAAACACTTCCTTTTTAGCAAAGCCAAACATGCCCTTAGCTATCGATGGTGGAATCTCTTCCCAAAGGAAAAAATCAAGTAGCTATAATTTTTCTTATTATTAGCTTTACAATTGTTTTTGTTCTTCCATTCGTGGGCCACACCATAGGCAACAATGGGGAGAAACACACATAGAAAACACCTAGATTGACATTGGAACCCACCGTGGTGTGTATGGCATCCAAGTTGAGCATTAGGTGCAGCCCACCAAGATGCTAGATAACCCAAACCAGCAGTTACCATGGTCAGGGCCTCACATGCACTTTGGCTTAGTAAAATTCTGTGCACCTGTTTAGGTCTTCTGACATAGGAATCAGGTTGTTGCACTCCTTGGTGGGCACGACTTGTTGAAAAAATAACCGAACAACAAGCTATCAATTTCTTTTGCACTTGTGGCCCATATGAGTGAAATGGCCTGATATTTAGACAAAAACCATGCCTTGATTCCTTGTTAAATCAATCATATGTTATGAACAAAAAACTTGAGCTCTTTTTTTTTGTCTATCATTTGGGCATGATGGCCACGTTTAAACCGCATGTCATTTTTCTCTTTGAACTTTTTTTTTTTTTTTTTTTTTTTTTTTTGGGTTTGGATTACATAATTGGTTCAGCAGACTGAAGCCAAGTACATCAGTGTGACTCGAGTCTTTTGTAGGGTGCTTGCACTAACCAACTTAACACAAGTCGATCCATTTTCCTCTTTGAACTTTGATTCCATGGAAAGCTCTATACATACTTGTTTTTCTAATGTTTTGAGTTCTAAGCATGTAATCACGTCTCTTTGGATTTCCAATCCAGTCACACATGCACTCTTGAATCAGATTTGCAGTTCTACATTTTCTATGATGTGGCCCACATGGTGAGTGGACTGACCATATTTTGCTTCTTGTTCTTCATTGTGGGACTATTTTGGACCACTTGCATTTCATACATATGTTGCTAATTTTGTGCTAGTTGGTTGATACTCAAGCATTTCTGTTTACAGAATTTTGTGTTATAATATAAACTTCACTGAGAAATGCTAGAAGAATCCATAGATTTGGCACTGCCATTGCAGCTAAAGACTTGATAACACCACCTGTTCAAGTAGAGCATACCCAACTGCTGATCAATGGGCAATTTGTGGATTCAGCATCAAGTCTGTCCTTCAAATCATGGAATTACTTGAGCTCAATCTGGATGTTCGTTTGTTATCCGTAACTACGAATCTAACCCATGCTCTAATCTCACCACCTTTAGTGCACACGTACAATTGCAACTTTGGTACCTTACCTGACCCAATTTTTTGTAAATGGGTCTAAGCTGGTGGAACTGTGAGTCATTTTTTAAATGTGTTTGAGTGGTCTTCGGTTGGGGTTTTGAAGTTTTTATGGCTCCTGTCGGTTGTATTTTTAATTTTGCCTTTTTTTTTGTTTTCCTTTTGGTTTGTTGTTCTGTTCTTCTTTGGCCTTTGGCCCCAAAAAAATTGCATCATCTTTCACACACACAAAAAAAAAAAAAGAAAAAAAAGGAAAAAAAAGAAACTTTTGCGAAACCCCCTTAACTCTCCCTGTTTCTGTTGTGTAGGTCGAGATGCAGCATTCATTGGCCCTAACGAAAACCAGTATGTAATTCTGGAGGATGACAAGACTAGCCTGGCTTTGTATATTCTGCCGGGGTGGCTGTTAAAGGATCTGCTGAAAATAATGGAGCACTTGATCCAAACTCATTTCTTTGAAGCTAATGTTGGGACTGAACGGGCCCTCTCTGCAGTTTGCTTTCGAATCTGAATTTGATCGCATATCTTCTGCACCACTAGGTGGATAAAGCAAAGTTTTCTCTAAACATTTAACATAACAAAGATGACTCATTCTTCTTTGATCATGGTACTGCCTTATTGTAGAATCAACTGTCATGTATGCTTGTCATGGGAACCATATTGGGTTGGCTAAGCTGGTTCAGGGATACCGCATTTCAACTGATGATGGTCAATATATATCAACCAAAACAGAAGGGAAAGAGTCAATCAAATTGAAAGTCAATGAAGTTGTACTCCAGGTAATCGGTGCTGCTTCTGTTAACTCTTTTGGATACCCATTGTGTTGATATTGTATTGTATTTTTTTTTCTAATTTTTTGGAAAGGCCATAGTATTGATATTCTTTTGGTTGCAGTTGTTGCTGCTGCCTTAATTTCCTTGAAACTTATTGTGTAAACTGTGATGATTTTTAATGGCTTTCAAAATTGAACACTTTTTTTTTTTTTTTTTTTTTTTTTTTTTTCATTTTTTTCATTAATTGTCTGTGCAGTGTTGGTTGGTGCCTTGAATGATCGGTTATTGCTCGTGAACCCTACTGATATAAATCCGAGGCAAAAGAAAGGAGTTGAGATTCGGAGCTGTCTTGTAGGACTTCTTGAGCCCTTGCTTATTGGATTTGCTACCATGCAACAAAATTTCGAGCAGAAGATTGACCTGTCAGAGATCCTGTACCAAATAACATCCAGGTTCTTTTCCACTGCTAAACGCATACTTGAGATTGCATCTCTTGTATTTTCAAATATCAAAACCTAAAACCTAAACGTATTCTCAAATCCCTAAACGTAAACCTACACCTAAACCTAATCTCAACTCCCTAACCTAAACCTAAATTTAAAAACCCAAACCTAAACCCGATCCTGAACCCGAACCCAATTTCCTAAACCTAAACCTTAACCTATTCTCAATTCCCCCAGGCTATGAATAATTTTTTGTATTTTATTTATGATGTTAAACTTATATGTATTTATGCGTGGATGAATGTCATGTGGATAAGATTGTTTGTGTTTGGATGGATGTAGTTTATGTTTGGATGAATTTACGTAGTTTGGGTTTAGATGGATGTGAATGTAAATATGATGAAATATATTATATAACAGGTGTATATCAGGAAGAATATGATGAACTATATTGCAACAGATGTATGGTACGAATGGTGGAAAAGAGGAAGAGACTTTTACCTACGAAATGTATCGTAGGTAAAGGTTTTATCCACGTTTTTTACCTACGAAATATTTCGTAGGTAAAATTCTCTTTCACTAAATTTTTACCTACGAACCATTTTGTAGGTAAAGGTCTCATTACATGTTTTTTTCTCTACGAAGCCATTTTATAGGTAAAAGTCTCATTACACGTTTTTTCCCTACGAATGGATTCGTAAGTAAAGGTCTCAAGAATGCAAAAATATTTTTCATTACACGTTTTTTCCCTACGAAGCCATTTTGTAGGTAAAAGTCTGATTACACGTTTTTTCCCTACGAATGGATTCGTAGGTAAAGGTCTCAATAATGCAAAAATATAATATTTTTACCTACGAAATATTGCGTAGGCAAAAGTCTCATACACATTTTGTCTAAAATTTAAAACATCCTTTACCTATGACAATTTTTGTTGGTAAAGATGACTTTTACCTACGAAATTAGAATTCGTAGGAAAAAGTAAGGTTTTCATTTTTTGGAAATTTAATTTTTTGGAAATTAGAATTCATAGGTAAAACTTTAGCTACGAATATTTTCGTAGGGAAAGATGGGTTTTACCTACAAAATTTTTCGTAGGTAAAAGGAAGGTTTTGGTAAAAAAATAATTTCATTGACCCTTGAGCTACGAATAATTTTGTAGGCAAAGATGAGTTTTCCTTACGAAATTTGATTTCGTAGGTAAAAGTAACATTTTCAATTTTTCAGAGTTAAAAAGGTAAATATAGGTAAAAGGCAGGTTTTTAAGCCAGGTTATGGAAAAATTTAGCAGACTCTTTAACTACGAATATTTTTGTAGGCAAAGATGTGTTCTCCCTACAAAATTTGATTTCGTAGGTAAAAGGTTTTGTATAAAAATTAAACAGACCCTCGCTACGAATATTTTCGTAAGTAAATATGGGTTTTTAAATGTTAAAAAACCCTTTAGCTACGCATATTTTCGTAGGTAAATATGGGTAATATTCATAGGCAAAGATGTGTTTTTAATGAAGGTTTTGAATTTTCTAAAATTTAACAAACCGTTTAACTATGAATATTTTCGTAGGCAAAGATGTGTTTTCCCTACGAAATTTTATTTCGTAGGTAAATGGCATTGGATAAAAATTAAACAGACCCTTTAGCTACGAATATTTTCGTAGCTAAATATAGGTTTGCCCTAGACACTTTAGCTACGAATATTTTCGTAGGTAAATATGGGTTTTTACCTAGTAAAGTTTCCGATTGTTGTTTAAAGTGAAAAGACCCCTTTAGCTACGAATATTTTCGTAGGTAAATATGGGTTTCACCTACGATTTCAAATTTCGTAGGCAAAAATAAAGGTTCAAGTCAAAACACCCTTTACCTACGAATAGTTTCGTAGGTAAAGATGGCTTTTACCTACGAAATTACATTTCGTTGGTAAAAGTATGCTTTTACCTACGAAAGTAATTTTTGTCGGTAAAAGTCATCTTTACCTACGAAAAATATTTTCGTAGGTAAAAGTTTCGTAGGTAAAAACCATATTTCTTGTAGTGATAGAAAAGCTTAACAAGCTAACATCCACTTCAGCAATCTCCAGGATTTGTTCAACCAAATCATGTAGATTTTGTTTCTAAGTTATAAATATCCCCTATACAACTCAATCTATATTCTACCTAGCTAATCCTGCAATCTCCTTTTAATACTGTATTTTGATGTTGTTTTATTTATTTATTTATAAACTAAAAAAACTTAGGACCTAAATGAGACTACCTTCCCAGTATATGAGATGATGTAGAGCAGGTCACAGACTATTTCACAGCCAAGATGGACCAGAAAAGGCCGGAGGCAGAAGTGATCCGGACCATCAAGACTTTAAAACATGTGTATCTTGCAAACCGGAATGAGTTATCTGACGTGCCATATATGATTTTGGGGTAGGGCGAGCTACTTTAGCCGCCCAACCCTGCTATGCCGTGTTGCGCATACCGAATTTGTGAAATACCATCAGATTGACGGTCGAATTCCTATTTTATTTTCATTTTTACTATTAATAGTGAGTTTTAATTTGATTATAACTCTTCATCTGTTGGGCTTTAGGATTTGGTCCAACATAAAAAGTGCTTAGCATAATTAGGAGAATAGTATGGTTGAGCCAATTAGGACACTTACTATTTTTGGCTGAAAACCATGAGGTCTAGTGGAAATCATGACCGTCTATAAATAGCAAGTTTACTATTTATATTAAGTCACGATTTCTAGGAGTTTTAGTTGTAGTTTAATTTCGAAGCTTCATCCAAGGTTTAGTATTCTTATTTAATGGGTTGTAAGCTTGTTTATTTCAATTATCAATCAATTTACTAAATTTCTAGAATTTATTTCTATTTTTCCGTATTTTCTCTCGTGGATTCAAGTAGTCTGGTTAGGAGTCCAGAGAAACTCCGTAGATTCCGAGTAGTTATCCTTGAGGAAGACGGTGATCATCCCTGCGTCATGAGACCAATGCATGATTTTATGTACTATTATATAGTGTAGGAATTGTGACCATTGGATCAATATTTTTGAGCCACAATCCTGTAGATTGATATATTGAGGCAATCTGGACCCATTGGATCTTGAGGTACATAAATGATTATATCAGATATGCATACCTGTATAGCCAGTAAGGTCCACCTTAAAAAAACATATTTTAGGAGTCTGATACAAGGCTTATTTTATATAGGTTGGGATTTGAAGATGGGATGGCCCATCAATGGCAAAGCTGATCAGTACTTTTCGAAGAAGTCGAAAATGTGAGTGTTGATATCGTTGGGCCTCTCCTGGTTGATGAAGTGGCCCACTTCATCCATCACAACCACTTCCTGTAGAGAAGGCACGTCTTTCTTAAACCCGCCGCCATGTATATAGTCCTTGCAACCGGGTGTGTTGTAAGTTAGGTCCAAACTTCCAATAATGAACTTGGCCGGCACAGTCACCTGCGCCCCTGCCCATGGAGCCAACAACTCCCAACTTCTGCACAAGATGATAACTGATTGTAAGGTGATTTGAGAGAGAGAGAGAGAGAGAGAGAGAGAGAGAGAGAGAGCCAACAACTCCCAACTTCTGCACAAGATAACTGATTGTAAGGTGATTTGAGAGAGAGAGAGAGAGAGAGAGAGAGAGAGAGAGAGAGAGAGAGAGTTGATTCATGGCCCACATGATACCAACAGTCCATGTTCTATGTATTTGGGTGATTCCATTTGATGAGTGGACTGGATTGAGAAGTTTGTGCATACACAATGTACCCATATATTTAACCTTACATTGATGGCGGGGGGGAATTTAACATGCATTTCAAAAATGCTTTGGAAAATCATTGAAAATCAACATTTTGAAATGCTCACAAGATTGATACAAGTCAGCTCAAATTGCAATTTATATAGAAGAAATTTCAAATTCATTAGACAATAATTTTAATTATTTCTATCGGTAGAAATTTCAGATTTGTTAGACAACAATTGCTAACTATTTTATGTTATAAATGCTGATTATGATAAGACTAACGAATAATTACTTTGCGGAATCTATTATTTTCTTTATAATCCTAATAGCAACAAACGATAAGTCTCTTATCCAATTAAACCCTAAATCTCAAAGCGGTAACACATTTTTTTTTTTCTATCAGTAGAGATTTCAAATTTACTAGACAACAATTACTAACTATTTTATGTTACAAAATGCTGATTATGATAAGACTAATGAAGAATTACTTTACATCATCTATTATTCTCTTTATAATGCTATTAGCAACAAATGATAAATCTCCTATCCAATTAAACCCTAAATCTCAAAGTGATAACACCATATATATATATATATATATATATATATATATATATATATATATATATATATATATATATATATATAGACAGTGGGATGGGCTTGGGCTTGGCATGCATGATCCAATCAGTTCTCAGGCTGGGCTTTGGCTCAAGTCATTAAAAACCCGTCTCAAATGGACTTCATATGTACATGCATACAATCCTTCAAATATGCCGATTCTGATCCTTAGGCAACACGTCGCATGTGCGACTCACATGATCAATGGATGGATCAAGAACACTAAAGTAAGAATTAATCAATTTTCAGCTGGGCCAGATTGAGCCTAGCATGTGACGGCCCAAACCCAGCCCATTGACACTCCTAATTGCAATATGTTTATCAGGCTTAAACCAAATCAGAGTTGGTAGAACACATACAAGTCTAGCGCGCGGTAGTAGTTCAATCCTCCGGTAAAGCCCGTCTTGTCGAATTGGCGCGCATAATAGTCAATGTCCTCTTTCGACAGCCAAGATGGCAATGGTAATCCCAAATCCGGCAAGGTTCGGAGCCCATCTTTCGGTATCTTAAGTGGATGCGGATTGCGGTTTGCCATAAGCATCGTGAGTAGCTTTGCGGTGTCCATGCCGGCGAAATCAGCTTCTGTTGCTCCTGGTTCCTATTTACATAATACAGCAGTTTTTATTAAGTAACAAGCTTATGGAACTTTAAAATGATTAGTGATCACTTAACAGGCAATTGCACTGCAATTTGTGGCATTGTACCATATTTTTCTGTTATCGTACTACTTGTGTAAGACATCTGTAGCATGTGAATGGCACACCGCACTATGAAGATCACATGGTACAAAAATCAGGCAAATCCGCTCATCAGATGGGCCACACCATAGGGTCTGATTCAAATACTGGTGTGGCCCACCTATAAAGTGGATCAGCCTGATTTTCGAGAAGGGTGATCTTAACGGTGGGGCCTACCATTTTCATGGTATGGATTTCCTACACGGTTGATTTCTAATTCACTGGCAGGGAAGGACATGGATTAATGTCCTCAGCCTGTGGTTTGGACTGGGCCCAGTAGCAACTGAATGTCCAACCACAAAAAAATGGCCTAGTGGCATCGAAAGATTTGATTGAGGCTGTCCTCAGCCTGTGGTTTGGACTGAGGCTGTGTTTGGACATTCAAGTTAATTGAATTGCGAACAAACAACTGAAAGCGCACGATAAATAAAAACGACAGTTCATGGTAGTCGCAATGAGGAATTAGTCAATCAAGTTGTGGTTATGTTGCTTTCGAGCCTGACTTGAAATTGTCGCATTTGTGATTTAGTGAGCTCAACCTGATGAGACTAATTATTGCAATTCAAGTCGATAGTGCAGCCAAACGCACCAGAGAAGGAAGAATACACACCTGGAATCTGCAAATGTAATGGTCATCTCCCAAGAACTTCCGAATCGTCTCAATTGGTTTTTTTGTTGGGATGTGAGGTAAGAAATTCACACTGAGGTTGACCAGGGCCTTCACTCGGTCCGGTCGGAACAGGCATAAGTACCACGCAACGATGGCGCCCCAGTCCTGGCCCACTACATACACCTTCATCCATCCATCCATTCAAAACAGCATCAAAACCACACACAAATACTATAAGTATGAATAAAAAATGTTGCTGGCCTTTAGGGTCCGTGCTATGGCCCATAGTGAAAATGTGGCCCAAATTCAGATTTGTCTCATGATCGAGTGAGCCACAAGCGTATGTTGGATGCAGACAGTCAGCCAAATCCTATCTTGACCGTCGGTATTTGAATACGCGAATGGCCAACCTGAAGATATGGATAGCCTGATTTCAGGCCAATGATATATGCGACGGCCCACCGGAAAATGACCCAGGTATAATTGTGGGCCTATGCTTCAGTAACCTAGACCATGCTCTGATGCCTCCCACTAATCAAGGACAGCAATGTTTGGGCTGCTGCAGACCGTTGATATATTTCTCTCCTTAACTATCTATTTGTAGGCCTCTATCTATGGAGAAGATTTATTGTGCATGGCCCAATCAAGATGGGCCCCAAAAGATCAGTGGTCTTGATCACCAAAGCATGGGCCTCGCTTGCCCGAAATGAAAATGCATGTTTACTGGGAAAATCAAGAAGCTGGGATTGTCCCATTTGACTCCCTCGTACATTTTATTAGTTACGCAAAGGCCCATATTCACCGTAGAAGACGCAGACATGGAAAAATCAATCGTGACTGTACAGATAGTGGGCCCAATTGCAATGTCCATTAAGTGAATTTTAAAAAGGAAAATGCCCAGCCCAGCCCAGCCCAGCCCATTGACACTATTGCCACTAAGCCCTATTTCTCCTATTCTAATTCAATAGTTAAGAAAGATGTGCTTACAAAAATTTATTTATGTATTTTACAACATTTTATTAGATTTTAAAGATTTTTTAAATGGGGCGTTTGGTTGCCCCAAATATCATTTCGCACCATATCATGAAATGTTACAAAGCTTTGTGTTAATAATAATAATAATAATAAAAGACCATTTTAAGCGCATCATCTAATGCATATTGGATATATTGGATATTTGTTATGGGTGATAAAGCCTGTTTTGTACTATAAAATCATCTATATGATGGGTTACGCTGTAGCCTGTAGATAAAGCCTGTATCATAAGGGTTGTCTAGTGGCATCGAAAGATTTGATGAAAATAATGATGTTTAAGTGATGTTTACGTGAAATCTGCCCGATCACCAGGTATGTCACACCCTTTTAGTCATAGGGTCCAAAATTCAGCCTGGTTTGTACTTTAGTGGGCCATATGAAGGGATACAACCCAAGAGAGGAATGCTCACCATTTATTTTTTCACATCCTACCATTATGATTATATGAAATTTACTCCAACCTTTATACGCAAAGTTAATATTTAAGCTTTGAGACAAAAAATTAGGCCTATCCTTGATTCAAATGGGCCACACAGAAGAAAACCATTTGGAGAGTGAGCATTATTGTTTTCTTTCATATGGCCCACCTAAATCATAGACCGACCTGGTTTTTGGGCCATACGACTAAATTAGGGTGTTGCATCGGTGATCAGGGTGGATTTTATATAAACATCATGATGAGCCTTGTATGAGAGTGAGAGTTTTGTAACTATAAACGCATGAGTGACCTCTGCATGAAAGGGGTTTGAATTTGACTTTAAGGAGAGTTGGCCCAGGACCAGCTCTACAAGGAAAAGAGTTGGATGATGACAAGTTTGAAGTAGTCTGAATCTAAGATATTTTTTATTACTGTTAGTATTAAGATTTGTTTGTAGCATGGATTTGATATAAATTGAAATCTAAATCATAAATGCCGTGGAATCTATTTGATTTGGAATCTTTAATTTGTTTAGCACTATGCAGATGAATTCCAATATGACAGACATTTGTATTTGTCATGTCTCTCATGCATTAGAAAATTTTTACAAATTCTCACACATGGTCAACTATGAAATTTAAGTGAAATCCACTCCGAACATCAAGTGCGCCACTCCATTTTAGCTGTAGAGGCTCGAAAACCAACCTGATCCATGATTCAAATTGACTATACGATTGAAAATAATATCCGGGGCATCATTCTCCCAACTGCTTCCTTCATATGACCCATCTAAATTACGAACTGGTTAATTTTGGGACCCTACGGCTAAAATGGGGTGATACATTTGGTGATTGAGGTGGACTTTACTTAAACTTTACAATAGGACCGCTAACTTTTGAAGTTAAATTAACGCAATTTTTATGCAAAAGTCACCCAATTCAACACACGTTTGTGATGTTTAAATGAAATCCACCCCGATCTCCAAATGCATCATCCCATTTTGGCTGTAGGGCCCAAAAATAATTCAGCATGTGGTTTAGGTAAGCCATACAAAGGGAAATATTTGAGAGAGGGGCGCCCCATATATTGTTTTAATTATATGGTCCGCCTAAATCATAAACCTAGCTAGTTTTTGGGCCCTACGGCTAAAATGAAGTGACACATCTGGTGATTAGGTGAATTTTACATAAACATCACGGTGAGCCAGCATGCATGTATTGTCGTATCTTATTTTTGCATGAAAATAATGCTAATTTGACTTCAAGAATTAGTGACCCCTATCAAGAAGTTTAAGTGAAGTTCACCTTAATCACTAGGTGTGTCACCTCATTTTAGCCATGGGACTAAAAAATCAGTGGAGTCATGATTCAGGTGAGCCATACGAAGGACGCAGCTGGGAGAGGGATGCCCCCATATACTGGTTCCAATCATATGGTACACTTGAATAACAAACCAGCTGATTTTAGGGCCCCATGGTTAAAATGGAGTGAAACACTGACGACCAGTTTAGATGCCACTAAAAATGTTACCTTTTCTACTTACGACAATAGGTAAGTAAATTGGAATCCATCCAAACAATGCCATACACAATTGAGGATTCCAGTTCACACGGATTCAATGGTAATTTTGGTTTGGATTTCAAATCTATGCTACCAAAATACCCCTACTAATTAATAAAATAATAATAATAGTAAAAATCTTAAATACAATATTTTTCAAAGTGTTCATCATCTGACTCATTTCCTTGCAGAGCTAGGCCAACTCGCCCTAGAACCGTTTTAGATGCGTGGCCCATCGCCAACCAGATATGCTGATCTTAAATGGAATTTGCTAGTTTATGGCTTACAAACGAAGGAATACAAACGGCCTGTCAAGAAGAAAAATACAATGGTCCACATGCAGCTATAAACAACGGTCCAAAAATCCAACCATGACATGTTCATAAATTGTATCTAATTCATAGGCCTGCTGACGCGACCACTAACGAGTAACCCCAATAGAGACAAGACTGCCAAGAAGACAAGTACAGTGGTCCAAATGCATCACTGCATGAATGGTCCAGAAATACGTGACCTTTTCAAGTATAACTAGCTTGAATACTCAAGTTCGTAGCAATTGATGGGATGGTTGTAAAATCATCTGCTCAAAAGTAATTTTATTTACAAGGATGGTTAATGAAAGGTGGACCCCACATGATGGAAGGTCCAGATCAATAATTGGAGTTTCTCTATTATATTCAATATGAAACATCTGACTTCATGCTTTATCAGATACTTAGGACCATAAGATCAATGGTGGGATTGGCTGGGAAAAGTGGCGATGGGAACGCATGTAACCTAACCCTAATAAATAAAGTGGATTTTACGAAGACACCGTGGTATGAGATCAAGGTCTTGTAGGATTACATACAATCCAAAATCCAAAAGGTGTACCGTTCACTTAATGGTTTAGAATCTAGATGGGCCAGGCACACTTAATTCATTGTGTCCGTTGGATTGGAATTGTCTACAACACATGCCGTCGCTCTGTGGGGTCCACCAAATTGTATTTGTAAAGTCCACTCCTTCCATCATGTAGTAAACATTATTTATATCGTATATAAAGAAGATAAAGCCACTTAAAAAACCCTCATGGCCACACCAATAGAAGCAGTTGAAATTTGCTTGCAAAATCGCCAAGTTCACGTGGCGTGGTCAGCATGACTATTGAATCAGGTTGATTTTTTTGTAGTCTCTTCATCCTACTGAGTTACACTCGATCAACGGTTTTGATAAAAGATACACAATATGGTGGTCCCACACATAAACCTATGGTCTGTATCTCATCCCCATTGTTCCATGCAGCGTGGCCCCACCTGATTTGTGTGGATTTATCTCTTGGCTCCTAACACGGAGGATAGAACCCTGTAACGGAGTGGATTTTACGTATGCAACATGGTGGGTCCCACAACTTCAGGACAGTCCACAATACATGCACCTATACCGTGGCAGCTTCGGTGGATCCTGTGGGGCCCACCTTGATGCATGTGCCTTACATCCACGACGTCCATTCGTTTTGAAAAGCTATTTTAGAGCATGATCCAAAAATAAAGAAGGTCCAAATCTCAGGTGGACCGCACCACATGAACAGTGGTGATTGACCATTAAAAATCGTGGGACACAAAAGTTTTCGATCAAGTTTATATTTGCCTATTTCTTTAATCCAGATATTTGTGACATTATCAACGGTTTGGATCGAAAATGAACATTCGGATGGCCCCAAATAATTTTTTAATGATGGGTATTCAATCTATGCTGTTTCCTGTTGTGGTACACATAAGATTTTCATATCCTTCCTTTTTGGTAACATGCCCTAAAATTATCTAAAAAAACGGATGGACGGTGTGGATGTAAGGCACATACATCAAGGTGGCCCGCACGGATCCACCGAAGCCGCGCCTGCATGTGCACGGAACAGAAATAGTTTGATACTCCGACAGAGTGTGAATGATGATACGCAGGCAGTTAAAAATTACCGAGAAATTGTACAGCTGGCATGCAACCAGTTCAACATAGACTGTCCAAACTATGTGTACCATTTTAGATGAAAAAAGAACCAAAAATTTATTTTATTTATTTATTTAATTAGTTGATTTCTGGACATTTAATAGACGGTCGAAAATGAAAAAAAAATAAAAATCAATGTCTTATTTCAAAAAACATCTATCCACGAATCAGAGGATAGTATCATTGAAACGATCTGATTTTCGTAAGGGTTCCACGATTTAATCGGTTTAATTTGAATTAATATATTCCATATATACCGTTTCAAGTGGCTGCGTATCAAGCGTTACACGCAGCCAGAGTATCATACGACTCGTCCGGCCTTTCTGGAGAAATGAAGGAAGGAGGAAAACACGTTTGAAGGATTGCGTTTGTGATACCTGATCTTGAGCGAGGACGTCGAGCAAGGCGATAAGATCTCCGACCACGTGGAAGATGGTGTAGCTGGCTGGAGAAGCTGGCGCGTCGGTCTCGCCGTAGCCGCGCATGTCAGGAGCCACGGCTCGGTAGCCGTGAGCCGCCAGAGCGTGGATCTGGTGCCTCCATGAGTACCACAGCTCAGGGAAGCCGTGAATCAGCAGCACCGTGGGCCCCTCCCCTTTCTCGGCAACATGCATGCTTATGCCGTTCACCGATACCTTTCGATGCTCGATCCCTTCCATCTCTCTCTCTCTCTCTCTCTCTCCTTATATTTAAGATACTACGAATGAGATGAGGGACTCTCTCTCTCTCTCTCTCTCTCTCTCTCTCTCTCTCTCTCTCTCCTTATATTTAAGATACTACGAATGAGATGAGGGATTCTCTCTCTCTCTCTCTCCCCTTATATTTAAGATAGTACGAATGAGATGAGGGACTCTCTCTCGCTCTCTCCTTATTTAGACTCAAGACTCAAGAATTGGACCGTGTGATGGTGGAATGCATTGATTTTGCATCGCTGACTCAGACGAACCAATGACTATTCAGCAAAGGAGGAAAAAAAGCAGGAAAGTCGTGGTTTTGGCAAACAGAGGATCCGGACAAGAACTGAGGGCAGCAGCTTTGCCTAACTTATCCACACTGTATCCACATTGTCTATGACATAAGACTAAAAATTAGGCAGATCCAAGTCTCAAGTAGACCACACCACATGAAGCAGCGGTGATAATGATTCTCACCGTTGAAACTTTTCTAAGGCTCACCGTTATGTTTATTTTCCATCCAACCTATTCATAAATTTATATAAACCTGAATGAAGAGAAAACAAAAATATCAACTCCATCCAAAACTTCTGTGGCCCCAAGAATTTTTTAACGGTGAGGTTTTAATCCCCATTGTGTAGTCCACTTGAGACTTGGATCCGCCTCATTTTTGGCGTTATACCTTAAAATGATGTGTAAAAAATATATGGACGGTGTGGATAAGACCCATACATCACGGTGGCCACTCAAAGCCGCTGCCCGTTCCCAGCACGAGACGGCCGCGTTAGGACGCAATCCGTATCTGGGTGGGTGAACCATATTTCAAAAATGGTCCCCATCGGAAGAATCCTGACCCTTCAATAGGTGGCTCACAAATAGACAGTTGAGAGAGAGAGAGAATACTGTTTATCCTTTTTAAATAATGGTATGTACAGATAACACAGTTGATCACATGATGAACAGTCTAGATCAATTATCAGAAGTGTGATCAATATGGGCCATTCATTTTTCTTGTGGGTAAGATGATCAATATCCAATCCACTCATCAATGTGATCAAATGATATACGGTTGACCTTCAAAGTTGTAGTTGACCAAGGAGGAGGCTACACGTGTTCAACTTGGACACTTCTTAAATAGATAAATAATACAACAGATGATTCACAAGTCACTCAGCTGGTCTAACACGATATTATATCTTATCGAGTATCAAAATTGCTGCTGAAAGATGTTGACCGAATTTAAAAAATATAATTGCTTATAGGATCCAGATATTGCAATAATTGCAACCAAATTCCTCCTATCCAAACGGGAGAGGATTAGGTGTTACCGTGGGCCCCACATTAATTATTTGTTGTATATCCACACCGTTCATCTGTTTTTCTAGCTCATTTTAGGTTTTTTTTAAAAAAAAAATAAAAAAAATAAGCAGATCTAATTCTCAGGTAGACCACACTAAAGGAAATAGTGGTGACTGAACGCCCACCATTAAAAACATCCTGGGGGCCGTGGAAATGCCCACCGTAATGTTTCTTTTCCATCCAACCTGATAAGGTCAAGCAGACCTGGATGAAGGGAAAACAAACCGATGAGCTTGATCCAAAACTTCCCTGGCTTATAAAAAGCTTTTAATTAATTATGAACATTCACCACTGTTTCCAATGGTGTGGTCCACCTGAGATTTGAATATGCTTAAGTTACAGGAGCACGTCCTAAAAATAATATGAAAGGATGGGAAAATTCATCAAGGTGAGCCCATACGGTAAGGGTGGGTGTTAATTACCCCGTTAACACCTAGTCGGCTCCCATTCCCAACAACCTCGACTAGGATGGTCAACCGACCAGCCCTGGTTAGGCGTCGGCATGGATTTTGATTTGTTTTTTTATTTTTCACGCCTGAGTTCAGCCCATTCACACCCATGACTCTTCATGGTTGCCTACTTTTAATTTAATTTAATTTAATTTTTATTTATTTATTTATTTTACGCACTCACACTCACCTATACCACATGGGTTGAAACAGAGTTTGTCTACCACGGAACCATGGAGTTGCCAACTTATCCTATGAACAGCCAGTAGCCATCGGACGGTGCTCAGTTGCCCCCACCAAGATCCATGATTTATGTATTTTATTCACTTTGTCCATCCATTTTTCTAGACTACTTTAGGGCATCAATTTAAAAATTGGGCGAATCCAAATCTCATGTGGACCACAACACATGAAACAATGGTTGCTAAAAACTTCTTGGGCTGTGAAAGTTTTGGATGAAGCTGATATTTATGTTTTCCCTTCATTCAGGTCTTCGTGACTTAATCAATTGGTTAGATGTAAAATAGATATTATATTGCATTACACATGGTTTGGCACAGCCAAATCAATAGTCTAGAAGATAGTAAGTGGTCTAAATGAAATTCAAAAGTAAGAGTTAAAGATATATATGTGGGGTTATTAAATGCTGTATATAGTTCTATCAAAAGAGTTCTCTGTAAAGCAAGAATCACATTAAAGCATCTCTCCTAACATTATATGTCAAAAATTCAATTGAAGTAAATATTTATCAAGCATTAATTAATGCTAATCATGCTAAAGGTAACTCTCTTAAATGCAAGAGCCTAGTGATGTGATGTCACAACTTAGATTTTAGGTACTTGTCATGTACTTGAAATCCGAGATCCACATTATAACTTGTACACTAAGGGCTCGTTTGGCCACCTGCATTAAGTGGGAGTAGTTGGGATTGCATTCGTTTGCCTGCTATATCCACCATACAGCCATGTTTGGAGAGGCTTTTTCAACTCGGGATAATGAGCATCGGGTCTCCCGCCAATACCGTCTGTCAAAAAGATAGATTTGGCAATCCCATCTACTGTACGCCAAAACCTGCTTCGACTTCACCACCGGGTAATAAACCGCTTCCCTTCTGTATATGTTGGTGACATCCACATGAATGAAGCAATTTGGGTATGATGCCGGGCCGGAGGCCCCTTCTGCTGTATGTGATTACATCTATTCCGTCAGGACATTTTTTGAGGTTAAGTTTAGATCATTAAAACTGAAAATTTTCCAATGCTCAAATCGACCACACCACCGGAAACAATGTGAATGGTTCATCTTCGAATTTTGCTTCCTAGGGGCCACAAAAGTTTTGTATCAATTTGATACTTGTGTTTTCACTTAATCAATGTCTTTGTGGTATTATCAACATGTTTGATGAAAATAAAACATAATGTTAGGTGATAGAAAGGTTTCAACGGTGGAAATCATTATTCCCGATGGTATGGTCCACTTGAGATTTATATATACCTCAAATTTTTTGTCTCAACCACTAAAATGATCTTAAAAAAAGGATGGATGGAGTAGATAAGACAATACACTCATAGTAGGCCCAAGCGAGTGTAATCAGCACGATAAGTTTTTACTTAGTAAGTCACGTGGATAATGCAGATAGCAATCCGAATTCAATTGCAGTTCCTGTGAACGCCTTTCGCAGAATCTACGTGCGAAGGATAGGTAGTTGGGGCCCATAGTGATGTGTATGAGAAATCCACCACGTTCATCAATTTTAGAATAATATGTAATGACATTGAACCGGAAATTACAATCATCCAATTGTCATATGGGCCACACTATTGAATATGACATGTTCACCATTCAGACATACGTGGGGCCACATAAGATTTAAAACATGAAAACTTAACACCGTACCAATATGTGTATACAATATACTTTGTGAATGGTATAGATGTTATAAAAAAAAAAACCACGGTGGAGCTAGGAAGGATTCAACGGTCGGAATTTATCTACAAACGTTTATATAATGCATGGGGCACATGAGTGTTAGATTTAGATCATTTTCAGGCCCATCCCCTAAAATGATATTTTAAACCTATTGGGCGTGGTGGATTTCCCTTATTCACCATGGTGGGTCCCACTGAGCTTCACGTCCATTAAGTTCCTGCGACAGATCGGTTTGTGGGAAATTCGGCCTGATTTTTTCCACACATTAGAAAACAAAGGAATTTTTTGCAATCCTATTTTTCTCAAACATGCTTTTGCTTCAATCCCGCGGGATGAAAGTTACTCCCGTATCTTCCAAGCATGCCATTAAAAAGCATGGGATAAACTCAATCCAGAGACAACACCTTACACATGCATTTAATGCTGCTTTTTCAATTCCATCCAGGTTAATCCCAACTAATGCGGGTGGCCAAACGGGCCCTAAGTATACTTAAATTATTTAATATGCTTACACAAAATTTACCTAACTAGTAGTACTAACATGAATCTAAGTTCTATTCATACCCAGCCACGTCTCATGAATAAGAAATCAACCATTAATTTCAAGTATCGGTTATTACAATAGCTAAGGACCATATCATTCGGGGTCTTATGCAATAAAATAAATTTTATCTAAAAAACTTAAAAGAAATAAATAATAATCTAAGAACATCAAATAAAATTAAAATGATAATCATGGTTGGTCTAAAGCAACAACTTCTTCCTCTATCAAGTAGGGCCACGTGTCCTTTGAGTCATTTTCTTGCTCGACCGCGTACTCCTGTTCTTAAGTCACATGCTCACCCTCAATTATATCTGTACAGTTTTACATCAATATATGGGTAAGCTGGGCAGGCCTAGTGAGAAGTCCCGACATGGTTCATCACATTAAATTAAAATACAATAACTACAATTATATACAATATAAGTTTAGAAAGAAAATACAAATGTTATGCAATGTGTGAATGTATGGATGCATCGAGTGATAATCCATCAACTTGCATGAGTTAGAAACTCGTTAACCCACATCCGCCCCTTGATAGACTTATACTATTTGGTAGGCATAGGCAAGGCCTATATCTACTCATTGAATAGGCTTCCATTAGTATAGTAAGCTTTTGGTAACAAGTCTATCAGGTATACCATCTAGGGAGGCCCAACAGGAATTCAGCACGCGTTGTATATGTAAATGATGGGTGCAGAAGCATGTTAAGTAGTTGTGAATGACATATTATATGATCATTCCCATTTTCAGATTTGAGTCATTATAGTTTTCATGCTAACTGATAACATCATCACAATAATCAATTTACAGTTATATCCATTTATCAAATCAGATCACTAATTGTAATTATACAGAAAATCAAATCATTGGCTATACTAGTATATTAAACAAATTACATCATTAATAATATATCAATCAAAATTATATATACAATTAAATCCAATAAGAGATCATAATAATAAGGTTAAAACATATATACAACACATCATCAATGAATCTATTTTAACTTAATGGAGGAAAAACATATCGAGATCACTCACCTTGATGCGGTAGAGATGATTCTGTAAACAAATAGTTTGATTTGAATTAAAATTCCTTAAAATCACGTAAATGAAATTATTTTCTAATCTCACTAATTCACATGGTGGAGCCCACCTTTGATCGATCTAAATCTATTTAAATAATAAGATACTTCATTTAAACGAATTCATAAATTAGGAAACAATATTATAAAAATTAAGGTGTTGTTAGAATTTGGCCTTTGGAATTTCCGTAGATTCGCACTATTTTCAGTAACAGTCCTGAAAGTTAATTTTTCTAAAGGTTCGAGCAACATTCTATAACATTTTGAAATCTTATGTAAGAACTTTTTACTTCTCTCGAAATTCTAGTTTAGTCTTGAAATTTTAAATTTTTGTGCAGTTTGTGTTGATTTAAATGAAATTTTAGGGATTTATCTACTTTGATAATTTAATGTTCAAATCACATTTGATAAATGAATCAAGGTCAACCATTGATCATCACTTAATCATATTCAATAGACAATCAATGAACATCTTGATTCGCCCATCCATACATTAATTTAGTACAATTTCTAATGATCACATTGATTGGTCAATGCAATCCACTAGATGGTTAGATCAAATCTGAATGGTGTCATCATCTGATGTCCAAATTTTGATAGTCGGTCCAGATCGAGTTAGATCTCAACTATTCAATGGTTCCATATAATCAATAAACACATGAAGTTTCTACATTGGACTCTTTTATTCCAGTCAACCATTTTTTTTCTCTCAATTTCGAAGTGTCATTAATGCAACAACGTTATTTTTGCTATTTGGAATTGGCATATTGACGGTTCACCACACCTAATGAGTGGTATGGATCTTTACAATTCCAAATGCATGAATATATACAGCCTTTTACATTTAACCATCCTTTAATAGGCCATCAATTAGACCGCTGTGATTGCTTTATCAGTATTATTTTATATAGTCACTCCATCTGCATTGGGGCGCCCCACAAATTGATTACGGTAGATAGTACAATTTAAGTGGTCTAGATAGTCGTGCGTGAGAGTTATATGATGAGTTACTAGCATTTTTTAAATGGTGGTGAATTTACAGTAACTACAAGGAAAGTGCGGGAGCTGAGATGTTGGACTGATTTTTGTCCAATGTTGAAGTCTAGTTGGACTCGAATGGGAGTGGGTTAGGTGTTACCCTAATCGTATGGGCCCACCTTAATGAATATGTTTCTTATCGGTGCCGTCCATCCGTTTTTATGTCTCATTTTGGGACTTAAGTCCAAAAATTAAGTAGATCCAAATCTCAAGTGAACTACACTATTGAAAAAGATGGTAATTGACCATTAAAAACTTATTGTGAGTCAATAAAACTTTGCATCAAGCTGATATTTAAAAATAAATAGTAAGGTGGCCCCTAGGTAGTTTTTAATGGTCAGCTTTAACCACCATTGTTTATGTGGTATGATCTTGAGTTTTGGATTTACTTGATTTTTTTGTAACACATTCAGAAATAATCTTCAAAAAAAATGGATGAATGGTGTATATATATAACACAATTTTCAACTGTAAATACTCATCTGGAATAATTGAGGCGACTTGATGACTAGGATTGGCCAGTGGCAATGGTTTTGGAACATGGACATCTAAGGCAGACAGGTTCGAAGTTGTCCTCTTTTGCGTGGCTCTCACTATAGGATATAAGTAGGGTCGTACATGAGCCAAGCTAGCTCGAAAAGCTCGTTTGACTTGGTTTGATTTAGCTTGGTTTGACTCGGCTTTAACGATAATTCCAAGCAAGCTAAGCTTCGTATACCCTAGCTCACTTTAAAAACGAGCCGAATTCGATCATGGTGGATCTTGACTTGACTTGAACTTGGCTTCGCTCGAGCTCGGCTTGACTCAAATATATATATATATATATATATATATATATATATATATATATATATATATATATATATATTGAATATTTGATTTGAGAGTTAAGTCAGTTGGGTCAGGTGGCTAGGTTAGGTCGGGTGGCTAGGTTGAATCGGGTGTGGGTTAGGTCGGGTTGCTGGGTTGAGTTGGGTATAGGTAAGGTTAGGTTGGGAGCAGGTTTGACTCGATTTAAAGTAAGCTCGCCTCGACTCGATCTATTAGCTCGTCTTGAGCTTGGTTCGAAAGGTTTGACAAAAAAGCCAAGCTTCAATGGTAAGCTAGAGGTTGAGTTCCATCTTGAGTTCGAATTTAAGAAGAGCACAAATGAGTCAAGCCAATCTTGGCCCACCTCGACTCAACTTGGCGCGATGTACAACCCTAATTATAAGGAAGTGGATTAGGTGTGGCCCTTACATGAGGCTCATTGTATTTTCTATCCATGCTGTTCATATGTTTTTCCATATCATTTTAGGGGATGAACTCAAAAATAAAGAAAATCTAATTTTCAAGTGGGATATACTATAGGAAATAGTGATGATTGAACGCCCTACCATTAAAAACTTCTTATGGCATGCTATGTCTCCACAGTATATATTTGCCATCCAACCTATTGATAAGGTAACTTAGACTTTGATAGAGGGAAAAAACAAATGTTGGCTTGATCCAAAACTTTTGTGGCTCATTAATAACTAATCACTCCTGTTTCCCATTATATGGTTAACTTAAGAATTACATTTGCTCTCCTACCTTAAAATGATATGAAAAAACGGGTGGAGATTGTAGAAATAAAATACATATATTGAGATGGCCCCACGTTAAGGGCCACACCACACGAAATAATGGTGCCACAAAAAACTTCTTAAGGCCCACCCTAATATTTATTTACCATCCAACCTCTTGATAAGCTTGCAAGGATGACGGACCTAAATGAGAGGAAAACACATATATAAGCTTCATCTAACACTTTTGTGGTGCACATGCATTTAATCACCCATGCTTCTTGTGGTGTGGTCCACTTGAGATTTGGATATGATTTGTAATGTCAGGCAGTACATACATCAAGGGCCCCACGGTCATGGCCTCACAGTATTTCCATTTTCCACGGACGCGGATTTCCTGCTAAAGCCTTTGGCAGGAATTTCCTGCCCAAGGATGCTAGGTAAGGGCTATGCCATTTTTGTGGGAAATCTATCCCGTTCATCCGTATAGATACATCACTTTAGATAAGAGAGTAAAAATAAGGTGATCCAAAACTCAAGTACACCACACGAGAGGGAAAATGGGGGAAAAGAAATACATACTGTTGAAATCTTACTGGGCTCCACTTGATGTTTATATGCCATCCAAACCATTTATAAGGTATTACCACCGGGATGAAGTGAAAATACAAAAAATATAGTCTGAAACAAAGATTTTATGGCTATAAGAATGTTTCAACGGTTATCAATGAATCTCCACTGTTTCCTCTCGTGTGGCGCAATTACATTTTAGATACAGCTGAATTTTGGTCGAATAACCTAAAATGATATCTCCAAACAGATGAACGGAGTAGATTTATCACAAAATGGAAGTGGACCCCACCCAGCATCCTTGCGCAGGAACTGCTTTCGCAGGAAATCCGCGTCCGTTTTCCCACATTCGCCAGGGAAACGGACTCGCTACTCCCCTGCCACCGTCCAATGGCTGGTGGTTGGTGCCATGTGGGCCCCACCATGATGTATGTGTTTCATCCATGCCGTTTATATATTTTTCTAGATCATTTTATGTTATGAGACCAAAAATTAGATATATCCAAATCTCAAGTGGATCACATTAAAGGAAACAATGTTGAAAGTTAACCAATTAAAACTTTTTAGGGTCCATACAAGTTTTGGATCAAGCTGATATTTGTTTTTTCCCTTCATATGGGTCTGTATGTACTAATCAACAGATTAGATGTCAAATAAACAGTACAGTAGGCCTTAGGAGGATTTAAAGGGCGGATATCCAATTAATATTGTTTTCCTGTGGTGTGTTCAACCTAAGATTTATATCCCTCTAATTTTTTGCATAGAGCCCTAAAATTATCTTTAAAAATGGATGAACGGAATGGATGAAAAACATAAATCATGGTGGGCTCATAAGCACCGACCACCGGGGAGTAGCCAATCCGTTTCCATTCCCAAGACACTGCTCGATCGTAATCAGATGGAGACGTTTCTGTAGATTGGCCTCACCGTATTTCCACATTCCACATTCCCAAGACACTGCTCTATCATAATCAGATGGAGACGTTTTTGTTCGATTGGCCAGTAGCGGACGGAATTTCCCCCAGAAGTAACTCTTACTAACCCCAGCCACAATGGGTTAGGTCGACACGGAGATCTACAGCTGCAAATCCACTGCTGAGGTGGGTCTAGGCAAAGCTAAATGGGAAGCGTGAGTGTGAGTGCCTTAAAAAAAAAAAAAATAAAAAATAAAAAAAAAAAAAATAAATCCGTGAGCCTACTATAATGTGTGTTTCATCCATGCTCTCTATCCATTTTGCCAGCTCATTTTAAGACATGAGTTTAAAAACGAGGCAAACCCAAATCTTAGGTGGAGCACACAACAGGAAAATAGGGTTGATTAAACGTCCACCATAAAAAACTTACTAGGGTAGATTGTAATGTTTATTTGCCACCAAACATGTTAACAAGGCCTCACAAACCTAAATGATGGGAAAACACAAATATCAGCATCGATCATATAAACTTCTTTAGTCCCAAAAAGTTTTCACAGTAGGTAAGTGTTCAACCCCCAATGTTTCGTGTGAAATCCATCTTAAACCCATCTCCCTTAACAATAAAACTTCTCTCAAAAAACAAAATTTTCATTTTTTTTTTTCTTGAATTTCTAGGATTTGTAGTTTTTTCGGGAAGATATTTTTCATTTTTTTTTCTTGATTTTCTAAGATTTATAGTTTTTTCCATAAGAAATTATCACCAACACTAGTGACTTTTTATAATAGAGTTATAAGCGATAATATCGCCATGTCAATACAACCATACCAAGAAAATTTCAAAATTCGTGGAGGTGGCTATACTTGTGATATTGATGATATTTTGGACAGTGCATAAGAAATGATTAACTATGCATGGGTGCTTCTCCATAGCTTCCTACTTAGAAAATAGTATAAATTTATTAAAACAGTACTTTTACTTGAAGGCGATAAGATCTGTTTACTGAAAACATTAAAACAGATAAGTCAATTAAACTTCTGGAAGAAAGAAATAATGTGGTCTGTTATTTCATCTGGCTTCTCCTCGTTGATGAAATGGGCCACACCTTCCATCACAATCACATCCTCTAGAAATGGTACGTCTTTCTTGAATTCACCGCTGTGTATATACTCCTTGGCACCAAGAGTGTGATAAGTCAGGTCTAGGTCTCCCACAATGAATTTAGTGGGCACTTTCACTTGAAAACCATCCCATGGCGCCATCAGCTCCCAATTCCTGGATACACACAAAATGTAAGTTACCAAACAAAGCCAAAAGCATTGCTCTAAAACTCAGTGTTGTGACTCGAATTGAAACTCGGTCAAGTGGACACATCGTTGTGAAAGGTGAGTCGTTGAGAGACTCGCTCATGAACATGACCCAGTGTGAATTTAGCCAGCCTGTTTGGTCAGGTCACTGAGGGGGCGCTTGGCGCAGGGTATTAGATGAGATTAAGTGGGATAAAATTGGCAATTCCATCCAACATTTGGAAAGGATGGAAAAGGTTGGGATCAGATGGGATGGAATTGCATCTAGTACCATGGAATTGCATTTGTTCTCATGCAGGATTTTCGTGGATTTTGAAATCAACTACACATGTGGGCCCCACATTGATGCATGCGTTTATTCATGCCCATTGATGCATGCGTTTATTCATGCCATCTATTCATATACATCGTTTACATGTGACATTCTGGTTATATATGTGCATGAATGAATGACATCTGTTGTGAATTTGGTCCGTTGATTACAATTCCATGGTCCACCAACCATGATTTTGCTTAATCCAACGTTTTCCCCTAGCAAAAATTTTATCCCGAACATGGGATTGGATGGCTACAATACTATGGTCGTTGTGCAATAATGATGTTAATCCTATCTAATACAATTCAATACCATTCAATTCCACGGACCAAACACGCCCTGGCTGGATGAACTCAATGCAATTGGTTGTGATACACGCTATTGAATCTTGCATCATTAGCGTATTTAAAAGATAAAAAGGAGGCAGTGTCTTAATGAGAAATCATTTTTTGAAATAGAAGGATCCTCAATGCATTCCAAACAAAACAAATCACATAAAACAAAACAACCTAAGAATTTCATTCCTATGAGAATACGCGTGCTGGCGTAGTCATTAGATGCAGCTTTGATGTTAGCTCATGTGGCAAAAAATCAGCCACACCACAAAAGAACGGTTGGAAAGGGACATCCAATTAATAAAACCTTCCCCAATATTTGTGGGGTCCACTGTGTTGTGTATGCATCATCTAATAAATTTAGATATGTCTCATTTGAATTTAGAGGCTTTAGCATGACTTTACATTGTTCCCTATGTGTGGCCCACCTAATGATTATATCAGCCTGATTTTTGGTTTTTACATTGAGTATTACGGGGAGAACATGATAGCCCCATGTCTCAGCTTTTTTTTTTTTTTCAAACTAAATTGAACTTAGCAGATCACTTACAGGTTTAAAACTCTGTAGTAGTTTAATCCGCCAGTAAAGCCTGTCTTGTTGAATTTTTCAGCATAGTATCCAACATCTGCTTCCGTTATCCAAGAAGGTAAGTTAAGTTCCTTATCAGGCCAGGCTACAAAACCATCTTTCGGTACAATGAGTGGACCCGGATGCCGATATGTAAACGCTATCTTGAATATTTTCTCAGCACCAACGCAAGCAAAGTCAGCTTCAGCTGCTCCAGGCTCCTATGTGCATAACAAAAGCAGGGTTTATGTCAATGGTTCTTATTTTCATAATAGGTGATTGTCTTGATGAGGAAAACCTTTTTAATGGATCTGATTTCCTATACATTTGACTCATTGCTAGGGAAAGAAATGGGCAACACAGTAAGCTTATGATATCAGGGCATTAGCTTATCCTTTCTTCCATCTTATATAGCACCCACAGCAACAGCAATATCAAAATTACCTACCACTTTTGTTGGGGGAAGTGTATTGTCAATAATTGAGATTGTAAAATGTAAAAAAATTTCTATAATCTTAATATGATTTAATAAAAAGGTGTCATGTACGCTTGTTAAATGCAGGATCTGTAGTAAAAAGTAATAATCACATCAAATTACCAACAATGTATATACAACAATTTATCTAAAAGATTCACTGGGTGTAAAATCTACTATCTACTAAGTGATACTTCTCAATAGTTCAACATTAAGGTCATGGGTTCGAGCACCCATGTAGTGTGTGTTGTTTGTTATAAAAAAAAAGAAAAAGAAAAAAAAAGAGCCTTCTTATTATTAGAGGTATACATGAGTTGAACCGAGTCAAGCTTGGCATAGCTCAACTCATCTCAGCCGCTAATTGACCCTAGCTTGAACTTGGTTCGGCTCGATCCTTGAGCTTGACTGGCAAGCTTAGCTCGGTTCGGTCAGCAGCTCGGGCCAGTTCAAGCCGAGTTCAAGCCAAGATCGAGCCAAGTTCGCCTATGCAGCATTTTCACAAACACATGGACCGCACTTTCAAATTCTCACTGTTTGTAAAATAGCAGCAATGATTTTGCAGGTTTTTTTATAAAACACCTTGTAAGGAATATCAAAATAAAGAAAAAAAAGGTATTTGTTTCATATACGTACCTTCCTTGCTATCAGCCGACACTTCGTTGAGTCATTTCATCAAACAATTGGTGAGTAACATCAATATCAAAGTAACTGAGTCACCAAACTAGTTCGATCCAAGTTAGATTCAATTGGGGTTCAATATGAGCTTAGTCAAGCTCGGGCAAGCCCGAACTCGGTTCAAATTTGTTTCAAGCTCAAAAAATCAGCTCTACTCAGCTAGAACTCAGTTTCTAACCAAGCCAAATTAAGCTTTTTTGAGTTGAGCGAGCTAACCGAGCTAACTTGGTTCTTGTACCGCCCTACTTATTATAAGAGTATATAAACTTCAATGCCCTTCATAATTTAGGTCAGCCATTCGATGTGGACAGCCTTAGTTTTAGATCAGGCCAGTGTCTCTTCATCTCAGTGAGTCTTCCTTAGACGATCCTTTTAAATAGATTATGCACAACATGATGGGCCTCACACACAAACCTATGGTTGGCTTTCCCTCCCCATTGTTCCTTGTGGTGTGGTCCACCTGAGTTTTGGATTTGGCTAAGTTTTCGCCATAGGGCCTAATGTCAATGGGCTCAACTGATGAACAATGTACTGTAACACATACAAAAAGGTGGACCCATGGATCATCAGGTGTTGTACCCTCTTAGTACAGCAAGTATTGGTAGGATTTGGGTCAATAAAGGCAATGATAATGACAACAATAGCAAGTTCTTATTTTTCATTATTTCAATTGCAATGAAAAGAAAAAAAAAAAACACAGGAAACAAAAAACTCAGATTCAATGCAAAGCTATGAGTGTGTGCACACTTGTACAAGTGCATGTAACTGTGTATATAAATGCATTTAAAGGCCTATTTGATTTTCTGAATTCAATGTAAATGCCCGCTAAATAACGAATTATTATAATTTCACTTATTTGAAAATTGGCAAGTATTTTTGCAGGGAAAAACGGTCCAAAAGGACTGGCTTAAATTTATGGGCCCCACCGTGATGAATACAACATATCCACTTTGTCCATCCATTTTACCGGAACATTTTGAGGCATGAGCCGAAAGATGAGACAGATCCAACATTCAAATGGCCCACACCAAAGTAAACAGTGGCCCCAATAAATGTTTAATGGTGGGTGTTCGATTCTCTTTTTCTGTGGTGTGATCTACTTGAACTTTGAATCTGCCTCATTTTTTGGCTCATGCCCTAATTTCAGTTGGCATAATTAATGGACGGTGCGGATAATCCACATACATTATGGTGGGCCCATATATATTTGGCAGCATCAGCGATTGTAATGTTGAAAAAAGTGGAAGTCATGTCAGCCCTACGCAAGGATGCAGTAATTACTTAAAAGGAAATAATTATTAGCCATTTGCAGTATATTTACATTTACTTTAGAAAATCTAACATGTACCGTTTAATTTTCCAAAGCACGGGTAAATAAAGGTGAAAGAGTAATAATTATTTCCTTGTGTATTTATAACGAAAACATTACAAAATATATACGAGTCCTGCTGTGATGCATTTCGCTTATCCACACCGTTCATTTATTATGCCATTTGAATTTATAATATGAACAAAAAAAAATAAGGTATATTCAAAATTCAAGTAGATCACACCATACGAAAAAAGAATCGGATACTTGAAAAACGTTAAGCACTTTTGGTGTGGGCTACTGTTTTTTGTGTGGGCCACTGTTTTTTAAGTTTATGTAAGTGAAATTCACTTAGGCACACTTAAACCACAGTCGAACTTATTTTATTGTACTTAGACACACTTATTAGACTTATTAGTCTTGCATCGTAGAATTGGGCTAAAGAAAAGAAGAGAAGGAGAACACCTGAAATCTACACATGTAATAGTCTTCTCCACAGACGGACTGCAGCGCATCAATGGTTTTGACAGGAGGCCGTCGGAAGAAATTAACACTGAGGTTGACAAGAGCCTTGATTCTATCCGGCCGAAATAAGCATAGATACCATGCTATGAATGCGCCCCAGTCATGCCCAACAACAAACACCTGTTTTTCATTACTCAATATTTAGTAAATAGAAAAATAACAACAAATACTAATTGGACGGTCTGGATTGTTGTGCAACTCTGCCATGTATACCACTTTCAATATGGTGGTGAACTATCACGAGAGTCCTTTGCCCGTTCTTTCAACAAAGGCACGTGTGATCAAGGCTTGGCCGTTGAACAGGCGCACGTGCCAGAAATAACCAGCCATTATAAGTTGAGTAGCTGTATACGAAGTAAGAATGGATGGTTTGATCTAAAAGTAAAATGCTAAAGAGTATAGATGGTGGGGCGCATCCGATGAACGGTAGCGATCTTGCACCCAAGTCTGCATCGGCACGTGCTGAGAGAGTATGATTTGGATGACTCATCGTTGCGAGTAGACGAGGAGATCCAGTACAGGGAATTGATATGAGTGAGCCACGTCCTTTCACCGTACTCGCGGTAGGGTGAACAGTGGATCCCAACCGTATAATTAGTGGGCCTTACCATGGACGGCACACGGTTGAAGTTTTGTCTAACGCGAGATGAGACGGCAGTGCGGGAAGAACCGGAGTATGTTTGAGCCATCTCTCTACAGAACACGTGGCAGGAAGATGGATCATGACCGTCCATCTAGTGGGCACACTATCATGGGTGGCTCATGTTTCATAAACACACCAGTTAGACAATAATGTCTATTACATTTCTTCATATACCATCAATGACTGTTTGGCCATTAACTATTTCCATTTCATACCTTCACTTTGAAGGCCAGAAACACCGTCCATCCAAAGTAGTAGCAATCAGATGGACGGATCCGATTGATTGATTACCGAGCCATACGTATTGTGGAGTGTTCGCTATACCATTTTCCGTTTCTCCGGGCTCTTACCGTATCATCACGCTCATCAAACTCGGATATTGATAAAGATATCGGATGCAACACGGATATTGATAAAGATATCGGATCCGTGGTTTCAAATGGACGGTAAAATACAAAAGAATCAACGGTTGCTGTTTAAGGAGGCAAAGCTCAGTAGAAAGAAAGAAAAAAAAAAAAAAACCACCGGATGGACGGTCCCGATCTACAATATATCCTTCCAGGTGGACATTGGAAGGTAGCTGCGTCACAAATAAGAAATATAGGAATGTGGCTTCGGTGGATCCCTGACTGTGGGGCCCACCTTGATGTATGTGTCTTACATCCACGGCGTCCATATGCTTTGACAGCTCATTTTTGGGCATGATCCGAAAATGAAGCAGATCTAAATCTAAGGATGACCACACCAGAGGAAACAATGGGGATTTAATACCCACCATTAAAAACTTCTTGAGGGCCACGGAACGCTTATTTCCCATCCAACCTATTGATAAGATGACAGAGACATGGATGAAGGAACCACACAAATATCAGCTTGATCCGAAACCTTCATGGCCCGCAAGAAGTTTTTAACGGTCAATAACCACAGTTTCCTCTGGTATGGTCCACTTGAGATCTGGATCTGTATCATTTTTTGAATGTACGTCCTGAAATGAGCAGTCAAAGCAGATGGACGATGTAGGGTACATGCATCACAGTAGGTCCAACAGTCAGGCTCCATTGATGGATGACATGCAGGCACTTAATAAGTACTTGAACATTACAAATTAAAATCGTATAGATTTTATCATGACCAAAAATTAAAATTAATGTAATCTTTTAATGGATTGGAGGACATTTATTGGACGGTAGAAAATGAAAAATATCTAACTATAATATCTCCCCTAACAATTGTTCAGATGGCTAGATATTGTTGATCCAATTCCATCTTTGGATGTTGATTCGGAGATGGTGGACTACGCAATCTAATCGGTTTAATTGAGTATAATTACTATTTTTTCAATTACTCAAATTCAGTTGGGATCACTATCTAATGTGCCATTAAACAAACTTAAAAATAAGTTTTAAAAATTAATTGTAAGTGCCAAAAAGTTGAAGCCTTCAATTGTAATTTTAAACAATTTTAGAAATAGTCAAAAGTTAAAAAGAAATTTTAATGCAATACTACTTTCAACACTAAGTGTGCGAGGAGAGCTCGAGAAATAGACCAATATTTTCAATGAAAATTAATTTAAGCACTTTTTTTTTTTTTTTTAACTTTTCTTTTATTTATTTATTTAGTTTTTTTCTGTTTCTTTTTTAAAATGTAGACACCTCATTCTAAACAAAATTAAAACTACTCTTACACTTTAGTCTAGCTTCAATCAAAAGTGCTCGTATGGCTCGAGATGTCCACCGTATGACCGTACAAGTTAGACAGGAGATGACTCAGGATAGGTTTTGGAAACATCCAATGAGACGGATCAACGGATTGGAAGGCCTATCGACTAGTTTCTATTGAGAATCGTCAAGGTTACCAGTATAATCAAACGTACAGAATCATGATAAAGCTGCTCTTAAGCCACCCATAAGGTCCTAAGAAGCCCAAAGGAATAGCTCATGAAGGTCTTCAACAAAACTCGAAAATGATTAATGGGACAAATCAATAGGACCGCGGCCCATTCGACTTGATCTCAGCCGCTCGCCTAAAGGTGCCAGTAAGTCATAAAACAATTAAGATGCAATTCCTCAACTCTATCGGTACAAAAAATTCATGAAATGTAATCAAAAGGATTCCCAACAACTCCTGGAGGTGTGATTTGTTGGATCCAATCGGTTAATACCGAAGCAGACAAATGGCAAGATCAAGACAAACACTGTTATCGCTTAGGGGCCGTTTGGCCGGGTGGATTGGAAGGGATTGAATGGCGTTAGGGTGGATGGCATGGATTTCAAGGTAATGATGGTGTTGTCAGTGAATTTTCTTAAGATCCATGGGATTGCTATATCGTGTCTGTTTGGCACGCCCAGCCAATCCCAGGATTAAATCTTCACATCCCTCCCAATCCTTTGAACCAAACATGTCTCAAGTAAATTTGAACAGATTAGGGTGAACTGGATGGGATTTAAATGTAATGATGGTGTTGTCAATGGATTGTCTTAATATTCACGGATTGCTATATCCTGGGATCAAATCACCCAGTCTGTTTGGCATGCCGGGCCAATCCCTGGATTTAACTTCCAATCCCTTCCAATACCATCCAATCCCTTCCAATCTGCCTGGCCAAACGGGCCCTTAGGGGGTATTTGGCGCATGGAATTAGATGATATTAAGTGGGATGGAACTTTAAATCCCTTGGTTTGAAAAAATCATCCCAGTTGGTTCATCATAGGTTTCCAATACTGGATTCTGTGCATGGAGTAAGGAGGGCTTGGGAGGGCTTTCCCTAATTCAAAATCCATAGGATTTCCTCCTAAAAGCATGAGCTAGAAAGTTCTTGAGCTGCAAGGGAGGTGGGGCCCACCTTGATATTTGTGAGGAATCCACCCCATTCATCGGTTTTACAAGATCATTTTAGGGTAAGTGACCAAAATGAGGTTGATTTAAAACTCAAGTGGGCCACACAAGAGAAATCAATGGGGATTGAGTGACCACCATTGAAACATTCATATGGCCATACAAGTTTTGTATCATGATAAAGTTTTCTATATTATCAGTTTATCCTGACAGGAATGAACTTATAAATGGTTAAGATGACATATAAACATCAAGGTGGAGCTCGGGAAGGTTTCAACAATAGAAAATTCTTTCCCCACTCTTTCCTCTTTCCTCTCGTATGGCCCACTTGAATTTTTGATCTGCTTGACTTTTGGTAGCATGTCCTAAAATGATCTCACAAAATGGATGGACGGGATAGATTACTCACAAACATCAAGGTGGGCCCCACCTTACTTCTTATTATAGTTTTTAAACACGATTTTCGAGATTAGTAGTTGTTTCCATTTATAACCAAACACTACATGAATCAAAACATGCATTTAAGCCCTATATCATACATGATCCAAACACCAAAGTGAATGACTCACTCCCATGACATTAACAGACAATCCACAGACAAGTGCATTTATTGCAAAAAAACAATTCTATCTCACTTAAAACCATCTATTTCCATGCGCCAAGCATCCCCTTAGATTTGGTTGAACCCGCAGCCTCACCCATGAATCATGGACACTTATACTTAATGGAAAAACAACAGACAATGGAGGCGCTGGTTGTGGCTGGGGGCCCTTCAATGCCTAAGTCAGGTAGATGATCTTGGAGTAGGTGTCGCAGGAGTCGAGATATTTTTGTGTGTACCTTTCCCCTAAAGCGGGTTGGTGCATTTATAGGACTTTTACATATCTGAGTGGATTCGTTGGATACACTGGGGGTGCCCGTATTGGAGTGGGAATATGTTTTCAATAACATCTCCGATTTTACTTCGATCGGCGTGATTTTTGACTAGGATCTTGTTGGATCAATCCTACTCTTATATGATGCGAGATTCTCCCTGATTATTTTTGTTCTGAGGTCAAGGTCGGTATTCGAGGTTGAAGTCGGTTTCAAAGATTGAGGTCGGTCTTCGATATCGAGGTCGGGGTCAGTATTTGAGGTCGGCCTTGTTTAGACAGTTTGGTCGAGATGATAAGGTCAGTTGATAAATTTTATTACCGAGCTTAATTGACCGGTTTGGCCTGGCCATCAGGTTTTCTTACTTTACTCAGCATCCTTGGTAGTATACATATCGGTGGTTCAAGAGGTCTACTTTAATGGTTCTCTGCCATGTGTCTCATACATCGGGTTAGTTCGGTTTTTCTCCAAAAATCTATAGAGCACTAGACGCATAAAGTGCTGGCATGAAAAAGGGTACTATAAAGAAAAAAGACCTTTAAATGACCAGTTGTGGAAAGTATTCCCAAATGGTAGTGTCTTTTTTAAAAGCCCAAATGATATCCTAATATGTGTTGTTATTCAATTAAATAGGAGGCCACGTGTTAACAAACTGCCCATATTTCAAACCTGTGTGATTAGGATATTGCAAGTGTGCCGAGCCATACTCGACTCAAGTTCAATTGAACACTTGCGATCATACGCACCAAATCAGTTGTATGATTAGATATATAAAGGTTGACCTGAATGTCCAGCTACTAATATTATAACAATCAAGTGATTTAGAAGGGGAGGGTTACTTGTTATGAACGGATTCATTTCGTCTTGAGGCAGATACTTTTCTTTCAACGGTGATCGTGGACTTTAGATTTTTTAATAATGTAGTAATGGATGGAAATAATTCAGAAAAAACTAAAGGCATGTTGATTTTATCAATTTATAATTGAAGCTAAGTACAATTAGCAAAAAAATAAAATAAGTAGAGAAATAAATAAAAGAAAAATACATGTGATTGTCTATAGGAACAAACAATCGAGACAGGTGATCAGCAAGATATAATTGGAGTGTGATCTTCCAAGTAAGGACTCAGTTGATCGGGGATTCGTCGATGGTGGATTGTGGATATTTATATTACTCCCAAGTGTACTGTAACGATGGCATTAGACAATAGCGATTTAAGCTACCCTAAACTTCGAACGTTCTGCGGTGGGGTTAGACAAAAGTAAAAGAACTAAAAACTAGAACTAAAATAAGCAGCGTTGCATTGTGTAGAGAGATTATTTTTGGCAAGAGCCTTGTGCACTTCATCGGGTGCTCCTTATATAGTTTTGGGAGGGTGATTGTCCATATCGATATCTCCTTGCCAACCTGGCTACGAATATCCTCAAAGATTAAAGAATCAAGCCATATCCTAGACGAACTTATATTCCTGATCGCGTCCTTTGATTTCCTTCTATTTTGGGAGAAATCGGCTTCTCGAACCTTCATAGTCATCGTGAAAGCACCGATCATATATGGAAAGTCTTCACATTTTCACAGGATTGTATGAAAAGGCATTGTCGAGCATATCTGGATTATAATAGACTTCCTATATTGTCAGCTCTTTATAAGTTTGTCATACACGCTATTTCGTCTACACGTGCCACTCATGCGAGGGCTATATGTGTCTCTTGTCGCAGTGTCTCGTTTATGAACGTGTGTATGACTCTAAGCCATTCTACTTTTGATAGGTAACGTGTGTTGAAGGATATGGGGTGAAAGATATCCTCAAGGTGTAAGTAGGATTTCGTTTGTCATTCGTACATAGTATCGACATGTGGCGATATTTCGTTGGTCCACGTGGACGCTCCAGGACAGGTGTAAACAACTTCTAAACCAAAGCTACGAGGAAAAAAAAGGCCCTTAAAGGTAACAACTGCCGGCCATTTTGGGTGCAGAGGTTGAGAGTTGAGAGGGGCTGAAGCTATTGGACCATCAAGAGGGTTTGTTGAAGTTCCTGCTAAGTCACACCAAAGATGTTGCACCATCAATCCACCTTACCGGTTTGTCTAGCCTCTCGTTAACTCCGAAGAGCCAAGTGCATTGTCACTCTATCCAAACAAAAGTTCAAATATTCTAATCCGAAGAAGCTTCCAAAGTTAAAGAGTATGGTTGGAATCCAGACATCCAACCATTCCTTTTGATTAAAAAAAAAAAAAGGATATCTAGTTTTTTCTTTTTCCTTCTCACATATCGAATCAAACCATACTCCACTCCACACATTCCAAGAACATCTACAATATCCATATATGCACATCCTTACTTCTATACTACTACATTTTTCTTTACTATGTTTGCTCTGGATCCTGATACCCTACACAGTATGGTGTAATGTAGTGACACCGAAGTTTATTTGAATTCCTGAAAAAACTGTAAAATCCTAAAAGGTAGAGACCGTCCCGTAACCAAAATTTATGGTGTTGATCAACCATAGAAATTACGTGGGTAAAAAAATCTAGTAATATTCTGATCCAGAAATGATTCTATAGTTTCTAACTAACTGTAAACGTTGAAATATATTTGGCTAGTGGCAACTCCAGTCAAATTATTCAATCTAATACGCACCTAGTAACATCTCATGGCTATTCTAGCTGATAACAACCACCCTAACAAACACTTAGAGAAAATCAAAATTGGTGACAAAGAATCGTAGCTAGAGCTGGGCATCGAGTCGAGTCGAACCGAGTTAGGGCTAACTCGACTCGATCCGATTTTGAAATAGGCCTGACCTGAACTCGATATCGAGTCCAGCATGCCTGACTCGATCTGAGACTAGTCTGGCCTAGATTGATCCAGACCGAGTCCGATCCGATCAGAAGTACCGAGTTGGCACCGAGTCAGATTGAGAGATGTGGGAGGGAGAGACCGAGAGAGTGGAGAAGAGAGAGAGGAGGAGGAGGAGGAGGGTGATGGTGGTGGGTGGTTGTCGGGCTTGGAAGATAAGGTGGTTGAGGGAGGGAGAGAGAGAGAGAGGTCGGGCTTGGAAGATGAGGAGGATGAGAGAGGGAGAGAGATTTTGGGATCGAGTCGGGGTAAGGTGCGACGGGTAGGGTTAAAGAGTCGGGTTTTGGATTAAGTTGGGTCTAACCGGATCGAATTTCAGGTTGAGTTGGGTTGAGTTACTAGGTAACTCAAACTCAACTTGGTTTGAGTTCTGATCGGGCGAAGCCTACTCGGTTCGAACCGACTCACCCATTTAGTTCGGGTCGAGTTAGATTTGAACGAGTCAAACGAGTTGAGTTAGCCGGATCGAGTCGTCCGGTGCCCACCTCTAATCGTAGCAGCTCTTGCTAAGTGCGTCCGCATCTTCTCATATTAGTGTTGGAAATGCTCTAGTTGGCACTAAGCCATGGTTTAATTAATATAAACACTTAATAAATTGAATTTTTCAAACAACCTGGATCAGTAAAAATTATTAAATTTTTATGATAATGACTCAAAATAAATTTGATCAAACGGCCCTTAATTAAATCTTTCAAACCTTTAATTATACAAAGATGATGGTAACCGCCCATATTCAAAGTTAAAATATCCAAATATATATTAAAGGTTGAAATAATACAATGGAGTGCTTTAATGTGCCAATCCACCGTACAAAGTGACAAACATCGTTTAAACGGTGTAGATCATTCCAAGATCACCCCAGTTCAAAGGCCAACGTCTTGACGTACAATATGTCGGGATGTATTCGTGATAGATAACTGATCACCTGCAGGCAATGGTACAACAACATCTTTACTGCAAGCGTGGCACTCGTTTAGGAAATCAGCACCGTGAAAACGGTAGGCCCAACCATGAATGGCATCCATCTCGAAAATGAAGCTGAATCACTCACTAGAGATGTCCACAACTGTATGTCGATTCAAACCGTCGGTTGTCCATAGATTCCATCGGTGTAGCTTGCCTAATGAAAGGACCGGTTTTTGTTCTATATAAGACCTTTCTTGTGGGGCCCACTTATTTAATGGTATTGATTTCCTAAACAAGCGGCATTTAGGCGGGAAAGGTGGTGCGGTACCATGATCACTTCTATCTGATGGAGAAGATTACGGCCTAGAAGGATAAGCAGGAAGCATGTGGAGGGAAACGGAAGAGGATTGTGTGTAGGTACGTGTGACGCTCCTCGAGGTCCTCGTTGTACGAACGGTTCAAAGGAGATCAAAGTAACATGGGCTACATAATGATGTATTTATTATATCCACACTGTTCATCCATTTTTCGAGATCATTTTAGAGTATACGCAAAAAATTAATCATATCCAAATATCAACTGGACCACACCACAAATAGTAGCCGAGATAATGATTTTCACCGTTAAAAATTTCGTAGGGCCCACCGTAACGTTAATTTACCATCCAATCTGTTCGTAACGTCAAAAAGACCAGGATGAAGAGGGAAACAAATTTCATATTGATCCAAAACTTCTGTGAACCCCAAAAGGTTTTCAATGGCAGACGTTCAATCCCCCACTGCCTTTTTAAGTGTGGTCCAGTTGATGGTTAGATCTGTCTTATTTTTTGTCTCAAGCCTTATGGCGAGCTCGAAAAATGGATGGACGGTTTGGATGTAATACATACCTCATTATGGGACCCACGGAACTTGCTTACGTCAATACACCAGCTATATAGGTGGTGTGTGGTACACCAGCCAATCCGCTTCCGAGGGAAAAGGACGGTCCTCGTCCGTCCTTAATACCTGATCTGGGCCGAGGAGATCAATGAGGGCAATGAGATCGCCTACGATATGGTAGACGGTGTAGCTTGCAGAGGACGGAGGCGCGTCGGTGTCTCCAAAGCCGCGCAGGTCTGGAGCCACGGCTCGGTAGCCGCGCGCTGCCAGGCCGTGGATCTGGTGGCGCCACGTGTACCAGAGCTGGGGGAAGCCGTGGAGGAGGAGAACAGTGGGCCCCGCGCCTTTCTCCGCCAGGTGCATGTTTATGCCGTTCACCGATACCGTACGATGCTCGATGCCGTCCATCTCTCTCTCACTCTCTGAGAATCTCTCTCGTCTCTATTTCACGACGGGAGAGGAGAGGGCTTCTTATAGAAAAAAAAAAAACATAGTAGAATAGCAGAGTATGATGGATGATACGCAGGCACTTAGAAATTACAGAGAAAGAAAGTACACGTAATATACAAGTAATTTAAACTAAACTGTCCTAAAATGAGCTGAAAATATGGATGGACGGCGTGGATAAAAGACATACATCTTGGTGGGGGCCAAAGAGCTTTGACACCCAATGGCTGGTGGTCGGTGCTCTGTGGGCCCCACCATGATGTATGTGTTTCATCCATGCCGTCCATCTATTTTTATAGATCATTTTAGGATGTGATACGAAAAATGAGTTATATCCCAATCTCAAGTGGACCACATTACATGAAACAGTGTTGAATGAACGTCGACAATTAAAAGCTTTTTTGGGCCTATAAAAGTTTTAGATCAAGCTGATCTTTGTGTTTTTTCCCTTCATCTAGGTCTGTCTGACCTAATCAACGGATTAGATGTCAAATAAACAGTACACTAGGCCTTAAGAGGATTTTAATGGTGGATATCCAATCACTATTGTTTTCCTGTGGTGTGGTCCACCTGAGATTTATATCCCTCTTATTTTTGGTATCAAACCATAAAATGATCTTTAAAAATGGATGATACACATACATCATGGTGGGGCCCACAAAGCACCGACCATCAGCCACCGGGCTGGTGGCATCCCGCTAGCTATAGCTGGTGTTGTGGTGACTAGCCAAACCGCGTCGCTTTGGGCCGGACCTGGACCAACAAACTTGGATTGTGGGTTTGGCTTTGGTAAGTGGGTTAGCAATGCAGATTCAACATAGATATTATATCATGTTGTTGAGAGTCCGGCTTTGTTTAGAATACAAGAAGAGGTGGTTCATGGCACGGGTCTTCCATGCTCGTTACATGTTCACATGTCTCAATTTCATGCAAGAGAGTGAAGTCATTTGTCTTTGGATTTTCTTTTATCCATATCTGCCGTCCGATGCTTTGGTGTATTTGCCAAGCCGGTACTTGTGTCCATATGCCAAGCGAAAAAAATGCAAGTATCTCCCACACAGGGAGAAGACAAACATAACCTATGTGCCTATTTGGCATACTCCTGCAAGATCGAGGAAATTTTTAAGTTGGGTCTCTTGTTTATAACGTTATAGGCAAAATATCAGGCTAATATATATTTTGGTTCTAAATTATATAGATAAGTAGAAAATAGAAAAATCGGTGACAGAATTTTTATTTTTATTTTTTTTAAATGAAGTCAGAGAGTTGAGACGTATTATTGTCGTTATCTTAAAGAATGATTTGCTCCTACAACGAAGAATACTCGTTGCATTGGATTTCAGTAGCTTTGTCTTTTTAATATAATAACTCTTTTCAAAGATGGACAGCTAAGATTAGGTGCACACATAATCACACAACTAGAAGCTTGAGTATACTCTTTGATTTGCCTGTGCAGAAAGAAGTGAAGAAGAAAACGAGAAATAGGAGAAATAGGGAGAGAAGATAGATTTTCTGTGTATTTGAAATAGAAAAATAAAATTCTTATGTAAATGTTACAATGAGGCAAAGCTTTAGATATGTGGCGTGATGAGACTCAAATATTCTATATTTATCTCCTCTTATATATAATTTTTTCGTCTATTCAAGTGTTTAATTAATTGATCTAATTAGATATGTTTTCTGTAAGACCCGTATCCTAGTTCGTACTGTTCCGTCGACTCCCGCGATCCTTCCTGGTGAATTCCGATAACTTGCGACCTATAATCATCGTTTGCGCGCGACCTTAAGTCGTATCCTGTATATTCGAGTCGACTTAATCTGAGACTTATACTATTACGACCGCACCATCACCGTGATTCCAACGCCGCGTCTTACACACCGGTCCGATACCATGGCCAGGAGATGTGGGCCGGCGTTTATTTCGAAGAAACGCCGTGCGTTTGCAATCCTAAGAGAATCTCTACAACCCATCCCATCAATCAATCAATGCTTTCTTTCTCCTCAAGTCAAGTAATTACCTAGTCAACTCTCTCCTTCTCTCTCTCTTACACACTCATACATGTCAAGTACAATATCACCTCACATCCATCACCTCTCTCTTACAACCACCGTGTCTCTCTCTTCTCAACACATTTTCCAAGCAACAAAGGAGAGCAAAGAGTAGACGTCCAAGCTCTTCCATGTGAGAGAAAAGTGCATGTGTGTGGCCCACTTCCCACCCCAAGATCCTTCATCCTAGCTATTCATCTCTCATCATTTTCCATCAAAGTGGGACACAAGGAGATCGGCGTTCCATCGGACCAAGAAGATCAAACGGTGGGTGCTTTATAGGCTAGATTTTCATGTGTTGATGATGGGCCAAGTGAGGCCTACCAAACACCCAGATCCATAGCTCAAGTGGTAGACTAAGTGAAAGATACCTCGTCTAAACAATTAGGTCTTGGCATCGATTCCCTAGTGGGGGTGGCTAACAGTGAAGTGTGATCTGACAGTGGGTGTCCTAACAAGCTAACAAAAAAAAAAAGTGAGGCCTACCGATTGATGGTATGGATCTCGCTTTAGACCCTAGGTGTGGCTGATGGTCCACCTTGATTCACATGATCGTTCCATGATGGGGCCATTCTCCATGGACCCAATCATGATGTTTACTTTCTAGTTTGAAAGAGGTCATTTAGACCTTCCATTTTGGGTTGAGAAGAAATCTCCACCGTTGATCTTTGATTTGGTGGGCCCACATACATTGGAACCCACTCGATGTATGATTGAATGCAAGGGAGAGCTCATAGTGGCGGAGCCCTCCATCACACGTGTCCCTTTCTCTCTCTCTTCCTCTCTTTTCCATTTTTTTGGGTGATGATGTGGCTATGTGGCCCACCCAGATGTACCCACCTTGATGTATGTCTTATTTAAACCATCCAAGCCATGTGGGCCCTACCTTTGTGGAAATGGGAAAAACACAAATATCATATTGATCTAGGTGGGCCATGTCCACGTGGGACCCACCTTAAATGTGTTATATTCAAATCGTCCAGCGTCCAGGGACGCTGGACATGGCCATAACGTGAAGTTTGAACAGACGGTAGGTGTTCTGACAATATATATATATATATATATATATATATATATATATATATATATATATAGGGAAAAGGTACTATGCGCTCGAGCGTAAAGCGGTCGTCCATGAGGTCGAGCTAGGGTGGGCCCCACCGTGGTGCCGTTCGAAGATCCACACCGTCCACCAGATGTACTGCTCCAAGTGGGACCCACACGGCTGGAAATCAACCGTCCACAGAACTCAGGTGGGCCATACCTTCTGAAAACATAAGTATACGCGTGAAAACATGTAAAATCACTTGGTGGGGCCCACCTGAGATGTGGATACCACCTGAAAATTGGTCTAAAATTACATCCAAGTAGGATACACATGATGGACGGTGTTGATCATCAAAAAACGTCTCAAAAGGGTGCCACAAGTGGTTTTGAATGTTTGAATGGTGCACCGCCCTCTCCACTTACGGACGTGGTGTGGCCCACAAAAGTCTCGGATGGACGTGATTTTCGGCCGTGTGGGTCCGTCTAGGGATGGTGCATCGATCGAGGGGATAGATGTTCGAACGGCATCACGGTGGGGCCCACCCGGCTCGACCTCATGGAGACCGCTTTACGCTCGAGCGCATAGTACCTTTTCCCATTTTATATATATATATATATATATATATATATATATATATATATATATATATATTGTGACACCCCGTCACTGTGGTCACACGCGGGCGGCCCCAAGATAGCTGACAGGCTACTGTGCACACAGTGAAGGTGAAACTTTGTCCCATATCGGAAGTGTCATCTGAAGTTGTGGTGGTTATATGTAGGAGTTGCCACCCTATACTGTATGAGGCCTTTTGGAGAAAACTCCTAAAACAAAACCATGTGGGCTGTGCCCAGAGTGGACAATATCATACAGTGTGGGCGTGGGCTGTTACAAATGGTATCAGAGCCGAGGACGACTTTGCCCTCGGTGGGGGATATTGTGACGCCCCGTCACTGTGGTCACATGTGTGTGGGCACAAGAGAGTGGGCCCCAAGATGGCTGACAGGCTACTGTGCGGCTGGCAGACTACTGTGCACACAGTGAAGGTGAAACTTTGTCCCATATCGGAAGTGTCGTCTGAAGTTGTGGTGGTTATATGTAGGAGTTGCCACCATATACTGTATGAGGCCTTTTGGAAAAAACTCTGAGAATAAAACCGTGCGGGCTGTGCCCAGAGTGAACAATATCATATAGTGTGAGCGTGGACAGTTACATACATACATACATACATACATACATACATACACACACACACACACACACACACAGAGAGAGAGAGAGAGTAATGCTCACACAAAACTAGCTGGACATAGCATTTTCGTCCAACTAGCTTTGCATTTAATGAGAAAATTTACTCTTTTATATAATACATACGGTTACATTTGAGAGGTTTTAGAATGCATGTCATAGTTATGTAAAGTAACATGTGTGTCAAAGATCTAGGCCATTCATCAGTTAAGACCCACTAAGAAAAGTTATGCAACAACAACTAAGAAACAACACTTGTAAGAAAAGTACGTATGCATGTTAAATCTGGATCGTTGGACAGTTTTATTAACAAGTAACACTTTCCATAAGTATTTGACATGATTGATCATAAGATCATCCAAAAAAAAAATAAAATTGTCCTTGGCATGTTGACATGTAATTTATCTAATGCACGGATCTGATTTTGAGTTGGATGGTCCAAATCTATAATAGGTGTGCAGCCCATCATATATTTACCCTCCCTTCGCATGTATCCTCTTTCCAAATATTTAGCATAAAGTTTGCTTGACCTTCCTAAGGGTAATGCGGCATTGCTTTCCTAGATGTGGAAGGAAAGAGTTCATGTGGAGTAGATCCACCCCGTCTATCATGTGGGCCACCTTGTGTTTGTACATGGACTTACAATTAAGGTAGATTCAACACTAGATTGGGCTAAACCATGGTAAGTAATTAAGATAGAAAGTCCCACCATTAAAATTAACCAAATTGTGTTTAGCCAACTGACTTGTATATTTGGTTGTTGTGGTGTTTTAAAAAAGTAATGCTTTGATGGGTCAACCTATTAGACGGATTGGATGTTATTTTTAAGCAAAAGGTTGGATGATACGTACCGGCTGGACACAAAACGGTACTCCAACCCGACGAACTTGGACTTTTTTTTTATTGGAAAAAAAATAAAAATTCACCATACGCTCTATTTTGATTTTTTATTTTATTTTATTTTATTTTATGGGGCTCACCTTGATGTGTATGTGTGATCCACTCCAACCATTAGATGTGTAATCTTACATTGGGTATAGAAGACAAAAATCAAGCCCACCCGTGATTTAAAACTAACACCGTAGTGGGCTGAGCCGAACGGGCCACTCTTTTCCAAAGTTCGTTTAAATCACTCATCTGCTGGCATTACGAGGATTAATTACCAAAATAACCCTATTTCTCTTCCAAACATTATGAGCCTTAATTATCATATTAAATTACGCCAAGCAGTAGTGTTTTGGGAAAAGGAACCACACGGACTCCCACCTCTGATTTTTATGGGCCCACTCTGACATGTATGTGCGATCCACTCCGCCCATTAGATGTGTAATCCAGTGATATACCTAGAGCTAATAAATCAGGCTAACTGGTAATTCATATGGGCCACACCAATGGGAACAATTAGGAGGGAGACATCCATCCTTGATTTTTACAGGGCATATCATGACGAAACTCTGAAATCCATTCTATCCATTAGATGTCACACCAAAAGTAAGCTTGGGTCCCAAAAATCAGGCCCATATATGATCCATGTGAGCCACACCATGGGAAATAGTTTAGTGGGTTTTCCTTTTCACGTACACTGTTTCCACTAGTGTGGTTGACCTGAACTAACGATGGGGATGAGAATTGAGACCTTGATCTAACATGGGGTGACATACCTGATGGTTGGGGTTGATTTTACATTAACACAACAATGGGGCCCACCCAAGCTGTGGTCCCTTTTCCATGCCAAAATGAAATTAGTATGCGGTGGGAAGCATTTACTTGCATTAATTAAGAGGGAGTTGTTTCATTAAATGCATTGCAAGTTGGATGAAAATGCAATGTCCAAAACTAGTTGAACCTGCGTTTGGTCCAACTGGCTGGCATTTAATGAGAAAAAAGTTTCTCTCATGTACAAGTTCTCATTAATTAATGCTAGCTAATCAATGTTAAGAGAGGGCGTTTGCTCCGCAGTACATTTGAAAAACCTGTTTCAAAGTGGTCGTTGGCTTGGGTGGGCCTTATTGTGGTGCTAATGTAAAATACACCCAACCATCACGTGTGTCACCCCATATTAGAGTTAGGGACTGAAAATCAGCCCTATCGGTGGTTCAAGTGGACCGCACAATTGAAAACAGTGTTCTGAAAAATTTCACCCTCCAAAATAGTTTGTTTGATGAGGCCCACTTGAATCACGTGTCAATCTTATTTTTGGGTCCGTCACCTAGCCTTTTCTGTCTCATCTAATGGTTGGAGTGGATTTCACACAATCATGATTGGGGTCCTGTAAAAATCAAAGGTGGACGTCTCTACTTCAACTATTATATTGGTGTGGCTCGCCTGAATTACAAATCTGCCTTATATTTTGGCTCCATACTTACAATTAGATTGCACATATGATGGTGGGAGTGAATACTACATACATGACACGGTAGGTCATACCAAAAATCAGGTTAGATTTATCTCACGCTGTTTAACATCTTCCAATTCCGTGAGAAGGTGCGTTTTTCAAAAAAAATAAATAAAGTAGGTGCAACTTGTTCTCAAGCATTGTTGTGCATCCCTGACCTTGGGCTTACCTTGATATATGTGTTGTACATCCATGCCTTATATCCATATTTTCAGCTCATGATAAGACATGATGCTAAAAATAAAGTAGATAAAATTCTCAGGTTAACCACACAATAGAAACTGTGGTTAGTGGGCATTAAAAACTTTTTGCGGTCCAAAAGTTTTGGATCAAGCTGAAATTTGTTTTTTATTTTTATTTTACTTCATCAAGGTCTTTGTGACCTTTTCAATAAGTTGGGTGCCAAGTAAAAATTACGGTGGGCCCTGGGAAAATTTTAATAGCAAGAGTTCAATATCCACTATTTCCTATGATGTGGACCACTTACATTTCTAACTGCTTCATTTTTTTTATTAATGTTCTAAAATGAGCTCAAAAAACCAATGGGCAGCCTGGATATAATACCTACGTTAAGGTGGGTGGCATGACCAGCGACGAACTGTGTTGCATAAGGAAGAGACAACAGTTAATCCTCGAGGTTTTTTTTTCTCCTTCTAGTATGGCCTTTTTTTCTTGTAACGGAGCCCAAGAAGTTTAACGGCAGAAGAGGACACCTAACCTTATTTTTATTGGCCCATCAGTGATGTAGTGATGTGCATGTGAGATCCACTACGACCGTTGGATGTGTCATCTCATTCTACTTCTCGGGACAAAATATCATACTGACCTTTGATCTAGGTAGGCCACACCAATAAAATAGTAGGAGGGGGAGACGTCTACCTTTGACTTTTACGGGACCCACGGTTATGAGTAAGTGAAATCCACTCCAATCATTCAATGCCATATCAAAGATTACGAGTAGAACTCAAAAATCACGGCCATACTTCATTTAAGAGCACCCCATCAAAGGAATCATTTTGGAAGGTGAGCTTAATTTTGCACACTATATCTATTTGTGCAGTCTACTTGAACCATCAATGGAATTGATTTTCGGTTCCTAGGTCTAACATGGGGTGACATAGTTAATGGTTAAGATGAATTTTTAATTACATTAACACTAAAGCGGGGCCCACCCAAGCTGGGGATTATTTTCAAAAGAGCTCACGAAAAGCTACCGTGGAGCAAACGCCTTCTCTCTTAACATTAATTAGCATTAATTAATGAGAACTTGTATTGTAATTATGAGAATTTTTTTCTCATTAAATGTCAGCTAGTTGGACCAAAACGCAGGGTCCAACTAGTTGTGTGTAAGCATCTCTCTCATATATATATATATATATATATATATATATATATATATATATATATATATATATATATAAAATATTTAAAGGTTTTAGTGGGTCGCTCATGCAGGCTCCACCTTGATGCAAGGATCAAATCCACGCCATCCATCCTATTTCTTAGATCATTTTACGCGTTGAGCTGAAAAATGAAGTCAATCCGACTTTCTGGCGGGCCATAGCATAGTAAACAGTGTTTTCTACCGTTGAAATCTACCTGATGTTTCTACACGCCGAAACATTCTAAATATTGGGCTTGTTTGGCTTGTCTTGAGACATAGGAGCTAGTGGACGGGGTGGATCTGCCGGATGCGGGCCCCACCTAAGAAAAACCTCGAAAATACATTTTTTTCAAAAAAATAAAAATAAAAACAAACAGCAGCAGCGTCTTGCGCTGCTGCGCTATGGACGGACAGGCAGGACCACGAGTCCCAGTCGTGGGCCCCACCGTGATGTGTGAGAACATCAACACCGTGCATTTTGATGAGGCCCCTTAGGGCAATGGGCCCCCCAAAAATCAGCCCTATGAGGAGCTCAGGTGGACCACACGGCAGGCAACAGTGTGATTGAACATATGCCATTGAAACCCTTTTTGGGTGTTTCAGAAGTTTTGGATTGATATGAAATTTGTTTTTCCTCTTCATATGGGACTGTGTGACCTTACCATAGGATTGGATGACAAATAAACGTTATGGTGGGCCCCAGGTGGAACCCACCCAATGATGTATGTGTTTTGTTCATGCCGTCCATGGTAGTGGATGGTGGAACCCACCATGGTGTCTGTGTTTTGTTCACACCGTCTACACCACTGGATGTACGTATCCACACCATCCACTGTTTGTACGGTGGGGCCCACCATGATGCATGTGTTGTATCCATACGTCCAACCATTTTAAAAGCCCATCTTATGCCTGAGGCCCAAAAGAGGCAGATCTGCTTATCAAGTGGACCACATAGCAAAAAGGAGTGGGGATTGAGTGTCTACCATTGAATCCTTTTATTGTCACAGAAGTTTTAGATCATTAGGAAATTTGTTTTCCTCTTAATTCAGGGTTGTGTGACCTTATGACCAAATTGGATAGAAAATAAATGTTATGGTGGGCCTTGAGAATTTAATGGTAGAAATCATTACCGCCATTGTTATTTGGAGTGCGGTCCAGTTGATCTTTTTGATATATATATATATATATATATATATATATATATATATATATATATATATATATAAGGCCGTGTGATTAGGCCCATCTTGATGTATTTGTGGCCCGTTGTTGAGGCCCACTTGTTACATATATGAGGCCCATATGATTAGGTCCATCCTGATGTAGTTATGGCCCATCCGTCGAGGTCCACCTTGATATACATGAGACCCATGTTATGAGGCCCATTTGATGTATTGGAGGCCCATGTGTATTGGAGGCCCATGTGTAGAGGCCCATGTGTAGAGGCCCATTTGATGTACACGAGGCCCATTGTAATGTGATTCCACCATGGTTTATGTGTTGACCTTTATAGCAGGCTATGTCTTGGGAGCAATGATGGTTTGACGTTCACATTGTAAGGATAATGTTGGTTAAATGTCTACAGTGTATCTCTCCCTAGGGCCCATTAATAGGCCCATACTTGTTGTGCGTAGGCCATCTAGGCCCATCTTCGTTGTGAGGATAGTTCATTACCTTATAACATGCTTAGTGTAATTCTATAACTCATGCCCATACGCATCATATGTATGCTTGATATGAGTCGTGACTGATCATTGCAAATGCCATTGGGCAGATCATTTATGAGACTCGTTGATAGGAGTTTCCCACATGAGCGCATGTTATGCGCAAGATTGATGCATGACCGGACAGTGTGCTTCATGCATCTTGCATTTGTTTGCCTTGATCATTGTACGCCCTAACGACATCAGGGTCGTGGCTCCACAGGCACATCGTGGATGACCATATCGGATACTGAAAATACTTGGTTCTAGCACTGTGGGCACTTAGGATGTCCTTGGGTGAGAGTCCCAGAACCTTTTTTAGTACTAGGAGATACTCCAACGTCTAAACCGAGTGGATACACAAGCGCCCGAGTGTCGAATACCAGTAGGCCGTGTCTCCTACAGTGTCATGGTCGATTGGAAGGGGGTGTGGCCTTATCTGCCCGAGTGAGGGGGTTATAAGCTAGGCTGAATTTAACCAGCTCAAAAATGAGTCCGCTATCGACGAGCCGGGTAAGTATTGGTAGACTATTGGTCAGGCGGATAGTGAGGTCTCTTCCACTTACTAGGCTGTGCGGCTAGGGAGGCGGTAGTTAGTGTGAAGTGTATTAGACCTCGGTGATATCCTAGAGAGAAACTGTACTGATATATGTACTTGATGAGGACCGACATGCTTATTTTGCATCTCGCATATGACATTTGGCTACATAGGCCTCGCATCGCATGGTCTTGGTATGACCGATAGCATTCATGCCTTGCATCACATAGTCTTGGTACGGCTGATTGTATTCATGGACTTACTCACATATTTTCGCATTACTCTGATATTGTATACTTGGTACTTGTCGTGTGTACATACTTACACCACCCTCTAAGCTTTTGCAAGCTTATGTACAACTGTTACGTGCAGGTATCGTTGGATCACAGCAGCGTTGAGGTAGGAGCGCGTATCAGATCATTTTGGAGTTTTTTGATCACCCTGTATTTCCCTTTTCGCATTGTACTTAAAGTATTTGATATAGTGGATATGTGGTGATGTTGTTTTGTGATTTGGTTATGCTCCATTACAAAAAAATTTCATACTGAAAATTCTCCTTATAGGATCCCAAGATCGGAATCTGGCGTGTGAGCATCGGGACTCGAGAATGGGGCACTACGGAGGCTGTCGGCACTGGATTCGGCGATCAGGAATTTTGTGAGCCCATTTTTCAAGTTTGGGGCGTGACATTTTCAACATGTATGATGATTTCGAAGTCTGAATTGAATATGTGCACAAAACAATGATTTAAAGCCTAAGAGAAATCGAGGAGAATTGAAGAATTGGAAGATAGATTTGAAGATTTCAAGTGCCAAAAGATCTAAGAAAATTAAATATTGATACTGAAAGAGCAACCGAAAAACATGTGCATTGAAATTAGAGAAAGAAAACAAAGTTTTGATCATTCGAAGATAGGGTTCGATTGATCGACAAATCCTCGATCGATCAACAAAAGACATTGAAGAAATTTAAAATTATGTAGAAAAACATTACTATAAGACTAAAACATGAAAGCAACATTACATAACAAAACAAGAATAAGACAAAATAAAAAAGTGGTTTTTCCTGTTTTTAAATTCATTTTTCCTAGCAAGATAACCTATCTGGTGAACCACACATGTATGCTGAATATAGACCAATGATTATCCTTTTTCTAAGAGCCAAATTGTGTGTGCGAGTGTAGCCCACTTAAAGAATGGTCCGGCAAGACTTTTGGGTACACTTAAGGTGGATCCTACATGATTAATAATCGTATTTCATCTGTGACCTAATTAACACATATGGGATGCATGACTTTGTCATTTGTTTGCTTGGATGCAAATTGGAAGTCCTCCATGTAAAAGAGTGGAGAGTCGGGTTATATATATATATGGGAAAAGGTACTATGCGCTCGAGCCGACGATAAGCTTATCGTGAGGTCGAGTGTGTGGGCCCCACCGTGATGCGTGTTGACCATCAACACCGTACATTTGATGGGTACCCTTTAAATTATGGGATATCCCAAAAATCAGCCGTATATAGAACTCAGGTGGGCCATAACATCTAAAATTATGTGAAGACACCGTTAAAACATATAAAAGCACTTGGTGGGGCCCACCTGAGTTTTGCATGCGCCTCAAACTTGGTCTTAACCCTCATTCAAGTGGGACACACATAATGGATGGGCTGGATTTGTAAACCACATCTCGGTGGACCCTCAAAAATGGTTATGAATGTTTTAATGGTGCACGGCCCCTCTCCACTTCTGTATGTGGTGTGGCCCACACAAGTCACGGATTGACTTGATTTTGGGGACCTAGGCCCACGATGGAATGGTGCATCTGACTGATGGGGTAGATGTTCGAAACGCATCACGGTGGGGCCCACACAGTTCGACCTCATGGGACGGACTCGTGAGGTCGAGCGCATAGTACCTTTTCCCTATATATATATATATATATATATATATATATATATATATAGGAAAAGGTACTATGCGCTTGAGCTGATGGGAATGTTCCGTGAGGTCGAGCTATGTGGGCCCCACCGTGATGCATTTCGAACATCTACCCCATCAGTTAGATGCACCATTCCATCGTGGGCCTAGGTCTCAAAAATCAAGTCAATCTGTGGCTTGTGTGGGCCACACCACATACAGAAGTTGAGAGGGGCCGTGCACCATTAAAACATTCATAATCATTTTTTGGGCCCACCGAGATGTGGTTTGCAAATCCAGCCCATCCATTATGTGGGTCCCATTTGGATGAGGGTTCAGACCAAGTTTTAGACGCATGCAAATTTCAGGTGGGCCCCACCAAGTGCTTTTATATGTTTTTGGCATGTCTTCACATGATTTTAGATGGTATGGCCCACCTGAGTTCCGTATACGGCTGATTTTTGGGATATCCCATAATTTAAAGGGGACCCATCAAATGCACGGTGTTGATGGTTGACTTGCATCACGGTGGGGCCCACACAGCTCGACCTCATGGGACCTTCCCATTAGCTCGAGCGCATAGTACCTTTTCCCTACACACACACACACACACACACACACACACACACACACACACACACTATAACTATAACTATAACGCCTTGGACGAAAAATGTGAAAAGCATACTCACATGAGTATGTTTCTAATGATACCCATGGTCACACATGCTAGAATGTTTCACATGGGAGATATTTGTACCATTCATAAATGGCCCTTATCTCTTTATGCACCATGAGCTAAAAATGAATCTGGTTCACTCATTCGATGTGTGATTTTAACATTGATTTTTTTTTTTTTTTCATTATGGTTCAATTATACGTGTCCTACCTTATAAAATAGTCACAGATTGGAGAACTTGATATTAGAGATTGGTCATTGATCGAGGAGAGTTGTGTTTTATGAATCTTAGTACAAAGATGAAACATGACCAACTTAGATACTTCAGACACAACCGTGAACATCAATCTTAAAGATGTAGGTTCATCTAATGTAAGGGGACTGACTTAAGTTAGGATGAAATGTCTCCTCCATATGGAACCAACTTAGAGTTGTTTATGCATTTTGCCTTTACCCTTCACAGGATTGTGTGTGTGTGTGTGTGTGTCATGGATATGGGATCTTGGTTTGGACCCTTGGACATTCACATAGGTGGATCTTTGTTCAAGTCAATAATTTAGGGCCCTATTAGCTTAGACTGTGATTATGTGATCAAGGACTTAACTGAACACTAATTGATTAATCCTTAGACATAAGGACATGTGAGGATTTTAGATCTTAACTGGGTGTCTTTAACTCATTTTAGGAGGCTACGTAGAAGCCACTCAAAATGGGTGATGTTGAATGCATCCATTAGGGTTCATTGATTCTCATATGGGCCCACAAGGGATCCACTAGTTTACCATGGGTTAGAATGATGTCTTGTTAGATTATGAATTTATTAAGTGATTTTTCCATTAGGCCCATCACTTTAAAGGTTTAATAGACTTTTAAAATATTTCCAACCATTAAAGTTTTATTTTAAACACTAAAACTGCTTCGATCACACTTGATGATAATATGATAGCCTAGATCTAATGGTCCACTTCGTGATCAACATAGAATTTGGATACTCAACGGATGGCCTTAACAGTTGAGGGATTAGATCATAGGTATGTGCATGATGAATGAAAATTGGTGAGCTTCCTTCATAATATAGTATATCAAAATCCGTAGGGTAACAAAGTATTATACTGAGTGTACCCATGAAACCCTAACACTCCTTATGTAATAATCCCCTCCTATTGCATAGAGGAACACCCCAAGGCTCATCATAGCCATTTTTTCTGTTTGTGGCCCAACCTAATGGACGGTTAATACATATTCTTGGCCCCTTTAAGGGAAGAATATGTTCTCTTCTTAGGATCTACATTAAGTCAGGGAAAGACTCTTTGGTTTAGAAGGTTGGCATCGGCAAATCTGTATCACGGATATTGCTTACGTATTTAATCGTGTTCAAGTATGATCATAACTGTTTATGTATTTCCTTTTATTTAGAAACTTTTTTTTCGTTAGTTTGTTAGTACACAACACTGTCAATTCACACTTCACTGTTAGCCACCCCTACTAGGGATCGATACCAAGACCTCAGTGTTGAAACAAGGTATCTTTCACTCAGTCTACCACTTGAGCTATGGATTAGGGTGTCTTTTATTTAGAAACTTGATATTAATACAAACAGAGTTTTCTATGGTGACTTTCTTATATAAATTATATTGGTACTAATTCTGAATGACGTATACACTAAGCACCCAACAAGTTCCACCAACAATAATTGAGTGTTAAAGAAGAAAATTTGAAGTTGATTTCTTAAGGTTTGCTACGATACATCCCAATGCATTATATAGGACACTTAAATAAATAAGTAGTAGGTGTACTTGTTCATTTTACTTGGGCACTAATTAAATAAATAAAGAGTACACCAAACATGATACACAACTTGAAGCTAACCAAATATTGCAATTATATTTTCTAAGAATCACAATGCTTGCAGAAAACAGGTAGGTTTTTAAGGTTTATTTGCGCAAGCAAATGGGTTGGTGGCTTGAGTAGGCCCCTCTGTGATGATTATGTGAAATCCACCTCAACCATTGGGTGCTTCATGTTGAGGGTCAAATATTGCATATTAAACCCCAGTTATTACCTGAATTTACAAACATAATACTATTTAACGACCCATTTTAATCGTGTTTGTGTCGTAGGGTGAATTTAGGAGCCTGGACTGAAAAAGGGTACTAAAAGCATGGATTTAACTCTCATAAATCACCAAGGCAAGGGACGGACCCCAAGGGACCGAGATCGAAGAATTTACATGCCAAAGATCCGAGAAAATCAAGCCATTCACGTTAAACAGGCTTAGAAATCGTCCAGAATGCAAGATTACAACGTTCCCACCATCTGTTCGGCTTGAAACTTTATATATGGCATGAGGAGCATAACTTAGCCATACAAGTTGAATTTCAGCCATTGGATCCCTATGGAAGTGGTCCAACAGACAGATCAGCCGACAAATAATTGATTTGGGGCCCACCCGATATCTGGATATGCTTCGATTTTGGTCTTAACCCCTTAAATTAGATAACAAAGAGGATGGACAGAGTAGATTTTTACACACATTGTAGTGGACCTCAAATGTACATGTGGGAGTGCATAGGTGGTGCACTCCCGCACCGCACCGGAACATAAGAGGTCGGTTAGCCCCCACTGACCAACTATTTTCTTCAAGAATTCAAAAACCACTAGCGTCCTTAAGCATGTTGGCTATTTTTGGCTAGTGGGCCCCACCCATCATCCGTTCGAATGATCTGGACCGTTCATATGCTCCAAAGGGGGGGCATGACCATTGCCTAGGTAGCCTTTGGGACGTATACATGTGAATCGTCAGAAAACATAGGTTGAACGGTGAATTGGTTTGATACAGTGGACCACACCAAAACTAGATAAAAATCACTCTTACCCAATTGGTTTTTCATCAGGAATCCAATGAACGAATCAGATTTCTTAAAAAACAGTACTATGGGGCCCAACGACCTTCGCAACGTAAGAAAAATCGTAGGTTTACGGCCGAGCAACGCCCTGCCGCTGTGGACCAGCAACGTGATCAAGATCACGTTCAAAGTGATGATCTGGACCGTCCGTATTCCCGTCAGGCCCATTTCGCATGCTGCTGTGTGGTCAGATCTTCTTAAACAGGCGATCTTTCTTCGCAATCTCAGTTCAAACGCAAGAAATTCCTTACTTTCACTGCTGCTGTGTAAAGAAAACGCATGCCTGAAGTTTTCTTCCACCGACTGTTCTCTGCTATAAAAGGAGAAGGAGAGAAGATGTGTAAGGAATCCATCTTTGGACGTGAGCAGTCGGGGAGGCGTGGAGACGATCGGACACTTCTTCTTTAGTTCTTCTTTCCTTTAATTCTTTCCTTTAGATTCTAGTTAACCATGACTATGGCTAGCTAAACCTCTTAGCTAGGGCTAAGAGGTGAAGCTTGTAGTGAGATGAGAGACTTTTCTTTATGTTTTGATTCATGTTAGGAACTCTATTTGATTATAGTTTGATTATATGGAATGCCTTTAGTTTTTAATAGGTTGTTGTGACTCAAATTACAATGAATCTACTATATCTTTTGGTATTTTCCATGCATGTATGGAGGTTATGATCGTAGAAAACCTGTTGTTCACCATCATCTCATGGGCATGGATGGATGATGAAATTCTTCCCTACGTTCCTAACACTCTCAAATTGGATGTGGATTGGGTAAATTGTTGTTATTTGCCATCGTCTCCTGGGCATGGTTTTGTGATGGAATCAATTCTAATTCTCACACCTCTCATCTCTTGAAAACTGGATCAAAGGAAGTTCAGATTTGATTTTTATGGTTATTTCCTCCAACTGGATGAAGATGGGACTTTAAGTCCAGTTGTGTTCTTGAATCAAGCGTAGATTTCCCTAATCTATACAAGTGGATCCTTGAAAACCCTAGTTTCCCATCTTTAAATATTACAAGTTTTAGTTTAAATATTTCACCATTTTTCTCCTGATTATATTACATCTTCGCCTAGTTCTAGTTTGAATTACTTTCTAATTACATACAAGGTACAGTCCTTGTGGATTCGACCTCGGTCTTACCGAGTTTATTACTACATCACAACCCTATACTTGGGGTGTGAACAAGTTTTTGGCGCCGTTGCCGGGGATTGACGGTTACGTTTTTATGAGATTAACTAGTTTTAGAATTAGGTTAAGATTATGATTATTTTTTTTTCTAATTCTTAATTCTAGGTTTAGTTTTTTTTTTTCTAAAAACTAACCTAACTTTTCTATTTTGTATAACCCTGACATAGACTTTCTAAATTGGTAATCTCTTTCTATTTTTCTAGTTTTTCGAGTTTCTATTTTTATATTAGGGTTTGTTTTCTTTTTTTTAGAAATTTTCTAATTCTATAATTTCTTTTATTTTTAGAAACTAACTTACTTTCTAATTCTAGGTTAGGGCTTTTCTGATTAATTTTTAGAAACTAGGTTAGTTATTTTCCTTTTTAGGAACTTTTTCTAATCTTAGAAACTAACCCATCTTTTTAATTTTTAATTTTAGAATTTTTATTTTTAGAAACTAACTTAGCTTTCTATTTCTAAGTTTAGAAACTTTCCTTTTTAGAAACTAACTTTCTATTTCTAGTTTTAAAAACTAATTTCTTTTGTTTTCTTTTGTAGGATCTTAACATAGGAACCTCCAATCTAGTAACTTCTTTCTAACTTCTCCTCCACTTACTTTCCATATTGCTGTAGGATTTTTCTTTTATTTTCTTTTAGGATTAGACTCAGAATTAGGGTTTCACCATGTATATGCAAGAATGGGAACATCAGTATGCTGAGATAGCTAAGAGACACTGGGAAGGGATGTATGATGGTTATGATAAAAATCAACCTACGTCTCAGAATTTTCCTGAAACAATCATCGAGAACCAACCAGAGTATAACGCTCCATCGGTTAAGAAGTCCTTATGCAATCATATATGGGAGAACAATTACACCCCACAGACAGTACGTGAGTGTTGGGGTTATCATAACTATGGGAGTGAGAATTATTATTATTATCCATCCGATAAAAAGAAAATAATGCATGATTATATTATGAGTGATAATATGTATTACCAACCATCAAATTCTCTCACCTATGGTCCGTATGACTGTAATCAGTGGAAACATCAATGTTGGGAAGATGAACCAGCAATATATCCTAGTGATAATTCTCTTGGGTCCTCTACCTTTGAAACCCAATCAGAAACAATCCAAGAGGATTCACTTTAAAAACTCATGAATGCACAAGAATAGTTTAATCAAATTGTCATACAATCATGTGAATTGCTCAAATCCTCAATTCAAAGAATTCAGTCACACCTTATGGAGGAGGAAGAGGCTATGTTATCCCAGCCTCAACCCAATCTAGAAGCACAATGTGAATAAAGTGATCATAACTCGCTTATGAAAGAAACTGAAATTACGAATGAGGAGCTGGATTCCATTAATGAGCATATAGTTCAATTTTCCGATGAGTCAATCTCGATGACTGTCCAAAGGAATTATCAAGAGATGTAGGTGTCTTTCAAATATAATGATAGTGACACACTTCACTCACATGACACATGATTTTAATGATGAGGTAGAGGTTAGTTTATTCAAACCACAACCTAATTTAGGAATAGAGTGTGAGGAAAGCGATCCCATCCCAAGTGTACACTGCATGGAATTAGACGATGATGCGTATTGGGATGACAATTTTGAGTGTGCAACTCAAATTCTCCTAGAATCAATCTCAAGTACGGTCCAGGTTAATGATCAAGAAGTACACGAAGTGATCGGTCATAAGGATCTACTCCACTTATCTGACATGCCTAATTTAAATGTGAGGATGAGCCCCTTACAACCGACCCTTCCATCTCTTGTGAAACTTGTTCGAACTACTCCTCTAAATTGAATGATGATATGAGTCAAGAGAAGGACGAGTTGCTCGATATGATTCTAGTATTTGAAACCACCCAGCTGAGGCCATCATCTGAGCTATACACTTTTGATGATTCAATACCTCTACTGAGTAGCTTCAATGAATAGAGTGTTCACATTGATGCTTCCCCTATTGATTTTCAATCTGTCTATGCAAGGCAAGAGCAAGAGAGCATGTGTCCATCCACTTTTAAAGACGATGAATTCTCTGGGCAGATCATCACGAACTTCAATGTGAAAAGTAAGTCACTTTCAGCTGAATTTTTCAACTCTTTGGATGGTTGTTTGGCACACTTTGCAGATTCAAACGATCCCATGATAAAAGACATAGTGAATGCTTTGCAAGACAATATCTCGGTAGTTGTTACGGACCAAGAAAACCCTTATTCTGAAGCCTCTCCTGTCCTAGATCCTGAATATATACCATTAAAGGAGGAGGAGCTAACAATGGAACAGAAGTCTGGAACTTCGGAATATGTTGAGACTACAACACTTCCTGAAATTTTTTTTGAATTTTATCTACCTGTAGTCTCTAATTCACCATGGAGTACTAATATTGAAACTTTTTCGGTTACAAGTGAATCATATATACTTTGGATATCTCAAGCAATTCAACGACAATTTTGTGCTGAGGTCCATAAATTTCTCTGGAAATCCATGCCCAGGGCATCCAAGTCTATTGCAAAAAGGGCTTTTAGATGATCTTGTTGAGAAACTTACTGAGAAATTTATCAAGATACTAGCCGGAAGAAGAACCATGCGACATGATTGAGTAATTTTTCCCTAGCTTTCATAGAACTAGGATAGTTTGCTTGATGCCGTTCTATGTTAGTTGGTTTTATGCCATTAAGTTAGTTTGTTTTCCCGTTGTTTTAGGATAGTTTGCTTTTGTTGATCAACTCTTGTGTTAAGCTACCTTCACGCTGAAATCTCTCTGAGAAAAAGACGTTTAAACTCCGTCATCAAGTACTATCTTTCCATCACTTATCCTTTACTTTCGTTGTCTCATGTGCATTACATGCTTCTTTCTTTTACATTGAGGACAATGTAGATTTTAGGTTGGGGATGGGAGATTAGGTTACGTAATCAGTATTTTCTTGGTCTTGAGCAAAAATTGTGAAATTTTTTTAAAATTATTCTGAAAATTCTTGTAAATTCGAAGTGATGTTAATGACCATCTTTGATTTAGAATTATAAGATACGTAATGTTGGTAATTTATGACTCTTAGATTTAGCCATCTGTTAGACTTCACTGTTAAGTTCGAATTGTTAATTCATGATTAGAAGTTTTAAACATTAATTGAGTCATAATTTCACATTTCACACCCAATTTACACATTAAAACTTCAGTTCGATATTGAATTGTTAATCTGGTAGTCAATAGGCATGGAGCCAACATGAAGAATTTGTCCATCATATGGAAAAAAAAAAGGGTTGTCTGTAAAAAGGGTTGGGCGAACGGTTTTCACCATAGGTTTGCTCCCTATAGGTGAGGATTCGATTCCTTAAGGATGACGTAGTGTGAAAGCTGCTGATCAAAAAGATATTGAACTGTATGGCAAGTTTTAGTTTAGGTTCGGTTATCTAGAGTGCTCTTTTTGGTTATCAATGTTATCATGAAAATTAACGATTGGACATTTAATTGTGATAAGTCAAGGCTGTACTATACACCCATGGAACTTAATGTTTAGAATTTTTTTAATAGATGGATTAATACTTTGAACTTGACTATGAAGTTTACTGTGCCGTTGAGTTTATGAGAAAGTAATACCCAACATTCGTGAATCCTAGAATTCTATTGAATGGATTGTTTTTCAAATATCACTCGGGTTTATAGGAATTGTCCCGTAATTCTTAATTTATTTTTCACATACTTTGCTTGGGACTAGAAAAATGCTGGTTGGGGATTGTATTGAGCATCAAATATTACATATTAAACCCCAGTTATTACCTGAATTTACAAACATAATACTGTTTAACAGCCCATTTTAATCGTGTTTGTGTCGCAAGTGAATTTAGGAGCCTGGACTGAAAAAGAGTACTAAAAGCATGAATTTAATGCTCATAAATCACCAAGGCAAGGGACGGACCCTAGGGGACCAGGATCGAAGAATTTATATGCCAGAGATCTGAGAAAATCAAGCCACTCACGTTAATCATGCCTGAAAATCGTCCAGAATGCAAGATCACAAGGTTCCCACCATCTGTTTAGCTAGAAACTTTATATATGGCCTGAGGAACACAAATTAACCGTACACGTCAAATTTCAGCCATTGGATCCCTGTGGAAGTAGCCCAACGGACAAATCAGCCCATAAATCATTGATTTAGGGCCCACTTGATATCTGAATATGCTTCAATTTTAGTCTTAACCCCTTAAATTAGATGACAAAGAGGATGGACGGAGTAGATTTTTCACACACATTGCAGTGGACCTCACATGTACATGTGGGCGTACCGTACCAGAACACAAGAGGTCGGTCAGTGCTAGTTGACCAACTCTCTTATTCAAGAATTCAAAAATCACTAGCATCCTTACGCACATTGGCCGTTTTTGGCTAGTTGGCCCCACCCATCATCCGTTTGAATGATTTGGACCATTCATATGCTCCGGGGGGGGGGGGGGGACGCCACCTAGGTGGCCTTTTGACCTCATGCAAACATATACACGTAGATCGTCAGAAAATATAGGTTGAATGGTGAGTTGGTTTGATACAGTGGACCGCACCAAAACCCAATAAAAATCATACTTTCCCAACTAATTTTTCGTCAGGAATCCAATGAACGAGTTAGATTTCTCAGAAAACAGCACTGCAGGGTCCACTGACCTTCGCAACGTAAGAAAAATCGTAAGTTTATGTCCGAGCAACGCCCAACCACTGTGGACCAACAACGTGATCAAGATCACGTTCAAAGTGATGATCTGTACCGTCCATATTCCAGCCAGGCCCATTTCGCACGCTGCTGTGTGGTCAGATCTTCTTAAACAGGCGATCTTTCCTCGCAATCTCAGTTCAAACACAAGAAATTCCTTGCTTTCGCTGCTGCTATGTAAAGAAAACGCATGCCTGAAGTTTTCTTCCACCGACTATTCTCTGCTATAAAAGGAGAAGGAGAGAGGACATGTAAGGCATCCATCTTTGGATGTGAGCAACCGTGGAGGCGTGGAGACGGCCGGACGCTTCTTCTTTGGTTCTTCTTTCTTTAATTCTTTCCTTTAGATTCTAGTTAACCATGACTATGGCTATCTAAACCTCTTAGCTAGGGCTAAGAGGTGAAGCTTGTAGTGAGATGAAGACTTTTCTTTATGCTTTGATTCATGTTAGGAACTCTATTGATTATAGTTTGATTATATGGAATGCTTTTAGTTTTTAAAGGTTTGTTGTGACTTAAATTACAAAGGATCTGCGATATCTTTTGGTATTTTCCAAGCATGTATGGAGGCTATAATCACAGGAACCCTATTGTTCACCATCGTCTCATGGGCATGGATGGATGATTAAATTCTTCCCTACATTCCTAACACTCTCAAATTGGATGTGGATTGGGTAAATTGCTATTGCTTGTCATCGTTTTCTGGGCGTGGTTTTGTGATGGAATTAATTTTAATTCTCACACCTCTCATCTCTTGAAAACTAGATCAAAGGAAATTCAGATTTGATTTTTATGGTTGTTTCTTCCAACTGGATGAAGATGGGACTCTAAGTCCAGTTGTGTTCTTGAATCAAGTGTAGATCTCCCTAATCTCTACAAGTGGATTCTTAAAAACCCTAATTTTCTACCTTTAAATATTACAAGTTTTAGTTTAAATAGTTCACCATTATTCTCTTGAAATCTCCTGATTAGATTACATCTTCGCCTAGTTCTAATTCGAGTTACTTTCTGATTACGTAGAAGGTACAGTCCCTGTGGATTTGACCTCAGTCTTACTGATTTTATTACTACATCGCAACCCTATACTTGGGGTGTGAACACTTCACTCCTTGTTAGGCCCATAAAGATAAAGTCAGCCCTATCCATGACTAACGTGAACCATGCCATTGGAAATAATATACAGGCAACGCTCACCTTTTAAATTGTTTCCCTTGGTATGGCTCACTTAAATCATGAATGGGCCAAAATTTTGGTGTGGCGTCTAACAATTTGAATGGTTCTCGTATAATCATTATAATGGCCCCGTAAAAATCAAGGGTATAACTCTCTCACATACACTCTAAAGTAAGCCCCTGAACCCATAAATTTCCTTTCCTTCGCTGTAAAATCTCTATGCACTTAAACTTTGGGATAGGGATGCTGCTCTTGATATTTGGCGGGGCCCACTGTCATGCATGCATACGTAAAATCTACTCCAAACATTAGATGAGTAATTCCATTTTAGGCGTAGGCCAAAAAATCGGAAAGGGTTTGGCTATTCCGCCTGCCACTAGCCAATGGCAACTGGTCGGTGCTCTGTGGGCCCCACCATGATATATGTGTTTCATCCATGCCGTCCACCCATTCTTCTATATCATTTTATTGTATGTTCCCAAAAATGAGGTTGATCCAAATCTCAAGTGGACCGCACAATGTATATATATTGTATATATATATATATATATATATATATATATATATATATATATATATATATATATTCCCTTCATCTAAGTCTGTATGACCTAATCAACCGGTCATATGTCAAATAACCATTACAGTGGTCCCTAGGAGGTTTTAAATGGTGGAAGTTCAATCACTACTGTTTTCCCATGATGTGGTACACCTGAGATTTAGATCAACTCTTTTTTGGCATCCCCTAAAATTATCTTTCAAAATGGATGAACAGCGTGGATAAGACATATACATCATGGTGGGATCCACATAGCACCGTCTACAAGCCACGTGACTTTTGGTGGTGTCACTACCCAAACCGCGCCACAAAAAATCATGTTGACTTGTGATTCTTAGTGGGCCATATCACGTAAAACAGTTTGGAGAGAAACGTCCACCCTTATTTTTTCGAAAGCCCACCATGATAATTTCATGAGATCCACTCCAACCACTGGACGCTGTACAAAAATTTAAGCTTAAGGCTTAACAATAAGTCCCATCCATGATTCAAGTGCTTCTCAGTACAATGGGAAACAATTCAAAGGGTGAGTGTTGACCCCCTGTGCACTGTTTTTAATTTTTTGGTCCATCTAAATAATCATATATGGCTGATTTTTGGGCCTTAGGGTCTACCATGGGGTGAAGCTCCTAGTGGTTTGGGTGATTTCACATAAACATCATGGTGGGTAGAGCTGGGCACAGACACTTGACTCATCTAACTTGTTCAGATTCGACTTGGTCCGAACCCAGTGGGTGAATCCATCCAAATCGAGTTGACTTCATCCAATCCAAACTCAAATCGATTTGGAGTCACCTAGTAACTTGACTCGACTTGAAATCCAACTCGATATTGACTCGACTCTATATATATATATATATATATATATATATATATATATATATATATATATATATATATATATATATATATGGAAACGCGATCGAGCTGATTTTAACGCCCCCATGAGGTTGAGTTGTGTGGGCCCCTGTGTTTCAAACATCTACTCCATCAGTCAGATGCATCATTCCATCGTGGGCCTAGGTCTCAAAAATCAAGTCAATCTGTGACTTGTGTGGGTCACACCACATACAGAAGTGGGGAGGGGCCGTGCACCATTAAAACATTCATATCCATTTTTGAGGGCCCACCGAGATGTATTTTGCAAATCCAGCCCATCCATTATGTGTGTCCCACTTGAATGAGGGTTCAGACCAAGTTTCAGGCGCATGCAAAACTTAGGTGGGCCCAACCAAACGCTTTTATATGTTTTAACAGTGTCTTCACATAATTTTAGACGGTATGGCTCACCTGAGTTCCGTATATGGCTGATTTTTGGGGTATCCCTTAATTTAAAGGGTACCCATCAAATGCACGGTGTTGATGGTTGAAACACATCACGGTGGGGCCCACATAGCTCGACCTCATGGGAGCTTATCGTCAGCTGAAGCGGATTGTACCTCCCCCCCCCCCCCCCCACACACACACACACACACACACACATATATATATATATATATATATATATATATGGAAAAGGTACTATGTGCTCCAGCGTAAAGCGATCGTCCATGAGGTCGAGTGGTGGCCCCACCGTGATGCCTTTCGAACATCAACACCGTCCACCAAATGTACCATTCCATGGTGGGCACTGGAGCCCAAAATCAAGTCAATCCGTGACTCAGGTGGGCCACACCACATATACGAAGTGCGAGAGGGGCCGTGCACCATTAAAACATTCATAACTATTTTTGAGGGCCCACCGAGATGTGTTTTGCAAATCCAGCCCCATCCATTATGTGTGTCCCACTTGAATGAGGGTTGACCAAGTTTGAGGTGCATGGAAAACTCGTGGGTCCCACCCGGTCTTTTATATGTTTTTGGCATGTATTCTTATGGTTTTAGATGGTGTGGCCCACCCGAGTCACAGATTGACTGATTTTGGGCCGTCGTGCCCATTATGGAATGATGCATCTGGTGGACGTTGATGTTTGAAATCCGAGCTCGACCTCACGGATGACCGCTTTACGCTCGAGTGCATAGTACCTTTTCCCATATATATATATATATATATATATATATATATATATATATATATATATATATATATATATATATATATATATATATTAGAAAACTTGTGTAGCTGATGGATAGGCTACAATTCTGACAAGTGAATCTAGGTTTTGAGTTGTGATTTCAACCCGTGGATACCCGTTGCACCGAACCAAATCGGTGCAAACTCGACCTAACTCGGTACTTGTGATCGGGTCAGACTTGGTCTGAATTAGTCCAAACTAGACCTAGACTCGGATTGGGGTCAGACATGTTGGACTCGATACCGAGTTGGGTTGGGTTCAAGTCAAGCCTATTTCAAAACCGGATCGAGTCGGGTCAGCCTTAACTCGGTCCGACTCGACTCGATGCCCAACTCTAATGGTGGGGTCTACCAATCTGCCACCCATTTTAAGAAGGCAATGGGATGATAATTCTCATTAAAATAATTTTGAAAAAATCTCCATAGTTCAATATTAGTCAGGTCTTTTTTCTTTTTTCTTTTTACAAAATTCCTAAAAAATTATAATTGCTACTAATTACAATATCTAGATATTGCAATACTTGATAATTAAAATATCTAGGGCATTCAAATAGCCCGAATACAAATGCAACCCTCAATCCAAACACCCCTAAGATAGTTTGGAATCTAGCTACATATTGGGTGGGCTTTCTTCAATTGTAGATACCATTTATTTGATATGACCCTTCTTTTGATGGCTATGCCTAGGACAATTCTCAAATGTTCATCTAAGATATTGAAATACTTGGTAATTGAACTTTCTTCGATTGTAGAAACCATTTATTTGATATGACCCTCGTTTACATGGCTATCCCAAGATAACTCCCAAAATAGATATTTCAAGCCATCAATTATAAGAAGGTTACGGTGATAATTCATGTTGAAAGCAAAAGAGCCAAACTATCAGAGGGCTGAAATAGTTCAACTGAGAGATTTAATTTGTTATTCTTCCACCATTCGAAGCAGGATTGGGAAATGTGGACATCCAAAGTTGATGGGGATAAAGAGCTGCACTGCCTCGACTAGGCTTCCTTTGTGCTAACATGCCAGGATTTGATTGGACAAAGGGCTAGAATGATGGGATGTATGTGCTCAATCAACTACTTTTCGAACGTGCTTTGCATGGGAGGGGATTCAGTTGCGTCGGAGTAACAAAAGTTGGGTTATATTGTGATGTGGAGCCCACCTTAACATATGTGTTGCATATCCACTATCCATCTATTTTTCCAGTTCATTTTAGGTAATGGGCAGAAAATAAAGCAAAAAAATAAATAAATCTGTACAGGAGGGAGCTTGGTACCCAATGGACGCAGGTTGCCTGCAACCCTGGCTGCAAGTGGGGCCCACCATAATGTTTGTGAGAAATCTACTGTCTATACATTTTTCAACTCATGTTAGTTATGAACTAAAAAAATGAAGCAAATTCAAAACTCTTAAGTGATCCTACCACATTGAGGCAGAAGGGAGGTCGGTCCAAGCTAGGGCAGTACACAAGAGAGGACAATTGCTTGTGACTCTGACTGCAAGTGAGGTCTACCGTGATGTTTGTGTGCAATCCCTACTCTTTCTGTTCATTTTTCAGCTTATGTTAATTCATGAACTAAACAATGAGACAGATTCAAAACTCAAGTGGTCCACATGACAGGAAACAGTGGAGATTGAATGCTCGCACCATTAAAACATTCATTGGACCACAAAAGTTAGATCAGACTAATATTTTTGTGGTTGTAGTTCATCCTGGTGGGAATGACCTCATGAATGGTTTGAATGGCTTATAAAGATCTCAGTGTATTCTAGGAAGGTTTTAACGGTAGACATTTCCTTCCACGACTCCTGTCATGTGGCTTTCCAAAATAAAACTCGATTACGGAGAATGGCCATTATTATTGCAATTTGGTGGTCAGTTTAGGAAGAAAGAAATGAGAGATGCTTTAGGGATATCTCAAATTTTGAAGTTTTTATATTTAGTTCGGCAAAGCGGTTAATGATAGAATTGGTTGTTTATGTAGTCAGCCTTAAGAAATGTGATTTTTTTTTTCTTGGAGTCTAGTAGAGTCTACTACCTTGGCGAACTCTCTCTTCTCCTTCCTCTAATCCTTTTTCTTTCCTAATATATATATCATGACTTTTCAATAATAAAAAAACTCCTATCATGTGGCTCACCTTAGTTTAATTTGGATCTGCCTCATTTTATTTATGCCCGAACATGAGCTGGAAAAATGGATGGACATAGTTGATTTCTCACAAATATCACGATGGCCCCACCTAGCTTCCCACGAAGGAACTTCTACAGTTTAGGTCCTAGGCAATTCACGTCCATTGAAGGCAGCCCTCACTATTGCTATGTGGGATAAGAGAGACCCAACCGGACTGTACCTCCACACCCAACTGCAAGTTCCTCTGCTCTAAAGCTAAGTGGGGCCACCATGATGTTTTTGAGAAATCCACTCCATTCATCTGTTTTGCCATCACTCCATTCATCTGTTTTGCCATCGTCTGATAGGGCATGAGACAAAAATGAGGCAAATGCAAAACTCAGGTAGGCCATGCCCTTGGAAAAAGTGCGGAGAGACAAAAGGGGATTCAGTGAGGATGAGTAAACGGACTCCTGTAAACCATCTCGATGTATGTGTTGTATATCCACATTGTCCATCCATTTTTCAGATAATTTAGGGCATAACCCAAAAAAACATGATGTAGATCAAAATCTCAGGTGCTGGGATCCTGCTCATGTGAATGTGGGACCCACATGTGTGGCCTTAAGTAGTCTTTTCTTTGATCACATATGTGTGATGGTATTTTGTTCTTTTGGCTCATTTCTCTCTCTTTTAAAAAATAGAATGAAAAGATATATATATATATATATATGGTAAAAGGTACAATGCGCCAGCTGATTTTAACGCCCCATGAGGTCGAGCTGTGTAGGCCCCACCGTGATGCGTTTCGAACATCTACCCCATCAGTCAGATGCACCATTCCATCGTGAGCCTAGGTCTCAAAAATCAAGTCAATCCGTGACTTGTGTGGGCCACACCCCATACAAAAGTGGGAAGGGGCCGTGCACCATTAAAACATTCATAACCATTTTTGAGGGCCCACCGAGATGTAGTTTGTAAATCCAGCCCATCCATTATGTGTGTCCCACTTGAATGAGGGTTCAAGCCAAGTTTCAGGTGCATGCAAAACTCAGGTGGGACCCACCAAGTGCTTTTATAATTTTAGATGGTATGGCCCACCTGAGTTCCGTGTACGGCTGATTTTTGGGATATCCCATAATTTAAAGGGTACCCATCAAAAGCATGGTGTTGATGGTCGAAACACATCACAGTGGGGCCCACACAGCTCGACCTCGCGGGAGCTTATCGTCGCTCGAGTGCATTGTACCTTTCCATATATATATATATATATATATATATATATATATATATATATATGAGTAATGCTCACACACAACTAGTTGGACCATGAGTTTTGGTCCAACTAGCTGGGCATTTAATGCTAATTAATGTTGAGACAGAGGGGCGTTTACTTCACGTTAGTCTTTTAAGAGGTCTTTAGAAAATGATCTCTGACTTGAGTCCGCCCCACTGTGTTGTTAATGTCAAATTTACCTCGATCATCATCTGTGTCACATCATGTTAAACTTACGGACTGAAAATAAACCCCATTGGTAGCTCGGATGGAACACACAATTGGAAACAGTATGCTAAAAAAGCTCACCCTCCAAAATGATTGTTTGATGAGGCCCACTTGAATCACTTATGGATATGATTTTTAATTCCTACACCTAGTCTTTACTTTCGCATCTAATGGCTGGAGCTGATTTCACATGCTCATGATTGGGGTCCGGTAAAAATCAAAGGTGGATGTCTCCCCTTCAAATATTCCATTGGTATGGCTCACCTGAATTACAAATTTACCTTATATTTTCTCTTTAGACCTATAATGAGATTGCACATCTAATGGTCGGAGTGGATCTTATATAGATGATAAGGTGGGCCATATAAAAAATCGAGGTAAGCTTTCTCTTATGCCGTTAAACTTCTTTGTATTACTCGAGAGAAAAGGTGCCTGTTCCCAAAAAAGTGGGAGTACATTAGGTGCAACTTGTACATATGCGGTTATGTTCATCCCTCATCCTGGGCCTACCTTGATAAAGGTATTGTATATCCATTCTCTACATCTATATTTTTAGCTAATGATAAGAAAGGATTCCAAAAATGAAATAGATACATATGTCAAGTGGACCACACCATAAAATAGTGGTGATTGGCCATTAAAAACTTTTTGTGGGCCAAAAGTTTTGGATTAAGCTAAAATTTATTTTTAATTTTATTTTCCTTCATCAAGGTCTTTGTGACATTATTAATAAGTTGGGTGGCAAGTAAAAATTACGGTGGGCCCTAAGAAATTTTAATGGTAAAAGTTCAATTTTCACTATTTTCTATTTGGTGTGGACCACTCGAGATTTATAATTGGTTCGTTTTTACATCAATGTTCTAAAATGAGCCAAAAAAAAAAAAAAAAAACCAATGGACCGCATGGATATACAATACATACATGAAGGTGGGGTACAAACTGTGTTGCATAAGCAGTGGACTGCACTTAATCCACTCTTGATATTTTTCCTAACATGGCTCTTTTTTTTCTTTTTCTTTTTTTCTTATAAGGAAGCTAGAAGAAGCTTAACGGTGGAAGAGGAATGTTTAACCTTATTTTTATTAGGCCCACCATGATGTCTTGATGTGCATGTTAGATCCACTACGACTATCAGATGTGTGATCTTATTCTACATCTAGAAACAAAATATTATGATGACTTTTGATTTAGGTAAGACACACCAATAGACAAGGTAGAGGGAGAGACATCTACCTTTGATTTTTACAGTACCCACGATCATGAGTAAGTGAAATCCATTCCAACCATTAAATGTCACATCAAAAGCTAGGCATGGAACTCAAAATCAGGCCCATACTGGATTTAAGTGTGCCTCATGAAAGGAATTATTTTAAAAGGTGAGCTTTTTCTTTAACACTTTTTAATTGTGTGGTCCAATTAAACCATGGATGGAGTTGGTTATCTGTTCTTAGATCTAACATGGGGTGACACATGTGATGGTCAAGGTGAATTTTATATTAACAGCACAGTGGGGCCCACCCAAGTCAGAGATCATTTTTAAAAGACCTCTTAAAAGGCTAACGTGAAGCAAACGCCCCTCTTTCTCAACATTAATTAGCATTAAATGCCCAGCTAGTTGGACCAAAACTCACGATCCAACTAGTTGTGTGTGAGCTCTCTCTCTCTCTCTCTCTCTCTCTCTCTCTCTCTCTCTCTCTATATATATATATATATATATATATATATATATATATATATATGGGAAATGCTCACACACAACTAGTTGGACCATTTAAATTGGTCCAACTATGCATTAAATGTTAAAATTTCTATTTTCATTTACATGTAATGCACCACATGTGAGGATATGTAACACTTAATTTTACATAAATATGTTGAGAATTATGTGTCATAGATCCAACCCGTTTATTAAATAGAGCACGCTAATAAAATTTTATGTACTAAAATTTAGTAAATTTTTATCACCACTAGATCCACACATGTAACTTGAATATGGACTATTGGAGTAGATTTCTAACAGTTCACTTTTCTTGTAGATTATATCTTACTATTGATTTTTTTTTTTTTTTTTCCTTCATATGCTTACAATGGACCCTACCCAATCAATAGACTGAATTTGCAAGATATGTGACGCATCACCCAAATATATCATATGTATACAGCTTCTTTAGTGTCCCCATTATTTTCTTTGTAAACACTCGGCCTCCTCTTTTCTCTCTCCTTATTTAACATCTTTTACCTTATGTAATGCTCTCTCATTTAGCAAAGGGTTGGTGCTCTGTGGGCCCCATCATCATGTATGTGTTTCATCCATTCCATTCATCTTTTTTTACCGATCATTTTAGGGCTTTATATAAAAAAACCGAGAGGGATATAAATCTCGGGTGGACCACACCACAGGAAAACAATAGTCATTGGATATCCACATTTAAATCCTACTAAGGTCCACTATACTGTTTATTTGACATCCAATCTGTCAATTAGCTCATATAGATCCAGATGAAGGGAAAAAACAAATATCATCTTGATCCAAAACTTTTATGGCCCCTACAAGTTTTTATTGGTCAACGATAATTCATCACTGGTTCCTGTAATGTGGTCCACTTGAGATTGGGTTATACCTCATTTTTGGTATTATACAGTAAAATAATCTAGAAAAATAGACATACCGCATGGATGAAACACATACATCACGCTATGGCCCACACAGCACCGACCACAGGCTAGCGGGGGAGTAGTTGATCCGTTTCCCTTCTCCGCCAGCAATGACGCTAGTTGATTAGCTACTGAACTTAGCAAGTCTCGATTCTCGCTACTGAAGTGATGTCACGTTCTGTAGGCCCCCACCAAGATGAATGTATTGCATCCACACCGTCCATTCATTTGGAAAGATCACTTTATGACTTTACAGAAAGAACCAGGCAGATCCAAAGCTCAAATGGATCCCACCATAGAAAATAGTGGGGATTGAATGCCTACCCTTAAAACACATCTTGAGGCCACGTAAGTTTTCGATCAAGCTGATATTTGTGTTTTCCCTTATTCCATGTCCGTGCTAACTTATAAATAGGTTGGATATCAAATAGACACCATAGTGGACCCTATGAAGGTGTCAACGGTAAGTGTCATTCACCCCACTGTTTTCTATGGTGGGGTTTACTTGAGCTTTGGATCTACATCATTCTTTAACTCATGCCTTAAAATGATCTCTCCAAATGTATGAACGGTGTGGATACAACACATATATCATGATGGCCTCACAGAACGTGTGACATCACTTCAGGTTCAGTAGCTAATCGGCAAGGCAAGTGTTATGACTCATGAGCATTAAATTCCGACCTTAAAATATTTGTACTATTGGTGTTTTGGAAACACATTTCTCTTCGACTTCCGCTCCTATTGTTTTTTTTTTTTTCATGGATATACTTAATATGTATGTAAGATCCACTCGGACCATTAGATGAATAATCAAGTAATAGGCCTAGTATCAATAAATCAGGCTAACCAGCGATTCAAAAGAGCCACACCATGAGAATAATTAGGAGATAGACATCCACCCTTGATTTTTACATGGCCAATCACAATGATACTTTGAAATATATTCCGACTATTAGATGTCATACTAAAAGTAAGCCCAGGTCCCAAAAATCAGATTTATATATCATTCATGTGAGCCACACTAAGGGAAATTGTTTGGAGGGTGAACTTTTCCATGTACAGTGATTCAAATAGTGTGGTCCTCTTGAACTAGGGATGGAGATAAATTTTGAGAACTTACTCTAAAATGGAGTGACATCCGTGATGGTCGGGGTTGATTTTACATTAACACCATGATGGGCCACCCAAGCTGTGACCACTTTTCTATACTAAAATGAAATTAGTAGGCAATGAAAGCATTTACATTAATTAAGAAGAGAGTTTTCATTAAATGCGAAGCTAGTTGGACGAAAATGTAATGTTCAACTAGTAGTGTGTGAGCATTACTCTTAGAGATGCTCACACACAACTAGTTAGACCGTGAGTTTTGGTCCAACTAGTTGTGCATTAAATGTCAAAATTCCTATTTTCATACACATGTAATGCACCACATGTGAGGATATGTGACGGTGAGTTTTACATTAGTATGTTGGGAATTATATATTATAGATCCAAGCCATTTATCAAATAGAGCACGCTAATGAAGTTTTATGTATTGAAAGTTAGTAAATGGTCATCACCAATAAAACCACACATGTAACTTGAATCTGAACTGTTGGAGTAGATTTCTAATAGTTCACTTTTCTTATAGATGATACTATGCTATCGATAAAGAAAAAAAAAAAATAATAATTTCTCATATACTTATAATAGACCCTAATCAATTAACGGACCGGATTTGCAAGATACATTGCGCATCACCCAAGTATATCATCTGTGTACACCTTCTTTAGTGGTCCTTTGTAAACATTTCCCCTCCCCTTTTTTCTCTCTTCATTTAAACTATTTTTTCCTTATTTAATGCTCTCCATTCCATATACGTTTGGAAGGAGCAAATCACGTCACTAAGTTATGTGGGCCCCACCATGATATATGTGTTGTATCTATACCACACATCTATTTGGAGAGATCATTTTAGGGCATGGTCAAAAGAATGATGCAGATCTAAAACTGGAGTAGACCCCACCACAAAAAATTGTGGGGAGAGTGACACCTACTGTTGAAACCTTCCTAAGGTCCACCATGATATTTATTTGAGATCCAACCTGTTCACAATATAACATAGACATTAAAGAAGGGAAAACACAAATATTAGCTTGATAAAGAACTTTCGTGGCCATTATAAGTTTTTAATGGTGGGTGTCACCCTCTCCACTGTTTTCTGTGGTGGAGTCCATTCCAACTTTGGATCTTACTCATTCTTTGGTTCATGCCATAAAATAGTCTCTCCAAATGGATGGACGGTGTGGATACAAAACATGCATCATGGGGGGACCCTAAGAACTAGGTGATGTCACTTTAGCGCAGAAGCAAATCCGCGGATTTCCTGCATAATAGGAACGCAGGAAGTTCCTGCCCTGGGAACCCAGGTGGGACCCATTGTGATGTTTGTGAGAAATCCTACCCGGCCATCCATTTTTTGAGTTCAATTAAGGACATGAAGCCAAAAATGAACCGTTTCCAAGGCTAAAGTGGGCTAAAAATGTGATAATTGAACGTCCACAGTTGAAATATTCATAGGCTATAGAAGTTTTGAATCATGCTAATATTTGTGATTTCAGTTCATCCCAGTAGGAATGAAGTTATTAACGGTATGGATGGCTTGTAAACATCAATGTCGAACCCGGGTAGGTTTTAACGGTAGGAATTTTCCTAACCACATTTTCCTTTAGTACGGTCCACTTGTGCTTTGGATACGGTTCATTTTTGGCATCACGTCCTGAAATGAACTCAAAAATGGATGGAAGGGGAGGATTTCTCACAAACATCACAGTGGGCCCAGGACAGGAACTTCCTGCGTTCCTGTTTTGCAGGAAATTCGGACGCGGATTTGCTTTGGCACTAAAGTGACGTGACCTAGTTCTTAGGGTCCCACTGTGATGTATGTTTTGTATCCACACCGTCCATCCATTTGGAGAAATTATTTTATGGCATGAGCCAAAGAATGAGTTAGATCCAAAGCTGGAATGGACCCCACCACAGAAAACAGTGGAGAGGGTGATGCCCACCATTAAAAACTTCTAAGGGCCACAAAAGTTCTCTATCTAGCTGATATGCTGATATTTTTGTTTTCCCTTCTTTAATGTCTATGTTATATTGTGAACAGGTTTGATCTCAAATAAATATCATGGTGGACCTTAGAAAGGTTTCAACGGTAGGCTTCACTTTCCTCACTATTTTCTATGGTGGGGTCCACTCCAGTTTTAGATCTGCCTCATTCTTTTAATCATGCCATAAAATGATCTCTCCAAATAGATGTGTGGTATGGATACAACACATATATCATGGTGGGGCCCACATAACTTAGTGACATGATTTGAGTAGCGACTCAACATGTAGATCCGCTTATGACTCCTTTCATGTACGGGGAATGGAGAGTATTAAATAAGAAAAACATAGTTTAAATGAGGAGAGATAAAAGAGGAGGGGGAATGTTTACAAAAGACCACTAAAGGTGTATCTTGCAAATCCGGTCCGTTAATTAGGTAGAGTCCATTGTAAATATATGGGAAAAAATATATTTTTTTAATCGATAGCATGATATCATCCATAAGAAAAGTGAACTATTAGAAATCTACTCCAACAGTCTAGATTCAAGTTACATGTGTGGTTTTAGTGGTGATGGCAATTTACTAACTTTCAGTACATAAAATTTCATTAGCGTGCTCTATTTGATAAATGGCTTGGATCTATGACACATAATTCCCAGCATACTAAAGGAAAACTCGGTGTCACATATCATCACATGTGGTGCATTACATTGGTATGAAAATAGGAATTTTGACATTTAATGCACAGCTAGTTGGACCAAAACTCAGGTCCAACTAGTTGTGTGTGAGCATCTCTCTCTCTCTCTCTCTCTCTCTCTCTCTCTCTCTCTACATATATATATATATATATATATGAGAAATGCTCACACAAAACTAGTTGGACCATTTAAATTGGTCCAACTAGCTGTGTATTAAATGTTAAAATTTCTATTTTCATCTACATGTAATGCACCACATGTGAGGATATGTAACACTTAATTTTACATAAATATGTTGGGAATTACATGTCATAGATCCAACCCGTTTATTAAATAGAGCATGCTATTAAAATTTTATGTAATAAAATTAAGTAAATTTTCATCACCATTAGAGCCACACATGTAACTTGAATATAGACTATTGGAGTAGATTTCTAACAGTTCACTTTTCTTGTAGATGATATCTTACTATTGATTTTTTTTTTTTTTTTTCCTTCATATGCTTACAATGGAGCCTACCCAATTAACAGACTAGATTTGCAAGACATGTGACGCATCACCCAAATATATCTTATGTATACAGCTTCTTTAGTGTCCCCATTGTTTTCTTTGTAAACACTCGGCCTCGTCTTTTCTCTCTCCTTATTTAACATCTTTTACTTTATGGAATGCCCTCTCACTTAGCAAAGGGTCGGTGCTCTATGGGCCCCATCATTATGTATGTGTTTCATCCATTCCATTCATCTGTTTTTACTGATCATTTTAGGGGTTTATACAAAAAATGAGAGGGATATAAATCTTGAGTGGACCACACCACGGGAAAACAATAGTCATTGGATATCCACCATTTAAATCCTACTAAGGTCCACTGTACTATTTATTTGACATCCAATCTGTCGATTAGCTCATACAGACCCTTGATGAAGGGAAAAAACAAATATCATCTAGATCCAAAACTTTTATGGCCCCTAAAAGTTTTATCGGTCAACGTTAATTCATCACTGGTTCCCGTAATGTGGTCCACTTGAGATTGGGATATACCTCATTTTTGGTATTATACCATAGAATAATCTAAAAATATAGACATACCGCATGGATGAAACATATAAATCATGTTATGGCCCCACAGCACCGACCACGGGCCAGCAGGGGAGTAGTCGATCCGTTTCCCTTCTCCGCCAGCAATGACGCTGGTTGATTAGCTATGGAACTTAGCGAGTCTCGATTCTCGCTACTGAAGTGATGTCACGTTCTGTAGGCCCCACCAAGATGAATGCATTGCATCCACACTGTCCATTCATTTGGAGAGATCACTTTATGACTTGAGACAAAAAAACTAGGCAGATCCAGGGCTCAAATGGATCCCACCACAGAAAATAGTGGGGATTGAATGCCTACCCTTAAAATATCTTGAGGCCACATAAGTTTTCGGTCAAGCTGTTATTTGTGTTTTCCCTTATTCCACGTCCCTGTTAACTTATAAACATGTTGGATATCAAATAGACACCATAGTGGGCCCTATGAAGGTGTCAACGGTGAGTGTCATTCTCCCCACTGTTTTCTATGGTGAGGTTTACTTGAGCTTTGGATCTACATCATTCTTTGACTCATGCCTTAAAATGATCTCTCCAAATGTATGAACGGTGTGGGTACAACACATACATCATGATGGCCCCACAGAACGTGAGAGTGCCAAATGAGATTAGGTCAAACAGAGCACGACCCAATTACAATTAAATGGGTCGATCGAGTCAATCAGGCTTGAGCTTGGGCTGAACCCAACGACCCAACCCGGCATGGGTCAGGTCCATTCATTGTTAGGAAAACTGACGGCTTTGGGAAGTGGGTAGCGATGTAGATTCAACATAGATATTATATCATGTTGTTGAGAGGGTGGGCTTGTTTAGAATACAAGAACAGCTGGTTCATGGCTCTGGTCTTCCATACTCGTTACATATTCATGTGTTATGAGATAAACAATTCCATTTCAAGCGAGATAGTAGACATCATTTGTCCTTCTAAATGATTTTATCAATCTAAGAGAGAGAGTGGACATCATTTGTCCTTGGATTTGATTTTATCCAGATCTACCTGAGAGAATAGACATTATTTATCCTTTGATTTGATTTTATCCCAATATACCTCCTCAATACTACTTACATATGCCAAGCAAAAACTACAACTATCTACGGCACATGCACAAGTACGTTATTGTCACGTTATTTTCAGTGTTTTGAAGACAAATTTACTCCTATAAGAAAAAATGCTTGATGCACTAGGTCTCAATAGCTAAGTCCCTAAGAAAAAATGCTTTGAAGATGAATGGCCAAGTACTCACACAGAAAGAAGAGGCGAAGAAGAGAGACATGATAAATAGGAAGAGAAGATAGATTTTCTGTATATTTGAAATGAAAAAACGAAATTCTTTTGTAAATGTTAAAAGGAGCCAGATACATGGTGCATACTTGGCAAACACAGCGTATATATTGACAAATAGGCACCTGTGCAAAAAATAAATAGGGTTAGTTGAAATCCAAAAATAAATAGGGTTAGTTGAAATCCACCCTAAACCCAATTCCTCATAAAAATCTCTCGAAAGCACCCATTTTTATTATCTTGGTTTTTAGGATTTAGTTTTTCCTTTTCCATAAGATATCCTTGTGTCGGTGATAATATTAGACTTTTTATACTGGAGTCACGGCGATATCATTGATATATCGAATGATGCACATGGTAATATTGGCAATACCAGGAAATTTTCAATTTTCCAGCGGTATTTGTATCGCCAGGGTGGCAACACCGCTAATATTGTTGATATTTTGAACACTGCATAAGATATGATTAGCTATACCTGAGCCCTTCTCCATAGCTTCCTACTCGAAAACTAGTATAAGCTCATTAAAACAGTCCTATTTAAATGTGAAGCTAATTAAACTTCTGGAAGAAAGAAAAAATGTGGTCTGTTATTTCATCCGGCTTCTCCTCGTTGATGAAGTGGGCCACTCCTTTCATCACGACCACATCCTGCAGGAACGGTACATCTTTCTTGAATTCGTCGCCGTGTATATACTCCTTGGCACCTCGACTGTTATAAGTCAGGTCCAGGTCTCCCACAATGAATTTAGTGGGCACTTTCACTTGAAAACGAGTCCATGGCGCCGTGAGCTCCCAAGTCCTGGATACACAATGTAAGTTACCAAGCAAAGGCAGAAGCATTGTTCTAAAATTCAGTGGTGACTCGAATCGAAACTCGGTCAAGTGGGCTCAACTTTGTGAGATTTCAAGCTGAGTCGCTTAGAAACTTGCTCATGAGCATGATTCAATCCGAATTCAGTGAGATTCATTTAGTCACCTCACTGACTTGGCCAACTGAATGCAACTGGGTGGTGATTCAAACTGATTAAATCTTGCATTATGAACTTGATTTAAAAGATAAAAAGAGATTAAGTCTAAATGAGATTGCTGTTGTTGTTGTTGTTATTGTTGTTTCACAAGCTTTGCTTGGACACCCAAAGGTCACCTTCAGCCATTGCATGTGACTTTCACTTGCAACCCACCACATGTGGTACGACATGCATGGGGCATCCAGGCAATGTAAAAGGTAGGCCAACTTAAGGATCACTTGGTGCAAAATCAAGCTGGTCCACTTATCAAGCAAGCGATACATCTACAGTGAATCAGACTGATGGCAGGTCAGGAATAATGCATAAATCATTTTCAAAAGAATGTGAGGAAAGTAATGGTAGACATACATCATGTGTTTTTTTATTTTTTTTTAATAAAAATAAAAACCATAAACAAATTTCCTCCGAACAGAGAAATCCTCGAGAGACGCTCGTACGGTACTGGCACCGGCACCGCCACAACTTGTTGTGGTAACATTCTGTTATGGGAGCCATTTAATTGTGCATTTAATCCATCATGTTAATGCAGGGGCATTATCATACCGGACTTGAATGGGATAGCCTGTGGGATGCAAGGACACACTCAGGGTGGGCGGCCCCTGTGAGGTGGTACCTGTGTGATGTGAGGCCCACGAGGGGAGTTTGGTCGAGTTCCTAACCCATGCGATGTAAAGCCTGGGTTCTGAGATAAAGGGATTAATTCGCCATGATCTATAAGTTTGAGCTTTTAGAGCAAGTGGTTAATTGTCCTGCATAAAGTGGTATTAAAGTGAGAGGTCTCGTGTTTGAGACTCCGCCGGACTTGTGTGAGAAGACCAGAATATTTAGAGGACCCTTTTGACCAGACCAAAAAAAATTGTAATTGTTAGAAAGTTGTTTTTTTTTTTTTTTTCTTCAAATCCAAAAAAATAGAGAGTCAAAGTCTCCTTATTTTATACACGTCTTCGATTCAGTATTGAATTAAAAAAAGAAAAAGAAAAAGTAAAAAAAAAAAGGGTGAGACACCCATTTTTCCAGTAAAATGGTAACATCCCTTTTCTGGCACTCCACAATTTGGAATGCGCTGTTCTCATGGAGAGAAAAATGATTTAACATCTTAACCTGAAATGGCTGAGGAGAGTAAAGGTCCTTGTCTAGGGTACACCCGGGAATAGATCCAATGGAGATGGGGTGGGGCCTATGAACACCACAATTCGCTCCAATAAGATGGATGGGCACACCAAAACATCAGGCAATTATAAAACCCAGGTGAGCCACACCATGTGAATTTAGATACTTGAGGTTTGGGCCCACCTTAGCTTTGGATCAACATGATTTTGGTTTCTACAATGATCAGAGGGAGAACACAACGGACCACAATAGCCCGGTGCCACCAAAAGTTGTGGTGGTATCAGTACCATATGAGCACATGTTTCAGATTTGTTTTTTATTCAACTAAATCAAACTTAGAAGATCACTTACAGATTTAAAGCTCGGTAGTAGTTTAATGCGCCAGTAAAGCCCTTCTTGTTGAATTTTTCAGTGTAGTAACCAACATCCGCTTCTGACATCCAAGAAGGCAAGATAAGTTCCTTATCAGGCCAAGCTCCAAACCCATCTTTCGGGACAATGAGCGGACCCGGATGCCGATATGTAAAAATTATCTTGAGCATTTTCTCAGCACCAACGCGAGCAAAGTCAGCTTCTGCCACTCCAGGTTCCTATGACATAACAAAAGCAGTGTTTATGTCAATGAGATATGAAAACCAAGGTTCCAAATGTTGGTTGAACACATCATTTTTCAGTATGAAAATAACGCTTTTAAGTTCTAATATTGTCAGCCTTGTATGATATTGAATCGAATTATATTATTCATTTCAAGAGGAACTTGTTAACAACATGGTCAATATTTTTCCGTGAGAGCATTCAAGCCGTAGAAACAATTACACTCATCATTAAAAATTTCCTAACATCAGAATCAAGATGGTCCATTCACGACATAAGCCAAATATGTATGTCAAGACAAATAGTCTGTTGCTTGTTAATGTTGATGGTATGGCCCACCAGTATCTTTTTTTTTTTTAGCCTTATGAGATCCTCGTGATGGGGAAAACCTTTTTAACAGCTCTGATTTCCTATATATTTGACTCGTTTGCAGGAAAAAAGAAAAAGTGTGCAGTACAGTAAGCTTATGGTAACTGGACGTTAGCTGATCCTTTCTCTTCATCTTATAAAGGAACCACAACAACAACAGGATCAAAATTGCCTCCGACTCTTGCTGTGGATGCAGATTGCCTAAAACTGGGGTTGTAGGTTGTAAGAATTTTTCTGCAACCCTAACATGACCCAATGAAAAAGCGACATGTGCGGCTGTCAGATGCAAGCCCTATAATGAAAAACAAAATTTTCTAACAGTAAAACAACGCTTTTGTCCTTTTCACTACAGGGCCAAATCTAACAGCACACATGCATATCCATGTCCAGCTGTTGTAGGCACCATGTACAATAATCTATCTATAGGGCTTATTGTGTGTGTAAAATCCACTCCGTCCATCTGGCGAGCCTTCCCAACCCCCTCCAAAATTCAGGTGAGCCATGCTACAGGGAACAATAGAAAATTATGCCCAAGTCCATGTGATGTAGACAGCCTGAGTTTTGGGTCGGGTTGAATGTTGCAGCGTCTCTTTATCTCGGTGAGTCTCCCTCGACAAACAGGTTGGATGGAATATACACAACATGGCGGGCCTCATATACAAACCTATGGTTGGCGACCCCTTCTCATTGTTCCCTGTAGCATGCCCCACCTGAGCTGTGGGCCCACGAGCATCAGGTGTTGTACCCTCTGTGTACAACAAATATTTGTAGAGGATTTCAAGTCAACAAAGACAATGATCACAACAACAACAACAACAACACCAGACACCACCTTTCATTATATCAATTGCATTGAAAGAATAAGGCAGGAAAGAAAATTCCAACATTCAATACAAGGTTTGCATGTGTACAATGTCCATGAGTACCAGTGCATGTAAATGCATCTAAGCTTGTTTTAAGTGTATCTAAATGCATTTAAGTGTGCCTGAGTGCATTTGTAAGTGTGTCTAAGTGCAATATGCTTAGAAACACTTAAACCACAATAAGATCCATTGGAAAGCATTTAGATATACTTTGATGTGCATTGTACAGTTGGAGTAAAGAAAAGAAGAGAAGGAGAAGAACCTGGAATCTACATATGTAATAGTTGTCTCCATAGATGGACCGCAGCACATCAACGGTTTTGATGGGAGTGCGCCGAGAGAAAGCAACACTGAGGTTGACTAGAGCCTTAACCCTATCCGGCCGGAATAAGCACAGATACCATGCCATTATTGCACCCCAATCATGCCCAACAACAAACACCTGTAACCAATACTCAAAAAAATTAACGGCAACAACAACCACAACCACAACCACAACATCATGCCATCATATTGACTCTTATGCTAATTTGCAACCATTTTGAAAATAGTAGTAGCTCGTTCTTCTCACATATGGCACTCATGTACCTCTATTCAGACCATCCAAATCCTGGGGCACATTATCGATGGAGCATATTTCTAAAAGAGCGTGGATCAGTCAACTGTAGCCATTAAATTGATTCCTATGAAATTGATGGTTAGAAGTGAAATAGCCAGAGCTCCCAAGGGAAAGTATCAGATGGTTACTACCATGTTTATGGTGGGAATGACTGTGTTATGCTCCATCCATGATTGGATCAGCGATTGGATGGTCTGGATTGTTGTATGACTCTACCATGTATACCATTTTAAATATGGTGGTGAATTATCATGAGTCTTCGCCTGCTCTTTCAAGAAATTTGATGCCATTTGGGAGTTGCCACCGGAATCCTACTCTGGCACGTGTGATAAATGTTGGGAAACCATACACCTTTCCCTTTTATGTGCAAATCAATGGGATTAATAACATAAAAGATTTTAAAGGATGAAAATCACTTCTAATACAAACAAACAAATCATCAAACATGTAGGATGCAAGAGACACCAAGAATTTTTATATGGAAAACCCTTCGGTGCGAAGGGAAAAATCACGAGACCTAGTCCGGCACAAATTCACCATAATAGAAATAATGGAAGTACAATATCATCAAGAGATCTCTCTTAGATACCCAAACTACTTCACCAAAAGGCGGATTACAAGCAACAATAAAATAAAGTAATTTCTCACCAACTAAGGATTGTAGAAACCCCCAACACAACCCTTGGAGAAGACAATCAAATAAATCGGCATTGTGGATGGACCCTCACGAACCATGATGAGGAGATTTCGGTGGTAGAAGGCTCTTGTTCTTCTTCTCTTAAAAAACCCCATTTTCTCTTCTTCTTTCTCCTCTTTTTCTCCAAGAACTCTAGGCAAAAGCCCTTTTTTTTTCCCATTTCCTTTGCTTGGCCAAAAGACCAAAATAACCCCACACACATGTGGCAATAAAAGACTACTTAAGCCTACACATGTAGGTCCCACCTCCACATGAGGAGGGACCCCAACAATAAAGACTCGGTCGTTAATCATGTGTGGTAGAAACAATCATCTAGTATAAGTTGAGCAATAGTGCATGAAACGCAGAGGGATAGTTTGATTTAAAAGTAAAATGCCACATAGCATAAACAATGGAGAGCATCCGATGAACAACATCGATCTTGAACTCACATCCGCATTGGCACATGTGGAGAGAGTATGATTTGGATGACTACTCGTTGTGAGCAACATATGAGTTATGTTGCATACCCACTGAGATCAATTACATGGAATTGATACAAGAGGGGCTTGGATTCAGGAGTGGCCCTCTAGATATGCCCTATCATTTTTGTAGTGTGGTCCACTTAAGCTTTAGATATGCTTCAATTTTGGGCTCATGCCCTAAAATGAGCTGCTAAAATGGATGGATGGTGTAGAGAAAATGCATACATCATGGCGGACCCCACAGAGTCTAGTCATTAGGGATATTCTTTGTGTTGGGGTCACCACTCGACGAATTAGGTACCACTCACACCTAATCAAGCTCCCTTTCCCCTCACTTGGCAGAATTCGATTGGATAACAGGCTATTAGAGATAAGCCCGGTTGAGTACTGAACAACCTTCTAGCCTTCAGTATGTGGCCACCACTAAACCTGGCCTATTGCAACAACCTTCCATTCAATCAAATTCCACCTACTCTAAGTCGAGGGAGTTGGGTCTGTTAGAAAAAATGGATTTAATAATTAGGAAAAACTTGGTTTTTTCAACTTTCATTTTTCCATATTTTGTCTTCTAGTGTTGGTTATCCCTCTTTAGTACCTAATGTTGTTTTAGTCCCACATCAGAAAGTTGGAAGAGAAAGCACTTACATTAAAATCTTTCTCTTACTGTTTGTGTAGAGAACCAATAGTATGTCATGGGAGCAACCTCGCAAAGGCACGCGTAGGGGTCGTGGCTATGATCGCAATGTGGTATAATATATTTTGTTTGACTTGGGCACTTTTGTTTTTCTCTATATAGAAATGAGCCGTCATAAACAAACATGTCATTAATTCATAAAGGCTCCTCGTCTTCATATTCCATACACAAAAAATCTATCTTCTTTTCCTTCACTTTTTTTTCTCTTCCGAGTTTTTCTCTCTGCAATTTCTTCTGGGCAAATCAGAAAGAGCTAGCTTGAGTTTGTGTGAGTTAAATCTTGTGTGCACCCGATTCAAGTCGTTCATCATGAAAGAGAGTTGTTGTATCTCGGAGGTAAAGTTGCTGAGACCTAATGCATCGAGGATCTTTCTTTTGAAGGCAAATCTATCTTTAGGTCAATTATAACGTGCTTAAGTTCTCCAGATAAATCTTTTATTGATATATTAATTTTCTACTGTATCTCTTTATTAGAACTAACAATTTAAAGACGTTCTCTCAAAATCTCGAACTTTAAGAGGTAACAATAAAAATGGGGTTCTATCTCACTACCCTCAAGCTTATTTATGTCATCAAAGATCTTGCTCCATCACTTGAGCCAAATGAACCAACGACATCTTTTGAACATTCTAAATGGAAGAACAATGACTATCTGTGTTGAAATTATATTCGCAACACGATAACAAATGATAACTATGATATCTACTGTCATTACTCTTCGGCCAAAGAACTATGGGATCACCTCGAAAAAACAAAAAAAAAAAAAAAAAAAAAAATCAAAGCTGAGGACGCTAGAAGTAAGAAATATGTCATCAATCGCTATATTGATTTTAAAACGTTAGATGATGAATCTATATTAGATCAAGTGCACGATCTACAAAAGATCGCCCATGAAATATCATCCGGTATGGTTATCAAAAAGACATTCCAAAACTATTGTAATCATTGAAAGATTTTCATCATCTTAAAACTCTCTTAAGCATAAGAGAAAAAACATGAGCTTGGATGACAACATCCTTCATATATCTACAGATTGAGAAAGAAGCAAGAAATTGTGATAGACATTGTTTAGAATAAGAATTTATAACAAAGGCCCATCTTGTTGAGAGTAACCAAAAAGGTCAAGATAATTGAAAGTCTGAACCACCAAAGAAAAGGTGTTAACATGTCCAAAGGAGCAAGAAAATAGACAAAAAAAAAATAATAAAAGTGAAAATCACTAACAAGCTACTTGAGCGTTGGATCAGACTCATTTTTGGGCTCATGCCTTAAAATAATCTGAGAAAAGGAACATGGATAAACAGATATATCACATTGGGCCCACCACACAGATCTGCCCGTGGCTGGAATCCGCTTCCCAGTTTGGATTACTATTAGATTAAATATTTCAAACCTTTCATTACACACAGATTATCGTGACCGTTCATATTCGAAGTTTAAAGTTTAAAAAAAAAATCCAAATTATCAAAAGTCGAAATAACACAATGGATAGCTTTAATTTGCCCATCCACCATACAAAGTGAGAAACACCTTTTAAACGGTTTAGATCATTGCAAGAACACTCCGGTTCAAATGGCAAGGTCTTGACGTGATGGTGAAAATTATCACTGTAGACGCCACCTTTTATCCAGCTTCTTTTTGAGCCGTCCAAAACTTACCTTCCCAACTTAGACCTTTCACTAACGGACCGAGCATTTGAGGACGAAAATACCCCTACTTTCAGTTGCTTTTTCTGAAAAGCAGGGGTATTTTCGTCCTCAAATGCTCTGTCCGTACGTGAAAGGTCTAAGTTGGGAAGGTAAGTTTTGGACGGCTCAAAAAAGAAGCTGGATAAAAGGTGGCGTGGTACTATGTCTGAATGTGATCAGATCTCTCTGATGGAGGAGAACGACCAAGAAAGAAAAGGAGGAAGCATGGGGAGGAAACGGACGGTCCTCGTCCGTCCTTGATACCTGATCTTGGCCGAGGAGATCGATGAGAGCAATGAGGTCGCCTACGATATGGTAGACGGTGTAGCTTGCAGCGGACGGTGGTGCGTCGGTGTCGCCGAAGCCACGTAGGTCTGGAGCCACGGCTCGGTAGCCGCGCGCTGCCAGGCCGTGGATCTGGTGGCGCCACGTGTACCAGAGCTGGGGGAAGCCGTGGATGAGGAGAACGGTAGGGCCCGCGCCTTTCTCCGCCAGATGCATGTTTATGCCGTTCACTGATACCGTACGATGCTCGATGCCGTCCATCTCTCTCTTCCTCCGTCTCTCTCTAGAGATGTCTCTCGTTTCTTTTTCACGACGGGAGAGCAAAGATCCAAGGATCTTTTATAAGAGAAATAGTTCAATATTCTGGCAGAGTACGATGGATGATACACAGGCAGTTAGAAATTTCTGAGAAAATGCACACGTGGCATTCGAATTATTCAGGCTGTCCAGAACAGTACCAGACTAGCTACTATGGTAAACCAAAGCCAATTTTTTGAAATGAATTGACTACTTGGATGGATATTTGTTGGACGGTTAAATGAAAAATATCGAGTGGCCTTAATCTACGAATCAGAGGTTAGGATTATTCAGCTAATCTGATTTTTAGATCAATTTTGCCTTTTTAATTTGAGCTATTTTATGCCACGCGTACTGTTTCTAAGTGCCCGCGTATCAAGCATCATAGGCAGCCGGAGTATGAAATAACTCGTGATGTGCGTTTTGTCCTTGTCGCGAGTCGGGATCAACCGTTTCAACCGCACATTTGGCGTGGCGGATTTTACATCCATGCCGCCCGTCTAGTATTTCAGGAATCGCAGAAATTGAGAATGTTTCTAGACGTTTAATTGGGGGCCCCTAGATGGACGGTAGAAACAAAACGTGGTCAAATGTAGATATTCATCCGGAAAAATTGAGGCAAATTGATAACTAGGATCGTACGGCCGCTATTGTTTTGAACGTGGATTTGGTAAGGCCGTGACTGTGGGCCCACCTTGATGTATGCGTGTGGAAACAGATTGGCTACTCCCCCAGCCAGGTCGGTGCTCTATGGCTTCACCAAGCTCTATATGTTTCATCCATTTTTTAAGATCATTTTGGAGCTTGATACCAAAAATAAGAGGGATATAAATCTCAGGTGGGCCACCACTGGAAAACAATAGTGATTGGATATCCACCATTCAAATCCTCTTAAGGCCTACTGTACTGTTTATTTGACATCCAATCTGTTAATTAGGCAATACAAACCTAGACCAATGATAAAAACAAACATCAGCTGGATCCAAAACTTTTATGGCCTCCAAAAAGTTTGTAATGGTCAACGTTCATTCAAAATTGTTTCGTATAATGTGGTCCAATTGAGATTGGGATATTCCTCATTTTTGGTTTTATATCAGAAATTGATCTTAACAAAGAAAAAAAAAAAACCGGATGGACGGCATAGATGAAACACATACATCATGGTGTGCCACGTAGCACCGATCATTGGCTGGTGGTGGGGGAGTAGCTAATCCGTTTCCATGCGTTATACACCCACGCCGTATATCCATTTTTTCAACTCATTTTTAGAGGCCCGATTTGAAAGTTTTGTAAGGAGAAAATGACCACTGTAGGCACAACCTTTTATCCAGTGGTTTTTACGAAGGAATACAAACTTTAGGGCCCGTTTGGACTGGTGTATTAGGGTGGAGTATGTTGCAGTGGGTTGGAGTGCACGGAAAATGAAGCTGAGTCCGGTCGCTGAGGTGTTTGGACTGGCAAGGGATTGAAGCCGCTGGGATTCACCAGCGATCCAGATGGATTCGGCAGCGGATTGGATTTCTGCTGCCAGAATAGTCCTTCCGTGAGAAAAACTTTGATACTCTGGCGGAGAATGATGAATAATACACAAATACTTAAAAAATGCATTCTAACAAGTACGGATAGTCAAATTAATCCATCCAAATTGTGATGCCTAGTCTAGATGTAGCATGAACAAAAAATTAAGCTCATTTTTTTATCTGACTATCTTTGTGGTGGACATTTATTGGACGGTTAAAAATTAAAAATATCCCAACGACGAAAAAATGTCTAAAAATACAACGTCAGAATTCTCCCACCAATATGATTTTGGGACTGTCACTTTGTAACAGTGGGCTCCACAATTTAGTCGGTTTAACTTGAGCTCATGCATGCCACGTATATAGTTTCCGAGTGCCCGCACATCAAGCGTGTTGCGCGCCTACGCCAAAAACAAAGAAGAAGAATAAGAAAAATCGTTCGACCGTCCAAACTTGCACACCATACGGGTGCTGGATCATCACTCCAATGGGCTAGGAGACAATCCACTGACATCCAATAAATTGCTTCGTTTTATGTGCACTTCAACCCACTACAACATACTCCACCCTAATACTCCCGTCCAAACGGGCCCTTAGTTACCAACTTAGACTAGCACGTGCGGACAGTGACTTTGAGGATGAAACTACCCCTCCTTTTCACTGCGAAGACGAGCGCTGACGCTCCTCCAACCAAGAGTTGTACGAACGGCTTAAAAGAGATCAAAGTTACATGGCCCCACAGCTATATATTTAATATCCACAATGTTCATCCATATTTCGAGATCATTTCGGAGCATTATCTAGAAAAAAAATCATATCCAAAGATCAACCGGACCACACCACAAAGAGCAGCAGAGAAATTGATTTTCACCGTTAAAAATTTTGTAGGCCCACCATAACATTTATTTTCCATCCAATCTATTCATAAGGTCACAAAGGCCTGGATGAAGAGGAAAAACAAATATCATAAGGATCGAAAACTTCTATAACCCCTCAAAGGGTTTCAATGGTAGACGTTCAATTCCCCACTGCCTTTTACAGTGTGGTCCACTTGATAGTTAGATCTATCTTATTTTTCATCTCAAGCCTTAATATGAGCTCATCAAATAGATGGACGGTTTGGATATAACACAGACCTCATGGTGGGGCGCACAGAAGTAAAAAAAATTTCACTAATATATATATATATATATATATATATATATATATATATATATATATATATATATATATATATAATCTGCGATGAATCGCGGATTCCGCGATTCCACCGCGGCTTGCTGTAGGATTTGGTGATGGATCGCGGAATCCATGATTGATCCCCGATTCAAACAAAAGGCAATGGCTATAGATTATAACCATAGCTATAGCCGTATCCCATGTACTTTCCTTTTTAACTTTAAATTTAAAAAAAAAATAAAAAAAAATTGACATTTAGAATTTTATTCTACCTACATTTTTCTCTAACACATTTATATAAATATGTATATATAAGCATATATATATATATATATATATATATATATATATATATAAATTTCTCTCCTTTTTTCATTTCTTTCTTTATTCATGTAACAAGAATATCTTCTAAACCAAAATTAGTTACTTAACGTAACATATACGATTTTAGGGCTGAAAGTTGCGTGGGTTCAACCCGACCAACCTGTGACCCACCTGACATTGGGTTGGGCTTGGGCAGGATGTATCGGGTTTAGTCTTGGGGTTGGGCCATACAAACACTAACCCGATAAAACTTGGAAACGGAATCGCCGGGATTGACCGTCAAATGCATGGAAATGACCGTGAAGTGCATCGAAATGACCGTGAATCTAAACAGAATCACTTGAAATGACAGTGAAATGAAGCGAAATGACCATGAAATGCATGGAAATGACCGTGAAGTGAAGGGAATTGACCGTGAAGTGCATGGAAATGACCGTGAATCTAAACGGAATCGCTAGAAATGATCGTGAAATGTGTGAAAATGACCATGAAGTTAAGTGAAATGCATGGCAATGACCATGAAGTGAAGGAAGTTTACTGGAAATTGAGCGGGACAAACTGAAAATTGAGCGAGGGAACTTACAAATTCAGCGAGGGAAGCTAGGAATTGAGCGAGGGAAGCTAGGAATTGAGCGAGGGAACCTAGGGATTGAGCGAAGCAAGCTAGGAATTGAGCGAGGGAACCTACAAATTGGGCCAACGATGGGGAAGCTAGGAAGTGAGCGAGGAAGCTAGGAATTGAGCGAGGAACCAAGGATTGAGCGAAGCAAGCTAGAATCGAGAAGGTGAGGAACCTACTACACATGGTGCCGAGGAAGCTAGGAATTGAGCGAGTGAAGGTAAGAATTGAGTGAGGCAACCTACAAATTTAGTGAATGAAGTTAGAAATTGAGCGAGGGAACCTAGGAAATGAGCGAGGGAACCTAGGGATTGAACGAGGGAAGCTAGGAATTGAGCGAGGGAACCTACAAATTCAGCGAGGGAAGCTAGGAATTGAGCGAGGGAACCTACAAATTAAGCGAGGCAACCTATGAATTTAGTGAGAAAAGCTAAAAATTGAGCAAGGGAACCTAGGAAATGAGCGAGGGAACCTAGGGATTGAGCGAGGCAAGCTAGGAATTGAGCAAAGGAACCTAGGAAATGAGCGAGGGAACCTAGGGATTGAGCGAGGGAAGCTAGGAATTGAGCGAGGGAACCTACAAATTCAGCGAGGGAAGCTAGGAATTGAGCGAGGGAACCTAGGGATTGAGCCAAAGCTGAGGAATTGAGCGAGGAACCTACGAATTCGGCGAGGAAGCTAGGAAGTGAGAGAGGAAGCTTTAGGAATTGAGCGAGAGAACCTAGGATGAGAAGCAAGTTAGGAATGAGCGAGGAAGCAGGAATCGAGCGAGGCAACGAACCTACTGATGAATTAGCGAGTGAAGCTGAAATTGAGCGAGGAACCAGGAAATGAGCGAGGAAGCTAGGAATGTGAGCGAGGAACCTACAAATTCAGCGAGGAAGCTAGGAATCGAGCGAGGAACCTACGGTAAGCGAGGTAACCCATGAATTTAGCAAGGAAGCTAGAAATTGAGCGAGGAACTTAGGAAATGGACCCAGGGATCGAGAGAGGCAAGCTAGGAATTGAGTAAGGGAACCTACAAATTAAGCGAGACAACCTACAATTGAGCAAGGAAGCTAGGAATCGAGCAAGGAACCTACAAAGGTCGGTGAGGAAGTATGAATTGAGCGAAGGAACCTGGGGATTGAAGCGAAGCAAGCTAGGAATTGAGTGAGGGAAGCTAGGAATTTAGCGAGGGAACCTACAAATTTAGCAGTGGAAGCTAGGAATTGAGTGAGGGAAGTTAAGAATTGACCGAGGGAACATAGGATTTGAGCTAGGGAACTTAGGGATTGAGTGACGCAAACTAGGAATTGAGCGAGGGAAGCTAGGAATTGAGCTAGAGAACCTACAAATTCAGCGAGGAAAGCTAGGAATTGAGCGAGCGAACCTACAAATTAAGCGAGGTAACCTACGAATTTAGCGAGGGAAGCTAAAAATTGAGCGAGGGAACCTAGGAAATGAACGGGGGAACCTAGGGATTGAGCGAGGCAAGCTAGGAATTGAGCAAGGGAACCAATGCATTACTTCGGCACAGATTTCATGGATTTGACTATCCAAGTCTTCCCTTCAAGCGCGGTGACATCTCTGGTGACATGGAAGAGAATCAGGAGTGTCTCCGTCATTAAATTGATCATCTGCTTATACTTTAGGAGAGTATTTGACACTTAGCTATCGATAATAATGATCTCCCATTGTCTTGAATATAGGACCATCAAGAACCAATGACAGTTATCATGGTTGACGGGTACATAAACCTGACCATTATAGACAAAACCTTTTACCCAGCGGTTTTTATGAAGGAATTCAAACTTAAGTTACCAACTTAGACTAGCACGTGCGGACAGTGAATTTGAGGACGAAACTACCCCTCCTTTTTACTGCGTTGCTTTTCCTCTCCCTCCCTTCCCTCCCTCCATTTTCAAAAAAAAAAAAAAAAAAAACGAAAACTCCACCACTACATCTGTTGCTTGGATCGCACCACACTCTAGCTGGATCCTACCCTCTCTATTCATTAACATTATCTCATTTTTCTGAAAATGTTCCCTCCACAGAAGAAAGTACGCACGACAGGTATGATATGCATTTACCTAAATGGCATGATTTTTTTATGGGCCATTGAAATGCCAAATGAAGCTCGCATCTTGGTTTTCGGTTCATCTATGCAAAAATCATCCTATGAACATGATGGATTACAAGTAAAACATCATTATGGGGGCATAACAAGGTTTCTACATAGAACCACTGTTTCCTGTGGTGTGATCCACTTGATATTTCAATATGCCACCATTTTGGGCTGAAACCCCTTACTTTAGATGGAAAAATGGATGAACGTCATGGATAGTCCACATACATTCAAGGCGGGCCCAACTCAATATTTATTATTATTATTATTATTTTTATATTTTACTATTTTTTTTTTTGGTTTTTTTGGGTTAGCTTGTCAGTACACACACTCCATGTTAGCCACCCCCGCTAGGGATCGATACCAAGACCTCAAGTGTTGACACGAGGTATCTCTACTCACTGCCAATTGAGCTATGGATCTAGGTGTGCCCAACTTAGTTAACTCAGCACTATAAGTGCGTACTGAACAAACTATAAATCTAAATTGCGAGAGGTTTTGGTCCATTTGACCTACTTCTCGGTTCATGATTGGTGAAGTTCTCAGAGCAATTCATAAATTTAGCGGAGATATCATAAAAATATGATGGGGAACTTCTATGGATTCATGCAATGTAACGAAAAATTTTATGAACCGCTCGGTCAATTTCATTAATTGCTCGGTCAAATTCACCGAAGAGAATTTCATGTAAATCTCGGTCAATTTCATTAACTGATCGGTCCAATTCAACAAAGAGCAAATTGTTAGGCTAGGTCAATTACATTTAAAGTTTCTTCCAATTCATGTTAGCCTCACCCAATTTCAAGCTTACCTTGATCAAATTCATGTTTCCCTTGCTCAATTTCTTGGTTACCTCGTTGAATTTTTACGTTGCCTTACTCAACTCCTAGGTTCTCTCGCTCAATTTTTAGGTTCCCTTGCTCAATCCTCGCTCCAATTTCTACATTGCCTCGCTCGCCTCGCTCAATTTTTAGGTTCCCTTGCTCAATTTCTAGCTTCCCTCGCTCAAATCCTAGGTTGCCTCGCTCAATTTCTAGGATACCTTGCTCAACTCCTACATTGCCTCGCTCAATTCCTTGGTTGTCTCGCTCAATTTCTAGGTTCCCTCGCTCAATTTCAAGATTCTCGCTCAAATCCTGGGTTGTCTCGGATTTCGCTTCCTCGCTCAATTCTGGGTTGCCTCGCTCAATTCCTACGTTGTCTCGCTCAATTTCTAGGTTCCCTCGCTCAATTTCTAGCTTTCTTCGCTCAAATCTTTGGTTGTCTCGCTCAAATCATAGGTTGCCTTGCTCAATTTCTAGCTTCCCTCGCTCAATTCCTACGTTGTCTCGTTCAATTCCTACGTTCCCTCACTCAATTTCTAGCTTTCCTAGCTTAAATCCTAGGTTGCCTCGCTCAATTTCTAGCTTCCCTCTCTCAGTTTCTACCTTCCCTCGCTCAATTCGTAGGCTACCACGCTGAATTCCTACGTTGCGTCGCTCAATTCCTATGTTGTCTCGCTGATTTCTATGTCCCCCGTTCAATTTTACCTTTCGTTGCTCAATTCATAGGTGCCACTACCGAATTTCTAGCTTCTCTCGCTCTTCGTAGGTTGTCTCGCTCGTTCCTAGCTTCCCTCACTCAATCCTTACGTTGCCTCGCTCAATTTCTAGGTCGCCTCGCTCAAATCTAGGTTCCCTCACTATAAGAGGAAATAGTTCAATTTCTATTCCTGCTCAAATCCTAGGTTGCCTCGATGCAATTCCAGCTTAGCTCAATTTCTACATTCCCTCGCTTAATTTCTAGCTTTCCTCACTCAATTCCTAGGTTGCCTCGCTCATTTCCACCTTCCCTCACTCAATCTGTTGGTTAAACCTGTGAATTCCTACGTTTCTCTCAATTTCTAGGTTTTCGACTCAATTCCTGGTTGCCTCGATATTCCTAGGTTCCTCGCTCGGTTCTACCTTCCTGCTCAAATATCTAGGTTCCTCGCTTAATTTCTAGCTTTCCTCTCAAATCCTAGGTTGCCTCAGCTAATTCTGAGCTTTTCGCTCAATTTCTACCTTCCCTTTTAATTTTTAGCTTTTCTCGCTCAACGGTTGCCTGCTCAATTTCTACCTTCCCGCTCATTCCAGGTTAGGCAATTCCTACGTTGCCTCGCTCAATTTATAGGTTCCTCGCTTAATTCCTTTGTCCTCGCTCAAATCGTAGGTTTCTTGCTCAATTTCAGCTTTCCGCTCAATTTTGATTACCATTGAATTTTTAGGTTCCTCGCTCATGTCCGTTCCGTTGAATTTCTTGGTTGCCTTGCTTAATTTCTAGGTTTTCCGCTCAATTTTACCTTGCCTCGCTCAATTTTTTAGGATGCCTCGCTCAGTCTCATCTTGTCTCGTTGAATTTAATTTTTGCCTTGCTGAATTTCATGTTTCCCTTACTCATTTTTTAATTTGTCTCGCTTAATTTTTAGTTTGCTTGGCTCGATTTCAACTATGTTTAATTTTTTTTCGTTATGATTCTCTAAGTAGTGAAATTTGGTTTTAATATATTTTTCATTACATGTTTGTAGGTGACGATTTTTGTTCTCAATTCTCAAACCCATCCTCTAAGTGTCCATTGAAATGGTGGTTCAACATGGTGAAGGGTGGATTAGAGAAGCATGATACTCGGCTACATCTATTCAAGCAATCCCCATTAGATGTGTTTAATAAATTAGTTGACACCAATAAGTACGAGGATGTTTCGCTCAATTCCTAACTTCCCTCGCTCAATTCGTATGTTGCCTCACTCAATTTCTAGGTTCTCTCGCTCAATTCCTAGGTTCCCTCGCTCAATTCCTAGCTTCCCTCGCTCAATTCGTAAGTTGGCTCGCTCAATTTTTAGGTTTGTTTGAATTTCTAACGCTCAAATCATATGTTCCCTCACTCATTTCCTAGGTTGTCTCGCTTAATTTGTAGGTTGCCTTGCTCAATTCCTAAGTTCCTTCGCTCTATTCCTATGTTCTCTCGCTCAATTTCTAGGTTGCCTCGCACAATTCCTAGCTTCCCTTGCTCAATTCGTAGGTTGCCTCACTCAATCCATTGGTTCCCTCGCTCAATTCCTAGCTCCACTCGCTATTCTTGGGTTGCCTATGATGTGGTTCCACTCGCTAAGATTTGGATCTTCCTCGCTCGATTCCTAACTTCCTCGCTCAAAACGGAGAACGGCTCGCTATACAATTTCTAACTTCCTCGCTTAAATCCTATGTTCCTCGCTCATTTCTCGGCCTCGTTCAATTTCTAGCTTCCATTTATTTCTATTCGTAGGTTGCCCGAATTCCGCTTCCCGCTCAATTCCTGGTTACCTCGCTCAATTTTGTAGGCCTCAGACAATTTCTAGCTTTATCAAATCACATGCTCCTCGCTCAATTCGTAGGTTGCATGGCTCATTTCCAGCGTTGCCTCACTCAATTTGTAGGTTACCTCGTCATTTTTAGGTTCTTTAATTTGTAAGCTTCCTCACTCACGGTCTATTCGCTTCACTTCACGGTCATTTCCATGCATTTCAGGTCAATCCCGACAACGTTTTGATTCACGGTCATTTCCATGCATTTCACACCAATTCCATTCACTTGGCTCATTTCCATGCACTTCACCGGTCAATTTGCCTCACTTCACGGTCCTTATCGATGCATTTTGCAATCCCCATTATTTCATTTCACGGTCATTTCCATGCATTTCACGGAATCCGGATGTTTCATTTCGATCATTTCCATGCATTTCGGTCATTTCCCTTTATTTCACGGTCATTTCCATGCATTTGGTCAATGGGGCCCAGTTTCATGTATGTATCATTTGCATGCATCACCCTACACGGTGCGGCTTCATTTCATAGTCATTTCTTGATATGCATTGCATGGTCATTTTCATGCATTTTACGGTCATTTCCTTCATTTCATGATCATTTTCATGCATTTCACGAAAATTTGATGCATTTTTCCGATCAAGTGGAGACCTCAACACAAGCCCAACCCTGAAGTTTTATCGAGTTGTTGTTTGTATGGCCCAACCCCAAATCAAACCCGATACAATCGATTCAAGCTTTACCATCCAATGTCGGGTTGGTGAACGATAACGTCACAGAGGTTGAAATGACTAACTTTCAGCCATAAAATTATATATAGTACGTCAAAAACTAATTTTGGTTTAAGATATTCTTGTTATGTGAATAAAGAAAGTAATGAAAAAAAAAAGATATATATATATATATATATATATATATATATATATATATATATATACACACACATATATATATATATATATATATATATACACTTATATTTACATATTTATATAAATGTGTTAGAGAAAAATGTAGGTATAATAAAATTCTCCATGTAAAAAAAAAAAAAAAAACAAAAACATAGAGATACGGTTATAACTACGGTTATAATCCGTAACCATATATTGGGGTGGAATCGCAAAATCCGCAATTGATCACCAATCAGGGCAGCGACTTGCGGTTAAATCGCGGGATCTGTGATTAATCGCCAAGCTATGGTTATGGCTACATATTATAATTATAGCTATATCCGTATCCCTGTGCGCACACAGTTACCATTATGCTTGAACTACTACCGTTGAAACCCTTTCAGGGGCCACACAAGTTTTGGATTATTATGATATTTGTTTTTCCTCTCTGTGACCTTATAAATAGGTTGGATGGAAAATAAATGTTATGGTGGGCCCTACAAAAGTTTCAACGGTGAAAATCAATTTTCCGCTGCTCCGTGTGGTGTGACCCAGTTGATCTTTGGATATGATTTTTTTTTTTTTTTTTTATAATGCTCCGAAATGATCTCGAAACATGGATGAACGTTGTGGATATAATAAATGCATAGCTGTGGGCCATGTAACTTTGATCTCTTTTGAGCCGTACGTACAACTCTCGGTTGGAGGAGCGTCAGCGCTCGTCTTCGCAGTGAAAAGGATGGGTAGTTTCGTCCTCAAAGCCGCTGTCCGCACGTGCTAGTCTAAGTAGGTAACTTAAATTTGCATTCTTCATAAAAACCGCTGGGTAAAAGGTTTTGTCTACAGTAGTCATTTTCTCTTTTGGACGGCTAGTATTTGTTGCGATTGAACGTTAAAAAATTTTTGTGATCTCGTGGGTTAGAAAAGTTTGGATCCATCGTATTTTTGTTTTCCTTTCTCTTATATATTTGTGACTTTACTGATAAGTATTACGGTGGGCCTTACAAAGCTTTTTAATATTAGGTGTTCAATCACTATTGTTTTATACGATGTGGTCCACTTAAGATTTGGATCTATTTTTTTTCTACTACTCTAAAATTAGCTGGAAAAACGGATGAACGGCTTGGATATACAACACATACATCTAGGTGGGTCCCACGGTCACGGCCTCACCAAATTCCGTGCTTACCTATCTCACCGAATCCGCGTTCCGCAAGCAGTGCTCACGAGTGCCACGTGTAGGATGAGAGACGAGAGAGCTTTATCAGAGCGAGATGGAGACGGTCTCTGTCGGCATCAGTACCACAACATCATCAACATCAGTACCACGTCATCGGTTCTTTAATTTGTAAGTGGACAACCGACTTCTTCCCTTACCCGACCCCTGTCTTAGGCCAACCTAAACGTGCATAGGGTTAGTTTTATTACCAAATATGGCTCATTTGACTAAACCGGTCGGGCTCGGGTCAAACCTTATCCGATGCAATTGCCCATATAGCTTGTAGCTTGCCAATGGAATGGGCCGGATGAGGTGCGACCCAGTCTCACCCTACACGGTGCGGCCCTGACAGTGGGGCCCACCTTGATGTATGTATTGCAGTCTCACCCTACACGGTGCGGCCCTGATAGTGGGGCCCACCTTGATGATGTATGCTGCTACATCATTTTGTCAGCACATTTCACGTCAGGAGCCCGAAAATGAATTAGATACAAATCTCAAGTGGACCACCTATAGGAAATAGTCATGATTGGACGCCGTCATAAAAGCTTTATAAGGCCCGTAATAATATTTCTTTACCATCCAACTCGTTGTAAGGTGAACGATAAGGTCACGGAGACCTGGAAAATGAAAATAAAAAATAAAAAAAAATTCAGCTTTAGTATATGTATTTCAATAAAGATTTGGTAGTTTAAAAAAGTTCCATGACTTTTTTTTCTTTGATCCCGCATCGAGTAGAATCAGATAAGAAACAGAGTTTATATACATTTGCTCAATATAATACCATTGTAAAGTATGTTGAGCTATATCCAAGCTTGTATGTACACAAACTCAATCTGGTGGAAAAGCTAACTCGACAATGGGATGCAATCGGATCCCAATTGGCCTATATATGCCGAGTTTTGCTCGGCTTTACAAAAAGTTTTTCGGTCTGTTAGTTTATTGATCATATCTTAATGTTCAGATTATTTCTTCTTAACGAGTCATTTACTAGGCCTGTTTGGCCAATTGCATTAGAGAGTATTAGGGGGGATGGAATTGCATCTGGTCATGTGCCAATTCCACTTCATGTTTGGAAAAGCTTGGAAGTAGATTAGCTGGAATAGCATTGGTCCTTGTGTCAATTTCATTCAATGTTAGCAAGTTGTGTAGGTCCTACCATGATGTGTGGGCTATATCCACACCGTTCACCCATTTTTCGAGATCATTTTAGAGCATGGGCCAAAAAATCAGGTAGATCTAAAGCTCTAGTGGACCCCACCATAGAAAGCAATGGGGATTTAATACTTATCGTTGAAAACTTCTTTGGGGCCACATAAGTTTTGGATTTGCCTAATTTTTAGGCCTATTCCATAAAATGAGGTTACAAAACAAATGAACAATTTAGATGTAACACATGTGTGTTATTCTAAATAGTTTCAAATGATGGTGAGTATATCCATTCAATGTACCACCGTATTATAAACAAAGCATGGAATTTAACTTATCCCATGGTAACAGGGAACAATCCCTGCCATGGATAATAATTATGTTTTTTTGAATTCAATCCCCCGTAATACTCTCTAATGCAACCGGCCAAACAGGCCCTAAATGTTGTAATTGGGTCTACTTTATAAGGGATTAGGGCTAGGGTTTCAGATCATTCCAGGGTGGTAGAAATCAAAAACCTTTGTGCCTTTCTACAATTTTCTTCTTCTTATGTTTTTGGATTGTTTTATTATTATTACTATTATTACTTGTAATCTTAAAGATAATCTTATTAGTAAGATAAATCTACCAATGGTTATATCTATACCATGGCAGGCGGTGCAGTTTCATGGAAATTAAAAGATCAAACTTGTATAACTCATTCTACGATGGAATTTGAACTAGTTGCTTTGGCAACAATTAGTGACAAGGCTGAATGAATAAAAACTTTATTAATAGATATATATTTTTTTATAAAACCGGTACTGTCTATTTCCATTCATTATGATAGTTTGACTATCATAAGAAGAACTAATAACGAGTATTATAATGGAAAATCTAGACAAATGCGTCTGAAACTATAATGCCCCGCATTTTCAGGACTCGAGTATACGACCCATTTCCTAAAAACTCGAGTGTTAACTTTAAAAAATGGTCAAATACGAGTGTGTGTGTGTGTGTGTGTGTGTGTGTGTGTGTGTGTGTGTATATATATATATTCAACTATCAAAGTAAGCAGATGAGCGTAGAATGAACAAGTAAGCATAAAGGAAAATTTTCATTTCGTTTGGAACACACAAGAAGCTGCCCATAATGACTTATACAAACCAATGCCCCCATTCTTACAATTACAAAATGAAATAATATTACATGTGAAATAAAGTAAATTACAACAATTTTGGGATGTGAAATCCTGTAGCAACCCTTAGCAATTACAATCATACTTCCTTGTCAATTATAGCTTGCTCTTCATCAATATAGACATGAATGTCACCTGAGCTACATGTGCTACCTGTACGGTTATATATTTGATGGATGAAAGACCAACTTAGTATGAATTCCCCTCAAGATTATACATCACCGCCTTAGCTAAGCATAGTTAAAATGACAAGGCAATCAAAACAATACATGATGCAGTCTTTTTATATGCATGAATGCGTGAATGCACATCGAACTCGGGATGCACATCCAGTCGGACTTAGGCTCGTCACCCATGCAATCATCGACCTGAGAATGATCATCCAGTCGGAACAAAGGATTGATAGTTGGTGGTCTGGGAGTTAGCGAAACGATACGTCAACAACTCTAGGGTACATGCTACAGCATATAGAATTAGCCACCTGTCATCGCCAATATGCTATGAATGCATGATTAGTCAACCGTTATTAATCCAATTACAATCAGCCAATTTGAGTAACTCAATAGTCACTACGAGGGGCTCGTCACCCAGCGTAGGCCGACAACTCATGCATAGTGTTCCATGACCACCATTCTCGGCCCATGAGATTTTCCCTATCCTAGGATGTTTAATGATGCCCGTCGACTAGTGGCCAATCAAATTAATTGGGTAGGGAATTCCATCACATGGGTATAGGCCATTGAAGGCACGCAAGGCAATCACCAAATCATAGGACAAACGTTAAATCACAACAGAAAAAGGGTGCTTGGTACATTAAATTAAAACGGCAAAGGAGTCAGATAAGAGTAAATCAAAGCGGTTAAAGAGGTCATTTCAAGCCATTCAAGCTGTATAACCTATGGATGGTAAATCCCACATTAATATTCCATGTCCCACATAACCTCCAATCGAGGGTCCATTCCATTCCACACTCCATCATGTTACATCCTAAGTATGAGTTCACATACACAAAGAGGGTTTACCCACTAATAAGTGTAGTGAATATAGGTCCATTGTGGCTTACAACAATTCATGTGAAAATATACCGTTAAGCATGGCAGGCATATGTTAAGTATAATAATCACGACAAGTCATGATGTGAATTATAAATTAAAATGAGAGCTATCATGTAAACAACTATTGCATGCAATTATATTTCACAATTATCAACTATAAATCAGATATAAATCACGTAAGAGATTGCATGCTATGAATTAACAATTTTAACATTTGATAAAGATTATAACTTAAACCAATTTGGAAATGGAAAGCTTAAGGGGAAAAATCATCACCAGAGAGGTCGTAGTACGGCCCTTGGTCTGATTCTCGCGCGTAGATAGTGGGCCCAAGTTACGCAAGCAGTTTCCTAGTGAGATTAGTTTGCATAAGACAAGAGTTTCCAAAGTTAGATTTCTTGGACTTGTTTTAAAGTGACTGGGCCCACTAGACTTTTGTCATAATAGGGCGGCCAGTTATTGGGTCCAATCTAAACCCAAGTGGGACCGGCCCACTGCACCTTATGATGAGGCCCACTAGGTGATACCGTGTGGCCCACCTAACGTTTATTTTCCATCCTATCTGTTCATAAGGATTTCAATGGTAGGCGTTCAATTCTCCACTATTTTCTGCAGTGTGACCCACCTAACGTTTATTTTCCATCCAATCTGTTAATGTGGATTTCAATGGTAGGCATTCAATTCTCCACTATTTTCTGCAGTGTGGCCCACTTGGTAGATCTGCCTCATTTTTCATTTTTGTCTCAAGCCTTATGACGAGCTCACTGTTTGGATGGACAGTTTGGTTGTAACACACACCAATGTGCCCTCACCACCCGTCCAGATGGACGGTTGGGATATCGCATACCTCGGGATCAGACCCACAAAACTTGCTATCATCAATAAAGCAACTATGTAGATGGTGGGGTCCACATAAATGGACGGTTTTGGATGTATAACACAGACCCATGATCAGACCCATTGCTTGCTGACGTCCTTTGCAGCAGCTGTATACCTGTGTGAGTTACACTAGCCAAATTCGTTCCACATCAGGTGGGTCCCAGGTGGGGCCCACCATAATATAATATAATATTATATTGTAAGAATACCTGTCCACCTTATATTATAACATAATATAATATATTATATTATAAATATATTATCATATATTCAAATTTATAAGAGAGGCTTCAGCGTCCTGCGCCCAGTCTGGACGGCCGGCCTGGAATCAACATCCGCTGACGGTGGGGCCCACAGAACTTGGTGACGTCAATAGCAGCCCAGAGCTGCGTGGGACCCACCGTCTGGATAAACGGATGGCATAGGTGAAACACGTACATCAGAGGTGGGTGGGTCCCACTTCAAGCAAAAGGGATAGACGGTGTTGAATAACACATACCTTAGTCAGACCCACAGAACTTGGTAGCGTCAATACAGCAGCCGTTCTGCTCCTGGGCCACAGATGGACGGTGTTGATAAAACACTATCATCATAGTGGGGTCCACATCCCACGTCCCGGGATGATTCAGCTGGCACAACACGACTCGGCAGCGAGTCAACTCGCCTCGGTTCAAGCTGGTGCAACGACGCACCAACCCTTTCTCTCTCTCGTTTCTTCTCCTCTGTTCTCTTCTTTCTTTTCTTCTCTTCAACTCTCCCTTCCCTCCCACATGCTGGAGGTCCAGCAGTAACCCGGACGACCGGCCTCAACCCATCAGTGAGTCGGGCAGCCCGGTCAGACTCGGCCCGAGCCGCAAGTGGAGCGGCAGCCGCATCCTCTTCCTTTCTCTGATTCTTTGTTCTTTCTTTTTCTTTTCTTTCTTTTCTTCTTTTCTTCTCTTTCTGTCCCAACACCATCACCAGGTGGTGGGAGCCCGAAAATAGCATCCCAAACCGAGCATGGCTCGGTTTGGAACGGTGGAAAGGATGAATGCCATTAATGGCAGATTCTCCCCCATTGTTTCTTTCTTCATTCCGTCAGCATGGGAGGGTTTACAGGCTTGTAATAGAGCTAGGTGAATGGTCGGAATAAAGCTTGGACACCGTTTGGTTTGTGGGTTGGAGTTTGGAAAGAAAGAACTATTTTCTCTCTCATTCCCTTTTCTTTCTAAAAACTTAGCTTAGGACGGTCCAGATCACTCCGGTTTGAACGGTGGAGATGCAAGAAGAGGAGGCTTACACGGATCACTGACATGGAGTGGCAACGGTTTCTATTTTTAAAAATGGTGTGTTTGTAGGGCTGGTTTGCAGCTAGGATCGTGCGTCCACACGTGTACGAAAATCTTTTGTGAAAGTTAAGTTTTGGCGGGGCCAAGCCCTGGACACGATGGACGGTTCTGATCTGCGAATCAACTGATTTTGGTGGGCCATAACACGTCTCAAACAGACGTTGCTCGTCCGTTTGTCAGGGTGCGGGCGGAAGACGTGTGATGTTTCCTGTCATTAACAATCCGATTTAACCTGTGACCTGATTAGCACGCGTGTGATGCACGTGTTTACTCGTGCGTTTGCCTGCTGCCAATCGGCAGTCCTCCACGCCAAAAAGAGTCGAGAATCACGCCTTGTACACGAAATGTAGAAAGGCTACTCATGCGAGTAGGATTTTAATGATGCTCGTCATCACACGTGAAAGAATGTTTACACGTGAGATATCTATACTGTTCATAAAATGGCCCTTATGTTTATGTACCATGATCTACAAAAAGAACCGGTTCGTTCATCGGCCGTGATTAACATTGAATTTCTATCGTGGGTCAGTTGCACACATGTCCCACCTTGTGAAATGGCACGTCTTATTCCACGGCAGAAAGATTTGAGGCCTGTGTGATCAACGGAATATATTCCTTACACGTGTGACTCTGTGGCACATGTACCTGCGAATAGGATTCTAATCCACTTTCGGAATCCTCAACTGGGTCGCCCACAATATTTTATTAAAGATGAAAGTTCGAAGATGATTTTTTTAAGTTTGCTACAATACATCCGGATGCACTATATAAGATACACGTGACTTTAGCCGTTGGATCTTGAGTCATATTTCACTGATCCAAACCGTTCATATTATAGACCTTATCTTAAATTTTGGATATGTTGAAAGAAAAATCTCTCTCATATGAATATTTAATCTATTTGATCTTTTGATTCTTTTATTCTTAATATGGACAGTCTTCTTATCTTATCCAAAATCTATAGTTATAAATGGTTCAGTTGTGATAATTTTTTATGTGTTTTCCATCCACAATGAGGCCCATTATATAAACGTCTTGGATCGTTGAAGAGAAACCGTATCTGCATGGGCTTGGCTCCTTCGTTGGAGTGGACGATACTAAAAAGCCGTTGATCCAGCATGAGGAGGAACACCATGAGAATTTTACTGGACAATTTCATAACATCACATGGAATTTAATATAAATTCTAATTAATTCGAAATAATATATATTATACCATAAGAAAGAGAGTCATCATTTTTAGCACAGTAGATTGAATCCTTGAACGTCCTAAAATGACCCATAAATCTCCGCTGTAGTCTGCATCTTTTCTTAGTTTTTATTTATTTATTTATTTCAATATTCATGTATTTGCATGTGCGCCCTCCTCCTGAGTTTATGCTATTTACTGCAGTGGAAACCGTGCGGTGTGTGTGGCCCACATGCGTGTTGATCTCGACCACCCAAATTATGGGCTATATCACACTGACGCTAATGGATGGTTAAGATTGTCCGATCAGTGTGTTGTGATTCAATCACAAATGGGCCACAATTTGGATGGTCTAGATCGGTCTGCTATATGCCACAATGTCGCAGTTGAAACATTTGTTTTGTTCTTTTCTATTCTTTGTTACAATTGTCCCTAGATATTCACACTTGGCACACGTGTGTGAGATTTAATTCCATGTTTTGGACATGCCTCATTATATATGGAGGTATGATAACTCATAAAATAACACAAACGGTCCAATTCCGAACCATTCGGCTAGTGGCCTATCCATCATAAGTCCTCCAACTAGATGGTGGGAGCTTTGGCTATGTCTTCCACGATGGGGCCCACTGGATAAACGGCCCCGACATTCTACGTGTGCTCCACAACAGATCAGATTGATAGCGAGACAAGAAAATTCATTTCACATGGCAGATATACTTGTTAGAAAAGGAAACACAACAGCAGTCCACATTCAACCGAGGAAAGGTCTTTAGATTGGTTGCTGGGATCTTTCATTGCCCCGGATTTTTGGGAATTTGTGCTCCACAATGCAACAATGCCCTTTTTAAAAAAATAAATAGGAATTTGTCCTCCACCATGCAACTCAATATACAGACCAGAGGTATAGATTACCTGACCATGGGCCCTACTTGTCAGAATTGAAAATCCATACATATTTTGCAATGTGAACCATGTATCATATAGTTATTGTCTGCTTGTGCCTGTACATGTGTGCCCGGATTATTTTATCTTTAAGGGAGAGAGATGATTCCATAGAGCATGTTAAACCATAGCATGGCAATTATCACTACGCCAAAACAGCGAAAAAAGGACGGTCTAAAACCGTCTCAAATGACCAAAAAGGACGGTTATGGACCGTCACATAGGCCGTCAAATTTTGACGTGTCTTATTTTTTAAAGGACGGTTGAAAACCGTCATTCTTATTGACGAAAAAAAGACGGTCATGGACCGTCCTTAAAATGGACTGTCATAAACTGTCTCGTATATCCTAAAAAGGACGGTCATAGACCGTCCTTTAAAAGGACTGTTATGGACCGTCCTTAAAAAGGACTGTCATGGACCGTCTCTTATGAGCCTTCAAGGGACGGCTATGGACCGTCCTTTAAACGGACGGTCATAGACCGTCCTTAAAAAGGACTGTCATGGACCGTCTCTTATGAGCCTTCAAAGGACGGTCATGGACCGTCCTTTAAATGGACTGCTGTAGGCCGTCTCTTTTAACCCTTAAAGGACATTTTCAAATTTGACCTGTTACATTATTCTTCCTGATATACACCTGTTATACAAACTACGTAAATTCAAACTGTTTCATCACATTCACATTCACCTGTTTCATCCAAACAGCACTGATATACACCTATTTCATTCACATTCACCTGTTTCATCCAAGCAGGACTGATATACACCTGTTTCATTCACATGCATAAATCCAAACTGTTTCATCACATTCACATTTACCTGTTTCATCCAAACAGGACTGATATACACCTGTTTCATTCACATACACCTGTTTCATCGAAACAGGACTGATATACACCTGTTCATCCAAACAGGACTGACATACACCTGATATACACTTGTTTCATCCAAACGGGGCTGATATACACCTGTTTCATCCAAACGGGACTGATATACACCTGTTTCATTCACATACGTAAATCCAAACTGTTTCATCACATTCACATTCACATTCACATTCACCTGTTTCATTCACATTCACCTGTTTCATCCAAACAGGACTGATATACACCTGTTTCATTCACACCTATTTCATTCACATTCACCTATTTCATCCAAACAGGACTGAACCTGTTTCATCACATTCACATTCACATTCACATCCATCTAAACCCAAACTACGTAAATCCATCTAAACCCAAACTACGTAAATCCATCCAAACACAAACAATCTTATCCACAATACATTATTTATCCACGCAGGATTAGGTGTAGGTTTAGGTTTAGCGATTTGAGAATACATTTATGTTTTAGGTCATAAGTTTTGGTTTAGGTTTAGGTTTAGGTTATAAGCTATAGGTTTAGGGAATTGAGAATAGGTTAAGGTTTAGGTTTAGGAAATCGGGTTCGGGTTCGGTTTCGGGATCGGGTTTAGGTTTAGGTTAGGGAGTTGAGATTAGGATTAGGTGTGGGTTTAAGTTTAGGGATTTGAGAATACATTTAGGTTTTAGGTTTATTTTTAGGTTTTAGGTATTGGTTAAGGTTTAGGTTAAGGTTAGGTTATAGGTTATAAGTTTAGGTTTTAGGACATAGGTTTTGGTTTTAAGGTCTTATAAGCTATAGGTTTAGGGAATTGAAAATATGTTAAGGTTTAGGTTTAGGAAATCGTGTTCGGGTTCGGGATCGGGTTTAAGTTCGGGTTTTCAAGTTTAGGTTCGGGTTTAGGTTAGGGAGTCGAGATTAGGATTAGGTGTAGGTTTAGGTTTAGGGATTTGAAAATAGGTTAAGGTTTAGGTTTAGGAATTCGGGTTCGGGTTCGGGATTGGGTTTAGGCTTGGGTTTTCAAGTTTAGGTTTAAGTTTAGGTTAGGGAGTTTAGATTAGGATTAGGTGTAGGTTTAAGTTTAGGGATTTGAGAATAGGTTAAGGTTTAGGTTTAGGAAATCGGGTTCGGGTTCGAGATCGGGTTTAGGTTTGGGTTTTCAAGTTTAGGTTTAGGTTTAGGTTAGGGAGTTGAGATTAGGATTAGTGTGTAGGTTTAGGTTTAGGATTTGAGAATACATTTGGGTTTTAGGTCATAAGTTTTGGTTTAGGTTAAGGTTATAGGTTTAGGTTAAGGTTTAGGTTTAGGTTTAGGTTTAGGTTATAAGCTATAGGTTTAGGGATTGAGAATAGGTTAAGGTTTAGGTTTAGGAAATCGGGTTCGGGTTCGAGGATCGGGTTTAGGTTTAGGTTAGGGAGTTGAGATTAGGATTAGGTGTAGGTTTAGGTTTAGGGATTTGAGAATACATTTAGGTTTTAGGTTTATTTTTAGGTTTTAGGTATTGGTTAAGGTTTAGGTTTTAAGTTTAGGTTAAGGTTAGGTCATAGGTTATAAGTTTAGGTTTTAAGACATAGGTTTTGGTTTTAAGGTTATAGGTTTAGGTTGAGGTTAAGGTTTTAAGGTCTTATAAGCTATATGTTTAGGGAAATGAGAATATGTTAAGGTTTAGGTTAAGGAAATCGGGTTCGGGATCGGGTTTAGGTTTGGGTTTTCAAGTTTAGGTTCGGGTTTAGGTTAGAGTCGAGATTAGGATTAGGTGTAGGTTTAGGTTTAGGGATTTGAAAATAGGTTAAGGTTTAGGTTTAGGAATTCGGGTTCGGGATTGGGTTTAGGTTTGGGTTTTCAAGTTTAGGTTTAGGTTTAGGTTAGGGAGTTTAGATTAGGATTAGGTGTAGGTTTAAGTTTAGGGATTTGAGAATAGGTTAATGTTAGGTTTAGGTTAAGGTTTTAGGTTAAGGTTAGGTTATAGGTTATAGGTTATAGGTTAAAGTCATAGGTTTTGGTTTTAAGGTTATAGGTTTAGGTTAATGTTAAGGTTTTAGGTCTTATAGGCTATAGGTTTAGAGAATTGAGAATATGTTAAGGTTTAGGTTTAGGAAATCGGGTTCGGGTTCGGGATTGGGTTTAGGTTAGGGAGTTGAGATTAGGATTAGGTGTAGGTTTAGGTTTAGAGATTTGAGAATACATTTAGGTTTTAGGTCATAGGTTTTGGTTTAGGTTAAGGTTATAGGTTTAGGTTAAGGTTTAAGTTTAGGTTAAGGTTTAGGTTATAAGCTATAGGTTTAGAAGTGAGAATAGGTTAAGGTTTAGGTTTAGGGAATCGGGTTCGGGTTTGGGATCGGGTTTAGGTTTGGGTTTTCTAGTTTAGGTTTAGGTTTAGGTTAGGGAGTTGAGATTAGGATTAGGTGTAGGTTTAAGTTTAGGGATTTGAGAATACATTTAGGTTTTAGGTTTAGGTTTAGGTTGTAGGTTATTGGTTAAGGTTTAGGTTTTAGGTTTAGGTTAAGGTTAGGTTATATGTTATAGGAATAGGTTAAGGTTTTAGGTCATAGGTTTTGGTTTTAAGGTTATAGGTTTAGGTTAAGGTTAAGGTTAAGGTTTTAGGTCTTATAAGCTATAGGTTTAGGGAATTGAGAATATGTTAAGGTTTAGGTTTAGAAAATCGGGTTCGGGATCGGGATCGGGTTTAGGTTTGGGTTTTCAAGTTTAGGTTTAGGTTTAGGGTAGGGAGTTGAGATTAGGATTAGGTGTAGGTTTAGGTTTAGGGATTTGAAAATAGGTTAAGGTTTAGGTTTAGGAATTCGGGTTCGGGTTCGGGATTGGGTTTAGGTTTGGGTTTTCAAGTTTAGGTTTAGGTTTAGGTTAGGGAGTTTAGATTAGGATTAGGTGTAGGTTTAAGTTTAGGGATTTGAGAATAGGTTAAGGTTTAGGTTTAGAAAATCGAGTTAGGGTTCGGGATCGGGTTTTAGGTTTGGGTTTTCAAGTTTAGGTTTAGGTTTAGGTTAAGGAGTTTAGATTAGGATTAGGTGTAGGTTTAGGTTTAGAGATTTGAGAATACATTTAGGTTTAGGTTTAGGTTTAGGTTTTAGGTTATTGGTTAAGGTTTAGGTTTAGGTTTAGGTTTTAGGTTATTGGTTAAGGTTAGGTTATAAGTTATAAGTTTAGGTTATAGGTTATATAGGTTAAGGTTTTTGGTCATAGATTTTGGCTTTAAGGTTATAGGTTTAGGTTAAGGTTAAGGTTTTAGGACTTATAAGCTATAGGTTTAGGGAATTGAGAATATGTTAAGGTTTAGGTTTAGGAAATCGGGTTCGGGTTCGGGATCTGGTTTAGGTTTGGGTTTTCAAGTTTAGGTTTAGTTTTTCAAGTTTAGGTTTAGGTTTAGGTTAGAGAATCGAGATTAGGATTAGGTGTAGGTTTAGGTTTAGGGATTTGAAAATAGGTTTAGGTTTAGGAATTCGGGTTTGGGTTGGGATTGGGTTTAGGTTTGGGTTTTAAGTTTAAGTTTAGGTTTAGGTTAGGGAGTTTAGATTAGGATTAGGTGTAGGTTTAAGTTTAGGGATTTGAGAATAGGTTAAGGTTTAGGTTTAAGAAATTGGGTTGGGATCGGTTTAGGTTTGGGTTTTCAAGTTTAGGTTTAGGTTTACGTTAGGGAGTTGAGATTAGGATTAGGTGTAGGTTTAGGTTTAGAGATTTGAGAATACATTTAGGTTTTAGGTCATAGGTTTTGGTTTAGGTTAAGGTTATAGGTTTAGGTTAAGGTTTAGGTTTAGGTTTAGGTTTAGGTTATAAGCTATAGGTTTAGGGAATTGAGAATAGGTTAAGGTTTAGGTTTAGGGAATCGGGTTTGGGTTCGGGATTGGGTTTAGGTTTGTGTTTTCAAGTTTAGGTTTAGGTTTAGGTTAGGGAGTTAAGATTAGGATTAGGTGTAGGTTTAAATTTAAGGATTTGAGAATACATTTAGGTTTTAGGTTTAGGTTTAGGTTGTAGGTTATTAGTTAAGGTTTAGGTTTTAGGTTTAGGTTAAGGTTAGGTTATATGTTATAAGTTATAGGTTAAGGTTTTAGGTCATAGGTTTTGGTTTTAAGATTATAGGTTTAGGTTAAGGTTAAGGTTTTAGGTCTTATAAGCTATAGGTTTAGGGTGAGAATATGTTAAGGTTTAGGTTTAGGAAATCGGGTTCGGGATCGGGATCGGGATCGGGTTTAGGTTTGGGTTTTCAAGTTTAGGTTTAGGTTTAGGTTAGGGAGTTGAGATTAGGATTAGGTGTAGGTTTAAGTTTAGGGATTTGAAAATAGGTTAAGGTTTAGGTTTAGGAAGTCGGGTTCGGGTTCGGGATTGGGTTTAGGTTTGGGTTTTGAAGTTTAGGTTTAGGTTTAGGTTAGGGAGTTTAGATTAGGAATAGGTGTAGGTTTAAGTTTAGGGATTTGAGAATAGGTTAAGGTTTAGGTTTAGGAAATCGGGTTAGGGTTCGGGATCGGGTTTTAGGTTTGGGTTTTGAAGTTTAGGTTTAGGTTTAGGTTAGGGAGTTTAGATTAGGATTAGGTGTAGGTTTAAGTTTAGGGATTTGAGAATAGGTTAAGGTTTAGGTTTAAGAAATCGGGTTCGGGTTCGAGATCGGGTTTTAGGTTTGGGTTTTCAAGTTTAGGTTTAGGTTTAGGTTAGGGAGTTGAGATTAGGATTAGGTGTAGGTTTAGGTTTAGGGATTTGAAAATAGGTTAAGGTTTAGGTTTAGGAATTCGGGTTCGGGTTCGGGATTGGGTTTAGGTTTCGGTTTTCAAGTTTAGGTTTAGGTTTAGGTTTAGGTTAGGGAGTTTAGATTAGGATTAGGTGTAGGTTTAAGTTTAGGGATTTGAGAATAGGTTAAGGTTTAGGTTTAAGAAATTGGTTCGGGTTCGGGATCGGGTTTTAGGTTTGGGTTTTCAAGTTTAGGTTTAGGTTTAGGTTAGGGAGTCGAGATTAGGATTAGGTGTAGGTTTAGGTTTAGGGATTTGAAAATAGGTTTAGGTTTAGGAATTCGGGTTTGGGTTCGAGGATTGGGTTTAGGTTTGGGTTTTTAAGTTTAAGTTTAGGTTTAGGTTAGGAGTTTAGATTAGGATTAGGTGTAGGTTTAAGTTTAGGGATTTGAGAATAGGTTAAGGTTTAGGTTTAAGAAATTGGGTTCGGGATCGGTTTAGGTTTGGGTTTTCAAGTTTAGGTTTAGGTTTACGTTAGGGAGTTGAGATTAGGATTAGGTGTAGGTTTAGGTTTAGAGATTTGAGAATACATTTAGGTTTTAGGTAATAGGTTTTGGTTTAGGTTAAGGTTATAGGTTTAGGTTAAGGTTTAGGTGTAGGTTTAGGTTTAGGTTATAAGCTATAGGTTTAGGGAATTGAGAATAGGTTAAGGTTTAGGTTTAGGAATCGGGTTTGGGTTCGGGATTGGGTTTAGGTTTGTGTTTTCAAGTTTAGGTTTAGGTTTAGGTTAGGGAATTAAGATTAGGATTAGGTGTAGGTTTAAGTTTAAGGATTTGAGAATACATTTAGGTTTTAGGTTTAGGTTTAGGTTGTAGGTTATTGGTTAGGTTTAGGTTTTAGGTTTAGGTTAAGGTTAGGTTATATGTTATAGGTTATAGGTTAAGGTTTTAGGTCATAGGTTTTGGTTTTAAGATTATAGGTTTAGGTTAAGGTTAAGGTTTTAGGTCTTATAAGCTATAGGTTTAGGGAATTGAGAATATGTTAAGGTTTAGGTTTAGGAAATCGGGTTCGGGATCGGGATCGGGATCGGGTTTAGGCTTGGGTTTTCAAGTTTAGGTTTAGGTTTAGGTTAGGGAGTTGAGATTAGGATTAGGTGTAGGTTTAAGTTTAGGGATTTGAAAATAGGTTAAGGTTTAGGTTTAGGAATTCGGGTTCGGGTTCGGGATTAGGTTTAGGTTTGGGTTTGAAGTTTAGGTTTAGGTTTAAGTTAGGGAGTTTAGATTAGGAATAGGTGTAGGTTTAAGTTTAGGGATTTGAGAATAGGTTAAGGTTTAGGTTTAGGAAATCGGGTTAGGGTTCGGAATCGGGTTTTAGGTTTGGGTTTTGAAGTTTAGGTTTAGGTTTAGGTTAGGGAGTTTAGATTAGGATTAGGTGTAGGTTTAAGTTTAGGGATTTGAGAATAGGTTAAGGTTTAGGTTTAAGAAATCGGTTCGGGTTCGGGATCGGGTTTTAGGTTTGGGTTTTCAAGTTTAGGTTTAGGTTTAGGTTAGGGAGTCGAGATTAGGATTAGGTGTAGGTTTAGGTTTAGGGATTTGAAAATAGGTTAAGGTTTAGGTTTAAGAATTCGGGTTTGGGTTGGGATTGGCTTTAGGTTTGGGTTTTAAGTTTAAGTTTAGGTTTAGGTTAGGGAGTTTAGATTAGGATTAGGTGTAGGTTTAAGTTTAGGGATTTGAGAATAGTTTAGGGATTTGAGAATAGGTTAAGGTTTAGGTTTAAGAAATTGGGTTCGGGATCGGTTTTAGGTTTGGGTTTTCAAGTTTAGGTTTAGGTTTAGGTTAGGGAATTAAGATTAGGATTAGGTGTAGGTTTAAGTTTAAGGATTTGAGAATACATTTAGGTTTTAGGTTTAGGTTTAGGTTGTAGGTTATTGGTTAAGGTTTAGGTTTTAGGTTTAGGTTAAGGTTAGGTTATATGTTATAGGTTATAGGTTAAGGTTTTAGGTCATAGGTTTTGGTTTTAAGATTATAGGTTTAGGTTAAGGTTAAGGTTTTAGGTCTTATAAGCTATAGGTTTAGGAAGTGAGAATATGTTAAGGTTTAGGTTTAGGAAATCGGGTTCGGGATCGGGATCGGGATCGGGTTTAGGCTTGGGTTTTCAAGTTTAGGTTTAGGTTTAGGTTAGGGAGTTGAGATTAGGATTAGGTGTAGGTTTAAGTTTAGGGATTTGAAAATAGGTTAAGGTTTAAGTTTAGGAATTCGGGTTCGGGTTCGGGATTGGGTTTAAGTTTGGGTTTTGAAGTTTAGGTTTAGGTTAGGAGTTTAGATTAGGAATAGGTGTAGGTTTAAGTTTAGGGATTTGAGAATAGGTTAAGGTTTAGGTTTAAGAAATCGGGTTCGGGTTCGGGATCGGGTTTTAGGTTTGGGTTTTCAAGTTTAGGTTTAGGTTAGGGAGTTGAGATTAGGATTAGGTGTAGGTTTAGGTTTAGGGATTTGAAAATAGGTTAAGGTTTAGGTTTAGGAATTCGAGTTCGGGTTCGGGGATTGGGTTTAGGTTTGGGTTTTCAAGTTTAGGTTTAGGTTTAGGTTTAGGTTAGGGAGTTTAGATTAGGATTAGGTGTAGGTTTAAGTTTAGGGATTTGAGAATAGGTTAAGGTTTAGGTTTAAGAAATCGGTTCGGGTTCGGGATCGGGTTTTAGGTTTGGGTTTTCAAGTTTAGGTTTAGGTTTAGGTTAGGGAGTTGAGATTAGGATTAGGTGTAGGTTTAAGTTTAGGGATTTGAGAATATATTTAGGTTTTAGGTTTATGTTTAGGTTGTAGGTTATTGGTTAAGGTTTAGGTTTTAGGTTTAGGTTAAGGTTAGGTTATAGGTTATAGGTTAAGGTTTTAGGTCATAGGTTTTGGTTTTAAGGTTATAGGTTTAGGTTAAGGTTAAGGTTTTAGGTCTTATAAGCTATAGGTTTAGGGAATTGAGAATACGTTAAGGTTTAGGTTTAGGAAATCGGGTTCGAGTTCGGGATCGGGTTTAGGTTTGGGTTTTCAAGTTTAGGTTTAGGTTTAGGTTAGGGAGTTGAGATTAGGATTAGGTGTAGGTTTAGGGTTATAGGTCATAAGTTTAAGTTTAGGTTGTAGGTTTAGGTTAAGGTTTAGGGATTCGAGTTTAGGTTTAAGTTATAGGTTTAGCTTTAGCTTTAGGTTTTAGGTTTAAGTATAGGCTTAGGTTATAGGTTATATGTTTAGGTTAAGGTTTACGAATTCGGATTCGGGTTTAGGTTATAGGTTTTGAGATTTGAGAATAGTTTTAGGTTATAAGTATAGGTTTAGGTTTGGATTCGGGTTAAGGAGTAGATTAGGATTAGGTGTAGGTGTAGGTTTAGGTTTAGGGATTTTCTAGTATTATCTACTATTGAACCTAGTATTATCTACTACATACTAGTAACATACAACCAATATGGGGCACCATACCATAAGCTACAAGAATTTCATGTCCCCCTAAACAAGGTATCCTCCATTGATAACATATATATATATTATAAGTTTTTTATTTTCATTTACATTCCCAAATACATTCATCATCCATCCAAGAAAATTGAAACAAGTGCTGTCAATCTATGACTAACAATTGAAAAGGAAAATCATGCATCTTATCTTACCGACCGACTTATGTTTCTTTTCACCTTTGTAACTCTCATATTTGTTGCAGCTGCTAGTTCACCATCAGTAGTCTCCCTAACCAAATCTTTGTGCAGATCCCTCCATTTGAAGCAATGGTGAAGTTACAAGAAGTAGGTGATTAGTCTTTCCGTGTTTTGAAAAAAATTAAATTATGTATTTTTTGCTGCAAGTCTACTTATGATTATCATTGGCTCTTAATCTATTTATAATGAAAATCTTAAATATCACCTGATAGTGCTCCTTTGATAAATGTCCTGTTTGGAACAAATAATTTGTTTTATCATAAATGTCATGTTTGGAATAAATAATTTGTTTTATACATACATGTGTTTTATCATAAAACCATGCATGATGCATCCATACAAAAAAAAAAATCAAATGAAAACTTTATATCCATTTGTCAAAAGATTGGGATTATGTGAGATGGAATTACATTTGGTGGGATTAGGTGGGATTAGGTGGGATAGACTTGCATTTGGTATCGTGCAAATTTCATTCGCCATTTGCGCCCTTTTCATTCGCCACTTGCATTTGGTATTGTTTTATCCACATTGTCCATCCATATGCGCCATTTACACGTGACATTCAAGTTATATATGTGTACAAGTGATCCACATCAGTTGTGAATCTGGTCACAATTCCATGGTCCACCAAACACAGGTATCGCTTAATGCAATGTTTTTGCAGAGGAAGAATTTGATCCCGAACGTGGGGATTGGATGGCTAGAATATCATGGTATTTCCAGACATGCAATCATTGTGCTATAATGGTGTTAATCCCATCTAATGCAATTATATACCATTTAATCCACAGACCAAACAGGTCCTAAAAGGCTGTAAGTACATTGGCAAGTTCTAAATGAGAAGGATTTTCTTCTCCAATGAACTAACACTACATTCCAATATACCAAAAGTAAACTGATTTAACAAGCAAATACATTTTAGAGAATAAATTGTATCTCATGTAGAAACAAAAGAAAGGAGGAGAGGGAAGGATGGTTAGAAATCAGCTTGACACATACACGAGCACAAAAATGACATGGATCTAAAGGACATAAGCAAACATTATGTGTACATACAAATCTACATGTGAATCAAATAGATAAGCTTCAAACTATGAACAGAGAAGTATGATTTTAATACTCACAGCCTCCCTAGTATGCATCCGTGGCATTCTCTGAATAATTATTGGCAACAACCTCAATGGAGCAAGAGGCACCAAATCAGCAATGTCTCCCAGGGCAGAATGCACCCGATCAAGAACTTCTTCCTTTCTTACAAGACCCCGTGGTTGCGTCACAAAGGAAAGCAAAGTTGGAGGCGGCAAAAAATTGAAAACAAGCATGTCCAAACAGGCGTCAACAAATTTGCCACTTGAAGTAGCCTGGAAATGATAAGATTAAAATTTAAAAAAAAAAAAAAAAGGAAAACAAAAATAAACATAAACAAAAAAAAAAAAAAAAAAAAAACAAACAAATAATCAAATTTGGCCCACTCAATTATGCTACCAAATAGAAACCAGGAGTGAGAACAACAAAAAATGCATACCAAAGAAACGATTAATTCCAGCAAGGCATCCATTGCATCTCGTCTGTAGTTCCAAATACTCATCCTAAATATCTGAAGCACATACAGAGGGAAATAATCAGTTTTTTTTTAGTAGTTCGGGGTATTTTATTTTATACACATCCCAAAAAAAAAAAGGACTATACTCTGATCTTACGAAGAGAGAAGAGCCTCATGGTGAACAATATCAATAGATGAGACTGCTCCCGACAATGATCTTAAACTTGGTGATAAGCACATACAATTAAATTAATCAAGACAGGAGTTTGGAAGAGGAATCAATGACAGGTTTGCTCAAAAGAGATCAACCTACCACAAGCAAGGCCTCCTGATCAACCTCCAGCTGCTCAGTATGGTTTATAACCTTGACCAGCTCATTGTAATGCTCAACGTCACCCTACATTAGATTTTAATTTTAAGACCTCAAAGAGAGCTGGGTTCTGAAATTCAGTCCTAGACCATATGATTCCTCACAAACATAACAAAACCTTCAAACCTTCAAACCTTTTAATTTTAATTTATATCCACAATGTCCATCCATTTTTCCAGCTCAGTTCATAGCATTTGTCAAAAGATGAGTCAAATCCAATTTCTGATCCCCATGTACCCCATACTATGGAATCAGAATCAACAAGAATTATGAATAGGGGAGTGCATGTACAACTCTCAAACCAAACTCTATTTTAGTTGCATTTAGGCCCACCTTAAACCCTAAATCCCTAAATCCCCAAATCCCTAAATCCCCAAATCCCTAAATCCCTAAATCCCCAAATCCCCAAATCCTTAAATCCCTAAATCCCCAAATCCCTAAATCTCCAAATCCCCAAATCCTTAAATCCCTAAATTCCCAAATCGTTTCAATCGGTTTTGCGATTGAGAGAGATTGAGAGAGAGAGAGAGATACCTATTTGAGTTGGAGAGAGGGCGCGGTGGAGAGAGGGACAGTGGAGAGGGCGGTGGAGAGAGTTAAATCCGAGAGAGAGAGAGAGCCAGAGAGAGGGCGCGGTGGAGAGAGCCGAGAGAGAGAGGACAGCGAGCGAGCGAGAGAGAGAGAGAGAGAGAGAGAGAGAGAGAGAAGACAGCGAGAGAGTGAGAGAGGGTGCGGTGGAGGGAGAGAGAGAGAGGACAGCGAGAGTGAGAGAGGGCGAGAGAGAGAGTGACACTTAACTCTCTCGCGGTGTCACGCGGTTGGTGCTCTGTGGGCCCCACCATAATGTATGTGTTTCATCCCTGCCGTCCATCTATTTTGCCATTTCATTTTATGACATGAGACAAAAAATGAGGTATATCCCAATCTCAACTGGACCACATTATAGGAAACAGTGTTGAATGAGCGTCAACCATTAAAAACATTTTGGGGGGCCACATAAAGTTTTGGATCAATCAGATTACTTTTTTCCCTTCATCTGGGCCTGTATGACCTAATCAACGGATTGGATGTCAAATAAAAAGTACAGTGGGTCTTAGGAGGGTTTTAATGGTGGATATCCAATCACTATTGTTTTCATGTGGTGTGGTCCACCTGAGATTTATATCCCTCTCATTTTTGGCGTTAATCCCTAAAATAATTTTTTAAAATGGATGGACGGCATGGATAAAACACATACATCATGGTGGGACCCATAGAGCACCAACCCACGTCCACCAATTTTGGGCGCTCTCAAACAGAGCCGCGCCCAAATTTGGGCGGGACGGTGGCGGGTGGTCGGTGCTCTGTGGGCCCCACCATGATGTACATGTTTCATCCATTCCGTTCATCCATTTTTACAGATAATTTTAGTGCTTGATACAAAAAATGATAGGGATATAAATCCTAGGTGGGCCACACCACAGGACAAAAATAATGAATAGATATTTACAATTAAAATCCTCATAAGACCCACTTTACTGTTTATTTGACATCCAATGTGTTGATTTGGTCATAAAGACCCAAATGAAGGGAAAAAATAAATATCAGCGTGATCCAAAACTTTTATAGCCCCTAAAACATTTTTAATGGTCAAAATTCATTCAACACTATTTCCTGTAACTTGGTCCACTTGAGATTGAGATATAATTCATTTTTTTTTATCATCCACTTGAGACAGAGATGTGGTTCACAAATCTAGCCCATCCATTATGTGTGTGCCACTTGGATGAGGGGTTATACCAAGTTTTAGACGCATCCAAATTTTAGGTGGGGCCCCACCAAGTGCTTTTATATGTTTTAGGCATGTCTTCACATGATTTTAGATGGTATGGCCCACCAGAGTTCTCTATACAGCTGATTTTCGGGATATCCCATAATTTAAAGGGGACCCGTCAAATGCACGGTGTTGATTTACGACACTAAGTCATGGCGGGGCCCACACAGCTAGACCTCATGGGGAGTTCTCATGGGCTCGACATATAGAACCTTTTCCATATATATATATATATATATATATATATAATTTTAAAAATATAAAAACTTATGATGTATTCGTTATATCCACACCGTCCATCAATTTTGAGATATCACGAGCCAAAGAATAAGACAGATAAAAATCTGTAGTGGACCCCACCATAGAAAACAACGGGAGGGTGATTCCCACCGTTGAAACTATCCTAAGGCCCATCGTAATGTTTATTTGAAATCCAACTAGTTTAAAAGTTTAAAAAAAATAAAAAATGGTCATGGGGCCATAAATCATGGTGGGGCCCACACAGCACCAACCACCAGCCATTTAATGGTGTAGGGGGAGTAGCCAATCTGTTCCCCTTATTTGTGGTGTGGTCCATTTAATCTTTGAATATGATTTATTTTTAATATATTTCTATAAAATGATCTCGAAAAATGGATGAACGGTGTATGTTAATCCCAAATTTTCGGTAAAACATTCATAATCATATATTGAGTCTGCCTAAATGTGATTCACATATCCAACTCACTCATTATGTGTGTCCCACTTGGATGAGGGGTCAGACCAATTTTCAACTGCATCCATATCTGTATTAACTTATAAACAGGTTGGATCTCAAATAAACATCGCGGCGGGCCCTAAGAAGGTTTTAATAGTGGGTGTCACTATCCCACTCTTTTCTATGGTGGGTCCACTTGAACTTTGGATCTGCCCCGTCAATCAGATGCACCATTCCATGGTGGGCCACGAGCTTAAAAATAAAGTCAATCCATGACTTGGGTGGGCCACACCACATACTATAGTTGAGAGGGTTACCCTCCCATTAAAACATTCATAATCATTTATTGGGCCTACCTAGATGTGGTTCATAGATCCAACCCATTCATTATGTGTGTCCCACTTGGATGAGGAGTCAGACCAAGTTTCATACACATCCAAAACTCATGTGGGCCCCACCAAATGCTTTTATATATTTTATGGATGTCTTCGCATAGTTTTTTCCCCTTCATTTGGGCCTGTATGACCTAATCAACAGATAGGATGTCAAATAAAAAGTACAATGGACCTTAGGAGGGCTTTAATGGTGGATATCCAATCACTATTGTTTTCATGTGGTGTGGTCCACCTGAGATTTATATCCCTCTCATTTTTGGTATCAAGGCCTAATATGATTTGTAAAAATGGATGAACGGCATGGATGAAACACATACATCATGGTGGGACCCATAGAAACCAGACCAACATCCAAAAACTGAGTTACTCGCCCCAATCATGTTACATATGAGAAAGATATTGGGCAAACAAGATTGATCAATAATTTGAGTGAATTTTGATTTAAACATCTGAAGTTATTACTCTTCAATCTGGACTGATCAGATTGTCCAAAAACGGTTAAAGGTTGTTCATAATATCAAAAATATATGAATGAATAGAAAACACAAACATCAGCTTGATCCAAAACTTCTATGGCCTTGAGAAATTTTAAATGGTAGAGGTTCAATCACACCATTTCCTGTGGTGTGGTCCACTTGAGCTTTGGATATGCTTCCTTTTTGTTCTTTAGACCTCAAATTATCTGTTAACATGGATGAATGGAGTGGATAAAATAAATAAATAACGGTGGACCCCATAGAGTTTACTCTGGTAAGGGTAACGAGTAACTCACTTAAATGTAATGGAGAAGGGTTTCCTTAAAACATTCATAATCATATATTGGGCCTACGTAAATGTGATTCATATATCCAACCCACTCATCATGTGTGTCCCACTTGGATGAGGAATCAGACCAAGTTTCAACCGCATCCACGTCTGTATTAACTTATAAACAGATTGGATCTCAAATAAACATCGCGATGAGCCCTAAGAAGGTTTCAATAGTGGGTGTCACTATCCCACTCTTTTCTATGGTGGGTCCACTTGAACTTTGGATTTGCCCCATAATCAGATGCACCATTCCATGGTGGGCCACGAGCTTAAAAATAAAGTCAATCCATGATTTGGGTGGGCCACACCACATACTATAGTTGAGAGGGTTACCCTCCCATTAAAACATTCATAATCATTTATTGGGCCTACCTAGATGTGGTTCATAGATCCAGCCCATTCATTATGTGTGTCCCACTTGGATGAGGAGTCAGACTAAGTTTCATACACATCTAAAACTCATGTGGGCCCCACCAAATGCTTTTATATATTTTATGGATGTCTTCGCATAGTTTTAAATGCTATGGCCTTTTGAGTTTCTTATATGGTGATTTTTGGACTTAAAGGGGACACATCAAATACATGGTCTTTGATGTTCTACACACATCATGGTGGGGCGCACCTGATTAACCTCATGGGAAGTTCCCATAAGGTGACCTTATAGTACCATTTCACTATTTAGGTAACTCCTTCATGAGTGTTACTCTAACCAGTGTAGGGCCCACCTTAATATATTTTATGTATATCGACACCATCCATATATTTTTCCATCATATTTTAGGATGTGATTTCAAATCACAAGAACTCAATAATCTCAATGTGGGCCATATCGATCAAAACAATGATGAATAACTATTAAAAACCTTTTGAAGGCCACAAAAGTTTTGGATCAATTTGATCTTTGCAGTTTACCTTCATCTAGATATTCTTTACATTATCAACAAGTTGGATTGCAAATAAACATTAATAAAACCTTACGATGGGCTCTTTATAATTTTTAATGGCGAGGTACTATATTATCATTCTTTCTAGTGGTGTGGTCCACTTAAGATTTAAATCCACACAATTTTTATATAGAAGCCCAAAAATGGGTTGGAAAAACATAGGGGCGGCAAGGATATACAACACATCATCAAAATCTCACTTTTGTTATCTAACTTTTCAATTTTTCTTGTCAAAATAAAAAATCTAGTTTTCTTTTTTAAAATATATTTTTTTTTACAATTTGTCAATTTTTTCACAAATTTGTTTAATTTCTTAAATTTTCTTTTTCAAAATATCATTTTTTTTAAATATCACTTTTGTTATATAACTTTTCAATTTTTCTTGTCAAAATGCAAAATCTAGTTTTCTTTAAATTTTTTTTTTTTTTTTCAATTTGTCAAATTTTTCACAATTTTGTTTAATTTTTTAAATTTTCTTTTTCAAAATATCATTTTTTTATCGAAATCTTGTTATATAACTTTTTAATTTTTTTTGTCAAAATACAAAATCTAGTTTTCTTTTTAAAAATATATATATTTTTTACAATTTGTTAATTTTTTCACAATTTTGTTTAATTTTTTATATTTTCTTTTTCAAAATATCATTTTTTTATTGAAATCTTTTTTTTTCAAAGTTATCAACATTATTCAAAGTTCTTATTTTTTTTTTTTTTTCAAAATGTAGAATTTTATAAAATCAGTTTTTTTTTTTTTTTTTTTTAAACTTTGTTAATTATTTTTTCTAAACCAAATAGTTCAACTTGTACATGAGCATTAGAGACGGTTAAGGACCGTCTCTAATACAGACGGTCTTCCACGGTCCTAGAAGACGGCTAAGGACCGTCTCTAATAGAGACGGTCAGTAACAGTCTCTAATAGAGACGGTCATTGACAGTCTCTATTAGAGACGGTCAATGACAGTCTCTAATTAAGACGGTTTTTGACAGTCTCTAATAGAGACGGTTTTTGACAAGACAATAAGACGGCTAAGGACTGTCTCTAATAGAGACGGTCTTTGACAGTCTCAAATTACAAGTAAAAGACGGTCAATGACGAGTCTCTATCTGGACGCGGCCGATAGCCGTCTCGGATATTGCATATAAAACAGTCGAAGACCGTCTCTAATACGGACGGTCTTTGACCGTCTCAGATGACCTATATAAGACGGTTAAAGACCGTCTTAAATTATTTGCGGACGCAAAATATTTAAAGACAATATTAGGGACGTTCAGAAGCCGTCCCTAATTTTAGAGACGGTTTACGACCGTCTCTAAAGTGTCTTTAAACCAAGCAATTTTAGAGATGGTCCAGAACCGTCTCTAAATCCGTCATTTTTTTCCATTTTTCACGTAGTGTATAGGGCCCAATTGTTTGGCTCAAATTGGGTCACACATGAGTCGGATGCGATTCAATTCGAATTGAACTACTTTGACCCTAGGCGATGAGATAGATCATGCTAGACCGAGAAGCTTACAAATCAATTGTCTATTCAATTACTTGTCTATTGAGATTAGGCAATTTGTGAAAGGGAGGGTTCGCCCTCTTTTTATTACGTTTTAGTCAAAATGATTTCAATATTTGCATAATATGACTGTAATTTAACAATGTAATAATAAAAAAAGAAGAAGAGATAATTGGATAAAATTTAAAATTGCATTAATTATTATACAATACATATACCTACAATCAGCTTCTACAAGGATAATTTGTTGGTAGCCCAATAGAGACTAAGCTTTGTAACAGGACAATTGTCTAGTAATAGGATAGCGATCATCTTGAAAGATGGTGATCGTCTGTTCAAAAACTGGGCATAAGCCAAGCACATAGAAAGATGTCACCTTAATGGAGAAAGGTGCATGCATAGCGACAACCTATTAGAAGCCCGGCATGAGGCAAATTTTCTAGGTGAGATAGTCAACAGAAACTAACTACTTTCCTTATAATCTAACAGTATGGCGTAAATGGTAGGATCCTAAACTACTATCTTCCTTATTGTCAAGCGTTGTGACATGGATGAAGAGAATTACACAAAACCTAAGGCTACAACCCATGTTGACGAGCAATCGGGGAATTAAACTCAAATAAAATAAAATAAAAATAAGCATCCATGAGGGTGGAGGTAGACAGTGTTGTATTGGCAGGAGCTTCGAGTAGTTGGTTGGAAGCTTTCTTCATAACAATTACGCCATGTGTCTGAGGTTCATGTAACCGTTTAAGCCACTAAGTAATCGCCGCCTATCAGTCTTTATGATGTATATAAAACGGTTACGGCCTTTTATGAAGCGAGGTAGTTATGTAACCGTTCTACTATTTTCTTTATTATGTATTGTTATTAAAGTGGTTAAGCCACTAAACAATTGTACCTCTTATATTTTGTCATGTGTGAATGGTGGTTATTTTGTCTTATCATGTTGATCTTGTGGCATGTGTTCCATGACCACAGATATTTTAACTCAATCTTTATCCGATTTCTAACGATTATTCTTCCTCCAGCTGTGTCAGTTGTCAGTCGTTGGTTATTAGTAATTTGTGTTGTTATTTTGACTATTTCTCTTGTTACTCCATCCATTTTTGCCATGGTTGGTTGTCAGTTGTTAATAGCCAAAATTGGTCATAAAGATGAAGTGAGGTATTATTGGCACGTGGCATCTTCTAAGCCATACAAAATGTTACAAAATCTGGTTGGATACACCGAAAATAAAAAAAATAATAATAGAAAAAATAGCAATTTCACTAGGCTGAATCACGTATAAAATACGCTGTCCTTAAAGCGTGATTCGTCCCCTTATCACTTCGATGGGTTACTGAGACAATTGCTTCCGAGGATAAGACAAGCCTTATCACGGATCCGGTGTGCGTGACAATCACGATAGGTCCACTATGGAACAATTTAACGCAATAGATTTCTTGATGATTTAGGCGGTCGAGATGATCACGGTGTTCTTTAGGAGCTATGGAATTTGTATTTTTATCGATGGGAGAGATGGTATGTTGAGATGATGAAATCGGTGGAATGGTCCGGTTTATATAGGCCTTAGGTTTTAGACCCGTTCTTTGTGTGATATCAATGGTCCGAACGTTTGAAAACGTTTCGCCGTTGTCCATTAATTCCAGACGTTTCGGTCATTAGATCGAGAAGATCGACCGTTAGATCATCTGGCCCGTCCGTTTTCGGACCGTTTGGCTTTCAAGGCGAGAGCCGTTTGTAGAAACCGGTGGACGTTTCGGATACAAGATCCGGACCGTTCTCAGTCACCTATAAAAACCCAGGCTCATTTCAGATCCGCACTGCCCTAAGGCTCTGACCAGACCCATTGCACTGGACCCATCGCACCGCGATCGCACCGGTTAGCGTAAGGTCGCGAAGGAGCGACCCCTCTGCGACACGATGCGGACGTGCGAAGTGCGCCATCTAGCGCCTCTGCCTCCCGCCTCACGCCCACGCCCTCGCGCCCGTGCCGGGTGCCCGGAGCCCGAGCAGCAGGCGTGCGTAGGCGTGTGTTGTTCGGTGCCGCCTTTGGAACACGCAACCTAAGTTTTATCTCCTCAAAAAGCTCCAAGTAAGAATACCTTTCACAACATCTCATATAAACCACAAAAGTTTCTTTTACATTTCCGATGTGGGACAAAGCACACACACCGCACTTTTAATTCAAAAAATTCAAAATACGTTTTGGCGGGAAAATCCCGAAATTTTGAAAATTCGAATTTTGTTTTTATTATTTGTTAAAAACCACTAATTTTTCAATAATCCCCCACTGGTTTTTTTAAAATAATGAAAACTCTGTCAGAATAATAACAGTTATTATGCATAAAGAAAGATATCTTGCGATTTGAATCTTTCCTTAGTGTAAGCATCTTAAAGTTATTTGAAATTCTGGTTCTTGTGACATTGAACCGATTATTCTATATGATATAAGCGAAAATGCTACACACATAATAGCTCATGCGTTAAGTGTTCCTTTATAATCTTGCTTAGCACTTTTAATGGCCATGTGCTTATCCTGTTTCATGAACGATCCCGAGATAACTCTAAGTCTCTGAGAAGCGGCACCACTTCTACGTTCACATAGGTGAAATCCTTCCAAGTGTTTAGTTAAAACACTTGTCTGTTTATTTGGACTTCATTAAGAGTTTAATACTCATCCCTCTCTTGTAAACGTAAAGACTATCATTCCGGATGAGGTTTTTATCTTATTTAGTGCTGAAACTTTTCACTAATCAGTAAATTGTTGTTACCCATTAAACTCAATATTTAGAGATTTTCTAAATTAGGGTTGGGTTTCTTTCACTTGTGAAACTTTGAGTAAAGAGTTTCAACCCCATCCCTCTAGATGTTGTCCTTACTACCTCTCTCGTTAGAGGTTTAGTAAAAGGATCAGCCAAGTTATTACTTGACTTTACATATGAGATCGCAATGATTCCATCTTGAATCAATTGCCTTACATAGTCATGTCTCAAACTTATGTGTCTGGACTTTCCATTATAAATACCGCTATAGGCTCTCGCTAGGGTGGCTTCACTATCACAATGAAGTGAAACAGCCGGTATAGGCTTCGCATAGAAAGAGATTTCTAAAGAAGATCCCTTAACCACTCACCTCTTTTCCTGTAGCAACCTAAAGCTATGAACTCAGATTCCATAGTTGAGTGCGTTATGCATGTTTGTTTCTTGGATCCCCAAGATCTGTTGCACCTCCTAGGGTGAATATCCACCTGTAGTGGACTTGTTGTCCCCGCACTCGATATCCAACTTGCATCGGTATATCCTTCCAATCTGCTGGAAATTCGAGTAAAATAACCCTAGTTCTTTGGTTTCTTTAAGATAACCTAGAACTCTACTTATTAACTTTCGGTGTTCAACACTAGGATTACTTGTAAACTGCTTAGTTTACTCACAGCGTATCTTATATCGGTCTTGTGCATTGCATTGCATACATAAGATTTGCCTATAGCACTAGCATACTCTAGTTGTGCAATTGCTCTTCCCTTTGTTTTCTTTTAACTTAATACTTGGATCAAACGGGGTCTTTGCCTCTTTAATATTCAAGTGATTAAACTTGTTTATTATTTTCTCAATATAATGAGATTTGGCATAATGCTGAAACCCCCACTATGTTTTTTAACTTTGATACCTAATATGGTATCCACTTGTCCAAGATCCTTCATTTTGAAAAGCTGAAGAAAGAAACTTTTTGGTTTGATTTACACCTTCCATTTTATTGCGATTATTAACATATCATCTACATACAAGCATATGATTACTATATAATCATTACATACTTTGAATATATGCATTTATCAATGATATTATGTTCAAAACCATAAAGAGAACTTTAGAATCAAATTTATCATGCCCTTTGTTTTGGTGCTTGCTTTAACCCATACAAAGACTTAACTAGTCTACATACTTTTCTTTCATTTCTGGTAGAACAAACCCTTACGGTTGTTCCATGTAAACCTCCTCATCGAGATCACCATTCAGAATCTTTGTCTTCACGTCCATTTGATGGATATGAAGATGATGTATGGATCTTAGAAAGCGAATAAGATCTAATCGATGTTATTCGAAAGCTCTTTGGAAGTAAGTGTCAAAATAATCGATTCCTTCTTTTCGTCGGAAACCTTTAGCAACTAATCTTGCCTTAAAGGTTTGAATTGTACCATCGGTGTGATATTTCTTCTTAAATACCCACTTACAACCTATTGGTTTGGAACACGGGGGTAGATTTACCAATTCCCATGTTTGGTTAGATATTATGGAATCCATTTCATCATTAATAGCTTCTTTCCAAAAAGCGGAGTCTCTTGAAGACATAGCTTCACTAAAGGTTTTAGGTTCATCTTCTATAGTTAAAACCATAGGTATTTTCCTAATCACCTTCTCTCTATCACCCTCTACTAGATGAAAGGAGAGTCGTTGAGAGTCTATTTGATCAGGATCAAGACTCTTTTCTACTCTCGCTCTTTGACTCTACGAGGTTCACTAGGAGAAATTTGTCTCTTTATTAGTGTTTCTTTTATTATTCTATTAGGAGATTGAATCTCGGCATTCTTTTCCTCTATGAATACTGAGAATTCTCAAAGAACTCTACATCTCTAGACTCTATAATAACATTGGTGTCTAAGTCAGAAGTCTATAGGCCTTACTATGTTGTGCATATCCTACTGAGGACGCACTTGATAGCTCTTGGTCCTAACTTAGTTCTTTTGGGTTACGGAGTTTAATATGCAAGACACCCCACACTCTAAGATACCCTATGTTTGGTTTTCTTCCTTTCCATATTTCATATGGAGAGGTCTTGGTTTTCTTAGATGGAATTACATTTAAAACATGACACGCGGCTATGAGTGCTTCTCCCCATAGGTTTAATGGTAAGCGTGCTTGTATTAGCATTGAGTTGACCATTTCTACTAAGGTCCTATTTTTTCTTTCCGCTACACCATTTTGTTGTGGTGTATAAGAGGCGTGTACCTTGATGAATTATGCCGTGTTCTTCACAATAGTTAGAAAATTCATTAGAGAAATATTCTCCACCTCGATCACTACGAAGGATTTTAACATTTTTATCTAATTGATTTTCTACTTGATTTATAGATCTTGAATGCATTAAATGCTTCATCTTTCGATTTTAACGGATATACATACACATATCTTGAACAATCATCTATAAATGTTATAAAGTACCTTTTACCTCCACGGGTAAGAACGCCATTTAGTTCACATATGTCGGTATGCACTAGGTCTAAAATTTGAGACGATCTCTCAACGCTAGAGAATGGTTTCTTGATTATTTTAGACCTTATGCATACTTCACATTTATCTTTGTCACTATCGTTATATGATATTAAGCCATTCTTAGCCATGAGTTTTAAGGTCTTTGTAGCCAATATGGGCTAGTCTACCATGCCATAGCGTTACAGACTCAACCACGTAAGCGGAAGAATTCTTTTCATTCAAAGATAATTTGATCATCCCATTACAAGCATATCCCTTACCCACAAAGTTCCCATTCTTGGACAAGATCAACTTTTTGATTCAAACACAACCATAATCCCGGGTTTGCTTAAGAGATCCCACGAGACAAGATTCCTCCTTATGCGGGACATGCGATGACGTTGGTCAGAATTACCTTTTTTCCAGAGGTAAAGATTAATTCCACGGTTCCTTTGCCTGCAACTTTCGATCGTCCTTCATTTCTCATTTGAACCTCTTGACCATTAGTCTCGTCTTCATAGGTTTTGAAAGAAGATCGATCGTTGCATACATGGACTGTGGCTTTGTATCATACCACCAACCAGGAATTTTCTCTTGAACTAGGTTCACTTGTGACCATTGCTACGATTTCATCGTCTGCGCATTAGCCTCTTTCTTAGGCTTTTTTCGGTCCCTCTGACTCGGGCGAAATGCGGTCTTGCCGCATGAACATAGCAAGCTCCCTTAGGTTTGCCGTTTTTCTTCTTTTGGGTTTTCTTGAATTTCCCTTGATCTTTGTTAGGTTTAAGGGAATCGCTTTCTCATAGGAATTATTTTGAAATGGTAGTTTCTCTGCGTTAACCTTGGATGAGGATGCACCATTAGCGTCATCCTTTTTGTCTCGATTCTGAGATTCTTCTTCTATCGAAGATGCTTACGGATTTGTTCTAGGGTAAACTCTTGATTTATGCGTGCTTCTTCTGTAGTCTTTCCGGCTCGGAGGCAATTTTGCGATTATAGCTCAGGACTTGAAAGGATTGAGGAAGATCGATTTTTATGGCTTTTATTTTATTTACAATAAGTCGCAATTCTTGAATTTGGGCAACGGCGGTAGATGGGTGTCTACCATCGTGAAGTCAAAATACTGGCAATTAGAAACTTACGAGTACCTTCCTCTTGACCTTGTATTTGTATTCGAGTCGCTCCATATTTCTTTTCGCCGATGTGGTCCCGTGTACAAATCGTACGGTCGATCAGAGAGAGCATTAAGGATGTGGCCACGACACAACTTGATTCATCTTCTGGCGTTTGATCCTAGCGACCACTTGTTGCAGAGTGTCTGTTTCCTTTGCTTGAGCAGAAGGTGGAGAGTCGGTCCGAGGATGTAGAAGATCTTGAAGCGATCGTGAGAATTTGATTTATCCGCCATCTAGTGAAATTTGAACCATCGAATCGGTCCAATCGGATCAGATCCTGGTTCATCAGTTTGACTGATGCAACACTTTCGGTGTCCATGGAATCACGCTTTAAGAATGTTACAAAATCTGGTTGGATACACCGAAAATAAAAATAATAATAATAGAAAAAATAGCAATTTCACTAGGCTGAATCACGTATAAAATACGCTGTCCTTAAAGCGTGATTCGTCCCCTTATCTTGGCGATGGGTTCTGAGGCAATTGCTTCCAGGATAAGACAAGCCTTATCGGATCGGCGTGCGAGCAATCACGATAGGTCCACTATGGAACAATTTAACGCAATAGATTTCTTCGAAGATTTAGGCGGTCGAGATGATCACAGTGTTCTTTAGGAGCTATGGTTGTATTTTTATCGATGGGAGAGATGGTATGTTGAGATGATGAAATCGGATTTGGAATGGTCCGGTTTATATAGGCCTTAGGTTTTAGACCCGTTCTTTGTGTGATATCAATGGTCCGAACGTTTGAAAACGTTTCGGCCGTTGTCCATTAATTCCAGGCGTTTACGGTCATTAGATCGAGAGAAGATCGACCGTTAGATCATCCTGGCCCGTCCGTTTCGGACCGTTTGGCTTTCAAGGCAAGAGCCGTTTGTAAGAAACGGTGGGACGTTTCGGATCAAGATCCGGCCGTTCTCGATCACCTATAAAAACCCAGGCTCATTTCGGATCCGCCACGCCCTAAGGCTCTGACGACCCGGACCCATTGCTGGACCCATCGCACCACCATGCCCACCTGCTGCCTCGCTCACGCCCACGCCCTCGCCGTGCAGGTGCCCAGAGCCGGCCAGAAGGCCTTGCCAGCGTGCGTGTGTTCAGTGCTTCGCCTTTGGAACACGCAACCTAAGTTTTATCTCCTCCAAAAAGCTCCAGTAAGAATACATTTCACAACATCTCATATAAACCACAAAAGTTTCTTTTACATTTAGATGTGGGACAAAGCACACACACGCACTTTTTAATTCAAAAAATTCAAAATACGTTTTGGCGGGAAAATCCCGAAATTTTGAAAATTCGAATTTTGTTTTTATTATTTGTTAAAAACCACTAATTTTTCAATACAAAATGCACCCTTGTTAATAGCCAAAATTGGTCATAAACCCCCATGTTTCTTTGTATTCAAAAAATGTTAAAGGACTTTTTTTTTTTTTTAAATGAAAAATCGTGCTAACGTTTTTATGTGGCAACTCCCCATGACCACTCTACTTGTGGTTCTTGAGCCATGGGGTTCACTAATGGAGGAGCACAAGAGGCTGCCCCCTGGGTTGTTCAGTCCCAAAGTTGAATCGCCCCCAATATTCATATCATAAGGGATATTCTCATAGGAGTGAAGATAATCTTTTTACCATCTTTAACGAAAATAAAAATATTATCCCAACTTTTGTGTGTGGCATTAATATCATGCTATCATAGTCGACCAAGCAGCATGGGACAAACTTCCATAGCAATCACATTACACATTACTTCGTCCTTATAATATTAAATATAAAAGAGTGACATTGTTTAATTATCTTTGTTTCGCTTACCCCTTAATCCATCTAATCATATATGGAGAAGGGTGTCTTTCTGTCTTCAGTTGCAGTTTTTCCACCATAATTTTTGACATGAGATTCGCGTTGCTCTAACCATCAATGATAATATCACATACTATTTGGTTCACTGTGCACCTTGTTCGAAAGATGTGCCATTGTAGATATATCTCCTTTGGTGTGTACAACAACTTTCTCACAATCAGAGGCATGTAATTCACCATTATCAGGTGGTGACCTTCGATTTATCGTTGGTGTCGCACCATGAACATGATGGTTGCGAGCTCCGTCGCCGAATTCATGTTGTCTATCATTACGAACATAGGTTTTTCCTAAAACTTTCATCAAATGGTCAATCCCTTCTTGCAATCCTTGCATATTCTCTCATTGGAAAGCTACAAATGTCGTCGTTGTGATAAAAGATTGTTCCCTAGAGCACCATCCATGGAATTGTTACTCGAACCATCGTTAGATGGCATCAAACCTACAAAAAATGCCGTTCTAATGCCAATTGACATAAGGAAGAATATGAAAAAGTGGAGAGAAATGTCATCGTCTTTTTCAAGTAGTCAAAACCTTGAATTCACAAGAAAAAAAAATAAAAACCTAAATATTTTTATTGAATAATACGTAATGTGTTTTTCTTGATAACCCACTAATAAAGAAAAAATAAAACTCTAATTAATAAGTACTGAAAATAGGAAAATTATAACCTAACAAAAGTCCTAATTCAACTATAATAAAACTTACCTGAAATAGTAAGTTTATAAAAATTAAAAAAAAAAAAAAAACATAAAATCCTAAATTAACTATCCTAAAAGAGTCCTAGCATGATTACAAGTAATTTCTATAAAAAAGATGAAAATCTAAAACTCTAAAAATAAGGAAATATGATGTATATCAAAATTACTAAAAATAGTAAATTTTTAAAATTGTTTTTGAACTAGAAGTGTGTGTTTTCTCATAAAACGGATAGGCGCAACCCACGCCATGGGTCTATTAACCTCGGAAGGTCTGTTACAATAAAGATTTATAGGTCGTGCATCTGGATACCCGAATCAAAAGTTATGGTCAATTTACAGGTCATACTTCAGACGACAATTTCACCCTATCCGGATTGAATTTCTTCAAACCGGATGGGTCGCAGCCCAATTACATCATGACTATGGAGGATTGGGCTCAGATTTGACAAATTACTTCCACTTCTATTAGGCCTTCTTTTGCTCTAACCATGCTAGGAATGTATTTGTGCCACATCCTCAGAGAGAGAGAGAGAGAGAGAGAGAGAGAGAGAGAGAGAGAGAGAGAGAGAGAGAGAGAGAGAGAGAGAGAGAGAGAGAGAGAGAGAGAGAGGCATTAAGAGGAAATGAGAGATTTTTTGGAAGGAAAACTTTTTAAGAAAGAGTGAAAGGTAGAAAAAAATTTTGAAAAGTTAAAATTTTGGACAGTAGAAATGCTGCTTGGCTGGGCTGATGAGCTTTGGACAGCAAAGTCCAAGCCTGGCCGCTTCATAAACAAGCTTGTGTTTTAAGCCTGAACCTGACCCTCAAGCTTGATACTCCAGCCCAAGCCCAACTCGAGGTAGGCCATCTTGGCCCATTGAAAGCCCTACTCAAAACTCAAGTGCACCACACCAAGTTTCGGATAAGGCTGCTAATTAGAGCTGCATGTACATCAGTCGAATCGAGTCGAGCTTGGCAAGCTCGAACTTGGCTAGAAAATTTTTCGAGCTTCAAAAACCAGCTCGACTTGGTCCGAATCCAATTTCGAGTAGAGCTTTTCCGAGTTGAGTCAAGCAAACTGACCGTGCTAACTCAACTCGTGTACAGCTCCACTGCTGATATTTGATTTTTCCCTCAATCCGAGTGGAACTCACCTTATGAATGGGTTGGATAGCACACCTTATGAATGGGTTGGTTGGCACGTAAACTCAAGTGGACCACATATGTGCACTTTTACATCTGGGATAATATTCTACGGTAGAAATTATTTTTATGATTGAACTCGCTGATAGGAGGGGATATTAAAATAAAAATAAAAATCTAAAAATTCACTCTTTTCCTAATAGAGCCGCCCTGTATAGCCAAGACCAGGGTCAAGCCTTACAGCCCCCGGGCCAGGCTTGGGCCAATCTTGACCTAGCCCTGCCCAGCCCATTGCAACCCTACTTAAATATTATACTCTCTCTCTCTCTCTCTCTCTCTCTCTCTCTCTCTCTCTCTCTCTCTCTCTAGCGTGCCACCCATATCACAGATTCCATGCCATCGTGCATGCATGTAGCTCCACTAGCTCCACAATCACATAAAATCACAATAAATCTAAATTGCAAAGCTCCCTACCAAACACCCTTTATAAAAGACATAGGAAGAGCCCATTCCATTCCACATCCCTATTTGTCTCGCCCAACTCCCAACCCTACACAATGGCACTCAACCACCTCTTACTAGCATGCTCTCTCCTCTCCCTATCACTAGCCGTTTGTGCCCATCTGGGCCCCACCTCTTATGGGTATGGCCCACAATCAGACATTAAGTATCCACTGGCTGATGAAGACAGCAAGCATCTCACGAGCATCGGCGTACGAGGAGTCGTGCAGTGCCGATCTGGCCTCAAGCTCGGTCCTCTTCAAGGTGATTTGCCAGGGCCTATGTTGTGAGTTTGCCACTATTTACTGAAGGGTGGAACTCGTCTGCTGTATGTGTGGCACACGTGCGTATTGATCTAGACTGCCCAAATTTCGGGTCCTATCACACTGACCGCTAATGATTGCTAGGATTGTCTGATCAGTGTTGTGATTCAATCACAAATGGGCCAAAGATTTGAATGGTCTAAGATTGGTCTAAGATCTCTTTTATATTATTTTCACCACTGTCCCTAGATCTGCACACGTGTCTGAGATACGGACCCTTCATCTTACCCTTCATCTTATGTGCCTCATTCTGGGGGATGATAGCCCATAAAATAATGCCAATGGTCCCAATTCCCAACATCCGGCTAGTGGCCTTTAGGATCAATTTCGACCATTGATCAATCTTTTCTTCCATCATAAATCCTCCATTTGGATGATGCGAGCTTTGGGCTATGCTTATCCACAATGAGGCCCATTGGATGAACGATCCAGATTTCTACACGTGCCACATAGCAGATTAGATTGGTAGAATATTCATTTCACACGGCATTACCCATAAAATACAGTCTTAAATTCCAATGTGTGGTGCCCAACGTGATTCGGGCATTACATCCTATCCGTCCATTTCCCTCACGTTCTCCGTGGTACCCAATAATCAGGTCCATCCAACACTTAGGTGAGCCACATCATAAATCATTCCTAAAATCACATGGTGTGGTCCACCTGAATTATAGAACGGATTGAAATCTTCAAATGTCCATTCATCCCGCTGGGACGCACCTACTGAATGGACCAGATGGCATATACAGAACATGGTTAGCCCACTCGAGTTTTGGATGGGCCTGATTTTAGAAATAGGAAGATCTTGAGGGGGCTCACATGATGAGCGGATTGAATGTCACTCACACATCAAAGTGGGACCCACACATTGTGTTGTAGTTAAGCTTTTCAGTGGCCATAGCTGTATCCATCAGCCATGGGCGGGTCTGGACTCGGGTCCTTTAGCCTGCCCCCAGCAACAGCCCATTTACCATGATACTGACTGTTTAACCCACTTTTCTGAGTTGACTCGGACCGGGTCAATCCGATCCGGTTATGCCCAACATGGACGAGTCACCCCCTGACTCGGCTGAGTCCCAACACAACCTAGGACCAGATGAGTCGTCCAAGTACCGAGTCTTCAAACCATTTTCAACCTGTCTTCCAATTTCACGTGTAGAATGTTGTTAGGTTTGAGGCGGAAAGAAATAATAATAATAATCACTTAAAGTAGGTTTAAGTCGCGTTATGATGCCACTATCTTTAAGGCAATATTCGCATCCTACTGATGATTAAACCAATCTGCAAGAGGGTAACACCTAATCCGCCTCCAAAATAAAATAAGCATCTTTTTTAAGATCGGAGAAATGTGGGCTTCGGCCTGCAAAATTGAAAGATCGCATCCTAAACACACTTTTACAATGTACACCCTTGACTTTTATATTGTTACAACTTACCCTCTGAAAATTGTTTGTAATTTACTGCCTGAAAAACTGTTGGCAGTTTAATGCTTGAAAACCATAACTTTTCAAAAAACCATCCAAAACCGTATATGGAGAAGGGTAAGAAGATGAAGAGGAGATTGTTGGAATCGTTATGTGTGGATTGACCTAAAGATGTGTTTCTATAGAATCACAAGAGATGCTTTAAGACCCTTTTTCATAAAAAGACATTTTCTTCTATAGTGTCTTTTCAACAATAGCATCCCTTACTACCATTTCAAATTCAAATGATGTTCCATTTACCAAGAGAAACCACCATTTACAAATGAATGGTCACCAATAATCGCCAAAACCCACAACTCTTTTCCCAAATTTTCTTTTATAAATTAAAAAATCTTTTTTCTTATTTTGACAAAAAAAAAAAAAAAAAACCCAACAAATGCTTTGTGCCAATGTAGGAGCTGTGGTGAGAGTGACTTGCATGGGCCATGATGAAAATGGCAATGACCTGGCTCCCTACACCATCTTGTGCAAACCAACCGATGAAAACGGCAACTTCTTCGTGGCATTGGCTCTCTCGGAGATGGACCGTCTTTCGGAGTGCAAGGCGTACCTCGAATCCTCACCATCGGAGACCTGTAACGTTCCCACCGATGTCAACAACGGAATGAGCGGCGCACTTCTGGGTTCTTACAGTCTTCTCAACGACAAGAAGACGAAGCTATGCATGGTCGGGCCATTCGTTTATACGACGGGACCCCACACTGTCGGCAAAGGTTATTAGAGAGTGATTAAGGAAATGCTAATTATGTGGTGTTGATCATTTCATCCAAAATGTTGGTGTTTTATGGATAGTATTGTTGATTCATGAAAGCATTGTTTGATGGTACACAATAAAAATACCATTGGGTATGGTTTATGTTGTTGTTTATTATTTCTATTTGCGAGGAACTATTCAATACATCGAATGCATTTATATAGGGATAGTATCTAATGCAAATGTTTTCACCATAATTATAGTACAAAAAGTTGTTATGGGCCCACCGTCATGTGTTAATGACATCCACTTGGACTATCATCCATGTTGCATAGGCCTAAAAATCAGGCTAATCTGAAATGCAGGTGGGCCACAGCAACAGGAATAGTCGAGAGGGAGACACCCACCATTGATTTTTTGGATGGCTCATTGTGTTGTGTATAAGCCATCCAATGCATTCAATTCAAACATTTGGGCATTTAAGTGTTTCACATGAATGCATAGAATGGCACATACACAGCACAGTGGAACCTTCATGAATCAATGGTGGGCAACTCCTTCCCTACTATTTTTGTTGTTTTGGCCCACCTAAGTTTTGGATTGGTCTGATTGTTTGATCCAGAAAGGTCGTGTTAGGGCCAGGCTGGGCCTGGGTTGTCTTGGGTGTGGATTTGGGCCTAACGGGTCAGCTCTATTCAAATTTTTTATTTTGCTTGACCCGAGCCTAGCCCATTGACATCCCTAGGTGGCATGCTTGATTGTCCGAGTGGATGTCATCAACACATCATGGCAAAGCCCACAGCCATTTGCACTATAATTGCGGTGAAAACATTTGTACTTGATAGTTCCCCCAACGATCCCACATGGGATGTGTCATGATGTGTGATGGACATTCATGTCGTGCATTTGGTAGGTCTCTTATAGATTGAGGGATGTGCCAAAAATCAACTGTATCCTAAACTTAAGTGAGCCATACCATCAAAAACTATAGAAATCATGTCTAAAACATCTAAAAGCATTTGGTGAGGCCACCTGAGTTTCGAAATGGCCTGAAATTTGGTGTGACTCCTCATCCAAGGAACGCGCACAATGGATGAGCTGGATGTCTAAAACACATCGCATTAGGCCCTATGTACAATCAGAAAAGTCCAAATGGGTGTACATCCACTTTAAATTGTTGTATGTAGTGTAACTCATCTAAGTAATGGATCAACCTGATTTTTAGGCCCACTGCTCATCATGGAAGCTTACATCTGATTAGTAAGATGGATGTCACTGAAACATCACAATGGGCCCATAGGTCTCGGAAGCTTCCCATGAGGTTGACCTCATAGTCCCTTTTCTCACGACGTGTGTGTTTGTATAGATAGAGAGAGAGTTCCACCATTCCATTCCTTGTCAATTCTATTTAACTCATACTCAATACAATTTTAATGTAAGATCTCTATAAGGTGGGCCTTATTGATCAAACGGTCTGAATTGTCCTAAAGGTTGGATAATGTGATCGGGTAAACCAGCGGGCCCCACCGCATTGTGATGCTTCTAGAATATCTGCATAAGGGGTGGAATGCTATAGCTGTGATACGCACACAGCTGTTTCAGCGCAACTAGGATTTGGATGCATGTGGAGCCTTGGGGAAAGAGTTTTGATGGGTTACAAACTCTTCACCCCTCTAACCTATATAACAGGGCTGGTCCCCAATCCTACACTGACTGACAGAAGGAAAATTCACAGTGTCTTCTAAAAAGGTATAAGGAAAGGAAGATCCAAGCATTCTAATTCACGTCTCAGATAGCTATGTTATCTTCCTACTTTGATCACCATATTCTATGCAAAGAAAGGTTGTTCGGCGATTCCGTAAATAAGAAATCTAACATCTTCATGACAAACCAACAACACCCTCTATTTGATACTTTCTTAACTCACCAGCCCCATCTGCTGAGGTTCAGGAGAAGCATTCAAGCTGCAGTAGGAGACGAAATAAACTCTTTGGCCTTACAAGCTCTGGTAAGTCCACTCAGCTTATGCAATACAACTTATGCACACACCCCACATGTGTCCTAACTTAATTTTTAAGTAGATCCACCAGTCAAGTCGGCCACCGCCATTTGCAAAGAAATGTATAATTATGAAAAACTTGGCTGAGGTTTTCTAACCCATTCACCTATTTCCAATGGGCTGAATTATTTTTGGGAGTGCATGTACAAAACCAGACCAACCTGATGGATGGGCTTGATCTCACACATATTTGTCATGCTAGCACATGTGGCATGTACATAATCCGTCTTGCACACCTGTTAGGCTAAAGCAAAGGTGCACGCACGACTTTTAAATTCTCGCAGGAAGGATTTATAATTATGTAATCTAATCATCGGCCTGATGTATCACACCGTGGATGAGTGGCTATGGATATTTCAATAATAGAGACTTTGGGGGAAGTTTTCATCCTCAATGTAATTCAATTGACAGACCAACTGTCTAGGATTAAAGAATTATGGGCCCACTTATCAAAATTAAAATTAAATCCTTGCACATTGTTGATGTCAAAATCCGGACCACCCTCCATGGAGCGAGATTGAGCCGAGTCCGGTCCCGCATAGAAAGGTAAGCCAAAGGAAACCCCGACTTGCCGGACCCTCGATACATGCTAGGAACCTCACGCTCACCATTAGAGTAGAAAGAGGGTGCTTTGTTTGCTAAAATGTCTCATATATATATACCTGAGGGTTGCTTAGAACGTGCCCGATTATCTCGGCATGGCTATAGCCACTACGCGAGTGTTACGTGCATGCAGCGACTAGCAGTTACCCGGAGATCGTGTAGATCGTGCCATGAGCACTACTTCTGCCACAGACCAAGCCTCCACCCCAAGTCGACCTTGTGGTCCGACTTTATTATAGTTGGCCTTTGGTTGCACCCTTACTCGGCGACTTGATATATGGGCAACGGGTCGTTGAAGTTGGCTCCTCTGTCCGATGTGGTATTGTAGCTTCGTTTACTTGGCTGAGTAGAACATGGACTTGAAGTAGAGTGTGTTGAGGTTCGACCCGAATGACTCATCCCGAATCCGGGGTCGATGTTACTGATGGGGATTTTTTCCACATTGCTCGACCGGTCGAGCTGGTCGAGTGTCTTGCTCGACCAGTCGAAGGTGGTGCTCGACTCAAAGCCCAGCGACTTATTGAATTAATTCTTCTGTGCTGCTTGACCGGTTGAGGCTTCGTTTGACCAATCGAGAACTCTGTTCGACCAGTCGATGTTACCCAGATTCATGTCTGGATTTTGTGCAGAATTTGTAAATTCGAGGTGGTTTTCACCATGGTGCGGAAGAGAGCTGCCTAAACTATAAATAGGGGTTTATTTTTTGAATGATGAGAGTGTTTTTTTTTTTTTTGTTAAAGGGTTTAGGGCTATCAAAGGTGAGAGAGAGAGAGAGAGAGAGAGAGAGAGGAAGCTTATGGAAGGGAGGTTATGCTCATAGAGGTAATCTATTGCGCACTTGATATCTCCGCACTTCTGTCCTCGTAATTGGTGAGATCTCTCTGTTTTTCTTTTATTCTCTTATTGTTTATCCACTCCTGCGTGAATGAAGAAGATTTGAGCCTCAACGGTTGTAATGTCCTAGTAGAGTTTGATCTAGATGAGATTTGTCGTTTTCGTCCGAGGTTTTCCACGTAAAAATCTGAGAGGGATTGTCTTTGATTTATGATTGTTTTATTATCGCTCACTAGTGTTTTGGGAGGTTAGATCTTAGCTTCTCTATCGCTCACAGATGTCAATCGTCGATCAGGATGATAAGAGAGATGAGAGAGAGAGAGAGAGAGAGAAGGGATAAGGAATGAGGGTCAGGAAAGGTTAGGATTTTGAAAAGAATAAAGAAATGGAGAAAAGGGATGCAAACGTCTAGATAAATTAGAGATTTTACTTTATTTTATAACTATTTATAACAGAAAGTCGAGTTGAGGTTGAGTTTCGAGGCAAGCCGAGTCGAGTGACCCAATACGCATACTCAACTCATTTTTTGACTCGAGCTCCTAGATACCATTCACCTTGACTAGTCTCACTAAATCAATATCAGTCTTAGGTCAGGTATTTTGAATGGATTTCATACAATTCTTATACTTTTACTCCCGTTAAGACGATATATATGGGTTTCATACAATTCTCTATACCTTTACTCCCATTGAGATTTTATATATAAATTTCTATATACTGTTCAGCAGAATACGAGAATTCTGTCACAACACAATTATTGCATTGCCTGACCATTTTTCCATATTTCAATCATGTATTAATGGGTTCGGTCCAGACAAAAATACAAACTCAATTATTAAATGTGTCCGGTCCGAACCTACCTTCACCTTACCCAGCTTGACCCATTTCCATTGAACCATTTACTACTAGACCTACTAAATGAACGGTGGTGATCTTGTACACATTTTTTACAATTGCATATAGGACGCGTTACTCTCACGCTATATTGTCGATGATTAATTGTCTTTCTCACTACCGTTGATTTGAATACCGACATTCAAAGGCTAGGATCATCCAATCTCTGTGTCCCTTGGACATCTCGCCATCCATGGCAAGCCCCACTAGATGAACAGTCCAAATTGATACATAATCCTGCCACGTGTATTGCATCCAGATGGCCATACCATTTTTACCGTTCTTCCAGTTCTATCATACCATCTTGTACGCACAACTCGTCCGGAAAGAAGTTTTACTGAACCTAGCCATAAAGACGTCTGGGTGCAATGTGGTCCATGGTCTAGCACAGGACATGGTCAGATTCTGTTGGACCCCACATAGGCGCTTGGGTTCCATATTCTCTTCAGGAATTATACCTACGCAAATGTGGTAATGGGCAGGGTAGCTCACCTGACCGGACTGGGTCAGATTGAGCCCAGACCCAACCATTGTTTTTTCGAGCTTGGGTTTTGGATGGCTCAGGCCTCAGGTCTTAAATGTTGGGCCACCAACACATTTGCGCCCGTAGCCGTACCTGGTCTGGATCTTTGCACACAATATATGGATTTTTAATATGGACAAGTGGGGCCCCTGGTTTGGTGGTCTGGATAAAGTTGTGGGTCGTGGCCCACCATGAGTGGAATGTCTCAAATGTGCAGCTGATATGAACATCTTGGCATGTTTAACTGCAACATGTGCTGTCTAAGTGGGCCTTACTCACTGGGAGATGGAGAGATGGGTTGTGGCGGTTTCAGGGTAACTGAGTATCCATAACTTTCATAGTTTCTCTTGCGATTTGATAACCGCATGATGTAGAGCAGGTCGCGGATACTTTCATGTCTAAGATGGATCAGAGAAGGCTCGATCAGAAGCAGAAGTCATCAAAATCGTTAGAACCTTAAAATAGGCATATTTCATAATTGCCCATGCCGAATTTGCAAGATTCCATTGTATCGATGATCGAATTCTATATTTATTTCTATTTTTACTATTTTTAGTTTGATTATAACTCTTCATCCATTGGGTTTTAAGAGTTGTGTTTAACATGAAAAGTGTTTAGAAAAATTAGGAGAAAATGTGGTTAAGCCACATCGGACACTTACTACAAACAAAAATTTACTATTTATAGTAAGTTGCGAATTTAAGAGTTTTAGTTGTAGTTATAGTAGCCCTATTTAAAAGGTTGTGAACTCGTTTATTTCATTCATCAATCAAATTATGAATTTTATAGAATTTGTTCATATTTTCCTTGCTTTTTTTCTCACGGATTCGAGAAGTCTCCATGAAGAGTTCAGAGAAACTCTGTGAATTTGAAGTAGTTATCCCCTTGAGGAAGACGGTTAATCGACCTCATCACGCTCATCCCTGTGTCACTGCCCTAGTTGCATTTTTTGTCAAATGTGTTTAGGACTCATGATTAAGGAATCCGATCAAATATATTTTGAGTACCAATTTGTTAAGTGTAGAGAGATCAACCGCTAAGGAGGAGAAGTCGGGCTCCATCACTGCCACACAATTTAATTATCATAATGAAGCATTTGGGAATATCCAACATTCGAACTTCCATCTTCAGCTGCCCTTAGATCCAGAGAATTGCTTTCAAGTAGTTGATTCCTAATAGTTGCCATGCTTTAAAATGAGTTCATCGTTCACAGAAGATAGAGATCTCCCAACCTGTGATGCTCTTTTACATGCTCCATCAACGGTTGAAAGAAATGCCATCCTTCTAGATTATTGAACCACTAGCCCCACGTGCTAAGATGGTATGATATATATGTTCTAAGATGGCCACACCAAATTTCAGGCCATTCCAAAACTCAGGTGGCCCAACTAAGTGCTTTTGAATGTTTTAAGTACTACTCTACATGGTTTTAGATTTCAAATAGGGCTAACTTTTGGAACATACCATAACCTAAATGGGACCCATCAAATACCCAATACGGAAGTCCAACATGCATTATGGGAGGCTTAGAGCTTGACCTCATGGGAAGCTCTCATGAGGTGATCTCTTAAAAGGTACTATGAGGTCAAAGCGATAGGAAGCTTCCCATGAGGTTGGGCTATGTGGGGCCCCCCTTGATGTGTGAAGAACATTCAACCCATTAATAAAATGCACCCTTTTATGGTGGGTCATGGGCCTAAAAATCAGGTCAATCCATAACTTAGGTGGGCCACACCATAGACAACAATCGAGAGTAGATATCCACCCATTGAAATCTTCATGATCATTTATAGGACTCATTGAGATGTGATTTACAAATCCATCCCATTCATTATATGTGTCCCACTTGAATGAGGGGTCACACCAAGTTTTAGCCATATCCAAAACTCATGTGGGCCACAACAAATATTTTTAGATATTTTAAGCATGATTTTGCGGATATCTCATTATCTAGGGGGACCCACCAAATATAGTGTGGATGTCCAATGCACATCACGGTGGGGGCACACAGCTCAACCTCATGGGAAGCTTCCATGATGTTAATACAGAGAGAGGGCGGCGGAAAAGTAAGCTATATTTCTAATACCAACCAAGATGACATGATATTTGAACCGTTCAGGCTAGATCCTTTGATTTTTAGAGGTGAATGTGGGCCATTAAAAGTTTTATTTTGAAAGTCTATAACATACTACCTAACTTATAGAATTAATGTTTCTGCACCTTTTTTTAATGTTTTCATTAAAGTACCTTCCCTCTTATAGAAAGCAATTACAAAAGAGGCGGATTCACTACAAAGCTTTGAATTCAAGAAACAATATACAAAGCCACCATTCACCATCAGATGTCTTTGGAAGGTACGCTTTTTAGCTGCTCCACAGGGGTAGTCTTGTCATTTCAAGTTATTGGCAGGAGATGCCACATATGGTAGGTACCTGAGTAGCCACTAACCAAAGCCAAAGACGACTAATGTTAAAGGAGGCCCACTTTAATATGTGTGTGACATCCAATCCATCCATTATTTGGGAAAAGTCATGCTAGCATATGGTAGGAAAAATCAGGCCAATGCAAAACTAAAATGGGCCACAACATAGGAAAAGTGAGGATGGGGATGCCCACCATTGAAAACATCTTGAGGTCTACCATGATGTATATATCACGTTCAATCCGTTAGCTAGTTGCCCACCAAGATCATGGGAAATCCAAAATATTAACTTAATTGGAACCTTCTATGTGCAACAAAAAGATTTCAACGGTAGGCATCTTATTCTAGTTCTCTCTGATGTGGCCCACTTGAGTAATGGCTCGGATTTAATTTTGGGCTCTTTCTGTAACATAAGCTGATAAAAATGATGGACAAAAGTGGATATCGAACATACTTCACCAACTCTAACTTTTGTTGGTGCAATCTTCCTTCAAATTACAATTAATCCATTACTTGTTTTCAAAGAAAAACACTCGAGACTTCTCCTAGGTAGAGTTGAGCACGAGACTAGGCTTGATTCGTCTGACTCGTTCAGACTCAACTCGATCCGAACCGAATGGGTGAGTCGGTTCGAACTGAGTAGACTTCGCCTAATCCAAACTCAAATCAAGTTAAGTTTGAGTTACTCTGTGACTAGATTTGAAACTTGATCCAATCATACTCGACTCAACTTGGATTCGAGTATATATAGAATAAAAAACTATAATTTCTAAGTATCTCTAACTCTACCTGCTGCACCAACTCTGAACCCAAACTCTCTCTCTCCCTCCCTAGTCCTCCTCTTCCAAGCCTGTCAGCCACCCACCGCCATCACCACCATCCACACACACACTCTCCCTCCCTAGTCCTCTTCTCAGCCACCCACCGCCATCACCTCATCACACTCTCTCTCTCTCTCTCTCTCTCTCTCTCTCTCTCTCTCTCATTTGGTGTCAACTCGACCTGACTCGGTACTTTTGATCGGACCGGACTCGATCTGGATTAGTCCAAGCTAAACCCGGACTCAGATCGGGTCAGGCATGTTGAACTCCGCACCAAGTTGGGTCAGCCCTAACTCGGTCTAACTCAACTCGATGCCCAGCTCCACTCCCTAGGTACCTACCAGGATCATTTTCTCTAACATGGGAGAATTGATTAAACATAAATGAAATCACGCCTTCCATCTAGTACACCCACAATCATTTGACCTTGATCCCAAAACTCTGCCTAATTCAACTCTCAAGTAGGCCACCAAAAAAAAAAAAAAAAAAAAAAAAAGGCCTAAAACTCCTAAATTCACATCATATGCCTACCAGACTTATAAAATATAATAAATTTTAGGCAATTCTTTCATCTTGATGAGGCTCATTAGATAAATGAATTGTTTTGCATATAAACTCGCCCTAATTAGCCCTAGACAAAATAATAAGTTGATGTTCCATCCTAATAATTTCCTACGATGAGACCTACCTGAGTTTTGGATTTTTCATGACGGGTGCAACAGTTACAATGAGGCTTAAATAGCATATGGGCAGGCTGGATCTGATGACAATTCCATACACGTGACTCTTGTACCTAGTGCGGGTACGCTAGCACATTTTATTAGCAAAATCTCCTATTTTATGGGATGCTTGTGTCATTCAGATTTCAATAGGGCAGGATGCATTTGATACCATGGGGCTGCATATGATGCTTGTTACAAAGCACTCTAAATTATATTAGTTTTATCTTTATTTTTTATTACACGTACATTTTATGGGCACTTAATTCCATGATTTCAGTGTTGAATCAGAGTATGCCAGCCACAGCGTCATGAAGCCAGACTCCTCAAATTATGATTAGTTGATGTGTCCTATGCTTCTTTTTTTTTGGATAGTTGTTTTGTTGAATTAGGTACATTGGATATCTTTACTTCTATCTAATGTTCACCAACCCATTACTTAGATGAACTTGGATTGTGGGCCTAAGTAGCCACCGTAATGTATGGGTTTTATCCACACCGTTCATCCGGTTTATCATATCATTTTAGGATATAAGCCTAAAATTGAGGCAGATTCAGGACACGGGGATTAAACTCTCCGGAACCATATAAGTTTTGTATCTGGCTGAAATTTGTATTTTACCTTTATTCATAAGGTTTATGTAACTTCATTATTAGGTTGGATGGAAAATAAACATCACGGTGGTACCTAGAAAAGTTTCAATGGTGAGCATCATTATCAGTGTTTTGCTTCCTGTGGTGTGGTCCAATTGAGCCTTGGATCTACCTAACTTTTGGCCTAGTACATAAAATGCCACGGCAAAATAGATGGACGGTGTGGATAGAACCCATACATCACAGTGGCCACTCAGAGTTCCTGCCCATTCGCAGCTGGAAATGAGAAAGGTAGGACACAATCCACATCGAGTATAGGCAAATGATAATAATTTTTTGCTCATGATGCATCTGCACGATGAGCCATAATTTGGACGGTGTAGATCTCATCAAGGGTCCATCCACATGGTGCTTGGTTAGCATTAGGCACACCAACTAGTCCTCTACCAAGTACTCTATATGGTGGGGCCAGCTTAGGGTTGGTGTGAGAGTTTATTATTATTATTATTAGATACTTTCTCAGAGCAAGAGCATGATGCTCGTTACACAGAGTAAATGCTCACCTGCGTACCTTCTTACGTGGGCACCCGTGCACACCTTTGCACACGTGCCATGGGCACAGAATCTGAACCGTTAATGTGATGCGGCACCCTTTGAAACCTTGTAAATTGACTTTCAGCTTGATACAAAACTTTGTTGGGCCATGCAAAAAAGAAACAGTTTTCTCCCTTGATTTCTATTTCTCTTTGCTATGGCCCACTAAAGTTTTGGATCAGGCTGAAAATTGGGCTTTAGAGTTTCAAGGGGTGCCGCATCACGTGGACCGTTCAGATTCTGTGCCCATGACACGTGTGCAAAGGCACTCATGGGTGCTCGTGTAAGAAGGTGTGCAGGTGAGCATTCCTCTATTACATAAGCCTTATTATGATATTGAATTATACAAATGGCATATATGGACTCAAATGGTAACCACTAAATTGGGAAAACCAAAGTTCCAAAATAAAATTAATTGATTTGTAACGTTTGTTGAAAAAGCATTCTTGGAACAATGACATTTTCATCATTAAAAAGTTGTCTATATTTAGGTAGTATTTTATAAAATTCACTTTCCTTTTTCATTGTCTGAAATTGATGCTGATGGTCACAATCATCCTACTAGCCTGATAGTGCAAGTCAATAAAATGAACGGTTCCGAACATCAGAGCCCACAGTGCGTGGGCCTAGCACAGAGTCAATAACATGAATGGTTCAGATCATCAGAGCCCACAACTCGTGGGCAGCGACGCATGCTGGATTCTGAGTCGCTACATAGTTAAAACGAATTCATTTCAAAATTCAAAGAGGCTATACAGGCTATTGGATATAGTGGGTGACGGGTTCGAGTACCCAGGGTATGATGAAATTCCACTAGCGTGAGTGTGTGGGGGTGTGTGTGCGTGTGTTTTTTAAAAAAGAAAAAAAAAAAAAAAAAGGCTATTGGCTATAGTGGGTAACGGATTGCGTGGTGTGTCATGCACCATGGACCTTCATGGTTTGTTGATGTCACCAAGTTCTTTGGACCCATCATGATGTAATGTTATATCCACCCCAGATATTCATTTTATGAGATCATTTTATGGCATGAGCCTAAAAATATGGCAGATCCGAATCTCAGGTAGACCACACCAAAGAAAGCAGTGGGGATTGAACATCTACAATTGAAAACTTCTTAGAGCCATAGAAGTTGCCGATCAATGTGATATTTGTTTTTCCCTTCATCCAGGTCCAAGTGACCTTGTGAAAAGTTCGTATGACAAATAAACATAGGCTATAGGAAGGTTTCAATGGTAGGAATCATTGTCCCCACTGCTTTATATGGTGTGGTCTACTTGTTTTTTTTATCCCTCTAATTTTTGGGTTCATAGCCTAAAATGATCTTGAAAAATATATAAATTGTATAGATATAATAGATACATCATTGTAGGGCCAATAGAACTTGGTGGTGTCAACACACCATGGAGATTAGCGTTGTGTGGCACACCACATGCAAATGGACACTCGGAGTAGGGCTGAAAGTCGAGCGGGTTGGGTTGGGTTGGGTCGGGTCGGTCGAGTTGGTGCTCAACCTTAGCCCAACCCAAGGTTCCTATACCTCAATCCTAACCCAACCTAACCCACTCTCGGGTTAAGAATTCTCAACCCAAGCCCAACCTAAGCGGGCTCAATTGGGTTGGCCGGGCTAATATTTTCATTATTATATTAATCTATCATATTTCAATACATGTCTTAGTTTTTGTACCTATATTTTAATTAATTATATATGTAATTATTTGTCCTAAAAACTTCATTTTTTCTAAACAACCATGTTAGAATAGAGGACAACTACTCCTATAAAAGTCATGTTGTGTAGCACGCAATCTATTTGGAAGAGAGAAATCCGGTATATCATGTTAGCTTGGGTCATCAGAAGTGACGTGGACCAATGAGACCGAACGGCATTAGAATTTCTTGTGCCTTCAACACAGACTATACACACTCAATTATAATTTATAAGTGACTTATATATCGATCGGGTTCAGGTTGGGTTGGGTTGGGTTGGGTTGGGTCGGGTCGGGTCGGGCAACCCGAGACCTCAACCCGAGGCCAGCCCAAGTTTTTTCGTGTAGACCAAAGCTGATACATCCTGCAAGAACCCAACCCAATGTTGGGTCAGTCACGGGTCGATTGCGTTGAACCCACCAAACTTTCATCCTTAGCAAGGTGAAATACCCCACCTAGGTGTGATGGTGCATGCTCTTGGACAAAGCCGATAAGGCATTACCCATGCCTGTCCTGAACTCCAAACATGCTAGGGCTCTGAGGGGTCCACTGTGATTTATGAGTTTATCAACACCATCCATCTATTTTACCATATAATTTTAGGAGATAAACCCAAAATTGAAGCAGATCCAAGGTTCAAGTGGGCCACACCACAGAAAGCAGCAGAGAAGATGACTCCCACCATTGAAACCTTCCTAGAGCCCACCATGATGTTTATTTACCATCTAACTTGTTCAAAAGGTTGCATAGACCTCGATTGAAAGTAAAACACAAATATAACCTTGATCCAAAACTTTTGTGGCTCGCATGAAGTTTTCAATGGTGGGCCTAACTTGAGCCTTCGAACTGCCTCTTTGGGAGTAGATTAGTTGTTACTCGGATAACACCTACCCGCATCATGGGGCCCACCTTGATAATGTTTTGTATATCAATGCCGTCCATCTATTTCTCCATCCCATTTTCCCAATGGTGCTTTAAAAACTATACAATCCAATTCTCAAGTGAACCACGACACGAGACGTAGGAGTGATTGAGTGCCTCACCATTAAAAATTCCAAATGGCCTATCATAAGGTTTTAGTAATGTTTATTTTCAATCCAAAGAAAAATACAAAGATCAACTTGATTCTTTTGTGGCCCCATAAAAAAATTTTAATAGTCATTCATTATTTTTTATTTTTTATTTTTTTCGTTTGTGGTATGGTCCACCCAAGATTTGGACTTTTGAACTAACTTCCTGAAATGAAATGGAAAAAACATATGGACAGTGTGGATATACAAACATCAAAGTGGACCCCACATGATTAGGGTAACACCTAGAACTTGTTACCCACCTAATTAATAGCTAATCCACTCCCCATTTTTTTTTTGGTGCATGTTCAAAACTGATATGTAAAAATGGATGGACAGTGTTGATGAACCCATAAATCTCGGTGGCCCCACAAAGCCCAACCATGCTCTAGCTTTGAACAAGTGCCTAATATGCGAATTAGGTATAGTGGAATAGAAATATCAAAACAAACCGTCCAAGCTTATGCATGGATCAAAATCCTAGAGTAAACATTAATTAATTGATTCTAAACTCTGAAGGACATTTGCTTTTTTAATTTTCGGTTTTCAATTTTTTACTAGTGATTGGCCATTAAATATCCACAAATGGACAATTTAAGTAAGTATTAGTTTTCTTTAATTAATACCCATCTTTAAATGGTTTATATTAAACTAATGTATGCCATATGCATAACATGAAAGTGCATGAGCATGAATCATTGCATTCTCCACAAGCGGCATTGGTTTTATTCCGTGGTATTTCTACAGCCCGCCTCAACCGTAGGCTTTGTTGGTAACTTGAATTTGGTATGAATTGGAATATGAATTACTATTATTACTGGCAATTGAATTGTGTTTGGCTGCTTGTAATTTAAATAAATAGATATTAAATATTAAAAAAAAATTGAATTTGATTAATTAAATCAATTTTGATATTTTAAGTTGATGTACACTAACTAAGCATATAAAGATATTAATAGAATAAGAGTTTCTGACACTAGCTTCATACAATTAATCTCTTTACAGCGCGTTGTTACTTATCATTAATTTAACTTCTTAGATTAAATATTTTGCTTGTCCCTTTATATGGAAGTAGGTCCGAAATTTTTGTTTAATTTAAGTTTGTTACTGTCCAACGCTTTAATTGCATTATACTCTTGGAGTGGTATAAATATCCACTAACAGAAATGGATTGGCTACTCCCTTGCCAATGGCTGATGGTCGGTGCTCTATGGGCCCTACCATGATGTATGTGTTTAATCCATTTAATCCATATATTTTTATAGATCATTTTATTGTATAAGACAAAAAAAGAGATATATCCCAATCTCAAGTGGATCACATTACAAGAAACAGTGTTAAATGAGTGTGGACCATTAAAAACCTTTTGGGGTTCATAAAAGTTTTGAATAAAGCCAATCTTTGTTTTTTCCCTTCATCTGAGCATGTATGACCTAACCAACAGATTGGATGTCAAATAAACAGTACAGTGGGCCTTACGAGGATTTTAATGGTGGATATCCAAACGCTATTATTTTCCTACAGTGTGGTCCACTTGAGATTTATATACCTCTAAATTTTTATCCAAGCCCTAAAATGATCTATAAAAATATACTAACAGAATGGTTGAAACATATACATCAGAATGCGCCCATAAGCACCGACCACCAGCCACTGGATGAGAGTAGCCAATCCTTTTCCCAATCGAGTGCTTAGCAGATCACCAATCACGTTATGATAGCTTTACGTTGTTCTAATATTTATTTTATTCTCTACTTAATTTATATGTTTTCCTTTTTAAATAATTATATATTCAAATAAAATAAAATCGACTACCAACCTTATTTTTAATTTTATCCATTCATTATTAATTTACTGAAAAATCTAAAAAGTTATCACCATCCAAAGAAAATGTTTTGAACTCAAGGTATAAAAAATCTAATTCTAAATGGCTAAATTTATATCTTATCATAAAGCTTTCACACATATGAACAGGTTTGATGAACAATGGCCCCATACACAAACAATGGAAAAGGAGAGTCAACCATAGGTTTGTATGTGGGGCCATTGTTCATCAAACCCGTTCATATGTAAATCCGTGTGGTAAAATGAATATACAAAAATCAGCGGCCCTCATAGAGTTTTCTACGTAAATATTTTTATATGGTGAATATAACGGTTCTAATCTGATGGACGGATTGGATTACACATATACAGCATGTAGGGGAGTGTGCCCCCGGTCTGCGTGGGGCCATACCAAATCCACTCCGTCATCTGTTTTGAAAGACCACAATGGGCCATGATTCAAAAAATCAGGCAGATTCAAAACACATGTGGGCGAAACCACACGAAATAGTGGGATTGAACGCCGAGCACTGACGGAAGTTTTGTATTATGGTATTTTTTTTCCTATCATAGGTAATAATTATGTTTTATTTTCAGTAATTTCAAATGATAGTGGTATTCAATGTACCACCACTCTATTACCAACAAAGCATTGCATTAATCTTATCCCATAGCAACACGGGACAACCTATCAGAGGTAGTCATTATGTTTTTTAATATCATCCCACATAATCCCACATAATCCCATCTAATCCCACCGCTCAAAGACGCCCTTGGTTCTTTCAAAACATATGGACGGAGTGGATTTGTCACGGACATCTATTTGGACCCCACACTCACAGCTTGACAGTTTTACACGCTTCGTAAACAGGTGTTGTAACCCCAGCCGAGATCGTACGGCTACTGTCAGGCCTGTCATATGCGATAAATCAATGTGACCGCTTACTCAACCCCAGCCAAGAGAGAATAGGAGAGTATAAGAAATGCTACACCCGGGGGAGCGTGAACCCGCCTCACACGTGGAAAAGGGATAAGCATGTGTGTCATATCAGAACCGTTCACCATGCGATTGCCATTGTAAGGATGCCCTACGTGAACCATCAATCCCATTCCACGTTCGTTTATGGTCCATCTACTCATGGGCCCATAATCTGAACGGCTTGTTTTAAGTACATGATGCCACGTGTAAGGAGAATGGGTGATCAGTACGGTACATCGCAGTTGCACTCTCGAAGAATACCATTGATTTACTTACGACACGTTACGGTACACGCAGTCATTTCAAATTCACACTAACCATTACTTTTCACTTCTGACAGGCCACATGACTTTCTTGTGTAATCTCAGATGACGGAACCCGATTGCGTCCTGCCCCGCCTGGACCATAATCCGTCCAGACACGGATCTATGGGCCCACCATGATGCATACGTTTTATCTACACCGTTCATCTATTTTTTCAGATTATTTTAGGTCAGGAATCTAAAAATGAGTTATATTCATGACTCAAACGGACCACACGGTAGGGATGGAACTCCCACCATTAAAGAAGGAACGGTTTGGATAAAACCCATCCATCACGGTGAGCCCCACGGGGCCCCTGTGAACGGAAGAACACATTAAGCATTTGAATGCGTCCTAGCCGGACAGGACGCGGATGACACCAGCGATCCTGGCTATGTGGGCCCACCCATGCCAGCGTGATATATACGGCGGTTGGCGCATGGTATTGGGAAGCTCGAAAGGGGGCGGTTGGCGCATGGTATTGGGAAGGATTAGGTGGAATGGTGTTCCAAAAATTCGTAATTATTACAAATGGCAGTGATAGTCTACGTTATCATGGGATATATGATATGCCTATCATCTTTTGAAAGTATTTAGAATAACAAATATGTGTTATATCTAAACCGTTGATATGTTTTCTAACCTCATTTTATGACATGAGCTTAAAAATGAGGTAGATTCAAAACTTATGTGGCCCTAAAAATGTTTTCAACAGTAGGTATTCAATTCCTATTGCTTTATGTGGTAGAGCCCACTTGAGCTTTAGATTTACCTGATTTTTTTGCCCATGCTCTAAAATGATCTCTAAAAATGGATGGATGATGTGAATATAGCCCACGCATCATGATAGAACCTACGCAACTTGCTAACATTGAGTAGAATTGAGACGGACCAACGTAATTTCATATAATCTAATTCCAAGGTTTTCCACTCTTCTCATACAGTGAGTGGAATTGGCACGGGAAAGAATGCATTTCCATCCCACCTAATCCATGTAATGCCATGCACCAAACGCCACCTAAAATGATTTAGAAAAATGGTTGGACGGTGTGGATAAAACACAAGTATTACGGTGGGCTCACAGAGCACCGACTACTAGCCACCTGGCGTCATCAACAGATGCTGCTCGTGGCCCAACTAAACGTGTGTATGGCATTCAACCGTGCATTTCGTGATCCCCACTCGGATGAGATGTCCAACAAATCAGACATATGCCGCCTCGTCGAAAACCATCTACAACCAGTCGAAAATCACGCAATGGTTCGTGTGATGGTTGGATCGGCCTGATTTGTGGACCGTCCAACTTTAACGGTGGGGCGATCGTTCGGTACAGAAACATAAATACACTCCTGTGGGTCCCACGCGCAGCACTTGCAAAATAAGCATATCATATAAGGACTTGTGGAGGAACTTTCTCTTATTAGCGGTCTATATGTATCCACACATAGAAACATTAAATGGTCATTCTATCAAGTATATTTTTAATAAGTATTCCATCCACCGTACGTAAAAACAGACCAACGGTCTGGATTTTCAAAAAATGGACCCACATATCAGAATTTAAATACCAGGTATACCATGCGAAGAACCGCGCATACTGTAAAATTTCATCCGTATAACCATCTCAGCCGAGTAAAACGAAAAAGTAACCGTGGTTAGTTTGCCAAGTTGTCGGGCACCTCTGAGCTGAGGTTTGCTACTTCCACACGCGTGAGAAGTACAAATCCACACGCATGTCCCCGTGTGATACATGTGTGATAAGATTTCTATACGTTGATCTAAAAATGTTTAGACCATATGGCATGAAATTAGCCATTTAATGCCGCAGGTGGGCCACATAACATCAAATCAAAATGAATGGCTAGATGAAAAAGTATTAACCGGAAATTTACTTGAAGGTATTGGTACACATGAACAGTGATATTATCTTCGTTTGTGCTGCCAACGTTATGGACTCTCACTCGGGATTCATATCTGCACGTCTGAAAGCGTGTGAATGAGTATGAATCTACGCGCGCGTGAAGCTTGGAATATCTCACTTTGCTTTTCTCTCTGAAACGCGCTAACTTGACGAAAGCGGATTGTGTCCTGCCCCGGTAAAGCGGTTTCGGTGGCGAGGAGGGTGGTAAACTGGTAGCCCTGACCGTTGGGCCCACCGTGATGTGTTTTCCTTATATCCACGCCGTCCATCCGTTTTGAAAACTCATTTTAACCATGATCCCAAAAATGAAGAAGATTTAAATTTCAGGTGGACCAGAATAGAAGAAACGTAATCGAAAACCTCTCAGGGCCACTGTAATGTTTATTTAAGTTTTTAACGGTGTACATTCAATCATTACTGTTTTCCTATGGTGTGGTCCACCTTGATGAAATCTAGATCTGCCTTATTTTTGTTTATCAAGTCCTAAAATATCTTAAAAAATGAGTGGACGGAGTGGATAAAACACATCCATCATGATGGGACTACAGAGCACCGAGTTCTAGCCACGTGGGTAGTGGCAACGTCACTAGCCAAACCGCGTCCTCTCCGCGTACACTCCGCGTCCCGCTTCATGTGGTCTGCGTTCATCCACGTGGAGAATATCGAAGCTGGGAATTTTTTTTTATAAAAAGGGCTAAAGCCGTGGGCGGAGTGGTGGGCCCGCAGTTGCATAGGATTGCAGATAAGTACGGGCAGTGCACGTTAGTGGTCCCCAGTCTCCACCGAGGGGGAAAAGAGACCGTACGGTGAGAGAGGGAGTGACGGAGATAGGTGCGGGACAGCTTGCACGAACGGTTCTGTACTTTGTGAGGGTACACTTCAAGAACCGGAAAAGGAGCGACGGTACAGCTCCTTACATTTTCGGGCCGAGGGGTGAACCCGTCAATGAACCGGTTTTTCCAAGGCTGATGTGGACCCGTTTGGAAAAGTAGCTTATTTCTGTTGCTGGCACGGACATAAAAGCATCTCGAGCCATTCGCTAAGCACATTACCACTGCAGTGGGGTAATATGGTCATTTGGGCATGTTTGGATGGCAATCTAAACTAAGGGCCCGTTTGGCCGGTTGATCTGATCCAATCGCATGAATCTTAATACAATCCACCAACAACACCATCATTATCTTTAAATCCCATCCAATCCACCTTAATCCATTCAAATTTGCCTGGGACGTGTTTGGTTGGAGGGATTGAAAGGGATGGGAAGGTTTAATCCTGGGATTGGCGAGGGGTGCCAAACAGCCTGGATATAGCAATTCAAGGATATAGTAAACCCATGGATCTTAAGACAATCCACTGACAACACCATCATTACCTAGAAATCCATGCCATTCACCCTAATACCATTCAATCCCTTCCAATCCACCCGGCCAAACGGGCCCTAAGTTTCATGGCTGAGTGCAGAGATAGGCAGGATCGGATCCCACCGGTTCAGTTAGGTCGGATCCGACTCGACTAAACCAGTCAGATCCGATCTAACCTAAACTGAAAGTCATGGTTGGGTCCGATCGAGTAGACCCATTCGGATTCAACGCTAAACCGAGTCGAGTTCGGGTCATGTAGCAACTCTATCTCATCTGATCCGTACCGAAATCAGGTAGTATAATGTCATATTTTACTTCTTCTTTTTTAAATTTATTATTCTTTTACCCGAACCCTAACCCTACCTGTAGCCCGAGTCGACTTCTTCTCATTCCCTCTTTCTTTTCTCTCCCTCTTTCTCTCAATTTCGCTCCTCTCCTTCTTTCTCTCCTCTTTTTTCTCCTGATTTCCCTCCTCTCCTTCTTTCTCTCCTCTTTGCTCTCCCTTTTTTTCCCGATTTCCTTCCTGTTTCATTCCTAGCACCAAAGTCTCTGACTCGGCTTGACTCAACCCAGTCTGAATCAACTGGATAAACTCAACTCGATCCAACTCAATTTCCCTAACCGAGTCGGATTCGGTTCGGGTCAGCCCGGCAAGGAATTGGTTCGGATCGAGTCAGCCCTGCTGGACTCGGTCCCAAATCGGATCGAGTTCGAGTCAAGTACATGCAAAAATCAGATCGAGTCAAGTTGGACCTAATCCAGTCCAACTCGAGTCGATGCCCACATCTAGTTAAGTGATAGATAAATTGCGTTTACATATTAAAATTACTAGTACTTGTATACGTGTGAGAGTGTGAAGTTTAAAAAAAAAACTACTTTTCCATAATAATTACGTGTCAAGAAAATAAAAAAAAAAAATTTGTAAGAAAAATGCATTTCACATGAAATATATGCACAATTATAATTATCGTATCAAATTTCACAATGGTCACCTATATTTCTATGCAACTTGAGTATCACATGTAGAGGACTTATATTGGTGAACGATGTGGATAAAATACATGTATGAAAGTTTATGTTTTATCTTTTATTGGGATTGGAAGGTCGAAGACGTAAACTAAGCTAATCATTTCCATCAATTCCAAACACTTGATGGATTTTAGATGAGAGAAAATGTAATTACATACCACCTAATGCCACCTTCCAAGTAACCCTTAAATTATAGTTGCGAGTCATAAAAATATTAAGGCTGAATAGAAGCTAAAGTGGGCCATACCATGGGGAAAAGCATGGATTGAGTGCCTATTGTTAAATTGTACTTTGGACCACTAAAGTTTTGGATGAGGCGGATATTTGGTTTTCCCTTCATCTTGGTTGAAGTCACGTAATGGATGTGTTGGATGGTATATTAAACGTAAAGGTGAGCCACATGGAGGATTCATGGATGGGTGCTCCCAAACCCACTATTCCATTGCTCTGTGACTTGCTAAGCTTCGGGTCTACTTGATTTTTAAATGTAATGTTAAAAATGAGCATTAAAAAGTTATGGACAATGGTTATTACGTTAGGATTATGGTGAGCCCTCTACATGAATCCAATACATCCATCATGTGAGAATCCTTGTTTGAAGTGTACATACAAAAAATCATTTCTATAAAAAACTTCTATAGGTCACATAAAAGGACAACGCGAAATTACTCTAAAAACTTCTAAGTCCACTTGGTGTGGCTTGCTTGAGTTTTGGATGAGGCTGGTTTTTATAAGTGTTATTTTATCTCAGTAAGTTACACCCGATTAGCGAGTTTGATTAAAGATACACCTCAAGGTGGCCTGTCATGTCCCTAAATTAATAACCTAAGTACACGATCTCAAGTTTTATGGTATTAACTAAATTATGTGAGTATATTATTATATTCACATTCAATACATTGTATATCCAAATTAAATCAACTATTTAATCTTCGATATCAAAATACCCAACTTAAAAATTAAATTTAGAATTCAAATCATATTTTATTATAATCATCTCTCACTTATATGTTTATCTAATTATCTTATTACAGGTATTCAAATAAAATAAACTAAGAGTTAAGAGCTTAATAAAATTAGTCATCTAGGTACTCTTCCACAGCTCTTCTCTCGTCTTGTAGATGTATAAAAGTTATTAAATTTAAGTGAGCTAGAAGCCCAGTGGGATTATATCAATTATGAATGAATTCCGAAAGTTATACCTTACCGGACGGATCAGAGACAAACATGAAATAATTAAAATCTGAATGGAATAGTATTATGAATGAAATTCATATAATAATATTATAAATGTACCATAATACTATAATTTCATGAAAGCAACTAGACCAATATCTGCGAACCTGAAGGGCTTGATTTAGACCAATCATAACTAGTCAACATTTCTGCTGATGTCCTACCTTGTTGACTTCGAGATGCTGGATGGTCTACATCAAATTGCTCCCTGCATTTAACCATCCAATAGGTGATAGGCTACAGTAAGGTAGGGTTTGACACTGGATACTGATCTATTATCAAACCAGGTTAGATATAGTTCTCCCGTTCCCTTGATTTCGATTAATGTACATAATGGGGAACTTGACTGAACCGATGTGTATATCTCTCTCGACTTAAGATCAAACCACAATCAGATTGACTTGGATATTGGTCCGATCTCTTAACATTTAAGACATTCTCGATTATTGTTGCTTCCCCAAACATCTTTAAGAAGATCTCCCATTTTAAAAGGACTATGAGAAGGAGCCTCACTAAGAATATCATCGCTAGGTTCATGATAGATTCGTTCTCTTGGCGGGTTTTTTTATAGACGTGCCTGGAACATTGCCTCATAATTTGGTATGTTGATCATGGTCACTTTGCATGCTGCGATTTATCCCCTAAAGGCATGAGTAAGGGTCTGTGTCATCGCATTAATAATGAAAAGTGTAGTGTTGAAGGAAGATCAACCGAAGATCTCTTGTGGTGCAAGTACGACTCCCGTGTGTGTCAAACATGTAGTGTCAACACGTAACAATTTCCTATTAGACCACATTAGGGCGCCGATAATGGATGTAAACACGTGTTATGTATTTTCAATGGATTTTCAAATGTATATAATTTGCACATGTATGACTTATCATACTTAAATAAAGTATAGTTCTAGAATATTTTTCTAACATGTCCATTCGTTTCCAATAAGAGTGGATTATATTTATTATTGCACAAGAACATAGTTCATGAAAGCACTCACTTGATTGGTTGCTTCGAGTTTACATTCGTGAAAGCACTCACTTAATGGGTTGCTTCGACCTTGTACTAATTTGGCATGCTAGTACACATAATAATATGATCCGTCTAATTAATGATTTCAATGTTAACTTCAATATTTATTTAATTGGATCAATTATCAGTATTTTTAAGTTGTAATGCACCTACATGTTTATTAAACATGCACTTCAATTCAAACTATACAAATTGCAAGACTTATTGTGGATGGGCAGTTATAAAAAATAAAAATAAAAAATTTACATTGATCAAATGATCATGAGCATCAATTTGTGGATATTAAGATGAATGGTGAAAATAAACAGGTTAGTGGACCATTTTTTTCTTTTAAAGAGTTGATGATCATATAGTGAGAAATATCGTTATTTGCAATTTATTACTATGGGATGTGGCCCATGTGAGTTTTGTAGTGGCCCAATGAGTGTCTCTTCATTTAGCGTAGCTCATGCTCTGATTTTATATCCATCATGTATGTTCTCCTTATCACATAATTTATTTATTCATCATAAAAATTAATCTAAATAATATGTTCATCTTCAATATTGGCCTAATAACGAGGTTTATATTAACTATTAGCCTAATTAGACCATATATCTTCATTACAAGTTCATTTCAATTCTTATTATCTTCAGTGTAATTAGAACCAAAGTTTTCATATTTCATAATTAAGTATTTTAACATTTTTTTTAAATATTAGTTAAATCCAACTTTTTACCTCGATATCAACCTAATTTGGTCGTACAATTTCAATTTCACTCTCATAAAAGCAGTCTTTAACTATACTTTGACGGAATTCTATAGAGTTTGGTAGACTTGATGAACTTCAACATGCTTTGAAGCTCTTTGACATACTTCAAAGAACTACTATGAATTTTAAAAGACTTTAGTAGATTTCGACAAACTTTGATGCATTAAGCGAATTTTGACAAACTTTAAATTCTTTTAAAGCACATTTAAATTTGTTTAAGTATTTCAAAATTTGTTGTAGCACATTAAAATCCGTTAAAGTCAATTGAAGTCAACTGACCTTGCAAACATCGACATACTTAGACATTGATGAACTTCTATAGACTTCGATGGATGGTAACATACTTCGACAGATATAGACAAACATCGACACTTCAAACTTCATCAATGTCTGTTAAAGTTTGTTGATTTATTAACATTTACTAAATTTCGTTGAAGTTAGTCAAAGTGTGTCGAAGTCCATCAAAGTGTATCAAGGTTAGTTAAAGTATTCAAAGTTTGTAAGTCTATTAACGTCTGCATAAGTTCGTCAACGATTGTTGAAGTTATCAAAGTTTTTAAAATATGTTAACCTTAGTTGAAGTGAGTTAAAGTACATTGAAGTTTATCAAAGTCATATAAATTAATCGAATTAAGTTGATTTTGAATGCGGACAACTCGATTAAGTCCATATGGAAGAAGAATGGTTGTGTTAAGCTCACATTGTATTAGAATGGTTCAATTAGACAAATTTTAAATAATAATAGTATAATTTCACTGATATTGACGATAAATACTCTTAAATGATCCATATTGAAGATCAACAGTAAGTTTATGGATATGTACGACAAGTTCTGGAATGATGTGTTTGGAATTCATTTATCTTGACATAGTGCATGTTCTAAAGTTTTCATCCATTATGTGCAACTATGTCTCTAAGGGCCCGAATTATTTGTGATATTGCATATGATAAATGATAACCTTGTTAGTTAGCATGTTATGAATCACCATCCAAACTCTTTGGTTGGCGGATTGGAAGGGATTGTATGGTAATGGAAGGGATTGAAAGTTAAATAACTACATGGGGAATGGTGGTCTAGCCTCTTATCGACTAACCCTGTGTGCTCACCTATGTATGGAACCTAAACCACCTTGCAATCGTTGTAGTAAACCTAAACACCCCGTGAAGTGACCGAGCGATCCCTTCCTTTCGGTGATATGATCCCAATTCCATGGATCTTGACAATCCATGACAACACCATTATTACCTTTAAATTCCATCCAATCCACTCTAATCCGTTGAAGTTTGCATATGCATTAATAAGAGACGTGTATGTAACTTGAGGCCCGAGTTGATCACTCACTCCCACTGGGACGGTGGGATTGGTAGGGACTGCGGTGATGGGAAGCTTTGAATCCCTGGATTGGTATAGGGCGTGCGATTGTGCTTCAATTTGGGTATAGTATCTTGGGATATATCCAATCCCATGGATCTCAAGACAATCCATTTTGAACAACACCATCATTACCTAGAAATAGACCACGCCATCCACTCTAATACCATTCAATCCTTCCAATCCACCGGAATTCATTTATCTTGACATAGTGCATGTTCTAAAGTTTTCATCCATTATGTGCAACTACTCTAATATTCTCTTTGTCACCTCAATTATTCATTAAAAACATCATTCTAACTAACATATTCATTTTTAATTTTAGCCTAATTAAGATGTTTATCTTTAACATCGACTTAATTAAATTGTCAAACTTCATCGTGAGTTCTCTTAGACTCATCATTTTAATATAAAAGTAACCAAACTTTTGATCTTCGACATCAACTTTATCCAACTATTTGTCTTAAATATATGTCGAACCAACTATTCAACTTTGATATCAGCCTAATCAACACACTCATCTTTAGTATCCCTTTAATTAAACAAATGTAGTTGGACTTCGACAGAATTTATAAACACCTTAATAGAATTAGACACAATTAGATGAATTCCAGCAGACTTCGTTAAACTTTTAAGTTTGTTAAAGTTCATTGAAGTTTGTTGAAGTTGTTTAAACCCATTTTTCAGTGTCCTGATGTGCACCAATGAAAAGTTGTCATATGTTAACACTACAGGTTTGGTTCTCACAGAAATCATACTTGCACCGTGAAATATGTTTGGTTGATGTTCCTTCAGCGATATGCATCTTGTTATTAATGTTATGGTACAAACCCTTACACATACCTTTAGGGGAGAATCATGGATTCCATGTGGCTATAATTAGCGAGCTAATTAATGAGCCGGCGTGCCCAACACGTCTATAAAGACCCACCGAGAAAAAGAGTCTTATCACGAATTTGGTTATGATTACTCAGTAAGGCCGTCTTTCACACTCCTTTTAAAATGTGAGATCTTTTTATAGAAGTTTAAAGAGTTTACGAAGATCACTAAAATTCTGAATATTCGAAGATCGGACTGATATTGGAACAAATCCAATTGCAAATTAGACCCAGATCAAGAGAGGATGAACATTGTCGTCATTGGATTTTGGCCAACAGATATGATTAATGTAAAATTGTCCCTTCCGACGGACCTACAAAGAAAGGGGAAGATATGGACAGTGGGGGGTGCCGGTAGTCGATTGTGGACCCTCCGATGCTTAAGTTAGGCTTGTAGGTGATAATCTCAGTGGTGTGGTTTAGGGTTTTAAATCTCACCCCCTTCTAATTTAAAATAGTTGTATATATATAAGGTTCCAGAGGCGGTTCTGAAATTGTTGTGTATTAATGTGATATGCTGGAAAGTCCATGTTATGATGGGAAACTCTCTCCAAAAATATCATCGAGCTCGCCTCCAACTCTTTCGAGTCTAGGGTGAGATCCCTTTAGGTTCCTTATACAGCTTCCGGCGGTGGTCGACTTGGTCAGCTCAGGGTGCTGGGGAGCTCGGGACTCTAGCTCCCTTCGTTATGGGTGGCTTGAGCTCATTTCCTTATGAGTCCTTAACCTGCATTTTAAACATTCTTGGTGGAGCAAGTCCTCTCCCTTTGAGCTCTGTCCTTGGACAACTCAGCTCTGGGGCTCTTCTCTATGTCAGAGGAACTATCCATCTTGTATTGATGGCCCTTTTGTTGGGACTTTGGTTACCTAACTCGAGGTCTACCTTAGATCGGAAGGTTATCACTTGTAGATAATTGTTTCTCTTCCCGTGTGAGGGATCAGTTTAGTTTTCCCTACAACGAACATTAAGCAAATCAGACCATTATCCGTACATCAATCAGAATTAAGAGAATGAGAGAGCTCGATGACTGATTTGACCCCTCTAGGACCACGATTAGAAGGGAGAACAAGTTAAATGTCATGCAGGAAGTGGTTAAATTAGCTCAGTAAGATGCATGATCATGATCGATTTTAAATCCAGGATCAGAGGCGGAGGTTCCCCTGTTGATATATTTTTAAATGCAACATCGTCTAGGAGACAATCTACACAGATATTCGAGAGCCGACAATCCTAAATGCGTATGGAAACTTTCCTATTCAGAATGCATGTCATAAAAAATGTAAAATCTATGATTAGTAAGGAAATCTAACGAGAGTTAATTTGCAGCCTTGACAACCTATAAAAGGAGCACGCAATAAAGAGCTTGAGGTCCCACGCTAAACACAAATCTATCTTTTTAACTTATCCTAGTACAACATAGCATAACCTTGTCTTGGCATAGATCGTTACTGTTCAACGGCATTGCTTCGATACTATAGGATTAGATTAAATGTCCACAACCTGAAGTTGTTGGATTTTGGTCAACCGAATTCTAAATTGGGTGATCATATTTATCTAGTCACATCTTGTTAATCATTCACCTCGATCATCTATTCTTGCAATGGATCAAGTATTTATCTCATGTTTGTTTATTTCTCTAGTTATTTTGATACTTTGTCGATTGTAATGAGGCATATATGCAAATATCAATAAAAATTGACATTACTTAGCTTTCTTTTTATTTACTTATCCATATTTATTCCTTTAAGAAATTAAACGCAATTATTGGTGGAAAAAAATCTTAAAGTTGTAAGGGATAAAAAGAATCCATCGAAGAGAACTAATCCTTACTCTTTTACAAATCACTTGATTGATGAACACAATCGTTGGCTCACTCGATGACTAGATTTCCGAATATGGTCCTACGCAATCGTTTCAGTATGAGGTTACCGGTGTTTAATAAAAAAAATCGAGTTGAGTACAACTCTGACATGCCCACACATTATAATCATATATGATATCTGAATACAAGCCCTCAATCACATGTGTTGTCTTGTGTTTATTTAAATTGCGCAAAGAGAAGTATGTTAAACTCTGTTGATGTTCATCAAAGTTCATCAAATATATGAAAATCAGTAAGTCGTGAAAGTCTGTCAAAATACGTTAAAGTTCATTTAAATATGTTGAAAATACATCAAAGTTAGTCAAAATACGTTGAAGCTCATTAAACTTAGTCAAGGTGCATTTAAATCTAAAAAAAGAGTCATGTGACTTAATAATTTGACTGGGCTAAATTCAAGAGAAACAACTCACTCACATTAAGAAAGAATAGTTCAACCAAACTGAAAATGAATCAACGGTCCATTTAATCAATTACCATATATATATATATATATATATATATATATATATATATATATATATATATATAATACATGATTATCATCAATTAAATATCAATTATGAACCAATCAAGTGACCATTTTATATAATAATTTTTACATAAAACATTTGAGGTGTGGCCCACATGTGGATGGTGACATTGAATTATCGGTAATCCAAAGTATACAATTTTTTAATCCATCTGTGCCGTCGATAGTAATCTCATTGAATATAAAGCTTCCACGTTACAAGCTGGGAGTACACTACCTTTTTGAGTGGTACATCTGTAGCCTCGTTCATGTGTACATCCACAACTCTTTTTGTTCTTTTTCTTTTTTTTGATCCACGACTGGGTATTGGATCCGACACTTTTTTTAAATGTTTGCTTTTTTGATGTTTCTTCTTTTCTTTTTTTTTTTTCTTCTTTTTCTCCTTTTCCTTTTCCTTCGCAAAGTTTTTTAAATGTTTGCTGTCAGCTGACGAAATAAGGTCCGGTGGAGTCTCTGCAGAGAGTGATGGATGATGTTATCCACCTTAGATTTATCAGGAACGGAAAATTAATTAGTGGAAAGTTATTGGATGGTTGAGAATAAAAATTAATTTCATCCAACGGTCCTTATTTTCTGAAATAAGTGTCATTGAATCAGAGGCTAGGATTGTTCAACCAATCCCATCTTGCCACTGTGAATTGGAGAAAGTGGGCTGCGCAATCTAGTCTAATCCATTTTATTGGAGCTAATACATGCCACCTGTATAATTTCTTAGTGCTGGCCTATCAAGTATCGTACCTGACCCGAGTATCATATAACAACAGGATTGCCTTTGACACGGGGCATGGAGATATACAGATATGTCCGTGATGAATCTACTCTGTCCATCTGTTTTTGAAGACCACAATGGGACAGAAATGTGAAAAACACGTTGATTCAACACTTAAGTAGGCCACACCAAACGAAACAGTGGGAATGGAAATTTCCACCGTTGAAACATTCCTGGAGCTAACCATGATGTTTTTATGCCATCCAAACCGTTCATATGGGTTATTACCACTTAGATAGACTGTAGGAACAAGTATCACCCCGATACAAAACTTCTGTTACCCCAGACGTTAAATCCCTCCTGTTTCTTGTGATATGGCTTAAATGAGTTTTGGATCTTTCTGAGTTTTAGAATCTCATCCTACTGTGGTCTTTAAAAACAGATGGACGAAGTGGATTTGACACGGACATCTCTGCGGGCCCCACACAGCCTGGGGCACACGAATAAATCTTAGGTGGACCATACCACATGAAATAGTTGTGATTGAATCCCCACTATTATAAAATTCATGGGGCCACCGGAATGTTTATTTTCCATCCAAGCTGTTTATAAGTTCATAAAGACTTGGATGAAGAGACCACACAAATATCATCTGGATCCAAAACTTTTGTGGCCTATGATAAGTTTTTTTAAAGTAGATTACCGTTGTTTCATGTATTATGGTCCACCTGAATTTTGGACATACCTGGGTTTTGGGATAATTACATAAAATGAGTTTTCAAAACGGATGGACGGCCTGGATGTAATAGAAATACATCATGGTGCAGAGTAAGTTTCACGAAACCCCGCCCGACTGATGGACAGTGTAAGTTTCACGCGGACGCGGATTCCACGCGGAAGCATAAAGAAGATCTTGCGCTGTAAAGTTAGGTGGGGCCCACCACGATGTTTTTGAGAAATCTACCCCGTCCATCCGTTTTTAGAGATCATTTTAGAACATTCAACCAAAAATTATCCGAATCCAACACTCAAATTAACCACACGAGAGGGAAAACAGGGAAAGAAATACCTTTCGTTGAAACCTTCCTTGGCTCCACCTTGATGCTTATATGCCATCTAAACCCTCTATAAGGTCATTTACACTGAGATGAACTGAAAACACAAAAAAAGCTTAGCTTGATATAAAACTTTTGTAGCCATATGAATGTTTAAACGGTGGTCATTCAATCCTCACAGTTCCCTTTCGTGTGGTCCCCTTGAGTCGTGTATCAGGCTCATTTTTTGTAACTAAATGAGCTCTAAAAACGTATGGACGGAGTGGATTTCTCAAAACAAATTCACAGTAGGCCCCACCTAACTTCCCATGCTTGAACTTCCATCAAAAGACTTTCCAGGAAATCCACGTCCACAACGTACCCCACAAGCTCGAGTTGCAGGCAGGACCAATGGCCTCGGATTAGGTATAAACATGGATTCTCTCAGGCCCTAAGATGGAGGGCTTTCATGTGTAATGCTAACTAGTTAAAAGTCCGTGTCCTCTGTTATCTGGTCAACAGGAATTTTCTGATACCCTAATCCTCTTTGGCCTCACGTCACCACTCACTAAAATTTAAAAAAAAAAAAAGCTTCGGACACCAAGCCATTAGGGTAATCCTGTTAACCAGATGACAACAGAGGATCCGAACTCCTTTTAAACATATGGAACCATTTTCAAATATTAAATTCGGTGACTCATGTAACACATTAAAACCCTGATGTGGCTCAATTTTTTATAGCGGCATATGGCTTAATCAAACTTAATTCAATCTATTCTGACTTCACATATATCGTAGAGTAATTTCCAACTGTACGACCCATGTATGCCCATCAACCTTTTGAAGCCCACTTGCTTTTTACCTCCTGAGAATTAGCCCCAGCTGTACGGCCCCATTTCTCAGGTCGAAAATGCCCCTGCTTTCTTTCCGGAAGCAGATCGCCTGGTGCTCGAAGACGAGAGCAGACGCTCCTCCAACTCCGAGTTGCACGAACGGTTCAAAAGATATCAAAGTTACATGGGCCCTACAGTTATGTATTTATTTTATCCACAACGTTCATCCATATTTTGAGATCATTTCGGAGCATTATCAAAACTAAAAAATCATATCCAAAGATTAACTTGACCCCACCACAAAGAGCAGTGGGGAAATTGATTTTTAAAGTTAAAAATTTTGTAGGGCCCACCATAACATTTATTTTCCAATCCAATCTATTCATAAGGTCACAAAGAACTGGATGAAGAGTAAAAACAAATTTAATAATGATCCAAAACTTCTTTAACCCGTGAAAGGGTTTCAATGGTAGACGTTTAATTCCCTACTGCCTTTTATAGTGTGGTCCACTTGATAGTTAGATCTGTCTTATTTTTTGTCTTAAGCTTTAATATGAGCTCGCCAAATGGATGGATGGTTTGGATATAACACAGACCTCATGATGGACCCACAAAAGCAACGAAAATTTCAGGCAAAAAAAAAAAAAAAAAAAGAACCATAGTGCTGGCGGCGCCAGTCCGGCAGAATTTTATTTTATTTTATTTTATTATTTTTTTTTTAACAAGGAGAACTTTTTCCTCCTTACAATTTTTTCTAATAAGTGATTATGTAAATATGTATATATAAGTATATAAAAATATTTTTCTATCTTTTAATTCATTTCTTTGTCTATTTATTTAGCAAGCATATCTTCTAAATTAGGATGAGTTAATTACAAGCATATCTCCTAAATTAGGATGAGTTACTTAACGTACCACATATGATTTTAGGGTAGGAGAAGCTAATTTAGCCAGCCAACGTAGTTATTTTCCAAGATTCCATCGGGTCGCCAAATAGATGGTAGGTGAAGTGAAACGAATTGACCATGAAATGCGTGAAAATGACTGTGAAGTGAAGGGAATTGACCGTGAAGTGCATCGAAATGACCGTGAAATAAAACAGATCGCTGGAAATGACCGTGAAATGCATGGAAATGACCGTGAAATGAAGCGAATTGGCCGTGAAATGTGTGGAAATGACCGTGAAGTGAAAGGAATTGACCGTAAAGTGCATCGAAATGACCGTGACTCAAAACGAAATCGCCAGAAATGATCGTGAAATGCATGGAAATGACCGTGAAGTGAAGCGAATTGACAGTGAAGTGCATCGAAATGACCGTGAATTTAAACGAAATTGCCGAAAATGACCGTGATATGCATGGAAATGACTGTGAAGTGAAGCGAAATGACCGTCAAATGCATGGAAATGGCCATGAAGTGAAGGGAATTGACCGTGAAGTGCATCGAAATGACTGTGAATCTAAACGGAATCGCCGGAATTGACCGTGAAATGCATGAAAATGACCGTGAAGTGAAGCGAATTGAACACGAAATGCGTGGAAATGACCGTGAAGTGAAGGAAATTGACTGTGAAGTGCATGAAAATGACCATGAATCTAAACGGAATTGCCAAAATTGACCGTGAAATGCATGGAAATGACTGTGACGTTAAAAGAATTGCCCGTGAAGTGAAGGGAATTGACCGTGAAGTGCATCGAAATGACCGTGAATCTAAACAAAATCGCCGGAATTGACCATGAAATGCATGAAAATGACCCTTAAGTGAAGCAAAATGACCGTGAAATGAATGGAAATGACTGTGAAGTGAAGGGAATTGACCGTGAAGTATATAGAAATGACCGTGAATCTAAATGGAATCGTCGGAATTAACCATGAAATGCATGAAAATGACCATGAAGTGAAGCGAATTGAACGTGAAATGCGTGGAAATGACCGTGAAGTGAAGGGATTTGACCGTGAAGTGCATCGAAATGACCATGAATCTAAACGGAATCGCTGGAAATGACTGTGAAATGCATGGAAATGACCGTGAAGAGAAGCAAATTGACCGTGAAATGCGTGGAAATGATCATGAAGTGAAGGGAATTGACCGTGAAGTGCATGGAAATGACTGTGAATCTAAATGGAATCGCCGGAATTGACCGTGAAATGCATGGAAATTTCGGCGATTCCGTTTAAATTCATGAATTTCACGGTCAATTCCGGTGATTCCGTTTAGATTCACGGTCATTTCCATGCACTTCACGGTCAAATCCCTTCACTTCACGGTCATTCCATGCATTTCACGGTCAATTTCGACGATTCCATTTAGATTCACAGTCATTTCGATGTACTTCATGGTCAAATCTCTTCACTTCATGATCATTTTCATGCATTTCACGGTCAATTTCGGTGATTTCGTTTAGATTCGCGGTCATTTCCATGCACTTCACGGTCAATTCCCTTCACTTCACGATCATTTCCACGCATTTCACATTCAATTCGCTTCACTTCACGGTCATTTTCATGCATTTCACGGTCAATTTCGGCGATTCCGTTTAAATTCACGATCATTTCCATGCACTTCATGGTCAATTCCCTTCACTTCACGGTCATTTCCATGCACTCCACGGTCAAATCCCTTCACTTCACGGTCATTTCCATGCATTTCACGGTCAATTCCGGCGATTCCGTTTAGATTCACGGTCATTTCGATGCACTTCACGGTTGATGCGCTACACGGTCAATTCCCTTCACTTCATGGTCATTTCCATGCATTTCACGGTCATTTTGCTTCACTTCACGGTCATTTCCATACATTTTCACTGTTAAAAATTTCATAGGACCCACCATAACATATATTTTCCATCTAATCTATTCATAAGGTCACAAAGACCTGGATGAAGAGGAAAAATAAATTTCATATTGATCTAAAACTTCTATGACCCTTGAAAGGATTTCAATGGTAGTCGTTCAATCCTCCATTGCCTTTTACGGTGTGGTCCACTTGATAGCTAGATCTGTCTTATTTTTCATCTCGAGCCTTATACGAGTTCGCCAAATAGAAGGATGGTTTGGATATAACACATACATCATAATGGGACCCATAAAAAGCGGTAGGATTACAAGAGGGAAAAAAAAACCAACTTGACCTGGTCGACCTCAACTCGCTGTCCCACCTGTGTACTTTCAAAAAAAAATTTATAAGGAGAACTTTCTCTCCTACATTTTTCTCTAATACATATTTATATAAATATGTATATATAAGCATATAAAAAAAAATTCTTCACTTCACGGTCATTTCCACGCATTTCACGGTCAATTCGCTTCACTTCACTGTCATTTCCATGCATTTCACGGTCATTCCCGGTGATTCCGTGTTGATTCACGGTCATTTCCATGTATTTCACGGTCAATTCCCTTCACTTCACGGTCATTTCCACGCATTTCACGGTCAATTCGCTTCACTTCACGGTCATTTTCATGCATTTCACGGTCATTCCCAGCGATTCCGTGTTGATTCACGGTCATTTCCAAGCACTTCATGGTCAATTCCCTTCACTTCATGGTCATTTCCACGCATTTCACGGTCAATTCAATTCACTTCATGGTCATTTTCATGCATTTCACGGTCATTCCCGGCCATTCCGTGTTGATTCACGATCATTGCCAAGCATTTCACGGTCAATTCCCTTCACTTCACGGTCATTTCCATGCAATCAATTCACTTCACTTCATGGTCATTTCCATGCATTTCACGATCATTACCGGCCATTCTATGTTGATTCACGGTCATTTCCAAGCATTTCACGGTCAATTCCCTTCACTTCACGGTCATTTTCACGCATTTCACGGTCAATTCGCTTCACTTCACAGTTATTTCCATGCATTTCACGGTCATTCCCCGCGATTCCGTGTTGATTCACGGTAATTTTCAAGCATTTCGCAGTCAATTCCCTTCACTTCACGGTCATTTCCACGCATTTCACTGTCAATTCGCTTCACTTCACGATCATTTCCATGCATTTCACGGTCATTCCCAACCATTCCGTGTTGATTCACGGTCATTTTAAGGCATTTCGCAGTCAATTCCTTTCACTTCATGATCATTTTCACGCATTTCACGGTCAATTCGCTTCATTTCACGGTCATTTCCATGCATTTCACGGTCATTTCTGATGATTCCGTGTTGATTCACGGTCATTTTCATGCATTTCACGGTCAATTCCCTTCACTTCACGGTCATTTCCACGCATTTCACGGTCAATTCGCTCCACTTCACGGTTATTTCCATGCATTCAAGGTCATTCTCGGCCATTCCGTGTTGATTCACAATCATTTTCATGCATTTCACGGCCAATTCTTGTCACTTCACGGTCATTAATTTCCATGCATTTCATGGTCAATTCCGACGATTTCGTTTCATTTCACGGTCATTTTCATGCATTTCATGGTCAATTCCCTTCACTTCACGGTCATTTCCATATATTTCACGGTCAATTCGCTTCACTTCACGGTCAATTCCGGCGATTCCATTTCATTTCACGGTCATTTTCATGCATTTCACGGTTAATTCTCTTCACTTCACGGTCATTTCCATGCATTTCACAGTCAATTCCCTTCACTTCACGGTCATTTCCATGCATTTCACGGTCAATTCCGGCAATTCCATTTCATTTCACGGTCAATTCCCTTCACTTCACGATCATTTCCATGCATTTTTTTTAAAAAAAAAAACAAACAAGCTAAAATATAGGACAACTACTCCATTACAAGTTGTATTTTGTATAAAGTAATTTATTTGGGAGAGGGAAATCCGACATATCTTGTTAGCTTGAGGGGAGGCATTGGAATTTCCTTTGCCTTTAACACAAATGATCTGCACTCAATTATAATTAATTTATAAGAAACTTATACATTAATTGCGTTCGTGTTGGGTCAGGCAACCCGAGACCTCAACTTGAGCCCAACCCAAGTTTTATCGGATTGGTGTTTGTATGGCCCAACCCCAAGACCAGACTCGATACATCCTGCCCAAACCCAACCTAATGTCGGGTCGATCACAAGTTGGTCGGGTTGAGCCCACCCAACTTTCAGCCCTAAAATCATATATGGTACGTTAAGTAACTAATTTTGGTTTAAAAGGTATTCTTGTTATATGAATAAATAAAGAAATGAAAAAAAGAGATAAATTTTTTTTATATATGCTTATATATACATATTTATATAAATATGTGTTAGAGAAAAATGTAGGTAGAATAAAATTCTCCATGTAAAAAAAAAGGATAGGGATACGGTTATAGTTACGGTTCTAATCCGTAGCCATAGATCGGGGGTTGGAATTGAGGAATCTGCGATTGATCGCCAATCAGGACAACGACTTGCGGTTGAATCGCAGGAGCCGCGATTGATCGCCGAGCTACGGTTATCTGTGGCTACAGATTATAACCGTAGCTATAACTGTATTCTGCAATTGATCGTCTGTTTTAGAGCAGGGACATTTTTGTCATGTGCAAGGGTGTCCGTACGCCTGGGGAGTATTCTTAGCAACTAAAAAGAAATGGGCTTAAAAAGATTGTGGGTCATATACTGGTCGTACAGTTGGAAATTTCTCTATATCTTACGGTGGCATGTTGCCTACTAAAATCTAGCCATTTGAGGGCTATAGGACTTGTTGTGTTCTATCTTTATTAATTTAGTTTCATTTCATTTAGATATTGCATTTCTCGTAGTAGTCTACTGTCTAATCAAATTTTGTAGTTAGGTTGGGACCTGATTAAGTTTTAGGTCATGAATATAAGGCCCACTTTGATGTATGTGTTGTATATATATTTATGTTGTTTATTTAGTTTTTCAGCTCATTTAGGGCATGGGCCTAAAAATGAAGCGGATTTAAATCTCAAGTGAACTATAGTGTAGGAAATAAGTAGTGATTTACTGTTGAAAACTTTTTGTAGGTCATAAATGTTTTGGATCAAGTTGAGATTTGTGTTTTCCTTCGTGTGGTTCCATGCGAGCTTGTCAATAGGTTATATGGAAACTAAACAACTCGGTGGACTCTAGGAAGTTTCTAATGATGGGCATTCAATGATTACTATTTCATGTAGTGTGGTCCACCTGAAATTTAGATTTCTTTCATTTTGAGCCCATGGCCTATAATGAGTTGGCAAAACAGATGGACCGTATGAATATATAACACATACATTACGGTGAGCTTTGCAGTCATGAGGAGTTTGGTTAAACCTCGACCTGGCCAAATCCACCTTATGCAGCGTGGAGCGTGGATTTATGAGACATTAATCTACCTGAGTCAAGGACATGTACAATAGATTTTTGAGATGTAGATTGGGTGTTGCCTTGTATTAATGCATATTGGTAGATTTTTGAGACATAAATTGGGTGTTAGATGGGGTAGGCTGTTGTCATACACGAGTCATGCAAAATATGTTTGAAAGTCATTCAACATAGTGGACTCAATCTATCCATTTTTTATGTCCAATCAAATCCACCAATAGAGCTGGGCATCGGATCGAGTCGGAATGGATTAGTTTGAACTCGACTCGATTCGAAATTTGCAGGGCCTGACCCGAACTTAATTCGATCCGGTACCGGGTCTGGGTCATCGGACTCGAACTGATCCGAAATTTGTGGCTTAAACCGATCCGAGTCCGACTCGATCATGAAACTCGAGTCGGATCGGATTGGGCAAGGTTTGGATCGTTCATTTTCTTCAACAGTGTGAGAATCATTATTCTCATTGTTTCTTATGGCGCGATCTACTTGATTATTGGATATACTTAAAATTTAGTATTAATCCCTAAAATGATATGGAAAGACTGATGGAAGGTGTGGATAAACCAAAAAATTCAAGACGGGCCTCACACAAGCTCACACCAGCTTATAGCTTCCTGAAGAAGCTTCAAGTACTGCTACTGCTGCTTAGCTGACACGGCTATATAGCAGCTTTAGGTACGTGTCGTGCGAAGACGAGCACCGACGCTCCTCGAGCTCCGAGTTGTACAAACAGCTGGGGTGCAGATTATGCTACTGAAGTGACGTCACCAAGTTCTGTGGGCCCCACTATGATGTATGTGTTATCCACACTATCCATCCATTTTGAAATATCATTTTAGAATATGAACCAAAGAATGAAATATATAAAAATTTGTAGTGGACCCCACCATAGAAAACAGTGGGAAGAGTGATTCCCATCATTAAAACTATCTTACGACCCACCATAATGTTTATTTGAAATCCAACCTGTTCAAAAGTTAAAAAAGACATGAAAGAAGGGAAAACACAAATATTAGGTTGATCTAAAACTCTCGTGGCTTTTAGAAGTTTTTAATGGTGGGCGTCACTGCCCCACTGTTTTCTTGTTAGGGTCCACTGGAGCTTTAGATTTAACTCATTCTTTGGATCTTGCCCTAAAATGATCTCTCCAAATGGATGGACGACGTGGATACAAAACATACATCATGGTGGGGCCCACGAAACTTAGTGACATCACTTCAGTAGCGACTCTCGCTACTCAACCCGTCAGTAGCTAATCCGCGCCCGATTAGAGAGAGAGAAAGAGGTGCAGAGAGAGATAAAGAGAGAAACAGAGAGATATAGAGAGAGAGATTTACCCGGCCGGTAGAGATCGGGATCGGGAAGATTTGGGGATTCTGGATCCGGCGCTATGAGCATTCTTTAAGTGCGGGTAGGGACAGGGTAGGGTAGAGAAGGAAGGATTTGGGGATTTAGGGTTCGGAGCAGCGGCGAGCATTCTTCGGATGTAGTTAGGGTAGGGTAAAAAAAGGGGTTGGGTAAAACTTAAAAGTAAAACAATAAATATATATAACCTAATAAATACGGTCCGGATCAGATTGGTCTGAATCGATCCAATCGGATTGGATTACGGATCGGGTCGGCTCGGAACAGGCACTATCGTACCCGACCCGAAAATGTTTCAGATCTGGATGGGACTACCCGATCTTGACCGATCCAGACCATCGGTTCTGTTCGAATCGGGTTAGATCGGGTCGGATCCACCGAATCGGATCGAAAATGCCCAGCTCTATCCACCACACTGTGCTTGTGGGAAATAAATACATGAAGGGATTTGGAGGTACACCAGTACTGAGGTTTGTATTGGTCTGTCCTCTATAGGCCCCACCATGATGCACACATTTCATCCACCCATTTTGTAGGGTCATTTTAAGCTATGAGACAAAAATGATGCAAATCCAAATTTCCAGGGGACCACCCTATGGAAATAGTGGTGATTAAACTCCGCCATTAAAAACTTCTTGGAGCAAGAAAAGTTTTGGATTAGGCTGATTTTTAGGTTTTTCCTTCATTCGAGCATGTGTGACCTAATCAATAAGTTGGATGGCAAATAAGCATTACAATGAGCCTTATAAAGTTTTCAATGGTAAGTATCCAATCACCACTATTTCTTGCAATGTGGTCCAATTGAGATTTGGACTTAACTAATTTTGAGTTCATATCTTAAAATGATTTGAAAAAATGAATGAAAAGTGTGGATAAACACACATGCATCATGGTGGGATTCATGGATCATTGACAAGCACCAACTAGTACCAACATCGATCACTATACCAAAATCAGTTCCTATTTTTGGGATTCAACTTTGGTAATTGACCCCTCCAATACGAGTAGGCCTTATTGGTCAGTACTCTGATAGTTTTGTGGGGTCCACTATGATGGTGTGTGTTTTTATCTATTCTTTCTATCCATTTTTCATTCATTTTATAGCATGAGCCCAAAAATATATTCAAACCCTCTAATCAATCAAGTCCAATTCTCCCGGTGATTGAATGCCGGCCTCGTTTGGTTGCTTGTATTTGGAATCCTCAAATATATTTAGCTTGTTATAATTAAAATGCACCTAACTCTAAAATTTTTATATGAAATGTATGTATTTTGAAAGCATTAAAATCTTAAATAAGTGACTCTATAAAATTCTCCCACCCATGTGAAAGATAATTATTAGATTTCAGATTATTGATATTAGGAGATTTGGTATTCAGTGGATTCCGAATCCACCGCTACCATTTGCCTGCCAAACGTATAAAGGTCTGATTTGGATTTCAAATACAGTCAAATCCTGGATGTCAAACACCACCTCAGAACATTCGAGTGTACAAAAGCTTTGCACACAACTGACATTTGTGTTTTTCCTTCGTCCATCCATTAGATCAGAATATCTAATGCAAATAAACAATACAGTGGGCCCTACCAAGTTTTTAACAATGACCGTTCAATCGCCATTGTTTCCTGTACTGTGGTCCACCTGAGATTTAGATCTGCCTCAGTTTTGGGCTCGAGCCCTAAAATGAGCTGATAAAACGGATGGACGGAGTGGATAAGACAGATACATCATGGTGGGGGCACAGCGCCGACCAGTACCCAGATCTCGGTACTGCAAGAGTCAGTACCGAGTCCGAGTCGTGTCCTACGTAGAATGTACGGTGAAGACTTACCTACCGAACGCTTGGCGTGGATCTCGAATCCGAACCGTACAAGTTGTAGACCCGGTTCAGCTCGAGAAGGACATTTGCATTGAACGTAGACCGTTTTTTACTTTCTATTTTCTAGATGTTCTCCAATCGACTAATTCGGATTATTCTGGTAATTATTGGACTATTCCACATAAAGTGGGTCCCACTATATGTTTTGACCGGAGGATCATGCCACGTGTACGGGAACCAGATGCATCCTAACTATAGCGCTGACGGTTATGCTGCATCCAAAACCTGCTGTTTATCACAGGATGTAAATCGAATGGCTAAGATTGTCCTATAATTGAGGAATGGTCCATCAAAGGTGGGACAGGGGGAATCAATGGTCTGGATTAACAAACCGTTGGCCCCACCTCTCCGAACTGAAAACCCATGTACACTGTCCAAATACGCGGCCCGCGCACGCATGATTCCCGTCGACGCATGAGAGGACAGAAAGGTACCCTTGCGGGGACGCAATCCGCTTGCGTTTTGCCACGCGACATACAATCCACTGTGCGTCGTCAGCCACTCCGGCTCACATACTAAGATAGACCAACGATTTAAACCGTCCATATTATCTTTACTACGGTAAAAAAAAATCTAAGTAAGAAAGCTTCATTGATCGTTCTAAACTTTTATTCTTCAGAGTTGAATGAAAGCCACAGAGAGATATTCTGAATCCATCTGCAGAGATTGACGGTAAAAATCAACCGTTCAAATAAACTTATTAGGATGGACTGTACAAATTAGATGAATAAAAAAATGGACAGATCCGATCATCAGATCACCCAGTATGTGAGCCACAGATGTGTACGAAATATTATAGATTATGCATCGCGATGGACAAATAACGAGCTCTTCCACCTGCCGCCAGATGATACAGTGGAGCCAGAATAACCGTAATACGGTACTGCATCTCTCCACAAAAAATGTGACGATGTGCAAATCGAGACCATCCATATTGAGAGCCACAGCATGGATGGTATATATCTCAAAAATCATTCCTATTAGAAAATCCTATCCCTCTGATCTGTGTCCCTTAAACGGATGGTGGAAAAAACAAAAACAGCTAACGGTCAAGAGTACAGTGATAAACAGTAGAAAAATTAACGGACAAGATTGTCTCGTGGGTAATTTTAGAGTGTAACCGATCGATCCTGGTGCCAGTACGTGGATGGACCCATTCGGTACATCACGCTGCCACGTGGACTACAGAGACATGACTCTCACCCATACTACGCTTCCTCTCGCGCTACCGTATCATCTCCCGTACCTAACGAGGGTGTTTTCGTCATTACGCTTTGAGGTGGACCAACCTAGCTTTCCTTGCCCCTCTGCCCTCCATCTCTTTCTTTTCCCATGCGACGACCCCAACAGCATAAGAAGAAGATAGGACGACTCTGGTGCAGGCGTTTCTCCGAGCAGGGCTCTACCTTCCGGGTCTTAACCAGGGACATAATCTACCTCACATGCTCTTCTTAGCCGTCCATATACCTGTCCTGTAACAACAGCCGTCGGAAATCCCACATCCATCAATCGCGATGCACCCAACGAACCAACCGTCTCTCTCGAAACAAGCCCATCCTCTCTCTTCTTCCCCCATCTCGAGCCGTGAAACCGCTTGCCTTCTTCTCTTCCTTCCTTTTCTCTTCTTCTTATTCGTTCCTACCTAAAACCCGACATTTTAAAGTATCGCCCGTTACTATACGGCGCGATACGGGCTGGTTTTTCGGTGGCGACTGTTACACAGCTCTTTCTCATGAAAAAACTAGCTCCTTCGATCCTTTCTCTTCTAACGCAAGATCTGCTCTTGAAAATCCTCGATCGAATCGACAGTGACTTAGATCGGAAGTCATGGAGACTCGTCTGCAAGGATTTCCACCGAGTCGACTCGCTCCACCGCAGATCGATCCGAGTCATTCGTCCCGACTCGCTCTCTTCCCTCCTCCGCACGTACCGATCCCTCGAGCTCCTCGATCTCTCTATCTGCCCCCGCATCGACGACCGGTCCATCTCTCTCGCCTTCTCCGCTTCCGGCCGGGCCCAGCGGCTTAGATCGCTGGTCCTGTCCCGGGCCAGCGGCCTGAGATCCGGCGGCCTGGAGCTGGCTGTACGGTCGTGCCCGTCCCTAGAGTCGATTGACGTGTCGCACTGCTGCGTGCTCGGCGACCACGAGGCGGCCGCGATATCATTGGCGGCGGGTTTGAGGGATCTGAAGCTGGTGAAGTGCTTGGGCGTGACGGATGTTGGGCTGGCGAAAATCGCCGTCAGGTGCAGCCGGCTGCGGAGCTTGAATTTGAAGTGGTGTTTGAAGATTACGGATCTTGGAATTGATCTCCTTTCGAAGAAATGCAGGGATTTGAAGGTTCTGGATATCTCCTACCTCAAGGTTGGATTTGGATTTTGATGTTTAGACGCTTTCTCATGTTATTTAATTGGATTTTCTGAATACCAAAGAGAAGATTTTGGACAGGTGACAAACAATTCGCTCCGTTCGATCGCTTCTCTGCCAAAGCTGGAGGCTTTATCGATGGTTGGATGCTCGTTCTTCGACGATGATGGGTTGGATTATCTTGGCAATGGGAGCCCTTCTCTCCAGGTGATGATTTGGTGCTGTGATTTTTACCTGACTGTTATTGAACTGAATCATTGGAAATGCTAACTAAGCGGGCATGCACGAGATCGGAGCCGTTCATCTGGTGGGGCCCACTTTGAATATGCCCTGGTCCAAAGGTCAGGGTGGGCCACTCATTCTTCAGAGTACAGACCGTTGGCTATGTGTTTCATCCTTACCTTTCATATTTTGTGAAGGCCTGGTGTAGACTTGATGAGTGGGGCGGGCCGGATTTTGTTCATGGAGGACCCCACCTTGATGAATGGACCAGATCTTGCTCATGAACTGTCTCTTTTAATCTGGGTTAGAAATGCATTGTTGGGTGAGAAAAAAATGGTATGTTGAATGTTTGGAGAAAAGGGTGTTTGTAAAATCAATCTGAGGAATTGGGTTGTTATGATTTTTTGATTGCTAGAAATAGGAATTAGACTAGAATTCATAGGTTTGTTGAGAAAATCATAGCTTCACCTTTGATTTAATCAGTATCAGGAGATTTACATGGCTTTCTGAAATGATCGCCTAATCCCATCTCATTACTATTTGTGGCATGCATAGCTTCCTGTTTTCTTTTGCTTTGTGGAAAGGGGGGAAACTTGTTACTAAAATAAATAAATAAAAAGTGGCTTGTGAAGCATCTTAACAAGGCAATGCCCATGAGGAAAACATGAAAAAGGATGCTTTTCTCATGCATAAACTGCATATTCATTAGAGTTATTATTATTGTTATTATAGTCATTGTGAGATGTGAACCATTATGAATTCCTTGTGCACTGCAATGGTACGTGTGGGACCCAATTGAGCCCTGCCTATGATCATGATGGACGGCCCCGATATTACCTTGATCAGAAGATCCTGGCTATGAACTATGGGCCTGCAAAATGTACTTAAGTTTAAAGGTTGTATTCATTAGAGTTTATTATCGGTATTGTTGTTATCATTGTTATTAGTGTGGGCTTTGCATTACGAATTCATCGTGCCCTATTTTGGTGTGAGTTTATATGTGGGACCCAAGCGAGCCCCATCTATGACCATGGTGGACCATTGGATGGGAGTTGGCTGGCCCCAAATTTTTTTTTTTTTTTTTTCTGGTATGATGATCATGGCTATTCAATAAGAGGCTGCAAAATGGATGCAAAGACCATTTTACTCTTGCTGTGCATCTTGCGTTCTTGTAATAAAATAGTTGTGATTATTCAATCACAGTTATTTTCGGGTCATTTTTACAAATCTACAGTGGACTCCTGCTATCCAGTGGTATCTATTTACAAAGGTGTGTCCATGGGCCCCACAGGAATTTACTTCCTAATAAGGTAGCAAGTGCTCATACTAGACCATAGCTCTTATAGTTATTATACAGTGCTTGACCCAATATTGTCTAGTTTGTTTTTGTTTTCAGTCGAATGAGTTGGATCTGTTGGTGCTTAATCTCATGTTTTTCTTGATCTTGAGAAAGTTGGACTGTTTATTCTTAGCTGGTAGTTATAAAAAAATAAGGGAAGTAAAAATGAAAAAGTAGGACCTATTGTTCAGTGTTCGAAACTGTCGTTATGATTGGCCCCACTGGATGGTCCATGCACTGAAAGTCTGTACAACAGAAGAATCGTAACTCATTCAATGGTAATGAGCATTTATCACAATTGAGAGAAAATACGGCAATGGTCTGCATTCACAACTGAAAAGGGTCAAATATTTGATGGCATGCTCTTCCATTCTGGGAGATTCTTTGGGCATCCACAGATGGGCCCATTGTATCAATGGGTTGGATTACTTGGCCATGGGGCACTGTAAAAACCCTAGCAGATTACACATTCACAGAACGAGCTGGTACAGTACCTCTTTTCATTTAGGGAGCCACTATTAACATGCAATCTTATTGATTGGTTCACCCTCCTACTATTGTATTGCCAAAAGTAGAAAGAGTAGGCGATTTTAGCAATTAAAGTTCATGCAAATATCAAATCCCTTTCATTAGTTGCAGATTGTCCAACTGCAACAATATGTGCTACAAAAATAATGAAAGAGAGGCTTCTTATTCATTTAACTATCTTGTAGTTAAATGAGTGTCTACATTAATTGCAGATTATCAATGTCTCAAGGTGTGACAATGTCAGTTCGTGCGGATTAAATTCAGTGATTAAAGGGCATGAGGGTCTTCGGCAGATCAATGCTGGGAACTGTTTTCCTGTGAGTTGGATCTTTTTAAGATCAACAGATTGTTTGTGTTCAAGTGATCTTAAATTGATGAGCCGCTGATAATTATCTTCTAAAATTGGATATTGTAGGAGCTCTCAATGCCTTTCCTATCGAAACTGAAGGACCTGAAGAGCTTGAATTCAATCAGATTAGATGGATTCCGAGTTTCAACTTCGATCTTGCAGATCGTCGGTCTCAACTGCAAGAGTTTGGTGGAAATGGGGCTAAGCAAATGCAGTGGTGTGACTGATGAAGGCATTACAGAGCTTGTATCTAGTTGCACGGAGCTAAGGACCCTTGATCTCACGTGCTGCCATCTGCTCACGGATGATGCTATTTTGGCTGTAGCAGATTCTTGTAAGAAGCTTGCATGCCTCAAGTTGGAGTCTTGTGCTCTGATCACTGAAAAAGGCCTTGATAAGCTTGGATCTTGTTGTCCCTTTCTACAGGAGGTAGATCTCACAGACTGTAGCATAAATGATACAGGTAACTCAAATTTCAGTTGAAATGTAGACAAATGCATGCATCCTCCTCGGATTTACATATGTTCTTGCTCATTTGCAGGGTTGAAGTGTTTGAGTAAGTGTTCTGAACTGGTGGACTTGAAATTAGGCCTTTGCCCAAACATATCTGACAAGGGACTCATTCACATTGGATCTAACTGCAAAAAGCTTAAAGAACTTGATCTGTACCGGTAGTCAAGCATATTGATTTCATCCGTTGGATTAATTGCTGTAGAGCAATTGCAGGTTGACTTATCATGGATGTATTATATTACAGGTGTTCAGAAATTGGCGATGATGGATTAGCTGCCTTAGCAAGCGGATGTAAGAAGCTGAGACGGCTGAACTTGTGTTACTGTTCTCAGATCACTGACAGAGGGTTGAAATATCTAAGCAGCTTGGAAGAGCTTGCAGACCTCGAATTGCGCCGTTTGGTAAAGATTTCAAATTTGGGGGTGGCGTTGATCGCGATCGGGTGCAAGAGTCTGGTGGAATTAGATTTGAAGCGTTGCTACTCCATTAACGATATGGGCTTATGGGTGCTAATCCAGCATGCAAGGAACCTGAGACAGGTTCTTGAGTCCTATCTCTTCTTGGGCTTTGTTGTGAATGAATAATGCCTTTCTGTTTTGACCAAATGTGAAGCATTTTCATGCAAAGGTCGACTGAAGAGGAGATTGGTTGCACATGTGCTAACTTGCACATGTGTGCAGGATGCGGGTACATGTCCTGGCCCAAGAATCAGGCTTGTCCACTCATCAGGTGGGCCACACGAATGAGAAAGATGGATGATCATGAAGAGAAAAGGAGAGAGACCCAGTCCATACTAAACATCTGGTTGTGGGTCACGTTCTCACTGAAGCAGCCAGATGTTTTAGGCTTCTTATGTCCATAGTGGGACCCACCTGATTTATAGCATGGGTCTTGCTCGTCTGCTGCGGTCTCCTCATCAATCTGCAATTGTGTCCTTACTATTTTGCTTTTTCCTTGGAGGAAAATTCTCAGTTCTAATCACTGGTCCTGTCTTTCACATGCAGCTAAACATCTCTTACTGCCCGGTTTCTGATGCGGGTCTGTACGCGCTGCTTGGGAACTTGGAGTGCCTAATGGATGTGAAGCTGGTGCACATCACTCGAGCCTCGCCACAGGGGTTCGAGCTTGCTTTGAGAGCTTGTTGTGATAGGCTCAAGAAGGTTAAGTTGCATGGTAGTCTGAAGCATTTGCTGTCTCTGGAGCTGATTCGGACCCTGCAAGCCAGGGGCTGTAGGATAAGGTGGGTTGACAAGCCTTTGGTTTTGGTATGAATTTCAGAGTCTCCTTTATATTGAAGTCTAAAAACCATTCTAGAGTTAAGAGATAGTAGTCTGTGATGTTGCAGGAATTATATGTTTCATGGTCCTCATATTTGCACAATATACATTAGTTTCCAAATCTGGCAAGTGGGGTCCATTGTTTGGTAAATCAAGGCCATTGCTCTGTTGTGCAGCCATTTGGATGTACTGTAACTCAAAATTCTACATCTGCAGCTCAAAACAGACTAATGGATTGGATTATCAAATTGTAGGACCCACTTGTTAGAATTGAAAACTTGTGTATGTTGTAGAAAGGTGTGGGCCACTTAATAGTATAATTCCTCACATCTTGTTCATGTTATGAAAAAAAAAAAAAAAGAGGTTGAGTGAGTGGACAACATTTAAGATGTGTGGAATTGTAATGCATTGTTATATTTACAGAGATGCATTTAAGCATAGTATTTTGTAAGAGAAATGATCCAGTGCACCATTAGTTATAGTGCACCTAGTTGCATTGGGACACTTGGATAGTCCAACCAATTGATCCAGACTGTCCGTTAGGTTTAACATATGTTTCATGGGCTATGATGTGAAGATGATGCGGATCAGATGATCTGATCCATCCATGGATGGTATGGTTAAGGATTCTCCAATGAATGTGATTTTTCTGAATAATCAATGATGAGCCCCTAGAAAATTAGAAATGGATGGCTCAAAATTATTGGTTAGGCTTATTTTTCCAGGAATGATCTTGACCATACATTTTATGGGGTATTGATCTATGGACAGCCCAGGGTAACTGTTATGTGTATCTTCTTTTCTTTTCTATTAACCTATTGAAAGGATGAGATTTTTCCAATTGGGATGTTTTATTTTTGGGTGGACCACCCACTGTGGCGCCAATGACATCAACGGTTTGGATTGCTGAACAAATTGGCCAGTCATTGTATGATCTCAATAGAGACGGACAAGTGTACGGTCTGGATTTAAAGATGTTGTTAATGCATCTTGGATCAATGGTAGCGGGAGCATTGCAGCATGCGGAATGGTAGACTCAGCCAGGAACCCATGGTAAGAGGTCTCTACTATGTATATTTCATGATCGCGGGACTTAATTACGTTAATAGACTTTAAAAACAACCGAGTGCCTTTAAAAAAAAAAAAAAAATTAGGATAAATGGAGGCTGATGAGTTCCTTATTCATTCAGAAGAGAGAACTTTGTTTGTAGATGTAAGGCCCACCATGGTCGGTCTATCGTAGCCATTGATCCGACGCCCCCCTTCATGATGGACCATTCCTCCAAAATCTTTCAAGTTGGGTGATCCTAGGCTCCTAGCAATCTATATTTTGTCTTTTCCTTCATTGGATGTGGTTTGTTCATTCATTTGTTTTTCTTATGCCAGAATTGACCGATGAAGAGGATATTTTGGGAATGGTCCATCCAAGATGTGACGCCCAACATCAATAAACTAAATTCCAATCATGCAACTTGTCTTAAATGTCTTAAATGTTATTAAGTTAGAAGTGGAATAAATAAATAAAGTAGGGTTTTGATGACATCCTCCCAACCTTTACCTGTACAGTAGTAATGTCCCTAAACCTTTTAAATGGCACATGCGGTGAGTTATAATCCATCCAAACCGTACATTTAACCATAAAAACAGGAGAAAGCCAAGGTGCAAAAATCATGCCAATCAAGTGATTCTAAATGAATAGCATGAAAATGGATAGTCAAGATTGATTGGAGAAACAAAATGGGTCCTATCATTATCCTGAAACATTTTGTAGATAAATCCCACTTTGTATTTCTTATGATTCTAATCGATTTGATGATTCCAACCACATACATATGGCTTTTAAATAACGGATGGTTGTAACAAATTGGCCCCACTCAAAGTGTTAGGATCACCCAGTTGGCATTTTTTTGTACCATGGCGTGCTCCTAAGATTGAATGAACGGTTAGGATCTACGATAGGTCACCCCATGTGCCATTTAAAAAGGTTTGGGGGCGATGCTAACGTCCAAATCTCTAATTGCATGGTAATTACAATGTTTACGGGTCCCATTACGTGGATGCTATCCTAATTTTAGTGAAGGGAGGTATATACTCGGGCAGTTATACCTCATGCTAAGACAAATGGATGTCTTCCATTTTTTATCCGTCCAATAAATGTCCACCAATCTGTCAGTTAGATAATCAAATAAGCCTAATTACTGGTTCATAATACAACTTTCTGGTCATCCAAATTTGATTATTTACTTGCCACGTGTGCAGATTTCAGCTGATTTATAAGTGCCTGTGTATCATCCTTCACATTGTGTTAGAGCATCAAACTTCTTTGGGAGAGATGGGATTGAGCTCCAAAAGGGGGAGCGGTTCGGTCAGGTCGTGACCGTGGGCCCATCTTGATGTGTATGTGTTGCATATCCACGCTATTCATCCTTTTCGCCAATCCATTTTAAGGCATGGGCCAAAAAATTGAAGCCGATCCAAATCTCAGGTGGACCACACCACTGGAAACAGTGGTGATGGTGACTGAATGACCACAATTAAAAACTTCTCATGGGCCACGTAAGTTTTGGATCAAGCTGATATTTATGTTTTCCCTTCATCCATGTTTCTGTGACTTTATCAATAGGTTGGATGGCAAATAAACATTACAATGGGCCCTGGGAAGTTTTTAATTGTGGGCATTCAATCACCATCACCACTGTTTCCTATGGTGTGGTCCACATGAGATTTGGATCAAGTTCATTTTTTTGGCCATACCCTAAAATCAGCTGGTAAAACAGATGGACAACATGGATATACAACAAACGCATCAAGGTGGACACGGCCGAAAGGGCTGCCAAATAGGCAGGTCCTGTCAGAAGGGGCATTTCACCGGAAACGGATTGGCTACTCCCCCCGACACCAGCCCCGGAGCTGGTGGTCGGTGCTCTGTGGGCCCACCATGATGTATGTGTTTCATCCATTCCGTCCATCTATTTTTGTAGATCAATTTATGATAGTAAAATAAAAATGATGTATATTCCAGTCTCAAGTGGACCACATTACAAGAAACAGTGTTTAATGAACTTCGACCGTTAAAAACTTTTTAGGAGCCATAAAAGTATTGGATCAAGTTGATCATTGTTTTATCCCTTCATCTGGGTTTTTATGACCTAATCAACGGATTGGATGTCAAATAAACAGTACATCGGGCCTTAGGAGGATTTAAATGATGGATATCCAATCACTATTTTTTTCCTGTGGTGTGATCCACTTGAGAATTATATCCCTCTCATTTTTTGGATAAAGACATAAAATGATATTTAAAAATGGATGAACGGGATGGATAAAACAAATACATCATGGCGGGGCCCATAGAGCACCGACCATCAGCTCTGGGGCTGGTGTCAGGGGGAGTAGCCAATCCGTTTACCATTTCACCGGGAACGGATTGGCTACTCCCCCTGACACCAGCTCCGTCGCTGGTGTTCGGTGCTCTGTGGGCCCCACCATGATGTATGTGTTTCATCCATTCCATTCATCCATTTTTAAAGATCATTTTATTGCTTGATCACAAAAATGAGAGGGGTATAAATGTCAGGTGGATCACACCACATGAAAACAATAGCGATTGGATATCAACCATTAAAATCCTGCTATGGCCCACTATACTGTTTATTTGACATCCAAACTGTTGATTAGGTCATACATGCCCAAATTAAGAGAAAAAACAAATATTAGCTTGATCCAAAACTTTTATGGCCCCCAAAATGTTTTTAATGGTCGACCCTCATTCAACACTGTTTCCTGTAATGTGGTCCACTTGAGATTTGGATATATCTCATTTTTGGAATCATACCGTAAACTGATCTATGAAATAGATGGATGGCATGGATGAAACACATACATCATGGTGTGGTCCACATAGCACCGACCACCAGCCATTGGCTGATGTCAGGGGGCGTAGCCAATCCGTTTCCCATTTCACCTTCTTTTATTTAAGATTGGCCCCTAGCTGTTCGATAATATAACTCAATGGACGGAGCATTGCTTGATGACTGATGGGGAATTGGAAAAGTCGGCCCCAGCTTTCTAAACCAGGCAACACCTCCTTATACATTGGAATGTTGGCATGAAAAACCTCTACGATACCATTTCCCTGAGATAATAACTCTCCGTTGACCTTCAAACTCATTTGCTGCACCTTCTTGTTGTGTTTCCCATTGACCTTTGGGATGCTAGCACTATTTCAAACGTGCAGCACGTCTTCATTATTTCTCTTCATAGTAGATAATGCCGCAACATTCATGAGTAGAATTGCTTTCTTTGGAAGAATCTGAGAAGACAACAGTTCCGACTCACTCTCATCCTCAATATCAGCCACGAAGTTATTTACTGCATCTGCCGTAATTTCAGTAGCAGAAAGTGGAGCTTGCTCCCTTAAGAACTGGAAAATTAGAGTAACATTTAGTAAGACATGATCAAAAGATAATGAAGGCAATGCAATTTAAAGGTGTGCTTGCTCCACTGGTACTGGTACCATCATACGCTTATGTGATGGGACCTGCCATTGATAAACAACTGCACAATGATCTCCCTTTGGGACAATGCTAATTACCTTTTGATGGTTCAAAATTAAAAGGAAAAATATATTTAAATATCCACATTCTTCACTGGAAACAGGTCCAAGATAGTATAGTAGGATCTTCTGATCTTGGATATATTTTGGCATGGTGGATCCACCATGAGGTTCTAGACCATCAAACCATGGACTACCCTTGCAGACTCATGTGGATACTATGCATATATCTTGGGGTTGATGATCATGTCGTTCCTGGTAGTGACCTGCTTGCCTTTGTAATTTTCTAATGGCAGTTTTCATCGATACTACAGACTTTCAAATGAAGCTAAATGAAGCGAAGGCTAGCAGTGCAGCTTTGAAGGCTAGTTAGTATTCATGCAATGAACGGTGAAGGAAAGCCTCCGGAGAGCAAATGGAGGACGTTTTTCCGAAGATGATCGTTGAAGAACAAAGAGGTGGTTGTTAAGGATAACATATATATTGATAGAGGAGCCTTCTGCAATCTTCTTGAGATCATGTGCCCATTGTAAGGGAGACGGTCATCTTTAGACAGGAAATCGAAATGAGAAAATTGAAGGCAGTTCTTGTTTGGGTCCGTATGTCTGTATGCGGATATCAGTTCTCGTAGTGTATAATATCAGTGAGAACGGAAGTGGGTTGGTTAGCAACTCTTTAATATTTGCTTAAGATGTGTCTGATATTGGTACCTGCAAGCGGGTGCCGAGGTATGGAACATGTAAAGATTTTGAAGCCTCTGAAATTTTGAAATTGGCCTACTCTCAATGAAGCACTTTGATTCTGTTTGATCTTCTCAACCATTGCCATTCAGCAGAATGGAACTATGTCCATAGAAAATAATCTTCAATACAAACAACATGGACAAAAATGGATGTGTAAGCCGTCTCTGCGTCCATTTTTCTGCATTACCATTGATCTGAACCATTCTATAATGGGCTGGATTCCATTGTTTGGGTGATGGAAGTGTACAATACCATCCAGGTTTCAGTTTGCTGGGAATGAATTGCCAAAATTGTCCACTGATCAAAACTGCTATTGTTATGGGCCACACTGAATAGTCCATGCAATAAAAGTCTCCCAGATGGAAAGGTCCACATATCAGAAACAATGATTAAGAAAGAAGATAAAGCCACAATATAGGATCTAATGCGGCGCCAGTCTTAATGTTTTGGATCATTGAAGCATGGCTCCACTTGTGGAAGCTGAAATTCCAAACATATTGTCAGCTTGGCATTATAATACTTCTTTTCCAAAAATCTAATCAATCAAATGATTATAATTTATAACTGTGCTGTGGATAGAGGTTTGGAGCACTCACCTGTGTAATGAGTAGACCAGGGGACATCTAAAAGGAAGCTGATCTATGGACAGTTAAGATTGAAATGCATTGACTAAATGATGTAGAGTGGGTCGCGGACAATTACATGGCAAAGATGGATCAGAAAGGCCCGGATGGCGAAAGAAGTGATCTGGACCATTAAACCTTCAATCAAGCGTATCTCGCAATCCGGGAAGAGTTAGCCGACGTAAAATATATGATTTTGGGGTAGAACGAGCTACTTTAGCCAACCAACCCTGCTATGCCGGGTTGCAATGCTCGGAATTGCGAGAAACCCCTGATTCGACGGTCGTTTCCCTATTTCAATTTCGTTTTTACTATAAATAGTAAGTTTTAGTTTGACTATAACTCTTCATCCGTCGGGCTTTAGGAGTTGCGCCCAACGTAAAAAGAGCTTAGAATAATTAGGGGAACGGTTTGGTGAAGCCAAATAGGACACTTACTATTTTTGGCCGAAAACCTTGCGCACTAGTAGACATCACGACCGTCTATAAATAGTAAGTTTACTATTTATAGTAAGTCGCGAATTCTAGGAGTTTTAGTTGTAGTTTGATTATGATTTCTTTCCCATTGCTTAGTACCCTTATTTAAAGGGTTGTGAACTCGTTTTTATGCATTCATTAATATATTTCGAATTTATTAGAATTTATTTCTATTTTCTGCTCTATTTTCTCATAGATTCGAGAAAGTCTTTGTGAGGAGTCCAGAGAAGTTCCGTGGATTCAGAATAGTTATCCTCTTGAGGAAGACGGTGCTCAACCTCACGTCCTCCCCTGCGTCACTAAACAATAAAGGCACCAAAATGCAGTATTTGGTTCATACTTACTACCCTCAAAACCTTCTTTTAGTAATAACAATTGTTAAAGATAATTGCCACCATTTGTGTGCCAAGATCATAGGAATCCAAGAAAGTTTTTAAGGTTAGATTGAGACATGACTGAATTAATAAGTTTGCCTTCTGTATTTTTGGGACATTTTTGGGCATCGAACAATGTCAAAATGAAAGGAAATTGCTCTTGTTCAATAGCATGTTGAGTTCACTTTTAAAGGAGCCCAAGAAAATGCAATTCAAAAGTTGTTTTGAGTGAGTTATGACTAATTTAGGGAAGCCATATGTGATTGCAATGGGATGTGAAGATGTTTTGGTAATCTTCTATTATTTAGGATTTTCTTTAGTTGTCATTAGTCTATACAAATGTCACCTTACTTGTAACAACCCATAATGATATTCTGATTATTATTATTATTTTTTTAAGATTTAATATTTTATTTTAGTTCCACTTGGTGAAAGAGGAGGGTTGTCATCGGTAGTGCCTGGCTAGTGAGTTGTTGGGGTTTTTTCTACAATCTTTCTTTTTTCAATTTTTGATCCACATTGCACCTCCATTGCATTAGCTTCTCCTGCACTCTTTCCAAACTCACAGCATTGCATATCACCTTTTTAAATTTTAAATTTAAAGAAGAAGAAGAAGAAGAAGGAAGAAGATGGATGACATTTGGATGCACGTAGAATTGTGTCATAGATATAGTCTAGGTCCTGCTGTCTTGTATAAGCTTTCTAGGTTATGTTGTCATGGACTAGCTTTTTTGTTGCAGTTTTTCTAATGCCTTGAAATAGGGAGTAAAGATGGACTATGACACATGTGGCACATGTGGGGAGCTTAAAGATGAATGGTGATACATGTAACACTTAGGGTGCACATGCACATATTAACATATAAGGTTGTCAATGATCTAAGTTCAAAATGAGCCGAGGTCTGGACTCATGATGGACCAAAACAAACAGGGCAACACACACCATGATTTTTAATGGCTCAGGCCATAACGGGTCAAACAAACAAGCCAAAGCTTGGCCCATGATGATTATGATGGCTTGCGCCCGACCCCAGCCGTCCCAGCCCATTTACACATGCAGCATATGTCATCTTCGATTTATTTCATCTTTTAGTAATGACTATTCTTATTTTTCTCAGTTCTTATATATAAATGGGCTAGTATTGAGGACAACCTATATTCTAATTATAATTTTACATCCAAACAACCCTTACTTTTTTCTTTTTTAATTTTAATTTTTTTTTTTTTTTTAAACACACGCACACACACCCCACACCCACACACTCACGCCATAGTGGAATTTCACCACCTATGGGCACTCGAACCCTTGACCAGGTGTTGAAACTCCTAAGAGTCTACCACCGGAGCAAGAGTAAGAACCCGACAACCCTTACTTAAAGGTCGGGATTGTGGAGACTTTTGAGCACGTTACCTGATTACATCGTAGTGGGCCCCACAATGCTTTTGGTTATTGAGGCAATCAAAGCAATTTCTGATCATTGTGACAAATCTCAGCCAATTTTTCGTGAGATTATAAAAAAATTTATGTCTCATAATGTTCCCCGGAAATCACGCTGAAAATATTATAAATTATCAAATGATTTTAATATTTAGAAAGTGTAGGTAGGAAAATATATATTTTGACTTTTGAATATATTTTTGGGATAAAATTGCAAAAAATTAGAACCAGCTAACCAGATTTTGCAAATACCATGATATTATCATGATAATATCGTTAGGCGAGGTATACAAATCATGGCTATATTTGTCCCACTATTTTTTACACTACTGAAACACAAGTCTCACTTGAAAGTAGGGAAGTTAATTGGCCACATTAGGGTCAGGCCAAGCCCAGTCTATTCAGCCTTCAAAGTTCTCATTTGAATATTTGCTACTACCACCAAGATCCGCACCGACGGCCGCTCCGCCCTAGCTCGTTCAAAAGATTTCACAGCAGCCATTGTGCCCCCGTACTAATGGGGCATGTCAATCGCTCCGATGGCTGGATGGCCCGTGGAACTACTACGGAGATTCTCATTATTCTCATTTCGGTTTCTACTAAAAAGAGGAACACGGAAAAAAGGTTGATTAGAAACAAATTGTGCAAAGAGGCGATTCATGACTCCAGCATAAAAAACGCTCAACACAGGCCCAAGCTCTTGGGTCTACAATGAGTTAAAATAGTCTAGCCCGAAATGTTTATGCTAGCTTCGAGCCCGAGCCCTAGCCCAAGTGTAAGCCTATGGACGAAAAATCAGGCTAACTGGTCATTTAGGTGGGCCACATCAAAGACGAGGTTGGGAGAGAAATCCACCCTCAATTTTTGCAAGGCCCACTATGATAATTATATGAAATCCATTCAAATAATCATCTTCGGCACAAAAAATTATCCACCATGATAATTATATGAAATCCCCCTTTCTGGTGATTGGGATGTTATCCAAAGTTTGTGTCATAGGGCACACCTTGGATTGAATGTTTCAACCTTCGATTACTCGAAACATTACTGTGACCGTCCATTTCCTAACCAACATGTGAAATTAGGGTTGCAATAATTCAATTCAAGAATTTATTTGTTGCCTGCCCACCTCATCATGTCAATGGTTTGGATAATTGGAAGACAATCTCACAATGCTTTTAAGCCCACAATGCATGCATTTCCAATGGCACACAGACGAAGTATCTTACCCGTCCATAAGGTGGGGTAGATTATTTCAAAAAATGGACAGATAAACAAACTCTGGGTATGCTTTTCCAAGCATCCACCATAAAATTGTGGCTCACCCCAACAAGACAGATTTTTCAGGCTATGGGCCCATATGGTGAGACCCACGTAAGGGACGGTTCTATCTTGTGATGCTGAGACATGTGGTGGGGGTCTAGAACGTCTCCTACATGCTGTAGGCTTAGAAAAGCTTCTTAAGATAATATAGCAGAGGAAATCCATGATCTTTTAATCCAAAGGAGTTGGGTCGTAATACCAATCATCAATCTGATGGGTCCCATAGTGGTTGAAGCAAGGCCCACATAGCCTATTCAAGTGGAGCCCATCAGATTAGTGGTCTGGATCTCGAATATTGTTGGGTTGTTTGAAAAATCTCACAACCTTATTTTCTTCTCTTGCCTTCCAACAAATCTCAATATTCTTTGAACCACATAAACATACAGTAACTGGCAGTGAGAAAACCACATAAACATACAAATCTAACTTTATTTTGTCTTCCAGGGCTTTATTGATGCTGACTTCAAAACAGCTTCGGTTTGTGTCCCGTCCACCCACACAAGAAAGGATGCAATTTCAATTAGCAAAATATGAATTTAATCCAAAATGATGTCATTTAGGCGTTGCAAATCTAGGGCAAAGAACACCCAAAAACATCAAATTCCCCAAGATTGACTCGTTGCATCACAATGCACCATCAGCAGTAAAACAAGTGAGTGGGTTGGCAACTTCTTCAATCATCATTTTCTGAGATAAAAATTGCTAATTCATCTTCCAAAAGTATGGACACATGGATTATCATTCTCCTAGGGTATAGTGGGTGTAAGATTCCCCTAGTCTGTTGGAGAGAAAAAAAAAGAAGAAGAAAGAAAGTGAAATCCAGGTCATGAACTCCCACATGATATGAAATTAATATCTAGGATCAAATAGAGTTTTATCCATGTACATCACTTAGGGAGGGCATGTTTGGGTAGTGGGAAGGAAAATGGATGACTCTTCCCTTGATGGGACCTTTCACTATATTTGGATAGGAAAGGAAACATTAGACTTCAAAAGAGGAATCAATACCCAAATACTATAGTCAAATTGCAAGCACAAGATATGAGGCGAATTATGACAGCTTAATGGCATTTTCACTCGCTATCCAAATAAGACCACCGAAAAATGGAATCGGTGGAAATCCCTTTTTCAATATTACTCATGGAAATCTTGAAAAAAACATTATTGATCATTCATTACAAATTTAAATTTTCAAGCAGAACATACCAGGCAAATTATGACAACTTCGTGGCATTTTCACTTGCTGTCCCAATAAAACCACCCAAAAATCGAATCCATGGAAATCCAAGTTTCAATAATGATCATTGAAATCTTGACAAACCATCATTGATAATTCATTACAAAATTCTTTGCTTTTCTTTTCTTTTCTCACCATCCAAATAGACAATTAGCTAAAAATATAAACGAACATAAAATATCAATATACTTCGGGAGGAATATCATGTGCCACTGTTTTGCTAGAGTGAATGTTTAATCGCATTTCTCTAATTAGGGCAATATCCGCTCCCACCATAGTTTGTGCTATTCTAATTTCAATCTAGACAGCTGTGTAATTCATCATTTAAAAGGAAGGGTGGAGGGCGCGCACACACACACATATCACTATGAGATCGAGCTATGTGAGCCCCACCGTGATGTGGGTCAAACATCTATCAGTCAGCTGTACCATTCCATGGTGGGGCCACGTTCTTAAAAATCAAGTAAATCCATGACTTGGGTGGGCCACACCACATACAACAGTTGAGAGGGGTTACCCTCCAATTAAAACATTCATAATTATTTATTGGGCCACCGAGATGTTGTTTACCGATCCAGCCCATTAATTATGTGTCCCACTTGGATGAGGGGTCAGAACAAGTTTCAGGCGCATCCAAAACTCAAGTGGGCCTCAAAAAGTGCTTTTATATGTTTTAGGCATGTCTTCACATAGTTTTCAATGGTATGGCCCAGCTAAGTTTCATATATGGTTGATTTTTGGGATATCCATAACTTAAAGGGGACCATCAAATGCACGGTGTTGATGTTCGATACACATCATTGTGGGGCCCACACAGATCCACCGCATGAAAAGTTCCCATGAGGTTGACCTCATAGTATCATTTCCTTTATATATATATATATATATATATATATAGGGAAAAGGTACAATGCGACTCGAGCTGACGATAAGCTCCCGTGAGGTCGAGAGCATGGGCCCCAGTGAGAGACCATCAACACCGTGCATTTGATGGGTCCCCTTTAAATTATGGGATATCCTAAAAATCAGCCATATATGGAACTCAGGTGGGCCATACTATCTAAATTTATGTGAAGACACCGTTAAAACATATAAAAGCACTTGGTGGGGCCCACCTGAGTTTTGCATGCGCCTGAAACTTGGTCTGAACCCTCATTCAAGTGCGACACACATAATGGATGGGCAAGATTTGCAAACCACATCTCGGTGGGCCCTCAAAAATAGTTATAAATGTTTTAATGGTGCACGACCCCTCTCCACTTCTGTATGTGGTGTGGCCCACACAAGTCACGGATTGACTTGATTTTTGAGACCTAGGCTCACGATGGAACGACTTCATGGGACGGACTCATGAGGTCGAGTGCATAGTACCTTTTCCCATATATATATATATATATATATATATATAGACACAGAGAGAGAAAGAGTCTTAACCCACTGAAAGTAGTTAACTAAATTTATCTTTCAAAACTAACATTTCAATTCAGTTTACAGAGGACGGAAGGAGGAAAAAATGGAGTCCATATGGAGTCCTAGCAGTACCCAGTGGCTACATTAAATGCTTACGAGTGTGGTTAACCAGACTTTGAAATCGTGACATATTTCTACTCCGTTTTAGTTATGACATGCAACCCGGTGGCACCAATAAGCAAGTACTGCAAGAAAGAAAGCAAGCATCAAGATTAAAACACTACTCAACATCTTTTACGAAAGGCACCTTTTATCAAACAGCTGAAAAACATATTTAAAGGAATTTCACATCATACATCCATCTTAGCCCTAAGGCACCAACAAGCAAACTGCAAGAAAGAATATCAAGATCAATACACTACTCAACGGACAGGCCTCTTTTACCTTCTTTTTTCTTTTGTTTTCTTTTTTATTTTATCAGTGAGACACCCTTTATCAAACAGCTGAAAAACATATTTGAAGGAAAATCACAACATACATCCATCTTAGCCCTAAGGCACCAACAAGCAAACTGCAAGAAAGAATATCAAGATCAATACACTACTCAACGGACAGGCCTCTTTTACCTTCTTTTTTCTTTTGTTTTCTTTTTTATTTTATCAGTGAGACACCCTTTATCAAACAGCTGAAAAACATTTTTGAAGGAATTTCACAACACACATCCATCTCAGCCTTTCTCCCGGCAGATTTGGTGTTGCCTTTTAAACGGTAGATTGGCATAAGTTTTACGAACGATCAGCTGCCAACCAGACATCAACCTTCCTCTTTTCCCTGGAGGCTCTTGGAATTGATCTTGATACAATAGTTTCCATATCGTTATTGCGTAATGGATCACACCCTTGGAATACAGATACATATCGGTTATAGCATGCGATATATCAGTTGTATTGTGTAATGTATCGCTATTAACGGGGCATAATATTGTTGCTCCACAAACCAACAATACTATGCCCAATTCACAGTAGAATGATACCAATGAAGATACGCTCTAAAATAAGAGTGGTACTCATCCTCTCTAATTTGAGAAAATTTTTGAAAATTTCCCAAATTTCCACAAATTGGCGCTTACCCTAAATCCCAAAACTAGAGGGCATATAATATAATTTCATCAAACACTCCTAAATACTTTGAAATGTTGACTATTGATCGAAGTAGAATTTCAAAAAATAAAAAATAATTAATTTTCAATTTTTTTTTTTTTTAAATTGTCAAAAAATTCCAAAATTACCAAGAATGACTAGATCATGTTACATACATGTTTGATTTTGTATTTGGACATAGATAGCAACTAATTTGCAAGAATTGGACAATTTCTATTTTTTCCAATTTTCTGTAACTTAGCCCCTCTCCCCCGAATCTCAAAATCGAAACTCCCAAATTCATGATTTTTCATGCAAAACATGAAGAATCATGAATTTGTAACCATTTAACATTGATTTAACATGTTAAAGGTATAGCAAAAACAAATAAATCAAAAATTGAAAATGCCCACCGGATTGAATAGGTTGGTGGGCTATATTGGCACCACCTGTGTGACAATTAACCACTTGCTCTAAAAGCTCGAACTAATAGAGCATGACGAATTAATCCCTTTTATCTCATAGCTCATGCCCCACATTCCACGAGTTAAGACCTCGGCTGAACCCCCCTCATGGGCCCCACATCACATGGGTACCGCCTCACATGAGCCACTTGTCCCGAGTGTGTCCCTGCATCCCACAGGCTACCTCACTCAAGCCCGGTGTGAAAATACCCCTGCATTAATCACCTCGGGTGAGGAGTCTTGAACACGAGACCTCCCACTCTGATACCACTTTAATGTAGGACAATTAACCATTTGTTCTAAAAGCTTGAACTGATAGAGCATGGTAAATTAATCCCTTTATCTCTTAGCCCAGGCCAGTGTTTGAGTTATTGGCGAGAAATCGATAATATTGCCGATATTATCGGTGTCGCCAGACCTGCAATACCGAAAATCCAATATTTCGTTTCTCTTCTGAATGTCGCCGATATTTTCGATATTATCAGGGAGATTTTCGAATCACTGGCCAAATCAGCCAACTACCCTGTAGATTTCGATAAAATAGGCAAAACAAATGCCGTGTTTTCGGCGACATTAGGCGACGACCTACTTATTCGGAAAAAAAATAGTAGAAAGAAGAAGAAGAAGAAGAAGAAACTCTCTTACCTTTTTACTTAAGATCTACCTCAAGGAGTGGCCTTCGGCTGGATTTGGTTGGCCAATTGCGATCAACAGCGCCGGATCTTTCACAAGAACGAAAAACCCGAAACTCCTTTTTTCTTCTCATAGAATAGCTTTGAAAGGAAATTAGATTTCTACCTAGGCTTACGGGGATTTGATTTGGGATTTGAAAAAAAATTGAATTTGGGGAGAGATTTTTGAGAGTTCTAACGGAAAAATCATCGAAATCGCCATTGTCGTTGCCAGTTTATTAGAAAAGAGAAATGGATTGGCTGGTGTACCACACAGTAGCTATATAGCTGTTGTAGGTACGTGTCGTGCGTAGACAAGCACTGACGCTCCTCGAGCTCCGAGTAGTACGAACGGTTCAAAGGAGATTAAAGTTACATGGGCCCCACAGTGATGTATTTATTATATCTACACCGTTCATCTATTTTTTGAGATTATTTTAGAGCATTATCCAAAAAATGAATCATATCCAAAGATCATCTGGACCACACCACAAATAGTGGCGGAGATAATGATTTTCACAGTTAAACAATTCGTTGGGCCCACCATAACGTTCTATAGGCCCCACCATGATGTATGTGTTGTATCCTCACCGTCCATCTATTTTTCGAGACCATTTTAGAGTAAGAGACCAAAAATGAGGTATATCCCAATCTCAAGTGGACCACATTACAAGAAATAGTGTTGAACGAATGTAGACCATTAAAAACTTTTTGGGGCCTAAAAAAGTATTGCATCAAGATAATATTTGATTTTTCCCCTCATCTAGGTCTGTATGACCTAATCATACAGATTGAATATCAAATAAACATACAGTGGGCCTTAGGAGGATTTTAACGGTGGTTATCCAATCATTATTGTTTTCACGTGGTGTGGTTAATTAGAGATTTGGATCTGACTCATTCTTTGACTCATATACTAAAATGATATCTTTAAATGGTTGGACGGTGTGGATACGAAACATAAACCATGGTGGGGCCACATAACCGCTCGACGTCACTTCAGTGGCAAGTCTTGCTACTGCTCAACCCGTTGTAGCTAATCCGTGTCCCTGCGGAGTCGGGTGGGTACATGTGTCGCGTATTGAGTAAATTATGTGAGGTCCACCGTGATTTACATATTTTATCCACTTCGTCCATCCATTTTAACAGATAATTTGAGGGCTTTAGCCTAAACACTAAGTATATCCAAATCTCAAGTGGACCTCACCACGGGAAACAGTGTGAATTGAAATTATACCGTCTAAAATTTCATGAGGCCAAAGAAATTCTGGATCAATCTGTTATTTGTGTTTTTCCTTCATCCATGTCTTCGTGTTCTTATGAACGGGTTGGATGACAAATAAACATCACTATAGGCCCTGCCAAGGTTTCCACTATGGAAATCATTATTACCATTGTTTCATGTGGTGTGGTTCACTTGAGCTTTGGACTTGCTTCAAATTTCTAAACAACCATTAAAATGGGCTGAAAAAATGGATGGAAGGCGTGGATAACCCACGCACATTCATGCTGGGCCCAACATGTTGGGCAACAGTACTATTCTCAACTGTCACGAGATCCGGACGATGATTACGAGCCACCTCGTCATTCTATGTAGGCAGAAATGTGTATTTTTTTTAAATTCATTTACTTTTGCATGTCTTAATTGTTATAAGCTTGCATTTGTATTATATAAACTCATTTTGGTTACTATTTGAGTGATTTCTTACGACAACACATACCTTTTGGCCCCCATTAAATGGAAACTTCTTATTTAATGCATTCTTTTTGTATCTTTTTCATTCATAAATATGTAAATATGTGTATTTAAGCATGTCATGAAGTTTCACTGAAAAATTTCACCATTTTCTCCATGTTTCTCCCTTTTTCCCTGCATTTCCGGTTATTGGCGATAACGATATTATATCTTTATCTCCGGCCAGCGAAACTTGTAGCGATGTCAACAACTAGAACACTAGCCCAGGCCCAACATCACATAGGTTAGGACCTCGGCCGAACCCCCCTCGTAGGCCCCACATCACATGGCTACCGCCTCACATGGGCCGCCCACCCCGAGTGTGTCCCTGCATCCCACGGGTTAACCCACTCGAGCCTGGTGTGAAAATGCCCCTGCATTAATATATCAGGTGATATTGTCAATGCTGAAAATATTGTCAAGGCAAAGGTTCGCACTGACACCACTAACATTGTAACACATTCCTACAAAGTATTGATGCTAGTCCAAACTATTATGTGCATGACCCCAAGGGCAAGAAAGCAATTTTGGATCATGAAAGGGATATTTGTTGACAAACCACTAAGCACAAAGCACCCACACACATGAAAGGTTGTGCTCTAGTGGTTGGCAGTTCAAAATAGCATGCAACCACCAACACATGATTGATTATACAATTTACATGACTATTCTCAACATCCAAATTGCATCTTCACACAACTATTAAGAGCTACGGACAAAAGGCGAATTTTGCATTGTACTAGTTCTAAAATTGTTTAAACTTCCACAATTGTTTACAAGCAATCGTGTGATTGTCAAATGTTTTTGTTATATATCCTCTCCTCCATGGAAAATCTCTTCTTAACATTTCAAACATGTCCAAAACCAACTTTTGACATTCGAAAAGGGACAAAATACAACGGCGTATTAGAAAAGGCTGCTTTGAAAAGGGTGAGACAAGCTCCCAAAGATAAAGTGCTAGCATTTCCAACTCGAAAACTTTCTTTCAATTCTCTCTACAACCTTGCCCCCGCAAGGGCATGTTTGGATCGCAGGCCTAGAACGTACTGTATTGTTTTATTTTAAAATATTACATTAACTTGTGTTTGAATCGGATTTGAAATCCAATATACACTCGCCGCCCATGTATGTCTTCGAACCAAAAACGGATGGGCACGCGTCTCTGCTCTTATGTCTACTTATATTGGGCAGTGCGACCGATCTCATTGCGTTACAGAGGGTTGGAAAGGAAAAAAACTAATTTGAATCGGATTTTTACATCCGTAATGCATGTGGTTTATGTCATGTTAAAGCAAAAATAAAGGAAAGAAGAGCCTTTGAGAGAGATGCCTTTTCCCTTTCTTTATCGCCTTTTGAGCAATTCCATTTGCAATTTCCTTCCCTTCTATCTTCTATCTTTTTCTTAGATGGTTTTTCTGCTTCTTTTACCATATTTTCTATATCTGGGATTGGTGTTATTTTAGCCATGGTCTCAGCAAGGGTACTCCAGCTGCTGATAGGGACGTGAGTGCCTGTTTGGCTGCCTTCCCTTCTCCTTTTTCACTTCCCACGTTCCTCATACTTGCCTTTGATTTGGGTTCCTTTCCATTTCTCTTAAACATTAGCCCAAGACCCAAATCATCTCAAGCCTTCTTGAGGCAATCCTCTGCCGCATTTTGTGAGGTGGGTTCTTGAGCTCTTGAATGAATAAGGTAAGGAAGCTCCTTTTTTCGAAATTTCTTTGATTTGGGTTCCTTGATTTTCAGCCTTTTGTGAAAGAAATATTCGATTTTTTAATGTAAAGATAAGATTTTTTTTTCCTGACAAACAAGAAGAAAAGACAGACAGAAAGAAGAGATTGGTCCGTGTTATGGACTTTTCGTACTAGGGAGTCCGTTCCTTGAACAAACATTGAATTCGGTATATCCACTGATTACATTTCCAAGGTCACTCCATATCAAACATTCTAATGATCAATGATAATACTCATGAATACAGTGTACAATGTCCAGAGTGTAGGCGTTGTACAGTATTACATCACAATACAATACTATACACAAATCAAAACACGCCCTAAGTGTTTAGTCGGCTTCCCAATACACAACTGTAAACCTAGATACCTAGAAAGGAACAAACCCACCCCAATATTTCTCTTTTGTTAACATTAATCTTTAGCCCTGAGACCAACCCAAAATAAGTCACCATCTTCAGCAGGTTATCAACCTTCACCACATCCGCATCGCCATAGAAGCAAAGTGTCATCCACGTATTGAAGATGACTTTAACTTCCGCATCTGCAACCCTAAAGCCATTGATTAAACCAACCTCCTCGCCTTCATGAAGCATCTTGCTAAGAGCCTCCACTACAATCACAAAGAGGTATAGAGATAGAGGGTCACCTTGTCTAACTCCCCTCAAGGCTTTGAAGAAGCCTATCGGCGACCCATTAACCAAATTAGAGAAAACTGCCAAACCGACACAAGCCCAAACCCATCCTCTCGATTTCTACCCGCATCTTAATATGCACAAGTATAATCAAGGAAGTCCCAATTCACATGATTATATGCCTTTTGCAAGTACAGATTACAAACAATTTTGCTTTTGCCTTCTCTATACCTTGAATCAATACACTCATGGGTGATCAAAGCGCTATCCAAAATTTATCTTCCCACAACGAAAGCTCCCTAATTTTCAGAAATGATGTTCGAAAGCATTCCTCGGAATCTCAGGCAATAATTTTGGCTAGGATTTTATAGGAGCCCATAGTAATGCTAACGGGTCTAAAATCTTTTTAGACATTCCGCTACTCCAACCTTCAAGATGATTGCCATCAAAGAGGCCCCATGACCATTAACGAGGCGGATCCTCTCAGAAAACTCAGCAATAAAAACTATAACATTTTCTTTAATCACATGCCAAAAACTTTTAAGGTAATAAGGAAGCCGTCCAGACCCGAAGCCTCATCCCTGCCCAAAGAATCAGCCACCACTTTAACTTCTTCCTCCGATATCAGCATATTGAGAGAATCAGCTTTCATGCTAGATAGACCAAGGAAGTCTAGATTGTCCAAGCCCGATCTTGGCTAGTTGTTACTAGATAACAGATTTTTGTAGAAATTCACAATCTCATCACAAACTTTTTGCTTATCCATAGCCCTTTCTTCTTCCACAATTAAACTGTTGATCCAATTACATCTCGCCCTACCACTAGCAATTTTATGAAAATACAAAGTCAGAATATCAAAGTCTACTTGGAAAAGCAAGTAATCTTTCTATGTCACACAGGTAAGGCAGTTAATTTCGTATTCTTCTGAAGGATATAGTCAACATTTCATGTTCTTATTGAGTGCTACATGTCTGCACGGAAAAGGCTTTTTTCTCAGAATTTAAATGCATGCATGAGAGCTGCATGCAACAACAAAAAATGCAAGAAAATTTTGGAGTACTCTTTTTGGCTACCACAACAGCCGACAGGGGACTTCCCTACCCCATCCAACAAGTTCTGGGTTGAAATCCTAGGCAACAGATTCCATTCATCATCACAATAATCACCTTATCGCAGCTATTTGTGGTCGACTTAGGAGTGCCTAATTTCCCAACTGACCCTTTACCAGGGATTAGGACATCTACTTCTAGACCGAGTTTGCAACACCTTGCAAAACCAGGAACTCAAACTCAGCTCAGTCGACTAACAGGTTAAGACTTGGATGAATTGACCTGGTGAACTCGCCTAGTCTCGCAATTTTGACCAGGTTTAACTAAAAACTAATAAAAAGTAAAATAGGATAAATTTTAGAAAAGATAAAGCCATGTATTATTTTATGCAAAATTAGAAATTTAAATAGTCTTAAAAACACTAAAATCATATGAAAGATACAGTGGCTAGAGAGCATGGTGGATGACGACACAATTGCTTGAGAAATTATACATTCCTAATGAATCGGAGCCCGTATTTTATAAATGTACTATTGACTTTGTACCCACAGGTTTACCAAAATCTAAGATCCTAGGTGTATCCAACCTTTAGCCTCTGTTCTAGGCAAAATCTAAGATCCTAGGCATCCAGCCTTTAGCCTCTATTCTAGGCAATTACTATATTTTCTCCATAGCCAGTTCTTTTAGGCCGGTCACTGAAGGGTTAAGATCTTCCCATATGGGAGCTTTCTTTTTCCAGTATCCCCTATCCATGATGGGGATCATCAAAACAACACCTCTAGGTGATCAAACATGGGCTCCACTTGCACAAATTGGCACATCAGGATACATGCCAAGGTTGTTAGGAAGAACTGATGTACAAGGTTATCACATCAGTAAGAAACAACCTAAACATTTGTAGAAAAAGCATACCCTCCAACGGTTGCAAAATTCAATAACTAAATGTGGGACATTGCTCATTTTTTCACTCAATTATTCCTATGCAATTGCCAGGATTTATTATCTATGATTTTTAGATTTTAACCCATCTATAAAGTAGCCAGCTAGATCAACAGTACCAATCATCTTATACATTATCAATATGCAAGGTGGAGATGTTAGAAATGGCAGGCTCACCACGGTATTCAATAACGGTAACAATGGCTCTAATGGCCAGCCTTAATGGTTGAAATGATACAGGCCATAATGACTGGTACAGCCTTGTAAAGGTCAAACTTTTATTAAGAAAACAAATATGAAAGAATAGTTGAAATTTTCAGGGGAAAAAAAGAGGATACCAAATATGTATTATTTTCTAGGTTTCAACATGTATATGATGGTGTAACTGGCCATTCTTTGGTATGAATGTTGTCTCGGGCAGCCTGACTTCTATTTACCTAATTGACTATAAAAATCCTATGTTTAATATTCTAAATAAGTGGAAATCATCCCACTTACATATATCCCCAATCATTATACACCATTGCCCTCAAGAAATTTGAGGAAAAATAAAAATAAAAATACAATTCAGATGAATAGTGTTGGCTCGATTTGGGTACATTCAAGCGGAAGGCAAATAGCCCGAAATTCATGCAATCCATGGGATTCATTCCACTACTGCATCTCCCTAATCATTATACACCATTTTTCTCAAGACATTTGGAGAGAAATGAAAGGGGGAGGAAAAAAAAAAAAAAAACAGACGAATAGTTTTGGCTCAATTTGAGTACACTTGAATGGCTCAAGATTCATACAATCCACAGGATTCATTCCACTAATGCATATCTCTAATCATTTATACTATTTCCGTAAAGAAATTTAAGGAAAATTTTTTAACTATTCATCCCAAAATGGTCCGTTACAACTTACAAGAGTAAAGGCCGTTACAGCCCGTTAAAGGCCTTTTTTTTTTTTTTTTTCCCCGTAACGGGCATTACGGCTCCAATCGTGTAATGGTGCGCGCGGTTACCATTATGTTAAGTAACTGTTTTTTAATACCATGAGGCTTGCGTCTTTCAGCAAAGCCATATTCCAGAAGCAATTTTTTTGGCCAGGTATATCTTCTTCTTCTTCTTTTTTAATAGGATTGGCCATGTATATCTTCTTCTTTTTTAATCACATTAGAACCAAGTTGCTCTGGTGGTAAGGTTCCTTCATCATCAGGTTGTTGTAAGGGGTTCATAACGCCAGTGTGTACTTTTACAGCCTGTTTGGATTTGTTGAAATTGAAAAAGGAGGAAACTTGATTTCTTTGAAAATAACATTTCTAGGAAAATTAGCAGAAACACTGGTAGTGGGATTTACTAAGGATTGGCCCCACATGGTTACGATGATCTAAATGGTGAAGGATAGAGGATGAGATGGGGAAGGAGAAGGGAAATGAATTTTCCTCTCAAGTGAGAAAGTTGTACTTCTTAGGTTTCAAAATGCAAAATTGAAAAGGGGCCATTTTCCACCTAAATTGGACAAAAAGAAGCAAAAGTGGATTTTATTTTATTTTTTTGTTTGTTTTTAAGGTAACACCACCAGGGATTGAATTCTGGATCACTCACAGACACTGCATTCTCTAACAGCTCATCTAATGAGCAGGTGACTATTGTTCGAAATTGAAATTGAAAAGTTCTTCAATTTCAACAAATCCAAACACGCACTTACCCAACTTACACAACTTGGGCTGGTCCACCAAGTTAGTGCAAAACTTAGGAAAGTTCAGAAAGAATCAAACAAGTCACATGACGTACAGAGTTATAGATGAAATCAGACCATTTTAATGCTGATCTGAGTAGACATAGCGATTCATGAGTCAACTAGTGGAGTTTTTTAAAAATGGTTTGCAAATTGCAAGTTGCAACGTCTCAGATATTTCGTAAGAAAAGCCTGGAACTTGCAATTCATTATACACAAGATACAAAACCACAGTGTGCTAAAATACAGAAATGGACAATTGAAAATGGAGTTTATGAGACTATTTTTTTCATTGAATGCTAATGAAATAATAATAATTTTATTGTATAAAATCATATTCTCGACAATATTATAATATATTAAAAGTCTCAAGAAAGCAAACCATGATTATAGGCTTTTCCGTCATGATAATTTTCATCCAGCCAACATATGGTAAAAACCTGTCAGGAATTACCAAAAGTGAGCACTATAACACTGAAATTAAAGCAAATGCAAAAGAATACCCCAGCCAGGCATGGGCTATAACCAGATAGTGGTAAACTGGTGATCCTTTTTGCGAGCAATATCACATCAATGCAAAGATGAAGTTGAAAGCTGAGCTACTTACCCAACAGCCCTTCCTATTATATGATGCTGTTGAAGCCAGAGCTGGCCATGTGCATATAAAAACGTGTCATCAACCAAATTATTATCTCCTGAAATAGGAACAAAATAAAGAAAGTGGAAAGAAGTAAATCAGTAAGATGTTCACTGCTCCAAAAATAAATAAATAATGGTAAAAAAAAACTACAATTATAAAAACCATGAACAAGCTGAGTAAACTTACTTAATCAGAATGAAAGGAAGCATTTTAAAGGGACGAAAACAAGATGTCAGATTGTATTGGGGAAGGGCAAACATAAGGAACATTAAATATAGTTTAAAGTCACATAGCCCTAAATTACAATCTCTAAATGCAGTATGCAAATGATTCCCTTGTCAAGATCATCTAGGATAACAAATTACTACTTCTGATATCAGTGATCATCATCTAATATAAATTTATCCAGATTCCACATATTTGGTACCTTTGGTGAGAACATCAACCTCCCCAGTATCTTGTCGTTCATGAACCTGCAATAAAACACAGATTCTTAGGAACCAATAACCAACAGTATTGAGACTATTGACGCATAGGAAAACATAATCTTCGAAGTTCAATCAGCCAGAGTTCTTTTCCTTTTCTTCTTCAAAATTATCTGCCGTAACTAAAACCCATGCACAAGAAGAGATGCAAGCAACAAAAAGTAGTTTTGTTCACCTTCGAGCAAATGAACCTAAGTTTTCATTAGTCAATAAACAAACCTCCCCCCCTATAATAATTTGATATAGTTTTTATACCAAACATGAACCCTACAACTAATCCCAGACGTTGACTATAAACCAAACACCAGTGATAACTGCTAGTCCCTAGAAAACATAATTAAAAACTATACAACCAGCATTGTTTTTGTCACTAAATCTTAAGCTTCATTTGAGGTCCAAAATGATGAAATCTCAGATATTTGTAGAAACAGTCGCCAAAAACCCTAAAGAGGAAACTTCGAAGAATCTTTAAAGGGCCTTCAAAAGGAGCAAGAAGTCGTCCAAAGCCTACTGAGCTCATACTCATGCCTCCTGGTACGTATTAGAAACATGATGTTAGCGATCATTTTCAACCGTGGATTTTCTAGATTGTGCCATTGTTGCCTCTTGACCCAATCAATTCCATCTCAGTTCGTTCAATCAGCTTTGACCAATCATTTAATAGGTTTGATCAGCCATGCCAACTTTTTTATCTTGTCAGCTTCCAGCATCTACTAAAACTTCTTTTGCCCCATCAGAAATCATAATCATTTGTCTCTAGGTTTGTTTTCACCTTGCTCATTGCATTTGAGCCCCAAAAGACTAGAGTAACTGAACTTGACCGTCTTGAATGGTTTGACCAGATATTTCGTTGGACTGATGGGGACATCACGCGCAATTATATCTTTCAAAGCTCAAACCTGCAACTTCTGCTTGAAAACCAACCACCTTAACCACCAGGCTAACAGCAGATTAGCTGTTAATTTTTCTACTTTATTATGTTAAATGAAACAGATTTCTTGGTAAACAGGTCTACCAGGTTGGACCAGCAGTTGGAACCAACCATCAAATAAAATGCGTCGAGTTCCGGATTTTAAAACAGTGATGCCAACAAGAGAACAATAATAATAATAATAATAATAATAATAATAATAATAATAATAATAATAATAATAATAATAATAATAAAGCCAAAAAAGATAAACAAAGCTTGTATGGGTCATGGTCCCATAATGAAAAATGAACAGAATGTAGAGTGTGAGGAGCCCTTATGAAAACTTTCTTCCACAACAAAAGAGTTGAAGCAAGCTTGAGGGCTAGAAGTGATAAATCTCCAGGTTGACAGAAGAAACTTAAAAAACAAAAAACATCAAAAACAAATAAGTATGAAGGGCAAACTTATGGAGAATATGTTTGGGAACCTCACTTAAAGTGTCCAACACGTGAACGCTTTGATGACATCACTTAGCGTCAAAAACTTTATTTTCAGATGAGGTGCAAAAGACAAGGCTATCATAATTTCTCATTCTCGAATTGTTGCTTTTGGTTATGAATATTCAGTTCGAATTTCACATCCAGTTGGAAATATCTTTTGGAGTCCCATTGATGGTCAAAAAATGTCAAATGTCGAGGAAATATGGTCTAAAACAATTTTTGGGCATCTGGGATAACCCTTATCAGTTTTCTCTACTTCTTTTAAAAGCTTAATTCGTTAGTAATCAAACCATGACACTGGTGCTTCAACCTTGAGGCTTGCGGCCACTAACTTACAAGATAGTTGCATTGCACCTCGCATCACCTTTCACGATCTTAGTCAAAGGCGTTATAGTTATATCCTTCCTTGTACTGGTAACTAGTGGGAACACTAGTCATCATGCCCAGCATTTTACTACCAGTGATTGGTGTCAATTCCTTTGTTTCAGAAATGTGCAAAATGATTGTCTACGGAAATCCGCAAACATCAAAATGAAAAATAGAGAGAAGCCAACAAACAACATAATTACCCTCACCTTCCATCATATTCATTGTGCAAATAGATACGGAAGATAAAGATACCAAATTGTGGCAACAAAAATGGATGAGAAGAAATGAATCCAAAGTAGTTACCTTAATTACTCGATGGACAATTGGAATCTCACGCCCCTAAAACACAGCATTGAAAGGATAAGATACACTAGCAAAACAATTCGTAAGATATTTATAGCATCCACAAAAGTAATAAATGAAAAGAAACAACACCAATCATTCATTCCAGACACTCAACAAAATGGGAAAGAAATATCACAAATTATTACAAAATTCATTAAACACCTTTCAGGGAAACAAGGAGAATACAAACACTTGGAGAAAAGAAAACAACTAGGTTGACCTTAGCAAAACAAATGCCGCAAATGCATTTATATTTGATAAGTGTGGTTCATATCATAATTTGAAAACTTCTCCACCAAGTCAAGTTGGCTTGATTGCAAATTGAGTCAATCATGTTTATCTAGTTTCTCTCGAGAACTCAAAACACCTACCTTGTTAAGAACTCTACTAAAACGAGTCAAGAATTTTTCTAGTTTTCTTGCGGATGATATGGTGTTAGTCAATGAGACTAGAAAGACGAAAATTGCTAAATTGAAGGTTTGGAGTAAGGCTTTAGACTCTAGAGCCTTACTCCAATCCTTAAAATCATAGGAACCCTTAGTAAGTATGTTGCGATTGGTGGACGATGATGAAAAGCCACCCATGGGCTATATCTACGATGCAATGGAGATGGCTAGAAACAAAATCATGAAACACTTCAACTATAAAGAACGTGATTGCCAACCCATGCTAAATATTATAGACGCTAGATGGAGCAATCAAATGTCATCCCCATTGTATTTGGTTGTCCATATCCTTAACCCGACCGCATTCTTTGCATCTACTGATTGGACTGTGGCAGCGGCTTTGCATATGATCGGATTTCTTAACACTTTAGAAAGAATGGTTCTAAAAAAGGACAAACAGGATAGCATTTCTTAGGAGCTGAAGTTCTACATGAAGAGTATAGGGATTTGGTCAAGAGAGATTGTTATTGGGCATAGAAGTATGCAATTCTACAAAGTTTTACAACTTACAATGTAAGAAATCTAAGTAAGAAAGTGCCAAACTTAAACTTATTTGCACAACATACTAGTGTTCTATAATCATTTTACACAATTTTCTCGATGTAAATCTATGCAATTAGTGTGCCTTATTACTGCCCACAATTCCAAATTCGATGAGGAATTGAGTAAGGGCGGACCATCTAATAGCAAAGGACAGAGGAGCTGTCGGTGAGCGATTTCATTCTGCTCGTTCGCGTGCCTCCAATCCACTGCTTGGAGGCTGTTGGGCTCTTGAAAGGGTGACTCGTTCTGTTGATCGCAAGTGGCAGCCAATGGGAGCATTAGGGCGCCGCTTTAATTCGCCGGTTCCAGGTGTGGGCGGTAAATTGGGGACCTCTTTTAAGATGCCTCTTCTGGAGGGGAGGATCAATTCATGAATTTCTACTAATAGTAGTCCAATTGCCTCTAGTCTGCTCCGGGAGTCGCTAGTCAGAGAACAATCTATGTTTGGAGTTGACTCGACTAAGAGGGATCTGACACTACAAAAGTTAGTCATGAGAATTCTTGGCCTTACATGTTCTTCAAGCAATTGCGAGCGCAACTAGAGTACATTCAAGTCAGTAAGTTTTACAACTTAAAGTTCTATATTTCACTTTCAGGTTTAAATTTCAATGTTAAATTGTTAATTCATATTCTAAATGTTATGTAGATTCACACCAAAAAAAGAAATGGTCTCGAACAAAAAAAAAAAAAAAACCTCAACGACCTGGTCTTCATCTAGTATAACCAGAAGTTGCGGGAAAATGCGAGAAAAGCCTGGGTTCTATAATCCTATCAACCTAAATGATTTGGAGGTAGATAGTGAGTGACTTGTGGAGACAGATGATCCAATCTTTGCCGGCGAGTCTCTTACATAGGCCCAAGTCAAAGGAGTCGCTTATAGATCGACACTTGTCAAAGGTTCTCAACAACAGAAAAGAGGAGCTGGAGGGGCAAGTAATAACACGACGCCTACTAGCAGTCAAAGTCAAGAAAATGATATTGATATAAGAAAAAGATGCTTGACCATTAAATATGGATGAACAACTTGTGCGGACAGATGATAAAGAAACAAAAGAATATGAAGTGTACATTGAAGAATGAGATAACTGACGATGATGGTGGTGATGATGTGCCACAATGGGAGAGGAAACAATGTATATAGACTGTAGTAGATTAGTAGTTTGTACTTTGTAGATTTTGTTTATCAATAAAAGTATTAAAATTTTATTAATAAGTTGTTGAGTTTTTGTTAATTTTTAGTTTTTTACATCTTATGGATTGGTTTAACTTAGTTATTAGTTATTATAGCTTAGACAGTATAGTAATAGTACACAAATTAGTTTGAAATTTGAAAAGGAAAAATAAAACCAAATTAGAGTAGTTAAATCTTTATGGAAAAAAAATAGATTTTTTCCCATTTTTTTATTCTTTTCATTTTTTATTTAAAAAGAAAATTCAAAAAAATAAAAATAAAAATTGTTGTGCAATTGCTTATGCGATCACATAAGCAATCACACAGGATGGGTCGTATACAATCGCTTAGGCGATTTGACAACATTGGACTAGCTCTAACTATAAGTGATTAGAAAGTTCTCTCTCTCTCTCTCTCTCTCTCTCTCTCTCTCTCTCTCTCTCTCTCTTCTATTAAACATTTAGACTTGAGTACTTTGAAGTAGACTAGAGTTAGAATCTCTAATATACTCTTTATCTCTCATCAAGTGATCATGTCATCTACAGAATCCTCTTCTTTGAAACCAAAATCTAATGACTCTTTATCTCTCTTCCAAATGCCCAAATTTCTGCAGTGTAATGGCAGTGGAAGAAAAGGTGGGATGGACTCTGCATCATTATTGCACAGAAAGCAAATGTGAAGAAGGATCATCTCATGCCTTTGCAGTTATCTATTGTGAGTACTCTCCCTCTGCCCAAAAGTCAAATAAAAGTTGCAACCTTTGGGGGGACTTGATAGTACCAGAAGCATGAAGTACACAACTTGATTCAAGGAAGAGCCAATGTAGAAAGACTTGGTTGTGAAAACCCCAAAAGAAGAGAACGACCAGGAGAGGTTGTCATCTGACTCGGGAGAAAGCTAAATCCCTTGAAGGAGGAGGAGATCTTTGATTCTGATGTTGTAAGGGCTCTTCTGCATGGAGGGCACCAATATCATGTTCCAACTAGAGAGAAATAATCATTCCATGAAGAAAAAAGGTTTGTGGAGATCCAAGCTAGGTCGGGATAGACAACAACAAGGGGTCTATCTAAAATCCATTTATCCCGCCATAATTTAATCCTCTTATCATTATCCATGCTAAAAGTAACACCTTAAAGAAAGGGCACCTTAATGTCATAATGGCTCTTTAGATGTTGGAGGCTTTATAAAGGGAGGTGGATTTAGTGAACCAACCACCCTCATTGACACCATATTTAGCAACTAAGGACTCCCTCCACCTACTGTTGATCTTTGTTCCAAAGCACTAAAGCCACATCCCCAAAGTGTTGAGTTAACATTAGACAGGGTCTTAATACCAACACCTCCCTTAGTATAGGGTTTACATACTTCTAACCAACTAAGAAGGCGAAATTTGTGGTGGGGGAGTTGCTTATATGTCTCCATCAATTTTCTAAGGGCGTGTTGGGACAGGCTTCTTATGCTGGAGTAGGGTGGAGTAGGTGGGATAGGGTTTCTGAATCTCATCCCGTCCGTATGCAGGTCTGTTTGGGCGGCGAGAGATTGAAGATGGATGGGAGGTATCGCTGGATGCAGGAGGATTGCGAAATCCCGCGGAGGGATCTGCTGGATACGGATTCCTAGTCCATATGCAGATCTCTCTCTCTCTCTCTCTCTCTCTCTCTCTCTCTCTCTCTCTCCTCTCCATTTCTACGTAGCGCGTAAATCACCCAAGCTTTATGGGTCTCTCTTCAAAAACCCATTTCGGAGCTGATATTTTCCATATACACATCCCTTCTCTCTCTCTTGGACCCGAATCGCCTATAACACCTGCGCATAAAACACCCAAGGCCTGTCGGGCCAACTATTTTGTATGTGTGGAATCCACACAATCCATTAGGTGGTATTCCTTTATTTTCACTATCATACAAATCAAGATGGGCCATACCGGTAGGGCCAATGTAAGATTGTTCCTAGACCGTGGCCCACCTAAGTTCTGGATCAGACTGATTTTATTTTTTTTCGTTTAATCTTCCTTTCGTCCATTTGAGCAACACGACGAATGGATCTAATGAAATATAACCGTTCATGGTGAACCAACACACAAACCTATGGTTGACTTCTCATCCCCATTGTTTTGATGGTGTGGCCCACTTGGTTTCTCCATTCGGCTTAATTTGGCCCTGGGCCTAATATTGAAGTGCATACCTAATGAATGGATAGATTTCACACAGACAACACAGTGGGCCCACTCTCGGTAAAACAATTGTCGTCTTGGATTCGGGTCACTCTCCCTGTGAATGCCCACCGATTTCAGCCTTTGGATTCAATCCATGGGATTGCATGCAATCCCATGCCCGGCCAAACACACCCACATTTTGCAATCCCAACTTCAGTCTGCCCATCCAAACATGCCACATATTGGGCCATGGGATATACTAATCCCATTGGCACCAATCCACTGACGCAGCCATCATTGCCTTGAAATTGCTGCCATCCACCCTAATACCATCCAATCCCTTCCAATCCGCCTGTCCAAACACACCCTAAGGAAATAGCTTTAATGGTAGACCTTCCTGCAATGAAAAAACACATTGATTGCTTGATACATTCATCTCAAACCTTAATCATTCCTCAAATACTCTCCCAAGGCTTTATAGTATGGTTCATAGTATGGTTCATGAGTTTAATCACGAGATAATCAATATATCTATGTATATCTATAAATTTGTATATATTAATATCTATCTGTTATGAAACCTTTGTTATTGCATCCCTTTGAAAATAGACTAGATGCCTCTTTTGGAGGAGAGGATCAATTCATTAATTTCTAATAGTAGTCCAATTGCGTCTGGTCTACTTCGGGAGTCACTATACTCAGAGAACAATCTATGTATGGAGCTGACTCGACTAGGAGGGATCCGACACTACAAAAGTTGCCATGAGAATTCTCGGCCTTACATGTTCTTCGACCTGGTCTTCATCCAGCATGTTGAAAGACTTGGTTGTGAAAACCCCAAAAGAAGAGAACGACCAGGAGAGGTTGTCATCTGACTCAGGAGAGCTAAATCCCTTGAAGGAGGAGAAGATCTTTGATTCTGATGTTATAAGGGCTCTTCTGCATGGAGGGCACCAATCTCATGTTCCAACAGGAGAAAAATAATCATTCGATGAAGAAAAAAGGTTTGTGGAGATCCCAGCTAGGTCGGGATAGACAGCAACAAGGGGTCTATCTAAAATCCATTTATCCCACCATAATTTAATCATCTTACCATTATCAATGCTAAAAGTAATACCTTAAAGAAAGGGCACCTTAATGTCGTAATGGCTCTCTAGATGTTGGAGGCTTTATAAAGGGAGGTGGATTTAGTGAACCAACCCCCCTCGTTGACACCATATTTAGCAGTTAAGGACTCCCTCCACCTACTGTTGATCTCTATTCCAAAGCACTAAAGCCACATCCCCAAAGTGTTGAGTTAACATTAGAAGGGGTCTTAATACCAACACCTCCCTTAACATAGGGTTTACATACTTCCGACCAACTAAGAAGGTGAAATTTGTGGTGGGGGAGTTACTTATATGTCTCCATCAATTTTTTAAGGGCGTGTTTGGACGGGCTTCTTACGCTGGAGTAGGGTGGAGTAGGTGGGATAAGGTTTCTGAATCTCATCCCATCCGTATGCAGGTCTGTTTGGGCGGCGAGGGATTGAAGACAGATGAGAGGTATCGCTGGATCCGGGAGAGTTTCTGCTGGATTGCGAAATCCCTAGTTCGTATGCAGGTCTCTCTCTCTCTCTCTCTCTCTCTCTCTCTCTCTCTCTCTCTCTCCATTTCGAGCTGATTTTTTTCCTTATACACACCCCTTCTCTCTCTTCTCTGGGACCTAAATCAGCAACAACACCTATTATACGTAGCGCATAAATCACCGAAGCTCTATGCGTCTCTCTTCAAAAACCCATTTCGAAGCTGATGTTTTCCTTATACACACTCTCTCTCTCTCTCTCTCTCTCTCTCTCTCTCTCTCTCTCTCTCTCTCTCTCTCTCTCTCTCTCTCACCCGAATCGCCTATAACACCTGCGCATAAAACACCCAAGGTCTGTCAGGCCAACTATTTTGTATGTGTGGAATCCACACAATCCATTAGGTGGTATTCCTTTATTTTCACTGTCATACAAATCAAGATGGGCCATACCGATGGGGCCAATGTAAGATTGTTCCCACACCGTGGCCCACCTGAGTTCTGGATTAGACTGATTTTTTTTTTTTTGGTTTAATCTTCCTTTCGTCCATTTGAGCAACACGACGAATGGATCTAATGAAAGATAACCGTTCATGGTGAACCGACACACAAACCTATGGTCGGCTTCTCATCTCCATTGTTCTGATGGTGTGGCCCACTTGGCTTCTCCATCTAGCTTAATTTGGCCCTGGGCCTAATATTGAAGTGCAGACCTGATGAACGGATAGATTTGACACAGACAACACAGTGGGCCCACTCTCGGTAAAACAATTGTCGACTCGAATTTGGGTCTCTCTCCCTGTGAATGCCCACCATTTTCAGCCTTTGGATTCAATCCATGGGATTGCATGCAATCCCATGCCCAGCCAAACATGCCCACATTTTGCAATCCCAACTTCAGTCCACCAGTCCAAACATGCCACATATTGGGCCATGGGATATACCAATCCCATGGGATTAGCACCAATTCACTGACGCAGCCATCATCACCTTAAAATTGCTGCCATCCACCCTAATACCATCCAATCCTTTCTAATCCACCCGTCTAAACACGCCCTAAGGAAATACTTTTAATGGTCGACCTTCCTACATTGAAAAAACAAATTGATTGCTTGATAAATTCATCAAATGCCTTAATCATTGCTCAAATACTCTCCCAAGGTTTTAAGTATGGTTCATGAGTTTAATCACGAGATAATCAATATATCTATGTATATCTATAAATTTGTATATATTAATATCTATTATATATATTTTTTAAAGTGTGCCTAGAAACTCCAGGGGTGCACTTGGGCATTTCGAGTGCTCCAAGGGCAAGTACAATCAGGGTGGGCCTAGCGACTTTAACTACATCGCAGTAAACACCAATCCAAACCTATCTCTAATAAATCCCTTCTCATAAGAAGAGAGACTCAAGCCCAAATAAATTCCCTCACAATGAGAGCAAAAAGTGAAACAGCCATCCAAACAAACCCTAATAAATCCCCTCCCATTAAGAAGAGAAAGAGTCTTGAACCCTAATAAATCCCCTCACATTGAGAGGAGAGTGTTGAAACCTAATAAATTCCCTCCTATTGAGAAGGCAATATCAACTAAGAGAAGAAACATTTATTAATTTCTATTAATAGATGAAAAATTAATAGTAAACTTAACCAAGCATCCGATTAGGTGCGAACCCTACCCATTTTTTAAATAGATCTCTACAGGCGGATTTGGTAACGACCCAATTTTTTTTTTAAAGGATGACAAAATTTATTAAAATGCATGCGAAGGCAAAACCTTAGGCAGGGAAAGAATGCAAAGAAGAGAAAATAAAAATACAATCCTTAAGGGCTTCTACCGAAAGAGCTTGGTGGATGAAATGGAAACGTGCCTCTAGAGGGTTGTGTCATCATCATGTGCTTAAAAACCATAGGAAATTTTTTAAAAGACAACTATTCAACCTACTATGCTAAAAAAAATTCGAAAACTTATATGCTTATATTCGACATACTATGCTATGGGGCATAGTATTGGGCAATTAGAAGGCAACATGAGCAATGATTGAGTGCTACAAAGATGAGGACAATGAGATGGATGTGTAGGAAAACTAGTAATGATGGAGTTAAGAATAAGGCCATCTGAAGCAATATGGGAGTCATCACAGGGAGAGATAAAGTGATGAAGAGCATATTGAGATGGTTCGATCATGTGCAATGAAGATTGGAGAAGGTTCTGTGCAGACAGGTTCTATGATAAAATTCAGTCCAAATTGAGCTACAGGAAATCGCACAGAATGAATATTGCTACAAAAAGGTATCTTCCACCATGCAAGTCCTTTTACAACAAAATTACGTTCCAGCAAAACATCTATCCTATATGTAAAAGATATCCAAAATCCCTATCAGCATCAACTTAATCTTAGACATGACAACCGAAACAATCTCATTGCTGTTACAAGTTTACAACTCGAAAAAGTTACTGGAGTCATTTGCATCAATATTAGAGAATGAAAAGGAAGTTTGAAATTGCATTTCTAAGCAAACTAACATTAAAATATTATCATGAATGTGAGCATAGATTTAATGATAAGCATCAAAATTGGACGCGGATTGTGTCCTACCCCCGCCCTCTATGGCCACGAACGGGCAGTTCTGTGGGCGGGCCCACTGTGATGTATTTGTTTACCATGCCGTCCATCCCTTTTCTCATATCATGTTTAAGGTATGAGCACGAAAATGAGGCAGATCCAACGCTCAAGTGGACCACACCAAACAATAAGCTTGGGTTGCATTAAATGCAAGTTGCTTATTATTTGGTGCGGTCCACTTGAGCGTTGGATCTGCCTTGTTTTTGTGCACATACCTTAAAATAATCTGAGAGAAGGGATGGACAGTGTGGATAAACGGATACATCACGGTGGGCCCACCCATAGAACTGCTCGTTCGTGGCTAGAGACAGGCGGAGTAGGACACAATCCGCGTCCATCGAAATCATATGAAAACAAGCAAAAGGCAATCAAATATGAACCAATATCTTAAGTAGCAAGAAAAGACATACATCGACATTAAATATGACAATTTCCCCAGCACGAATAGGATCCTTGCTCATGTGGACGAACAATATATCACCCTGCAACACAACCAATGTTACAGTATACATGAAAGATGCAATAACATTAATAAAAGAAATCAAAATAATATAATTCAAGTGCCAGTACATACACCAAAATGCCTTAATTTTTCAAGAGGTACTATGATAGATAACTACCTACTATTCAAACCCCATGAACGGACTCCAAAAGCTTTCAACAAAGAGCTATTTCATAAATAGAATGATTTTGATCCCTTCAAAATTATGATTATTTAGGCCAAAGGACATGTTTCTACAGATTGTAGACATTCCATCCACTCAGTCATTCAATAAATGGGTGGAATGACAAAAAATTCCTTAGAAATATCTGTAGGTATAAATATTGAAGCTAAAAATCATTACCGAAAATTTTATTGTTTTTATACAAATGATCAGCTGAAACTATTTGACATCTAGCACTTGTAACATTAGGTAAACAGCTTGCATATAAAGCCCAAACATTGACATTGACGGTTAAAATCACAACTCATCTAGACAAGTTGATTCTTAATGCTAGCATACCATTCCCACTAGCACACAGCATGCCAGAGAGTCACCAGTTGACATGCAGCGGAGAAATTTGACCAAAGAAAATCTAATTTTATGTACATAGGAAAAAGTCTATGTGAAAACTAAGGAACATAAAAACAATAGTAATTTGGGTTTGTGCTACCATTCTCACCAGAACGCATATGCTAGAGAGTCACCAGTCAACATGGGACGGACAAATTTGACCACAGAAAATCTAATTTTATGCACAAAGGAAATAGTTAATGTGAAAACAATGAAACATAAAAACAATAGTACCTTGGGTTCGTTGTAGATAGGATGTGTTTCAACATTGAGATGTTAGGTTTGAGTCTCACTTATGTACGATAGTACTACGGAACTAATTAACTAAACATGCAGGCTTGCTTACCTGTCTTAAGTCTTAAACTTCAAATAGTCCATCTACTTTACGCCATAAATCAGAAAGCAATATCTTCACCCGTCCATGGTTCTGTGATGCAATTTGGCATTTGGAATGGTGATAGCAAGAGAAGTCCCAAGTCCCAACTCATTCTCTGTCTTGGAAAGAGAGGAATGAGTTTTCTTGTTTTCTTTGACCAAAAAAAAAAAGATGGTGATTTACACCTAGGTCACGGGATGCTGCCTAAAACCTTGATCACCTAGCTAGACCCATGTATCCTGAGCAGCTTTAGCCTAGCAATCACCTAGGTGATGGCTTAAGCACATAGGCAAAATGCCTTACTATGCTATTACAGATTATTCAATACGGCATCTAACAAATCACACACAAATTGAGGGAAAATGTTTTGGAAAATTTTGTACCCAAAATGGTTGTAGATACCACTTTCCAAAAAATGCATACCCTCTTTTGCAGAAGCCTCTTTTGCAGAAGCAATAAAAAATAGAATTGAAAGGCCAGAATATGCATTTCTTGGAATAAATGAACTTTTTTAGAACATTAATAGAATAAACAAAAGCAATTTCTACTTCAAAAAAAAAAAGAAAAAAAAAAGTAGTTTTTATTAACAAAAAAGACGTGTGCACGCACACGAGCAATTTCCATTTCAAGAAAAACCTATTCTTTTATTAACAAGACGCATGCACACACGCGATTTTCTTTTCGTGGTAGTAAGGGTGGGGATATGATTCTCTCCTCCTTTTTTTTTTCTTTTTTTAAGGAGAAGGGTTGGGATGTGATGTAGGCCAAAGGCCCGCCGCATGCTGATGCAGCTGCCATTTTTCAAAAAATATAGTAGCAGATTTTGGGAAATTTTTATACCCAAAATGGTTTTGGAGGATGACTTTCTATATCTCCACATGCTATTCTTAGGCTCATTCTCAGATTATTTTGGGGGCTGATTGTTTCGTCCAAACATGCTACTTTTAGGCTATTAGATATAGTTGGTGCTACTCAGTAGCATATTATGGATAGATTTGATTCATCTAGGACTGATCTAAGAGTTGGACCGATCTAGGACTGATTGAAGAAAGAAAATTAATGGTTGAATAAATTATTTTGCAGTGGTGAGAGATGCTCCTGTGCAAAGATATCCTCTGCACTAGTACACAAGGGATGATAACCAGATCAATTCCAATTTGCAAGTTATAAAACATTGTATTTAGAAGTTCCCTAACTCTGCAATAAACAAGAAAGAGAACTATATAAATTGCTTGCAACATTTCTTCAAATGAAAATAGGTATAACGATTATAAATTTAAAGTTTCAAAGAAACAACAATAATAAGGAACTAAAGGTGAAGAGAAAAATGCAGTCAAATTGCTTGATCTGAAACCATCTACAAGCTCATTCACTAAATGGGCTCACCCTCTTAACGCCGGGTTCCATGCTTTCAGAAACAACAACGGTGACAGGTAATTCACTCCCAGTAATACACATTAATCCCTTCAATATTATCAGTGCCAATGTGGCAATCATGCCTGCAACATATTATGAAATAGAAATTTCCACATGTAAAACTGATCAGTTAAACAATAGAATAGCAAAGGTTCATTATTCATCAAAACAAAAAACTTGCTTGGAGAAACAATGCTGTTTATAGAGAATTCCATAAAAGACACAAAAATGAACATATCAAATTAAGAATGCAAAGGGGGAAAAAAAAAGTTAAACCATGGTATCACAGTATAAGTAAATGAAAATGCCAAGCTGCCCATTTGAATTTGTGCATATCAGTGTTGTCAAATGGCATAAGCAATCCCATGCAGCCCGAGGGGGGGCTGTGCGCATATGCAATTGCATACACAATCACACAGCCCCAAAACATTTTTAACTTTTGAAAAAAAAAAAAAAGGAAATTTGGGAAAAAAATTAATATATATTTATATGAAAAGATATGTAAAAATACTATAAGTGCAGGGAATTTTTTATATAGTTTTATTACTGATTTCATTAAAATTTTGTTCTATTTACATCTAATTGACTATTAGACTATAAGTCAACTAACAAGTACTCAAATGAATGCATGTATTAAAAAATGCGGAAAAAAAAAAAAAAAAACAGCCATGGAAATTTAAGAGTAAGAGATTTAAGAGAGAATAGAGAGAGAGAGAGAGAGAGAGAGAGAGAGAGAGAGAGAGAGAGAGAGAGAGAGAGAGAGAGAGAGAGAGAGAGAGAGAGAGAGAGAGAGAGAGAGAGAGAGAGTATTACAGTGAGAAAGAGAGAGTAAGAGTTAGGAGACATTGGGAGAATGAGAGTATTAGAGCAAGAGGTAGAGAGTAAGAGAGTACTAGGGTAAGGAAAATGGGGGTTGGAGTGACTATTTATTGGAAGGAGAGGGAGAGTGAAGCAAAAAAATTAAGCCCCTCCAGGACATTATGCATAATTGCATAGTGATGGCGTATGCGGTCACATGCTTCATTACGCAACCGCACAAAGTCCAACTGTCCAAAAACCGCATTGGGACATGTACTCCATGCTCTCCAAATGGCATATGTAATCGCTTAAGCAATCGCATATTACAACACTAGCACATATCCTAACGAGAATAATTGATAATAAGCATGGTATTAAAAAATGGTTACTTTACGGTAATGGCTTTGACAATTACACAATACGGGACCATAACGCCCAACTCAGAAAAAAAAAAAAAAAAAAAAAGGGGCTTGTACTTTTTTTCTTAAAAAGATTTTGACCATTATAGGGACATAACAGCGATTGCATGGTGCATAATGGTTGATTACTTTGATCTTTTCTTTAAGGTTCGGGGATGGTGACAGCTGAAGAATTTCTTTCTAGCTAGACAAGAGTGGGGATGTGCATCTAGACTGAAGTTTCCCAACCATCCCCAGAAGGGGAGTGGATCCAGGGCCTTGGAAAATAATGTGCGGTAACAAGGTGCAAAAGGCAATATTTGGAACCCTTAAAAGAGGGTAGGCCGCCCGCCATTATTGGCTGGAAGGATTCTTTATAACCAAGCTTAGTGGTCTAAGAGAAGGAGTCTATCAAGGCTATTCATGTTAGATCACTCAACAAGGAGTTTGCAGTTCCTGGAGTACTAGTGCCCTTCTCCAATGTTTGATTGGGAATTGGGACCATGTTGGGAGGGCATGCCTTCTGGTGGATTCATCAAGTGTTAGCACTAATAGAATTGGCCAACTTTTAGGAGAATGACAATATAGGCAAGCAAGAGAGCTTGGACTTTGTTGAGAATTGGGGAACTTACACCCACCTCTCAATATAGCCACAATAGGTTTAGTTCTCCTTTTTTCAGATTTTATTTAATAGTTAAAAACATTAGTTGTGTTAACTACCACAAAATTCGGAAGCAGATTGCGTGGTGTGCCACACACTACCGACCTCGGTGGCGTGTTACATCCACACCACAAAGTTCTATAGGTCCCACCATGATATATGTGTTACATCCACACCATCCATCCATTTGATGAGATTACTTTAGGGCATGTGCCCAAAACTGAGGCAAATCCAAAGCTCAAGTGGACCCCACCACAGAAAGCAATGGGGACAACAGTGCCCACCATTGTAACCTTCCTAGGGCTCACAATGATTTTTATTTGCCGTTTAACCTATTCATAAGGTCACATAAACCTGGATGAACGGGAAAAAAACATATATCAGCTTCATCTAAAACTTTTGTGGCCCCCGATAGGTTTTTAATGGTGGGCATCATTGTCGCCATTGCTTTTTGTAGTGTGGTTGATGCAGGACAACTAGTCACTTACTCTAAAAGCTCGAATTAATAGAGCGTGGCGAATCGATCCCTTTATCTTATAGCTCAGGTCCGACATCCCATGAGTTAGATCTTCGGTCAAACCCCCCTCGTGGACCCCACATCACATTGGTTCCGCATCACACAAGTCACCTGCCTCACATGGGTGGAGCCCACCTCACACGGGCCACCCACCTTGAGTGTGCCCCTGCATCCCACAAGCCACCCCACTGAAGCCTGGTGTGAAAATGCCCATGTATTAGTGGTGCAGTTGAGCTTTGGATCTACCTTATTTTTGGACTCATGTCCTAAAATAAACTCATCAAATGGATGAATGGTTTGGATATAACACATACAACATGGTGAGGACATCAACACACTTAGTGACATCAACACACCACCAAGGTCGGTGTTGTGTGGCACACCATGCAGTCCGCTTCCAGAAAATTCCCCTATGTTGATGGTGGCCAATAATCATGCAAGGTGTAGAGTGGGGCCTGACGACGTATCGGGGGTTGGGTCCCCCTGACATTTTATGCACTCAACTATCACTCAGCACTGGCTTGCTTGCTTAACCTTTGGGGTTTGCATGTAATGGTTGATCGTGTTCAATATGGGATGATTGGTGTCTATGCCAGTCTCTCTCTATGGCTAGTTCCAAAAGCCTTGCTAAAAAAGGAAGACCCATGTCCGGTGATAGCCAATCATAAAACTTCTACCAATCTATTTCAAAGCCAACCCCAAATTGTTGGGAGAAAGCATAAGATGATGATATGAACTAAGCTAGCTCACTACATATGGTTTCCAAGAATCATACAGCAATTATAAATCCCCAAATATCCAAATTATAATTTCCTCCGCTCCTGAAGTAACCATGAGAACAACATAAAAAAAAAAAAAAAAGGCCATAAACTTCACACGATCCCCACCGACTTCATTACTTAAAACAGCAGAGCAGTCATTCAAAAGAGCATTTCCTCCGCAGTAAGGAGGAAAATACAAGAATCCTTCCCATAACAGATAGAGAGAGAGAGACAGAAAAGAAGGAGCTATCATTCATGATCTGAGCATTATAAACTGAAAATAATTTTTTGAAGAAAAGAAAACAAATAGCAAAAGAGTTTTTTAAATTGAAAAAGAAAAAGGAGTCATTGCATACCGAGGCGGACGGCCTGGGTTAGGACTCGTCGAATCTGTAGAGAGCGGATGGAGTCCATGGTTTCGCTGATCCACCCCATCTCTCTCTCGCTCCCGCTCTCTCACGGTGGAATATGAACGAAGCGGATTGGCTGGTGTACCTCACACAAGCTATATCGCTGCTGTATTGACGTGTCTCTCTCTCGCTCTCGCTCTCGCACGGTGGAATCTCAAGGAAGCGAATTGGCTGGTGTACCTTACACAAGCTATATAGCTGCTGTATTGACGTCTCTCTCTCTTTCTCGCTCTCTCACGGTGGAATCTGAAGGAAGCGGATTGGCTGGTGTACCTCACACCTGCTGTATTGACGTCTTTCTCTCGCTCTCTCTCTCACGGTAGAATCTCAGGGAAGCGGATTGGCTGGTGTACCTCACACCAGATATAGCTGCTGTATTGACGTCTCTCTCTCGCTCTCTCATGGTGGAATCTGAAGGAAGCGGATTGGCTGGTGACCTCACGTCAGCCTTATCGCGTTGTATTGATGTCAGCAAGAGTTCTGTGGGTCTCATCATGAGGTATGTATTATATCCAAACCGTCCATTCATTTGACAAGCTTGTATTAAGGTTATAATAAAAATTAAGACAGATTTGACAATCAAATGGACCACACTGCAAAAAACAGTGGGAGATTGAACATCTACCATTGAAACCCTTTTTGGGGTCACATAAGTTTTAAATTAATATGAAATTTATTTTTCTTCTTAATTCAGGTCTTCGTGAACTTATTAACAAATTGGATGGAAAATAAACGTTATGGTGGGCCCTACAAATTTTTTAACGGTGAAAATCATTATCTCCGCTTCTATTTGTGGTGTGGTCCACATGATATTTGGATAGGATTCAATTTTTGCACAATACTCTAAAATGATCCCTGAAAATAGATGAATCGTGTAGATATAATAAATAAATCACTGTGGGGCCATGTAACTTTGATCTCCTTTGAATGAGCTCAAGCGCTCCTCTTCCCACTACACGCACCTACAGCAGCTTTCGAATCTGAAAGGGATTTCTACACACGGCGTGAGGTACACCAGCCAATCCGCTTCCGAATCTGAAAGGGATTTCTACCGACGGCGCGCATTGGTACTACCGGGCGCGGTGACGTCACCAAGCTCTATGGTACGGACGCGGATTGCGTCCTACCCCGCCCGGACGGTAATCCGTCCGGGCAGGGCTCTGTGGGACCCACCGTTATGTAAGTGGTTTACGCCGTTCAACAATTTTTTCAGATAAAGGTAGTATTTCAACCAAAAAATGAAGCAAGTCCAAGGCTTAAGTGGACCACAACAAAGGATCCTGCACTGATATGATACTCACCGTTGAAACCTTTCTAAGGACCCACGGATGTTTTTTTTACCATAAAACCTATGCATAAGGTCATGTAGGCGTGGATGAAGTGAAAACATAAATATCAGCTTGATCCGAAACTTCTCCAGCTCTCAAGAAGCTTTTAACGGTGGACGTTCAATCTCCACTTTGTGGTCCACTCAAGCCTTGGCTCTTACTCAATTTTTGGTTCATATATTAAAATTTTCTAAAAAAATTATTAAACGGTGTGAATGAAACACTTACATAACGGTGGACCCCACATAGCCCTGCCCGGACGGTTTAGCATCCGGGCGGGGGTAGGACGCAATCCGCGTCCTGCACCCACCATGATACATGTGTTATATCCGTACGTTCAATCATTCGTAGAGATCGTTTTATGCATTAAAAAGATAATAAATAAATCTAAAATTCAAGTGGACACGCCGCAGAAAATCGTGGGAGCCGTCACACCCACCATTGAAACATTTATACGGCCCCAAGGTGATGTATTTTTGAGATCCATTTTATTCATAAGTTAATATAAAGATAGATAAAGTGAAAACAAAAACATCAGCTTCATCAGAAACTACGATGGTTAGTGGCCCCTATGAAGTATTGAACGGTGTATGTCACTATTTTAAATGGTGGGATCCGTTTGAACTTTATATCAATCTTAATCTTTTTGTAATGCCATAAAAAAGATCTCTAAAAATGGTTGGACAGTATCGATATAACACACTCATCATGGTGGCATCCACAAAGCTTAGTGATGTCACTTCAATAGCGATTTGGCTACTAACCAGCATCCAATCCGCGCCGGTACTACCCTCACATGACCGGAAACGGATGGGCTGCTCCCCTGCCACCAGCCAATGACTGGTGTTCGATGATTTGTGGGCCCACTATGATGTATATGTTTCATCCATTCTGCTCATCTATTTTTATAGATCATTTTATAGTATGCGACAAAAAATGAGTTATATGCCAATCTTAAGCAGACCACATTATAAGAAGCAGTGTTGAATGAATTTCGACCATTAAAAAAAATTTGGGGCCATAAAAGTTTTGAATGAAGCTGATCTTTGTTTTTTTTTTTTTTTTTTTTTTTTTTTTTTTCTCCCTTTCATCTGGGTCTATATGACCTAATCAAGAGACTGGATGTCAAATAAAAAGTACAGTGGACCTTAGGAGGATTTTAATGGTGGATATTCAATCAATATTGTTTTATTTTGATGTGGTGCACCTGAGATTTATATTCCTCTCATTTTTCAGATAAATCACTGAAATGATATTTAAAAATGGATGAACGGGGTGGATGAAGCATGTACATCATAGTGGGGCCTACAGAGCATCGACAATCAGCCACGGGACTGGTGGCAGGGGAGTAGCCCATCCGTTCCTCCACATGACCTAGCTAGAAGACGCGGATTTCCTTGCGAAAGCCTCCCACAGGAAGTTCCTGCTATGGGAACTTAGGTGGGGTCCACTGTGATGTTGGTGAGAAATCTACCCGTCTGTCCATTTTGTGAGTTCATTCTAGGATACGAGGGAAAAATTAACAGGACCAAATTCTCAAGTGGGCCCAAAACGTGTAACAACCCGGATTTTTACTGTTTTGGATTTTCAAAAATTCTAAAAAAATTTCTTTTTAATTAACTTATAATATCGCTTAACGACCATTAGCACTCAATGTTAGTTTATACTAGGGTGGACCAGTCTAGTTATGATGGGACCAAGTGCGGGCTGCCAAGCCAGATGGCCCGTTTACACTTAACAACAGCCCATGTGGGCCACCCAGCGATCGAAAAGGGTCAGAAAAATCTAAAACTTTATAAAATCATAGATCTCACTGGGTTTGTGGTCCATCGCGGACTGTGGACCCAGTGGACACCCAGAAGTACCATCTGGCGCTTGCCCAATGCGCCCCACCAATGCCAGATTAAAATCTGGCACTGATAAAAGAAACTGAGACTCCAGGTGTTCCAGCCGTCGGATTTCTTCCAAATTTGCGGTGAAGGTTTAATGTATTTTTCAACACCTGCCCACCAAATCTGGACCCTGATCGTGGCATGATGACCGTTGATCGTAAATCAGACCCGTACGACCAAACTCCGCATCCGTTTGTTCCCAAATTTTGTAAGGCCCTTCATCAGGCCATGAAGCACTAACCCTATAAATTTCATGGCCAGAGAGCCACCAGAAATGCCACATCAATCAAAATGGCCCTCAAAGGGCCACTTAAAGGTCGGAAATGCTTGCTCAGATCATATATCCGCTCATCCGTTCGTCCTCAATTTTTGCATGGGCCCTAATCGGGCCATAAGGCACCTACACGTCGAATTTGGTGGCCAGAGGGGTGTTAGGGCCACCCCAACACCAATAGGGAGTCCCATAAGTCTATTTTAGGAAATTATGGAAGCTTGGGGCCATTTGCACCAAATCTGGAATTATAAAAAGGGGTTTCTTTTGGGCACCCCTCTCCCATACGAATTTGCCCTAGGGAAGAGAAGAGAAGGGGAGAAAGAAGAAAGGAAGGAGAGAGGAAGGGAGAGTGAAGAAAGAAGAGCAAGGTGGGCCCAAGGAAATCAAACCCCCACAACTCCCTACATCTTCTCAAAGGAGGATTCCTCATCTACAACCGCCATTTTCACTCCGTTGATCATCTAGGTAAGATCCACCACCCATTTTCTTTGAAACCCTTATGATGAGGAGGGATTTATTTAGGATTCTAACATATAAATGTTGCTTTAGGGGTTCCTACCGATCTAAGACCTAGGGTTCGGCATCTATAGATCGTTTTTCAAGTCTCCAATAATCCATAGGTGCGGACTATTAATCTTAGGTGGCCTAGCACCGATTTTATCATGTGTTTAATGATTTTGCTTGCTTGAGTGAAGTGTTTGTGAAATCTAGAGAGACCCTAGGATTTGGGTATCATTTGGTGATGTGTGGAATCGCATGTTTGTTGGCTTTCTTTCTTATGTTCGCATTTGTGCCCCTCACATGCTTGGTGATATAGTAGATGATCATATGCCTATGTGTTGCTTAATTTGCCTCATATGTTGTTGTTCATATCTTGTATGATGCTTGCCTTGGCACATTTTAAGTCTAAGAGGCGTAGGAATCGGTTCGTTTCCTCGCTAACCCACACTTCTCACATGCACTTTATTTGTATTAATGTATTATGCTTGTTAGGGACATTGAATTGTATGGTAGGATTTATGCAACATGATCTTGTATGTTAGTTGATAACCTTGATGATGGCATGCTATGAATTATCGTCAGACCCTTGGATTGGTCAGGAACACGAGGTTAGGCGGTAGTCCCTCTGGTTGGACTCCCCTAAGACTAAACACGCAAGTTGGACAAGTGCGTATGGGCGGCAGCAGTTTGACTGCATGGGTCTAGTACCGATGTCGTCCGTCTCGTGTCGGCCGACTCGTGTGGTTTAGTCTACTTACTGACAAATTCTGATTGTTAACTATGTTTGCTCACACATGTAATGGAACCTGAAACACCCTACAACCGTTGTCGCCCCTCGATAACCATTTGATTTCTGGTCCACTGCCTCATGAGCCGGGCATGGTGGAATGGGACACCGTGTCCGAGCTGTCGGCCTACGCTGGGGTGTCGCGCCTCCCCGTAGTGACCGCGAGCGATCCCTTTCTCTCGGCACTCCTCATGTGCATGAAGTTGGGGATGAGGAATCCGACGGGATCACGGACCGCGAGGTCTCGGCCTCACGCATTGGGGGGTCTTGGCCTCGCAACCCGTTTAGGGCATTGATACGTGGGGTGTACCAGATTCCCAAACCTGCTGGATGAATGGACTTAACTAAGAACTTGGTTAACATTATCACTGCATACATTAGTTAGGGTGGCGACTCGGAAGTCGAGGTCGCTTTGAGGGAGTGTTGACATACGCGATCGTTAGACGGAGTCGCTCGAGGGAGTGTTGTGGTGAGGGCATACATCATATCATCTATCATGCATATACATTAACAAGATTAGTTAGGTATTTATGAATGTTTGCTTTTCATTAAATTCATAATTTAATTGATGCCTGTTGTAACTTGAAACTAATAGTTCACACTGAGTTGATCACTCACTCCCACTCTGGGACGGTGTTTTAAAACACCAACCAGACCCATTCATAGATGCAGGTGACTCAGGACATGAGGAGCCTGGCGAGGCGAGCTTGGACAAGGAGGACGGACTCTCCTACTTGCAGCTGATGGGCGACTCTCCATCGGCTTAGGAGACTGGATTCTAGAGCGTTGAGTCGTGGGCTCAGCGTACCATTCTTATGGGCATATGATTTTCTCTACGATTTTGTTGGGCTTTGCCTTGTGCGACCCTTTTATATTCTTTTGAACCTATATATATTATTTTCTTTCAATTCAGTAGACTAGTTGTGGATGTGCCTCACGTTTCAATTAATTCCATGCTGCGCATTTAAACTTGATAAGTCATAAAACCATAAAATTGATGATAAGTGACACTCGGAGACTCGGGAGTCGAGCGTATGCGCGACCCCCGATTTTCCGGGGCGTTACAAAACGTGAGAATTGAACGTCCACAGTTGAAATATTCATGGGCCACAGAAGTTTTGAATCATGCTTATATTTATGTTTTCAGTTCATCCCAATAGGAATGACGTTATGAACGGTATGGATGGCATGTAAAAATCACTGTTGACCTCATGGAGGTTTCAATAGTAGGAATTTTCTTAACCCCTTTTCCTTTTGTACGACCTACTTAAGTCTTGGATTTGGTCGTGAGCTGATAAAACGGATGGATGCAGTGGATTTCTCACAAACACCACGGTGGACCCACCTCTGTTTCCAGGCAAGCCGGATAGGGACGGTCCTGTCAGGGGATCTGTAGGGCCCACCCTGATATATTTGTTTTTATCGAGGCCGTCCACCATTTTGAAAGACCGATTTAGGGCATTATCGTAAGGAATGAAACAGATTTAAGGCTTGAGTGGACCACGCCACGGTAGGAAGTGGTTAAAATGACCGACCATTGAAACCTTCTTAGGCCCACCATGATGTTTATTTGGCATCCACCCCATTGATAAGGTCACATAGACCTAAATGAAGGGAAAACATAAATATTCCGTGGCTACCAGGGAGTTTTCAACGGTTGGCTTTAAATCCCCACTGCTTCACGACGGACGCGGATTTCATGTTTGGCAGGAAGTTCCTGCGCAACGATGCAGGGTGGGGCCCACCGCGATGTTTTTGAGAAATCCACCTGTCCATCCGTTTTATGAGATCATTATAGGACGTGCAACCAAAAATGAGGTGTATTAAACATTGAAGTGGGCCATACAAGGGGAACAATGGGCATTTAGTGAGCACCGTTGAAGCGTTCATATGGCCATAAAATTTTTGTATCAGGCTATACTTTTTGGTGTTTTCACTTAATCCCATTGGGAATGACCTTTTAAACGTTTGGATAGTATATAAACATTAACGTGGAGCCCATGAAGGTTTCAACGGTGAAAATTTATTTCACCAATCTTCCCTATTGTGTGACACAATTGAGTGTTGTATCATCTCATTTTTGGTCATTTTCATTAGAATGAGATCGCAAAACGGATGGACGGAATGGATTTCTCATGTACATTGCAATGGGTCCCACCCAGTATACTTGCGCAGGAACTCCGTGGGAAAGGCTTTCCCAGGAAATCCGCGTCCCTTCATAAGGGGTGGGGAGACGGATTGGCTGCTCCCCTGACACAGCCCCGTGGCTGGTGGTCGGTGCTCCATGGGCCCCACCATGATGTATGTGTTTCATCCATTCCGTTCATCCATTTTTACAGATCATTTTAATGATTTATACAAAAAAGAATAGGTATATAATCCACCATTAAAATTCTCTTAAGGCCCACTGTACTGTTTATTTGACATCCAATCTGTTGATTAGGTCACAAAGACTCAGATGAAGGGAAAAAATAAATATCAGCTTGATCCAAAACTTTTATGGACCCCAAAACGTTTTTAATTGTCAACGTTCATTCAACATTGTTTCTTGTAATGTAGTCCACTTGAGATTGATATATACCTAATTTTTTTATTAAAAATGATAAAATGATATATAAAAATAGATGGACGGCATAGATGAAACACATACATCATGGTGGGGCCCACAGAGCACCGAACACCAGCCAATGGTTGGTGGCAGGGGGAGTAGCCAATCCGTTTCCGAGGGGTGGTCCCGATGGAACGCTATTTAGCGTAAGTAACTCACGCCTTTCCCATGAAATCCGAAAACGGATTGGCTACTCCCCCTGACCTCATCTCCGTGGCTGATGGTCGGTGCTATGTGGGCCCCACCATTATGTATGTGTTTCATCCATTCCATGCATCCATTTTTACGTATCATTTTATAGCTTGATACCAAAAATGAGAGGGATATAAATCTCATGTGTACCACACCACATGAAAACAAAAGTGATTAGATATACACCATTAAAACCCTCCTAAGGCCCATTGTACTGTTTATTTGACATCCAATCTGTTTATTCGGTCATACAGGACCAGATGAAGAGAAAAAACAAAGATCAGCTTAATCCAAAACTTTTATGACCCCCAAAATGTTTTTAATGGTCGACCCCCATTCAACATTGTTTCCTGTAATGTGGTCCACTTGATATTTGGATATACCTCATTTTTGTAATAATACTGTAAAATGGTCTCTAAAAATAGATGGATGGCATGGATGAAACAAATAAATTAAGATGGGCCCACATAGCACTGACCACCAGCCATTGACTGGTGTAAGGGGAGTAGCCAATCCGGTTCCACGAAATCCACGGGCGGGGATTTGCTACTGACAAGTTGAGTTGCGACACCGCTACTGAAGTGACATCACCAAAAGTTCTACCAGCCCCACCATGATGTATGTTTTGTATCAACGCCGTCCATCCATTGGAGAGATCATTTTAGGATAATATCCAGAGAATGAGTCACATCCCAAGCTCCAGTAGACTCCACTAGAGAAAACAGTGGGGAGAGTGACACCACCGTTTAAAACTTCTAAAGTCAACAAAAGTTTTGCGTTTTCCATTCTTTAATGGCTTTGTTAACTTTTCAACAGATTGGATTTTGAAAAAACATCGTGGTGGGCCTTAGGAAGGTTTCAAAGGTGGGCATCAATCTTCCCACTATTTTTTTGGTGGGGTCCACTAAAGCTTTTGATCTGCCTCGTTCTCTAGGTCATGCCTTAAAATAATATATCCAAATGAATGTACGTTGGGGATACAACACATACATCATAGTGGGGTCTAACGGTCCCGCCGCAACCTGTCAGTATCTAATCCGCGTCCGAAATCCGCGTGCCTTCACGAGGTGCAGTCCGATGGGAAGCTATTAGCGTATTAACTTACTACGCTTAGCGTTAAGAGATCCCATGATCTATATATTTTATCCTATCCATCTATCCATTTTACTGGATAATTTTATAGGTTGAGGTAAAAAAAAAATAAATAACATGTCCAATATTTAACTGGACCACACCACAGTAAACAGTTGAATTAAATATCTACCATTGAAAAATTCTTGAGGGCCACTGAAGTTTTGAATCAAGATTATATTTTTTTTTCCTTTGGTATGATTTTATGAACAGGTTGGATGACAAATAATCACTGTGTGGCCTAAAAAGGTTTCAACGGTGGATATCATTATCCCCACTTTTCCAATCATATGATCTATTTGATCTTTGGATATTCTCCAATTTTGGGTTCAACCCCTTAAATTAGATGAAAAAATGGATGGACAGCATGGATAAACCACATACACAAGATGAGAGCATACTTAATAACTCAGTACATAGTCCCATTACGTACCCATGTGGATTGGCCCCGCACGACTTAGCTAGATGGAAGATTGGCCCCGCATGACTTAGCTAGAGAATGTTCCATCGAAGCTCCATGGGGCCACCATAATGTATATGTTTTATTCATGTCATCTCCCTCCCTTAACATATCATCTCAAATGACCCCATAAATGAGGCACGTGAAAGGCTTTAATGGACGAGGCACTAAGCATTGAATGCCTACCATTAATAACTTAAAGGTTGAATGTGTTGTGTTTTATTTTTTATCATTTTAAAGAAATTTAATTACAAATGATACAAATTATAACAAATAAAATATATAGCATTTTAAAGATATTAAAAAATGCTTGAAGTGTTTTTTATGGAATCAATGATATGGTTAAATGATGAGCAATTAAAATAAATTCAAAAGCAAACAAAACGTTGAGTGTCATCTGAGAGGTTGACCGAATGACTGAGTATAATACAGTCGAATCAGCAAGAAAGCCTGAAACGGTTACTATAACAGGTGACAAGTTTAAAATGAAGTCTCAATAATCACGTAATGCTAAAACGGTTATAGCAACCGTAAGATCATAAGAAGCATCTAAAATGTCAATAATGTTGAAACAGTTATAACGACAATTAAAACATTGAAATAATTTGAATGATCAACTCAAGGTTATAATTAGCAAAAGAATTCAGCAATATAATCGTTGCATACCAAAGTAAATATAACTTTCAATCATCAGTCATTTACATTCATTAGTGTAATTTTTACATTTTATATGCTATTTACATTCCCTAGTGTAATCTATATGAGCAATCAACTAGCCGTTAACTTTAGCTGTAATTTGAGTCTATGCTCATACATTGGATTCAGTTAAAGTATCAAGCATAGTTCTTCATACAAAAAAAAGTATTTGTAGTTATTATTCACGATCGACGACGATAAAGATTTTCCTTTACTATTGTTCTTTATCTGTAACGAAAAGTCATTCTCATATGGAAAGCAAAAGTATAACCCATTTTCAAATGATGAACCTTACCCCTTTGATTATCGTATGATCATTATTTAAAACATCATGCGAGTGGTTGAATAGGCATCCGATCTTATTTGATATTGGTCACATACTACGTATTTACCTATCTAGGCATTTGAGTCATAGTTGTTCGGTTTGAATTGAGCTGCACATTCAATTCTGGCATGCCCACATTTATCACATGGTTGAATCTGCAAACCGAAGAACCAACAGTTTTTGGCACGCATGGTGGTATAGATATCATAAGCTAGTATGAAAAGTAATGAGAAAGCAAAATGGGCAACAAATCTTTTTTTAGATAGAGATGGACGAGCTGTGTGATATGCAGATGACGAATCAGCATACAATAGAGCAATTATGAGCTTAGGCCGAGCAATCATGAATTCAAGCTGAAACTTTCAGCAGATGGTGGCCAACCAGGTCAGAAGCTTGAATATGGCATTTTTTGAAAGAACACCTACCACGCTGCTACAACATGTGTCTCAACCAATGTTGAAAAAATTTACAGATTAATATTTTTTCTGTAAAATATGGAATCCGAAAAATGCAAATTGATCTGAAATAAGGACAGGCCGAAGCACGCCTGAAACGCTGTCCTTAAAGCGTTATTTTCCCTTACTCAAGTGTATTGAGTATGCTGATAGGTTACAGGCAAACAGCTTCTAGGATACGACGAGCTTGATGTAGGTCTGCGTTCAACAAACATGAAAGTTCACTACTAGAACTCTATTACACACAGTTTGACAAAAATACAGTAAAAGAAAAAATTCCATGAAGAAAAGAGAAGAGAAGTTCGTGTTTTGTGATTTAGACCAATGCACTGGTCTATTCTCCAGCTACTGGTTTAGTTGAACCATTCTAGACCACATTGTTGGTCTATTCTTCAAGCGATGGTTTTGATCAACCTTGCTATATTATTGATTTTTTGTTTGTAGGAGAGGAGAAGCTTTGATTCGTATTGGTATTGCTGGAGTGTGTTAAGATGGTTTGAAAACTCATCCAAACCCTGTTTATATAGGCTGTAGTGACTGGGGGGTTATGGCCTAGGAAAATAACTCCCATTAAGCCATTTATAGCTGTTGGAAAACTAGTCGTTTTATGGCCGTTTTCTGACTGTTGTGCATGAGCCATAACCACTGTTGCATGTGACTGTTGTGAGATAGCAGCTAGCCGTTTTCTAGCTGTTGGGCTAGCCATGCAGCAGTTACAGCTGGTCTCTGCACTAATGGCACAGTTGTTACAGTTTCTGCTGCAATAGCACTTTTCAATCTCTCTATATATACTGGAGGACTCTCATTCAGTCCTCTAGTCTTCCCTTTAGGTAGCTATCCGACTTAGCCAGTTAGTCGCCACTAACGCCTCTACGGCCACACTGCCTCACATGACACGCCCTCGCATCGAACCCGTGCCCGAGCCCGAGCGCACGCGTGCGGGTGTTCCAGTGCGTTACATTCTCCTTTGGACCATATGGTTAAGTATTATAATACTCCACACTCCTCATATAAACCACAAAAACTCCTTCTCTTTTTCCAATGTGGGACTATTCCCAAAATCATGAAAAAAGTGTTTTTCAAACACTTTTTGAATATAATATTTAATATATTTAGTGTGTGTGTGTGTGTATTATAAATCAACTTTTTGCAACAACCAATTATTGGTATTAGTTTTGTCGTAAATTTAGTGTCAATATTGCCAGCACTGTAATTACATATTTTCACAACATAATATTCATCTGGCTCCAATTCAGGATATACGAAATGCTCCACTGTCTGTTGAGTTCAGGTGACCAGAGCGAGAAGTCATGAAATTTATCCCCTAAAGAATGAACCAAAATATATATTAGGGACGACCCTTTTACTGGGAATCCATCGTATCATAGAATACAAAACCAGGTAGGCCCTAAACCACTTCCAATAGTCAAATCACTCAATTTGAATCGTGACCAAATTATTCAAATGATTTAGGAAAAACCAAGCCAAGCTTGCGGTTGTATTACTACCTCGATCAACCATAAGCCCCATTCCAAATGGATTGACAAACAGTCTTTATTATCACGGTTGATTTTGCCATTTTTCGATTAAAACGACTGATTTTACCATTTTTTTATCAAGACGGTCAAATTCAACCAAGACAGTGAAATTTGTTGTCTCTCGATCAAGATGCCCGAGTTTGACTAAGGTAGTTGATTTTGCCATTTTTAGACCAAGGCAACCGAATTTGCTATTTTTTTTTTCAAGATAGCCGAGTTTAACCAAAATTATTGAATTTAACAATTTTCAACTAAAACAACTGAATTCGACTAAGAATGGTGAATTTGTTGTGTTTTCGACTAAGATTGCCAAATTCAGCCAAGTCGCCCAACTTTTTTAACTAAGATGGTCGAGTTCAACTAAAATGGTCAAAATTTATATTTTTAAATGGCCGAGCAATCACTTTTATTGCGCTAGACAACAAATTAACGTCGCATTCACCTTTTGCCATAGGCGAAATGATGTGAGGGGGCAATGTTACATCCTATTTTTTATCATTCCTAAGAAACCAAATTAGAAATGACACCTGTCATAGCAAGGGAAAATATATAACATGTTAAAGATATTTAAGGATACTTGGAGTGCTTTTTACAAAATCAATGTTTTTTATGCAATTAACAACATAACAAGACAGGGAGCAGTTGAAAGAAATTAAAAAACAAACAATGCAGCTGAGTGTCATATAAAGGGTCAATCGAGCAGTCGAGTGGAATACGATCGAGTTAGCAATGAGGCCAGGAGTAGTTACTAAAATAGGTGAGAATTTTATAAGGAGGTCTGCGGAAGATCGATAAAGCTAAAAATAACTATAGTAACGGTCATAACGTGGGAAAAATCCAGATGATCAACCCAAAACTATAAATAACAAAAGAATTTAGCAGGAAAATTCGTGTCATACCAAACCAAACTAAATATATCTTTCAATCATCTTTTTAATTACCAGTCATTTACATTCCTTGGTGTAGTCTTTATCTTTTATATGTTATTCACATTCCATAGTGTAATTCATAACAATAATCAAATAATTATTAAACTTTAACTGTAATTCGAGTCTATGCACATATACTGGATTCATTTCAAGCATAAAACAGAATTCTTCATCCATAAAGGTGTTTTGCAGATGTTCTTTGCGATCGACAGTAAGAATTTCATTTCTGTTGTTTTTTGTGTGTAATGAAAAGTCATCTCATATGGATGGTGAAGGTGTGACCCATTTTATGAGGATAAACCCCACCACCTGATTATCACCTGATCATTATTTAAACATAATGTGTAAGTGTTTGAATATGTGATCGATCTTGGCCACATACTACGTATCCACCTATCTTGGTAATTGGGGTTGTATTTATTCAGTTTAAATTGATCTGCCCATTCAATTATGGCACGCCCGCATTTATCATATGACCAAGTCTATAAACCGAATAACCAACATTAATAAGGTGATATTTAGGGCATGTTTGGTCCATGAGATTAAACGGTATGAGATAATGGGATTGTATTAGATATGATTAACACTATTACTACACAATGATTACATGTCATAAATATAAAGTGTTTTTGTTACGCCCTGGAAATCGGGAGTCGTGCATACACTCGACTCCCAAGTTCCCGGGCATCACTTATAACCATTTTTTCACTGTTTTGCGTCTAATCAGGTTTAAATGCGCAATATGGAATTACTTGAAGCATGAATCACAATCACAACAAGTCTACTGAATTGAAAGAGGTTAAATATATACAAATTTAAAAGGATGTAAAAGGGTCGCCTATGGTGTTGCTCAACAAAATCACAAAAAGAATAATACGTCCAAAAGAATGATGCTGAGTCCACTACTCAGCGATCCAATACTCCATCTACGGATCCGAAGAAGACCAGCTCATCAGCTGAAAGTAGAAGAACTCGTCCTCCTCCTAGACAAGGCTCGCACCGTCAGGCTCCTCGAACTCATCGCCACCTGCAGCTATTGAAGAGTATGATTGGTGTTTTAAAATACCATCCCAGAGTGGGAGTGAGTGATCAACTCGGTGGGTGTTATTAGTCTTAAGTTATAACAGACATCAATTAAATTATGGATTTAATGAAAGGCAATACATTCATGAGCACCTAACAAATCTTTTTAATGCGTGTGCATAATAGATGATATGATGCATGCCCTAGCCACAACACTCCCTTGAGCAACTCCATCTAACGATCGCGTATGATCAACACTCCCTCAGAACGACCTCGACTGCCGAGTCACCAACCTAACTAGTGCGATGCGATGATAATATTAGCTAAGTTCTTAGTTAAGTCCATTCATTCAGGAGGTTGGGGAATCTGATACACCCCACGCATCAATGCCCTGAACTGGTTGCGAGGCAAAAGCCCCCCAACGTGTGAGGCCGAGACCCCGTGGTCCTTGATCCCGTCAGGTTCCCCATCCCTGACTTCAAGCACATGGGGAGTGTCGAGAGAAAGCGATAGCTGGCAGCGCGGCACCCCAGCATATGCCGACAGCTCGGACATAGTGTCCTATTCCACCATGTCCGGCTCACGAGGAGGTGGACCAATTTCAATGTGATTATAAATGGGCTATCCCGGTAATGGAGTGTTCCAAGTTCCATACATAGGTGAGCAAACAGGGTTAACAAACAAGGTTGGTCAGTAAATAGGCTAGACCACACGAATTAGGCAAGCACGTGGTAGACGACATCGGGTACAAGCGACCCGTGTAGTCTAACTACTGTCGCCCGCACGCCCTCGCCCAAATCCATGGGTTTAGCCTCAGGATAGCCCTACTAGCGGGACCACCTTCACTCCCTCATATTTCTGACCAACCCAAAGGTTTGGATGGTGATCCATAACATGCTAACTATCAATTTATCAACTAGCATAGAAAACATCATGTTCTCATTTTTCTCAACATACAATTCCAATTTCTCCTAGCAAGCAAGGCTAACAATATCACAAACAAGGTGTGTGTGTGTGTGTGTGTGTGTGTATGTGGTGTGTGGTTTGGTGAGGAAGTTAAGCACTTCCTACATCCCTTAGAACAAAAAATGCACAAGAATCAATTAATCGTACATGTTATAGGGCACATCATATGAGGAATCAAGCAAGACATAAACATTTAGTCATCCATGGCAACCTAATCATGTAAGAAACATAATCAACATCATATGGGAACTAAACAAACATACAATTTCATGAAATCCCCAAACAAACATTCAAATCCTAAGTTTTATCTAGATCCTCCAAATGCATCATTCAAGCAAGCAAAATCATTAAGCTCATACTAAAATTGGTGTTAGGCCACCTAAGAACAATAGTCCACACCTATGGATCGTTGGAGACTTGGAAAATGACCTAGAAGCGCCGAACTCGGCATCGATCGCCCGAAATTTTAAGACAATGAACTTGCATGTTAGAATCTCATGCAAACCCTCTCACACACAAGGGTTTCAAGAAAAAGGGGTGAGATATTTACCTATACAATCAATGGAAGCGAATGGGCAGTCATGGTAGAGGATTCGTTGAGGAAGAGGTGAAGAGTTGCAAGCATCGGGCTCCCTTGGCCCCACTTTGATCTATGGCCCACCTTCACTCTCCCTTCCTCTCTTCTTCCTTCTTTCTCCATTTTCTCTCTTCTCTTTTTCCTTTTTCTAGGGTAAATTCGTATGGGGAGAGGGGTGCCCTAAATGAGGCCCTTTTATAATGCCAGATTTGATGTCAATGGCCCCAAGTGTTGGGTTTTTACTATACTAGACATATGGGACGGTCTTTCTAAGCTTTAGGGTCCACTATGGGTTGTACACATTGATATACACCGTATGGTAGTTAGTCCTAATGATGATCTACATATGTATATGATCGGCCCGTCATTTAGATGCGTCGATCGACAGATATGATTAAAAGTTTGTTTAATAGTCACCGATAGTCGATCGGGGCCGCGACTATACGGATATGAGTAGAGAAATATCCTTACTCCAAGGGTAAAGTTTGGTCGCAAACCGACGGTCTGAAATCGTCAACTTTGCATAAGAGTGGATGACCCAATCTACTTAAGTTTCAGCTCCTTTCTTTAGGGTATTTGCACTTCTCATGCACTCGTCATTCGGCTCAAGATGAGCGGTTCTGAACAGCACCTAGGTTTGACTCCCGCGATGGACGTCAAACCCAGTAAGACAGATATTACTCTATAATTTTGGAACTAGTGGCCCACCAATGAGGGGTATAGAGCTTGTTTGGAAAATTGGGGCATTTCTGGAATGAATTTGGTGGTGAAATTTCTTATGGGCACTGATTAGGGTTTGGATTAACTATGTTCATAGTGTAGCCTATTTATAACTAGTGAAAGTGGAGATTTGGTCATGATTACTCTAAACCGTCGGTTTTAGGCTACAAGAGTAACAGGGTTCATTTGGTCTATTAGCCAAGATCCGGGCGGATTCATTGGTTCCTACGGTTGATTAATCGGACTTGTACAGTTCTTTACTAGTACCACCCCTGTATAAATTAACATTGAGTGCTAATGGTCAATAAGTGATAATAAAGTTAATTATAAAAAAAAAATAAGAATTTTTGAAAATCCAAAACGGTGAAAATCCAGGATGTTACAATCTACCCCCCTTAAAAATAATTTCGTCCCTAAAATTACCTAAGGGTAATAAGTAAAGATTTTATTATTTCATTTGCCTAAGTTTAATTGATTTTAAGTTTATATGCGTGGTAGGGTGTATACTATTTATACTACTCTGGCTCATTTTAGTCTACCCCCCTTTTAAAAAAAATAATTCCACCCTAATAGTTTACTACAATTTATTTAATTATCTATTTGTTTTTAAAGATATGCATTCATGATGACGATTTCCCTCTATTTGGAGTAAAATATTTATTTTCAATGTTAAACCAATACGGAGAGACGGTTGTAGTGGGCTTGAACCCTATACACCAATCATCTACCTGACCAGGGTAGAAGGCTCATCGTATCCCTTCTTCGTCCTGGTAGATCCTGGTCTTCTGCTCGGTCAAAGCAGTGAGTCCATTGGTAGTCACCCTGGATTGAGAATTGGGTCAAGCCGCGAATGCTTCATAGGCGTATACTTTCATAATTCTGTAGTTCAATCAATCTAATTGTTTAGGGAATGTCCATCATCGAACAGTTCAAATCTCCTATTTATAAGGTTATCTTTTGGGTCTTGGTCCAAGAGAGTTCTCATTTTAATTCTTGTCTAAATTAATAATTAATAATTCTCTTACTATGCATATGGTCAAACATCATCCTAAAGAGTTTCTAAAGGTACAAATTTTTATATGAATTACCGTTACAATCTTATGGCTAGTGGGTTATGAGCAAACCGTGTTTAAGTTTCGTTAATTTCGAGAGAGAATAAAGAACCGAAAGTTCTACGATATTTCAGAGGTTTGAAGGGATGGTGACCCTAGAAAGGTCGCGGGAATGGAAAGAGGAAGAACATCATCTCCTCAATATGGTATGAATCTTGATTCTATAAGAAAATAAGAAAACTTATAATATTTTAGTGAAAACTGCATCGAATATGAACTTAGAAAGTATTAAACAATCAAACTCACCCTAATCAAGAGTCGTAGTTCAACCGTACTAGAAACTATTTGAAGTAGAAAAATATACTAAAAATAATCTAATTTAATCATACAAGACAATTTCTATCATGGTTAAAAGTAATTTCTAAAAAGAAACAAAATACTAAAACTCCAATCTGAAAAAAATAAAAAAAAAATTAAAAAAAAATTAAAAAAAAACATTTGGTTCATTGGCAACTCACAGGGTATCAATCTTCATCTGTTAACTGATGTCATGGATATACCAGAAATTTCAAGGATGCTATTCCATGAAACTGGGCATTTTGGCACATTTTGTAGGTTAAGAGGTTCCTACATGTATAGGAAATCCTAGAGTGGTAGAAGAATGTATTGTAGAGACTATGTAGGATTATCTAGATGGTTTCTAAAGTTTTCTTAGCCGCAAGATGACATCGTAAGCCTTATCTTAGCTATCCATGTAAGGTAGCTAAAAGGATCTTAGGTCTACATAAGGAAGACGGGTTCTCATTTGTAACTAACCATATAAACCTCATTCTTGAGTTCTCGTGTAACAAATTCGCTTACCTTGAAGGCTCACTTATGTTACTCTCCTCTCCAAAATAGCATGACTACACTATGGTGGTAGGCTGACTCATTCGCAACAAGGGTGTGTGCGAGTGCTTCATAGTCTGCACTTAGGGAAGTACTCGAGATATAACACTAGGATCTAGGAGCTGGCCATGGCGGAGCCTCACATTGACTACACTCACATCTTGACATGGTCCCATCCAGTACTAAATCCAACACAACTATTACATGCAAACCTCAAATGGTGAAGCCAAGCAAGCAAATTAGGCGATAGAGTTGAACGAGCTATATCGTGTGTGTGTGTGTATGGGAAAAGGTACTATGCGCTCGAGCGTAAAGCGGTCGTCCGTGAGGTCGAGCTGTGTGGGCCCCACCGTGATGCCTTTCAAGCATCAACACCGTCCACCAGATGCACCATTCCATGGTGGGCCTGGACGGCCCAAAATCAGCCGTATATGGAACTTAGGTGGGCCATACCATCTAAAATCATGTGAATACATGCCAAAAACATATAAAAGCACTTGGTGGGGCCCACCTGAGTTTTCCATGCACCTGAAACTTAGTCTGAACCCTCATTCAAGTGGGACACACATAATGGATGAAATTTGGATTTGCAAACCACATCTCGGTGGGCCCTCAAAATGGTTATGAATGTTTTAATGGTGCACGGCCCCTACGCACTTCGTATGTGGTGTGGCCCACTAAAGTCACGGATTGACTTGATTTTGGGCCGTCCAAGCCCACCATGGAATGGTGCATCCAGTGGACGGTGTTGATGTTTGAAAGGCATCACGGTGAGGCCCACTACATGACTCGACCTCACGGACGACCGCTTTATGCTCGAGCGCATAGTACCTTTTCCCTATATATATATATATATATATATATATATATATATATATGCTCGAGCGCATAGTACCTTTTCCTATATATATATATATATATATATATATATATATATATATATATATATATATATATATATATATATTAAATCTCACTTTCTTTACAGTAGGCTTTAATCAACGAAGTATGATTAACCCCATTCGGCAAAATACCCTTCTCACCCATTAACAGCAAAATGTCCGATGCAACTTCTGTCTTACCCAACTCACACCATCCATCAATCAATGAATTACAAGTCACCACATTTAGTTCCATCTTATCAAATATTATAATGAACTCAACCTAGACAGTACCAAAATCAGACCTAACAAAACTATTTATTAGCTAATATAGGAAGGTCTACAGGGTCTTTTAAAACAAGCATGCATGTATGATAAGTACCAGCCTTTTTTAAACCTATGTGTGGCCCACCATGACATGTAAGTATCATCCAACTTGTCCATTAGATGCACTCGGTTGTTAGTCCTAGATCCTAATATCTAGCCTGATCCATCACATTTTTTAGAAATAAATAAATAAATGAAACCTCGACTCAATGTCTAGTTGGGTTGGGTTGACTCGAGGCCTATGACTAGTCTTACTCAACTCTATTCAAATATAGTTGAAGTAATACTATTTATAATTTTAAAAAAAATACATATATATCAATAAAATATAAAAATAACGCAAGGACATGCAAGTGCATGTGCATGTTAATTGACCCGTTGGTGGTGTTTCTACCTCTGTTAGAAGTCATGGATTCAAAACCCAAGCCAACTTGACCACGTAAGTAGTTGACTGGATGTGTCATGCCAAGTCAGGGCTGAGTTAGGCTCACAGACGAGTTTGATGGTGACTCGGCTCAAAAGTATGTGTTGGAATTTTAGGTAAGTCATAAACCCAAAAACTGATAATGATAATAATAAAAGACCGAAGAAAAAGGAAAGAAAAAAAAATCATAAATTTTGACGACATTTCTGGTGAAACTCTCAATTAATCTACTGCATAAACTCATTTCTAAAATCTTTGAATTTACTTAATATAGCTCAATTAAGTCTTGAAATATAGTAATTTATATAACTAATATGATGAAGATTTAGAAATGGAAGGGGGCTTTGATGTAGAAATGGAAGAGGGCTTTGGAAATGAGATTTGAGAAGAATTGAAGGATTTGAATAAGGGTTGTTGGGATGGGTTTCATGGATGAGGATAGGGATTTGAGAGAAATGGGTTGTGTTTTTTGGAATGAGGAAGAGAAGGGCTGAGAGAGGGGTCTTCAAGTGACCCCACATATGTTTAAAACACAAAATGGGCCACTCATTGGCCGCCTGGGCGGGGACCATTGTAACGTTTCTTATATATTTAGTAATAGAATTTTTTTTTTTTATATAGTTTATCATTAAGCTTAAACTCACTCTACAAAATTTTATTTCCTTTCGAGTTATAGAAAAAAAATATAAATTAAAATTCTAAAAGTGACATTTGTCTGAAACTAACGATTTTTTTTCTTTTGTAAGATTGCATGATGTCTCTATTTCTTGTAACGTTTTTTATACTTTCGGTAACTAAATTATTTTAAAAATTTTTTAAATGTTTTATCATTGAGCTTAAAGTCATCTCACAAAATTTCATCATATTTGGAGTTGTAAATAAATTATTAAAATTCTAGGAGCAACAGCTATCCGAAATCAATAATTTTTTTAAATAGTTGACAGAACATCTTAATTTTAACTATGTTATAAATTTATTATTATTATTATTATTATTATATAAAACTAGACTCATCAAGCTTTAATCTGGCTTTTGAATCACCTAAATCGGAGTTGTAACTAAGGAGATATAAATTTTTAAAGTCGATCGAATTTTGCAGGAAATTTCGGCATGGGCACGCTAAGTCCCTAGAGGGTTGGGTGTGGGCACGCCGAGTCCAGAAGTGGGCATGCCGAGGAGGATTGGGCGTGGGCACGCTGAGTTCAGGCGTGGGCATGCTGAGTCCCTGGAGAGTTCACCTTGCGACAATCATATCTCGCAAACCGGGGTGAGTTATTCGACGTGCCATATATGAATTTGGGGTAGGAGAAGTTGCTCTATCCAAATAACATGGTTATTTCATAAGATTCCATTAGGTTGATAGTCAAAAGTCCATTTTACTTATATTTTTATTTTTTATAGTAATTTTTTGTTTACTTATAGTTCTTTATCCTTGAACTTTAGGATTTGTGTCTAAGATAAAGGTACATAGAAAAATTTGAAGGATAAAGGGGTGGAAGGCGAGAATTTAAAGGAGATAGGTTGAAAGGAGGAGTTTAGACTTAGGGATTAGGTGGACTAGACTACCTAAATTTTCTAATTAGTCGAATCAGGTCTTGCCGTTAAGTTCCCGAGCTCTTGCCCAAGGACGGGCTGAAACGTGTCGTAAGGCTCCCAAGTCGAATTCTAATATTTTTATAATCTCTCTCATCAGTCGAAGCCCTTTGTAAGACTCTCGGACCTATTTCCTAACGTCACTACTTACTCTCGCTACCCAACCCTAACACTCTGGAAGTCTCACCTTTTGTCTAAGACTGGTGGTTTAGGGACTGGGGTGGTTCCTAGCATTTCACGTTTTCTATTGCATATCCTCTCAAGTCAGCGGACGCGTTAGTGAGTTCATGACCCATGGCCCAATTGATTCCAAACTATTGCTCTGATACCATCTTGTAACGCTTTGAAAATTGGGGGTCGTGTATACACTCGACTCCCAAGTTCTCGAGCATCACTTATAACCATTTTTTCACTATTTTACGTCTGATCAGGTTTAAATGCTCAGTATGGAATTACTTGAAGCATAATTCACAAGAAGCTTACTGAATTGAAAGAGGTTAAATATATACAAATCCAAAAGGATGTAAAAGAGTCGCCCATGGCGTTGCCCAACAAAATCACAAAAAGAATAGTACGTCCAAAAGAATGACGTTGAGTTCACTACTCAACGATCCAATGCTCTATCTACGGATCCGAAGAAGACCATCTCATCAGCTGAAAGTAGGAGAACTCGTCCTCCTCCTGGACAAGGCTCACACTGTCAGGCTCCTCGAACTCATCGCCACCTGCAGCTATTGAAGAGGCTGGTTGGTGTTTTAAAACACCATCCCAGAGTGGGAGTGAGTGATCAACTCAGTGGGTGCTATTAGTCTTAAGTTACAACAGGCATCAATTAAATTATGGATTTAATGAAAGGCAATACATTCATAAGCACCTAACAAATCTTATTAATGTGTGTACATGATGGATGATATGATGCATGCCCTCACCACAATACTCCTTCGAGGGACTTTATCTAACGATCGCGTATGATTAACACTCCCTCAGAGCGACCTCGACTGCCAAGTCGCCAACCTAACTAGTGCGATGCGATAATAATATTAGCTAAGTTCTTAGTTAAGTCCATTCATCCAGCAGGTTGGGAAATCTGATACACCCAACGCATCAATGCCCTGAACTGGTTGAGAGGCCAAGGCCCTCCAACGTGTGAGGCCGAGACCCCATGGTCCTTGATCCCATCGGGTTCCTCATCCCCGACTTCAAGCACATGGGGAGTGTCGAGAGAAAGGGATCGTTGGCGGTCACTACGGGGAGGCGTGCCACCCCAGTGTAGGCCGATAGCTCAGACATAGTGTCCCATTATACCATGCCCGGCTCACGAGGCGGTAGACCAGTTTCAATGTGATTATAAATGGGCTACCCCGGTAGTGGGGTGTTCCAAGTTCCATACATAGGTGAGCAAATAGGGTTAACAAATAAGGTTGGTCAGTAAATAGGCTAGACCACACGAGTCAGGCAAGCACGTGACAGACGACATCAGGTACAAGTGACCCATGTAGTCTAACTATTGTCGCTTGCACGCCCTCACCCAAATCCATCGGTTTAGCCTCAGGATAGCCCTACCAGCGGGACCACCTTCACTTCCTCATATTTCTGACTAACCCAAAGGTTTGGATGGTGATCTATAACATGCCAACTATCAATTTATCAGCTAGCATAGAAAACATCATATTCTCATTTTTCTCAATATACAATTCCAATTTCTCCTAGCAAGCAAGGCTAACAATATCACGAACAAGGTGTGTGTGTGTGTGTGTAGTGTGGTTTGGTGAGGAAGTTAAGCACTTCCTACATCCCTTAGAATAAAAAATGCACAAGAATCAATGAATCGTACATGTTATAGGGCACATCATATGAGGAATCAAGCAAGACATAAACATTTAGTCATCCATGGCAACCTAATCATGTAAGAAACATAATTAACATCATATGGGAACTAAACAAACATACAATTTCATGAAATCCCCAAACAAACATTCAAATCCTAGGTTTTATCTAGATCCTCCAAATGCATCATTCAAGCAAGCAAAATCATTAAGCTCATACTAAAATTGGTGTTAGGCTACCTAAGAACAATAGTCTGCACCTATGGATCGTTGGAGACTTGGAAAATGACCTAGAAGCGCCGAACTCGGCGTCGATCGCCCGAAATTTTAAGACAATGAACTTGCATGTTAGAATCTCATGCAAACCCTCTCACACACAAGGGTTTCAAGAAAAAGGGGTGAGATATTTACCTATACAATCAATGGAAACGAATGGGCAGTCATGGTAGAGGATTCGTTGAGGAAGAGGTGAAGAGTTGCAAGCATCGGGCTCCCTTGGCCCCACTTTGATCTATGGCCCACCTTCACTCTCCCTTCCTCTCTTCTTCTTTCCTTATTTCTCTCTTCTCTCTTTCCTTTTTCTAGGGCAAATTCGTATGGGGAGAGGGGTGCCCCAAATGAGGCCCTTTTATAATGCAAGATTTGGTGTCAATGGCCCCAAGTGTTGGGTTTTTACTATACTAGACCTATGGGAGGGTCTTTCTAAGCTTTAGGGCCCACTATGGGTTGTACACATTGATATACAGTGGATGATAATTAGCCCTAATGATGATCTACGTATGTATATGATCGGCCCGCCATTTGGATGCACCGATCGACAGATATGATCAAAAGTCTGCTCAACAGTCACCGATAGTCGATCGGAGCTGCGGCTATACAGATATGAGCAGAGAAATATCCTTACTCCATAGGTAAATTTTGGTCTCAAACCGACGGTCCGAAATCCTTAACTTTGCATAAGAGTGGACGACCCAATTTACTTAAGTTCTAGCTCATTTCTTTATGGTATTTGCGCTTCTCATACACTCGTCCTTCAGTTCAAGTTGAGCGGTTCTAGACAGCACCCAAGTCTGACTCCCGCGATGGATATCAAGCCCAGTAAGACGGACATTACTTTATAATTTTGGAACTAGTGGACCACCAATGAGCGGTCTAGAGCTTGTTTGAAAAATCGGGGGCATTTCTGGAATGAATTTGGTGGTGAAATTTCTCGTGGGCACTAATTAGGGTTTAGATTAACTATGTTCATAGTGTGGCCTATTTATAACTAGTAAAAGTGGAGATTTGGTCATGATTACTCTAAACCATCGGTTTTAGGCTACAAGAGTAACAGGGTTCATTTGGTCTATTAGCCAAGATCCGGGCGGATTCATTGGCTTCCTACGGTTGATTAATCGGACTTGTGCGGTTCTTTACTGGTACCACTCCTGTATAAATTAACATTGAGTATTAATGGTCAATACGTGATAATAAAGTTAATTACAAAAAAAAAAAAAAGAATTTTTGGAAATCCAAAGCAGTGAAAATCCAGGATGTTACAGTTTTAACGATGTTTGGAATAAATTTATTGATAGGGGAAAAACACTAAATTAAGCAAAATCTTGAAATTGAAATCAACAAACTAAATTCACGACATATGTCGGTAACTTGTACACATATCTAACTAGAATGTCATGTGTAAAGGGCGTATATGGATAGATGGCACAGATAAAACACATGCATCAATGCGGGGCCCACATTTGTAGTGGATTTCAAAAGCCATTGGAAATATTGCACGAGGCCAAAAGCAATTCTATCCAACATAATTCTAAACCTTCCATCATCTTCATCATCTTCAAACGCTCAGTGAAATTTACATAATATAAAATACAATTTCATCCCACTTAATCCCAAGTATCAAACATGCCTTTATGTTTTCCCTTCACCCAGGTCCGCCTTGCCTTATGAAGTGGTTGGATGGAAAATAAACATCATGATGGCCCATGAAGTTTTTCTTATGGTGTGGTCTACTTGAGCCTTATAATCGGTTGGTGTAGTTTCGATTGATCATTGGATCAAACGACGTGGGTGGATCCCTAATTGTTGGCCCATCTTGATGTTTGAACCTTACATCCACGTGCGTTCATCTGTTTTGAAAGATAATTTTAGGACTCGATCCCAAAAAATAAAGCAAATCCAAATCTTAGATGGACCACATGACAAAAAACAATGGTAATTGAATAATCACCGTTAAAAACTTCCAGGGCATTGGAATATTTATTTGACATCTTACCTTTTAATAAGTTCACAAAGACTCAGATGAATGAACTACACAAATATCAGCTTTATCCAAAACTGTGGGGGTAATATGAAGTTTTTGCTTGTCAACCACCACTATTTCTCTCGGTGTGGTCCACTTGACATTTTTACTTGGTTTATTTATGTGTCATGTCCTAAAATGATATTTTCAAAATGGATGGATGGACAGCATGGATGCAAGGGACACGTATATGAAGGTGGGCCCATAGTCAAGATCCACCCACCTCGGTGGATGGAGCCGCACCCCAACTCGCATGGAAGCGGATTGCATAGTAACTCACCACGCTTAGTGTACTGAGTAAACTCTGTGAGGTCCACTATGATTTATGTAGTTTATCATATAATTTTAGGGTTTGTTCAAAAAAAATGAGGCATATCCAATGTTCAAATAGACCACATCACAAGAAACAGTTGAATCGAATGTCTACCATTGAAAAATTCTTGGGGGCCACGGAGGTTTTGGATCAAACTTATATTTGTGTTTTCCCTTCATCCATTTATTTATGATCTTATGAACAGGTTGGATGAAAAATAAACATCATTGTAAGGCCTAAAAAGATTTCAATGGTGGAAATCATTATCCCCACTGTTTACAGTGGTATGATCCACTTGATCTTTGGACATGCTTCAATTTTGGGTTCAACCCCTTAAATTAGATGGAAAAATATATAGACGGAGTGGATAGGCCCTATACAATCAAGGTAGGCCCAACAGAGTTTACTTGGTACAATAAGAGTGTACTGAGTAACTCAGTACACAATCCAATTTCAGTTCGCACCTTTCTTTCAAGTCAAGAGTTCGGATCCTTTGTTTCCTGGAGTCAGCGAGCCGCTAGCTCCAGCGTTTTCATTGGTCCCGCTCATGAGACTGCCACGTAGGCAGCTTTTTATTATATTAAAAAAAAAAAATCTCTCCTTTATTTCCTAATGGCGATGGCAGGCCCTCTCACTATGCTTTCCATTTCCATTTTCAAATTGGGGATATTTTCTGAAATTTATTATCCTATCAAAATTTCTAAATTCTAATTTCAAAATCCTTCATATTTTAGAAATGAATTTGATCAAAGCTAACATTAGAAGAAAAACGCTAATTTTTCTTTTGACGATTCGTGGCCCTTCCTTCCTCAATCTCTCTTTATCTCTCTCGCCCATTTTTCTGCAATTGATTCACGACACGTTGCCCGTCGATAGCCGATCTCCGCTCATTAAAGTCTATTTCATCCATTCTTCCCTCGACAATTCACTCCAGTTTATAGTTTTTTTTTTTTTTAACAAATTATTTCCGTAACATAAACTATTCCAATAGCATAAATTTCTAATAAGATTTCAATATCATAGATTATTCCAATAGTATAGATAACAAGAGCTCTACGGGCCAATGATCGATGACGTGAGAGTGTAGGGTGTGTCTGAGGCTACAAAGGTCTACTGTATATATTTCATGATCCTGGGACTTAATTACGTTAATAGATTTTAAAAACAACAGAGTGCCTTTAAAAAATAAAATAAATAAAGATAAATGGAGGCTGATGAGTTCCTTATTCAATCAGAAGAGAGAACTTAGTTTGCAGATGTAAGGCCCACCATGGTTGGTCTATCGTAGCCATTGATCCGACGCCCCCTTCATGATGGACCATTCCTTCAAAATCTTTCAAGTTTGGAGATCCTAGCAATCTATATTTTGTCTTTTCCTCAGTTGGATGTGGTTTGTTCATTGATTTGTTTTTCTTAGGCCAGAATTGACCGATCGAGAGGATATTTTGGGAATGGTCCATCCATGATGTGCCGCCCAACATCAACAAACTAAATTCTAATCATGCAACTTGTCTTAAATTTTATTAAGTTAGAAGTGGAATAAATAAATAAAGTAGGGTTTTGTTGCATCCCACCTTCACCTGTACATTAGTAATGTCCCTAAACCTTTTAAATGGCACATGGGTGAGGATAATCGACCTAAACCGTTCATTCAACCATACAAACAGGAGAAAGCCAAGGTGCGAAAATCGCGCCAATCAAGTGATTCTAAGCTTCTGATGAATAGCATGAAAATGAATAGTCAAGATTGATTGGAGAAACAAAATGGGTCCAATCATCATCCTGAAACATCTGGTAGATAAATCCCACATTGTATTTCTTATGATTCTAATCGATTTGATGATTCCAACCACATACTTATGGCTTGTAAATAACGAATGGTTGTAACAAATTGGCCCCACTCAAAGGGTTAGGATCACCCAATTGGCATTTTTTTTTTTTTTGGGTTAGCTTGTTAGTACACACCCATGTCAGTACACACACTCCATGTTAGCCACCCCCGCTAGGGATCGATCCTGTTATTGAATGAACGGTTAGGATCTACAATAGGTCACCCCATGTGCCATTTAAAAAAGTTCGGGGGGATGCTAACGTCCAAATCTAATTGCATGGTAATTAGAATGTTTACGGGTCCCATTCACCTCTATCAAGTCGTACGTGGAAACTATCCTAATTTTTAGCAAGGGGAGGTATATACTCGGGCAGTTATACCTCATGCTAAGACGAATGGATATCTTTCATTTTGATCCGTCCAATAAATGTCCACCAATCTATCAGTTAGATAATAAAAAAAGCCTAATTACTGGTTCATAATACAACTTTCTGGTCATCCAAATTTGATTATCCACGTGTGCAGATTTCAGCTAATTTATAAGTGCCTGTGTATCATCCTTCACATTGTGCTAGAGCATCAAACTTCTTTGGGAGAGATGGGATTGAGCTCCAAAAGGGGGAGCGGTTCGGTCAGGTCGTGACCGTGGGCCCATCTTGATGTGTATGTGTTGCATATCCACGCTATTCATCCTTTTCGCCAATTCATTTTAAGGCATGGGCCAAAAAAAGAAGCAGATCCAAATCTCAGGTGGACCACACCACAGGAAACAGTAGTGATGGTGATTGAATGACCGCAAGTAAAAACTTCTCGTGGGCCACACAAGTTTTGGATCAAGCTGATATTTGTGTTTTCCCTTCATCCATGTTTCTGTGACTTTATCAATAGGTTGGATGGCAAATAAACATTACGATGGGCCCTGGGAAGTTTTTAATTGCGGGCATTCAATCATCATAACCACTGTTTCCTGTAGTGTGGCCCACATGATATTTGGATCCGCTTCATTTTTTTGGGGCCATGCCCTAAAATGAGCTGGTAAAATAGATGGACAGCGTGGATATACAACAAATGCATCAAGGTGGGCTGCAAGGTCACGGCCTGACCAAACAAGGCCGAAAGGGCTGCCAAATAGGCAGGTCCTGTCAGAAGGAGCATTTCACCTTCTTTTATTTAAGATTGGCCCCTAGCTGTTCGATAATATAAGTCAATGGACCGAGCATTGCTTGATGACTGATGGGGAATTGGAAAAGGCGGCCTCTTTTTTTTTTTTTTTTTTCTTCCTTCCTGTTTTTCTATTCACATGAAAATCCAAGGTACCATGGGCTGTAAAGAAGTGAGGCTAACCTGTAAACTCAAAAGTGGTACAACCATTAACCATAAAATGGTCAACCTGAGAATATCTACACTGCGCTAGGGATTTCAGTTGATACAACTGGGACCCACCCATGGGTTAGCGATCCAAACCATCTGAGAAATGCACATGAACCGAAGTATCCCAGAAGTCAATGGACGGATGAAAATAAAACGTAAAGAAAGAAAACGCAGGCAACACTACATATTCATCTGAGAAATGCCAGAGATTCAACGGCCAGGATCTTCTAACTTGGGAGATAGGGAAAAACGCAAGCAATTTAGAACATCCTAATGACATGAGTAGAGAGCAGAAGAAAAGGAGAAAAAGGAAATTGAAAGGAAAAGATGGTAGGCGAAAATACCACAGAATACAAAATGTTTGTAATGACTGTTGTATGACTATCACTGTAACTGCTTCAAAGAGCCTTTACAAGTATATAAGGATCAGAGGATAGCTTAGTATAATCTAAGTTCCTAACTACTCTTTTCTCTATATACATTCCCCTCACTCCACAGGCTTGCTTGATTAGCTGCTGCTGGTTTATTCTCATGAGCTTAAACAAATAGAAGATAAAGACTCAAAAAACAGGACCTAAAAACTGATCTACATTTATAACCTTCTGAAGACAGTTAAATACTCATGTCGACCAGTTTCCGCTGTGTTTTACCATTCGGTTTCATAGATTAGCACTCGAGAAAGTGTTCACTGTCCAGTGAGCTTGGCCAGCTACAACCAGTAGACCATCCCAGAACACCGAGGATCAAATCCACACTCGAGCATGCATTTACCTGCGAAGTACTCAAAGGTCAGGGTACAGTAATGGGTAAGGAAAATCTCATGGACTTCTTATCCCATATGCATGCACATCAGCTTGAGTGCTCATCAAATGGGCCTTCCGTGTATGTGCCAGTGATCCAAAATTAGGCTGGTCTGGTCATCAGGTGGTTCACGAGTGTGTGAACAGAGGCCCCCCACCTGATGAACAAATGGATGGAGAAAAAGAATTGACTCAGGATCCACATCACCCATAAATCTGTGGCCCATCTGATGACAGAAATGGCCTGATTTTTGGGCCGTGTCATGTAAACAGAGGCCCCCCACCTGATGAACAGCCAGGATCCCACACACTGGTATGGGTTTAGTTACCCTATTACAGTGAGAAACCATGGCAGGGCTCAATGAGAAGAAATACAAGAATAAGAAAGATAAATACCAGACTGTCGTAGCTCCCTTCAATATGAAATAGCATCACCCCCATACCTCTTCTTCGGTCAATCTCTGCCTGCCCAATCAAAATTTTACATGCTTAGAGTTAACTAATGATTCCAATTACCGAAAGAATCTGCAAAAATGAAAATTCAAACATTTAAATTTTTATAAAACAAAAATACCCACCACACAAGAACATATTGTAATCCCGGTAGCAGTCAACACTGATGTAACTTCAGCCATCATGCCTGCAATTGCAAATCATATCAATGTGAACCAAGAGCTGAGAGTGCAATCTCATCTAAAGACACATGGACCATTCAGCCCACTTGGCCGATAAGATCAGATTCGTGGAAGCATATGGCATCCCAGAAAATTCTCAATCTAACAGAAAGGAGAATAGTTCTATCATTTTGGAAGCATAGTGCAGGCAGAGATTCACACCAAAGCAAAAAAAGAAATGCCTGAAACTACACAGAAAGGAGAATAGTTCTATCATTTTGGAAGCATAGTGCAGGCAGAGATTCACACCAAAGCAAAAAAAGAAATGCCTGAAACTACAGCCACCCAGTTTGGGCACTTCCGTTCTAAATGTTTCGACTAAATGAAAGAAAGAAGACCCCCTATTGGAGTTTGGAGCAGATCGGGAATTGGGGCGGACATGTCTCCCACTGTCCAGAGCAGTGGGCAGGAATCCAACACATAATATGAGAATTTGAAATTTTCAATTTTGAAACATGTATGAAATTCAGGATCCCCTCTCACCGTCTATGGGAGATGTCCATGGACCAAAAGAAAACACTAACTTAACAACCCAAAATACAGTTCAACCTTGTCTATCATGCAAATGAGCAAGGAATCACCTCTTCGGTCAATGCATATTATACACAACCACGGAATTGAGCGCCCTTCAAGATTGTGCCATGAGGCGACTTTCCCAGTTTGCCAGCTTTCTAAACCAGGCAACACCTCCTTATACATTGGAATGTTGGCATGAATAACCTCTGCGATACCATTTCCCTGCGATAATAACTCTCCGTTGACCTTCAAACTCATTTGCTGCACCTTCTTGTTGTGTTTCCCATTGACCTTTGGGATGCTAGCACTATTTCCAACGTGCAGCACGTCTTCATTATTTCTCTTCATATTAGATAATGCCGCAACATTCATGAGTATTTTCTTCCACATAGAATTGCTTTCTTTGGAAGAATCTGAGAACACCAGTTCCGACTCACTCTCATCCTCAATATCGGCCACAAAGTTATTTACTGCATCTGCCGTAATTTCAGTAGCAGAAAGTGCAGCTTGCTCCCTTAAGAACTGGAAAATTAGAGTAACATTTAGTAAGACATGATCAAAAGATAATGAAGGCAATGCAATTTAAAGGTGTGCTCCACTGGTACTGGTACCACCATACGCTTAGGGCTTATGGTGGTATAAATACCACCATAAGCTTACAGCTTATGGTAGTACCGGGCAGATGTGGGGCCCACATGATATATTCACACCATCCAACCCATCTATCAGATGTGGAGCCTCAGAAAACCCCAAGCGCACGTAACGCAACCTGATATAAAACTAAGGTGGGCTACAACAAGGGAAACAAGCTAGCAGGGAACGCCCACCCATTGATTAGCATGGAGAGCCGTTTTTGTGTATATATAATCAGGGCTGTTCAGACTCTTCATCCAGTACAGAATTACAGATGAAGGGGTCAGGAGAATATTCAGGCTGTTTTACGACCCGTGTGGGCCCCTGTCAAATTAAAGGGTAGGTGTTCCCTAACAAATTGTTTCCTTTGCTGTTGCCCACCTTAGTTTTGGATCGGGCTGGTTTTTGGGTGCTAGAGCTTTCTGAAGTGACGCATCTGATAGACCGGTTGGATGGCGTGAATACATTGCCTGAGCCCCACATCTTCCCAATGCCAACATTAGGTTGGTATCAGTACCATTGGAGTGCGCCCTTAAACTATTTTGTATGAAGAAGCTTACTTTCATAATCTTGTGCCGCGCACTACGGGTCTTAGCATGTTGCAACCACTGCTGATGCCTCTGGAAAGCAGATTTGCTTGACAGAGACTGAGAAGAGAACATGACAATTCGAGTGTTAGGTCAGAAACAGATTATATAAACTGAACAAATGTTGCAAGATTTTTTTTTTTTTTTTTTTTTTGAAAAGTGGGAGGGGTGCAACACAAGATTAACTTAATAATGTTGCAAGTTAGATTAACTTAATAATGCAACCAATGAGTGAAATATGGCCAAACCAAACAATAGAATAGTCCCGATTTAAATTCTTATGCAAGGATCCATTTTGGGTAGAGATGTGTCAGGCATGGGAACCCTAAAAAACCTGACATGCTGATAGATCCATACGGTTAAAGGAAAAGAAAACATATTTCTGTATAAGTGTTTGTCCATGTAGGCATAAAAAATAGACAAATGTAGTCAGATACAAGAAAAGACATTAATACCATAGATACGGTACTTTTTTTTTTCCTTCAAAAGTAACCATAGACACAGTACTTGTGCTAGAAGATGATAAAAGAAGATAAAAATTGAGAATTTTTTTCCTAACAGCTATGCTGATGCTTCTCTGAAAAGAAAAGCCTAAATACCTTAGAATCAAGCAACTTGATTGCAGGGACAACTCAATTGATGACAATTATCAAGTAACTTGATATTGATTGATAACAGGGAATTTTATTTACAACGAGGAGAGGAATCCCCTACAATAGACAACTGGATGATCTCCCATGCAAATGAATCTGCCTCCTCTCAGCACACAGCAAAACTTAATGGAGGTGACCTTGGCAAATCTCCCTATTATGATGAATAGGAAACATTGCAAGACTAGTTTATCACTAAAATCATGTTATCATTACAATGTATGTGGACCTTCAGGCTATAGGTATCCTTCAGTACATGGGTTATCTGAGTCATATAGATATTAGGCTGACAGAAAACTGCAATAGCAGTGTCCCTTTACCATAAGAGACGGCCACAAATGTCTTCTAAAAAAACCAGCTACTTCACCAGATCTTACTTGTACCAGAAGAGTTGGAACCAGCAAACAACCTAGAGTGGTTGTAGTACTAACATTCATCTCCTTGGTTCCACATGGGGTTAAGAACTCGAACATAGTTATGCATTTATGTATTCATAAACATTAATGAAATCAACCCTTTATTTCACTTCCTCGAGAAAGCCATCAGCCCAAAATAATAATAATAATAATAATAATAAAAGGTGATGAGTATTATATGAAATGCTACTGTGAGAATGAAATGAAAGGCCATTTGAGAGGTGAGTGGATATACTAACATTGTATGTAATTATCTCAACAACTTCGGCATTTGCAAGTACATGCGTTGGAGAGATAAGATTACCATTGACCTGCAACCAGAAAAGATCTCAACTGCTGTTCTAATCTTAACTATGGATTTTTCAGTGATAATTAGGAGCAAACCTTTGCAGCCACCATTTTGTTGCCAATCTCTGTATGTATTAGATAAGCATAATCAATCACCGTTGCCCCCTTGGGCAAGTTTTTTATCTGCATAAAATAAGAAAATGATAAGAATGAAACCAAACAGCATCACAATCTCCTGGAGTTTACAATTCAACATCCATAATATCATCCCACCTCTCCTTTTGGAGTAAACACAAAGACGCGACTCCCCAACAGGTCCCGCATGATAGTATCAACGAATTCCCTAGAACTCATGTTCCCAACGAACTCCTCTTGCCACTCCCTAATAGCATTAAGCCAGCCAATCTACAGAAAACAGGAATTGACCTTATGTCGGCATATTGATGATAAAGAGTTTGACAGGTTCATTAGAAAATCCCTAATAAGACCATTCACTAACAGAAACAGAAAATTACCCTGAGAGCAATATTTGCATTGTTCAGACAAGTTGATTTCCCTCTTGAATTTCTACCAGTAGATGTGCCATGCCTTACCAAACCAGCAACAGTTCCTCTCCCACTGTAGTGAGCAGCAATGCCTCGCTCAGCTATCAGATCCATCTCTTCGGTCCGTATCTGCCAAAAGTAAATAAAAGTGTGAAGAAATCTTGGAGACCAGGGATTTAACAGGAACAAAATCACAATGAAAAAAAATAAAATCAATTTTGAACCTAAAGACTTGCAAATGTCTGTGAGCATTGAAATATTACGGAATATTTTGTTTACGAGAGTTGGATATCAAAATAGCATTTGCTGAGGTGGTGCTGGACAGATTTTTCAATGGTTAGCACGCGTATTGAGCCAATGATTTAGTTTGAAGAAAATATTTAAGCAGGTGTAGATCTTTGATATCAAGCTGCTAACTTTTGCTAGTATAGAAATGAAATTTTTATTAAAATCATACCCATTATATTTAAACAGAAGTATAGATACCTTACAATGGCAATGATGCAGAAATTAACAATGAGAAAACAAGCAGCCTCATTACTAGGACTCTTCTTCTTTCCATCACTTTTGTGGACCGCCAATGCTATTTGAGGAAGTCAATTTTAAAGAGGTCTTAAGACCGACCAGTTGGCCTACAAAGTACAGTCCACCCAGAGCATAACTTCCAACATTTGATATTTGTGCAACATCCAAGTCATCCAATTGATTGGCCCATCATAAGGATAACCATTTGCAAAAATTAGCCACATCCACTCGTCGAGTGGTCCAAAACTTGTATTTTTCTATTTATCAATGGCTAGACATTGTTTTCTATGGTGTGACCCACATGATGTGGTGCAAGACAATTAACCACTTGCTCTAAAAGCTCGAACTGATAGAGCATGGCGGATTAATCCATTTATCTCATAGCACAGGCCCCACGTCCATGGGTTAGGTCCTCGGCCGAACCCTCCTCGTGGGCCCCAAATCACATGGGTTACGCCTCACACGGGCCCCAAATCCATGGGTTCCACGGGCCACCCACCCCGAGTGTGCCCCTGCAACCCATAAGCCACCCCACTCAAGCCCGATGTGAAAATGCCCTCACATTAATCACCCCCGATGAGGAGTCTCGAACACGAGACCTCCCACTCTGATACCTATTTTCTCTAAAAGCTTGAGCTGATAGAGCATGGTGAATTAGTAAATTTATCTCATAGCCCAAGCCCCACATCCATGGGTTAGGTCCTCGGCCGAACCCTCCTTGTGGGCCCAAATACATGGGTTAGATCCTCGGCCAAACCCTCCTCGTAGGCCCCAAATCCATGGGTTCCGCAAGCCGCCCACCTCGAGTGTGCCCCCGCATCCCACAGGCCACCTCGCTCGAGCCCAGTGTGAAAATGCCCCCACATTACGAAGTAAAGATTGAGTTTTTTTTTTTTTTTTTTTTGCACTAGAGATGATCCTCATGGTGTGGTCAACCTATTGGAAGGTTTGGATGTCAGATGCACTTGATAGGTTGTGAATTCATCACCTGGCTAGACTATAACTTGTGGTCCAAGCAGAAGGACTAGAGACCTCTTTATTAAAATCACGCCCATCATAGTAAAATCAGAAGTATAGATAAATACAACAGCAATGATGCAGAAATATTGACAATGACAATAATAGCCTGACTACTAGGACTCTTCTTCTTTCCATCACTTTTGTGGACTTCCAATACCATTTTTAGGAACTAAACCTTGGCATTACTTTGAAATCATCATCTCCTAATGACAGACATATTCAAGGAATCAAACTTACAATAATTATCAAGGGCTTGATGAAATCACCTGCACTTCTAGTCGAAACATGCTCTCGTACAGAAATGGTATCACAGTGGTATGAAGACTTTGGTAGCCATTAGGTTTTGGAGTTGCAATATAGTCTTTCATCTGTTACAGGATCACTTAAATATGGTCAAACATTTCAATGAATCCTCTAAAGTGGGAAAAATGTAACAACAGGCGCATGTTTAAATTTACACACATCTCGAGGAATAGGTGTCCAGATCCCATGAACAAGCCCAAGAACATGGTAACATATCTGGATTCAGCATAGAAAAGAGAGTCATCAGATTTCGGGAAGGTGTAAAAAATATATCTGATAGCTAGGGCAGATGGGATGATTCACCTGCTGTCCACTGCATAAAGGTCCAACTCCAAGGCATGGCTTTGGTTTTATAATAATACGAAGCTGGTAGACAAGAAAAATGTCCAATGGATTGCACTATGTCAAAACTCAAAATAATAAATAAATAAATAAATAGGGGGGGGGTGTTGTATTCTCATAACTGTATCTTCATAATTCGAACCATCTCAATGAATATCAAAACAAACCTGTGCAATTTGGTTGACCTCATTTATTGAACATTTAGATTTGAGTACAGCTTTATAGATACTGCAATAAACAGTAAAATAAACTTCAGAAACACATTACAAAACAAGCCATGAAGTTAAGTCCACCAAAAAGTCATGGAATGAAAAGAAAAGAAAAGAAAAAAAAAAAGCCCGACAACAATAAGAAAAGAATGATGACCCATTTCATCTCTGGAAAAAATGGAACCACAGCAACAGATTTCAAACTGTTCATGCAAGAATGCGATTATCAATTATATTACCTTGAAAAACATTTTGGATTCAAGGAAAACACTCAAACATTATAAAGTGGTTGTTTGAGAAGTTTCATGAGCAATGGTTCCACGTGCATACCAACATCAATCTGTTGCCGGTAGATGCATGTCTAAAATAATGAAATGTTTGAGAAAATGGAGCACTTATTCAGTGGTTGGGAGCATCCGAACAATCTCCTTCAAGATTTTAGGTTTTTGCTGGTTTTGCCTCCTTCCACCGCCCAGCAAGGCCTTTGCTCATGGGTCTCACATGTGCCTCCTTAATACCTCGCTTCTCATATTTTCCCTTTCCGTTCTTCTTTCTCCTTCCGACTCATTCCCTATTTGTTTCCAGATGACAAATCCCATGGACACTTGTTTGAGGTTTCACCAGACCCCTATCCATTCGAACTTTATTGGATGTCTCTGAAGAGACCCTATCCATTCACTAATACATAAAGAACCTTAAATCTGTCGTATACTTTTACAGCCTTATCATCCTCTACGAATACTAAGATTTGGAGGTTGGGGTGGGAATGCATAGGTAAATTACTCATAGAATATATATATATATATATATATATATATATATATATATATATATATATATATATATATATATATCTGAGAGTTTAAGAAAAATCTATGACTACTTTCTCATTGCCTCATGTTACAGGAATTAAGCTGTGAGTCAATAGGAATAAAATCCAAACTGTGTGTCTCACTTCACCTTTTTTAAAAAAATTATTGGATCAGTCATAGAGAAGTTATTTCTTTCTCCAAGGCTGTTAGCATGGCACTTCAATTAGCCATATAAGTTAAGGTGGAAAACTCCAGAATGAGGAATGGAGGTGAAGTAATTCAAATTGACAACTACCACTTCTAGATATATATGTCGACATAAGTATATACAGGTCAATTTATAAAAAGCACTATGCATGTTGTGTTTTTATATACTCATGCATTTACAAAAAGCACTATGCATGTTGTGTTTTTACATATTTAACAAAAATCTTTCAAAAAAATACATTTAAAGAAAACACTTGAATTCTAGTTTCTTTCTTTCTTTCTATTTATTATTTATTTATTTATTGAGAATTACTACCAGTTGTTCGCTATTGTTTTTGCACTGGTGGGCAGGCGTGCCAGAATTGGTATTGCAGCTCCAATTCAAACCGAACAACAATAACCCCAAGCGCTGAGGTAGGCAAACACGTAGTGTATGATCGAGATCTAGAGAGATCGGTCGCCTATTCAGCCACTCGCTCAATGTGTAAATTGGATCGGGCGATATTCAGAGGGTGGGGTTCGTCCTTTAATGATGGGTTACTCCTTTGCCTTCCGTACGAAAGGACTTTTCAATATAAAGGAAATGAAATGAGAAAGAAATCCTTACAGTCGGTCACGAAGAACAGCTGAAGGATGCCTCTTCGATGGATGAGTTGAGTCCAATGTGCGAACGTAGACTCGAATTACAGCTAAAATTACTCTCTACTTTGATTACCGCTACGGATTACATTAAGAAATGTAAATCAGCTTAGAAAGTAAAGATTATGCTAAGGAAATGTAATTTGCTTAACAAAAAAAAGTAAACGATTACACTAAGGAATATAAATCGACAAGATAATTTTGAAAGATAAATTTGGTTTGCTTAGGTTGGTGTGAGATGATTTTCATTGTGTAATTCCTCTTCTATTTATAGCTTTGATCTAGCCGTTCTAGATCCTTCCCACGTCTGACAGTTACTGTAACCGCTCCCCAGTACTTTGGCTTCTAGATATTCCCATGTTCTGCTTCCTCTTTCGCCACCTGCCATGCAATCACTCAAGCTCCACCGCCTCTCTCTCGACCGCTCTAGCAATACACGACACCGCCTGATACATCCTAGCTCCACTTATCGAGAAATCTCCTCCGTACATATCCGCGAATCTCTGGGCGCACCATGCGCATCCTTACAAATCACACGTAATCCCCTCTGATTGGTCGCGACGGGGTACGATCGTAATGGGGACGAACACCAGTTTCTTTGTACAAGTTTTTTCTCTCTAAAAATTATTACTAAAGCAATAATAGATTTACTTCATTGTCAAACAGTAGCAAGGTATTTGTCTGCAAAGGTATATATGAGTGCATTTATAAAAGCATTATGCATGTGATGTGTTTACATATTTAACAAAAATCTTACACAAAAATAACAAAAAAAATAATAATAATAAAATGAAAACATTTGACTTCCTTTTTTTTTTCTTTTTTTTTCTTTTTGCTTCTTTTTTTTTTCTTTGAGAATTACTTTCAGTTTGTACAAGTTTTTCTCTTCAAAAATTTTATTATTAATCTCATAATAGATTCACTTCATTGTCAAACAGTAGCAAGGTAGGTGCTCCTAAGCTCCATAAAGTAGCCTTCAAAACATGACGTACATGAGTGAAAGAGATCACACATGAAACTAGTCCACTTCATTAAGTAGTCAAAACAGCAAAATAGAAAGCAAACGAAAGAATGGAAGTGAGACCAAAGCATCAACCTGTAAGGTTCCTTACATACGGAGCGCACTTCTGTTTTGACCGTCATAAGCTCTAGGAATTGATCCTCCTCAATTTTCTCCATCAAAATTTTCGTTGCCTATAACAATGAAAAGGTTCTTGGTGAGCAGAACATCACACTTACAAATATAATTAGAAGATACCTTTCGGTAACCACAACCAATAGAACTAAGTTACCAATCGGAAATAAATCACCACTGGTACAAAAGCATGTGATCGACAGCTTTATGCCTCATTGCATGTGTAAACAAGGCAATACCTCTGCAATTTCTTTTTCATGCTCTTTATAAAGGTCTCCAACTCTTCGCTTGACCTCAGAATAATCATGAGCATTTGTATACATGAAAGACAGATTTTCCAGTTCTGACTGCAGCGGAATGGAATGTCTGTGTTATAAAATGGGAAGATGCGTGGTGAAAAAAAAACATTAACTGCATATTAATTAAAAAAAACAACAATGTAAAAGATAAATAAAATGTTTTATGCGACAAAATGTTGGGCAATCAAGAAACAACATGTTCATAGGATGAGTGTATATAAAATGAGGATGTTGAGAAGGATGAGTGGCTAGAAATGAATGCATTCGAGGGAATTAAAGAGTAGCACCAATAGGTAATAAGATGAGGGAAAGTAGACTTAAATGATGGTCTGCTCATGTGCAATAGAGACTAGGAACTGTGCCGGTTAGGAGTGAGTTGGTATGAGTGGAAGGCTCTAAATGGTAAGGGGAAAGCCTGAAAGGACGTGTATGGAGGTAAGAAAAGACTTGATAACCTATGGTCTAACTGAAGTTATGGCCCTTGATAGAGTAAAATGGTGGAACGGGATTCATGTGGCCAACCCCAATTAGTTGGGATAAGGCTTTGATGGGGATGGTTGTGAAATGATGGCCTGTTCCAAGTGGTTTGAGATTAGTAAAACACATGCAGAAAAAGATGGACACGTTGCATAGGCAATCCATGTTGAACACCACTTCTAACATGCTTGAATGGATTTGTTTTGATTTCAGTCTGTCTTTGAGTTGACATGCAATGTATCCAGGGGGATTATGCCCCTCCTAAACCCTGTTTATTAGCATTTTTTACTCAATAAAGTTGCTTAATTAACAAAGACAATGGAAAAAAGAAATCCAGGATTACCCATGCCAAAAAGGGAAAAGGCATGAAGACAAGTGCTGGTTACTTCATAAAAAGTGCTGGTTCAGACATGAATATGAATATATAATTCAGTAGCAGGTGACAATGATATTTATGTTTTAACTTTTATCCAAGGAGTTAAAAATAAACGCATGCAGGCATACCTTAATCTGATACATTCCTAGTAGCTTTGCTAGAGGAGCAAAGACCTGCAATGTCTCCAAGGCAATGCTGGACTGCATATGAAGTAACCCATGCTTACAAGGTAAGAATGACTGAGTAATCCATTGAGAATATCAATCCAGGAACAGAAGTAACATTACCTGCTTATGTGGAGGCATGTGCGAGAGAGTACGCATGTTATGTAACCTGTCAGCTAATTTCACAATGATAACACGGACCTGAAATGAAGGCATGTTAGATCATTCAATGACATAAAAGCATGATTGATGATCCATAAAATGCATAAAAGAGGAACCTCTTCTGTCATGGCGAGAAACATTTGCCGTAGATCATCAGCTTTCACATCTTGTACTGACTCATTTGAATCTTTACATTGCAGTTTACCCAGTTTGGATACCTAAACTTACAAAGGAAGAGAAAATGATATGCCTGAATGGAATTAAAATATAACCTGGGAAGCAGAGAGAATCGAGAAATAGCAATAACACACCTTAGTCTCTCCCTCTACAATGTGGCGTACCGTAGCCCCAAACTCTTTTTCAATTCTTTCAAACGTAACAACATCCGTATCTTCAACAGTATCATGTAATAATCCAGCAGCAATGGATTCCCAATCTAATTCCTAGCAAAAAGGGTCCATGGTCAACCTAAGTGAATTTAAGGGGCTGCTGGCAACACAACCAGTGGGAAATTTTCATGAAAGATAGGGGAATAGCATCAGCCATGAAAATCATCATTGATTCATAAAATAAACTAGTTTCTGAAATTTCATCACTTACAAGCTCTCCTAGAATTCGTGCAACTTCAACAGGATGAATGATAAAAGGTTCTCCACTTCGTCTTTTTTGTCCATCATGAGCTTCAAATGCCAGCTGCAGTAACCCAACAAGCATATCTACAAGTAATCATTGCTCCCTAAATAGAGATTATGAGTAGTAGTTTTCCTAGATAATAAACAGCTGGATAAAGTATGGCCCAGAGACCAGAATAAGAATATTAAATGCAACAGGACCTATGCCCAGGATTTACCTTCAAAGCATTATTGACCAACTTTAATTCTTCTGGTGGAAGATATTCAATGGTCGGTTTCAGGTCCTAAAGAGTCAGAGAAAAGAAAAGACAAATAAACTATAAGGCATTAGCAAAAAAACAGAAGATCTATTTCTGCGTCTCAAAAAAGCCAAACATTAAAAACAACATGGAAATTACTAGCCAAGAACGTATATAACCATTTTACTTTTTAGTTTTTCCTTGATATAACGGCATTATGTACAAATACACAGTAGAGGCAATTCAAGGAAAAAACAATTGTTAAGGGTTTCTTCAACTCTATGTTCAACAAGGTATAGCCACTACTTTCTTCCAAACAAAATCATTAGGGATATAAGAACCTTGATATCAGTTGAACATAAAACAATGCCATCTAACAACTTGGATCAAAATAAAATGAAGGTCATGGTAAGAAAGAAGAAACACAATCACCACAATCCAAGAAACGGTAAAGGCTCTCCTATGAATAGTTTATGATTATTTTGATTGAACAAATGGACTTATACTAGTTTTTTATCACTTCATGTGATGGGATTCAATACTCTATGAGTGCAATGCCTTTAGATCCCCTTTGATGCCATGCCATTGGGTTTGTGTAGAGCAATTCCATGTATTTATCATTCTATTTGCTGTTTTATCGATTATGTTGGAACTTGGAGTGATTGGAGATCAATTGTGACATACTAGTGAAGAATTTGAAGCTTTAATTTGGTATGAATCATCTTTTATTGGGAAGTTCATATTCTTTTTCAATATTGCTGCATTAATAACAGAATAGACATCATTAAATCTGCACACGCACAGGGATCTCTTCATGCAACTTCATGAAACAAGACTTCCATACTCAATACAAGAGATGCATTGTGCCATCATCTAAGCCTTATCCCAATTAATTGGGGTCAGCTACATGAATCCTGTTCCACCATTCCACTATCAAGGACCAGCCTTCATTTAGACCATAGGTCATCAACAAGTCTTTTCTTAATGCCTCCATCCACATCCTTTTGGGACTTCACCGTAGGCCATAGGTCATCAAGAGATGCTGTGGTAATACATATTGATGTTCACACACATTCCCATCTCTGATCCAAAAGGAGATAAAATGGGAGAAACTAGCAAGAATCACATCATACCTCCCACAGTGTTTCAGGAGAAATTGCATCGGATGATTCTGAAGAAGAGGAAGAACAACACGATTTCCACTCTTTACAAGCAATATGAAGCACACTTGATTTAGTGAATCTTCCAGAGTGTGCAAGATCAACAGCTTCTGGGGAATTCCAGTCACCCGCATTGAGGTCTTCATATCTCCAGCCATACTACATAAGCAAATCGATACAGATACCAAACATCAGTGAAAATATGTAAACGTACTCTATTAAGATGCCTAGCAAACATGCAGTTCAACTATTGAAACATCTACATCCATGTTCAGTTGGGTCTCATCAAAAGGAACATGGTTGGTTGAAATTTTGGAACAAGAAGCCTGGCAAGAGATCCTCAACCATATGTTTCACACAAAAATGTCAGTATTATTACAATAATGATACATTGATAGTGACTATTTAATTTCAGATGAAAACATGCATGATGTTATTAATCTTGGATTTCAGACTGAACATAAAAAATACATGATGTGGCGGATGCCAGTGATAATTAGCTACAAGCTTAGAGACACGTTAACATAAACAGATAGCAATTAGAAAATCATGGATATATAATTTGGGAAGAATGATTTTTTATGATAAAAAGAGAACATATTTACAGAAGGAAAAGAAAGGAAAATTTCCACGCCAAGAGAGATTTAAAATGATACAAAAGTTGGTCAACATGAACAAGAATTTGAGCCAACAAGAAGTAAAATAAACAAATAACATGACCACAAGATTAGAATGTCTCAGTCCAGTGGTTTGGCTTGGTGGCTCAATTCGTTTAGCTCACCCGAACAGCTTTACTTGGGGGGTTTTAATTTCTACTCTTAAAGAGATACAAATTTTCTGAAGTTTCTCAGCATTTTTGGAAATATTTGCACTCATCCTTCATAATTGAAGAAATATGTTAAGGGCTTGTTTGGTTGCACCGATATCATGATATTTCACAATTAATCAGTCTAATTTGGTGCAAAATATCATGATATTGTATGAAATTTAGTGCTAGCAAATACACCCTAAAAAAACACCACTCTGCTTCATAGGTTATTCAAGGCCTTTCTAAGCCATAGTTCTTCCTTCACACAATAGTTCCTTCACCCTTCTTAATGGCCTCCAACTAAAATTCACAGGTGGAGGAGAGGAACGGTAATAAGTACACTCATTGGGCCCACATGATATCAATTATCAAATCAGCCCTCTTCTTGGATTCATTATATTCTCTTATCTCCTACATTAGATTTGGGTTCTATTATACCCAAACAGGGAAGGATATATGGAAGGAATGCAACAAAAGTAGATGGCTATGAAATCTTGATGAGTCTTGTGCAGCATGTCCAGATGCAAACAGCGTGACCAATAAATTTATGAAGAATGGCCCACCAAGATTAAGTCCTCCCCTTCCATAGATTCTGTTAACCTCTCTACTAAACAAAAGTCCAAAAGAAGCTCAAAGAACTTATTGAATCTATATGCTTCAATCAATCTATCAAATTAGCTAAGCAACATCACCAAAGTTCTAATTCCGATACATCAAATTTTCATTCAAGTGTTTCAGCTTTCCCGTCCACCCAATCGCCCAAAACAGAGCTATTTTTGTTGTATTCCAACTAATCTAGTGTCAGTATTCGAGCATAAAACATGGCGAAGAGTCGAATTTCCTCCACACTCAACATCCTCATGTTTCCAAACCCACCCACCACCATAAAGATCTCCATGATGAGTAACAGCTGCTGAATAAGCATGTGTTAGTCTCGTAATACTGTAAAACATTAAATGGGATCTCAAACCCCATTTTGGTATTTGTAAATTCTATATAAATGAAATACGAAATAGATACCAGCCAAAATCCTCAAAACCCCTCATTGCAAAAACATGCCAAAATCCTCCTCATTCTGTGTCAGAGCTTACAATAAATTGAAATTTACAAGAGAGAGAGAACTAAAACAAATTCTATCTAAGCATGCAAGCTTTCGGTATCTCAAATTGGCAGAAAATGCATACCGATTTCGCCCGGGGCAGACGGTGTCTCCGTCCAGGCCCGCCATCATGCAGCGACAGGCACTGCGGCTGCGTCGTGCTCGCGAGAAACCCAGTCAAGACCCGCGGCGCCTTCCACGCGCACGACAAGACGCTGCACTCATACCTCCCGCTGCTTCCGCCACCGCCATCACTACTGCTGCCAACGCCTTTCGAGAGCTTACAGAGATTCACGCATTCTATAGAAACTGCAGGATTATATTTAAAAATAAAAAATAAAATTCCCAATAATTAAATTTCAAAAACAAAAGGAAAAAAGAGGGAGAAATCGATGAGTAGAAATCGCGGATAGAATCTTCACCGGACATCGACGGTGCAGATGCCATCTCTAGCGGGAGAATCGGAATTGCATGGAATTGAAGTGAATTGCGATAGGGAAATTGAGAGAAGAGCGAGGAATCGATGAGGGGATTTTGATTCCTGAGTCAGGTGGAGAGAAACGGGAGGCGATTCTGGTGAGTCGGGAGTCGGAGAGGAGAAGGGGTTTGGGGAAGGAATGAAGAGATAACGAGAAAGAGAGAGAAAGAAGCAGAGTCGATGACCACACAAAAGCCCGAGCAGAGGAGATAATAGTTTTAGGAGAGAGAAAGGGAGATTTTTTATTTTTCAGGGGAGATTTTCGTTTGGTGGTTTTAAATGGACTGGAATACTCTACCACACCTGTTGTACGCAGTGTGTAAAACTAACTAAGTCTTTGGGGCTTACCATGTTGTATGTGTGAAATCCAGTCCGTCTATCTGGTCATATCCTCGATTTTAGATTATAATTTAGAATATCCAATAATTTTATATCTCATATGGGCCACACCACAAGGAAAAATGGGTATGGGATTTCAACCGTAGGTTTTTGTGCGTTTCATGAAACTGTTTACACATGAGTAAATCACAAGGGTTTAGAGATATACAAATTAGCAGTTTGAGGAGCAATTTAATATTGTTACCATGGTCGTGGCCCATGGGAGATCTTTAGGGTCAGTTTGGGCGGTGGGATTAGAAGGGATTACGTGGGATGGGATTAAAAAAAACATAATTATTGCTCATGGCAGGGTTGTCCCCTGTTACCATGGGATAAAATTAATGCCCTACTTTGTTGATAATACGGTGATACATTCAATGAATATACTCACAATCATTTGAAATTATTGGGAATAACTTGCGTATGTTATATCTAAACCGTTTATTTGTTTCGTAACCTCATGTTATGGCATAGACCTAAAAATGAGATAGATCCAAAACTTATGTAGCACCAAAGAAGTTTTCAACGGTAAGTATTCAATCCCTGTTGCTTTCTATAGTGGGGTCCACTTGAGCATTAGATTTATCTGATTTTTTGGCCCATGCTTGAAAATAATCTCGATAAATGGGTGGATGGTGTGGATATAGCCCACACATCATGTTAGGACCTACACAACTTTCCAAACATTGAGGGAAATTGGCATAGGACCCGATGCAATTTCATTTAATGTAATTCTAAGCATTTCCATTCTTCCCAAACATGGAGTGGAACTGGCACCAGATGAATCTCATCCCCACCTAATCCCTTCTAATCCCACTGCCCAAACTGACCCTTAATGGGGTTTGTTTTTTAATGTACGGTCAAAGTAATGGTTGTGACATGATGAACGGAGTGGATTTTACATATAAAACATGGTGGAGCCCACCGGGCTTGTGTTTTAAAACAAGTGCTGTTGATTATTCCGGTTCGTTCGGGTTTAAATAGGAGTTGGTTTTGGACTGTGCCTCACTCACGCTAGGACGCGGCTCCGGTGGATACCCAGGACCACCAAAGTGGGTGGATCTCTTGACTTTGGGGCCCATTATGATATATATTCCTTACATCAATGACGATCATAATTTTTAAAAGATCATTTTAGATCATGATCCAAAAATTGAAGGATATCCATATCACATATGGATCACACCACAGGAAAAAGTGGTGATTGACCATTAAAAACTTTCTGTGATCCACAAAAGTTTTGGATCAAGCTGAAGTTTTTGTGGTCCCTTTATCCATGTCTTTTTATCCATGTCTTTGTGACCTTACCAACAGGTTGGATGGCAAATAAACATTCCAGTGGCCCTCAAGAAGTTTTTAACGGTGGATATTCAATCACTATGGTTTCATATGGTGTGTCCCACTTGAGATTTGGGTCCACTTCTTTTTCTGGATTATGTCCTAAAATGATATTTTAAAACGGATGGACGTCATGGATGTTAGGTGCATACACCAAGGTGGGACCTATAATCGGGGATCCGTATCCACCATGCTCTGCCCAACGCATCCCTACGTTGGACAAACATGCATCAGATCCACTCCGTCCATCAGATGAGCCGTTACATTTTTACTATGCTGGACAAACATGCATCATATCCTCCCCGTCCATCAGATGAGCTGTCACATTTTTACCATGTATACTAAACTTTGTCAAATAAATACTAAAGTGGCCCACAACATTTTGAGCGGTGTAAAATCGTATTAAAATCTTTAAATTCGCATGATGTGGCCCACGTGAGTCTCGGAATGTCGTGATCTTTACATAGTCGACACCGTCAGATGATTTTGAATATCACCCTTTTAGATAAGTTAGAACAGGAAAAATAGAACTTTCAATGCCACTCATTCTCATTCAACTCTAAAAATCAAAGGCTTATCTTCACCAAAGTATGAAAAGCAGAAAATAGCTAATTTATGGTAGCATTGAGAATATGAATTGCTCAGATCATCTGACAATCTCGGACGGTGGGCCAGTTTGTAGCGTCCTGAGTTACCCGAGGGGAATTATTAGATACTCTGGCAGCGCACGGCGCTTGATATACAGGCACTCAGAAATGATGCAAGCTAAGCCAATAAATTTCTAAGAGGTCGTTTGACACCCTGGATTTGAGGGGGACTCGATGGATTTCAAATCCCTAGTTTTTTGCATCACAAGTGTCGCTTGGCACTATAGATTTAGAGGGATTTGAGAGGATTTCAGATCTTCTAGTTGTTTGGCACCATAAAGTACTCAACGGTTTCAAATCCAGAGGTTTCAAATTCCCCTCAAAGAAGGGGTTTGAGATCCAGGGTGAGAGCTTGATTACATCTAAAACTTTTTGTAGAGTTGCATTTTTAACATGTATGTGTCTCAAACAATTAAATTATCAATTGCATCATTATAGTTACTTTAATATGATGATCAGCACTGTCCAAACATTGTCCATGTGAATCAATAGTTAAAAATCATTGGTTAGTCACTCAAATATGATTCTATGATTGTCGCCAATCCTAAACTTGTAATTTCATCATTTTTAAGCAAATCATATATTTCAGCGGGATTCGAAACCCTACAAATATACCAGCATAGCTACTTTTGGATTAAAATTGATTCCAAATCTAGGGTGCCAAATACAACAGGGTTCCAAATCCATGCTCCCAAACAGACCCTGAAATTCACTGTTCCTAAGTCTAGTTTCAAAATCTAAGCAACTTATGATCCGTGGACACTTGTTTGTTGAGACAGGACTGTTTTTTTCTTTTTCTTTTTTCATTTTGAGCGGTTCTATAAATGTCCTCCAATTAGACATAGATAATGATATAAGAAATAAGCTTGATTTTGTATTCATACTATGCTCAAATTAAGATCCACAACTTGGTTTGATTTGAATTACTTACATGCTATATGTGCAATTTTTAAGTGATATCTAAATGCACTTGTATCATCCATCACACTCGCCGGAGTAGTTAAAGTCTTTTAACGCAAGAAAAAATATATATCCTACTACCAACCAAAGAGAACAAAAGAGGCAAGAAAACAAAGAGCCAGGGACAGAAATCCAAACCGAGAACGGCTTCGGTGGATGCCCGGAGCCACCAAGGTGAGTGGGAACCTGACCGTGATACTTACAGTGATGTATGTGATTACATCCATGGCATTCATCTATATTTAAAGCACACTTCAGGGCATGTTAAAAAATTATTTTGAAGTAGATCTAAATCTCAAATGAACCGTGGTATAAGAAAAAGTGATAATAAACCATTAAAAACTTCCTATGGGCCACAAAAGCTTTGAATTAAGATATTATTTGTGTGGCCTTTTCATCTAAGTCTTATGAACATTTTAGTGAAATCCATAAAGTTTTTAATAACGGGGATTCAATCACAACAGTTTCTCATGGTTTGGTCTACCTAAGACTTGGATTGACTTCATTTTTGGAAACATTTGATAAAATGAGCTGTCAAAATGGTTAGACAGCTTGGGTTTTAAGGAAAAAATATCAATGTAAGCCCCACCGTGATGTATGTATTTCATACCCATTGTTTATCCCTTTTTAGATATCATTTTATGGCATGGATTCAAAATTGAGGTAGATCCAAATCTCAAGTGGACCACATCACACAAAACAAGGTTGATTGAGCGTCCACCATTAAAACTTTCTGAGAGTCACAAAACCTCTAAATGAAGCTGATATTTGCTTTTTCCCTTCATCCAGGTCGTTACGAGCTAATCAACAGGTTGGATCTCAATTAAACATTACAATGGGCCTAAGAGGTTTTTGATGGTGGACATTCAATCACTACTGTTTTCCTCTGGTGTGGTCTACCTGAAATTTAGATCTGCCTCAATTTTCTTAAGAAAGCCCTAAAATTATCTGGAAAATTGGATAAACGGCGTGGATGAAACACATACATCACGGTGGGCCCCACAGAGCACCGACCGCCAGCGTCAGTAACCCATCCGCATGGCATTGTTCTTTGGATACTTAGAAAGACAGATATTTCCCTCAGATTTCTCGTAACGACCGATGAGGCCTTTTGTGCATCATTCATTCATTTGATTGGTGGTGGATTGTATGGTGTGCCAGTTTTTACTTATGATTAGTGGAGCCCTTTTTTGGAAATCTAGACCATTGACCCTTGAGTATCACCGTAGATGGAATGATTTCATATTTGGACATTTTTTTTGGTTGAATATGGACCGTTGATTTATGGGACGCGATATCGGTGGATCCTTGACTGTGGGGCCCAACGTGATGTATGTGCCTCACATCCATGCTGTCTATCCATTTTGAAATCTCATTTGAGGGCATGGTCCAAAAAAATTTAAGGAGATCCAAATCTCAGATGGCCCACACTTTAGGAAACGGTGGTGGTTGAATACCCACCATTAAAAACTTCTTAGGGACCACAGAATGTTTATTTGCCATCCAACCTGTCGATAACCTTACAAAGCCTGGATGAAGGGACCACACAAATAACAGCTTGATCCAAAAATTTTGTGGCCCACAAGAAGCTTTTAATGGTCAATCATCAACTGTTTCATATGGTATGGTCCACTTGAGATTTGGATCTGCCTCATTTTTTGGATCATGCCCTAAATGATCTGTCAAAACGAATGGACCGTGTGGATGTAAGGCACGTACATCACAGTGGGCCCCACAGTCAGGGATCCACCGAAGCTGTGTCCGGATTTATATATCTTCTAGACCGTACGTTGGTTGGCCACAGTTAAAAGTATGTGATTGCCACATAAAGGAAAATCAATGTTAATCGTCTATTCGTTCATGAGGTTTGCTGATCAATGGTCTAGATGTGCAAATCAGAGGTCGTGTATACTATGTCAAACCTCTGATAGGATTGTATTATACGGTGCAACGGAGGCACCCTACTGTACATGTGGCACGTACCTTAAATCCAAACCGTCCAGATAGTGGAACCACTACAGACAGACCATAACTGAAGAGTTACGGCCAATGGGTGATCCTAACCATCTGATTGGTGGGCATCTGATTTACGGTAAAAATGAAAGCAATGAACGGCTCTAAGTGAACCGACAAATATCCGTTAATCAGTGGTCAGGATTGACTCATCAATCTGATTGTTGATATGATAAGACCCACTGATTCCCATATTCTGGGCAGTTCGGATGTGGTACATGCCACGTGTAGGGACCTGATTGTTGATATGAGCCATCCTTGAGGTGGGACCCACACTGCGTCAATCACTCTTTTCAGATGATAGTAATGGTTTGATAGAGAAACTAAAGCCAAAGGTGCTATTTCACAATGGATGGGCAGCAAGGTCTTAATCCAACGGTTACGTATGTTTGTTCGATCAACACCATCGTTTGATAATAAGCAATCAAAGGTGGGGTCCAATATTTGAACGGTTCAGATCAAGCATCCTACCAGTAGATCTCCTGTGTTTTACCCCAAGTTGGTTGTTGAGATACAACAATGCTAAAAATGAAGGTTATTTGGGAGAACTACAAACATAGCTTAATCTTGCAGTAATGTGGAAAATGTATGAAAAATCTGCTTTTGAAATACTCTTCCTTCCGTCGACGGAAGTTATTTTACATTGAAAAGAGCTCCCTTTGGATGTTTGGACGGCTCAGATTTTATCTGATTAGCTAATATCATATGATCAAGCTCCAATAATCCGAATTAGCACATGCTAACACCTGGGCTTGTATGGCCTTTTACTTGCCAATGGCCGAAGAATTAGTTCCATAACTACAAGCCTGATCAAACCAACGGTTCAGATGAAGATCGCAGCATGTCAAGGGCCAGTGGGCGGCTGTCTGTTGACATGGTCCATTAGCATCGGGATGCACGCCATGATCAGTTCAAAGCATCATTTAAAAACTTCTAGTCTTATACAAACCAATGTTGGGAATTATTGTTTTAGATCGAGCGTTAAATACATCTATAAGGGAAGTAGGTAAAGTAAATTGTAATTACTACATTTTTCACTATATAAAACCATCATTTATAGTATTATTTTTTGGTGAAACAAACTAGTAATATAAGTATAAAACTTATTATTGCAATCAAATGTAAGTGATATCATTAAATAATTTGTTACATTCTGAATTTCAGGAATTAAGTACACACTCGAACTCTAATATTTTAAATGTGAACTTTTGTTTTATGGAAGTGTGATTTACTCTTGACGATTATATTGGCATATAAACAATCACAAGAATTAAATTAAACAATATATAAATGTCAAAAAATAAGTGTAGTCGAGTTAATAATCCAGAATATACATACATTCCTCCAACTAATGGAATCTACTCAGCTTGGGACTCTAATATAGACATCTCTAAAATGAATCAAGTTTTAAGTTTTCTATTGTAACATATTATATTTTTGCCAACTTGGGGGTTGGACATCCTTGGGCATTACATTTGATTTATTGATTTGAGTGGAGGTTTGTGCATGCATTTACACAAATTTGGGACAAAAATGAGTGATGTAGATCACCAAAATCATCCAAAAGATTGGAAGTTTGAATTTTATGGAGCACGGATTGACCCAGGTGGTGCCATTGCCAAAAAAAAAATACATTTTTGGACAATCCCTGAAAGTGCCACTGTCAAAACAGCAGTGCCACCGCCAAATATGGACTGCAGCTGGCAGTTCCACCACTACCCCCTATTCAACAATATTATACATGTTCAGATTTTGGCAATTCAAGAACATTGACTTCAAAAATTCATATATTTTGTTTTATAACTCCAATTGAGTGATTTAAAAACTAGATTGAAGCTTGATGAGTTTAGTTTCATATAAAAATAAAATAAAATAAAAACTCAAAGGAGGTTAATTTTATGACGTTTTGAAAATTATACTGAAAATCATTGGTTTCAATCAGCTAGTACTTTCAAAATTTTTAAATTTTTTATAGAACTCAAAACGGAATGAAATTTGGTGGAGTTAAAGTATACTTAATGATGAATTATAAAAAATAATATAGTAATTAAAAGTACCAAAAACACTACAAGAATTATATTTATTAAAATTAGAAATTTCTGCAATTGCACGTTGTCAATGGACTGCACATGTCGTTTTCATCTTAGCATTCTGTATTTGGTGTCTTCTTAGAATTGTTTCTAATCATACTAGAAATTATCTTATATGATTAAATTATTATTTTATATTTTTAGTATATTTTACTAATTCGGATAGTTTCTAATATAGTTGTATTAGGGTTTGTGATTATGGTGATTAGAAGTGAATCATCATTTCCACTAATTACGAATAGGCTGTGATGTGAACTTAGTCGATCCAAACTCTAGTTTCAAGCTCTATATTACTCGTTAGTGAGCCACTAAACCTGAGACTATAGAAAGTCGTTCATTTTAGTAGGCTTGACATCCATTGCAGGACATCGAGCTGAGATCGCATCTCGAAGACGAGTGCATGAAATGTTCGAATACCTTTAGGGCCTGTTTGGGCAAACGGCTTTGGGTGTATTGAGGTGTATTGAATTACCATGTCAGGTGCATTTAATGCCGTCAGTGGATGGTCGGGTGGTTTAGGTGTATACGCCAATCCCATACCCAGCATTGGTTTTGTTTGGGTGTTATGGTATTGCAACCATCCCACCAACTAATGCTATTTGGAAAACCCAGGAATTACTTCCAGAAACCGTTAGCTGAAATGATGCGTGGGCCCCAGTAGCTTGGTGGTCGTCTCTGAGCCGTGCCCGAATACGGAGATCTCCTGGAGGTAGAACATCATCAGGGGCCCACACGTGCAGGCGATCAGGGAGTGGAGGATGCAGATGCCAAAGAAGGCTAGAGACACCATCAACAACTGAGATCGAATAGAGAGAAGGGAGAGAGAGAGAGAGAGAGAGAGAGAGAGAGAGAGAGAGAGAGATCACAAGCTTAAATGCTAAAACCCTAGCTCTTGCAGATTCCTTCTTCCAGAAGAGGGCATGCTAACATGGTCCTGGGGTGTAAAACGCTCCGTTTAAAAAGGAACAGGAGATCGGGAGGGGTGCGTTGGGAAGCGTGCCAGTGGAGATGGGATGGTTTTCTTTTCTTTCATTATGTAAGATGAACGGTGATGGGTTCATGCGCTTTCTAGGGATTTTATTTTTGGTACTGTTTTGTTTTAAAAAAATGGGCTGATTTGCTCGAATTGCAGAACGCTTTCCAAAGATGGGAAGAATGGAGGGTTTGGAGAAGGAGAGTGGCAGCCATGTCCTCTCTCTATACTGAAAAGTTCTTTTTTCCTCCCTCACAACTTAGACCCTATGTGTGTTGCGCTCACTGGGGCCCACATAGTTACTTATCCGATTATCAGAACCGTCAATTTTATTCAATATATCCTAAAATGGTAGTGAGATAAATTAATACTTAATGGATGATTGTAACCATATGATGAGAAACTATTTCAAGTCTAAAAATCAAAGGTTTAGATCATTAATGAAGCCTAATTGTGGGAGAGTTTCTTTTATGTAGTAGTCACTAGAATATGGACGGTAAAAATAATCGGATCATTTTAGCATGTGGGTCCCACGGGATGTAAGTACACACTGTTTCCTACGTCGCGACAGAGGGAAAGTGAAGTCCTTAATACAATGATTTCGCAATCCCACAGGATGTAATACCACCACTCGATTTCGCAATCTCATCACTTCTCCAGCGAATACAGCGAAGGACAGATGACTTCCTGCAGACGACGCCGCCCAAACAGGCAGAGGGATTTGACAATCTTATCCCACATAATCCCACATAATCCCCTTTAATACACCGAAAGCCGTTTGTCCAAACAGGTCATTAGTGTTTGTTAGGAACTTAAGTTAAATACCCATTTTTACTATTAGTCTAAGTTGTAACTTTTGGACCATTAGATCATAATCAAACTTAAGACACTGACTTAAGACAATGCCCTACACATATTCATATAGTCGTGACCCCGATCAGTGATCAGTAACTGTCGAACTGACTTTTGATCATAAGCATTGATCAGTGGGTTCGATTTACGGGCAATTGAAGTCTAGCATAAATCACCACTAAGGGCAACTAACTTATAGTATAAATCGATCCATATACCCTCTAGCGGCCCCCAAAAACTAGAAACAACCTCTCATAGAGTAATAATAGCAAGTATTTATTCATTAAGGTCATTTCCACCACATATGGCACTATAAATACTTATTTACTTCACTCCCCTCTCTCTATATGAATTTATCCTAGCAACCGAGAGAAAGAAGAAGAGAATGAGATAGGAATGGGAGAAATGGCGGGGCCCGGTGTTGGATCACACCATCTGATCCTTGTGCTCGTCGAATCTTGCAAGATCTTGTTTTTACACTTAGTTTTATGTCTTCTACAACCAAAATTCGAAGATTTCGGGTCAGATTCTTCACCCCTTGCTAGGTAAGAGATTTCTTACCTATCCATCTATATCTTTCTTTTGTTTGCTACATTTTTTATCCATTAAGATTAGAAACTCCCTTTCGTTTCTCGGAAACCCTAATTCTAGAGTTTGTTCATGCTAGGACTTGGGGTCTCAACAATCAACTAGGAGGGGCTCATGCTATTGCGGAAGTCGTATTTGGAAGTAGCTTTATATGGATGTCGTTGTATGCCAATTGCAGGCCCTGACTCGTCGAATTGAGTTTGTGTTTGCTCAAATTAAATTAGGTAAAATTCTTAACTATTGATTAAAGTCTAATTAAGTTTGAATTTTCGTTATTAATAATGATATTGTCAATGAATTAGGGTTTGGAGTATTTTTCATAAATTTTTGACGTTAATGCCGTATTCAAATCAATGATTTTCAACTTTAAGGTGAATATATACTCTTAAGCTTGTATTTGGCATTTTAGAATAGTTAACTGTGCTTATTTGTTATTTGGTTGATAACACGCTTTATGAAATGCTTGAATGACATGAAACTCTTAATATTAGAATTCTTCGGTGTTGAATGCTAAAAAATGTTAATATGATTAAATTGCATTGGTGTGAATTGAATTGCACTAAATTGTACATGTGTTCAGTCAGTATACAAGGTCTGGTATTGAATTTTCTTGCAGTCATGTTTATGTAGTGAGTAAATTCAAATTGTTGTTGTAGTGAATCTAGCTCCACAATTTATTTAAATATGTTGATAGACCACTTTAGAAAGGCATCTCAAACTTATATGGTCGACCGAGGTTGAACAGGGATGATCGACAGTAGTTAGAACTACACGGGATGCTTTGTACCTAATGTCGGTTTGCTCGGGGTCCTCCATAATTAACCGCATCAATCCAATGTAAGCTCAATCATTCTCATGCTTAGTGATTGTATAATATTTAATAGAATCTGGGATACCATCATTACTATTGATTTAGTCTACTTATAAACATTAGTGCGTTACGATCTCACAAAGAGTCATGACCGAGCATGGTGGTATGGGACACCGTGTTCGACTTGTTAACCTATGCTAGGGTGACGAGCCTCCCCGTAGTGACCAGTAAATACTGATAAATGTGATAGAATATTGTTCGAACGATCTCCGTCAAATTACCCGACCAATAATTCTGTGCCAGAGTACCATTGGAACAACTGAGCGTGGATGGAATTAGGTGATGAATCATTTCCTTTGCATTGATTTAGTTTTGAGTGACCGGCTTGTACCTCTGAATTGATTGTTCATACTTGGTGTTGGGTGACGACCCGTACCATGTTGATACCTTAATTTGTATCAATGTACACTAGTGAGGAGTCGTCACGTGCCGTAACGAGCCACGTGATCTGAATAATGACTCGTGATATAACGGCGATATCCTAAATTCACTGACCTGCTGTATGAATTGGGACTAATAATCACTTAACTAATCATGCATATCCTAAGATAGGTTGTGATTTGGCGTTTGAGTCACTTATGAGAGAGTGTTAGCATTTTGTGAAATACGCTTTGAAGTCACTTGTGAGGGAGTGTTGGATTATAAGGAACATACATCATTTCATCATAGCATCAATATACTTATAAACTATATTAGGAAACTGTTTGTTTGATATACCATTATTACTTGCGCTTAGTTGTGTTGATAACATGTGTAACTTACTTAGTATTTATGCGTTAAAGGTAACATACTTAAGTATATCACATGTATGGATATGTATTTGTTTTGAACCTGTTATTTACTAAAATATCCAAAGTAATAATCTTGAGAATATTTTTTTACCAGGTTGGCATTTGACAACTCATATTTGACATATATAGATAACTCAGGAATATGAGCAGTTTGTGGTGCGCTCAGGGCACACAGTAGATTTCTAGTTTCTTCCTGCTTGGTAGTTGTTATTTTGTTCTTATTACAATTATTGTGATTCAGATACTTCTCATATGCATGGTCACCACTTTTGGAATTGTAACTTTTGGGTGTTAGCTTTATATTTCTATATATTTTTTTTTATCTCCACCTCGCTTTGGTTTAGCTAAGTTGAAATGTGTTAATCTGAATATTTGTGTATGAAATGAATGTGAATATGAATGAGGACACATGTGCATTTTATTAACTTAACACTCAAAAACTTGGGATCGGAATCTATGTACTCGGGTGCCGATTTTCGGGGCGTTACATTTATTTTCTCCAAACACTCTAAAAACATCACGACGATGGTACAAGTTGATTTAAGCCCGCCCGTTTGAGATCTTGGTAGTACCTACATCAATAATATCGTATGGTTGACATTTTAAAATACCATCTCAAATGAAAGTGAGTGATCAACTCAATGATATCATTTTTCTGAGTTACACATGTTATTAACACAATCAATCATAATTAATGATAGTATATCAAAACAAACTGTTTCCTAATATATTTCATTAAGCGCATGTATGGCATGATATACAGATCTATGTCCCGAAAATAACAACAATTATAATATTTATTGTCAACACAATCATCCATAAAATGTTTATTAAATTGTAATATAACCCGTCACCTTCAATACAATAATTCACAAAAATATATATTCTATCGTAATGTAACCCGTGATGTAACATCCTGGATTTTCACTGTTTTGGATTTCTAAAAATTCTTGAAATTTATTTTTTTTATTAACTTATAATATCACTTAATGATCATTAGCACTCAATGTTAGTTCATACTGGGGTGGACCAGTCTAGTTATGATGGGACAAGTACAGGCCGTCAAGCCGGATAGTCCGTTTACACTTAGCATAAGCCTGTGTGGGCCACCCAGCGACCGAGGAGGTTCGAAAAAATCTAAAACTTTAGAAAATCATAGATCTCACTGGGCTTGTGGTCCTTCACGGACTGTGGACCCAGTGGACACCTAGAAGTACCATCTGGCGCTTGCCCAATGCGCCCCACCAATACCAAATTAAAATCTGGCACTGACAAAAGAAACTGAGATTCCGGGCCTTCCAGCCGTCGGATTTCTTCCAAATTTACGGTGAAGGTTTAATGTATTTTTCAACGCCTGCCCACCAAATATGGGCCCCGATCGTGGCACGATGGCCGTTGATCGTGAATCAGACCCGTACGACCAAACCCCATATCCGATCATCCCTAAATTTTGCGTGGCCCCTCATCGGGCCATGAAGATCCTATCCTATAAGTTTCATGGCCAAAGGGCTGCCAGAACCGCTTCAATCACCAAAATGACCCTTGTAGGGCCACTTAAGGGACGGAATCGCTTACTCAGACCCTATATCCGTTCATCCGTTTATCCCTAAATTTTATATGGGCCCTAATTGAGCCATAAGACACCTACCCACCGAATTTGGAGGCCTGGGGGACATTAGGGCCACCCCAACTTCAATAGGGAGCCCTAGAAGGCTAGTTTGGGAAATTGTGGGAACTTAAGTGATTTGAGTCGTCCACTCTTATGCCAAGTTGGGGATTTCGGACCGTTGGTTTATGACCAAACTTTACCCGTGGATTAAGGATATTTCCCCGCTTACATCCGTATAGCCGCGGCCCCGATCGACCATCAGTGACCGTTGAACGGACTTCTAATCATATCTGTCGATCGGCGCGTCGAAATGGCGGGCCGATTGTGTCCATACGTAGATCATCATTAGGACTAACTATCCTATGGTGTATATCGACTAGTACACCCCATAGGCTAAAAAACCCTCCCATAGGGTTAGTATAGTAAAGACACAACACTTGGGGCCAATTACACCAAAACTGGCACTATATAAAGGGTTTCATTTGGGCACCCCTCTCCCCATACGATTTTACCCTAAGAGAAAAGGGGGAAAGAGAGAAGAGAAAGAGGAGAAAGAAGGGAGAGCAAGGGAGTAGTGAGAGTGGAGGTGAGCAAGGTGGACTCTCAATCAAGGTGGGGCCCAAGAGGATCAAACCCACAACCTCCTACACTTTCTCCAAGAGGAAACCCTACACCACAACCACCGAAAATCGTCCGTGGGCCATCTAGGTAAGATCCCTCACTCCTTTCTCTTGAAATCCTTGTATTGAAGAAGAAAATGAATGGATTTCTCTCATGTTTGAATTGTTTTAGGGATTCCGGTCGGCTAACCTCCAAAACCCTCATCTCTAGGTCGTTTCCAAGCCTCCAACGAATCCAAAGGTGCGGACTATTATCCTTAGGTGGTCTAGCATCAATTATAATTTGAGTTTAATGATTTTGTGTGTATGGGATGTTGTTTGGAGGATCTAGAGGAAACCTAAGAATTTCATGTTCGTTGAAATCGTATGAATTTGCATGTTTAGTTCCCTTTTGATGTTGATCTTGCCTCTCATATGCTTGGTTACAATGAATGTTGTATGTTCATGTCTTGATGGAGTTGTGTGTAATGTTCTTTATAACATGTTGTTTGCCTCTCACATAGTTAGGTAGAAAATCAAATGCTTACATGCTCATGTCTTGGTGATCCATGTATGTTGTTCCTCATAACATGTATTACTCGTTCACGTTTGCGCATTTTGGTCCTATGAGATGCGGGAAGTGCTTCACTTCCACACAAACACACACTACATACAAGCACCTTATTCAAATGCGTTGTTAGCTTGTTTGTAGAAGAATTCCAGATGGGTGTGATGAATGTGTATGCATTATATCGGCTATGCTAGTAGATAACAATGATGAATAACATGCCATGACTGTTTGTCGACCCTTGGGTTGGTCAGGAAATGAGGAGAGTGAGGATGGTCCTGTTGGTAGGACTATCCTAGGGCTAGGCCGTGGGTTTGGGCGAGTGCGGATGGGCGGCAGTGGTTAGACTACATGGGTCGCCCGTACCTGATGTTGTTTGTTGTGTGTTTGCCTAAACTTGTGCGGTATAGCCTAATACTGGCCAATCTTGTCTGTTAACCTTGATTGCTCACACATGTATGGAACCTGGTACACCCTACCACCGTTGTTAGCCCACTGATAGCGAACTGAGCATTGATCCACCGTCTCGTGAGCCGGGCATGGTGGAATGGGACACTGTGTCCGAGCTGTCGGCCTACGCTGGGGTGACGCGCCTCCTCGTAATGACCGCGAGCGATCCCTTCCTCTCAGCACTCCCCATGTGCTTGGAGTCGGGGATGGGGAACCCGACGGGATCACGGATCGCAGTGCCCGGGCCTCGCGCATTGAGGGGTCTCGGCACCGCAACTAGTTGAGGGCATTGATACGTGGGATGAATCAGTTTCCCAAACCTGCTGGATGAACGGAATTAACTAAGAACTTGGCTAACATATCATTGCATTGCATTAGCTAGGTTGGCGACTCGACAGTCAAGGTCGCTCTGAGGGAGTGTTGTCATATGCGATCGTAAGACGGAGTCACTTGAGGGAGAGTTGTGGCGAGGGCATGTATCATTTCATCCATCATGCATGTACATTAATAAGATTAGTTTAGTGACTGTGAATGATTGCTTTTCATTAAATCCGCAATATAACTGATGTTTGTGATAACTTGAGACTAATAGTTCACACTGAGTTGATCACTCACTCCCACTCTGGGACGGTGTTTTAAAACACCAACCAGACTCTCTCATAGATGCAGGGGATGCAGAGCAGGTGGAGCATGGCGATGCTACCTTCGAGGAGGATGAGTTCCTACTTTCAGCTGATGGGCGGCTCTCCATCGGCTTGATTGGGCTGAATTTGGATTTACTGAGCCGCGGGCTCCGCTTTAGTCTTTTGGATATAGCTTCTTTTTTTTCATTATCCTGTTGGGCAACGCCTTGGGCGACCCTTTATTATTTTTGGACCTGTATATTTGTGAGATTTCCTTCATTTCAGTAGACTGGTGTGATTGTGCTTCATGCTTCAGGTAATTCCAAATTGCGCAGTTAAATTTGATTAATAAAAAAAAAACCATAAATGCATGATAAGTGACACTCGAGAACTCGGGAGTCGAGTCCATGCATGACCCCCGATTTTACGGGGCGTTACACGTGACCACCATTACCAACAGATGTCATGATTGACCAATTCTTTATTTATCCAAATTCAAATAGTAAATTGGTGAAGCTGAGATACCGCTATTATATTACGAGTCATTAACCATATCTAATGGCTTGTTACGACACGTAGCAGCTCATCACCAGTGTCCATTGATTCAATTTAGAGTTTATCATTCTAATATCTAAAGTATATGATTGTTTCAATAGTAAAGGTTCTTCATCTTCACCCAATAACAATCTCAAAAAGGTAAGTGGTCGTCAGGCAAGTATCCAATGTGAAGAAGGCTCGTTATTCAATTTTGTCTCCAAGATAATAGGTCAAACCAAATATCTATCATTAGGGGGGGTTCCTCTAAGATATTAGGTCAATCGCTTCCATTGGTGCTCAAAGGTTATTATAGGGAGGCACTACTCCAGCGTAAGCTAACAACTCGGACATGGTGTTCCATACCATTATGCCTGACTTATGAGTCTTTATAAGATCGTAACGTATTCTCTTTATTCATAATAATTCGTTGTCATTTTGTGTCGTTGTTTTTTACCGTGAAGGTTTTTCTACGTAAAACCTTATGTATTCCTTGTGTTTATAATTGCTTGCTTGCATTTATCTTTCTACTATTTGATTTGAATTTAATGTTTGCTTCCATGCTGACGTGCCCATTTGTATTATTGTTATTTTTAATCAAAGGGTTTTAGCCATATTTCCATTTTCATCGGACACCAACCAACAAACATTCGCAAACCTTGTCAATGTCATGTAGTCCACTCTAGACAGCTTACTGGATAACACCACTGGGAGCAAGCCATGATGCTAATAAACTCTTTGAATGGACCCAATTGTCACTATTGTGATTGTTTGTGAGTCATAGATCACATGGTTAAGAGTAGTTAAACCAAAGTACTTTTTGACACAAATAATATAAAATGGGATGTATTAAATGAATATTTCAAGACAATGACCACACTTATTTTATTTCTCCGCTCAATCCTGGCCGCTCATTTTCACCTCATTAACTGAATGCTTAAGATCATAAATTAGTGTAAATTTGTACCATGGCTTTTGAACCACGGCTTGCATACAGTTATATAAATAAATGAGTAATTAAAATAATTAACAAGCCATCCTTTCCGGGCATTGCTAAGCAAAACCTTTAATTAAATATTTTAATTATAAAATATATAAATTTAATTAGAGAAATGTTTATGAATTTCCATATAAATCTTTTAATAATTTTAAAATAATTTATTTTAAAAAGTACATTTACAAAAATCATGAGTTGCATGATGCATTTGCGTGCGCTATTGACTATTCACCTGAAAATAGACAGTTAAGAGCAGAAGCACATCAACGATTCAGATTCAACGGAAAAGGACCCAAAATCCTAGATCTTCAAATCTCTGAAAGATCAATCCACTTAAATGAGGCCAAAAAACTCGAGCATACTGCATAAGGTCAGGTATGAATATCATCTGATCTTGACCAATCATGCACTGCCCATGACTACAAAATCACCCTAATTGAACCATCACAACCGTTCAAATGAGTCCAAGATGATCACTTTTATTCAGCCGTTCGTTTCATCTTACGGTCCCTTATTGAAAGGCTACGATCATCCAATTAGGCTAACTTTGAGCCGTGTGAGATCTATGTTCAAACCATCCTATCCAACGGTAGTTGTGATCATGGGTGGGGTCTACTCATTCTTCATACTGTTATAACGTACAAATAATTTCTACGGGAGTGGACCATAGTCATGCAAATAAATCAACGGTTGGATAAAAGTCCAACGATGCATTCTCACCGTCCAAAAATCTGACACACGTCTATGTTTTGGATGGATGCCGAACCCAAAAAAAAGAAAAAAGTGAGGTTGGTCGGTCGTGATTAAAGGAATTTAAAAGTCATGTTGGACATTTTATCAGAGCATGGAAAGGGTGTTTTTGGGTCAAATGCCACTTTATAAGTGTCAAGACTCTCAAGTTAATTCTACACCATTTAGAAAATGGTGGTGACGGATCCTCCTCACATCTACACCTATCCAGACCATCCAAATTGCGAGTTTTACTATGGATGGAGAATAACTCCAAAGACACACTGATCAAGCAATCCTATCTTTCAAGTAGTCGCTGTCAATGGATGGCTGAAAGTGTAGAATAACTGGGTTAAACACAATGAAAAACAAATCATATGGTTAACATTATCATTTTCAGTTTAAATTCTCATAAACAACTAGATCAGAAGTTTGGACGGTATGGATTGCTGTTAAACTATGCTATGTGTACGGTTGAAGAACCATTAGCATTTTTAAATGGTGTAAAACTTACATGGAAGCCCAGTTTCTTTATAAGTGCTTTTGACGGGCCGAATTTTCGGTTTGGGGACTTTGATTTTAGGGAAGGCGTGGATTTCGTGGCGTGTCCGGCTCTCTTTCACACACTCACTGAAAGTGGTACACCCATCTCTCCATGGGACACGTGGCATGGTGACTAGTCATTCCTAGTCGTCCATCTAGCTGGTCCTACTGTGGATGGAAAGTGGCCCAAAATACACGTAAGTCAGATTATCGTAACAATCTGATCTGTTGACTTCAAAGCAACGGTGGAAAATAAAAATAGTTGACAGTCTTATCATGTGCAATGAATTTGAAGAAAAAGTGAAGGCTAAGATTGCTTGGTGACTGTGACTTTTAATAGACGAGCTATCCATGATAGGATCCAGCACATGGACGGTCCCGATTGATACACTATCCTTACATGTGTACTGCAGTACCAGATGTAATGGTAAATAAACATTGCAGTGGACGCGGATTACCTGAAGTTCTGCGCTGGGAACTTAGGTGGGGCCCACCATGATGTTTGTGAGAAATCCATCCTGTCCATCCGTTTTGTGAGTTCCTTTCAGGTAGGAGGCAAAAAAAATGAGCGGATCCAAGACTGAATTGGTCCACACGATAGAGGAAACTGGGGAAAGAAATACTTACCGTTGAAAATTCTCTGGGCCCCACCTTAATGATTATATGAAATCCAAACCGTTTATGAGGTCATTCTCACTAGGATGAACTGAAAACAGAAAAAACATACCATGATACAGAACTTTTGTGGCCATACAAGTGTTTCATGTGCTCTAAGAAGCTTTTAACGGTGGAGGTTCATTCACCACTGTTTTCCTGTGGTGTGGTCTACCTGAGATTTGGATCTTCCTCATTTCTTAGGACCATTCCTTTTAAGCTGTAAAAACAGATGGACGGCGTAGATATATAACGTATACATCGAGATGGGCCCCACGGTCAGGATCGCACCGACGTGGCTTTATCCGAGTCGCTGCTATTCCGCGTACCCAACAACCAACCAACAAAGAGATGTTTTTATTGTGTTGGTATTTGACAGTTGAAAACAGGTACTTCGAAATTTGAACGGTCAAGATTGTGGGTCCCAGTGTAGATGGAAGAAAAAGCAAAAAGAAATACAGCTACTAATTAGATAACCACAAGATTGGTGGACATTTAGTGGACGGTTGAAATGAAGTATATCCAACTGTCCAAATCCAGCAAACAGGTGTGCATTAATCAGATACTACAATCGTTCAACCAATGTGACTTTTGGTTGAAGACCCACTTAGTAGACTCCGATATTTGGACCGTTGAGTTTGGTAGGACGTATGCCACGTAAAAAATATTTATAAGTGCACGCGTATCAACCCTCACGCGCTGTCAGAGTATCAAATAACATCCCACATAAGACAAACTAAACATGCGATGTACAGTTACGAATAACTAACCACGATGAACTACACGTCTCTTGCTAGAAATAGAGAAACAGGGAGCGGATTAGCTGTACTGTGTGGGGCCCATATTAATGTATTTTTTGTATATCCACACCGTCCACCTGTTTCTCCATCTCATTTTAGCACGTGATTCAAAACCTTAAGAAGATATAAATCTCAGGTAGACCATACCACTAGAAACAGTGACGAATGATATTAAAAACTTTTTGTGGGCCACAAAAGTTTTGGATGAAGCTGATATTTATATATTCCCTTCATCCAGATCTTCTTGACATTATCAACAGGTTGGATGGTAAATAAACATTACGAAAACCTTCCGATGGGCCCTTTGGAATTTTTAATGGTGAGGGACTCAATCACCACTTTTTCCTGTGGTATGGTCCAACATAGATTTGAATCTTCTTAATTTTTGGGACCCTGACTGATAATGGGATGGAAAAACGGATAGACGGCGTGGATGTACAATACATTATCAAGGTGGGGCCCACGGTAAGGGTAACCCAACTAATGTATTACCCGGGTAGCACCTAGAATGCATCGCGATGCATTGTAGTAGAATACGTTGAGACTTTAGCAGTTGGATTGGGGAGCTTTTCAATTACTCTAACCGTTGATATGATGGGCCTGATCGTCAATCGAGTATACCCCCAACCTAAATAAATAAATAATATCCCGATATTCAAATATTTTCAGCCGTCTGATCAAGGAGAGTGTCTATATTTGAAAATGATCGACGGGTAAAAATATTCTGAAATATGAGTATTTATTTTTTGGGTATCCCCATCCAGCTGAGGCCCATCATATAAACGGTTTGGATGATTGAATGAAGACCTATGCTAAAGTCTTGAGGTATCTTGCAGCAACACGTCCGGAGATGCATCTAGCCAACCTCCTTCGCTGGCTGTCTTTCTCATCTTTCCCTTAAATGGGATCATGTGCTGGACCATGATGATTGGTCATCTGTGGACCCCAGGTTTGCACAGCTTACACGCAATTTTCAATTCTGACAAATGGGGGCGGTTTGGCAAAACCAAACCATTGGTGATGTGGTCCATCCACCTTCGATGGACCATGCCTCAACATTATCTCTATTGGACAATCATAATCTTTCAAATGGGCAATATAGAGATTTTTAGGAAGAGAAATTGAAAACAGTGGTCTGGATCACCTGGCCGTAGGACCCAACAAGCCAACGGTCTGGATCACCTGGCCGTAGGACCCAACAAGCCAACGGTCTGGATCACCTGGCCATGGCCCATACAGGCCCACCGATGATGTGTATGCAGAATCCAAACCGTGCATCTTGTGGGCCTTGTAATGTCCCCTGTTTATACGAAGAAACATCTCTATCAGAAGATCAGGTGGGACACACCCCAGGGAGAAATCCACGAACAGGCCTAAAACATGTAGATTCATTTGTTCTGGCCCACCTAAAATTCGTAATAGTTTGAATTTTGGTGCATAACTTCGTTCATGTGTGGTGGACCTGATTACTTCTTTGGATGACGTATAAACAACATGGTGGACCCCACATTCCATCTGGAAGTTTCGACGCTGCAGTCCCCCTCCCTAATGTCACCCGTCGTTCCCTTTGGTGTGGCCCACCGAGTTATGGATTAGTCTGGACTTTGGGGAAGTAGATCAAACATTAGGTGGGGCGTATAATGGATGGGTTGGATGACACTCACTTACCACGGATGGCTCCACACAGCTTGAACGTATGGCAATATGTACAAGAAATGTATGGATGGAGGATGACCATAAACTGATTGGGCAATCTTTACCATCTATTGAATTTTCAACTGTTTGATTTTTAGCCATCCATTTCATAGGCACCACATATATGGTTAGGATAATTTGATCTGTGTACAAAAAAAGCCATATAAGTTAGACTGTCTGGATTGACATACACATGATCACCTCCGCCCAATAAATCTTATTGATTTTCAATACCCAAATTCTCAAATTGTAGTACAGACGGTTAAAGGGTGTAGTTGAGGCAGCCACCACCAGTGGAAGAGGATGTCCCAAAGCAAGCAAATTTGGGGTGCGGTTTGTGTGGATCCCTAACCGTGGGGGCCACTGTAATGTATGTGCCTTACATCCACACCGTCCATCCATTTTGAAAACTCATTTTAGGGTGTGATGTCAAAAATGAAGCAGATCCAAATTTTAGGTGGACCATACCACAGGAGACAGTCGTGATTGAATCCCCGACATTAAAAACTTCATGTAGGCCACCAGAATGCTTATTTGCCATCCAACCTGTTGATAAGGTCACAGAGACCTGGATGGAGAGACCAAATAAATATCAGCTTGATCCAAAAATTTTCTGGCCCACATGAAGTTTTTAATGGAAATTCCTGTATTATGGTCCACATGAGATTTGGATGTGCTTCATTTTTTGCATCATACCGTAAATTAAGTTTTCAAAATGGATGGACAGCATGTATATAAGATACATATATCACAGTGGCCCAAGGTCAAGAATCCTACACTGTTTGTTATCTTTATAAGGGCAGTTTAGATTGCGAATTACTATAATGATCTAATATAAAAGTGTAATGATTACAAATTATATTACTTATCCCTCGAATGTCATTTAACCAACAATTAATCATGGAGACGCCCAACGGGTGAAATACAATGATTGGATAGAGGATGGTAATGGGCACAAGGACAAGGGATCACTATGGTGTCGCGTGTGTTGATCGGCTCAAGTTCATCCACCGACACTCACGACACAACGAAGAGCAGTTGTGGGGCCCATCGAAGATAATGGTTGTGACCCAAATGAAAAATCCAGTTAGTGATCTCATCTAAGGGTTGTGCATCGTTAGCCAATGACGGCCCGGGTTACGAACCATCGGTTGAACTCGACCGTTACATGCGCATGGGGTTTACTCCAACCCCAAACCAAACAAACACTCACTCCCTTGAGTAGGCTTTTAAAAACAGTCCAATGCTCCATGGAAGTGTTGAGAGGAGGAGGATTTCACAAGATAAAATACCCCACCAGGTACATCATTACCAAACCACATATCTTTAATGCATCAGGCTTCTCAAAAGGACTACACTTGCTTGGGGCTTTTTCTCTGCAAATGCAACACCTCCTGAGGTAGCAATGGAAGAGCATACCAACCCAAGCCCCTTTGCAGTGTCAATCTATCATCATCTAAAAGCTTTATACAACTAATTGGTGTCAGACACATGAATCCTTTTCTGCTATTTCACTATATCAAGGGTCATAACTTTGATTAAATCATATGTCATCAAGTCTTTTATTACTATCTCCATCCACGTCCTTTTGATCTTTTCCCTATACAACATCAACCAAATCATCCCGAGAAGCTGCCAAGCTTGTGTTAAAAATGAAAGAGAAGGCACCACCAAATTCTCTTCTAGATGACACCCTGATCCATAGCTTAAGAGGTGGATTGAGTGAAGATACCTCATTGCTTAAAGTGGTAGATTGAGTGAAGATACCTCATTTCAACACTGAGGTCTTGGTATCGATTCCCTAGTGGGGGTGGCTAACAGTGAAGTGTGAATTGCCAGTGGGGTGTGTACTAATCCAAAATAATAATAATAATAATAATAATAATAATAATCTCTTCTAGATGGGTAGCGAAATTGGAGAGTATCTTGTAGTTGTAAGAATTCCTTTCTAAACGGAAGATATCTCACCCAACACCTCATTGACACTTCCCTGTGGAGATCTACTCCCGTTCAACTTAATAAAATACAGACCCTTTCCTAACATCCGAAAACTTGATTCCGTTCATGTCCATCTAGGTTGCTCAACTCGAAAAGACATTTTGCTCTATCAAGGGTAGGATCTTCAATTAGACCACAGGTCATCAAGTCTTTTCTTACTATTGCCATCCACATTCTTTTAGGCCTTCCCCTTACTCTTTTAGAACTTTCAATTTGGACTAACCCACTACTTCTAACCAATAAGGTTCTTTGTCTTCGTTACACGACTGACCATCAAAAGTCTACTTTCCCTCATCTTATTACCTATTAGCGCTACTCCTGAGATAGCTCACATGCATTCATCTCTATTTCCATCCTTCATCATCTTGCCACTCATCCATCTCAACATCCTCATTTCAATTACACTCATTTTACGAATACGTTGTTGCTTAATTGCCCAACATTCTATGCCATAAAGCATGGCTGGTCTCACAACTATCCTGTAAAATTTCCTTTTCAGTTTGAGTGGCACATGATAATCACATGGAGCTCCAAATGCACATCTCCATTTCCCACCCAGCTTGAATTCTATAGGGCAACATTCTTCTCAATCTCTCCTCTCAGGAATTATTGACCCAAGGTTTTGGAAGTGGTCACTGTGGAAAAGTTTTTGGTCAACAATCTTAACTAAATCCTTGTTTTCATCCATATTATTACAAAAATTGCACTCCATATACTCTGTTTTAATTTAACTAATTTTAAATCCTTTAGATTCTAAAGCATCCCTCCATAAATCTAGTTGTGTTTATGCCCCCCCTCATCTTGCCAATGAAAACTATGTTCACTACAAACAACATATTGTCAATCAAAACAATGTTCTCTACGAAAAATATATACCATGCGATCTCTTCCTGCAAATGTCTCATTAACTCATCCATAACCAATGCAAAAAAGTACATGCTCAATGTCGATCCCTCCTGCAAACCTAAGGGAAAAAGAAAAGGCAAAAGAAGACCAGCCGAGTGGCTCAATTCAAGTTACGGCAAAGACACAGTGGGTCAACCCAGTTAACAAGCCAAATCATCAGGTGTGGTCAATTTGGGACCCAAAGTCGCGCTCCTCAGTGAGTTTCCTATAGTTTAGAGTCTCAACTCCTGGAGTTTTAGAACTAAGATCCCTTTTACTTTCATCTAAACATGCTTGCAAACCGTATCAACTTTGCCTCGAAATGAGAATCTGGAACAGGCATTCCTTCCCAAGCATCAACCTAATACACGCCTTTTTTCTGCGATAACATCCTGATTTTGGGACCACAGCTTTTTCCCTGAAAGGAAAATAATACACACACACACACACACACACACACACACACACACTAAAATGACATTTCCAAAATTCACCACAACAATTCCATGAATGCATGCCCACTTGTTTTTGGCTTGTCATAAGGATTTACAAGCTAAAGGTTGCATCAATGTCCACATATTTGAAGTACTGATGCATTTACGCTAGATGGGTATTATACATCCTTTTTCGGATTGGAATTCCTTGAACTGAATATTCCAAGAGATGCAATATGCTAACTATAACATCATTTCAGGCAAAAGAAAATGTAAAAAATCTAGCTTGTTCTCATCAATACTTTGTAATGGACACCAATCATTGTAAAACAGTTTTCATCTATGGACTCAGTCACCACTGTAACCAGGCCTGTTTCGGACGTGTAGTTTTTGGACAAAACCAGTCTGTATTGGGCAATATGTAACGATTTTGGATGATACTTCAAACCGGACCGGCACAAGAATCATGAAGTGACCAAGCAGACAGCATTCTTACCAAATATGTATTCTTTTCCAGTTTTGGACATGTCTTTTAATAGTGTGACATACCATTCTTTTGGCAAGAATGCCGTCTGCCCAACAGTGTCAACTTGACATATTGAAAGTCAGCCAAATAGGCCCTAATCGAACACAGACCAAGCATAATTTGGTAGATTAGGGCCTGCTACATATAAATAAAAAAGGATTGCAAAATTGAAAAAAAGGGTGATGGTTTACACATTCTTCCTACCTTTCCCAAAATGACCCACCTTGCTTCGGTTCATTGAATCCCACTCAAATTATGTTTTGATTCTCACAATAGGCTTAGATCTAGTATTTAAAAAAAAAAAAAAAAAAAAAAAAAAAAGTTTCTAAGCTTTTTTTTTTTTAATGGTTGAAATGAATTTAAAAGAGAGAGAGAGAGAGAGAGAGAGAGAGAGAGAGAGAGAGAGAGAATTTTTAATGGTTGAAATGAATAAACTGAATTTTAAATTTAAAAAAAAAAAAGAGAGAGAGAGAGAGAGAGAGAATTTTTTTAAGTAAAAACTTCCATAACATGCCTTTTATGGCCATATCGGCCTGTAATGGCATATTGGCTAACAGTACTGTTACCATGGTATTCCAAAATGGTCACGTAATGGCCGTTATGGAAAAATTGACCCGTAACGATTCATTATGGGCCCAAAATAGGTTTAAAAAATAATTTCCATAATGGTTGGTACTGCCCATATCATAACAGTAATGGCAGTGGCTGTTATGGCCACCTTTACTGTTATGGAATACCTTGGCCGTTACAGCCATTTTTCCACAACAGACCAATTCGCCTCCGTATCGTGTAATGGGGGCGACTGTTTCCTTTGCATAATGGCCAATACAGCTGAAACGTAACTATCTTTTAATACCATGGATTTAGCTTTCATTTGTACTATCAGGGAAATGATGCAACATCTTAAAGGTTAGGATTCAGCTAAGGTGGTAGCAGAATGCTGCAATGATGACATGATGACCGCAAAGGTGCTACAGAAGTTGCAATCTCTACAGAAAGAGATGAAGACAACATACAGTACTGTGCCATCATGAACTTGCTCATGCACTGATGGCATTGAAGGGCCCAAGCAACTGACATTGGGAATCATGATGCAATCCGGTTATTGAATCAGTGAGATCCCAACACCTAGATTGCAAGAAATGGACAAACAACATACCAACAAGAATATTGGAATAGAGGAACAACTTTATTGAAATTGAAACTTCTTCACTTCTTACAAATACTTGAATACACCTCGCAAAACTAAGAAAATGCAGTGCTCCCTACCTCCAAAACCATCCCCTTTTATAGACCCTAAAAGACGCCATAAAATCCCTATGAATCTCTAACTGAGATTTTCCATTAAATTGATTACATATCAATCTAATCTATCCAAGATAACAACTCTACCTATAAAGATTGGCCAATTTATAATGGCCTAAAACTAGTTAAAGTAAATAAAGAAAATCATCCTGAAAGTCTTTAGAGAAGCAATAATCAAAAGAACCAACAACTTGAGTGCAACCAAGGAACCTCAAAAGAAGAGCAGCTATGTACTCATCGCAAACAGAGGTACCACTCATTGATACTTGTTGGGAAAGCCACAGCGGACCAACTCCAAAGAAACCACATTGCAGACAGTTAAAGTTTACAATCTTCTGTTCAATCCCTACCTGCATTCCGGTGTAATGCTACCAAAGTCCAACCATATGTGTGACCAGTCCCTAAAGTGGGTCCATCTGTCCACATGTATGGCTATAAATAGTTACATACCATGCGTATGGTATTTTAACAGAAAGTGCACCAATCGTACTGCTCCTGGGCCATGCGGTTATGTATGCATGCCATGACAAGGTCCTATACATGCTATATTATGCATATCTTGGTATTTGTTGTTTATAGGATCTATTTTAGCAATTTGGTAGTTTTTGGACTCTTTTCTTTGATAAGAAATGCTCCAGTGCTTTCGGAGCACTGTAAGCTATCGTGCTTGTAGTTGCATCAGTTCAATTGGACAGTTCAATTGATCAATCTGAACTATCCCTCAAGTCCAGAACACTTCTCACGGGCTACTAAGCAAAAGTTAGCACTGATAGGATGATCCAAAACATCCATGATTGGGACTCATTTTCTATAGCCACCCTTTTTCCAAGCCATGGATGGGATGGTTATGATTGCCTAACACAAGTGATTCTTTAGAATCATAGCAATTCATGATGTCCCTAACAAATAGATGGATCAAATTGTTGATTGGGCCTAGTTTTGTGAAATGATCCTGACCATCCACATTAAAGGCCATTGATCAAATGGTTGGTATTGGTCAAATTGTGTTATGTTTGCATTGTAGCCCATAAAAAGTGTCTCGGACCTAAGGAATGGTCTGGATCAATGAATCGGACTTTATCAGTGTCCCAATGCAACTAGGAGCACAATAACTTATAGTGCTCTGAGAGCATTGGAGCACCTCTTCTTTAGTTCTTATTTAACCTTTTTAGAATTCTAGATTCTGTTATGATTTTAGCAAGTACTTTCCGAGAAGTAAACATGGTTAAAAGACTGGGTTAATTGGACCAACTCGTTTGGTATCAAGTCGATTCGCGACTTGTTCTAGTCGGAGTTGAATCCGCCCAATTCAGATGAGTCGAGGGTGAGTCATGGTGTGAAACAGGATTGGATCCAACAGAGTCCAAATCGACTACATGGGACTTGTCTGAGTCTTAAAATCATGGTTGTAAAAAGGAGACCCAACGTGAAGTTCTCTACAAAAATGGTTTTTATGGATGTGTAGGGAACACCTTTTGATGATACTATTGAATAAAATTCTCCTGCGAAAGTCCCTTTAAGGTAGTTGATTTCAAAGGCTGAATATCCATCTTATGGTAGCAGTTTAGGAGGGGATCTTTCCTGTTGTTTTTGCATTCATTCTGCCAAAAAGAAGAAGAAGAAGAAGAAGAAAAGAAAACAAGACTGTTTCCATGCAATGAACAGTCCCTATACACCAATCTTCCCTAGCCCCAAATTCACTTCCATTTAATCCACATACACAGTCACTGGACTCGTTGCTTGCACCCTAAAAAGTCATAAAACCACAACAAATCCTGTCCCTAGATACAACCTACAGGCCAGTGCCTAACCAACAGGAACCAGTCTATAAATAAGCTCTCTTCCTCAGCAAACATCACAAGTTCCAGCTCTAATCTGTCTCAAAATCAGCCCACATTTCCACCTACTTGATTCCAACTTCAGCTCAAATTTCGGCCTATAACCCGTCCCCCACAACAATCTCCAACTTCCACTCCCATCCTTTAATTCTCTTCCCTTGGCTAAGCCCATCCCAAGTGATTCAAACTGTTTATACCCACAAGAAGCAGGACTTCCTGAAGTCTTACAATGGCGAAGGGACCCTAGAAGAAAATAGTAACAGGAATGATTCTGACCCTTGAGTGCTTAGAGGATCTACTAAACAATATGTAGAACCAGGAAAATTGCTTGCCTAAGCAACCCTGGTTTCAAACAATGGGCAGAAATGATGCCAATTGGATATGGGTATGGGACCTACCACATGTAGCAGCAGCCTTGATACCCTTGGCAAGGACCACGAGCACCCGTGGCCCCTCATCATGATTATCCTATCATGATAAACTTCCTCACCTAAGAGACCCAACAAGACGTGTGAAGGTTGAAGTTGAAGATTATGCTAGGAATCTTGATCCACATGCTTTCCATGATTGGCTACAATTGTTGGATTTTATTTTAGTTTTGGAAGGCAACGATATATGTAGTAAAAAAGCTAAAGGAGAGGAAGGGAATTCATTGGAAATTTATTTTAGGTGGTTCCACATGACTAATGATGTCAAGCTACGATTTGCAGCACCGAAGCTTAAAGGATCCGCATTGAATTGCTGCACATCTATGGAAGCCAATTTTGATACTGGACTTGTGCCTGTTTCAGCTTGGGAGGAATGAAGGCTAAGCTGAAAAGGAAGTTCCTTCTCTCAGACAATGAGCATGTCGTGTTTTAAGATCTCCTTTCAGTACGGCAAGAGAATCTAATTGTTGAAGAATATACATAGAGATGATATGATTTGACAGTTCAATGTAAGTTATTTGAGACAACATAGCAATGAGCTGCCTGGTACTGCAATTGATTGAAACTGCAGATCTAAAGGGAGATGGTGGCTGTGAAACCAAATTTCATCAACAAGGCTTATTAGATTGCACTACAAGCTCAAGAATATCGTGACAAGGGGGCTAACAAACGCAACACTGAGGCATATTCATCCCTACTACTTCCAATAGCATACCACTTGTAGTGGCAATACCACGGGTTCAGTCCCTATGATCACAATGGGTCCTAAGGCAACACGAGAGTCAAGAGACACCCGAAAGAGAATGCAACACCATTACTTGTTTTAATTGTGGAAGTAAAGGGCATGTCTCAGTCGTACGTCCAAGTTCCTTAACTACCGCGATGAGATCATCGAGGAAGAAAAGCCAAAGGATGAGGATGCAGACCATACTGATGATAATAAGATCCCGCTAGAGATTTAATGAAGAACCTATTGCGTTTGTGGTTTAGCAAGTTGAGTAAGATCCAAAGGAAGAAACAGAAGGAAACTGGTTGCGCACCAGTATTATCCACACACCAGTGTCTTGTGAAGGAAAGATTATTACAATCGATGATGGAGACAATGTCAGTATCATGTTGCAATGGATAATTGATTAGCTGAAGCTTTGAATGGAAAAGTACCACAACCTTCATAGATTGCTTGAGAGGAGAATCATGCAAATCAGCCACCGTCATTTGGCAACTTATTCACTAGGGCCACCCTACACTGAATCTGTTTGGTGAGACGTTGCTCCAATGCGGGTTTGTCATGCATTGTTGGGACGTCCATGGTTGCATGACCATCATGTACAATATAATGGGTACATGAATATGTAAATATTCTAGAGATTGTCTTCAACCCAAAGAAGAATGATCAATTGCATGATGATGGAAGAAGAGAAAGAATTGTTGCCACGCCAGAGATCAAAGCAAATTACGATGAGGCCATCAAGACCACAACAAAGGCAAGTGTGGCAGACATGATACCATGAGCAAAGAGAAGGAAGGTGTTCCAGGATATTGTAGGCAAATGAGCATGCAAGAGGATGAAAGCGCATCAGTTGGTCAGTGTGACACCTATTCTGCTTGGAGGTCTTTGCCATTAAATTCCTCAAGGCAACTGAAGACGTGCTACGACAACAATCCAACTTTAAAGAATGATGGCAGTTTCAAACTTGTGGATGAGTTTTTCGAAACTAGTAGGAACAATGCACTCAAAGTCCCAACCATATGTGTGAAAAATCCCTAAAGGGGGGCCACCTATCCACATGCGTCGTTATCCATACCCATGAGTATGGTATTTTTGTAGAGAGTACACCAACCACACAGCTCTTGGGCATATACTCATGTATACATGCCATAATAAAGTAACATGTGTGGTATTTTATGCATAGCTAGGCTATTTCCTTTTTCTAGCATCTATTTCAGCAATTTGGCAGTTTTTTTATTTCTTTCGTTAGTTGTTATTTAGTGTGGCAAATAGTCTCCTGTTCTTCAATAAGGGCATTCATACCTAGAAAGCATAGGATGCCTCTACAAGCATCTTAATGACAAGAAACTCATGATTACAATAAGAAAAAATAAACAAAAGGCCAGCAAGCATAAGTTTCTTGATGACATGTTCCTGTCTGTGATGTACTTAGTGAAACATTTTGTATCACAGAGCATAGAACTAAGATGATACAAAAGAAACTGATGCAATCACCCCACATCCCACATGTGCACGCTCCCCATGTGTACACAAGAAATGACCCAATTTCCCTTTTTTAGCTTGTTCCTAATTTTCCTTTCTTTCATATTCATATGTGAGGACAATATCACTTTTTTAAGGAAATAAGTATTATTAGATTTTCTTGCTTAGGAGTTTTCTTATTTTGGAGGTCTTGGCCAGCAAGGGATCCAATTTTTAGATTCCTTAGATTATGTTAATGATTGTCTCAAAGAGGAAATCTTGTAAGCACTCATTATAAATAAGGCATATATTTTCTTTGAGCAAGTTCTCTTGTTTCTCTATGTAAGTGCATTGGAGAGGAGGAAATAGTAATCTCTAGTACAAGACTAGAGGACTGTTGAGCTTGCTCACAATCACTACATCTTCTCTCTTTTGTGCTTTGAACTTTCAGTCTAGTACATTGAATCTTATTGCAATTAGTTTTTTCCTTGATCTGGTTGTGTTAAGTTTTGTATTAGAGATAGGTTTTTCTCCTGGGATTCTCTTTTCTTTTTCTTGTCTCTTTCCCATCTTCTTTCTACGATTTTTGTCCCAAATATTCACCCCATACCCTATCATACACCCAACCTTCCCAAAACCTTTTCCATTCATATATTTTGCGTAAACTAATTGTCATGTGAGTACCAAAAGAAGGACGACTAACAATCGTGGAATAGGTACGGAACCTCAGGATGGGACCATATCGACCTTGCAACAAGTGGTTGATTTGATCAGGAAATGGTTGAATGATATGGAGGCTCATTTCACGACCAAAGTGGATACTCTAGAAGGCCAGATTGTTGTTCTTAAAGAAGCGAGAAAGGGAATCAATCCAATTTGTCAAATATCTATGGATGGCCTTAAGAGAGACTTGGAACCTGGGAGTGCTAACTCAAGGCATCTTGGCCGAAATGGTGATTTCCACGAGAAAGAGTATAAGCCTAGCTACAAGATCCAGTGACAACGTTGTGCACAATCGATAACAAAAGGAATGAACAACCTCCGACGAGACTATCTAAATTAACCCAAAAGAAGACAAAATGTTCATATTGCAAATCCCGTTATGCATGTCAAGATTGTGATTCCAGATTACGATGGTAATCTAGATCCCAAGGTGTTTAATGACTAGCTAAAGTCAATGGAATGATATTTTCATTGGTATGAAACAGAAGAAACCATCAAGCTATGTTTTGCTGCCTTGAAACTTAAGGGAGTAACTCAAGATTGGTGGTATGATATTGATGAAGACTTGCAACGATGTGGCTTTCCTCTCCTAAGCAATTGGGAGGAAATGAAGGCGACATTGAAGTAGAAGTTTCTGCCATTCAATTATGAGATTACTTCTTTCCAAAAGCTCCTCATGCTTCAACAAGACAATCTAACTATGGAGGAATACACACAACATTATTATGACTTAGTTATTCGTTGCTGCCTAATGGAGACCAGAAAGCGACAAGTGGTATGTTATTACAATGGACTATGGTTCGACATTTAAAGAGAATTGGTGATTGTTCGGCTCAATAGTGTAGACGAAGCGTATTAGATGGCTCAAAAAGTGCATGAGCAGAAGTTGGTAATAAGATGCAATAGCCCTCAAGTTAAAGGCTATACATCCACTCATCTTATTGTTAGAGACACCACAACCCGTTTACAACCAATTGCACCATGTGGACAAAACTTTGGCTTAATCTTCTTTCCCGAACCAATGACACAAAGGGAAAATCTATTGCCACGACTCAGGAGAGGTCCGCTAACACTTGCTTCAAGTGTGGCGGTCGTGGACATTGCACGATGGAGTGTCCTCATAATTTCTAGTTTTATGAGAGACAAAAGGATAAATGGTGCAAAGAAAACTTCATTGTAGACCAAGTGGAAGGTGAACATGAAAGCGATCTAGAAAATGGCGATCAGGACCTGAGGAAGGCCTATGCAACCTCAAAGAAAAATTATCATTGGTGGTCTGAAGGATTCTGATGGCACCAAAAGATGAGGCCTAAGAATACAGGTTGAGAAAAGTCAATATCTTCCATACACAAGTACCATATGATGGAAAGGCTATCAAGGTCATTATTAATGGAGGCGACAATATGAACCTGGTCTCAAAAAGCATAGTGGAGAAGTTAAAGTTGAAACCTTACAAGCATCCCAAATCATACAAGGGGCTGTTTGATTTTTAATTTTCCTGGTAAATACAGGGAAATACGTCCGTTTTATTTACTCCACCTTGTTTGAAATTAGCAGGGAATTACATTTCGAAAAGCGGTCCATACAATATCTTTTATTATTGATTTAAATATGTGGGCCCCACCATGATATATGTGAGTTATCCACACCATCCATCCTTTTAAAAAATATATTTTAAGGCATGATCCCAAAATGAGGAAAATCAAAAGCTCAAGTGGACCACACCTTAGGGAACAATGAATTATTAAGACGTCAATGGTTGAAAGTTGTTTTCTCCCTAGGGCCCACATTGATGTTTATTTGTCATCCAACCTGTTCATAAGGTCACACAGTCATGGATAAAGGGAAAACAAAAATATCAGTTAGATCCAAAACTTTTGGAGTCCTCGAGAAGCTTTCAATGGTAGGAGTTCAATTTCCATTGTTTCCTATATTGTGGTCCACTTGATCTTTGGATCTGCCTCATTTTTTGGCGCATGCCCTAAAATGAGTTGGCTAAAGGGATGGACAGTGTGGATAAGACACACATTATGGTGGGCCCCATAATTTAATATTTTTCTCCTCGGGCAACTCAAGGAGTGCTATAAATGAAAGGTGGCAGTCAACATCACCTTGGAAATCCAGCCAGAAATACATAGATAAATAATTATTACCCATTTACCTTGAATTACCTATGTAATTAGAAAATCAAACAGGCCCTAAGATTGCGTAGGTGAATGACATGTTCATTCCCATGATCAAAGGGGTGCTTAGTAAACTTCTCCCTAGGTCATTACAAAGAATCACTTTGATCTAACGCCATTCCAATGAAAGTCACGCATATATTATTGGAGTGCCCTGCATACATGACAAGGATGTGAGTCATGTGACTCATAAAGGTCGCAAGAACACATCTGGCTTTATGTACAAAGGAAAACCCACTACTCTCAATTCTATGAAGGATGACAAACCTAAAGAGGCAAAGGCATTTTCTACAGTTTTGAGTACGGCTCGATTCATGGAGGAAAGTCGGGAACAAGGAATCATATATCTTTTAAAGGATGCGAGACCAATCCAACTAGTGATGTTGTTGTCCAATCATCTGAGATTTAGGACACTAACCCAATTTCAATATTTGGTCTTTAATGAACTACTGAGTGAATTTCCACCCATGCACGACATTCAACACATAATTGATTTAGTAACTGAAGCGCCATAACCAAATCTTCTAACATACCGAATGAACCCGACAGAGCATGCAGAACTTCATTGACAGGTGGAGGAATTGTTGACCAAGGATTCCATTTGTGATAGCCTCAACCCGTGTACTGTTTTGGTGTTGTTGACACTAAAGAAGTATGGCAATTGGCAAATGTGTGTTAATAGCCACTACATCAATAAAATAATAGCAAAGTATTGCTTTCCCATTCCACGCCTAAATGGCATGTTGGACATGATGGCAAGTGCTACAATGTTTTCGAAGATCACTTTGTGAAACTAGGTACCACAAGATAAGAATGTCCTAGAGATAAATGGAAAACTGCTCTTAAGACAAAGGATGGATTGCATTAGCAGCTAGTCATGCCTTTCGGCTTGACAAAGGCATCTAGTATGTTCATGCATGTGATGACACAAATTCTACAATCATTTATAGGCAAGGTCGTCGTTGTGTACTTCGATGACATCCTCATCTATAGCCATTCACAAGAATATCATTTGGTCCATCTTTACCAAGTGATAAGAGTATTACACCACAAGAAATTTTACATCAATTTGAAGAAGTGTACCTTCATGAGTTCTAGCATAGTCTTTTTAGGGTTTGTCATTTCAGTAGAAGGCGTGATAACTGATTTTGAAAAGATAAGAGCCATTGTCGACTGGCCTACTCCAACGAACATTCACGAAGTTCGCAGTCTTCATAGGCTAGCAACGTTTTAACGAAGGTTTATCCTGAACTTTAGTTCCATCAGGGGCCCCATTACTGAGTGTATGAAGGTCATTCCATTTGAGCAGACCAGAGCAATAATAAAGGCATTTTAAGAAATCAAGTGAAAAATGATAGAAGCTCCAGTTCTCGGCACTCCTGATTTTGAAAGGTGTTCAAGGTTGCCAATGAATTGTGATACATCCCATGTAGGCATAGGAGGTAACTCAGTCAAGAGGGACATCCAGTCACCTTCTTCAATAGAAAACTCAATTGGGCACAGAAGAAGTATTCTACGTATGATGTGTACTTTTACGTTGTTGTACAAGCTTTGAAACATTAATGTCGTTACCTCATTCATCGGGAGTTTGTGCTTTATTCTGATCACAGGGCATTGTGTTATTTGAAATCTCAAAACAAGTTGATAGCAAGGCATGCTAAGTGGAGTGTTTATATTCAAGAGTTCACATTCAACCTAAAACATCAGGCTGACGTAGAAAACAAAGTAGCAAACACACTCAGCCAAAAATCACATCTCTTATCTAGCTTAGTAATCTTTGTTATTGGGTTTGAGGAACTTAAAAAAGGCTATGTAACAAATGCTAGTTTTGGGATTATATTTTCAACACTCGCTGTCGGCTCAGGCATCAAGTACTTACGATATAGCCTGCACGATGGGTACTTATTCTATGATATAAGGTTGTCTTCCTAAAAGTTCATTGCCATAGCTAGTTATATGAGAGCTTCATTCAGGTGGCTTGGTGATCACTTTAGAATCGACAAAACAACAACCCTAGTTAAGGACCATTTCAATTGGTTGGGTTTGAAGAACAATGTTGGTATCGTTGTTCGTCAATGTCGAGTGGGCCAACTTGACAAAGATAGCAAGTAGAATAATGGTCTTTATACTCCATTGCCTAGGCCAGATGCTCCATGGGAAGATATTAAGATGATTTCTTATTGGGATTGCCTAAAATTCAACGTTGTTATGACTCTATTTATGTTGTGGTTGACATATTCTCTAAGATGGTCCATTTCAGTCCTTGTAAAAAGATATCAGATGCCCTACGCATTGCCAATGTTTTCCTCAAAGAGCTGGTTTATCTACATGGTATTCCTAAACAATTGTATCTGATTGTGATGTTAAGTTTATGAACTACTTTTGACACACCTTGTAGTTTAAGATAGGCACTAAATTAAAGTTCTCCGGTGCTTATCATCTGCAAATAAATGGGCAGATTGAGGTCGTCAATCGCAATCTTGGGAATTTGCTTCGATGTTTGGCTGCTAATCACATTGGTTCATGGGACATCGTGTTACCACAAGTTGAGTTTGCCTATAATAGTTCTATGAACCACACTACATGAGTGGTTATACGACCTCTACAACTTACCGATTTAGTCACACTTCCTATTGCAACTTGATCAAGCCAAGAAGCCAAAGCATAATCATATTAATGAGACACATGAGGAAGTCAAGCAAAATATCATGCAAATGTTTAACGAGTTTTGTATAATTTCAAAATGGAGTTAGGGTCATGGTGCGATTCAAACCTAAGAGGTTTCTTAGCAGGCTCTTACATAAAGCTCCACTCGAAAAAGACAAGTCCTCATCGTATTTTAAAGAAATTAGATTATAATGCATATCTGATCGAGCTTCCACCCAGAATGAAGATTGGTCCCATTTTCAATGTGGAAGACCTTACAGTTTATCTTAGACATAATGAAGACAAGAGCAAGGAAGAACGGGCTATCCAGATATCTGAGGTGCCATGCCAAATAGAAGACATCATTAAAGATGTGTTGAATGATCAAATGGTTTTTAGACGCCAAGGAGGGTATCGGAAGTTTCTCATCAAGTGGAAGGGCTGACCAAGATCCGATAGTACATGGATCTCAACAGGTGATTTCAAGCACATTAACACAGAGCTCTATGAGTAATTGCCATTAACTTGAGGAAGCCATGTTTTTCTAAGCAGGGGGGAGTTGATGGAATCACCTCACATCCCACACGTGCACGCTCCACACGTGTGCACAAGAAAAGACTCGTTCTCTTTTTTAGCTTGTTCCCAATTTCCTTTTGTTCATATTCCTACATTGGAAAAATCTCTTTTCTAGGAAATATGAATTATTATATTTTATTGCTTAGGGTGTATCTTATTTTGGAGGTCTTAACTAGCAAGGGATACTGTTTTTAGATTCTTTAAATTGTGTTAGAGTTTGTCTCAAAGATGAAATGTTGTAACATTCATTATAAATAAGGCATAGGCCCTATGGAATAAAACATGGTTGAATGATATTTTCTTTGAGCAAGTTCTCTTGCTTCTCTACTGTTAAAGTCCCTTGATATACATTGATATACCATCCTCTAACGGCTCAAGCTTTTAAAGCAAGTGGCAGTTTGACATGGTATTAGAGCGGAAGGTCAAGTGTTCCCGTGAGAAGCTCCACCCCGCAAATGCGGGGGAGTGTTAAAGTCCCTTGATATACATTGATACACCATCCTCTAACAGCTCGAGCTTTTAGAGCAAGTGGTTGTTTGACATCTACGATAGTGTCTTGGAGAGGGTTAAGTAGTGATCTCTAGTATAAGACTAGCGAACTATGGCAAGTTTCTTCCTTGATCTAGTGTATAAGACTAGCAGACTACGGCTCAAGCTTGCTCACAGTTATTTCATCTTTTCTCTTTTGTGCTTCAAACTTTCAGTCTGGTACATCTTATGGCAAGTTTCTTCCTTGATCTGGTTATATTGGAAACATTAAAAAAATTAAGATTTTAGATAGACATATTGTTCAGATTCATGATGAAAGTTATGGCATAAGTTTGGAGCAAGTTGCTAACCTAACACGACCCTCCTCCTTTATCCAAGTTGGATACCGGCATTGAAAGCACAAAACTCCCACTGGCACAATGTAATAGACTATTACATACATTGATACAATCAAGTGCTATCCAATAGTCCATTACATAGGTTGATTACAATCAATGAGTAATCAACTCCATCAACATCCTTGATAGAGTGGAATGGCATAATAGGATTCGTGTAGCTTATATGGTGATGATGAGGAGGGTATAGAATAATCAAAATCCCCTTCTAAGCAAATCATTATAAACTAAACTAAGAAAGGAGTCCATGCATGTTTCTACTTTACACAGCCGCCCACAACTGGAAAAGATGAACAACCCATGTTTCATAATGGCTTCCTAGAAACATTAAAAGAAAAAAGAAATACGCATATTCATATTCATACCTAACATGTAAGCTGCTGGTGACAGTAGAGAGACCCAAAAAGAAGTTGTATTTCCTTGACTCTCTATTAGAGATTCAAATGCATTACTTACCTATGGTAATTCACAGATTTTCATAACATAAGGCTGGCAAGTCCTCCAAAAATCAAGAAACCATGTTTTGTATAAACCTCGAGTCCATTCCATACTTAGTCCATTTTAGTATCCCGGCCGAAATTCTCAGGCATCACCTCACGAGGTTCTCCCTGATTAGGAGCTGAATCTCTTTGTTCTCCTCGAGATAACCCTTGACCGCCCACTGGCATCGGCTGTGAGCCAGGCTCCCTCCGTTGTTGCAACGGCTCCCTTCTTTCAACTTGCATTGTTTCCCGCCGCCTATCATACCGTGGCCGAGGCCTATTCCTAGTTTGCTGCCTCTCATTGAAACGGAACTGCGGTCTATGGATGACTTTACCATCAACGAACAGATCACCTAACAAAATAAAAAATAAATACATAAATATCTAAACCCAGTATTCACTATCCAATTGCACTATAGGCATCATATGATACTTGATTGAAAGAAACAGTGCTCTATTGCTTGACCCACTAGTACTATAAAGTGGGGCCCACAAAGCTTAGTGGTCCACATTTATTCAGGTCCCAAATCTGAATGTCATGACGATCCAGTGGGGGAGGTTTTCACGGTATCCTCCATCCACAATGGCCCTACCATATGAACGGTTTAAATCACCAAAAGGTGCTAACCTCCATCAAGATTATACATTTCCTCAATGCATTATGCCAACTACCAAAGAAAGAACCTACAAATCAAATAAATGCATTCTTCCAATTGATTTTGAATTTGGCAAATACCAACCTCCATAGTCCTTGTTCGGCACATCGAGGTAAGAATCCGGCAATACCCAAAGAACACCAGGTTGCCCTGTCCACTCCAAAAAATCAAATCAGATTAAATTAATTAAATTAAATTTTAAAAAAAAATTATCAAACAAAATCATGTGAAGAAATATTTTAAAAAGACAAAACACCCATTCTCACAAACTAATCAAAATAAACGGCGACTATTTCAACATCGCACTCATTGCACCAATCACAAATAACCCACCAAATGAAAATTCAAATTAAAAAAAAAAAAAAAAAAAACCAAGAATCCAAATACATACCTTTAACTTTATACGAAAGCTCTTCAGAAATCAATGCACCAAAACCCGTATATGTCGTCGTACAAACCGAGTAAATCTTCTTCTTCGCCTCCTCTTCGCTGATTCCCAGAAATCACAAAAACCCAATAAAGAAAGTGAAATTCCAAAATAAAAAATCAATCAAAATTAGAGAAAAAAACAAGAACTCCTACCTTCCGACAACTGCAGTGAGAGTCTTGACGTATGCAGCGATCATTTCATCTTCGGAGGGTTTAGGGTTTTCGGCGAATTCCATGACGATGAGCCAATGCTCGTAATCGCATCCATCAAGAAGAATCGTCTCCTTCGGTGGCCTGTTGCTCCAGTTGGGAGAGGGATCGTTCAAGGGCGAGTAACCCGACCCGGACGTTGTTTTCGACCGGGTCGGGACTCTGGGCGAATCGAGTCCGAGTCGGAGCGGGTCGAGGACGGCAAGCGAGAAGCGAGAGTGGGAAAGGGGATTGGGTTTTGGAGAGAGAGTTCGAGAAAGGAGAGAAGCGACGCTGCGTCGGGACAGAAGCGCCATAGCTGATGTGTTTCCGTGTTCCTGCAGCTCGAAGGGTTTTAGCGATTTCTCGCCGTTGAGGGAAAGGAAGGTGGCCCGCGGGAGTACTTTAAACTGTGAACCTCGTCAGCCTCGAGCTGCGCATACATGACTCGGTTGAAAAATCCGTTTTAGTTGGCCGCATCGTTCACCACCGATACGGGGTGTTATGGGCTATTTCTGGCCGATAAGCCCTATGAACTTCATGGACCATACCGGTGCATATCGGTCAATGCATACCCGTTTTGCATGGTACTCCAAAACCTGCATGCGAGTGCAACTCGAGTTAGGGTCGACCCAGGCCCAATTGACCCAACTTGAGCTCTGGGTTAGGTTCAGGCTATAAAACTTCAGGTAATTTACTCTAATCCAAACTAGTAGACATACATATGAGTTGTAACTAATATTATATTATGACTGACATGAAGAATACAATTGAACTGTGTAATTAACTTTATGTCATGCAGGGTTTATAGTTTGATTATTAACATGCACAAAATAAAGTTTTTTAAGAGTTGTTTGGATGTATGTATATTTTTTTAGTTGTAAACATTACACTTGAAAAGAGTTTTAAATGTAATCGATTTACATGCTAGTCCATTCGGCAAAGATGACTAAAGGCTTAATATGCTTTCTGGAAGCTTGAGGATGATTAGGGTTTTTTAGACTCTCTTGGGATGATCTAAATGGGAATGAGAGGAGGTTATTTATAGCCTCCCAAATTGATTTTTTGTAATTCTTACAAAGTTTGAAGTTAGGAAAGGCTCAAATAGTTGGGATTCAAGATTGCAACAAGGTAAGATTTCATAAGTTAGATTGGATGATATGGATTGTAATTTTGGTCAAGGGAGTAATGTATCATAGTGAATTCATAGTGCCACGTGTTCATAGGTTGCAAGGGGAGAGATTGTACAAGATACCAGACTTCTAAGGTATGAGACTTACCACGTGGCTGGCGACTCCCAGGGAGCCGCCAGTGCCACACCAGATCTCCTGCTTGGGCAAGTGAACTCCCTTATACGTATGGAGGCTCTGCCGTCAGAGATATTGTTTTGCTATTTGTTCCGGATTTCCAATGGGCTTGGCTCTATGTGCTTGGTTTAAGATGGATTTTGGGCTTTGTTTGACCAGGTGAGTTTGATGGGTAAGTTGACTGTGTGAGTCAATTTGGGGAGTTATCATATGCAGTGACGTAGAATGTGTACACATTTTAGATTAGAGGTCGAGAAAAATCGAGTACATTGCGGATTTCAGTGTCTCTAAGTCACAGGACAAAAATAAGATTATTTGAAAAATCCGAACCTCTGATCCTTGGACACACGTTTGTTTAAATAGGACCATTGTATATTTTTCATTTTAACCGTCCAATAAAATGTCCTCTGATCCGATGGTCAGAAAATCGAATAAGAGTAATTGTTGGATAATCATTCATGCGAACTTTAAGCCATAATTCGGACAAAATAATTTGAATTAATCGAATTTCGAGTAATTTGTAAATGCCCGCGTATAATCGATCAAAATACGGGACTGGAATCTTCTGCAACGAGAGAGCGCCTTTGGGAGGATGGATCCCTGACTGAGGTGTGAGGCCCGCCGTGATGTATGTTCATTACATCCCCACCGTCCATCCGTTTTTACAGCTCATTTTAGGACATGATGCAGAAAATGAAGAAAATCTCATTTGGACCACACAGAAAACAGTGGTGATTGACCATTAAAATCTTGTAGACCCCGAAAGTTTTGGATCAAGATGATATTTGAGTGGTTCCTTCATCCAGGTCTCTGTGACATTATCAACAGTTTGGATGGGAACATTTCGGTGGCACCCGAGAAAATTTAAATGGTGGATATTCAATTACCACTGTTCTGTGGTGAGGGATACCTAAGATTTGGATATTCTTTATTTTTGGCATATTTCCCTAAAAAAATTTCGCAATAGCGATGGTTTGTATCTTTCATCGAACCCGTTAATCAGGTGCACATCACCATTTCTAACAAAACACATAAAAATAACCCCAACAAAAACTCATCCGTACCCCACGTTCTGAACTCAGCAATTTTTTGAACAATTTTACATTTTTTCATTGGAGTAGCCCATATGAGCTTTTAATACCACCTATATTCTGTGAGTACAGTCAAAATAATATTTCTCACCTCATAAACGGAGTAGATTTCACATATACAACATGGTGGGACCCACATAGCTTGGCTGTTTTAGGCGCCACATAAAACACGTGTCCCCAAACGATTCCAATCGGTTTACAACACCCAAAACTCCAACTAAAATCTCTCTCTCTCTCTCTCTCTCTCTCAAAAGAAAGAAAGAAAGCTCTCCAAAGAAATCTCTCTCCAAAACATAAGGTAAAAGAATCAAAGACCCATCTTTCATCTCCACCGTCCATCATCCTCTTTTCATTTTTCTTCATTCATCGCTTCCTTCTCTTAATCTTGCAGGCATTCATCCATGGCAATTTCCATCTCCACCCCTCCCTCAACCCTCCTCTACCTTCTCCTCCTCCTCACAACCCTCCCCGCCGTCTCATCCACACGTGCCGCCATCTGGACCGTTCCGCCCCAGATACGCGACATCATCGAAGCGCTCAACAACGCCGGCAATTTTGGAAGCTGGGCCAATGTCCTTCACGGCACAAATCCATCATCCTTCCCTCTCTCAGCCACTCTCTTCATCCCGAGCGATGATGCCCTGGCCCACCTATCTCTCAGACCCATCGTCGACGTGTCACTCATCCAATACCACATCATCCCCCATCAGTTCGCCTTCTACGATCTGCAGCAGTTCCAGATAGGCGCCCGTATATCAACTCTCCTTCCTAACAAGACGATCGTCATCACTAACAACACCCGATCGAATTTCACCGTCGATGATAGTCTCATCATCTATCCCGACATATACAACAACGGTGTGATCGCTGTCCACGGAATCGGGTCCGTCCTCAACTCATCTCTGTATGGCAGTCCCTGTACCACCGTCAGTGCATCGTATGATGAGGAGGAGGAGGAGGAGGCATCTGCACTGAAGGTGGCATCGCAGTTTGATGAACCGGGCTTTGCAACGCCTTTGAATCTCATAGATGTGATGATATTTGGCCTTTTTTTACACGTGTCACTCATCCAATACCGCATCATCCCCCATCAGTTCGCCTTCTACGATCTGCAGCAGTTTCAAAAAAAAAAAAAAAAAAAAAAAAAAAAAAAATTCCATAAAAAAGTCAGGTGGGTCCCACTGCGTGAACTCGAGGTTTAAAGAACTGTTTTACAATGTTCCCACTAGCCTATGAAAGTCTTATTATGGAGCTGATATTTTATAGGAACGGTTCAAATAAAAAAAGATCATTTGGGTCGGGCCGGTCCAACACTTGAACCCGAGACCCGAGACCCGAGCTAGAGCCTGAAAAAGATAATTTTTTCCCCACTTGAATGTTTCTAATCTATCCATTAATCAACTGACCACATACATACAGATGCATGAAACCAATGGTCTACATCTTGATGGATTGCCCAACATCGGGTCTGGATCTTTGGGTCGGGCCGGTTACCCAGCTCATTCCACCCTTCGTTCTCGCCTGATGAACGGACTGGATTTACATAGACATCATGGTGGGCCCCACATACATTGAGTGTTTTACGCTCTACCTCAAATTCTCCCACAGAAATCATGCAAACATTAACAAAAAAAAAAAAAACCAGCAATATACAAAAAGAAATCTTCAACGAACCTTGAATCAAGAAGAACAATAACAACAGACTCCCACAACATCACCCAACAATAACAACAGACTGCCATACAGAGATGAGTTGAGGACGGACCCGATTCCGTGGACAGCGATCACACCGTTGTTGTATATGTCGGGATAGATGATGAGACTATCATCGACGGTGAAATTCGATCGGGTGTTGTTAGTGATGACGATCGTCTTGTTGGGAAGGAGAGTTGATATACGGGCGCCTATCTGGAACTGCTGCAGATCGTAGAAGGCGAACTGATGGGGGATGTTGAGGTATTGGATGATTGACACGTCGATGACGGGTCTGAGAGATAGGTGGACCAGGGCATCATCGCTCGGGATGAAGAGAGTGGCTGAGAGAGGGAGGGATGATGGATTTGCGCCGTGGAGGACGTTGGCCCAGCTTCCAAAATTGCCGGCGTTGATGAGCGCTTCGATGATGTTGCGTATCTGGGGCGGAGCGGTCCAGATGGCGGCACGTGTGGATGAGACGGGGGGGAGGGTTGTGAGGAGGAGGAAAAGGTAGAAGGTTGAGGGAGGGGTGGAGATGGAAATTGCCATGGATGAATGCCTGCAAGATTAAGAGAACGAAGAGATGAATGAAGAAAAATGAAAAGAGGATGATGGACGGTGGAGATGAAAGATGGATCTTTGATTCTTTTACCTTTTGTCTTGGAGAGAGATTTCTTTGGAGAGCTTTCTTTCTTTCTTTGAGTGAGAGAGAGAGAGGGAGATTTCTTTGGAGAGCTTTCTTTCTTGCTTTCTTTGAGTGAATGAGAGAGGGAGATTTTAATTGGGGGTTTTTGGGTCTTATAAACAGACCGGATTCGTTTGGGGGCACGTGTTTTATGTGGCGCCTAAAACACCCAAGCTATATGGGTCCCACAATGTTGTATACGTGAAATCTTGCAGAAATATTATTTTGGCCGTACTTGCAGAATATAGGCGGTATTAAAAAATCATATGGGCTACTCCAAAGGGAAAATGTAAAACTGTGAAAAAAACTGCTGAGTTCACAACGTGTGGCACGGATGAGTTTTTGTTAGTATTATTTTTATGTATTTTCTTAGAAATGGTGATGTGAACCTGATTAACGGGTTCGATGAAAGATGCAAACCATCGTGGCCCATTCATGAACTTAAGGTTGGCGTGCCATCCCTATTGCGAAGAGGCTAATCTGAGGTCAGGATTTATCTGATTTTTGGTATTGGGACATAACATTGAGAATAAAATCTCATAGACGGAGTGGATTTTATACATACAATATAGTGGGCCCCACAGATTGGGTTGGAGAGAGGTGTGAAGTGCAGTGGATCCCTGACTGTGGGGACCACCATAATTTATGTGACTTACATCCATTCCGTCCATACGTTTTGAAAATTTATTTTTAGAGAAATATCCCAAAAATAAAGAATATCCAAATTTTTAGAGAAATATCCCAAAACAGATGGACGGAGTGGATTTTCCACAGACATCTTTGTAGGCCCCACACAGCCCCGGGCACAGTAATATCTCTGTGCCCGTGATCACAGACAATCTGCTTTCGTATGGTATACGTCTACCGCAATGTTGGCCGTCCATATCATAGGCCCAGTAGGAATGGACCTTGAAATTATGATCATAACCGTACTCTCTCTCTCTCTCTCTCTCTCTCTCTCTCTCTCTCACCCTTTGATCACACAACAGACACGAAGGAAAGACCGGCCGGATTGACTTGCCCGGAAAGGATGACGGTTGCGATTGAAACTGCTCGAGTCATCCGATACATGCATGAAGAATGTCCTGGTGGGCCCGTTGTGCATGGCGATCTACAGCCGTGGAATGTGTACTTGGGACGTGACCACAAACCACTGGTGAAGATCTGATTACAATCTCTTCTGAAATCCTTATATGTACGGCTGGCAATGGCCCGGGCCATGGCCATGCAAAATCAATGCTTTAAAAAGGCCCAGCCCACCCAATTCTGGGCCCAAATTAAGCCCATTCCGGCCTATTAGCTCTGATCTGGGTCTCTCTTCGTTTTTTTTTTTTGTGATTGGATACCTATCTGGCTTTGGACGAATAAGATGGCTCAAATTGGAACAAATGGCGATGGACGATACTAACTACAGGTTTGCAGTATTTATTAGTATAGGACTTATTTCCTACTCTTGCAATTGGAATTTCGTACACGTGGCACACGTGTAATTCAAATTAAACCGTCCAAATCATGGGACGCATTGTGAATTGTGAATAGCACAAAAATCAGATTAATTGAATGATGGTAACCTTTGATTAATTGACATTTGTTTTCAGAAATAGGACCGTTCAATTTTTTCATTTAAACCGTCCATTAGATGTCCATCAATCTTCGAATGGGAGCAGTTAGTCGTTCTTTATGGTTCAAGATCTATCTGAAGTGGGTCCCACCATTTGGATGGTTTAGTTCGAGTTGTGTACGGAATTTCTATGTGCATGCGTAACCTTCACTCTGCAAGAGTATCAATGTTTTGTGATTTGATACTCGGGCTGATATGGCTCTTGATACACAGGCACTGAGAAATTTGTACACATGTAAACCAAGTTGTGGATCCCCAAAACCAGAATGGTTGAACAATCCCAAAGTGTGAACCCCTCCAATGGATGGCCAGCGGCTTCTAAAAGGAGGTGACAGCTGGCAGGCCGAGCTCTACCAGCTGGTCTTACAAGACTCAGTGACTCGGACCGACTCGTTGAGTGAGGGCCGGTTAGGCTAAGTTGGGTGAACTCAACCGAGTCGCTAGCTGCATCGGGGTGGACCCGGGGTTGGTGGATCCCTGACTGTGGGGCCCACCGTGATGTATGTGCCTTACATCCACGCCGTCCATCCTTTGACAGCTTATTTTTAGGGCATGATTCCAAACTGAAGCAAATCCAAATCTTAGGTGGACCACACATAGGAAAAGTGGTGATTGAATGGCCACCAGTAAAAACTTCTTAGGGGCCGCTGGAATGTTTATTTTCCATCCAACCTGTTGATAAGATCACAAGGACCTGGATGAAGGAACCACACAAGTATTAGCTTGATCCAAAAGTTTTGTGGCCCACAAGAAGCGTTTCCTATGGTGTGGTCTTCCAAGATTTGAATCTGCTTCATTTTTTGGAATCATGCCCTAAAATGATAGGAAAAGATGGGTGGACGGTGTGGATGTAAGGCACATACATTATAATGGCCTGAGTCTGGACCCACCAAAGCCAGGCCCTGGCGCCATGGTTGGGTGAAATGAGCCATCGGTCCATTGATTCACGGCTTGGATGGAACATTTGAAAGGAAAAATAAAAATAAAAATCCCAAACCAGAATATTCTAACAACCTAGATCAATACTATTTTTAGTACAATGTTTGTTATTTTTTTCTTCTTTAATTGTCCATTCATTTTTTTCCAAAAATAAGATATATCAAAATCTTAAGTAAACCACATCACAGGAAACAGTGGTGATTGAATGCCCACCATTAAAAACTTGTTAGGAGTCAAACCTTTTGGATCAAACTAATATTTCTATTTTCCCTTCGTCCGTGTCTTTGTTATCTAATCAATAAGTTAAATAGAAAATACATATTATAGTTAGCCCTAAAATTTTTTTACTAGTGAGCGTCCAATCACCACCATTTTCTTATGGTGCAGTCCACCTGAGATTTGGAGCTGCTTCATGTATGGGCTCATGCTCTAGCATAATGATCCAAAATTGAAGGATAGCGTGGATAAAACACGTATCATTGTGGGGCCCACAAGCATCCGGCCAACAACCTTCCTACTACTGGCCCAATATACAATCATATTAGATAAATTGAATGTCATACACATAAAACGTGGGACCAATACTTCTAATCTTTTTTATTTTCTTTTCTTTTTTCTAACTAATTACATTTTACTAAGTGGGTTTTCTTATTTAAGGTGTTGGCATGAGACATCATCGGACCATGACTCGATCGCCCTAGTAAAGTCGGACGTGTTCACCTTTGGGGTGCTGCTCTTGAGGTTATTTTGTCGGAGGCCCATGCCCGAAGATGATGATCAGCTGGTCAACTGGGTCAGTATAATCACAACCGTTGATTTTTTAACCTAACCATGCTTTTTGTACTTTATTTTTTATTAAGGGTTCAGTTTGCCTTGCAAATTTTTTCTAATTACAATTTTATATAATTTAAAACAATAAATTCTTGATTTAAATAAATAATAATAATTTAGCTTTGCTTGTCTTATTGACTGTTTGGCCAGCTTTAAATCACAATCTTATTAAATTTATAGCATTATGAATGCTTGGGAGGAATGGGTACATCAGGTGGGCCACACACAGAGATGAAATAGTCCAAAAACCAGTCCACCCAACTGGACAGGTTTCCACAGATGTAATAATAATAATAATGATCATAAAGAACTGAAAAGATGTTGTCCAATCCCTGATTTTTGGGCCGGTCATCTTCACGTGGGGCCATCTAATGGATGGCTCTGATTCTCACACGCATGCCAGTTAACATATGTTGCCATCATACTTGTGTAGGGCATCCTAACCGTTGTATCAGGTGGGACCCACTGTATGGATGATCTGGGAGAAGATTTATGCTATTCAACTATCCGATAGGCCATTCATGTACAGATTTGTACTTTTCATACATGTGTGGCATATCAAGTAAATAAACGGACTGAGTTGTTTTGCCAAATTATCTACATGTGGGTCCCATCTGATACAGATGGCTCAGATGAACTGCCATTTTCCCACATGTGGCCACATGCATATGTGAATAGCAAGGCTATACACCTGCATCCATTTTCCATTTCGAAGCTCTGCACCGTTCACATCGAAAGATCATATGGTATCCCTGATGTTTGAGCTTTTTTGGGACTTACCATTACTTTTATGTGAAATCCAAACCGTTCAATAGGTCCATCGTCTCATTATCACTGTACATACCAAATATTAGGCAGATCCATAACTCAGGTGGGTGAAAGAACAGTGAACAATTCAGAATCACGACTAATACCTGTAAACTCCCATGGAGTTTTCCACTGGAGTTATGAAACTGCCTGATGGGTTGGGTTTTCCTTTCTTTCTGATGGGACACGTCCAATGAATGGATTGGATGCCATACAGACAACCACGTTGATCCCCTCACACCATCTGAAAATTTCTATGGGTGTTATCCCCCTCTCTCATTGCTCCATGCAACCTGAGTTTTTGGATTAGGCTGAGTTGTGGGTCCTACAACTAACATTGGATGATGCGGATAGACGGTTTGGATGACACATGAAGTCACGGTGGGCCCCACATTCCTCGAACATATGGGAACTCGCATTCATTTGAGTCCCCAAATATGCTTGACTCGGGCTGAGTCGAACTGGCTCAGTCGAGTCACCCTCTGACTCAGGTGAGTCGTGACTTGACTCGGGATTGAACAAGATGGTCCAAGTCAGTGTGATTATCGATCGACGACAAATGACATAAATGAATTCGTGTGTGGCACATGTGCAGGCTCGGCCTCTATTATTACAAGGTGCGTTCCATGAGCTGCTGGATGAGGAGATTGAGGAGCTCGACATGTTTGAAATGTACAGAGTTGTGTCCGCCGCGACTCAATGTACTATAACCAAACCACTCTCTAGACCTACCATGACTCAAGTAAGCTTACTTACTCTTCTGTATACGTCGGTAGTGGTTGTATATAGTGTCCAGTCCCCCCATGTTTTATTTTATTATTATTTTATTTTTTGCACACGCACACACCCCCTACACACTCGCGCTGGTGGAATTTCACAACCTATGGATACTCGAACCCTTGACCGGGTGTTGAAACTCCTGAGAGTCTACCACCTGAGCAAGAGTAAGGATCCATATAGTGTCCAGTCATATGAACATCAAAGTAGCGAAAGTCATTTTAAAGTCGATTGACATATCACTTTAATCTTGCGATGATATATAACTTGAACAGAACCCCTAATCTACTCTATTATACAAGAGAATGATAAATATTTCTCCTTTCTAGCCATTCTACCTATCGATATAAAAATCTGATCCGCCTTCACCGAGTTGCTGATCTTCTGAGCATCTACACAATGGGAGAAAGGCAATGAAGACATTGGCTAGAGCAAAGGACCCTCAGTCCGATACCAAAGTCAAGCTAGAAATCTAGGTCTAGTAGTGTAGAGGGGTTTTGGGTGAGAGATTTTGCGTACCTGCCTTTACGAGTGGGCTCCTCATTTATAATGTTCGTAGGGGATGTGGTCCGGCATTATATGCACAATCTTAGCCATTAGGCGAGACGTGTATGATTGGCGATGCTAGCAATTACAATAAGGTCGTGCACTGGATATTACTCTCATCGTGCGTTATTGCAGTTGATTTAGCCTTGCTAATCGGCTGAGGACCGTCTTAAGAGAGCTCGCTCCAATCGAAGACTATCCGAACCGAGCTTACTGTTATGCTATCTAGGATGTCTTCGAGTCTGGCTCACCTATACTGAACTTTGCGTTGAGCCTCGTCGGTTGGCTGAGCCTACGAAGATTGCTATCTAGACTGCTCATCCAGGCAGCTCCTAAACTGAGGGATCTCTCATCCTTTAGCAAACTAATATCGAGCAGAAGCTCAATATTGTTCAGAACTATTCTTATGGAGTCGGATATCAGTTGTTCGTTTGGATACACAATTAAATTAAAGGAATGCCAAATTGCAACCAGCATTTTCAAATATTCATAATAAGCAACTCTCATGCTCCAACTGCAATCCTTTCAAGCACAACTTAAAAGCCGCATAATTGCAGTTTGACACCAATCGACTTATTGCAATTCAATTCAAAATTAATATTTATGATATAATTAGGGGCATGTTTGGTTGCACCAAAGATGATGATATCTCAAATTCAAACATCATGATATTTGGTGCAACCTAATGCACCCTAGGTACACCAAAAGGGTTGTTACCATTTTAGGTCAAAATTGCACTCCTGTAGGGGTGAAAATAGGCTGATTTGATAAGCCTGACCCCAATTCATCTATCAACCAACCCAACCCAACCCATCTAAAACTCATCACTTAAGCCTGACCTGCCAGTCTCATTCAATTGTAATCATGTTGGGCTCTATTGACATAACTTAGATGATCATGACTCCAGGCCAAAGTTTTTAGAACGAGAGAAATGAATTTAAAGTTATGTCTAACCTCTCAATTACTCCACACGTTCTACACATATATGGGAAATGGTATTATTAGGTCCACCTCATGAGAGCAGGCCTCACTATGATGTGTATCATACATCTGCACCATGCATTTGGTGCATTTGTGAGATTTCTCAAACATACTCAAGTGGGCCACACCATTTGAAATTGTGTGAAATCGTAACTAAAATGTCTAAAAGCACTTGTTGGGCCCACCTCAGTTTTGGATATGGCTGAAACATGGTGTGACCTCTCATCAAGTGGTAGACACAATGGATGGGCTGGATGCCTAAACTACATCTCAATATCCCCCATAAACGATCATGAAGGCTTTAATGAGTGGCTGTCCACTTTCAACTGTTATCTATGATGTGGCCCATCTAAGCCATAGATTGGCCTTATTTTAGCCTGGTGGTCCACCGTAGTAGAGTGCATTTGATTGATGGGATGGATGTCCGTCACACAGTGTGAATCCCTGGGTGACTTGAGTCTGACCGAGTCCGAGTCGACTCGGATGAGTCACATCCAACTAATCCGAGTCTTAAAACCATGATTGCCAACCCCTACAATGGAGTTCCATTTCTTGTCATATATATAGTGGGCCCACTTGGTTGACGATCAGGACCGCCCGTTGATATATATATATATATATATATATATATATATATATATATATATATTTGCTTCTTTTTTTTTTTTTTTTTCAGGTGCTTTCGTTTCTCAGAGGAGAAAGTTCATGCGCTGTGCAATCATCTCCGTCGTCTGATTACTGTCTAAGAAGATAAACCAACAGATTTTTCTGAAAAAGTAGGAAAACCATTTTTAATTTTTCTCGTTGTATAATGAGAGGTTTTCTAATTCCACACGCGTGTTGCGTAGACAGGCATAAGTGCCAATATGGATCACGTGTGAGATCAGATCAGATCAGATCTTTTCATAAGTCGAGCTACACTTTTAGATCTTCTGCCATAAAAAATCAGACCATTGCACCCCTCAAGTGGGCCACAGCGTGCTTAAACAAATGGAGAGTTCAGATCCACAAACCTGTTCCATATTGACACGTGTATCTGTGCATGGATGGGCAAGACTCCACACGTGTGGAATTAGCAAACCTCTGTATAGTTATACGATATTTATTTTTATTTTCAATTAGTTATTATTTAGAAATTCTGTATGTTGTGAAAAGTTGCTGAGTTACCATATTTTAAGTAGCCGTTTTGAGCTGTAAAATGTGAGAAATACCAATTTCAGACACCCCAGCTTCAATTAGTTATTATTTAGGAATTCTGTACCACACGTGGGTGAGATCTGGGCTGTTCATGGCAGCGAATGTTCCATGTCCTGAACTGGCACATATATCAAGTGAGCTGCATAAGTATGAAGATCAAGCCCGGCCCACAGCTCCAAAAATGATGGCCAACGGTCTACATTCCATGTGGACGGGACACGTACACTACCCGCTAATGTGCCACGTGTGCGCTTTTGTGTGTGAGGATTTTGAAGATGGGTCAACGATCTGATACAATGAACGGCCTGATTTTTGGGACAGCTGATCTTCACCGTTTGGCCCAACTTTGGCACGAGCCAGATGTCACGTGTGACAATTGTGTAGGAAATCCGACAGCTAAGTTAGCATACAGCCGGCTGTAGGTTAGTGTACTATTTATCCTTATTTTTAGCATATGGATGCTTACAGTGTGTACTACTTGATGAACGGACAGGATATCTGACACGTGTGCCATCTGCTGGCTCAATGACATGTGTTGTACCCCACACGTGAGGAGCCATCTCGAATCACGACCTTTCTCTGGAACCGGTATGATCCTCTACAACACCTATCGTGCAGGTGTAAAACACATCAGCTCTGTTTTATATGAAAAATCCACTCCATCCATCAGGACATATCCACTATTTTAGGCGCAGTGCAAATCAGCCACATCTACAACTCTGATGGACCATACACAACAAGGAAAGTTAGGGTTGTGATATCAAGCATAGGTTTCTATGTGAGCCACCATGATGTGTTTCTTTCATCAAACCTGTTAACTAGGCCCTGTTTGGGAGCGTGGATTTGGAATCCCCTGAGTTCATAATCCGCAGGATTGAAATCCTCTGGATTTGCAATCCTCCTAGTATGTTTGGCATCATGGAGTGTGAATCAACTTTAATCCAGAAGCACCTATGCATGGTATATTTACGGGTGTTTGAATTTAATTATTAAATCAACTTTAGTATCTCTAATTAATGAGATATGTAATTTTTGATACACTGGTTGTGGTAAGCCAGTTGAAATAAATGCTTTGCCTGAAAATGATGAAATTTCAGATTCAGGATAGGCCACGAGCATAAGATCATGTCAGAGTGCAATTTTTAATCATCGATTATTATAAACAATATTTGGACGGTGCTGATTTACATGGACGATATTTGGACGGTGTTAATCATCATTAGTAGGCCATGTGCCCAATAGAATGAGTGTATAGTGACACCTGTAACTACGAGTGAAATGATTTTAGGTGCAATCCAAGATCTCACCGTGGATTGCAAACCCCCTCAAAGAGGGGATTTGAAACCTGTTACTTTATGCTGCCAAACAACCAGGAAACCCCTTGAATCCCCTCCAATCCACGGTGCCAAACGACCCCTTTATGTAATCATGGGAATGAAATGAGCATATTACCAAAAAGAAAGTAAAAAAAAGTTCCATAAAAAATGTCAGGTGGGTCCCACTGCGTGAACTAGATGTTTAAAGAACAGTTTTACAATCTTCCCACTAGCCTATGAAAGTCTTACATGGAGCTGATATTTTATACGTACGGTTCAAATAAGGGTTTTCAGTAGGGAAGCAGTGGGCGCGACCGGTCCAAGACCCGAGATCCGAGACCCGAGCTAGAGCCCGAAACAGATCGTTTTTTTTCCCTTGAATGTTTCTAATCTATCCATTAATCAACTGACCACATACATAGAGATGTATGAAACCAATGGTGTACATCTTGATGGATTGCCTAATCCCGGCCCACAACCGAAGCTAGTAGGTCCAACATCGGGTCTGGATCTTTGGGTCGGGCCGGTTACCCAGCCCATTCCACCCTTTGTTCTCCCCTGATGAACGGACTGGATTTACATAGACAACATGGTGGGCCCCACATACATTGGGTGTTTTACGCTCTACCTCAAATTCTCCCACAGAAATCATGCAAACATTAACAAAAAAAAAACAGCAATATACAAAAAGAATTCTTCGACGAACCTTGAATCAAGAAGAACAATAACAACAGACTCCCACAACATCACCCAACAAAAAAAAAAAAAATCAAGAAATCAGAGGATAATGAGAAGAAGAACTTCCAACACTCATGTATCCACCTGTCCACCGACGTTGGACGGTGACCGAATTCCAACACCACAACCCACCAAGATCATCCGATCCCACTCGCATCTTCAACGCAGATTCCCACGCTGAATCTTGAATGCAAAAATCACAAAGATCACCGACACTATGATCGGAAACTCAGTGCACTGGCACGGCGCATCAGACCGGCCCACTTCCGGCGATGCCGCCTGCGGTGCAGATGACTCCACATCATCATGCGATGCACTGACGGTGGTACAGGGACTGCCATACAGAGATGAGTTGAGGACGGACCCGATTCCGTGGACAGCGATCACACCGTTGCTGTATATGTCGGGATAGATGATAAGACTATCATCGACGGTGAAATTCGATCGGGTGTTGTTAGTGATGACGATCGTCTTGTTGGGAAGGAGAGTTGATATACGGGCGCCTATCTGGAACTGCTGCAGATCGTAGAAGGCGAACTGATGGGGGATGATGTGGTATTGGATGATTGACACGTCGATGACGGGTCTGAGAGATAGGTGGGCCAGGGCATCATCGCTCGGGATGAAGAGAGTGGCTGAGAGAGGGAAGGATGATGGATTTGCGCCGTGGAGGACGTTGGCCCAGCTTCCAAAATTGCCGGCGTTGATGAGCGCTTCGATGATGTTGCGTATCTGGGGCGGAGCGGTCCAGATGGCGGCACGTGTGGATGAGACGGCGGGGAGGGTTGTGAGGAGGAGGAAAAGGTAGAGGAGGGTTGAGGGAAGGGTGGAGATGGAAATTGCCATGGATGAATGCCTGCAAGATTAAGAGAACGAAGCGATGAATGAAGAAAAATGAAAAGAGGATGATGGACGGTGGAGATGAAAGATAGATCTTTGATTCTTTTACCTTTTGTCCTGGAGAGAGATTTCTTTGGAGAGCTTTCTTTCTTTCTTTCTTTGAGTGAGAGAGAGAGAGAGAGAGAGAGAGAGAGAGATTTCTTTGGAGAGCTTTCTTTCTTTGAGTGAGAGAGAGAGAGAGAGAGAGAGAGAGAGAGAGAGAGCGAGAGAGAGAGAGAGATTTCTTTGGAGAGCTTACTTTCTTTCTGAGAGAGAGAGAGAGAGAGAGAGAGAGAGATTTTAGTTGGTAGTTCGGGTTTCTGGGTCTTATAAACAGACCGGAATCGTTTGGGGGCACGTGTTTTATGTGGCGCCTAAAACAGCCAAGCTATATGGGTCCCACCATGTTGTATATGTGGAATCTACTCCGTTCATTAGGTGAAAAATATTATTTTGACCGTACTTGCAGAATATAGGTGGTATTAAAAACTCATATGGGCTATTCCAAAGGGAAAATGTAAAATTGTGAAAAAAAAAAAACTGCTGGGTTCGCAGCGTGTGGCACGGATTTAGCTGATTTTTGGTATTGGGACATAACATTGAAAGATGCAAACCATCGTGGCCCATTCATAAACTTAAGGTTGGTTTGCCATCCCTATTGCAAAGAGGCTAATCTGAGGTCACGATTTAGCTGATTTTTGGTATTGGGACGTAACATTGAGAATAAAATCTCACAGACGGAGTGGATTTTATACATACAATAAGATTTGGATTTTCTTCATTTTTTGGATCATGGCCTAAAATGATCTGTAAAAACAGATGGACAGTGTGGATTTAAGGAACATACATTACGTACGGTGGGCCTCCCAGTCAGGGATCCATCCTCCCAAGGCGCTCTCTAGTTGCACAGAAGATTCCAGTCCTGTAAGCTCTCTAGTTGCACAGAAGATTCCAGTCCTGTAATTTTGATTGCTTATATTGGGCATTTAGAAATTACTCAAAATTCGATTAATTCAAATTATTCTGTCCGAATTATGGCTTCAAGTTGGTATTATCCAACAATTACTCTTATTCGATTTTCTGACCATCGGAGCGGAGGACATTTTATTGGACAGTTAAAATGAAAAAATATACAATGGTCCTATTTAAACTAACATGAGTCCTATTTAAACAAACATGTGTCCAAGGATCAGAGGTTCGGATTTTTCAAATAATCTTATTTTTGTCCTGTGACTTAGAGACATTGGATTCCACAATGTACTCGGTTTTTCTCGACTTCGTATCTGAAATGTGTACACATTCTACGTTGCTGCATATCACGTGTCATTGGCCTTCGGAGTATTGAATAACTCCCACCTAGCAATCGGTTTTCCAACGGGGTGTTTTTTTTTTTTTTTTTTGTTTGTTTGTTTTACCACCAAAAGCTCTAGTGGATGCTTCTGCGTGGGGAAGCTAGATGGGTCTGCAGATATCTACCCGGTTCATCCGTTTTTCTATCTAATTTTAGGACATAAAATGAAAAATAGATAAATCTAAAACTCAAGAAGCCATGTAAGAGAAAAAAGTAGGCAAAGAAATGCTTACCATTGAAACCGGCTTAAGACCACCTTAATTATATGTCATTCAAACCATTATGATGTCATTACCAGTGAGATGAATTGAAAAAACTAAAAAACTTATTCTGGTGAAAGAACTTGTGTGGTTATACAAATGTTTCAATAGTGGTCGTTGAATCCATATTATTTCTTCTTCGGTGGCTCATTTGAGTTTTAGATCCACCTCATTTTTTTATCTCATATCTTAAAATGAACCAGCCAAAAATTCATTGTGAGCCCCTTATAGGGGTGTCAATGGGCCCGGCTCGATCCTTACAAATAAATTCTGGAATAGGCCCGCCCGATGCCCTGGCCCAAAACAATTCAAATTCCAGGCCGAGACCTACCCCAGCCTTGGCCCGTTGACAGCCTATCCCTTTAGCTTAGGAACTTCCCACCTCTTCGGTTTGTATATTGCTCCTCACTTTTCAGTTTGTACAAGTGGGGCCCACGATTTCACTGATCTAAACCATTTATTTGGTTGCTAACTCTTAGTTTGATGGCCCACATAGCGAAAACCCCAAAGATTGGAAGATTTATTATGTTTGGGGGATGATCAAATGTGTTTGATCTTGTCAGAATTGTCATACATTAGGGCTTTTTGGGGGCCAACGTGATTCGAATTCCCGTCTAACCTGTCCATTTTATGCCTCCTCCAATTTTAGGGCAAGATAACAAGTTCTAGCTCATATATAAGTTGGATCACACCAAAGGAAACAATGGGAGACATTTGGGAGGGAAAGCGATATGTCCACCGTATTCATTTTCACATGGAATATGGGGTTTGAATGTTTAATCAAACCCATTAATTATTTTGGCTCTATCAAGATGATGAAACACACTTAAACTCAAGCCATTAGAAATTTTAGGTGGGCTCTTATATGTGAATTTATGGGTTTTAAGCATGATCGTGCATTGCTTCATGTGGTGTGTCCCACCTAAGTTTTTTTTTAATTATAAGAATGATGTTTGGGATGTACGTGCCCACAAGAGGCACACCCGAATCACATCTGGATTCAACATACGCATATAAGCATGGCATCATCCCCTATAATATTTATTTGGTCATTTTATCTTTGAATATGAACAGTTCTACCCATTTTAGGCACCTTACCCCAGCCCGACAACTTGATCGAAAACCATAAGCCTAATTTAAATTCTAGTCCAAACCTTAAACCAAATTCAAATCCTAAACCCAATTAAAACCCTAAATCTAATCCTAACCAAAAGTCAAAACCTAGTAAACCCAGTCAACCAAACCTAACTAAACCCTAACTCTAGAACTAAAAAAATCGAAAGCCTAACCCTATGAAAAACCAAGTCAAAACCCGTTCAAAGCACTGAGTGAGCTCACCGAGTCGACTCACATGGTCAACCTACCCATCGAACTCACCTTGTCAAACCAAGCCCAAAATCCATCTTGAACCAATCACATAGAGCCAAGCTGATGTAGAGCGGGTCGCAAACAGTTACATGTCCAAGCCAAGCACTAGTAGGATCAAAAAGGCCCTAAATTGATTTTATGAATTACTACGTATATTAGAATTTATTTACATTTTTTGCTTTCTTTCCTGTGGATTTCTTCGTGAGGAGATCTAGTTATCCTCATCACGTTCATCCTCAATCCGGGGCCCATTCAAAATCTACCATCGACCTTAAATCGGGCGTATCTTGCAATCCAGAATGAGTTATCTGACATAAAATATATGATTTTGGGGTAAAACGAGCTACTTTAGCCAACCAACCTAGCTACGTGGGGTTGCGACGCCAAGAATTACCAAAAATTGGGAGCGCTATAAAAAGCCCTCCCCCCTGGATCGACGGTCGTTTCCTGCCTTTAATTTCAATTTTACTATAAATAGTAAGTTTTAGTTTGATTATAACTCTTCATCCGTATGGGCTTTAGGAGTTGCGCCCAATGTGAAAAGATCTTAGAATAATTAGGAGAACGGTTTGGTGAAGCCAAATAGGACACTTACTATTTTTGGCCGATAACCTTGCGCACTAGTAGACATCACGAGCTTAGGATAATTAGGCCTATAAATAGTAAGTTTACTATTTATAAGTAAGTCGCGTAATTCTAGGAGTTGTAGTTGTAGTTTGATTCGATTTCTTTTCCATTGCTTGGTACCCCTATTTAAAGGGTTGTGAACTCTTTTATTCATTCATTTTTATGAATTAAATTAATCAGTTTTGAATTTATTAGAATTTATTTCTATTTTTTGCTTTCTTTCCTTGTGGATTCGAGAAGTCTCTGTGAGGAGTCCAGAGAAGCTCCGTAGATTTGGAGTAGTTATCCTCATCACGTTCATCCCTGCGTCACAAGCCCATTCAAAATCTGGAACAAACAGCAATACAACATCCCTGAAGGCAGAGCCTCCACACATATAAGGGAGCTCACTTGCCCAAGCAGGAGATCTCGTGTGGCACCGGCGGCTCCCTGGGAGTTGCCAGCCATGGGGCAGGTTTCCTACCTTAGAAGGAGTCTTGTACGTGTGCAATCTCTCCCCTTACAACCTATGAACATGTGGCATTATGAATTAACTTTGATGCATTACTCCTTGACCAAAATTACAATCCATGCCATCCAATCCAACTTATGAAATCTTACCATGTTGCAATCTTGAATCCCAATTATCTGAGCCTTTCCTAACCTCAAACTTTGCAAGAATTACCAAAAATCGGTTTGGGAGGTTATCTCCCATTCCCATTTGGATCATCTAGAAGAGTCTAAAAAACCCTAATCATCCTCAAGCATAACCAGAAAACTTATAAAGCCTTTAGTCATCTTTGCCAAACGGATTAGCATGTAAATCGATTACACTTAAGGGCGTAACTGAAGATATAATTCCATTGACTTTAGCTATTCATTAAACACCTTGGGATCCCATTGACTTAAGGGCGTAACTCAAGATTGGTGGTATGATATTGACGAAGACTTGCAACGATGTGGCTTTCCTCTCCTAAGTAATTGGGAGGAAATGAAAGTGAGATTGAAGTAGAAGTTTCTGCCAATCGATTATGAGATTACTTCTTTCCAAAAGCTTCTTACGTTTCAACAAGACAATCTAACTATGGAAGAATACACACAACATTATTATGTTCATTGTTGCGTAATGGAGACTAGAAAGCAATAAGTGGTGTGTTATTACAATGGACTATGGTTCGACATTTAAAGAGAACTGGTGATCGTTCGGCTCAATAGTGTAGACGAAGCGTATTAGATGGCCCGAAAAGTGCATGAGCAGAAATTGGTAATAAGATGTAATAGCCCTCAAGTCAAAGGCTATACATCCACTCGTCTTATTGTTAGAGACTCCACAACCCGTTTACAACCAATTGCGCCATGTGGACAGAACTTTGGCTTAATCTTCTTTCCCAAACCAGTGACACAAAGGGAAAATCCCACGACTCAAGAGAGGTCCGCTAACACTTGCTTCAAGTGTGGCGATCGTGGACATTATGCAACGGAGTGTCCTCCTAATTTTTGGTTTTATGAGAGATAAAAGGATAAATGGTGCAAAGAAAACTTCATTGTAGACCAAGTGGAAGGTGAACATGAAAGCGATCTAGAAGATGGCGATCAGGAACTTGAGGAAGGCCTATACAACCTCAAAGAAAAATTATCATTGGTGGTCTAAAGGATTCTGATGGTACCAAAAGATGAGGCTTAAGAATACAGGTTGAGAAAAGTCAATATCTTCCATACATTAGTATCTTATGATGGAAAGGCTATCAAGGTCATTATTAATGGAGGCAACAATATGAACCTGGTCTCAAAAAGCATAGTAAAGAAGTTAAAGTTGAAACCTCACAAGCATCCCAAATCATATAAGATTGCGTAGGTGAATGACATGTTCATTCCCATGATCAAAGGGGTGCTTAGTAAACTTCTCCCTAGGTCATCGGGAACTTGAGGAAGGCCTATACAACCTCAAAGAAGATCTCCTACTTAAAGGATTCATTGATTACCAAAAGATGTTGACTCCTTATGATGGAAAGGCTATCAAGGTCATTATTAATGGAGGCAACAATATGAACCTGGTCTCAAAAGCATAGTAAAGTTAAAGTTGAAACCTCACAAGCATCCCAAATCATATAAGATTAGTGAACTCCCTTATACGTGCGGAGGCTCTGCAGGGATGTTGTATTGTCATTTGCTCCAGATTTCGAATGGGCTTGGATCTATGTGCTTGGTTCAAGATGGATTTTGGGCTTGGTTTGACAAGGTGAGTTGGATGGGTAGGTTGATCACGTGAGTTGACTTGGTGAGCTGACTCAGTGCTTTGATTGGGTTTTGACTTGGTTTTTCCTAGGATTAGGCTTTCGATTTTTTTAGTTCTAGGGTTAGGGTTTAGTTAGGTTTGATTAACTAGGTTGACTGAGTTTTGGCTTTGGGGTTAGGATCAAATTTAGGGTTTGGATTGGGTTTAAGGTTTGGATTAGGTTTAAGATTTGGATTAGGTTTAGGGTTTTCGATCAAGTTGTCAAGCTGGGTAAGGTGCCTACAATGGGCTAAATTGTTCATATTCAAAGATAAAATGACCAAATATTATAGGGGATGATGCCATGCTGATGTGTATGTTGAATCCGAATGTGATTCGGGTGTGCCTCTTGTGGGCACGTACATCCCAAACATCATTCTTATAATAAAAAACTTAAAGTGGGACACCACATGAAGCAATGCACAAACATGCTTAAAACCCATAAATTCACATATGAGAGCCCACCTAAATTTTTTAATGGCTTGAGTTTAGGTGTGTTTTGTCATCTCGATAGAGCCAAAATAATTAATGGGTTTGATTAAACATTCAGACCCCATATTCCATGTGAAAATGAATACGGTGGGCATTTCGCTTTCCATCCCAAATGTCTCCCATTGTTTCCTTTGGTTTGATTCGACTTATATATGAGCTAGATCTTGGTATCTTGCTGTAAATTTGGAGGACGCATAAAATAGACAGGTTGGATGGGAATATGAATCACGGTGGCACCCACAAAGCCCTAAAGTACGACAATTACCACAAGATCAGACTCATTTGATCATCCTACAAATGTAATAAATCTTTTGGTTTTTGGGGTTTTCAGTATGTGTGCCATCAACTGAGAGTTAACGACCAAATCAATGATTTAGATTAGTGAAATCGTTGGCCCCACTTGTATAAACTGAAAATTGAGCAGCACTATACAAATCACGTAAGTGAGAAAAAAGAGACATGGATTGCATGCTAGAGGCTTTTGCAGCTGGGAAGAGAAGATGGGTTTAAGTGAGATGAAATTAGTAAAACGTAATAATTATATATATAGTGTCAGGGATTGTTGTGTAATCCCATGGCTTGGAGGCCATCCCACTTCATGCTTGGAAGAGTAGACATGAAAATGGGCAGGTCTGGAATGGAAACAGATTGGGTGCTCACTCTGTAACAACCCGTGGGTGCTCTGTGAGCCCACTATGATATATGTGTTTCATCCATGCTGTCCACCCATTCTTCCATATCATTTTATGGTATGAGCCCAAAAATGAGTTTGATCCAAATCTCAAGTGGACTGCACAGTGCTGATTGAACGGCCACCGTTAAAAACTTCTTGGGGGCCACAAAAGTTCCTATATCAAGCTGATATATATTTTTTCCCTTCATCCAAGTCTTTATGGCCTAGTCAACTGTTTAGATGTCAAATAACCATTACAGTCGGCCCCATGAGGTTTTTAATGGTGGAATTCAATCACTACTGATTTCCCATGGTGTGGTCCACCTGAGATTATATATACTTCACTTTTAGGATCAAGCCCTAAAATTATATTTCAAAATGGATGGACGGCATGGATAAAACACATACATCATGGTGGGGTCCACCACCGCCCTGTTGTTGTGCATTGACGTCACCCAGTTATGTGGACCCCATTATGATGCATGTGTTATATCCACACCATCCATTTGTTTTGCAACATCATTTTATGCGATGGGCCCAAAATTGAGATGGATCTAGAGTTTATATGGACCACACCACATAAATCAATGGTATGGTAACGCCCAAATAAAACCAAAGTAGGATTGCAGAAATCCTTTTCTAGGTGCCGATTCCAAGAAATTAAGGGTTTCACAACCCATACCTGATGTGAGTCCCAAATAGGACATTGCAATGATCCATGAGATCTTAAAACCTACTCCCACCTAATTACCTTTACACTTATGCACCAAAGGCCTCCTAAAGGAGCAGGTGGATCAATGAGCCACGCCCAGGGTAGGTCTTGGCCTGGTATTTGAATTGTTTTGTCACGCACTGCTATCAAAATTCTATTTTTTTAAGGATTAAGGCAGGCCCATTGACACCCCTATCAAGGGTCCCACAATGATGTTGGTTAGAAATTCACCACGTTCATCTAATTTGTTTATTCATTTTAAGATATGGGACAAAAAATAAGATGGATGTAAGCTCAAATGAACTATAAGAGAGGAAATAATATGGATTTAACAACAGTATTGAAACATTTGTATAGCCGCACAAGTTTTTTCATCAGGTTAAGTTTTTAGTTTTTTCAGTGCATCTCGCTAATAATGACATTATAACTGTTTGGATGACGTATAAACATCAAGGTGGCTCCAGGAAGGTTTCAACTATTAGTATCTAAGTCTCCACATTTTCTCTTCCATGGACTCCTTGAGTTTTGGATTGACTTTTTTTTTTTTTTTTTTGTTTTGGTTCCTATACTAAAATGAGAAAAAAGAAAAAAAAAAAAAAAAAGATTTCTCGCAAACATGACTCACCTAGCTTCCCCACGCATAAAAATCCTCCAGAGCCTTTTGGCAGGGAATCGGTGTCCCGAAAATAAATAAATAAATAAATAAAAAGCGGAGAGAATAAAAACCGTTGAAAACCGATTGGCGGGAGTTATTCGATTCTCCGGCGCTTGCATATGATATGCAGTCACGTAGAAAGTGCACACGTTTCAGATATGAACTGAAGATAAACCGACTACATCGTGGAATCCAGTGTCTCTAAGTCATTGGACAAAAATAAGATTATTTGTAAAATCCCAACTCCTGATCCTTGGACACATGTTTGTTTAAGTAGGACCATTGAATATTTTTCATTTTAACCGTCCAATAAAATATCCTCTGATCCAATGGTCAGAAAATCGAATAAGAGTAATTGTTGAATAATCATACATATGAACTTGAATCCATAATTCGGACAGAATAAATTGAATTAATCGAATTACACGTGTGCAATTCCGAGTAATTTCTAAATGCCCGCGTATAATCAATCACAATGCAGGACTGGAATCCTCTGCAACAAGAGGGCCTTGGGTGGATGGATCCCTGACCGTGAGACACGCCGTGATGTATGTTCCTAACATCCACACCGTCCATCCGTTTTTACAGCTCATTTTAGGACATGATCCAGAAAATGAAGCAGATCCAAATCTCAGTTGGACCACACGGAAAACAGTGGTGCTTAAAAACTTCTTGTAGGCCACAAAAGTTTTGGATCAAGCTGATATTTGAATGGTCCCTTAATCCAGGTCTTTGTGACATTATCAACAGATTGGATGGAAATAAACATTCTGGTGGCGACCAAGAATTTTTTAATGGTGAGTATTCAATCACTACTGTTTAGTGTGTTGTGGGCCACCTAAGATTTTGATATTATTTATTTTTTGTATAGTTCTTTAAAATGTTCTTTAAAAACGTATGGACGGAATGGATGTAAGTCACATAAATTATGGTGGTCCCCACAGTCAGGGATCCACTGCACTTCACACCTCTCTCCAACCCAATCTGTGGGGCCCACTATATTGTATGTATAAAATCCACTCCGTCTATGAGATTTTATTCTCAATGTTATGTCCAAATCCCAAAAATCAGCTAAATCCTGACCTCATATTAGCCTCTTCGCAATAGGGATGGCACACCAACCTTAAGTTCATGAATGGGCCACGATGGTTTGCATCTTTCATCGAACCCGTTAATCAGGTTCACATCACCATTTCTAAGAAAACACTTAAAAATAATACTAACAAAAACTCATCCGTGCCACACGTTTTGAACTCAGCAGTTTTTTTTTTCACAATTTTACATTTTCCCTTTGGAGTAGCCTATATGAGTTTTTAATACCACCTATATTCTGCAAGTACGGTCAAAATAATATTTTTCACCTAATGAACGGAGTAGATTTACATATACAACATGGTGGGACCCATATAGCTTGGCTGTTTTAGGCGTCACATAAAACACGTGCCCCCAAACGATTCCGGTCTGTTTATAAGACCCAAAAACCCGAACTCCCAACTAAAAAGTCTCTCTCGCTCTCTCTCTCTCTCTCTCTCTCTCACTCACTCAAAGAAAGAAAGAAAGAAAGCTCTCCAAAGAAATCTCTCTCTCTCTCTCGCTCTCTCTCTCTCTCTCTCTCTCTCTCTCTCACTCAAAGAAAGAAAGAAAGAAAGATTTCAAGAAATCTCTCTCTCTCTCGCTCTCTCTCTCTCACTCAAAGAAAGAAAGAAAGAAAGCTCTCCAAAGAAATCTCTCTGCAAGACAAAAGGTAAAAGAATCAAAGATCCATCTTTCCTCTCCACCGTCCATCATCCTCTTTTGATTTTTCTTCATTCATCTCTTCGTTCTCTTAATCTTGCAGGCATTCCTCCATGGCAATTTCCATCTCCACCCCTCCCTCAACCCTCCTCTACCTTTTCCTCCTCCTCACAACCCTCCCCGCCGTCTCATCCACACGTGCCGCCATCTGGACCGCTCCGCCCCAGATACGCAATATCATCGAAGCGCTCATCAACGCCGGCAATTTTGGAAGCTGGGCCAACGTCCTCCACGGCGCAAATCCATCATCCTTCCCTCTGGCAGCCACTCTCTTCATCCCGAGCGATGATGCCCTGGCCCACCTATCTCTCAGACCCGTCATCGACGTGTCAATCATCCAATACCACATCATCCCCCATCAGTTCGCCTTCTACGATCTGCAGCAGTTCCAGATAGGCGCCCGTATATCAACTCTCCTTCCCAACAAGACGATCATCATCACTAACAACACCCGATCGAATTTCACCGTCGATGATAGTCTTATCATCTATCCCGACATATTCAACAACGGTGTGATCGCTGTCCACGGAATCGGGTCCGTCCTCAACTCATCTCTGTATGGCAGTCCCTGTACCACCGTCAGTGCATCGCATGATGATTTGGAGTCATCTGCACCGCAGGCGGCATCGCCGGAAGTGGGCCGGTCTGATGCACCGTGCCAGTGCACTGAGTTTCCAATCATAGTGTCGGTGATCTTTGTGATTTTTGCATTCAAGATTCTGCGTGGGAATCTGCGTTAAAGATGCGAGTGGGATCGGATGTTCTTGGTGGGTTGTGGTGTTGGAATTCGGTCACCATTCAACGTCGGTGGAGAGGTGGATACATGAGTGTTGGAAGTTCTTCTTCTCATTATCCTCTGATTTCTTGATTTTTTTTTTGTTAGGTGATGTTGTGGGAGATCTGTTGTTATTGTTTTCTTGATTCAAGGTTCGTTGAAGAATTCTTTTTGTATATAACTGTTTTTTTTTTTTTAATAATGTTTGCATGATTTCTGCGGGAGAATTTGAGGTAGAGCGTAAAACACCCAATGTATGTGGGGCCCACCATGTTGTCTATGTAAATCCAGTCCGTTCATCAGGGGAGAACAAAGGGTGGAATGGGCTGGGTAACCGGCCCGACCCAAAGATCCAGACCCGATGTTGGATCTACTAGCTTCGGTTGTGGGCCGGGATTAGGCATTCCATCAAGATGTAGACCATTGGTTTCATACATCTGTACGTATGTGGTCAGTTGATTAATGGATAGATTAGAAACATTCAAGTGGGAAAAAAAATTATCTTTTTCGGGCTCTAGCTCGGGTCTCGGATCTCGGATCTCTGGTCTCAAGTATTGAACCGGCCAGGCCCACTGCTGCCCTACTGAAATCCCTTATTTGAACCGTACGTACAAAATATCAGCTCCATGTAAAACTGTTCTTTAAACCTTTTGAGTTCACGCAGTGGGACCCACCTGATTTTTTTATGGATTTTTTTTTTTTTTTTTTTTTGAAATATGTTCATTTCATCCCTGTGATTACACATAGTTAGCAGGTTTGATGAAAGAAACACACTATGGTGGTCCACATAGAAACCTATGCTTGATATCACAACCCTAATTTTCCTTGTTGTGTGTGGTCCATCAGAGTTGTAGATCTGGCTGATTTGCACTGGGCCTAAAATAGTGGATATATCCTGATGGATGGAGTGGATTTTTCATATAAAACAGAGCTGGTGTGTTTTACACCTGCACGATAGGTGTTGTAGAGGATCATACCGGTTCCAGAGAAAGGTTGTGATTCGAGATGGCTCCTCACGTGTGGGGTACAACACATGTCATTGAGCCAGGCAGATGGCACACGTGTCAGATATCCTGTCCGTTCATCAAGTAGTACACACTGTAAGCATCCATATGCTAAAAATAAGGATATATAGTACACTAACCTACAGCCGGCTGTATGCTAACTTAGCTGTCAGATTTCCTACACAATTGTCACACGTGACATCTGGCTCGTGCCAAAGTTGGGCCAAACGGTGAAGATCAGCTGTCCCAAAAATCAGGCCGTTCATTGTATCAGATCGTTGACCCATCTTCAAAATCCTCACACACAAAAGCGCACACGTGGCACATTATCGGGTAGTGTACGTGTCCCGTCCACATGGAATGTAGACCGTTGGCCATCATTTTTGGAGCTGTGGGCCGGGCTTGATCTTCATACTTATGCAGCTCACTTGATATATGTGCCAGTTCAGGACATGGAACATTCGCTGCCATGAACAGCCCAGATCTCACCCACGTGTGGTACAGAATTCCTAAATAATAACTAATTGAAGCTAGGGTGTCTGAAATTGGTATTTCTCACATTTTACAGCTCAAAACGGCTACTTAAAATATGGTATCTCAGTAACTTTTCACAACGTACAGAATTTCTAAATAATAACTAATTGAAAATAAAAATAAAAATCGTATAACTATACAGAGGCTTGCTAATTCCACACGTGTGGAGTCTTGCCATCCGTGCACAGACACACGTGTCAATATGGAACAGGTTTGTGAGATCTGAACTCTCCATCTGGTTGAAAATAATGCTTAGATCTCCTACCTCAAAAAGTGGACAGTTCCATGACTTAAGTGGGCCACAATGTTTGAAGTAAATTGATGGTAAAACCCATTTGTTTTAGCATGCTGTGGGCCACTTGAGGGGTGGAATGGTCTGATTTTGTATGGCAGAAGATCTAAAAGTGTAGCTCAACTGATGAAAAGATCTGATCTGATCTGATCTCACACGTGATCCATATTGGCACTTGTGCCCGTCTACGCAACACGCGTGTGGAATTAGCAAACCTCTCATTATACAACGAGAAAAAATAAAAATGGTTTTCCTACTTTTTTCAGAAAAATCTGTTGGTTTATCTTCTCAGACAGCAATCAGACGACGGAGATGATTGCACAGCGCATGAACTTTCTCCTCTGAGAAACGAAAGCACCTGGAAAAAAAAAAAAGCAAAAAAAAATAATATCAATGGACGGTCCTGATCGTCAACCAATTGGGCCCACTATATATATGACAAGACTCCATTATAGGGGTTGGCAATCATGGTTTTAAGACTCGGATTAGTTGGATGTGACTCATCCCAGTCGACTCGGACTCGGTCAGACTCAAGTCACCCAGGGATTCACACCGTGTGACGGACATCCATCCCATTAATCAAATGCACTCTACTATGGTGGGCCACCAGGCTAAAAATCACGCCAATCTATGGCTTAGATGGGCCACACCATAGATAACAGTTGAAAGTGGACAGCCACTCATTAAAACCTTCATGATCGTTTATAGGGGATATTGAGATGTAGTTTAGACATCCAGCCCATCCATTGTCTACCACTTGGATGAGAGGTCACACCATATTTCAGCCATATCCAAAACTGAGGTGGGCCCAACAAGTGCTTTTAGATGTTTTAGTTATGATTTCACACAATTTCAAATGGTGTGGCCCACTTGAGTGTGTTTGAGAAATCTCTCAAATGCACCAAATGCATGGTGTAGATGTATGATACACATCATAGTGGGGCCTGCTCTCATGAGGTGGACCTAGTAGTACCATTTCCTATATATGTGTAGAAAGTGTGGAGTAATTGAGAGGTTAGGCATAATTTTAAACTCATTTTTCTCATTCTAAAAATTTCGGCCGAGTCATGACCGGCTAAGTTAGGTTAATAGAGCCCAACATATTACAATTGAATGAGTCCGGCAAGTCAGGCTTAAGTGATGAGTTTTAAATGGGTTGGGTTGAGTTAGCGGGTAATAGATTATGAGCCAGGAATCTTGACCCATTTGATAGATGAATTGGGGTTGGGCTGATCAAATCAGCCTATTTTCACCCCCACAGGAGTGCAATTTTGACCTAAAATGGTAACAACCCTCTTGGTGTACCTAGGGTGCATTTGGTTGCACCAAATATCATGATGTTTGAATTTCAGATATGATAATCTTTGGTGCAACCAAACATACCCCTAATTATATCATAAATATTAATTTTGAATTGAATTGCAGTAAGTAGATTGGTGTCAAATTGCAATTATGGGGCTTTTAAGTTGTGCTTGAAAGGATTGCAGTTGGAGCATGAGAGTAGCTTATTATGAATATTGAAAATGTTTGCAGTTTGTCATTCCTTTAATTTAATTGTGTATCCAAACGAACAACTGATATCCAACTCCATAAGAATAGTTTTGAGCAGTACCGAGCTTTTGCTTGATATTAGTTTGCCAAAGGATGAGAGATCCCTCAGTTTAGGAGCTGCCTGGATGAGTAGTCTGGATAGCAATCTTAGCAGGCTCAGCCAACCGACGAGGCTCGATGCAAAGTTCGGTACAGGTGAGCCTGACTCGAAGACATCCAAGACAAAATCACAGTAAGCTCGATTCGGACAGTCCTCGATTGGAGTGAGCTCTGCTTGGACGGTCCTCAGCCAATTAGCAAGGCTAAATCAACTCCAATAACGCATGATGGGAGTAATATCCGGTGCACAACCTTATTGTATGTCTCGCCTAATGGCTAAGATTGTGCTTATAATGGTGGACCACAACCCCTACGAACATTATAAATGAGGAGCCCACTCGTAAGGACAGGTACGCAAAATCTCTCACCCAAAATCCCTCTACACTACTAACCTAGATTTCTAGCCTGACTTTGACATTGGAAGGTCCCCTGCTCTAGCCAATGTCTCCATTGCCTTTCTCCCATTGTGCAAGTGCTCAGAAGATCAGCAACTTGGTGACGGTGAATCAGATTTTTATATCAACAGGTAGAATGGTTAGAAAGGAGAAATATTTATCATTCTCTTGTATAATAGAGTAGATTAGGGGTTCTATTCAAGTTATATATCATCGCAAGACTAACGTGATATGTCAATCCATTTTAAGATGACTTTCGCTACTTTGATGTTCACATGACTGGACACCATATACAACCACTACCGACATATACAGAATAGTAAGTAAGCTTACTTGAGTCATGGTAGGTCTGGAGAGTGGTCTAGTTCTAGTACATTGAGTCGCGACGGACACTACTCTGTACATTTCAAACATGTCGAGTTCCTCCATCTCCTCGTCCAGCAGCTCATGGAACGCACCTTGTAATAACAGAGGCCGAGCCTGCACATGTGCCACACACAAATTCATTTATGTCATTTGTCGTCGATCGATAGTCACACTGACTTGAACCAACCTGTTCAGTCCCGAGTCAAGTCACGACTCACCTGAGTCAGAGGGTGACTCGACTGAGCCAGTTCGAGTCAGTCCGAGTCAAGCACATTTGGGGACTCAAATGAATGCGAGTTCCCATATGTTCGAGGAATGTGGGGCCCACCGTGACTTCATGTGTCATCCAAACCGTCTAACCGCATCATCCAATGTTAGTTGTAGGACCCACAACTCAGCCTAATCCAAAACTCAGGTTGCATGGAGCAATGAGAGGGGGATAACACCCATAGAAATTTTCAGATGGAGTGAGGGGATCAACGTGGTTGTCTGTATGGCATCCAATCCATTCATTGGACGTGTCCCATCAGGAAGAAGGGAAAACCCATCAGGCAGTTTCATAATTCCAGTGGAAAACTCCATAGGAGTTTACAGGTATTAGTCGTGATTTTGAATTGTTCACTGTTCTTTGACCCACCTGAGTTATGGATCTGCCTAATATTTGGGATGTACAGTGATAATGAGACGATGAACCTAATGAACGGTTTGGATTTCACATAAACATAATGGTAAGTCCCAAAAAAACTCAAACATCAGGGATCCCATATGATCTTTCGATGTGAACGGTGCAGAGCTTCGAAATGGAAATTGGATGCACGTGTATAGCTTTGCTATTCACACATGCATGTGGCCACATGTGGAAAAGTGGCAGTTCATCTGAGCCATCTGTATCAGATGGGACCCACATGTAGATAATTTGGCAAAAAACTCAGGCCGTTTATTTACTTGATAGGCCACACATGAACGGAAAGTACAAATCTGTACATGAATGGCCTATCGGATAGTTGAATAGCATAAATCTTCTCCAGATCATCCATACAGTGGGTCCCACCTGATACAACGGTTAGGATGCCCTACGCACGTATGATGGCAACATATGCTAACTGGCATGCGTGTGAGAATCAGAGCCATCCATTAGATGGCCCCACGTGAAGATGACCGGCCCAAAATTCAGGGATTGGACAACATCTTTTCAGTTCTTTATTATTATAATTATTATTATTACATCTGTGGAAACCTGTCCAGTTGGGTGGACTGGTTTTTGGACTATTTCATCTTTGTGGTGGCCCACCTGATGAACCCACGCCTCCCAAGCATTCATAATGCTACAAATTTAATAAGATTGTGATTTAAGCTGGCCAAACAGTCGATAAGACAAGAAAAGCTGAATTATTATTATTTATTTAAATTGAGAATTTATTGTTTTTAATTATATAAAATTGTAATTAGAAAAAATTTGCATGGCAAGCTGAACCCTTAATAAAAATAAAGTACAAAAAGCATGGTTATGTTAAAAATTCAACGGTTGTGATTATACTGACCCAGTTGACCAGCTGATCATCTTCTTCAGGCATGGGCCTCCGACAAAATAACCTCAAGAGCAGTACTCCAAAAGTGAACACGTCCGACTTTATCAGGGTGATCGAGTCATGGTCTGAAGATGTATCATGCCAACACCTTAAATAAGAAAACCCACTTAGTAAAATGTGATTCGTTAGAAAAAAGAAAAGAAAAGAAAAAAGATCAGAAGTATGGGTCCCATGTTTTGTGTATGACATTCAATTTATCTAATATGATTGTAAATTGGGGCAGTAGTAGGAAGCTCGTTGGCCGGTTGCTTGTGGGCCCCACAATGATATGTGTTTTATCCACGCTGTACTTCAATTTTGGATCATTATACTAGAGCATGAGCCCAGACATGAAGCAACTCCAAATCTCAGGTGGACTGCACCGTAAGAAAATAGTGGTAATTGAACGCTCACTGGCAAAAAATTTTTAGATAACAAAATCATGGACGAAGGGAAAATAGATAATATTTATTTTCTATTTAACTTATTGATTAGATAACAAAATCATGGACGAAGGGAAAATTGAAATATTAGTTTGATCCAAAAGGTTTGACTCCTAATAAGTTTTTAACGGTGGGCATCCAATCACCATTGTTTCCTTTGATGTGGTTCACCTAAGATTTTGATATATTTTATTTTGGGACTCATAGGCTAAAATGATATGAAAAAAAATGAATGGACAGTTAAAGAAGGAAAAAATAACAAACACGATACTAGAAAACAGTATTGATGTAGGTTGTTAGATTATTCTGGTTTGGATTTTTATTTTATTTTTCCTTTCAAATGTTCCATCCAAGCCGTGAATCAATGGACCGATGGCTCATTTCACCCAACCATGGCGCCAGGGCCTGGCTTTGGTGGGTCCCAGACTCAGGCCATTATAATATATGTACCTTACATCCACACTGTCCACCCATCTTTACGTATTCATTTTAGGGCATGATTTCAAAAAATGAAGCAGATTCAAATCTTGGGAGACCACACCATAGGAAACGCTTCTTGTGGGCCACAAAACTTTTGGATCAAGCTAATACTTGTGTGGTTCCTTCATCCAGGTCCTTGTGATCTTATCAACAGGTTGGGTGGAAAATAAACATTCCAGCGGCCCCTAAGAAGTTTTTAATGTGGTCCACTTAAGATTTGGATTTGCTTCAGTTTTGGAATCATGCCCTAAAAATAAGCTGTCAAAGGATGGACGGCGTGGATGTAAGGCACATACATCACGGTGGGCCCCACAGTCAGAGATCCACCAACCCCGGGTCCACCCCGATGCAGCTAGCGACTCGGTTGAGTTCACCCAACTTAGCCTAACCGGCCCTCACTCAACGAGTCGTTCCGAGTCACTGAGTCCTGTAAGACCAGCTGGTAGAGCTCGGCCTGCCAGCTGTCACTTCCTTTTGGAAGCCGCTGGCCATCCATTGGAGGGGTTCGCACTTGGGATTGTTCAACCAATCTGGTTTTGGGGCTGTGATATATCACAGTGGGATCCACAACTTGGTTTACATGTGTACAAATTTCTCAGTGCCTGTGTATCAAGAGCCATATCATCCCGAGTATCAAATCACAAAACATTGATACTCTTGCAGAGTGAAGGTTACGCATGCACATAGAAATTCCGTACACAACTCGAACTAAACCATCCAAATGGCGGGACCCACTTCAGATAGATCTTGAACCATAAAGAACGACTAACTGCTCCCATTCGAAGATTGATGGACATCTAATGGACGGTTTAAATGAAAAATATTGAACGGTCCAATTTCTGAAAACAAATGTCCATTAATCAAAGGTTAACATCATTCAATTAATCTGATTTTTGTGCTATTCACAATTCACAATGCGTCCCATGATTTGGACGGTTTAATTTGAATTACACGTGTGCCACGTGTACGAAATTTCAATTGTAAGTGTAGGAAATAAGTCCTATACTAATAATACTGCAAACCTGTAGCTAGTATCGCCCATCGCCATTTGTTCCAATTTGAGCCATCTTGTACGTCCAAAGCCAGATAGCTATCCAATCACAAAAAAAAAACGAAGAGAGACCCAGATCAGAGCTAATAGGCCCGAATGGGCTTGATTCAGGCCCAGAAGTGGGTGGGCTGGGCCTTTTAAAGCATTGATTTTGCATGGCCATGGCCCGGGCCATTGCCAGCCGTACATATAAGGATTTCAGAAGAGATTGTAATCAGATCTTCACCAGTGGTTTGTGGTCACGTCCCAAGTACACATTCCACGGCTGTAGATCGCCATGCACAACGGGCCCACCAGGACATTCTTCATGCATGTATCGGATGACTCGAGCAGTTTCAATCGCAACCGTCATCCTTTCCGGGCAAGTCAATCCGGCCGGTCTTTCCTTCGTGTCTGTTGTGTGATCAAAGGGTGAGAGAGAGAGAGAGAGAGAGAGAGAGTACGGTTATGATCATAATTTCAAGGTCCATTCCTACTGGGCCTATGATATGGACGGTCAACATTGCGGTGACGTGTACCATACGGAAGCAGATTGTCTGTGATCACGGGCACATAGATATTACTGTTCCCGGGTCTGTGTGCGGCCTACAAAGATGTCCTTGTAAAATCCACTGCGTCCATCTGTTTTGACAGACCATAATGGGACACGATTCTAAAAATCAGGCAGACCCAAAACTCATGTGGGCCATACCACACAAAATAGTAGGAATTGAATGCCTGACTGTGAAGGTCTTGTATCAGGATTATATTTATTCCTACAATTTATCTGAGTGGTAATAACCATGTGAACGATTTGGATGGCATAAACATTATGGTCAGCTCCAGGAAGGTTTCAACGGTGGATGCTTCTGTTTCCACTGTTTGGATGCTTCTGTTTTCACTGTTTCATTGGTGTTGCGCACCTGAGTTTTGGATCTGCCTAATTTTTTTAAATTCTGTCTCAAAATAGATGAACGGAGTGGATTTATCACAAACATCTCTATGCCCCACACACCCCTGAGAACTGGTAAGTCACAGGAAATTTGGTTAGGTAGAAAATGTTGAAATTGTCGTGCTTGCCACAAACAGAAAAGGAAAAAATATGTTTGTTTCAATATGATTGGGCCAATATTTAATGTAGTAGTGCTGACAATGTTTATGATGATGTGGACCAGTCACAATGCAAGAAAAAAAAAAACCTTAATTGATGCAGAGAAACTCTGAAAAATCTAGTCTCTCCCTTGATTCATGGATGATTCTATTTTGTGGGCCCACTAGAAAATGTTGTTAAATCTGGAAGTGGACCCACTCCATTCACTTATCATATCTAAAAATATCCAGTCCAGCGCGAGTGGACAGGTCTAAAAATGGGTCATTGTTGGTCGGGTCTAGCCATCCTAGCCCATCGACGGCACGGAGAGAGAGGGAGAGAGAGATTTTCTTTTAAATATCAAAACTCGGTCGAGTTGACTCAGTTTTAGACAGCTAAAAGAGTCAACAGACTGAAACAGGACCAAAACAGAACGAGTCAGGTCTAGCCCATAGAGAAAGAGAGAGAGGTTGCACTCACGACTCAAATACTGGTCCAAGGTCTCTAAGGTCCCTTCTCCTGTATACTGATACACCAAAGCCGAACCATCCAAACTCTCATGATAACCCATAGGTGCCAAAATATTTCTATGTGACATGAGCCATGCAACTCTCTTTTCACCCTCCACCATACCGTCCGTCTCACCGTCAAACCGTTTCACCATAACATTCATGCCCGACGGCTCACGTAGAAATCCCTTATACAAGTCGAATTCTCCACGTTCACATCGCCATGCTTGTGTCCCCCCTGTTATAGCCATTATCTCTTCCCACCCGACCTCCGCCGCCACCTTTAGCCTCACCGTCCGTCTCTCCGGTGAATTTTCATGTACATTGCTAGTTCCCGGCGCCGGTTCGGTCACCATAGAATTTCTTTCATGTGTACTTCCCGACGGTGGAGATTGTTGATCGAGTGAATTGAGTATGTGTGGACCAGGCACCGATTGCAAGTGGTGTTCGGGCAATTGGGGTACTACTAATGTCGATGTCAGAGAAATGTGATGGACTTCGACGTCGTCTTCGTCTTTTACTAATGCTAGGTTCCTGATCTCCTTGTGGTATCTGAGGCTCTCATCGTCCACCAAACACCTGCAATTTCAAGTCATTTCATTTCTTTGACATAGGTTTTTGTATTTAAATTATAATTTGGGTAGACCCCATTTGTATTTATTTGTTTAAACGTCCAATGGACAAAAAATAAATCTATTTAAGTGGCCATTGGAATTACCGCCAACTTTAGATTATTTTAGTGATTTTGGGGCGCAACCAGACAGGCCGGTGGGTCCAGCCCAGCTTTGGTCTAGCTTGGGGGAACGGATTAGGTGCTCCCTGGCCTTATCCAACATGGTGTGGTCCTGACATAAGCACCTGCCTATCCAAGCCGTACATCTGTTTTTCCGGATCATTTTAGGTCATGATACAAAAAATGAAGCAGACCCAAATATAAGGTGGACCACACTACAGGAAAAAGTGGTGAATGACTATTAAAAACTTCTTGTGGACCACAAAAGTTTTGGATCAAGCTTATATTTGCTTCTTTTTTTTTTCCTTCATCCAGGTATCTGTGATATTATCAATAGGTTGGATGGAAAATAAACATTACGGTGGGCCCTAGGAAGCTTTTAATAGTGGACGTTCAATCACCACTGTTTCCTGTAGGGTGGTCCACTTGACATTTAGATCTGCTTCCGTTTTTGGTTCCTACCATAAAATGATCTGGAAAAACGGATGGACGGCGTGGATATACTACATATACTTCAATGTGGGCCCCACGGCCAGGACCGTACCTAATTCTCTCCCCTAGCTTTGACCTGGCATGCACGGCGTAATCAATTTTTTGGGCCAGGCTTGGGCTCAAGTCATTTACTTCTTCAACATGGCTTTTCTAATTAAATGATTATTTGGGTAAGCCTGCATTGGATTTATATGATTTAAACATTGGGACCATCGCATCATAATAGACAACCGTCGGAAATTACGCGAAATTGATAACAGCAATTAAGTGGTGGGGCAGCCCACCTAGTCCGGTGAGCCCAGACCAGCTTTGGATGGTCCTGGGCTTAACACGTATGTCCCGATCGATTTTTGGGCTGGCCCTGTTCTCAAGTCATTTCAGCCCGGCTAGACCCAGCTTCATATATACATGTCTTCTATTCGGAAAATATGTTATTCTAATCATTGGTTATGTAACACATGCATCTTGCATAAAGATCATTGATTTCATTTGTCATTTTTTATGTATGTGTGGTCCACTTAATCAATTGGATAAATTAGGAACATTCGCGTTGGAAATAGGATCCAATCAATTTCTAGGCCGGGAAATTTAGAATTAATTAAACTAAATCACTTTATGAAAATTTAAAATTTAATATATGTTTATTATTTAGAATTATATGATTTAACACTGAAAACTTTAATCTTAATGGTTAAGATTAATTGGGTAAATTCATTTATCAATTTTCGTGTATGTGTGGCCCACTTAATCAATTGGATAGATTAGGAACATTCACGTCGGAAATAGGATCTGAACAATTCTAAGATGGGCCTAGGCCCATCCATTTTGGGCTTAAGCCCATGACCATGCTTAGGTCCTGGCCATCAGCCTGGTTGGGTGCTTTTAGCTAAACCGATATTGGGGGCCTTTGGGTCATTGAGGAAAATGAAAACGATTCCAATTTCACTGTTTGGATCGCCGCTGAATTCGAACGACGATTTGGGTTTGGATCACATCCAAATGGACTAAAACCATAGCTCCAAAACTCATCCGAGCCGACGCGACTCATTGAGATTTTGAGCTGAGTCAGTGAGAAACTTGATGTTGAGTTCGAGTCAGCTGAGTTAGACTCGCTATAACCGGAGCTGAAGGACTATTAACTGTTATGTTTCCATGAAAAGCAATGATGAGGTGGAAAACCTGTCCATGACAATCCACGTCGCTTCAACATTGTTCGCCTCCTCGATCACGAGCGTCCGTGCCTGGAATCCGGCCGCGACCTTCACCTCGAACTTCACCTGCCGTAAATCGTAATATTTAAAAATCGAGAACGACCAAAGTTTATTAAAGGTGGGACATCATGAGGACCACCTATCAGGTGGGCCACACCTTTACATTAGATCAGATCTTCCATCAATGGATTTCAATGGTGTGGCCCACCTGATGAATGAATTGGCATGTTTTGATTATGTATGCAACACCATCTAACATCTGATCACATTCCACTCAGTGAGTCAACCCACTGAGTCAGATAGATTGCCTAAAATACCAAACTGAGTCATGCAACTTACACCATTGTTCTTGCACCGGTCGTAGAACGGCCGGAGATTTCGACGGTACATCTCCCTCCGTTGGCTGATCTGCTGGTCGAGGAACTTCAGGTGGGCCTCACCTTCACATGGAGACTTAGGTGGACAGCCCAAACAACAGAAATCCTTATTCGATCCGACCGTTGGATTGAGGATAGTAAGCACAAGGATCTCATTGGTGTTCTTGAAGTTAGCAAAGGTCCACCTTAGTGGTGCAATACCCTTCTCTTCTCGGGCCGCCTTAATCCCTTCCAACACGACGATTACGCTCTCTCCACTCTCTCTCTGTCGAATCATCATCGTCGACATTCTCCTTCTCTCTTTCTCCTTCTCTTCCTATTGGTGGAATGCTTATTTCTAATGGCTTTGTAATTAAAATTCGATTATCTTTAACTAATCCGCTCGCTTTGGAGTGATCTAATTAACCTTGTTGATTTTCATTTTTCCTAGGCTGGGGCTCGTGATCACCGCCGCATTAGTCTTGTAGCTGTCGGCCCGTCACATCACAGCAGCTCCATTCAGATCAGACAAGATGAGGATTGGAAGAGAAGAACGTGGTCCCATGCATAGGGAGTGAAATGCTGCATGCTTAGATTATAATTAAGAAGCTATAACATATTCTACTATAGAATTTGGTGGGTCATGCTCATGCCTTGCTCCTTGTATCGATCTTGACCATCTAAATTGTGGGTCCCACTGTGATCGATGGTACAACTGAACTGATGATCGTGATTGTCCAATGATGAACATTTACCCGTTTTGTTCCCAGCTTTTTGTGTCTTTTCTCTCAATCCTCCATCTAGTAACCAGCGATCGAAATGCGAGGTGTGTCCTGTCAATGTGCCGATGATCTATCCGTGGTGGGGCCAGAAATTTGAGAAGTCTGGATTGAATTGACATACACCATGTTTATTGCAGATGATTGTAGGAGTATGACCCACTGTACTCTTCCAAGAGTATATCTAATTCCTCTAAGTTAATTTATTCTTGAGAAATTTCCGACTGTAATGGCCCATTTACGACACGAAGCCCACCTCATTTTACCTACCAAGAATAAGCACCAGCTGTACGGACGCCTTCCCAAAGGTCGAAAATGCCCCTGCTTTTCCTTCCGCAAGAGGATCGGCGGCTGACGCTCCTCGAACTCCGAGTTGTACGAACGGTTCAAAAGATATCAAAGTTACATGGGCCCCACAGTTATGTATTTATTATATCCACAACGTTCATCCTTATTTCGAGATCATTTCGGAGCATTATCGAAAACACAAAAAATTATACCCAAAGATCAACTGGACCTCACCACAAAGAGCAGCGGGATAATTGATTTTCACCATTAAAATTTTTGTAGGGCCCACCACAACATTTATTTTCCATCCAATCTATTCATAAGGTCACAAAAACCTGGATGAAGAGGAAAAACAAATTTCATAATGATCCAAAAATTCTGCAACCCCTAAAAGGGTTTTAATGGTAGACATTCAATCCTCCACTGCCTTTTACAGTGTGGTCCAGTTGATAGCTAAATCTGTCTTATTTTTGTCTCAAGACTTAATACAAGTTCGCCAAATAGATGGGCGGTTTGGATATAACACATACCTCATAAAAGGATCCACAAAGGCGGTGGGGACTACAATATAGAAAAAAAAAAAAAAGAGTGGAACCTATAGCTACGGATTATAACCGTAGCCATAGCCAAAGCCCATGCTTTTCTGATATATCCTTTGCTATGTATCGAAGGCCTTTCGATCTGTACTTCGATGTATTGAATGTTTTTCAATATGATCGAAAAAGGTCCAGAACCATCCAGCGAGTTTGCATAAAAAAATCAGCAATTTTCGATACATATCGAAGTGTGTTTGTATGTATCAAAGCTATAGCTATGGATTATAGCCGTAGCCATAACTGTAGTCTGTAAAAGTCTATGCAAAATTTTATTTTTTACATGGAAAACTTTATTCTACCTGTAATTTTCTCTCATACATATTTATATAAACATGTATATATAAGTATATAAAAAAAAATTTCCCTCTTTTTTTCTTTTCCTTCTTTATTCATTTAACAAGAATATCTTTTAAACCAAAATTAGTTACTTGACATATCATATATGATTTTGGGGTAGGAGAAGCTACTTTAGCCAACTAACCTTGTTATTTTCAAGATTCCATCAGGTCAATGGTCGAAAATCCATTTCATTCACTTCACGGACAATTTCAATCAGTTTATGGTCAATTTCATTTATTTCATTTACTTCGCGATCAATTTCATGCATTTCACGGTCAATCCTGGTGATTCCCTTTACTTCACGGTCAATTCCATGCATTTCACGGTCAATTCCCTTCACTTTACGGTCATTTTCATGCATTTCACGATCAATTCGCTTCGCTTCACTTCACTTCAGTGTCATTTCTATGCATTTTATGGTAATTTCCGGTGATTCCATTTAGATTTATGGTCATTTCCATGCACTTCACAGTCATTTTCATGCATTTCACGGCCAATTCGCTTCAATTTAGGGTCATTTTCATGCATTTCACGGTCATTCCCGGCGATTCCATGTTCATTCACTGTCAATTTGACGCACTTCACAGTCAATTCACTTCACTTCACGACCATTTCCACGCACTTCGCGGTCAATTCACTTAAGTTCACCATCATTTTCATGCATTTCACGGTCATTCCCGACGATTCCATGTTCATTCACGGTCAATTCGACGCACTTCACGGTCAATTCACTTCACTTCATAACCATTTCCACGCACTTTACAGCCGTAGCCATAGGTTATAATCCGTAGCTATAGAAAACCCTTTTAGGAGCTATGCTATGGCTATGGCTATATAGAAACCCGTGGCCATAGATTCCTGGTTTTATTTATTTATTATTATATTATTTTATTTTTTGCTGTTGTAATTCCATCACTTTTTGTGGGTCCTATTATGAGGTATGTGTTATATCCAAACCGTCCATCTATTTGGAAAACTCGTATTAAGGCTTGAGAGGAAAAATAAGACAGATCTAGCTATCAAGTGGACCACACGGTAAAAGGCAGTGGAGGATTGAACGTCTACCATTGAAACCCTTTTAGGGGTCACAGAAGTTTTGGATCATCACAGAAGTTTTGGATCATTATGAAATTTGTTTTTCCTCTTCATCCAGGTCTTTGTGACCTTATGAATAGATTGGATGGAAAATAAATGTTATGGTGTGCCCTACAAAAGTTTCAACGGTGAAAATCAATTTTCTGCTGCTCTTTGTGGTGTGGTCCAGTTGATCTTTGGATTTTTTATTTTTTTTTGGATAATGCTCCGAAATGATCTCGAAATATGGATGAACGTTGTGGATACAATAAATACATAACTGTGGGGCGAGGTTAGGATTGATCCAGTGCTCTCACAGCACTCGTCTTCGAGGACCAGCCGATCCGCTTGAAGGAAAAAGCAAGGGCATTTTCGACCTTTGGGAAGGCGTCCGTACAGATGGGCTTATTCTTGGAAGGTAAAACGAGGTGGGCTTCGTCTCGGAAATGGGCCATAAATGGGTCGTACAGTCGGAAATTTCTCTTTATTCTTCAACCTTGAGAAAATGATCCAGTGCTCTCACAGCACTAAAGTTGCATCCGGATACTTACATGTTCAATCCATGGATCCGAACCGTCCATTTGGTCTACAACACATTTCATGGTCCACCCTTTAAAAATCACACTGATCAACTGATTCGATCCATCTATAAGTTGAACTTATCTTTTATAACCATCCGTTAATCAATGCATGAATGGGATGGTTAGGATTGACTGATAAAAGTGTTTCTTTGGAATCACTAGCAATCCATGATGGTCCAAATTTTTATTAAACAATCGTGACCATCCATTTTATAGGCCATTAATCAGATAGTTAGAATCATTGATCAACGTCATTTTTGAAGAGTGGCTCATGACATATGTGATGAACCTAATGGACAGTCCAGATCAATCAATTGGACTGTCCAAGTTTCCTAATGCAACTAAAGTCACTATAACTTGTAGTGCTCCTTAAGCGCACCAGATCACTTATATTCAATATTTATAGTACTTGATGTTAGTACATGTACCAACCAATGTTATTCTAGCATAGTGCCTGTACCTGCCAAATGTCATTCTACCTTGTTCTTCTAAGTAGATAATAGAGATTTTAGATACAAACAAGATGGTTTTATCCTTACCCGGGTCGTAGACTCCCTGGAGTTTCAACACCGGGTCAAGGGTTCGAGTACCCACGTTGGGGAAATCCCACGGTGTGCGTGTGGCGTGAGTGTGTGGGGGTGTGTGTGCGTGTGTTAAAAAAAAATATAGAGTGGTTTTATTCTTATTTTGGAAGGGAGTGCTATGGTATTTTTGGCACTAAAAATCACAAATAAAGCCAAACTGGCCATTGTCCTCTATTTTTGGCCAAGTCCGATGCAAGCAACCTGATAAGAGAAAAAGATGTCTTTCTACATGTGGTAAGTGGACGCTTAAATAATTTATTTAAAGGGTCTTGAAGATAATGCCTATGCTTTTATTTTAAATGCAAGGTACATATTAAAAGTCAATAAATAAATAAATAAGAATAAAATGAATATCATGTAAAAAAATACACATGTATATCTCTACAACTGTACATACATCTGTATAAACGTTAGAAAGATTATATTTAGTGGTACATATTATCTATGGATAATTTCAAAGAAGCCCACCTAAGAAGGATTCTTCTTTTGTCACTTAGGAAAGATTTTCTCTAATTGAATTTAGTATTTATGTGTATATCCTTTTGGTGTAATACTTGTCTATTTAATGGAGATGATCTAAATTGCTCCTCTCATGGTGGAAAAATCGGAGAGTGAGAGTATTACAATTATTCTTTCAAGGTTTTCAATATATACGCGTAGATTCTATTGTTGATGTCTTAAATTTGTAAACAATATGGTCTGTGTGATATCATCAAGTAGATGTTGATGTTATTGATAGATATTCGATGCCATCGGAAAATTTTGATAAATCCATGTTTTGTTGCTAGAACGTTTTGGTGTTTTACTCAATGTCATCGAAGGTGTTCGATACTATTAACATATCATCGATTCCATCGGAGTCTCATCGAAGGTGTCATCGAGTGCACCCGCAGAATTGCCTTAAGTACGGAATTTGTTTCTTATTCCGATTGTGATACTATATGGGTCATCGGGATTTGAGGAGAGAAGAAGAGTTCTAAGCTTTCTAAATTCATTCATATGGATTTCAAGGGCATAGGTTGGGCTTGTGGAGTATATTCAAGGCTTGTTTGGATCGGTAATCTCTATCTCTTGTAATTTTTGCTTTCATAGTGCTTTACTCGTCGCTTTGTGCCGTAATTTTTTTTCGAATGGATTTTTCCTGGTAAATTGCGATTGTTTGTGTCTGGACTTGTTTGTGTTATTAGATTATTTTGCTTAATTCAACTATGTGTCTTTCCGCGGTTCCCCGACAAGTGGTTTAGAGCTAACATTGAGAAGTAAATCGAATCTGAAAGCAATGTATCAATGACATCTAACTTGAAGTTCGATTGAAAAATATTTTGACAAAAATAATTTTGAACTATGAAAGGTCAAGATGATCGGCATCTTAGTTCAGCAAGGTTTGGACAATGTTCTCCTTGAAGAACGATCGGAATTCATGATTAAAAATGAATGGAACAAGATGGATAAGAAAGCGAGAACCTCTATCCAATTGTTCTTAGCGGATGAGGTTCTCTACAATGTCATGAGAGAGAAAACTATAGTAAGTAAATGAGAAAAATTAGAAAACATCTAAGGGAAAAAATCTCTGGAGAATTGCTTGCACTTGAAGCTTCAGTCGATCAATCTGAAGATGGTAAATGGGGCTAACGTTGAGGCCCGTATTAGTGACTTTAACAAGTTAATTTGTAAATTATTAGATGTGAAGGAAACAATGAAATATGAGGAGCAGGCATGCATTCCACTGAATTCTAGGCATGCATTCCACTGAATTCTCTCCCAGCTTCTTATCAGTCATTCAAGGACTCGTTGTGCACCAGTAGAACTATAATTAGCGTCGAAGTTGTTATCTTAGTCATTCAGCCGAAGGCAATAAGAAAGAAAAATGGTGATGTGGGTACTTCTACAGATGCCCTGATTACGAGGGGGGAAATTTTGAACGGGACAATGAATCTTCATGATTAAGGTCCAAATCCAAGGACAAGGGCAAGGGCAAAGGCAAGTTAAAGTGATGAAATTGTGGAATGTCCGAACATATGAAGAATGATTATCAGAATCCTAAATCAATGAAGGAGAATTCAGATAGTTCTTACAAGGAAGCCAACACAGCAAAATCTAGTGAGGAAGCAAACAGTAGTGATGTGCTCACCGCATCAAAATCCGAGTACTTTGATGAAGAATGGATTTTGGATATAAGGACTTCCTACCACATGACTCCTCATCGAAATTGGTTCACTAGTCATAGTGAGTGTGATGGTTGTCAGATGTTTATAGGCAATAATAATGCCTGTAAAGTGGTAGGTGTTGGATCGGTGCACATCAAGATGTTTGTTAGCATTGAGCATATCTTGATCGAGGTAAGACGTGTTCCTGATTTGGAGAAAAGTCTGATATCTCTTGGAGCACTTGATGCACTATGGTGCAAATTCACTGAGTTTGATCGTGTCCTTAAAGTTTTAAATGGAGCATTCATAGTTATGAAAGCACATAGGAACGAAAATATTTACATGTTGATCGAGAGCACTTCATCGAGTAAAGCTACAACATCTATAGTGGATTCTATATCTACACGTATGTCGCATGCACGCTTGGGCCACATGAGTGAGCGGGGCATGAAGGTACTTTTTAACCGTTATTTAATTCTAGATTTTAAAAGTATTGATTTTAGTATATGTGAGAATTGTATATATGGTAAACAGTCAATGTTATCTTTTAAGTATGACAAACATATTTATAGGGGTGTTTTTAATTATGTGCATTATGATGTATGGGGGCTGGCACTCATGGTTTCTGGTGAAGGGTCGTCCTGGTTTATCACCTTCATTAACAGCTATTTCAGAAAAGTGTAAGTTTATTTTATGAAAAATAAATCCGATGTTTTCACTAACTTCAAGCATTTGAATGCGATGGTGAAAAAATAGACAGCGAAATGTGAAAGTGTTGAGGACAAATAACGGTGGGAAATTCACTTCTGCAGAATTCAATAGGTATTGCAAAGATAAATTGAACATAAGGCACAATATATTGCGTCACACACTAGAGGAGAATAATGTCAATGAGAGGATGAATCGAGCGCTCTTGGAGAGGGACCAATGCATAATCAGTAATGTTGGGTTGGGCAAAGAGTTATAAACTAAGGTTGTTAACACAGCTTGTTACTTGGTAAATTAGTCCCTTCTACGCCCATTGATTGTAAAATTTTAGAGGAAGTGTGGAGTGGTCATCAAGTAGACTACTCGAGACCGCGTGTATTTAGTTGCAATATGTAACGCCATGTGTTTTCGAAACCTGAGTATATGACTCGTTTTCTAAAAACCCGAGTATTAATCTTTAAAGATAACCAAATTTCACGTATATTTATTTATTTATTTATTTTCTTTTTCAGAGTGAGCATTTAGGCAGAAGATGGACAAATCAAACATAAAGAAAAATTTGTATTTACATTCAAAATATACGAGCGACTGCCCATAATGACTTATACAAACCAATGTCTCTTTGCAACAAATACAAGAATTACACAATTTAACGCATGAGAAATAATAAATGCATATAAGCTTGAGCCGCAAGATCGCGCAGCTTCTCTTGGCAGATACAACCATACATCCTTGGCAATTGTATCATGCTCCTCGTCAATCTGAACATGCATATCATTTAAGCCACCTGTACCACCTGTATAATTATATATTCGATGAATGCGTGGCCAGCTCAGTGTGAATTTCCCTCAAGATTACACACCGCTGCATTAGGTAAGCATAGTTATAAAAACATACAAGGCATACAAAACAATACATGATGCAGTCTTATTAAATGTATGTATGCATGAGCGCACATCAACTGGGGATGCTCATCTAGTTGGCTTTTAGGCAAAACTCATGCATGTGGCAGGTCACCAGCGAAAGTACATAGTATATACGTAGTGTCAAACTCACCGAAGGTGGGTCGATAGTCGGTGGTCTAGGAGCTAACAAAACGATACCCCAACTAAATCCTATAGGCACGTGCTGCAGTATCCAAAATTAGCAACCCGTTATCGCCCGTATACTATGAATGCATGATTAGTCTAATCATTATTATTCCATTTACAACCAGCTAATTTAAGGAAGCTCAAAGGTCACTACAGGGGGCTCATCACCCAGCGTAGACCGACAAGTTGGGCATTGGTCTCATACCACCATCCTCGGCTCATGAGACTATCACCTTAGGATGTTTAATGGAAACCCGTCGACTAGTGGCCAATTAATTTCAATATATGGCATTTACCATCACATGGTTATATAAAAATAAATCATCGAAGCTACATAGGGCAAATACTAAGTCGAAGCCACATAGGGCAATAGCAAATTAAAATCATATAGGGTAAATATCAAATTGACGCGATAAAAGACCATTCTCAAAAACCACGTAGACAAAATAACTCATGGATGGCAAGCTCACTTCAATATTCACATTATTCTAACCACTATATCGATGGCCAATTATAAACACAATCAATCAAGTTACATCCCAATTGTGGGTGTACATTTATATGTGGGGTTTTCTACTGATTGATGTACCAGTCTAAGTTCCATAAACAATCACAAGTAATCCACAAACATAAGAAAATATGCAGGATAAACATTAAGCATGTAATTTATTAATTCAATTCCAACAATTGACACATGTGATTATAAAATAAAGATATCAATTATAAACCGAAATTAAAATAAAATAAAAACTATCACTTAAGCTAATGGGAAAATGAAAAGCTCAATGAGAAGAAATCATCACCTGATGTATCGTATCGTCAACGAATGTTGCTATGAAGCATGCACGCCCTTAAACTTAGATCCTACCATGAATTATGAAATTGTATCATTATATCTCAACTTAACTCACTATTTATGTTTAAAGTAATGGCCTAGGGTTTAGATTATTTAAGTCTAGGATTTTATCCTAGAGTTTATGTCTAGGCTAGATTTTTTTTAAGGGTTTGAACCCTAGTTGATGTGCAATTAATTTAATAATTATAAAATATTTATTAACATTAGTGTTATAATTAATATTAGTTAATAATAATTATGATGACACCAATTAGTACAATCCACTATCAATAACAAATATTTAAGAAGGATAAATAAAATACTACGATTTAATAGTTGAAATTTGTTTATAATAACTAGTTTTAGCATAAATAACCTACTAACGACTAATCATTAGTAATATTAATAATCAGAATAATAACATTGGTAGCAATGATAACAGTGCATCGAAACAAGTCTAGAATAGGGAGAACATGTTGACTCACATTTGTCAACTTGACTCGGCTCGACGCAACTGAGTTGTCCCAACTCAACCTCAGCAAATCCTAGACGAAGCCCAAGCATTACCCGACCCAGCTGGGCTCTGTCTTAATCGACTTGACTCGGGTCCAACCGAGTTGACTCGGCTCAACCACAACCACCCACCTTAATCTCTCTCTCTCCTTCATTTCTCCTTCCTGCTTCTCCCTTTTTCTTTCTTTTCCAAAGTCCAGCAAATCATGGGCTCATACAATGCTCGACTACAAATGCCCAGATGCACCAGCCTTCAACTGTGACTCGGCGAGTCGACTGGGTTTGGCTAGGACAGCCCTCTTCCCTCTCTTTTTCTTCTTCTTCTTCTTCTCCTGTTATTGCTCTCTCTCTTTCTCTACTTCCCTTCCCTTTCTTGGCAATTACGATCATGCCAGCAGGGATTGCTGGACTAGACCAAAACCTATCTGACTCGGTGAGTCAGCATGACTCAAATGGTCTGGACTTGATTCGAGTCACAGTCGTCACTCGTCTTAACATGGTGCAGCACCATCATGCTCAAACAACGTCATATTCCTTCCCCTACTCTTCTTTCTTTCTTCTTTCTAATGGAGACGTCCAACAGGGGATGCCAAGCCTCTCCTAACTTAGTTTGAACTCAGCAGGCACAACGAGTCAAGCCAGGATTATGCTGACTCGGCAGGGAGTTGTAGTGCAGCATGGTTGCACTCTTCTCGACTTTCTCTCCCTCCCCTCTTCTCCTTTTATGTTTCTTAAAAGTCCAGAGGTTGTTGGACTTACCTTAGGTGCAGCCCAACTCAGCAGACTCGGCCCAGTGACTCGACTCAACTCAAGGAAAATGAGTTAGCAAGCTTGGACTGGCAGCGAGTCGGGTGTGAATCCACTCCCTCTCTATGTCATGTCTTCTTCGTCTTTCTTCTTTGTTCTTCCTCTCTTTCCTTTCCTTTAACTAAGGCCAGTTGGACCTTCACCCGACCAGATATCGCCCCGACTCGAGATGCCTTGGTGCGGTTCGAACGGAGAGGAAGGAGGTGGCCATTAATGGCAATCTCGAAATCGATGCTCCCTCCAATCTGCCTCTTGCAGATGGTTCGTATGAACCCTAGGAAGATTGTAGACAAGCTTCATTGAAGCTTGGAGGAAGTTAGGCCGGTGGGTTCGAAAGGAGGAAGAAACGGCTAGGTTTTGGATCTTTTTGTTTTGCAAAGCCCTAATGACAAGGTATAAATGGTTGGGATTGTTTGCAAATGAAGGGATGAGATCAAGGGATTTCCACGCATGCAGATTGCCAAGCTGGCAGCAATGAGGCGTTTTCTATTTTTGGAAATGTGGTTTTTCATGGTCCAAATGCGTCTCGATTTGTGTTTACGCACAAGTACAAATCCCCACGAAACACCCTTGGTTTTGGTCAGACCCTTGCTGCGCATAAGATGGACGGTTTGGATTGTTCAGATGGCCAGTGTAGGTGGGCCACCGATCAAAGAAACGGACATTTGTCCGTCCGCTTGCAAAAACCAAAGAGATTCTCTTTTTAGAGAAATCTCAAGTCAGCCCGCTTTGACCGGACTCCCCAGACCCGTACACAGCGAGTGCATGTCCCTCCTGTGCATTCACACCTCGAGGTGGGGTCCACCATGATGCTTACATGAGATCCCCACCATCCATTCCCTTTAGAGGTCCCAATAAGGGCCTCTAACCGAAGATCAGTCAAATCCAAAGCTTAGGTGGGCCATACGAATTGATTTCTAGTTCTAATAGTGGGTTTCCGTCAATCTAATGGTCGGATAATTCTGAATTTGAATATTAGCGGTTAATAGGGTCCTAGGGACTACTTAGTTAAAAATCAATGGCTAGATTTGGGGTCATATGACTCCATACACATTTATAATATTAAATATCATTATTACAATATTTTTAATATCCTTATTATTACTATTATTATTTTGTACAATTTCTTCTACGTTCCTCTAATTCATTTATGTGGACCACATCTCGATCTGTAACATTTATTCCTTTATGGCTTTGATGAAAGGATTGTATTATTTTAATTGTAAGTGGGTCATAATGTATGGGTCTTGGTTTGGTACACAGCGGTCGTACATTCTATGGTGCACTTGCTACAATCAAAGTGGGTTCCACATACACCTGTTGTAAGATCTCCTTTGCTCTACGGCTTCTACGGATCCTTTTGGGTCATTTGTAAGACTTTCATAATAGATTATTACCCAAATATTAATATTAATATTAATTTTACTATTATTACTTTATCATAAACTATTTATTATTGTCATTGTTTATGTCACTTTATTATTACTATTTTTACTTCACATATGCATGTTTTCTTTTATCATGTTGTGGGTCCTATTCTGTAGGTTATCAGGACTATCCATCTCATGACTTTATATTATTACATATTTAATCGTTATTATTATTATCATTATTATTAGTTATTATCTTCTTTACTTTATTTTATTTTATTTTCTGTCAGAGGCCTTTGTTAAATCTATAAATCCTTACTGAGCCTCGGGCCCAAATTTAGGGTGGATTACATGCATTAGTGGGCCACACAGAATAATTTTTATTATAGTTATTTAATGATAAGTTATAGAATTTGAAAAACGAATATTAGACTGATCTTAATTTGTTATATGGACGGAAATATAGCTTCTAACTTGACCTAGAGTGGTTTTAGGAGTCATGAACTAGTATAGGTGCATCTGAATAGTCATCTTCACATGATTCTTAAGCTATAAATCTCACAAGATATAGTGCATCTCTCCATCCAACCATTTAATTAAGTTATTTGAGCAAATGTGCATCTCCATGGTTGTACACTCGACCGTAATGTTTGCTCTATGATTCGATGGTCGGTTTACCTCAAAATCATTTATCAATGGTCCCAGTAGTCCTAAAAACTACCTAAGTAGACTTTATTGCTTGATTTAATACCTAGATTATTTGATTAGTGCGTTCTCATCGTGGATCACTATGCGAGATATTGTGGACTCAATGATCAGTGGATCTTATGAATCAAGAACCGAATTTATAGATGTGCAGTTGCTAGGATGATCCATGACCTAGTGCTGAAAGTGGACTGTTCACCCTTCCTAACAAGGTGTCATGCTAAGTCTTGTTGAGATTGAGTCGTTATAAGTAGAACTTTGTGTATAATTTCGAATTTTTAATGCGATGATGATTTGACTGTCTGTTTTGATAACCCACGATCAGATGGACCCACGATCAGATGGCCTGGTCTATGGACAAAAATTACTCTAAATAATTGATTACATGTTAGAATAAAGGTGAGCGTTCTATTTAGATAGATTTGTGTTTATATTAATCTACGTCTTCATAGCAACACCCAAGTACTGAAAAGTACGGGGCATTACACAATGCTTACTCTCATGTACCGTTAGTTGAGAGAAATAAGCTGAATCAAAGGGCTAAAAAGTACATCTTTTCGGCTGTGGTGGTGGTGTGAAGGAGTACAACCCGTATGACCAGTTCACACGGAAAATCATCCTTAGTCGTGACGTCAAATTCGACGAGGGATTCTTGTTCCATAAGGATGAGCACAAGAAACCTGAGAAGTTGTTATGGACGTGTAGTTAAACAGAGATGAGATACAGACTGATACGATACGCAAACACAGGCAAAGGAACAGGTGGAGTAACCACATGTGAGAAGGAATCCACCGCAGAATTGTAGATTATTGGTGAAATACAGGGATGACTCAAATGTCGCATTTACCCTCATTACAGATGAAGGGGATCCACTCTTTAAAAGGCCCTTGATGAGCCGGACGCTGAAAAGTGGAAAGTAGCAATGGATGATGAGATGAACTTCTTATATAAAAATGAGACGTGGGAACTGGTGGAGCTTCCCGTCGACCGAAAAGTGATCGTGTGCAAGTGAATCTTCAAGAAGAAACACGATAGGTACAAGGCAAGGTTGGTAGAAGGGATATGCTCAGAAAGAAGGTGTTGACTTCACTGAAATCTTCACAGCTGTGATGAAGCAAGTATCTATCAGATTCGTGTTGGCACTGGTTACCCAATATGATCTCGAGCTAGAGTGGATGGATGTGAAAACTGCCTTCCTGTATAAGGAATTGAAATAACAGATATACATGAAGCAACCAGAAGGTTACGAAATATGAGCAATGAAAAATATTTGCAGGTTAATTGGGTCGTTATACGATCTAAAACCGTTGCCTAGACAATGGTATAAAAAATTAATTTTTTTATGGTGAGTCAGAGGTTTTAAATCTCAAGTGGAATATATCATTGGAAACATCAGTAATTAAACACCACCATTAAAAACTTTCTAGGGCCCACTGCAATGTTTACTGCTATTCAATCTATTAATTATGTGAGGAAGACCTCAATGAAAGAAAAATTGGAAACATCAGTAATTAAACACCCACCATTAAAAACTTTTCAAGGCCCACTGCAATGTTTACTGCCATTCAATCTGTTAATTATGTGAGGAAGACCTCGATGAAAGAAAAATTCAAATATCACGTTAGTCCAGAACTTTTCTACTCTGAAGAAATTTTCAATAGCACTGCGGTTCTTAAGGCCTGTTTGGCCGGGTAGATCCCGTGGAATTAGGAGTGATGGGATCGCGATATCCCACCCGTCCATCTCATGGGTTTGTTTGGGTAGGTCTATAACCCACGGAGGACGGCTGTCCCACGGGATTCACCTCATTGTTTCAGTCTACGGGCGAGGGAGGTAAGAAATCCCGATGGGATTCGCTGCCATCCCATTGCGACCTCGAGCCGATCCCATTGAAATTTCTCTTATCCCGTCGTACGGCGGGCAGGCCGTCATGAAGAAAGAGGAAGATGGCAAGAGAAATATTTCTGGCGAGAAGGTATTTCCTGTTGGAGGCCTTACACAAAACCTTAGGATCTAGCCCTCCAGAACAAACCAGAATTATGGATAATAAAGCAATGAAAACAATCAATGCATTAACCACACACCCTACAAGAGATTTTACATGAAAAACCCTCAAAGAGGTAAAAACCACGGGACCCCGCCCGGACAGGCGTGACCCCGCCCAAACGTCCAGAAGCTCCACGGGACCCCGCCCGACCGGCGTGGGCCCCGCCCGACCTCAAACGTGGGGTTCTCTCCTTCCCTGCTTTGCAAATACGTGTGGGGCTCACTCTCTTCGTTGTTTAGGACTAGTTAGAGTCCATAAAACTCATTCCTACCAATCACATTGCACCCTACCCTTTCTAAACCCTTGGAAATCTCTCCCTACCTCATTTTCAAACCAAAAAAATCTTAAATCTAGCATTCCCTTCATCCACATTTCCCATTCCTTCTACTCTAAACTCAATCCCCAAATCCCCTTGCTTCAAAATCCATTCCATTCTCATCTCCCAAAACACAAGACCACCCACAAAACCCCTTCAACAAATCCATTTCAAGCCCATCCACCAAGTTCCACCATTCACTCTCAATCCCACTTCCAACCCACCTTCCCATCTCCCATTCTCAAACAAATCCTCAAACCCACCTATTCTTTCTTCCAACCACATATCACATTTCATTCATCCATTCTTCAAATCCTAAACCCGTTATTCAAATCCTCTCTTCCAACCAACTCCCACCAACATTCACACCCTTTCAACATTCTTTAAACCCCTCCAACTTCATTTCCACAATCTATCAAACCCATTCTTTCCTACAAGACCTTCACTCCGTTTCATCTCACTCCATCACTTTCAAAACTCAACTCCAATCCCAAACCCATCAAACCCATTCATTTCTCATTACCCAAAACCCATTCTCAATATCACTCTAAACTTCATTCCCAAACCCCTTTACATTAAACCCATTCTCAACACCTTTCCCTTCAACAAACCCATTGCCTTCAAAACCCATTTGTAAGACAAACTTCAAACCCATTCCCAACCTCATTTCTCATGAATCAATCTCAATCCCTTCTCGAATCCCATATTTTCAACTCATTTTAAAATTCTTCTCACTCAACATCACCTCAAGCCCATTCCCAAAACTTCATTTTCCAACCCATCCTCAACTCATTTTAAACCATCCAAACCACCATTTCCTTCGAGTCCATTTTCTCTAACCCACCATCTTTCCCATTTCTCAACTCCCATTTCCTCATAAAACCCATCCCCATATCCAACTCAAACCCATTTTCTTAAAACTCATCCAAATCCCTTCCCAAACCCCGCTCCTAGGTCTATCCTCAACTCCCATTCTAAAAAAGTCATCCCTAAGACCATTCCTCCAACAATCCACCCACATTCCTCACACCCAAATCCTTCCTAGCCGAGGAAAATGTCGTCCTAGTGACCGTCATCTCCTTTTTCACCATTCTGATGATTCTTTCCTTTATGGGGAGGAAGCGCCCCACTTTCGCCTGACTCAAACGAGTAGCTCCACGACCTTACTAACGACTAGTAGTTTGTTAATGCGGTTAGGTCTAATGCATGTACTGAAGGATGGTTAGGACATTTGCTTAATTAGCTTGTATTTCTGTTGCATCTAGCCTATCTAGTGATGCTTGAAAACCATGTTGTAACATGTAATTGGTCATACCTATGACATTTTGAAATTTATTTGAATGTATGGATTGTTTTAAAATTTTCTTGTCATCTTGTGAATGCTTGTATGAATAATTGCCTTACTACGTCCATATTAGCGTTGTTAGCACTCTAAACCACCAGAATACTTTAAAACTTTCGATTCTTCCTTCCCCGTTAAAATTTATGAAACCAAAGCGTGATTTGCCTATAACCCACTAGTCATAGGATTGAAATGGTAATTCGTATAAAAATATGTGTCTTTAAAAACTTTTTAGGATAATCGTTGCTTGTAGGCATGTTGAGAGAATTATTAAACCCCAAATTGGATATAAATTAAAACAATGACTCTTGTAGACCAAGACCCAAGGGACAACCTTATAAATAGGAGATTTAAACTTTCCAATGATGGCTAAACAATTAGATTGATCGGACTACGGAATTACGGAACCGCACATCTGCGAAGTACTCGCGACTTAACCCAATTCTCATTCCTGGGTGAATACCAATGGACTCACTGCTTTGACCGAGCAGAAGACTAGGATCTACCAAGACTAAGAAGGGATACAACGATCTTTCTGCCCTGGTCAGACAGAGGATCGACGTATGGGATCAAAGTCTACCACAACTGTCTTTTCGTTTTAGCCCTATCATAAAGAGAAGAATATACCATCATTAGGTAAACTTTACCAACAACCACTTAATACGATAATAATAATTTTGACATTTTTTTTCAAACCTCAAATGTGAAAACTTTTAAGGGGGGTAGATCATAATGAGTTAGGCTAGCGTATTTAATATATATACCCTAAAACGTATATAAACCAGAAACCAGTAAAACTTAAGTAAATGAAATGGTAATATCTTTACTTATTACCCTTAGGCAATTTCGGGGACGAAATTGTTTTTAAGGGGGGTAGATTGTAACATCCTGAATTTTCACCGTTTTGGATTTCCAAAAATCTTTAAAATTTCTTTTTAATTAACTTATAAAATCACTTAATGACCATTATCACTCAATGTTAATTTATACTGGGGTGGACCAGTCTAGTTATGTTGGGACTAAGTGCGGGCCGCCAAGCTAGATGGCCCGTTTACACTTAACAACCGCCCATGTGGGCCACCCAGCGACCGAGGAAGGTCAAAAAAATCTAAAACTTTAGAAAATCATAGATCTCACTGGGCTTATGGTCCATCGCGGACTGCAGACCCAATGGACACCCAAAAGTACCATCTGACGCTTGCCCAATGCGCCCCACCAATGCCTGAGTTAAAATCTGGCACTGACAAAAGAAACTGAGACTCCGGGCTTTTCAACCGTTGTATTTCTTTCAAATTTACAAAGAAGGTATAATGTATTTTACTACACCCGTCCACGAAATCTGGGACCCGATCATGGCCCGGTAACCGTTGATCGCAAATCGGACCCGTACGACCAAACCCCGCATCCGTTCGTTCTCAAATTTTGCATGGCCCTTCATTGGGCCATGAATCACCTACCTTATAAATTTCATGGCCAGAGGGCCATCAGAAATGCCTCATCGAGCAGAATAGGCCTCCCAGGGCCACTTGAAGGTCGGAAATGCTTGCTCAGATCATATATCCATTCATCCGTTCGCCCTAAATTTTTGCATGGACCCTAGTCAGGCCATAAGGCACCTACACACCAAATTTAGTGGTCAGAGGGGCGTTAGGGCCACCCCAACTTCAATAGGGAGCCCTAGAAGGCTAGTTTAGAAAATTGCGGGAACTTAAGTGATTTGAGTCGTCCACTCTTATGCCAAGTTGGGGATTTCAGACCGTCGGTTTACGACCAAACTTTATCTGTGGATTAAGGATATTTCCTCGCTCACATCCGTATAGCCGCGGCCCCGATCGACCATCGGTGACCGTTGAACGGACTTCTAATCATATCTGTCGATCGACGCATCGAAATGGCGGGCCGATTGTGTCCATACGTAGATCATCATTAGGACTAACTATCCTACGGTGTATATCGACTAGTACACCCCATAGGCTAGAAAAATCCTCCCATAGGGTTAGTATAGTAAAGACCCAACACTTGGGGCCAATTGCACCAAAACTGGCACTATATAAAGGGTTTCATTTGGGCACCCCTCTCCCCATACGAATTTGCCCTAGAGAAAGGGAAGAGAGAAGAGAGAAAAGGGAGAAGAGAAAGAGGAGAAAGGAGGAGGAAGAGAGAGTGAAGAAGGAGTGTGGACCCTAGATCGAGGTGGGGCCCAAGGAAGCCAATCTTGCATCTTCCCACCTCTTCTCCAAGAAAAAACTTCACCCCACAACCGCTATTTCATCCGTTGAGCAACTAGGTAAGCTCCATTCCCTATTTTCTTTGAAACCCTTGTGATGAGGGAGATTTACTTGGGATTCTAACAAGCAAGTGGTCGCCTTTAGGGATTCCGGCCGTCTGACCCCAAAAGCCCTCATTCCTATGTCGTTTTCCAAGTCTCCAACGAATCCGAAGGTGTGGACTATTATCCTTAGGTGGCCTAGCACCAATTTTATTACGAATCCAATGATTTTGATTGTTTGGATGCTATATTTGAAGAATCTAGAGAAACCCTAGGATTTGGATGTTTGCTTGAGGATTGTATGGGATTGTTTGTTTGTTTAGTTCTCATATGATATTGTTCATGTTTCTCACATGATTAGGCTACCATGGATGATCACATGTTTTTGCTTTGCTTGATCTCTCATATGATGTGCCTTATAGCGTGTATGATTTATTGAGTCTTATGCATTTTGGATCTAAGGGATGTAGGAAGTGCTTAACTTCCTCACCCACACACATAACTCACATGCACTTTATTTCATTATATTGTTAGCCTTGTTTGCTATGAGAACTTAAATTGTATGTTGAGAACATGATGTTGTTTATCTGGATGGTGCATTAGTAGTTGACATTCTATGAGTCACTATTCATACCCTTGGGTTGGTCAGGAACATGAGGAGAGTGAAGGTGGTTCCGTTGGTAGGACCGCCTTGAGGCTAAACCCATGGATTTGGGCGAGTGCGTGTGGGCGACAGTAGTTAGATTACATGGGTTGCTTGCACCCGATGCCGTTCCGCCACCTACTTGCTTGGACTCTTGCAGTCTAGCCTACTTTCTGGCCAACCATGATTGTTAACCTTGTTTGCTCACATATGTATGGAACCTGAAACACCCTACAACAGTTGTAGCTCATCGATAATCAGAATGAAATAGGTCCACTGCCTCGTGAGCCGGGCATGGTGGAATGGGACACTGTGTCTGAGCTGTCGCCCTACGCTGGGGTGCCGCGCCTCCCCGTAGTGACCGCGAGCGATCCCTTCTCTCGGCACTCCCCATGTGTTTGAAGTCGGGGATGGGAAACCTGACGGGATCAAGGACCGCGAGGTCTTAGCCTCACACGTTGGGGGGGCCTTGGCCTCGCAACTAGTTCAGGGCATTTGATATGTGGGGTGTATCAGATTCCCCAACCTGATGGATGAATGGACTTAACTAAAAACTCGGTTAACATTATCACTACATTGCATTAGTTAGGGTGGCGACTCGGAAGTCGAGGTCACTCTGAGGGAGTGTTGACATACGCGATTGTTAGACGAAGTCGCTTGAGGGAGAGTTGTGGCGAGGGCATGCATCATATCATTCATCATGCATATACATTAATAAGATTAAATAGGTGTTTATGAATGACTGTTTTTCATTAAATTCATAGTATAATTGATGCCTGTTGTAACTTAAGACTAATAGCACCCACTGAGTTGATCACTCACTCCCACTCTGGGACGGTGTTTTAAAACACCAACCAGACTCTTCAATAGTTGCAGGTGATGCCGAGTACAAGGAGCCTTGCGGCGTTAGCTTGGATGAGGAGGACGAGTTGTCCTATCTCCAGTTGATGGGTGGTTCGCCGCAGAGTTCGCAAATGGACTTGAATTGCTAAGTGTTGGACTCAGCTCATCATTCCTTTTGGATATATTTCTGTGATTTTATTGGGCAACGCCTTGTGTGACCTGTTTATCTTAATTTGGACTTGTATAAATTTAGACTCATTCATCTCAGTAGACTAGTTGTGATTGTACTTCATGTTCCAAGCGATTCCACGCTGCGCAATTAAACTTGATCAAACACAAACTAATAAAAATCGGATATAAGTGGTGTCCTGGAACTCGGGAGTCGAGCTTATGCACGACCCCCAATTTTCAGGGCGTTACAAGATGGTATCAGAGCAATAGTTTGGAATTCCTTGGGCCATGGGTCATGAGCTCGCTAACGCGTCCGCTGATTTGAGAAGATACGGATTAGACGACACAATATGGACTTATAATGCTAGGAACCATCTCAGATCCTAAACCAACGACTTTAGACGAAAGAAAGGACTTGCAAGGGGTTAGGAATGGGTAGTGAGAGAAGGAAATTCGAGGGTCCTATGGTGCCTCGGCCCATTTCCGAACAAGGAGTTTGGGGAGCATGACGACAAAATTCGATTGGACTAACTAGGAGATTTAGCTGGCCCAGTCCATCCAATCCCTAAGGGCCCATTTGGCCAATCGCGTCAGGTGGGATTAAGAGAATGAAATTGTAAGAGTGGCAATGAATGCATGTATAGGATATTGTCCCTAGGTTGCCTCCATCTCATATTTTCTAATACCAGGTTTGGGATGCATGCTATCAAAGGTAAATCGCGGGCTTTCCTTCCAATCCATGGAATCCCCTTCCCCACTCACTCCAATCATGTCATTCCCAAATCTCGGGGTGGGATTAGCATTACAACCCCATTTAGTACAACTTAGTGCCGCTAGCCAAGCATGCCTAAATTCGAAATTCTGCCTTTCAATATAGCTCCTTAAGGTATCCACCTGTCATCACTCTATTCTTAAGCTTCCCCAATACATTATTAGGATCGAGCCTGAAATCGAAAGATTTGGTGGTCGAAGCCAACATTCAAGTCCGAATGAGCTAGTTCTGGGTAAAATTTGTTAGTTTGGGGTCAAGTTTGTTAGTTCTGACCCATTCCGGGATAAATACTTAAGAATGAATGAAAACTCACTGGAAATAGTGAAAATGTAGATAAAATTAATTTTTGACAACTAACTGGGAGTAATCTCACAAAATGACTATGCCCATTGCGTAGATCAGCTTCTCCTACCCCAAAATCATATATGGCACGTCCCGGGGGGCCTTACCGGTGCCCGAAAAACATCAAATGAAGTACACCCCGCCCGTGGTGCAGAGGCCCGGCGGGACCCTGCCTGCACACCCCGCCCGAGCGTCCAGAACACCCGCGGGACCCCGCCCGGACAGGCGTGACCCCGCCCAAACGTCCAGAAGCTCCGCGGGACCCCGCCCGACCTGCGTGGGCCCCGCCCGACCTCAAACGTGGGGTTCTCTCCTTCCCTGCTTTACAAATACGTGTGGGGCTCACTCTCTTTGTTGTTTAGGACTAGTTAGAGTCCATAAAACTCATTCCTACCAATCACATTGCACCCTACCCTTTCTAAACCCTTGGAAATCTCTCCCTACCTCATTTTCAAACCAAAAAAATCTTAAATCTAGCATTCCCTTCATCCACATTTCCTATTCCTTCTACTCCAAACTCAATCCCCAAATCCCCTTGCTTCAAAATCCATTCCATTCTCATCTCCCAAAACACAAGACCACCCACAAAACCCCTTCAACAAATCCATTTCAAGCCCATCCACCAAGTTCCACCATTCACTCTCAATCCCACTTCCAACCCACCTTCCCATCTCCCATTCTCAAACAAATCCTCAAACCCACCTATTCTTTCTTCCAACCACATATCACATTTCATTCATCCATTCTTCAAATCCTAAACCCGTTATTCAAATCCTCTCTTCCAACCAACTCCCACCAACATTCACACCCTTTCAACATTCTTTAAACCCCCTCCAACTTCATTTCCACAATCCATCAAACCCATTCCTTCCTACAAGACCTTCACTGCGTTTCATCTCACTCCATCACTTTCAAAACTCAACTCCAATCCCAAACCTATCAAACCCATTCATTTCTCATTACCCAAAACCCATTCTCAATATCACTCTAAACTTCATTCCCAAACCCCTTTACATTAAACCCATTCTCAACACCTTTCCCTTCAACAAACCCATTGCCTTCAAAACCCATTTGTAAGACAAACTTCAAACCCATTCCCAACCTCATTTCTCATGAATCAATCTCAATCCCTTTCGAATCCCATATTTTCAACTCATTTTAAAATTCTTCTCACTCAACATCACCTCAAGCCCATTCCCAAAACTTCATTTTCCAACCCATCCTCAACTCATTTTAAACCATCCAAACCACCATTTCCTTCGAGTCCATTTTCTCTAACCCACCATCTTTCCCATTTCTCAACTCCCATTTCCTCATAAAACCCATCTCCATATCCAACTCAAACCCATTTTCTTAAAACTCATCCAAATCCCTTCCCAAACCCCGCTCCTAGGTCTATCCTCAACTCCCATTCTAAAAAAGTCATCCCTAAGACCATTCCTCCAACAATCCACCCACATTCCTCACACCCAAATCCTTCCTAGCCGAGGAAAATGTCGTCCCTAGTGACCGTCATCTCCTTTTTCACCATTCTGATGATTCTTTCCTTTATGGGGAGGAAGCGCCCCACTTTCGCCTGACTCAAACGAGTAGCTCCACGACCTTACTAACGACTAGTAGTTTGTTAATGCGGTTAGGTCTAATGCATGTACTGAAGGATGGTTAGGACATTTGCTTAATTAGCTTGTATTTCTGTTGCATCTAGCCTATCTAGTGATGCTTGAAAACCATGTTGTAACATGTAATTGGTCATACCTATGACATTTTGAAATTTATTTGAATGTATGGATTGTTTTAAAATTTTCTTGTCATCTTGTGAATGCTTGTATGAATAATTGCCTTACTACGTCCATATTAGCGTTGTTAGCACTCTAAACCACCAGAATACTTTAAAACTTTCGATTCTTCCTTCCCCGTTAAAATTTATGAAACCAAAGCGTGATTTGCCTATAACCCACTAGTCATAGGATTGAAATGGTAATTCGTATAAAAATTTGTGTCTTTAAAAACTTTTTAGGATAATCGTTGCTTGTAGGCATGTTGAGAGAATTATTAAACCCCAAATTGGATATAAATTAAAACAATGACTCTTGTAGACCAAGACCCAAGGGACAACCTTATAAATAGGAGATTTAAACTTTCCAATGATGGCTAAACAATTAGATTGATCGGACTACGGAATTACGGAACCGCACATCTGCGAAGTACTCGTAACTTAACCCAATTCTCATTCCTGGGTGAATACCAATGGACTCACTGCTTTGACCGAGCAGAAGACTAAGATCTACCAGGACTAAGAAGGGATACAACGATCTTTCTGCCCTGGTCAGACAGAGGATCGACGTATGGGATCAAAGTCTACCACAACTGTCTTTTCGTTTTAGCCCTATCATAAAGAGAAGAATATACCACCATTAGGTAAACTTTACCAACAACCACTTAATACGATAATAATAATTTTGACATTTTTTTTCAAACCTCAAATGTGAAAACTTTTAAGGGGGGTAGATCATAATGAGTTAGGCTAGCGTATTTAATATATATACCCTAAAACGTATATAAACCAGAAACCAGTAAAACTTAAGCAAATGAAATGGTAATATCTTTACTTATTACCCTTAGGCAATTTCGGGGACGAAATTATTTTTAAGGGGGGTAGATTGTAACATCCTGAATTTTCACCGTTTTGGATTTCCAAAAATTTTTAAAATTTCTTTTTAATTAACTTATAAAATCACTTAATGACCATTATCACTCAATGTTAATTTATACTGGGGTGGACCAGTCTAGTTATGTTGGGACCAAGTGCGGGCCGCCAAGCTAGATGGCCCGTTTACACTTAACAACCGCCCATGTGGGCCACCCAGCGACTGAGGAAGGTCAAAAAAATCTAAAACTTTAGAAAATCATAGATCTCACTGGGCTTATGGTCCATCGCGGACTGCAGACCCAATGGACACCCAGAAGTACCATCTGACGCTTGCCCAATGCGCCCCACCAATGCCTGAGTTAAAATCTGGCACTGACAAAAGAAACTGAGACTCCGGGCTTTTCAACCGTCGTATTTCTTTCAAATTTACAAAGAAGGTATAACGTATTTTACTACACCCGTCCACGAAATCTGGGACTCGATCATGGCCCGGTAACCGTTGATCACAAATCGGACCCGTACGATCAAACCCCGCATCCGTTCGTTCTCAAATTTTGCATGGCCCTTCATCGGGCCATGAATCACCTACCTTATAAATTTCATGGCCAGAGGGCCACCAGAAATGCCTCATCGATCAGAATAGGCCTCCCAGGGCCACTTAAAGGTCGGAAATGCTTGCTCAGATCATATATCCATTCATCCGTTAGCCCTAAATTTTTGCATGGACCCTAGTCAGGCCATAAGGCACCTACACACCAAATTTGGTGGTCAGAGGAGCGTTAGGGCCACCCCAACTTCAATAGGGAGCCCTAGAAGGCTAGTTTAGAAAATTGTGGGAACTTAAGTGATTTGAGTCGTCCACTCTTATGCCAAGTTGGGGATTTCAGACCGTCGGTTTACGACCAAACTTTACCCATGGATTAAGGATATTTCCTCGCTCACATCCGTATAGCCGCGGCCCCGATCGACCATCGGTGACCGTTGAACGGACTTCTAATTATATCTGTCGATCGACGCGTCGAAATGGCGGGCCGATTATGTCCATACGTAGATCATCATTAGGATTAACTATCCTACGGTGTATATCGACTAGTACACCCCATAGGCTAGAAAAATCCTCCCATAGGGTTAGTATAGTAAAGACCCAACACTTGGGGCCAATTGCACCAAAACTGGCACTATATAAAGGGTTTCATTTGGGCACCCCTCTCCCCATACGAATTTGCCCTAGAGAAAGGGAAGAGAGAAGAGAGAAAAGGGAGAAGAGAAAGAGGAGAAAGGAGGAGGAAGAGAGAGTGAAGAAGGAGGAGTGTGGACCCTAGATTGAGGTGGGGCCCAAGGAAGCCAATCTTGCATCTTCCCACCTCTTCTCCAAGAAGAAACCTCACCCCATAACCGCTATTTCATCCGTTGAGCAACTAGGTAAGCTCCATTCCCTATTTTCTTTGAAACCCTTGTGATGAGGGAGATTTACTTGGGATTCTAACAAGCAAGTGGTCGCCTTTAGGGATTCCGGCCGTCCGACCCCAAAAGCCCTCATTCCTATGTCGTTTTTCAAGTCTCCAATGAATCCGAAGGTGTGGACTATTATCCTTAGGTGGCCTAGCACCAATTTTATTACGAATCCAATGATTTTGATTGTTTGGATGCTATATTTGAAGAATCTAGAGAAACCTTAGGATTTGGATGTTTGCTTGAGGATTGTATGGGATTGTTTGTTTGTTTAGTTCTCATATGATATTGTTCATGTTTCTCACATGATTAGGCTACCATGGATGATCACATGTTTTTGCTTTGCTTGATCTCTCATATGATGTGTCTTATAGCGTGTATGATTTATTGAGTCTTATGCATTTTGGATCTAAGGGATGTAGGAAGTGCTTAACTTCCTCACCCACACACATAACTCACATGCACTTTATTTCATTATATTGTTAGCCTTGTTTGTTATGAGAACTTAAATTGTATGTTGAGAACATGATGTTGTTTATGCTGGATGGTGCATTAGTAGTTGACATTCTATGAGTCACTATTCATACCCTTGGGTTGGTCAGGAACATGAGGAGAGCGAAGGTGGTTCCGTTGGTAGGACCGCCTTGAGGCTAAACCCATGGATTTGGGCGAGTGCGTGTGGGCGACAGTAGTTAGACTACATGGGTTGCTTGCACCCGATGCCGTTTCGCCACGTACTTGCTTGGACTCTTGCGGTCTAGCCTACTTTCTGGCCAACCATGATTATTAACCTTGTTTGCTCACATATGTATGGAACCTGAAACACCCTACAACTGTTGTAGCTCATCGATAATCAGAATGAAATAGGTCCACTGCCTCGTGAGCCGGGCATGGTGGAATGGGACACTGTGTCTAAGTTGTCGGCCTACGCTGGGGTGCCGCGCCTCCCCGTAGTGACCGCGAGCGATCCCTTCTCTCGGCACTCCCCATGTGTTTGAAGTCGGGGATGGGGAACCCGATGGGATCAAGGACCGCGAGGTCTTGGCCTCACACGTTGGGGGGCCTTGGCCTCGCAACTAGTTCAGGGTATTTGATATGTGGGGTGTATCAGATTCCCCAACCTGATGGATGAATGGACTTAACTAAAAACTCAGTTAACATTATCACTACATTGCATTAGTTAGGGTGGCGACTCGGAAGTCGAGGTCGCTCTGAGGGAGTGTTGACATACGCGATTGTTAGACGAAGTCGCTTGAGGGAGAGTTGTGGCGAGGGCATGCATCATATCATTCATCATGCATATACATTAATAAGATTAAATAGGTATTTATGAATGACTGCTTTTCATTAAATTCATAGTATAATTGATGCCTGTTGTAACTTAAGACTAATAGCACCCACTGAGTTGATCACTCACTCCCACTCTGGGACGGTGTTTTAAAACACCAACCAGACTCTTCAATAGTTGCAGGTGATGCCGAGTACAAGGAGCCTTGCGGCGTTAGCTTGGATGAGGAGGACGAGTTGTCCTATCTCCAGTTGATGGGTGGTTCGCCGCAGAGTTCGCAAATGGACTTGAATTGCTGAGTGTTGGACTCAGCTCATCATTCCTTTTGGATATATTTCTGTGATTTTGTTGGGCAACGCCTTGTGTGACCTATTTATCTTAATTTGGACTTGTATAAATTTAGACTCATTCATCTCAGTAGACTAGTTGTGATTGTACTTCATGTTCCAAGCGATTCCACGCTGCGCAATTAAACTTGATCAAACACAAACTAATAAAAATCGGATATAAGTGGTGTCCTGGAACTTGGGAGTCGAGCTTATGCACGACCCCCAATTTTCAGGGCGTTACATGTCGGCTTCGGTGGGGTATCGTGTATCCTCATAGTGACAGCAAGCGATCCCTTTTTCTCGGCACTCCTCATGTGCTTGAAGTTGGGGATGAGGAACCCGACGGGATCATGGACAGTGGGGTCTCGGCCTCACGCGTTGATGGAGCCTTGACCTCGCAACCAGCTTAGGGCATTAATATGTGGGGTGTATCAGATTCTCCAACCTGCTGGATGAATAGACTTAACTAATAACTCGACTAACACGATCGCATTGTATCGCATTAGTTAGGATGGTGACTTGGCAGTCGAGGTCGCTTTGAGGGAGTGTTGCCATATGCGATCATTAGACGGGGTCACTCGAGAGAGCGTTGTGGCAAGGGCATGCATCATATCATCGCATTGCATGCGCATTTAATAAGAGTTGTAAGTGTTGATAATTAACTATTTTTCATTAAGTTCATATTACAATTAATGCCTGTTATAACTTAAGATTAATAGTACACACTGAGTTGATCACTCACTCCCACTCTGGGACGGTATTTTAAAACACCAACCAGACATTTTGCTACATGCAGGTGAGGCGAAGCTCGACGAGCCGATCGAGGTGAGTAAATATAGGGAAGAGGAGCTTCCCTGCTTTCAGACTTTTGACGGATCCCTTTAGTTGAGTTCGGGTTATCACGCGGTATGGACTAGGGCCCTAGTCGCTTCGGGTCATGTATGGGTGGGACTAGTTCCCTATTTAGATGATTTTGGATTCGTTGTCTGGATATTTTTATATTTAGTAGCAATTGATACTGCTTTATGACGTATTTATGCTTCATGCCCTGCAAAATCCTCCATTGTTGATGAATCGTCTAAATATAATCAAAATATGAAGCCCATTAGGGCATCCATGACACCTGAGAATTCGAGAGCCGAGTCCTTACATGGCCCTCGAAAACCCGGGGCGTTACAGCTGGACTTTGAGTCATGCCACAACTCGTCTTCCACGACTGGTCAACCACCAGCCTTAAACCGGTCGAGCGAGGCTCACGATCGGTCAACGACGGGTCAAAAAACTGATCAAATCTCTCCCTTTTTGACCCAGGAGGGATCCACCTTCTTCAAGCCAGCTAGGTTTCTACAAACCTTAAACTTACCCTTGAGCAAAGCCTTGGTCATCATGTCTAACCCATTATCATCCGTGTGGACGTTCTCAAGCTGTAACACCTTCTGTTCCAAAGTATCCCTAATCCAGTGATACTGAATCTCTATGTGCTTTGACTTGGAATGCTGACTTGGATTCTTACTCAAGTGTATAGCACTCTGACTATTGTCATAGACCATGTGCTCCTCTTGCTTCAGGCTAAGTTCCTGTAGGAACCTTTTCATCCAAAGCATCTCTTTACATGCCTCTGTGACTACAATGTACTCGGCTTCTGTCGTCGACAATACTACGACCTTCTGTAGCTTGTTCTGCCAGGAGACCGCTCCCCCTGCAAACGTGAACATGAACCCCGATGTAGACTTCCTGGAGTCTATGTCACTTGCCATATCTGCATCTGTGTAGCCCTCTAAAATAGGTTTACCGTCACCATAGCATAGGCTCAACCTGGATGAGCCTCTTAGATACAGCAATATCCATTTCACCGCTGCCCAATGTTTTTTGACAGGATTAGCAAGATATCGGCTGATAACACCAACTGCATATGCTATGTTTGGGCGTGTACACGCCATAACATACATCAAACTTCCTACTGCTGACGCATAGGGTATCTTTTGCATCTCTTCCACCTCTGCCTTCGTCTTGAGACACTGCCTATCGCTCAATTTGTAGTGACCATCTAGTGGAGTACTGACCGACTTCGTTGCATTCATATTGAACAACTTTAGGACTTTCCCAATATACCGCTCTTGTGACAGCTAGAGCTTCCTGCTGCTTCTGTCACGGGTTTCTCCATTCCTAGGATCTGTCTAGTTGGGCCTAAGTCTTTCATCGCAAAAGACTTGCCCAACTCTTGTTTCAGCTTATCGATCTTCTTGATGTCTTTTTCTATGATGAGCATGTCATCAACATATAATAGCAGAACTAAGAAATCACCATCTAAGAACTTGCGCGTGAACACACAGTGGTCCGATTCCATTCTGTCATACCCATGTTTCAATATAAACGAGTCGAACTTCTTGTATCATTGCCGTGGAGCTTGTTTTAGCCCATACAAGCTCTTCTTTAGCCTACACACCATATGCTCCTTGCCCTTGACTTTGAACCTCTCTGGTTGGTGCATGTAGATCTCTTCTTCCAAGTCACCATGAAGAAAGACAGTTTCAACATCTAACTGCTCTATCTCCAAATCCATGCTAGCTGTCAACCCAAGCAACACCCGTATAGATGTCATCTTCACCACTGGTGAGAATATCTCCTCGAAGTTTATGTCTTTCCTCTGACCAAAACCTTTCACCATAAGTCTGGCCTTGAACTTCGTCTGTGAATTCTTCTGCTCAATCTTCTTTCTGAACATCCACTTGTTGCTCAGAGTTTTCTTGCCCTTAGGCAGTTTCACCATGTCATAGGTGTGGTTCTTATGCAAGGATTCCATCTCCTCTTGCATAACTTTCAACTACTCTCTCTTATCTCGTCGACTAGGGCCTCAGAATAATCTTCTAGCTCTCCCCCATCAGTCAGCATAATGTACTCATGTGGCGAGTACCTCTTGGATGACTGTCTGTCCCTAGATGATCTCCTCACCTATGGCTCAATAGGTGGATCAAGTGGGGGTTGCTCCCCTGGTCCATCTTCTGAAGGAATTCCCTCGTCCTCTACACCTTGTTGTACTCCCCCATCATCAGGCACCCGGGAAGAATAACCAGATTCATGTCCTCTAGCTCACCTAAACTAGGCTGGTTCTTCTCTGGCTTACCAATGTCTTCTATACACTGATCTTCAAAGAAAACCACATCTCTGCTCCTGACGAGCTTCCTTTTGGTCGGATCCCACAATCTGTAACCGAACTTTTCATCATCGTACCCTAAGAACACACATTACCTGATCTTCATATCGAGCTTGGACCTCTCGTCCTTTAGTACGTGAACGGATGCATTGAATCCAAACACCCTGAGATGACTGTACGATGGATCATGTCCAGTCCACGCCTTCTCAGGCACTTCTCCATTCAACAAGGCTGATGGAGACTTGTTTATCAAATACACTGTCATGTGCATTATTTCTCCCCAGAACGTCTTGGGCAACTTCGCATGGGATAACATGCATCTGATTCTCTCTACAATGGTGCGATTCATTCGCTCAACTACACTATTATGCTGGGGGGTCTTGGGAACCGTCTGTTCATGCCGTTTACCCAGGGGCTTGCAGTACTCATGAAAGTCGCCAATGTATTCACCACCATTGTAAGTGCGGATGCACTTCAATGATCTACTTGTCTCTCTCTCGACCATTGTATGAAACAATTTAAACACACCAAAGACCTCGTCTTTGGATTTCAAAGCATAAACCCAAACCCTCCTAGATGCATCATCTATAAAAGTAACAAAATACAATGCCCCACCCAAGGTTTTTGTCCTCATAGGACCACAAACATCAGAATAAACTAAATTTAATGCATGTACTTTATTAACATGAGAAGCAGTTTTAATAAATGAAACTCTATGTTAGTTCCCTGATAAACAATCAAGACAGGTTTTGAGAGGTGTACCTGTCACGTCTGGAAGGAGCCGCTTCCTCGCTAATAGCTGAAGCCCTTTTTCACTCATGTGGACGCCTGTGCCACATGTCAATAGCTAAATCTTCCGCTGCGTTCAACCTACCCTTGCACATATTACCACTTGCCTTGTAAAGGGTGCAACACTTCTTTCCTCTAACTGTGATCAACGAACCCTTAATGAGCTTCTAGCGCGCACCAGCAAACTAGCTTTCATAGCCATCATCATCCAACCTTCCCGTCGACATCAAGTTGAGGCGAAGGTCTGGGATATGCCTCACATTCCTGAGAACTAATGTGCAGTCCACATCAGTCTTCACACAAATATCACCGACCCCTACGATCTTCAATACGCCAGAATTTTTCATCTTCACAGTCCCATAGTCACCTAACTTGTAGCTCGTGAAGAAGTCCCTACATGGAGTCGCATGAAACAAAGCTCCCTAGTCTATCACCCAGTCGGTGTCCTGACTCGTAGCCGTAAGACATATATCGTGATCTGCTAAAAGAATAACTACAACTTCGACATCTGAAGTGACCGCAGTGGAATCTGATTCATCTTCCTTCCCTTTTCCTTTCTTGTCGTTCTTCTTACCACGACATTCATGCTTGTAGTGGCCCTTCTTGCCACAGTTCCAGTAATCAATATCCTTTCTGTTACTCGACTTGCCTCTTGATTTATCTCGGGACTTCTCACCCTTCCTGTTCGTTCCTCTCCCCTGTTCCTGTGTCACAAGGGCCTCTTACTGAGTAGACCCCTAAGACTTCCTCCTTGTCTCCTCATTGAAGAGACAACCGGTTAACCGTTCTATGGATATCTTTCCGTCTGGCGCGGAGTTACTTAGAGACACCACTAATGTCTCTCAATGAACTAAGCAATAGTAAAGCCTGCAATTCATCATCCAGAACCATCTTCATAGAGGAGAGTTAGTTCACTATATTACTAACCTCATTCATGTGCTCGGTCACAGAACCACTATCTTTAAACTTGAGATTCACAAGTCACCTTATCAGAAAAATCTTATTACCGGCTGTCTTCCTCTCATACAACCCTCATAATTTCAGTCATAAGCTAGCAGTTGAGGTTTCTGTAAACACATGGTGGAACACTGAATCATCCAACCATTGTCTAACAAACCTCACCGCCTTTCGGTCCATCTTCTTCCAATCATCATCATCATATCCTTGGATTTTACTGATATGCTTAGAATTGGAGAATATAGGTCCTTGCAGTAAAGCAAGTCCTCCATCTTAGCCTTCCTTGGTCCAGTTAGAACCATTGAGGCGGATCATCCTTGATGAGCCACCTTCCATAATTCAAAATTGATCCTACCCGTTCAATGAACTTGGCTTTGATACCACTTTGTTGGGGGCCTTGCACAAAACCTTAGGATCTAGCCCTTCAGAACGAACTAGAATTATGGATAATAAAGCAATGAAAATAATCAATGCACAATCACACACCACATAAAAGATTTTACGTGAAAAACCCTCAAAGAGGTAAAAACTACGGGACCTCGTCCACATCAACAATTCACTATGAAGTAGAACGTTACAAACTTCTTCACTCACACAGGAGTGGATAAACAATGAGAGAAACAAAGAAAATGGAGAGATCTCACCGATTACGAGGACATAGAAGCGCTAAGATATAGATTGCATAGTAGATAACCACCACGAGTATAATCTCCCTTCTATAAGCTTCCTCTCTCTCTCACCTTTGATAGCCCTAAACCCTTTAGCAAATCCTTTATAAAGCTTTAGGAAACCCTCTTGTCATACCTAGAAAGCCCTGGGAACTCCTATTTATATTTTTAGGAAACTCTCTTCCGCATCCCGGTTGTGAAAGAACTTGCGACACGAAATTCGCACAAAATAGCAGAACGAATCTGCCTAACCTCGACTGGTCGAACCGAGTCCACGACCGGTCGAGAGCCACCTACGACCGGTCGAACACCTCCTTCGACTGGTCAAGCACCCTAGAGAAAAATAGTCCACAGTCGCTGGACTTTGAGTCGTGTCACGACTCGTCTTCCACGATTGGGCGACCATCAGCCTTTGATTGGTCGAGCGAGGCTCACGACCGGTCGACGACGGGTCAAAAAACCCATCATTTTCCACCAGGTATGTGTATGCAGGGGCCGTCGAAAGGCGGAAGGGGTGACTCGCAGTGAAGGCGGAGGTGTTCGAGGTGGCACCGGACGTGGCCGTAGTTGAATTCTCGAAATCGGCCGGCGATACGCTGGAATACATGAAATTCTGCGAGGAGGACGTGCGGCCCACATTGAAGGATATCGTGTGGACATCGCAGGGGGATAACTATAATAACGACAATGGCAATGGTGGCAGTGATGAGTTTGTTCATGGCTGTAATTGAGCGTCTCTTAGGTGTGGGCCCCACTTGATCAGGACCGTGTGATCTTCGCCCCATACCTGATGTTCGTGCCATGTATGGAGGAGGCAAATCCATTTTCACTTCTACTCTCCATTTCAAGGCTACTACTATTTTTCGTTGTGATTCAGATGGACAGTGTGAATCTACCATCCAATTGCCAAATCACCACTTGTCAGGTATCTAGCCCTCTGTTTGTACATGAATGTAAATATGATCTGCCGCCACGAGGACTAGAGTTTGCTGTTTTTCTTTCATTTTTTTGTTGTACATGAGCAAGTGATCGGATTAAAAGGGGTTGTGTTTTAAGTTTTGAGAGGGTGCGTTTGGATTTACCCCAGATCGTAATTGATAATGCACAAGCAGTACTCTATTTTATACAATGCAAAATCTGAATCTGGGAGATGTATTTTTTGTCGTAGTTGGGCCCATACAATCTAAGGGCCTGTTTGGATGCCCGTAACTTTTCTACAATGTAAGTAAGTTACAGGTGACTTAGTTATAGTTGGCGTTTGGGGGAGGAAAGTCACCTATGACTCTCTCAACCTATAACTAAGTTACAGGACAAAGAGCCGAAAATCTTACAGGCAGCAAAGTCGTTTTTCAAGTTACCTGTAACTAAGTTACAAGTAATGGTCGAAAATTTTGAAATGAAATCGATTGGGAAGAATCATACCTGCATTGAAGAAGTCGTACCTACCTTCTCAGACGGAGTGAAGGCTAAAGGGTCATTGAAGGCTATAAGCGGCCATTGAAGGCGAAGCTACAAGAGGCCATTGAAGTCTATCAGGCTACATGGGGGCGCAATGAAGGCTACGAGGCTGACATTAGGGAGAAACAGAGCTCTGTATTGAAGAAGGTTGGTGGCCATTGCTGTATAAATAAACATCCATCCTTTTCCAATGTCTTCATCTCCCTCTCGCCTCTGTTTCCCTCTCTCAAGTCTCCTTCTCCCTCTCTCAGTCGACTTCTCCCTCTCCCATCGAGCTTCCGCAAGGTACGAAACCCCTTTTCTCTCCTCTGTGTTTTCCTTTCTTTCCTTTCTTTCCTTTATTTATTTATTTTTTTCCTTTCGCGTTGATGGAGGCAGTTGGGTGAGGTGGCGTGACTAATACAGATGATCTGTGGGGCCCACCATATTGTATTTGTTTTATCCATGCCGTCCATCCATTCTTTTGGATCGTTTTAGGGCTTGATTCCAAAAACGAGGGATATCTAAATCTCAGGTGGACCACACCACCGAAAACAATAACGATTAAAAGTCCACCATTAAAAAACTAGTAGGGCCCACTGTAATGTTTGTTTCAAATCCAAGTTGTTGATTAGGTCATAAAGACCTGGATGAAGGGAACAAAACAAAGATCAGTTTGATCGAAAACATTGGTGGCCCACGAAAAGTTTTTAATGGTGGGTGTTCAATCAACATTGTTTCCAGTGATGTGGTCCACCCGAAATTTTGATGTACCCTATTTTTGGGCTGATGACTTAAAATTTTCTAGAATAATGGATCGATGGTGTGGATGAAACAAATACATCATAGCGGGCCACCTTAACACGTTTAGTCCCTGATCTGTTAGACAATGTTTTGAGGGAGGGGCCCCACAGAAACCATTTTATCCTATTAAAATCAATGGTACAGATCATCAAACCATGGGTTAAGCTTGCATTCACGAATATGGTTCCTCATAGGAAACGTGGAAGCGAAATGCCAGGGTGATTGCATGGGAGATTGGTGAGGCTATTCCCAGCACACATTAGACTCAGGCCTAGTGGATTCCACCAGAGAAGCTATGGTACTCATCTCTCATGTGAATCGCCTCCCCCGAGCAGAGATTAAAAAAGTAAAATCCAACTGATTGCCAGTATTAGTTGTCCAGAGACTCGCTACCCTCGAAATATCCATGACTGATCCTAGTAAGATTTCTTGAGTCCTGATGGCCTATGTAGTTGTCACAGCTGCTGCTCGAGAGCCTTTGGATTGGGACTGAATTCAGAAGCTCAAGGTCTTATTTACCCATCTGCTGCACTTCTCGAGGTGAGAGGATTTTAATACGCCAAAAAAAAAAAAAAAGTTGCCAGCAATTTTGATGTGCACAGATGGTTCTCTTGCACAATAGGAAAAAGACTGGAGGATTTTTTGAATGTAAATACTAAGGACTTGTTTGGGTTCCACTTAAAAATGAATTCATATCTTTTTAGTCGATCTCTAATTCATATCTTATAATTACATGAACTTGGATTACACTCTAAAATTCAGTTTATGTAATTCACATTTCGGATCTGACATTAATAGAGATGCGAACTTGTACAAGCACTTCTGCAGAAATTTGTCTGATATGTGCTCATGCATAGTATCTTTGAGCTGACTGTTCCAAGATTGTATCCCTCCTCCCTGTTCTTGGCAATGCTGGAAGCAATACATTGAAATCATACATGATGAACAGGGTATACTATTTGTTGGAAGTTCTTTGAAGCAGAAGTGGCAGTGAGTTTCGCGACATTGTTTCAATGCAATTTGCAAAACACTGTAACAATAAGCATACAGATTTAGTGTACTAGGTCTTAACCAATCGACATTTTGAGAACTGTACAATGTTTGTTTTGTTATTCATCCCTTAGGAACGAAATAAAAATACATATAAAATCTTAAGGAAATGAGGATTTGCAAATGATATTGATTTTCTGCTGTTGTATACTCGTTCCTTGCTCATTCTATTGCCTTGGTTAAGGAAATGAGTACAGATTTTGTTGATTGGTTTCTCTTGTGTTAATATCTCGATTGATTTTGGTTAAAAATGAACTGTGTTTCTCTTAATACGCTATTTTTCTTGTTGTTAATTTATGTTTTCCCTAATATGATTAGATTTTGTTGCAAGCAAGGAGATTTGAGCTATTTTTTGTCCTCATGAAGAACTGCTGAATCAAACTGTAGAATCTTGAGTTATCTCTTCTTCTTCTTCTTCTTCTTCTTCTTCTTCTTCTTCTTCTTTTTTCTAATCAGTAATGAAAATCTCATTTCTCAAAAAGAAAAAGAAAAAGGAGGTACCTATCCCTTGAGGCAACTGATAGGACAGAAGAAATGGATCAAACATGACCAGTCATAGCATTGTTTACAATACAACCTTCCACCACAATACTGAAAAGAATGGGAAAGAGGATCTCATTTCCTCAGGCCCCTGGAATTATCGAATGTTCAGCCAAATGTCTAAATGGACCTGAGATCTCTTTTCTTTTTAGAGGCATTAGGTAGATTTTTGTATAAAACTGTCACCAAACTCATCAGTATACATGTTCATTTAATGTGGACTAGGCAATTTTTGACACCATCAATTACTTTATGCCTCTACCTGATGATTTGACCCACCTAATCACCAAACATCAGGCACCCTTGATGGTTTTCTCAGATGACCCAGACATGTGGCTATGCGTTGCATTCGCAAAGCTCTGTAAATACAAGAAAAAAAAATTGCATGGTTGTTCTGTTCAAGATGCTATTTTCTGGATACATATAAATGTGATGCAATCAGCAGTTGTAGGATTTTTCTTAACATCACAGTGTGACTTTTTCTTCCTTTATCAAATTGATCTGAATCCGATTGGTTCATGGAGATCCTGGTCAAGTTCTTTATTTTCAAGTTCTTTAGCTTTGTTGTACATTCTGACTGGAACACTATTAAGACCTGAAAAAAAAATACAAAAAGGGCTGCTTTAAATGAAATGTTTAACCCGGCCTGGATCCTAAGAAAAATAGCTGGAAAGTTATGTGGATCTTTGAGAGCTATTGTGCTTGCATGTTGTACATGTATTAGAGAAGATGTGGACGCAAATGGAGCCCCACGTAAAGAACCGTGTTATGTAGCCAAATGTTCAGATCTTTATTTCTTACCTTCATGTGCCTTTTATGTAGGACAGTTGGTTGTTTGTAAAAGTTTATCCAAACATGGTGGATTCAGATCTCATGATGGAGCTAAATACCATGGTTGCAGCAGCCGCGACAAGTGTACTAATGATCTGTTGGCTTGAGCAAAATAATATGCTAGAAGAGCCTCATGAACAACAATAACCACGGAATTGGACAGGTGCTCAAGCTGTATATGCGATTATTAATGGGCCGGGGCTAACGTTCTTCAATTACATTCGTATGCACAAAGATACATTTTTTCGCCTTCGTGACATTATATGAGAGAAGAGTCACTTGCAAGGCACATTTGGCGTATCCTTAGAGGAAGGATTGGTGATTTTCCTTCATACACTTAGCCATCACGTAAAGAACCGTGTTATGCAGCCTCATTTCAACTATTCTGGGGAAATGATTAGTCGTCACTTCAATAGGATGCTTAATGCAGTCGTCGGGCTATATTCTGAATTTCTAAAACCGCCTAGAAATGGGTTGCCTCCTGAGATATTGAATAGTACGAGGATTTTCCCTTATTTTCAGGTTAGTAAGTACATATTTTACATTTTTATAAATTCAATCCTAAAGTAAGGAAAAATAAGTTATACTTCTTTTCCTTAGGGTCCTGTTGGAGCCATAGACGTCACACACATTCCAGCCATGGTCGGTTTGAAGGAACAAGCTAAGTGGCGCAATCGAAAGGGATATATCTCCTAGAATGTCCCGGCGAGTTGTTCTTTTGACTTAAAATTCCAATATATACTAGCTGGGTGAAAGGGATCAACCTCAGATTTACAAATGTTAGCAGATGCTGTAAGCCGAAACAATAAATTGATTGTCCCAACAGGTATTAATTCAAGTCAATCAATAAATACATATTAATTAGTTAATATGTACCTTAAAATTAAGTGACTTCGGGCTTATGTTTCTTGTAGGCAAATATTATTTAGTTGATGCTAGTTTTACAAACATGCCCGGTTTCCTAGCCCCATTCCGTGGAGTTCGATATCACCTTAAGGAATTCAGATAGGGTTGCAAGCCAAGAACGAAAGAAGAATTGTTTAATCTTCGTTATTCCTCGTTACGGAATGCTATAGAACGTGCATTTGGAGTATTAAAAGCTCGATTTCCTATATTGAAGACTGCCCCGGCCTATCCTATGAGCACACAAGTGAATATAGTTCATGCATGTGTTATCCTGCACAATTACACTGTGAATGAAAATCATGGTAAAGATCTTGAGTTGAAGTCTAATAATGATAATAACGACGACGATATGGGAGAAGATGTGGACGCAAATGGAGATATTAATGGAGAATTCGAAGCTAGTGATAATGAGGATGAAGATGATTTTGAGAATGAATCCATCATAGTTAGAAGGGAGAAGAAGCGATGGAAAGATTTTAGACTTGCAGTTGCATCTGATATGTGGGCAAACTATAATCCACGACGCAATGATAACTAAATGCTTCTTTTTAATTTTTTGTAACGAATATTAATGCTCATATCTTGATTTTAGTCTTTATATACAAATGTAATATTACACGGATGCAATTTAGAGTAATGTTTTTTAAATTCTTTTTTTGGTTTTGTTTTTGCAATTGATATATCTTAAATACTTACAAATGCAATATCTTTTTAAGGAATGGCGCAACCTTTAAATCCAAGCAATAAAGGTCGAAAGACACAGATCAATTGGACCGACTATATGGACGAATGTATGGCTAATATACTTGTTGATGAAGCATTATTAGAAAGAAAAGCTGATAATGCTTTTAAAGAGGTCACTATCAACAAAGTGTACAAAATGGTGGAAGAAATATTTTCTGTGCATGTGAGTAGTGAGAACTGCAGGAATCGATTACGACTGTTGAAAAGCAAATATCTGTTGATTACGCTTGCGCTGAGCAAGAGTGGATTTGGCTGGGACGATGAAAGAAAATACGTGACTGCCGAAACAGCGGTTTGGAAAGAGTTAATACAGGCAAAACCTGAGATAAAAAAGATTAGAAATAAGTCATTCTCACTGCTTAAGCAGTTCGAGTCTATATACGGAGACGATTCTGCCACGGGGAGTTATGCACGAACTCCAGTTGATCCTGATAAAGAAGATGTCGTGCCAACTCATGCCTTTGATGATATCCAGTTGTCTTCAGTTAACTCTGATGCATATACACCATTTGCACCTATGGACTCTTCATTTTGGGATGAGACACAATCTGAAACTCAACAATCTGGAGGAAGTAGTAAAAGGACTACAGGAACCTCAACTCCGGGGCCATCAAAGAAAAAGAAAGCTACTATCGAATCAACTGTCGTAGAAAGATTTGATGGCCTTTGCGGGTCAATAGACAAATTTGTCGCCCTCAAGTCTACAACTGATGTTGCACTTATGACAACGAAATTATGGGAGGGGTTGAAGAACATGACAACTATCGATGAAGATATGATGTATAAGGCTTTTAGATTCCTTTCAGATCGGTCGAATCTTATATATGGGTTCCTTCATAGTGTATCCCCTACCCAAAGGCATGTATAGTTGGAGAATATGGTTCCTAGATAGATTACTTTAGTTCGATGTTATTTGTTTTTTACTTTCTTTTCCTAAAAGCATTGTAAATATATCTTGTGAAGAAAATGAAAATTTTTGTTTGGATATGTTACCGTAAGTTTTTTGCCCACATTACTAGCATTTTGAAAACATGGGCCCACTTTTATGGTCCACCTGTTGATTAGTTTAGTCTAAGAATTGGCCAAACTATTCATTTACATGGGCTTAATAAAATGGATTAATTTTATCCCAATCTTTTTTATGTGTAAATCTGATTTTTCAACGATTCTCTATTTCAAACTCTATATAGTGTGAATATCCAATTTATAATCTGTAACAAAGTTACAAGTTATCGAAACACAAAAACAAAGTTATCTACAACTAAGTTACAACTTACATTCAAACAGGTTCACCTGTAACTTACTTACACCTATAAGTTACATGTAACTTATTTACAACTTAAAAAAGTTACAGGCATCCAAACAGGCCCTAAGGCTTTAATATGTGGGTCATGCCCCATGTCCACTTTTGACAAGGCCCAAATTGGTTGGTCAGGATTTTCTGAAGGAAAAGGGTGCTCTATATTTCTTCCATCCATCATGCGGCCAACCATACAGGAATTTCTATCACCAGAGAAGGTGAGTCCTGCAATTTTTTCTATGGCAAGGATGGATCCACATCAATAGTATGATGGGCCACACAAAAGTTCAGTTGAACGGTTGGGCGTTTTTCTCAATGGGCGGATGGAATCTGGTTGCATTTCTAGAGCACGAGAACCAAAGTGCGGTAGAGCCATATTGCTACAGCTGCAGTACATGTGGCAGGGCTTCAATCAGGATCGTTCATCGTGTTGGACCCACTGGATGGAAATTGACGATCGGATGATCCCAGCCATCTAAATGGCGGACTTATATTGACAGTGGGAAAGAAAAACAGTGATGGAAAGCAAAGGCAAAAGATGGCTATGGTAAGTACAATTTTAGAAAGATGAGGAGGCGGGATGAGGCCCACTAGTTGAACAGTTAGCCACATACTCTAAATCCTGGGACGGGATCTGCCCGGCCAAACAGATGGAGCTGTCAAATTGGGAGGGATTGCTGCAATCCCACGGCTAACCAAACAGGCCTGATGTGTATGATCCCGAGATATGGCCCACATCTTACGGACAACCCAAACAGACCCTCCATTTCCCTCCCGGGATTGGTTCATCCCATTGGATTCCCAGCAGTCCACTGACACAACCATCGTTACCTTAAATTTGATCCCATCCCTCCTAATACCATGGGATCTGCCCAGCCAAACAGGCCCCTTGGTGGTTCGCTTGATATTTTGATCTCCCTCAGTTTTAGCTGACGCCGTAAAACGAGAAGAGAAATTGAATGTACGACATGGTAAAGATGGAAACGGATTGGCTACTGGCTGGTGGTCGGTGCTCTGTGGGCCCAACATGATGTATGTGTTTCATCCATGCTGTCCATCTATTTTTAAATATCATTTTACATCATGAGACCAAAAATGAGGTATATCCCAATCTCAAGTGGACCACATTAAAGGAAACAGTTTTTAATGAACGTTGACCATTTAAAAATTTTTGGGGGCTATAAAAGTTTTGGATCAAGCTGATCTTCGTTTTTTCCCTTCATCTGGGTCTGTATGACCTAATCAACGGATTGGATTTCAAATAAACAATACAGTGGACCTTAGGAGGATTTAAATGGTGGATATCCAATCAATATTGTTTTCCTGTGGTGTGGTCGACATGAAATTTAAATCCCTATTAATTGTGGGATAAATCCCTAAAATGATCTGTAAAAATGGATGAACGGAAGGGATGAAACACATACATCATGGTGGGTCCCACAAAGCACCGACCACCGGCCACGGGGCTGGTGGCAGGGGGAGTCGCCAATCCGTTTCCGGTAAAGACATACATCATGATGGGATCCACGGAGCTTTCCGACCATTGACCAGTGCCGACCTAAGTAGTGAATCATTACTGAATCTGAATCCCCGAAAGGAGTGCTGTTTGGCTGGATATCTGAATTTGCCAAGGTCGGTGGATCCCCAACCGTGGGGCTTACTGTGATGTATGTGCCTTACATCCACACCGTCCATTCATTTTCACAGCTTATTTTAGGGTACAATTTTAAAAATGAAGTAGATCCAAATCTTAAGTGGACCATACCACATAAACCTTTGTGATTGAATCCTCACCATTAAAATATTCATGGGGCCATAAAAATATTTATTTGCCATCCAACATGTTGAGAAGGCCACTATGATCCTGGGGAAAAGACCTCACAAATATCAACTTGATCCAAACTTTCATAGGCTGGAGAAGTTTTTAACCATTAATTACCACTTTTTCCATTATTATGATCCATATGTGATTTGGATATGCTATATTTCGTAGATCATGCTCTAAAATAAGCTCTCAAAATGGATGTACGGCATGAATGTAAGGAAAATACATCAACGTGGGCCCCACAGAACTTGGGCCATGTCATGCCACATGATATCCATGAGTAGCTTATTTTAATTAATTATTATCTCAGAGTATGAGATTAAAAATGAAGCAAATCCAAATTTCCAAATCTCATGTAGACCACGCCATAAGAAGAGAGTGGTGTTTGGACGGCCACTATTAAAACTTCATACGGTCCACTAATGTTTATTTGCCGTCTAACCTATTAATAATATCATTAACAGACAAAAAATTACACATACCAGCTTTATCCAAAACGTGTGGCCCTGACAAGTTTTTAACAGCGTTATCTAAAACGTGTGGCCCTGTTTAAAATGCAACAATATTTTTTTGTCTCATTCCTCCCGTTGGCAAAATCGATGAACCTAGTGTGAAGAGCACACATCACAATGCACCCGCAGAGCACCGTTCAGTGGCGAGTCGCTGTTGCCTGTTGGCACTTGGCAATGACCTCATGCAGTCGGCGTCCTGAAAGGTGACGTGTTTTTCTCTCTTTTTACTTTTTCTCATTCTCTTTGGACGCCAAGCTGACTGCTGTGCAACTCCTTGGGCTGCGCATGGGACCCACCGTGATTTTTATGAAATCCAACCTGTATTGAAGGTTCATCCAATCATAAAATTTATACTCCTCCAAAGAAATGCCCATCCAACTATTATGTTGGACCACCACCTGATTTAAATGTTTTTGGATGGTTTTCCATACTTTCTTATGGTGTGCCCCATCTAGTTATCAGATAATTCTGTTTTTTCTGGAATCCCATATTCACATGATTATCAGTTAACACGATGGTTGGATGTTATGAAAAAAAAAAGGGGCCCCACACAGGCAATAGTATGTAAGAAGGGGAGTAAGCTGGTGCATAAGTAGGTGAATACTTTTACACACGTGTGAACAACACGTACAAGGACCACACTAGGCTTAACGTGGGACCCCAACATGACTTATGTGTTTCATCGTGCCGTCCATATATTTTTTCATATAATTTTATGATATGAGACTAAAAATGAGGAATAGATCAATCTCATTTGGACCACATTACAGGAAACAGTGTCGAATGAGCTTCAACCATTAAAAACCTTCTGGGGGCCATAAAAGTTTTGGATCAAGCTGATATTTGTTTTTTCCTTCATCTGTGCATGTATGACCTAATTAACAGATTGGATGTCAAATAAACAGTACAGTGGGCCTTAGGATGATTGTAATGGTGGATATCCAATCGCTATTGTTCTCCTGTGGTGTGGTCCACCTAAGATTCATATACCTCTAAAATTTTGTTTCAGGCATTAAAATGATCTTAAAAAATGGATGAGTGGAATGGATGAAACACATACATCATGGTGAGGCCCACATAGCACCGACCATCAGCCACCGGGCTGGTGGCAGGGGGAGTAGCCAATCCTTTCCCTTCAACGTGACATGCCGTGCATGTGGACCCATGATCGGGTGATCCAAACCGTTGATCTTATGAGATAGAGAGTCTATTAGTTTTGACTTAAAGATCTTTAAGATTGAAAGATCTTGACACTTAGATCGAAGGCCCACAATAAACTGTTTAGGTAGAACGTTACCACAGGAGCAGATAAGTGAGTTTTATATAATGTGACGTCTTACTAATTACTATCCGTCCTACCGAATGAACGGTTTTAATTTTGTCCACGTGTCCCACGCAAGCATCGGGTGCGCGGAAAGCAAGATTTGATAATCTCATCCCCTTCTGCAAACGACAATTCTACGTCATCCGTGCATCAGGCGTGTGGGTCCCACTGGAAACGGATTGGCTACTCCCCTGCCACCAGCCGGGTGTCTGATGGTCGGTGCTCCGTGGCCCCACCATGATGTATGTGTTTCATCCATTCCGTTCATCCATTTTTACAGATTATATTAGAGCTTTATCTAAAAAATGAGAGGGATATAAATCTCAGGTGGACCATACTACAAGAAAACAACAGTGATTAGATATCCACTATTAAAATCTTCCTAAGGCCTACTGTACTGTTTATTTGCCATTCAATCTATTGATTAGGTCATACAGACCCAGATGAAGGGAAAAAAACAAAGATCAGCTTGATCCAAAACTTTTATGGCCCCCAAAAATTTTCTAATGGTCCACGTTAATTAACACTGTTTCCTATAATGTGGCCCACTTAAGGTTTTGATATACCTCAATTTTAGTCTCATATAATAAAATGATCTAGAAAAAATATATATACGAAATAGATGAAAAACATACATCATGGTGGGGCCACATAGCACCGACTACCAGCCACTGGCATGTGGCAGGGGAGTAGCCAATCCGTTTCTGGAGTAAAAGAGAGTCCACCGGGTCCAAACCATCCATTAGCCGAAGCGGATTGCGTCCAGCCCTCGCGTGGACAGAAATCAGCCCACGCAGGGGTTCTGTGGGGCCACTCGTGATGTATGGGTTTTATCCATGCCTTTCATCCATTTTTTCAGATCTTTTTTAGTGTATGATTCCAAAAGCTAGGCAGATCCAAGTTCAAGCGGACCACACCACAGGAAGAAGGGATGATAATGATGTCGATCGTTGAAACATTTGTAATGTCCATTTATTTTCCATCGAACCTGTTTATAAGGTCGAATAGACCTGGATGGATTGAAAATACAAATTTCATCTTGATTCAGAACTATGGCCCACGAAAAGTTTTTAATGGTGATCGTTCAATCCTCATTGTGTGGTCCACTTGAACCTTGGACCTGCTTATTTTGAACTTATGCTCTAAAATGATATGAAAAAATGTATGAACGGCATGGATAAAATTCATACATCACGGTGGGCCCCACAGAGGCCCTGCCTGGACGGTTGGACCGATTCTGTCGAGGCTGGCGGCAGGACGCAATCCGGCTGGCCTCGGTTTTGATTCCGCGGCGACATGAGACTTATCGAAGTCAGCCATCACATCAGCAAAACGATGGGTGAGCCGCCTCCACGAATCGACATCAATTGATCAAGGGGCGCGGATTAGATACCGACAAGTTCAGTAGCCAAATCGCTACTGAAGTGACGTCACCGAGTTCTGACCCCGTCATGATACGTGTGTTGTATCTATACCGTCCAACCAATTTTAGAGATCGTTTTATGGTATTACAAAGAGAATGAGATAGATGTAAAGCTCAAGTAGACCTCACCATAGAAAATACTGGGGACAGTGGCATCCACCGTTCAAAACTTCCTAAGGGCCACGGTAGTATCCAATGAAGCGGATAATTTTGTTTTTACTTCATCTATCTCCATATTAATTTATGAATAGGATGGATCTCAAAAATACATCATTGTAAGCCTTATAAATGTTTCAACGGTGGGTGGGTGTAACGGGTGTGATGGCTCCACTTGAAATTTAGATCTATCTCATTCTTTTTTGTAATGCACCATAAAATGAGCTCTACAGATGGTGGGACGGTATGGATATAACACATGCATCATGGTGGAGTCTATAGAGCTTGGTGATGTCACCTCAGCAGCAATTTGGCTAGTGACCTTGTCGATTTCCAATCCGCACCCTGGATTAGGTGCGACCGAAACGTTGGGCGGTACAAAAAATGAAACGGATATAACATATATATATATGAAAGTGGTATTATGTGGTCTACTTCATGCGAACTTCACACAAGATGGAGTTGTGTGTCCCTCACTATAATGTGTGTCGAACATCAACACCGTGCATTTGATGAGTCCCTTTTAGGTCATGGGATATCCCAAAAATCAGCTATATATAAAACTTCGGTGGTCCATACCATCTAAAATCACGTGAAAACATATCTAAAATATATAAAAGCACTTGATAGGGTCCACCTTAGTTTTGGATGCGGCTGAAACTTAGTGTGACCCTCATCCAAGTGGGATACACACAATTGATGGTTTAGATTAGTGAACCACATCTTGCTGGGCCCAATAAATAATTATGAATGTTTTAATGGTGGGGTAACTCTATGTTTTAATCGGAGGGCAACCATCTCAGCTATTGTATGTGGTGTGGCCCACCCAAGTCATGGATTGAATTTATTTTTAAGACAGTAGCCCACCATGAAATGATGCATTCGAGTGATGGGAATAATGTTCGATACACATCAAGGTGGAGCCCACACAACTCAACCTCATGGAAAGTCCGTATTCATACCACAATAGTATTTTTAACCTCACATCCAACCATTTCCTTTTCCTTTTTATTTCTTTCTTCTTTATTGCATTCAACTTTATCTTATGATATTGTTATAAGTAAGATATATTCTAGCATCACATGGAGTACGTTCTACGATTACGTCTTTAAAGGATTTATTGTAAGAGAAAATGTGATTTAAAGGATATTCAAAAATTCAGTATCACTACTTTTCATATTGTTATTTAGCTTAATTATCTTTTGTTCATCGTTGTTTTCTTTTCCAACTTATTTAAGATTAACGTTGCTTTCTTTACCTTGTTTTTGACCACTTCTATTAATAAACTTTATTCTTACATCATGTAAAGTATGCTCTATAATTGTCTTTTATAAGGAATTTTTTATATTATAAAATGTGACATAAATGAGTAACAAAAAAATTTGGTGTTCATTCTTTCAATACTTTTGTTAAAAAACTTTTTTTTTTTTTTCATTTATATTTCGGGTTCAATTTATTTAAAATTAGTAGCTATTATATACATATAAATTTTAGTATCTTACTAAAAGTTTTTTAAATCCCAATTTAAAGCCTACAACCTAATAAAGTAAAGATCGTATTTCACACGGTGAAAAATGGTATTTATCTCTATCCTTTTTTGTAACCACAACTCTTACTCAGAATTTATGGCGTAGATCAAATAATGAGTCACTCGAGTTAAAAATAATACTACGAATTTTTTGATCTGTAAGTGATTTCATGAATTCTAGTCAACCATAAATTTTGGAGCTTTTTTTTAAAAAAAGTTTGCTAGTGGTGACTCCATAAAGCGATCAAACGGGCTACTTTGTAAACCTTCTAAAATGTATCACACAATCAAAGAAACCAACTGAAGTATCAATCAAATCAACCACACCCTCCTTTGATGTTTTGCGTCTAAAGATGCGAGTAAGCTACATAAACTATTACAGGCAGCATTTATCTATCATTATTTCTCTCAAGGTACTAAGCTTTGGGCTTGCCAAAATTTTGGATTTTAATCGAATGTTGTATGCTTTATGACTGACTGGAACTCTGGATTTTATCACGTCAGAAATTCAAGTAATTTTAGTCCTATATCTATTATTTTGTTATATTTATCCATTATTCAACTATATCTATTATTTTATTATATTTATCCATTATTCAACTCAACGTAATCATCTATCGGTCAAAAAATAATTGGATGTCTCATGAGCATCCTAAAGGGAGAGAAATCTGTCCATTCACTAGTCAAAAACTAAGCAATATGAAATTACATATGGACCCTGTACATAGAAGAAAGGCTATTAAATACCCCCTATCAAAAACTACTCAGGGCTTTAAGTAGGTTTGTAATGTTTATTTTACCCGTTGTTAAGGTCAACCGGACCTGTATAAAGCATAACTTTTGTGGCTTTCAAAATTTTTAAATGGTTATTTACTATTTTTTCCAATGGTGGTCCACAGGAAATTTGAATCTGATTAATTTTTGAGGTAATGTACTAAAATTATCCTAAGAAACTGATGGGCGTGGATATACACCACATTCATCAAGGTAGGCCTCACACGGTAATGGTAACACCTGATTCGCTCCCTGGATCAAGCTGATATTTGAGCTTTCCCTGCATCCACGTATGCCTGACCTTATCATCAGGTTTGATGGCAAATAAACATTACGGTGGACCATAGGAAGTTTTTAATGGTGGACGTTCAATGACCACTCTTTCCTGTGGTGTGGTCCACCTGAGATTTGTACCTGCTTCGTTCTTGAGAAAATGGCCTAAAATGAGCTGAAAAAAGGGATGGACGGCGTGGATATACAGCAAATACATCCAGGTGGGCCCCACGGTCGGGGCCGCACCCTCCTGGCTGGCACCGGGTCGCAACTATTCCGTGTTCATCTCTTCCCGTTCCAGATGGCAATCATCAACATGACTCAGCAAGTTCTTTTCTGTTTAGCATGCAGTCGGCGCTGCGTAAGATTTCTGTGCATTTCCCTCCTCGAGGTGCACGTGACAAGATCACGGAAATCTGGACCGTTGATATGGTGGGAGATAGTGTGGATGGGCTATAAGCTAAAGATTACAACGAGTAAATAACTCTGATTGACCATCGTTAACCGTTCCTTTTGGTCGCTTATCTGTTGGATAATACTCTGAAATCCCTTTGGTTTTTCGGACGTGGACCTATCTACGTGATGGCCCACTGTAACAAAAGTTCCATCACCAAATTCTTGCCACGTGTACCGTAATTAGCTACTCCATAGAATTTTTATTCAGTGTGCGCTGCATACTACTGATACTAGTATTTCTCTGGCCCCGTTTTCCAATTTCCACATTCCACCAAAGTAGTGGATTGCTGATTGTATGTAATTTATCCACGCCGTCCATCTGTTTTAACGTCTCATTTAAGGTCATGACTCAAAAAATGAGGAATGTCCAAAGCTCAAGTGGACCACACCACAGGAAACAGCAGGGATAGTGACGCCCGCATTGATCCAAAACTTCTGCGGCCCTTAAAAAGTTTTCAATGGTAAGCGTTCAATCCCACTGTTTAATATGGTGTGTTCCACTTGAGCATTAGATCTGTCTTATTTTTTGGGTAATTTCCTAAAATGAGCTGCCAAAAACGTATAGACGGCGTGGATGAAACGTATACATCACGGTGGTCCCCACAGAGTCGGGTCACTAGGGATAGGCAATCGGCTGCGAGTTTGATGGTGGACTGAGAGATGCTGATGCATTTGCACTCGAGCACACGTGGAGATGTTTTAACACGTGTGTAAGATCAGATCAATTTGTTAAGCAATCCTCGCCATGTAGATTCCTTGCATCTATACTGCCAGCCCATATGATCACGAGATGGGCCTAGTTTTCTAATGGCATTTACACAATGAACGGCTGTGATCTTGAGAACATGTTGGCCGTTTCTGCCACCTTATCTAAGGGCCTATTTCTAGCCCATCGTCCACCGTTAGATCTTCTTCTTCTTTTTTCTTAATTTTTTGATGGATTCGTGCACGATTGTAACCCCTAAAAAAATCACACTGATTGGATGGTTGTAGTTACCTGACTGGGATCAAATGGACGGTTAATATGAAGGATGACCGTTGTAAATTAAAGAAATAAATTCCCGTCTGCCTGATGCGGGGATTCTCCAATAAATCATAACTTTTATCAGTGGCTCACCTAGGGTGGGTCCCATGATCTGATGGTTTGGGTTGATCTACACAATGGTTTTGTGAATGCATATGGACAGTCATTATCTATTCGAAAAATTCTAGACCGTCAAAAGGCATTGAAGTCCACTAACCAAACGGTAAGGATAGTTCGGGTCATGTTGCTTGATTTTTTTAAAACTTACTGAGCTCCTTGATCAGGCCCACCGTTTGAAGGGCACAGATGCCCTACAGAAGTGGTATGTTTGTGAGAAAGATTTCCCTACACGACAAGTTGGGCAGGAATGGCCAGGCTAACCTGGCCCTAGCCTTGCTCTAGAGCCCTAGGCTTTGGGCGGAGCCCATCTTTAGCTTGGATGAGATAAAGAAGCTTGTTTGATTTCCAGGACATTGGTAAATACCCTGCGAAGAGGGGGTAATAATAATTTCCCATTGCATTTACAACATTTTCTGTGGGTCCCACTGTGATGCATTTCGCTTATCTAGACCGTTCGTCCATTATGCCAGCTGAATTTATGGCATGAGCCAAAAAATGAGACATATCCAAAGCTCTAGTGGACCACGCCACAGAAAAAAGTAAATCATATACTTACCGTTAAAAACTTCTAAGGGCTACCGTTTCTTTTGGTGTGGGCCACTTGAGTATTGGATTTACATGATTATTTGACTGATATCTCAAAATGTTGTGATAAAACGGATGGACGGAACAGATATGTCATATCTATCACCATGAGGTTTACAAATTTTGACTAATACTTTTAAACCGGTCTCCACGTCCAGAATTCCCAAAAATTTCCAAACGGGTGAAAGTGTTATAATTAGCCATTTACCATGTATTTGCACATGCACTGAAAAATCAAACAGGCCCTTATATTTCTTTATGCATTTTTAGAACAATATTATACTCATGCACATAGGCGTTAATGGATGTCATTTTCATTACTTCTTTAATTTTGGATTTTGGTTATATAAATGCTAAGTGTAATATCCTGGATTTTCACTGTTTCAGATTTCCAAAAAAATCCTTAAAATTTCTTTTTAATTAACTTATAAAATCACTTAATGACCATTAGCACTCAATGTTAATTTATACTAGGGTGGACCAGTCTAGTTATGATGGGATCAAGTGTGGGCCGCCAAGCCAGATGACCTGTTTACATTTAACAACAGCCCATGTGGGCCACCCAGCGACCGAGAAGGGTCAGAAAAATCTAAAAATTTAGGAAACTGAAGATCTCACTGGGCTTGTAGTCCATCGCGGACCACGGACCCAGTGGACACCCAGAATTGTAATCTGGCACTTGCCGAATGCACCCCACCAATGCCAGATTGGAATCTGGCATCACTTGAATGAAACTAGGATTCCAGGCTTTTCAGCCGTCGGATCTCTTCTACGTTTATGGTGAAGGTCTATGGTATTTTTCTACGCCCGTCCACCAAGTTTGGGACCCGATCGTGGAACGGTGACCGTTGATCGCGAATCGGACCCGTACGACCAAACCCCATATCCGATCGTTTTCAAATTTTGCATGGCCCTTCATCGGGCCATGGACCACTTATCCTATAAATTTCATGGCCAGAGGGCCACCAGAAATGCCCCATCAATCAGAATGGCCCCCACAGGGCCATTTAAGGGTCGAAAACGCCTTCTCAGATCATATATCCGTTCGTCCTCAATTTTTGAATGGACCCTAGTCGGGTCATAAGGCTCCTACACGCAGAATTTGGTGGCCAGAGGGGTGTTAGGGCCACCCCAACACCAATAGGAGTCTCATAGGTCTATTTTAGAAAATTGTGGAAGCTTGGGGCCATTTACACCATATCTGGCATTATAAAGAGGGTTTCTTTTGGGCACCCTTCTCCCCATACGAATTTGCCCTAAGGAAGGAAAGAGAGAAAAGAGAAAAGAGAGAGCTAGAGAGCAAGGAGAGAAGAAAGTGTGAGTGAAGGAGATCCAAGGTAGACCCTAGATTGAGGTGGGGCCCAAGAGAATCGATCCTTTCAACTTCCTACCTCTCCTCAAGGGAGAACTCTTCGCCACCACCGCAACAAACCGTCCGTTGGTCGTCAAGGTAAGGTCCTTTCCCCCTTTTCTTCTTGAAATCCATGTATTAAGGTGGGATTGACTTAGAAAGCTAACCTGCAAAAGCTTGATTTAGGGATTTCGGCCGGTCGTCCCGAAAGCCCTCTTTTCTAGGACATTTTTCGAATCGCCAACGATCCATAGGTGCGGACTATTAATCTTAGGTGGCCTAGCATCAATTATATCATGAGTTTAATGATTTTGTTTGCTTGGGTGAAGCTCATGTAGAATCTAGAGAGACCTTAGGATTTGGGTGCTTGTTGAGATGTATAGAATTGTATGTTGCTTACCCTTTCTTATGATATTGTTGGTGCCTCATTTGTTTGAGATATTGTGGATGACTATATGCTCACGTGTTGCGTAATTCTCATATGTTGTTGTCTATGATGTGTTTGATGTTTGTTCCATGTGCATTGATTCCTTGAAATGTTAGAAGCGCTCAACTCCTCACCAACCCACACACTCACATGCACCTTGCTCCTAATAACGTAGTATGCTTACTAGGAATATTTGACTCGTAGGCTGTGATGTATGTGAACATGCCATTTTTATGCTAGTTAAAAATCTTGATGGTTGGCATGCCATGAATCAACTTTGAACCCTTGGATTGGTCGGAAACATGAGGAGAGACGGCAGTTCCATCAGTAGGACTATGCTCGGGCTAAACCCATGAGTTTGGACGGGTGTGTTCGGGTGGCTGTAGTTCAACTAGCCAGAGGCCACTCGTCTTACTCTCGCCTGACTCGTGCTGTCTAGCCTACTATTTGACCAACCTTATTTGTTAACCCTATTTGCTCACCTATGTATGGAACCTAGAACACCTTACAACCATTGTAGCCCACTGATACCTAGATTGCAATTGGTTCACAGTCTCGTGAGCCGGGCATGGTGGAATGAGACACTGTGTCTGAGCTATCGACCTACGCTGGGGTACCGCACCTCCCCGTAGTGACCGCGAGCGATCCCTTTCTCTCGGCACTCCTCATGTGCTTGAAGTCGGGGATGAGAAACCCGACGGGATCAAGGACTGCGGGGTCTCGGCCTCACTCGTTGATGGGGCCTTGGCCTCGCAACCAGTTTAGGGCATTGATATGTGGGGTGTACCAGATTCCTAAACCTGCTGGATGAATGGACTTAACTAAGAACCCGATTAACATTATCATTGCATTGCACTAGCTAGGTTGGCGACTCGACAGTCGAGGTTGCTCTGAGGGAGTGTTGACATACTCGATCGTTAGACGGAGTCGCTCGAGGGAGTGTTATGGCGAGGGCATGCATCATTTCATCCATCATGCGTGCACATTAATAAGATTAGTTTAGTGACTGTGAATGATTGCTTTTCATTAAATCCGTAATATAACTGATGTTTGTGATAACTTGAGACTAATAGTTCACACTGAGTTGATCACTCACTCCCACTCTGGGACGGTGTTTTAAAATACCAACCAGACTCTCTCATAGATGCAGGGGATGTAGAGCAGGTGGAGCATGGCGATGCTACTCTCGAGGAGGACGACGAGCTGTCCTACTTTCAGTTGATGGGCGGTTCTCCATCGGTTTAGGAGACTGGATTCTAGAGCGTTGAGTCGTGGGCTTCGCGTACCATTCTTATGGGCATATGATTTTCTTTACGATTTTGTTGGGCTTTGCCTTGTGCGGCCCTTTTATATTCTTTTGAACCTGTATATATTGTTTTCTTTTAGTTCAGTAGATTAGTTGTGGATGTGCCTCATGTTTCAATTAATTCCATGCTGCGCATTTAAACTTGATAAGTCATAAAACCATAAAATTGATGATAAGTGACACTCGGAGACTCGGGAGTCGAGCGTATGCACGACCCCCTATTTTCCGGGGTGTTACACTAGGTGTATTTTAAATGATACTTTAATGACGTATGATATGATTTTGATGATATTTTTGTAGAAGGAACGTGATGCTCTTTGCATTTGAGGATATGATATTTTATATTTCTATTATAAATGTATATTGTCTAAAAAAGCATCTCGGTTATAAACCGGATGTGAAGTTTGGAAATTTAGAGGCTGTTTGATTTTTAATTTTCCCTAGTTTACCTGATTATTGCTTATTACCTTTCTAGGCGGTTTAGCCTAAAACCAGACCCGCCCATTTACTAAACGGGCTGGGTGATATTAACCCATTAGACCCATTTATAAATGGGTTAAAAAGGGAGACCCATTTATAAATGGGTTGGGTCTAACGGGTTTGGTTAAGGGAGATCCAGACCCTGACCAAACCCATTTAGAAACGGGTCCAACGGGTCCAACGGGTCTAACGGGTCTAACAAGTTGTTGATGCATGAGAAATGTACTTCTGTTTTTAGCCTTAAATAAATAAATTTTTTCCAAAAACCTGAAATTATTTTAAATATCATTTAAATGGAATGTTTGTAAATGTTAAAGTTATATAAACAAAATTAAAAATTTTAAAAATTAAACAAGATATACCTTAGGATTCAATTCTAGACCAATCCTCCAACTCATTAGAATCGTCATCCACTTCTACTAAATGCAACTCCTCCTTCAAATCTATAAATTTTACACATGACATACAACCTAGTTAATAGAGATTTAGGAAAACTTTTCCATATTAACTAATGATTATACATCTATTGGCTGGAGTGGATCTCAAATAAACAACATGGTGGGCCGGATGTGATAAAAAATCAGGAGGTGTATTTTCAAATTAGTTTGTATTTTATTTTGAAGTGGGAACGTCGTTAGTTGCTTAATATATAGGGAAATGGGAACGCCAGTAGAATATATAGGGAAGTGGAAAGGATATGGGTCTGGGCGGGTCTCATGTAAGGTAGACCAGACCCGCCCATTTACTAACAGGGTTCGGGTCGGGTCGGGTCTAAATTTGACCCGGACCTTTGACAAATGGGTCTATCCTTGGACCCGGACCCGTACCATTTAGCAAACGGGTCGGGTTTGGGTCGGGTCTTAATGGGTCGGGTCCGGGTACCCCCATCGGGTCCGCAGACCCATTTACAGCCCTAATTACACCTGTTTGAAAGTAGCTGGGAATTACGTTTCAAAAATCCGTCCATACAAACATTTTTATTACCGATTTAAATATGTGAGCCCCACCATGATATATATGAGTAATCTACACTATCCATCCTTTTTAAAAAATACATTTTAAGGCATGAACCCAAAACTTAGGAAAATAAAAAGCTTAAGTGGACCACACCTTAAGAAACAGGGATCATTAAAACGTCAATGGTTGAAAGTTATTTTCTCCCTAGGGCCCACAGTGATGTTTATTTGTCATCCAACCCGTTAATAAGGTCACACAGTCATGGATAAAGTGGAAACAAAAATATCAGTTTGATCCAAAACTTCCAGGGTCTTCAAAAAGCTTTCAATGGTAGGAGTTCAATTCCCATTGTTTCCAGTAGTATGGTCCATTTGATCTTTGGATCTGCATCTTCTTTTGGCTCATGCCCTAAAATGAGTTGGCTAAAGGGATGGACGGTGTGGATAATACAAAAACATCAAGATGGACCCTACAATTTAACTTCTTCTTTTTTTTTTTCATCCGATGGGGTGAGGAGTGCTATAAATGAAAGGTGACGGTCAAATCACCTGAGAAATTCAACCGAAAACACGAAGGTAAATAATTATTACCCATTTACCTCAAATTACCTGGAATTACCTCTGTAATTAGAAAATCAAATAGGCCCTCAGTGAACTCGAGGTAGTGGAGTCACTTGAGATAGGTGCTTGAAAAGTTAGAAAGTTCGACAGCCGGTTTCAAAGCGCCAAAGACCTAAAATCAAAGGATTTGGCCTGATTTGGATCAAATCAAAAAAGGCTTTAGGTAAAAGTGAAATTTTAAAAAGTAATGCCTCCGATTCCAAGGAAAGCTATGTACACTGTTAGTCCACGAGATAAATACCCTTTTTTATTTTATAAATATATAGGATGTTATTTTATAATCCAATTGCATAGGATGCTTGGTACATGAGTGCTCAAACATTATATATAAGAGAAAAATTAATTCAAATAAACTCAATAAATCACTTAAAAATTAATTCAAATTAACATGGGCTATTTGTAGTTGGCCCCGTCCTTGCCCACTAGACACTGGCCCTGGCCTAAGTCTCTACGCATCATGGTCGGGAGTGGATTAGGCGCGACCCTTACCGTGGATCCTACCTTAACGTGTTTATTCTATATTGAAGTTGTCCGTCTATTTTCTTACATCATTTTAAGACGTGACAAAAAAAAATGAGAAAGATCCAAATCTCTCATTTTAAGACATGACAAAAAAAATAAGAAAGATTCAAACCTCACGTGGAACCTGTTATAGGAAAAGCTGTGATTAAACACCTTACCATTAAAACGTTCATAGGGCCCCCCTAATGCTATAATAACGTCACGTAAACTTAGATGAAGAAGAAGAAAAAAAAACATCAGCTCGCCATAAAATGTCAATCACAATTGTTTCCTATAGCATGGTTCATATGAGAATTGGATCCGAATCATTTTTTGGACTACGGCCAAAATGATCCGGCAAAATAGATAAACGGTGTGGATATAAAATAAATATATCAAGGTGGCCCCCACCGCCCTGGGTGAAGACGGGCCGCGCCTAATCATTTCCCTTCAGGACCGGTCAGCCAGGGAGCCGGGACTATTGCCACCGCGAAATATGGGAGCCGATTAAGTGGGATCGGGGCCTCACCCAAGACGGTGCGGTACTTACCATGGGGCCCACCTTGATGTATGTATCCTGTATCCACACCGTCCATTCAATTTTACAGATCATTTTATCTTACTGTCAAAGAAATGAAGCATATCCAATAATCAGGTGGTCCATACCATAAGAAACAGTGGTAGTTGAACACATCACCATTAAAATCCTCTTAGGGTCGTAACTTAATATTTACATAGTGTATATTTGCCATCCAATCTGTTGATAAGGTCACATAAGCCTGAATGAATGGAAAAATAAATAAATATCAGATTGATCCAAAACTCTTGTGGCCCATTAATGGTCAATCACCACTGTTTCCATTGGTATGGTCTACCTGATAATAAGATTTACTTCATCTTCTATATAATGCCTTAAAATGATCTTTAAAAATGTACGAACGGCTTGGATACAAAATACATACATCAAGGTGGGCCATACAGTAAGAGCCGCTCTGTCTTGGGTCAGTCCGGGGTCTCACGTAATCCGCTCCATAATGATATGTTATGAGAGAGCAAATAAAGATTATTTTAATTGTTTAATGATTTGGCTTTTTCACTAAAAAGTAAATGATCACCGTTTGATATTTTGGCTCTTCTGCTTCAAAAAACCAACGATCAGGTTAGCTTCCGTGCAATAAAAAAAAATGAGACATTCGATCTATGCCGTCCATTCATTTTTCCTGCTCATCTTAGGACATGAGCCTAATGATAAGGCAGATGCAAATCTCAACCGTACCATAGGAAGCAATAACCATTGAACGCCCACCACTAAAAAATTTCTTGGGGACCACAAAACTTTTGGATCAAGCTTATATTTTTCTTTTCCCTTCATCCAAACGTTTGTGAGCAAATCAACAGGTTGGATTGAAAATAAGCATTACAGTGGACCCTAGAAAGTTTCTGATGATGGGCATTCAATCACCACTGTTTTCCTGTGGTGTGGTCTACCTAATATTTATATCTATCTAATTTTTGGGCTAATGCCCTAAAATAATGGTCCAAAATAGATGGACGGCTTGGATAAAACAAATAAATCATGGCGGGGCCTACAATGCACTCTCCAGTACCGAGATAGCTACTGGCATTATAACAATGCAATCCGCGTCCATCGAAGGGGGAGACGTATTGGCTACTCGCCCTGACACCAGCCCGGTGGCTGGTGGTCGGTGCTCTGTGGGACCCACCATGATATATTTGTTTCATCCATTCCGTTCATCCATTTTTAAAGATCATTTTAGGTAAGCATTCAAAAAATTGATAGGGATATAAATCTTAGGTGGACCACACCACAGGAAAACAATAATGATTGGATATCCACCATTAAAATACTCCTAAGGCCCACTGTACTGTTTATTTGACATCCAATCTGTTGATTAGGTTATAAAGACCCATATGAAGGGAAAAATAAATAAATATCAGCTTGATCTAAAACTTTTATGGCCCCCAAAACGTTTTTAATGGTCAACATTCATTCAACACTGTTTCATTTAATGTGGTCCACTTGAGATTGAGATTTACCTTATTTTTTCTTCAATACCATAAAATGATCTATAAAAATATATGAACGGCATAGATGAAACACATACATCATGGTGAGGCCCACAGAGCACCGACCATCAGCCAATGGCTGGTAGCAGGGGGAGTAGCCAGTCCGTTTACATCGAAGGGGATGTATTCGAGCAAAGCTCATCTATAATCACTTCTCAATTTCCCTCTTACCAAAGGATTATGAACCTCGGAACATTTTAAAGAACCAATCATGAAAGTTCCGAACCTACCAACGGCCTGGATCTCACACAACTCACGTTATGATACACCCAACATTCATCCATGAAAGGACCAATCAAATAAACGGCCTGGATCTCTAAACCATATCCGATCCGAACATAATACTACTCAACATGTCCCTAATCTGCGTGACTACAGTTCAACCAGTCCTCCCGCGTAGCACTTTACCATGAAAACGATTCGCATTTCCCCCATTCCCACGTTCCACCTCCAAAACCATTCACCGTTTCAAACGCAGCAGATGCGACTATGGTGGTTTCGCGTAAGAAGCCGTACTGAAACTACTCGCTCTTTTCCAAAGATCGAATAAAGGTTCCCCACTAATCCTATCTTATCCTCTTAATTCATCTAATTAATTACTAATCTCTCATTAAGCTGATATCTATATATAGAGAGATCTCTCTACTCAGTAATAACTACTCTCTCTCTCTCTCTCTCTCCGACTTCCATGGCAAACCGTAAACTCGGCCGAGTACCTAGCATGCGCGAGCGGGTCGAGGACACGCTCTCTGCCCACCGCAACGAGCTGGTTTCCCTTCTCTCCAGGTTCTTTCTTCTTCTTCCTTTTTTTTTTTTTTTTTTTTTTTCCAATTTTGCCCTTCATTTCTCACTCGAATTACGTACATCGACCCTAGGGTTATAACGGTTTTTGGTGTAGGTATGTTGCTCAAGGTAAGGGCATTTTACAACCGCATCATTTGCTAGACGAGCTTTCAAAGGAGTTTACAGACGATAAAGGACGGCAGAAGTTCAACAATGGGCCTTTCGGTGAAGTTATCAAATCGGCGCAGGTGAATTTCCATAATTTATGAAAATTAGTAAAAGATGGAGAGTTGCTTCAATCGGAGCCGTTCATCTGGTGATACCTACCGTGGATGGCCCATGTTTCGAAAATCACACTCATCAGACGATGGTAACTGTTGATTTTCCTCGCTTTGTGGCACTGGATATTGACCGTTAAAGACTTCTGTTTTACTGCCGTTTCTCTGGAGGACACTGATCTGATGCTGGCGTGATATGGTGGATGTGTATTTTGTATTATTTGAGTATTTTCCATCTTTAGATCGGCAGTCTGGCCATGTGTGCTTTGGAGAGATGGATGATCCATCCACTACCATGTCTCACATATGGTAGATTTAGTTGGACATGATAAGTACACCACATGGGATTGTTTGTAACTAAGGCAGTCCAATCATCAATCTGAACCGTCCATTCAGTAGGCTCCATCTCGGATTGCTTCTGGTTCTCCAGAATCACTTTGATAAGACGACAAATGGCTGTTAAGATGAGGTTAAAGTGCAGACGGATGGGATTAACTGATTTTGTACAGTAACCCTTGAAGAGTGGTTTGGATTGAATGGATGGTCCAGATCAATTGATTTCTAGTGTCCACGTATCCCAGATGCAGGGTCCCATCCTTCTAGTATGGAGAACTGGTCCTTCTACCATGTGCATCTTTCTAATTGTATCTGGGAAATCAGGTGTATGCATAGGCACACAGCACACTGATTTCTTATCTGGTGTGGTCCATGATTCAGACCGTTGATATATGGATCTAGTGGGTCCCACTGTTGGTGGATCATTGTCTGCAAATTACACAAAATGGATGATCCTACCTATTGGCAGACCTGTTCCCGTTCAATACTGACCCACTGCCAAGATCCTTCCTTTCTTCTATTTTTACATCAGTCACCTGATAGTTAAGGTCATCTTGTGAGCAAGATTAGTTTTACATAGTTGATCCACGCTGGGGCCCACAATAAATGGTCAGGATCATGGACGTCATGCTATGGTTCCAAGAGTAAGGAGCAGTAGAGCAATTGGCACCAAGATAGTATCATCATTGTCATTGTCATTGTTATCATCATCAATTTTTGGTGCAGGAAGCTATAATTCTGCCTCCTTATGTTGCTATTGCTGTTCGTCCAAGGCCTGGAGTGTGGGAATACGTTCGAGTCAATGTCTATGAGCTTAGCGTCGAGCAATTGAATGTATCAGAATACTTGCAGTTCAAAGAAGAGCTCGTCGATGGACAGTAATTCAGTGCCCCTCCTTCCTATAAATCTTAGTTTGAAGCTATTTTCAGGTTTATGCTTTGATTGTTCGGGCATCTTGGGATCGGAAGTTTGGAATGAGGTTTATTCAGTTTTGTTTTATGGTAGGTTAAATGATCCATTCGTTCTTGAGCTGGATTTTGAACCTTTTAATGCATTGGTTCCCCGCCCGACCCAGTCATCATCGATTGGTCATGGTGTTCAATTCCTTAACCGTCACCTTTCGTCGATGCTATTCCGTAACAAGGACTGTTTGGAGCCTTTGCTTGACTTTCTTCGAGCGCATAGATACAAGGGGCATGTGAGTCTGCTTTGAAACTTTCATGATTTTTTTTTTGAAAAACATTCTCAGCTTGATGTATTTTTTTATTTTCTTTCCAATTTGTGGTTGCAAAACAAGTATATTTGCTTTTTGTTACCATAAACAGTATGGTTCTATGTTGCTGTTTTCAAGTTTGAAGAGAGAAATGCAGGGTGTAGTCTTTACTTGCATTATCCACTGTGGGACCTTCTCAATGAATACATTCATATAATACCGTTATATATTCTTCATGGAGCTAAGGTCTGGTAAAATAGGGGAGAACATCTAATAAATGTATAGAATGAGGTCACTGAGGAATCATGTCATGCTGATTATATTGTAAATGTAGTCCTCAGAGCTGATCGAGTTCAACTTCAATAAACCTGATCGCAGGTGATGATGCTGAATGATAGGATACATAGCTTATCCAGACTTCAATCTGCTTTGGCAAAGGCAGAGGAATATCTGTCTAAGCTCCCACCTGATGCACCATATTCTGACTTTTCAAATGTGTAAGTGACCATTTCTATGTTATTGTGCACAAAGTCCTGGTGTTGCCTACTCTAATGATGGGTAATTAGAATTCTTTCATTCAGGTAATATAGAGGTTCGTATTTTCTTACATGTATGTGGATAACACAGGGATTGTGTTAAAATTTGACAGTGAATTTGACTGATTTTTATTGCGCTTTGTCCTTTGTTCATCACTCATATGCAGATTCCAAGAAATGGGATTGGAGAAAGGGTGGGGTGATACAGCTCAAAGTGTGTTGAAGATGATACATCTTCTTTTGGATATCCTTCAGGCTCCGGACCCATCTACTTTGGAGACATTCCTAGGAATGCTTCCGATGGTATTCAATGTTGTCATTGTTTCCCCACATGGATACTTTGGCCAAGCTAACGTATTGGGTCTTCCTGACACTGGTGGGCAGGTATTATTGTTATAATGATAATTTCTGAAAATCACACAGACAAGATTTTGTCCTAAATTCTGTATTACACTGGCAAGCTTGGGAAAATTTTCTTTCCTTTTTTTTTGTTTTTAATGTTTCCATTTGTTGTGGAACTCAATTGCTCCTTGTTTTTTCACTTGAAATGTATCATAATGCATGATTCATGGTTCCATAGGGCTGGAACTTGTTTTACTATTTCTGTGTGCCAATGTCATCTCTTCCCCTTTTGACAGTCTTATGATCCATTTTGGATGTTGGAATGGATTCTTAGATTTGGTTAGTCATGTACAGGTTGTTTACATATTGGATCAAGTCCGTGCCTTAGAGAATGAGATGCTTTTGAGAATAAAGAAGCAAGGACTGGATGTTACTCCTAGAATTCTTGTGGTGAGTATATTTTAATATACCAAATTGATTTGTGACATCTTAATATGCATGAATTCTTTTATCTTGGAAGATGCTATTTTAGCCTGCATTCGGTGGCTTAATTTACCACTTTTGTCTCCCAGGATTAGTATTTTCTTCCATTTTTTCATATTCTCCTCACAGCCACCTAATTGCACATTTGGGGTTTTCCATCTTATATGAGTATCGTTGTTGTTGATGTAAGGTGACACGGTTAATACCTGATGCGAAAGGGACGACATGCAACCAACGCTTGGAAAGAATCAGTGGAACAGAGCATACCCATATTTTACGGGTTCCTTTTAGGACAGAGAAGGGGATTCTCCGTAAATGGATCTCAAGGTTCGATGTATGGCCTTATTTGGAGACCTTCACACAGGTAAAATTTTAGCAGTGATTCAGCTTCTATTTTATTAATTCCTGGGGGTTTTGTGATGTTTCTAATCCTATGATGACAACATGTTGATCAATTAAAAAAAAGTCCTAAAATGACAACACAGTTCCCTGGATGGGGTTCTCGGTTTGCAAATATTTCTATTAGCATGCTTGTTGCAATCTAAATCCTTTCAATTTGACAAGGGAAGAAGGTTGTGCAGGGATGTTTTGACACTTTATGACATGTTGTAAATTGGTGGTTGCAAAATATTTAGCATATCAATACATCCATGAATGGTTGATAAGTATTTCAGAATGACAGATTTGCATAAGACAGATCATGAATAAACAGTAAAGAAAGATCATAGCACACTGAAATAGAGGGCATGCTGTAATTCCATGAAAGGAACATGGTTCATCTACATGTGGTGGGCTGCATCCTGTTTATGTAAAGAAAAGAAAATGACGCGTAAACATGGAATTGCCAAACCCGTAAGCGAAAAAGAAGATCCTAATTATATTGTGGATAAGAGATGCGCCAAATACAAGTTGGCGCCACCTGATGAAAGGCTGGGATCTGGAACACATGGGCATACATGAGTGGCCCCCCACCCCCCAAACACAGACACACACATGGGTGGGGGGTTACATTTGGCAAGTGCAGATGTGCGAATGCGCTTCACATTTCTTCACTTTCTGTTTCACTAATGCATACCACTTCATCGTCTTTTTCCCCCCTCCCTCTGTGTTTAGCTACCTTGAACATTCCGTAACAGTTTATTTTGATCAGGATGCGATACGTGAAATTGCGGCTGAGTTACAGGGCACTCCAGATCTGGTCATTGGCAACTACAGTGATGGAAATCTTGTTGCCTCTTTGTTAGCTTATAAGCTAGGAATCACACAGGTTTGCCCTGATCTTAATACAATCTTCAGACTATACTCTTCCGTTTTTTCAATTGTTTATTGTAATCAACATTTGTAACAGACTATTACATATGCTTGATTGTAATCAACCTATGTAATAGTCTATTACATTGTGCCTGTGGGAGTTTTGTAGTCTCATTGCTGGTCCCCAGCCTGGATAAAGGAGGAGGATTGCGTCAGGTTGCAGCCAGTGTCAAACTTATGCCTTACCTTCTATCATAGCCGACCCCAATTTGTTGGGATAAGGCTTAGATGATGATGATGATGATAATGATTTTTTACATGATTGATGCAATTTTTGTACAGTGCACCATTGCGCATGCTTTGGAGAAAACAAAGTATCCGGATTCAGATATATATTGGAGGAAATTTGAGGACAAATACCACTTTTCTTGTCAATTTACTGCTGATGTATTGGCCATGAACAATGCAGATTTTATAATCACCAGCACGTACCAGGAGATTGCCGGAAGGTAATCTAATTAGATTCCCTATTCTAATCTAATTATACTCTAACAATAACTATCTTCACTTTTTGCACACTTTCTCTAATCTGTGTTACAGTGTAGAAATAGTTAACATGCAAATGTTGTGTTCTTCCCTTTGCCTGTCTCCAAACTTCAATAACAACGTAATAGGTTAATGCATGATCATGCTTCATGAGTTTTTTTGGTGCAGAAACCTGCCAAAATTCTCTTGTTCTTTGATTAAACTTCACGCATAATATTTCATTGCTTGCAGATGCATATTTATTACCCTCTTGCATCTTGACAATTGGACACTATTATTGTTGAGATATGGATGCTAAGAAAATGACTAAACTGCCCTGAGTACCAATGTATACCTTACTGCATATCAAAAGTAGTAAACAGATATTTTAACCTTGGAGAAACAGCTCAAAAAAACAAGAAAAGACCAAGTTCCAGTGTATGAACAACCTGTATAACTGTGTTTCTGAACTTCAACTTGAGGGTCACACCCTCCCAGGAAGACTAATGCAGGACAATTAACCACTTGCTCTAAAAGCTCGAACTGATAGAACATGGCAAGTTAATCCCTTTATCTCATAGCCCAGGCCCCACATCCCATGGGTTAGGACCTCGGCCGAACCCCCCTCGCGGGCCCCACTTTACATAGGTTTCGCTTCAGATGAGTCACCCGCTTCACACAGGTGGGGCCCGCCTCACATGAGCCACCTGCCTCACGCAGGCCGCCTACCCTGAGTGTGCCCTTGCATCCCACAGGCTACCCCACTCGAGCCTAGTGTGAAAATGCCTTTGCATTAAAGACCCTAGATCGAGTCTCATTGATGGCGTTTTGGTACCAAAGCGCATACTGAAAATAATAAAGAAAGGGCAGTCTCTAACACACAATATAAGGTTGGCTGTCTTGAAATGCATTTGAATAGGTGCATTCATGCAAATGCAAGAAGAACACACACAGAGAACCCAACCCCCCTGCCATGCATCTCCCTGATAAACTGTACCTCCTGTGCAGTACTACTATACATGTCTATGAAGATTTTGGAAGCTAAAGAAGATGCTAGTTTTAGTACTTATGCCATTACAACAGTATGTGAACATCTGTGCTTGTTATTTCAGCAAAAATACTGTTGGCCAATATGAGAGCCACACTGCTTTCACTCTTCCTGGTCTATACCGAGTTGTTCATGGAATTGATGTTTTCGATCCCAAGTTCAATATTGTCTCCCCTGGAGCAGATATGGGCATTTACTTTCCATACAATGAAAAGGAAAGAAGGCTTACTTCCCTTCATGGTTCAATTGAGACGCTGTTGTACGACGAAGAGCAGAATGATGTACACGTGTGAGTACTCTTTATATTATTTCTCCTTTTAAATTGTTCTATAATTGTTTGTGCATATATCTTCCTTGTGCTTTTCTGGACAAATTTATTTATTATTATTATTTATTTTTAAATTTGTGATGGTCATATAGTGCCATTTTATCTTGCATGGGGCGATGATCTCCAAGACATGATTTAAACATGTAGCTTCTGACACTTCTGAACCCTCCGTTGCTTCCAATTAAGGCGGCAACTCAGGTGGGGTGGGCTGGGTTGGGGGTCCACCAGAGCCTGACCTGACCTCAAGAGTACCCAACCCATAACCAGACCCAACCTTACTTCCAACCTGAGGTGGCCAACCCAAATTCCTTTGTACTCGACCCAACCCAACCCAACACAACCCAAGTACATCTGATTCTTCCCAACCCAACCTAACCTGCCCTGAATTTTCTCAACCCAAACCCAACCCAAGGACCTTGGCAACCCTACCCAACCTGACCCTTACCGGTTTGGGTCAATCGGGTTTGGGTTGACCTGAACCCTAGTTGCAGCCCTACTTCCAATAACTACTTCTATGAGTGCACTGCTTACTGAGGATTAATCTGCAAAGAACCGATTTACTATTCGCATCTGTTTTTCCTAGATGAAAGGTTTCCTTCTAGATTGAGGAGCAGCTCTAGTGTTTATGGAAGATTAAATTCTCCCCTCTTTTCTGTCTTTGTTGTATTTTCATGCGGACAAAAATCATCTTATGACATAGGATATGTTCATTTGCATGGTTATTCTCAAGTTACAACTGATGTGTGATTTTTCATCCTGCATATTGGTGTCTAGAAGGCTCTTTAGAAAATTCAGATAGAACAGGATTCATGTAGCCGACTCCAGTTAGTTGGGATAAGGCCCGATGATGATAATGATGAGACACACATGAGACATACTCAACTGTTTCCTAATTAAAATATGAAAGAAGAGGACTCTTGAAAATATACCTGAAATCTTGTTTCTGTGGACTAATTCTTTTATATTATTAGGCAGATGCTTATCAGCAGCCAATTTCCAAAGTTAATATCAAAACTCAGGAATTTGTTGCTTTGACTGCAGTCCGTCTTTAAGAAAATGATGATTCAGGTAAGCTCTAAAGTACCTGATACAATCTTATTGAAAAGATCAAGTTGCATTTACTTTAGCTAACAAACCAGAATAAGATATAATTAAGATATATTTTGAAATGAAGGTATTTTGTTTTGTATTAGAAAATGAAGTTAACTTGAGGGTTGATGTTACGTATGATTTGTAAAGCCAACCCCAACTAACTGGGTCAGTGCAATGATGATGATTGTGATGGCATTATCCAAGTTTAAGAGATAAGAAAGATTAAAATTAGAATCAGGCACTCCACAACTGTAGACATGAAGTTTTTTAGGTAATGGCAGTTAAATGTTATTTATTGAATGGTGTTATCTAATCGCTAGGAATGTAATAGATATGGCTAATGCTGGTTAAGTGTCAACCATTTCCTCTTTTTTTTTGAAAGATAACGATTGTATTGAAGAAAAGGAAAAACAAAAGAGGGCTAGAGGGGCTGCCAAGGAGGCAACCCAAACTAGACACCTAGAAAATTAAGATCATAACATTTTACACTTTCGACCGGCTCGCCCATTCAATAATGCGGTGCTTGGCCTTTGATGAGACAGCGGGGGAAAGGGAAGAAGAATCCCGGAAGCATCTATTGTTCCTCTCTTCCCAGATAGACCACCAAACAGCTAGGATTACCATCCGCCACAATCTGGTTTTACCCTTATTGAACCGGACACCATGCCAGGCCTGAAGGAGGCTGTCAGCCGATTCTGGGAAACCATTTCCTCTCTTCTTCTTCTTCTAAGCAATGTGTTACCACACATTGTCATCAGTTGGAATTGCACTTGATATGGTTGATCCAAGTCATGAAAATATGCAACTCATAAATGCTTGATTTATGTGATTGCAGTGGTAGGTTGAGTGACCGGTCCAAGCCCATAATCTTCTCTATGGCAAGGCTTGACCGGGTGAAAAACATAACAGGACTAGTTGAGTTGTATGGTAAGAGCACTAAACTAAGGGAGCTGGTAAACCTTGTCGTGGTTGCTGGTTACATTGATGTGAAGAAGTCTGGAGACAGAGAAGAGATAGAAGAGATTGAGAAGATGCACAAGCTCATGAAGGAGTACAATCTGGATGGGCAGTTCCGATGGATATCTTGTCAAATGAACAGGGCCCGCAACGGTGAGCTCTATCGCTACATTGCAGATACAAGAGGTGCTTTTGTACAGGTATTGTGTTGGACTCTCTGTGCTCGCCTGATCTTCCAACTCTTTATATTCTTTTGACATGTCTCTGGTCTCCTTTTCCAGCCTGCTTTTTATGAGGCATTTGGCCTTACAGTTGTTGAGGCCATGACTTGCGGTCTTCCAACCTTTGCCACTTGTCATGGAGGTCCCGCAGAGATTATTGAACACGGTATATCGGGGTTCCATATAGATCCATATCATCCTGATCAGGCAGCTGAAATTATTGCCGATTTCTTTGCACAATCTAAGAAAGATCCGAGCTACTGGGATAAGATCTCTAATGCAGGGTTGCAACGAATCTATGAAAGGTCTTTCCTTGTTAAACCCATTTCCTCACTTCTCTTACACATTTTGTTCTTCCTTCCAGCTATTAACTTATGCAATGGTGTTTGTACAGACACATACCATTTCAGTCTTATGTTTGTTTATCATGATTTTGGAAGCTTACACGTGCTACCCTTTTACAACTGAGCCTCATTTGCCAACATGGCACATGTGGGCCATCTGATCCATTCATCAGTGTGACAAATATTGCCAAGATTTTAAAAATCTCGCGATGTTCCTTCGAGAATTAAACTGAACGTTATTATCGCAATAATATTGTTTTCAACATATCAGCAGTTTGAATTTTTCACAGAATTATCCTGAACTTTAATTCCCAAAATTAATGTAATAATTACATTAAAAAATGTACTAACTCATTATATGCCTATATATAAATTTTAACTTATTTGCTGATTTCTAATAAATATTTCTTATTTTTATTTTTAGCAAGATTTTTGTGATAAAATTCTGAGAAAAACCTCAAAATTTTTAACTTTCCTGAGATTTGTCAGTATGTTTATTCATCAGGTGGGACCTACTGTGAGGATAACATGGCAGTCAGGCTGGCCAACTCATGCAGTGGGCTGCGCATGTATGAAAATAGTGGACAGTTTAAACAAGTGGTAGTGGTCCACATTCAACATACACCTGGGGCCCACCTGATGAATGGACCAGCCTGGTTTTTGGCCAGGTGATCTACACAGTGGGTCCCAGCTGCATGGACCAGATTCCTCACCATGCCAGGCTGGCATGCATGGCTGTGTGGGGTTCACAAAAACACTTATTTATCACCTGCGTTGACAACAATCTAGATGTGCATGTCATCGAGCCGTATCAAATTAAAGGTTTCTTCAGTCACTCTGTTTGTTTCTCACAATTACCGTTTCTACTCGTAACATTGCAGGTATACATGGAAGATTTATTCCGACCGGTTAATGACATTGGCGGGGGTTTACAGCTTCTGGAAGTACGTGTCTAAACTTGAAAGGCGTGAGACACGACGATATCTTGAAATGTTCTACATCCTAAAGTTCCGAGAGCTGGTACTTCCACTACTCACCATCTGAAAAAACCAAGCTAATTCCATCATTTCCATCATAGTTTTGTTGCCAGAAAAAGAAAAAGAAAAAAAGCCTTAACATTTTTAGTTTCGGTTTGGACTTGAATGGGAGCAAACAGTCTATCATTTGCACACTAATATGAAATGCTCACAGATCTGAAGACATCTCTTTTGTGTTTGTTTTCAGGTGAAATCTGTCCCACTTGCACTCGACGATTAGCATTAATCCATGGCAATCTAGGAGCCGATGTACACTGATGGTTAGTTGGTATCTGTTTGGTTATGTTAGAAGATTGAATAAAAGCATTTTCGTGGATGGAGAAGCATATCAAAATCACTGCTAGTTTTCTGGACGTGGAAGTATCAGAGAGTAAGAAAACAGAAAACTATGTATATATATTATGACAGTAGATTGTTTTGAAGCTGGTTATATGCAGCCAGTCTTTTCTCTTTCCAGCTTTCTGCATCGTACAATGTTTGCAGGGAGCTACTATCTACACCCTCTCTTGCTGAGAAGTGCACCTGTCATTCTATTTTTTGGTAATACAATATTACATTCCCAAATGTAGAAATGTGGATGTATTTATCAATCTGAGTGGATGCCGGTAAGAATTCCCTTTTTCTACTGGTTTAGTAATTACAGTGTAATGAGCAGATTTACCTGTCCACCTACAGCAGCAAAAGTAAAAAACCCTCATGACAAAAGGTTTTTCAAATGGAGGAATTACAGTATACTCTGGGTTTTGTTTTGTACAAGAGGAGCCCCTGATTCAGTGGCCATTGTCTGATGTGATCTGCTATGGATGGACCATGCCCCTAAATCTTCTGGCTAGAAAGATCCTAGCCACCAATCTGGGTCCTGTTTTTAGTTGAATATGGACTGTTGCTGTATTCCTCTTATTGAAAGGTTAGGGTTGTCCTGTCTATGAGATTTTCGGGACATGGTCTATACCTGGTCAGTCCCAATGGACCAATGGTCAGGATTACTGAACCATGGGTACTGCTTGTGCAAACTGAGAACGTAGTATCTCTACATGAGGTTCATGCAACCGTAGTGACAATCTTGTTCTTGGCAATTTCTCTGCCCGGAAATTTCTGGCAGAGTTTCAAATATTGAGGTTATCAGTAAAATCTTGCCAAAAATAAAAATATTTAAATATCTATTGTAAATTATTAAATAAATTTAATTTTTAATATATATTTATATAACAAATTCCTTTTTTTTTTCTTTCTACTTGGCTATAGTTTAAAATCCGCCAAGATTTTGAAACTCATGATAATAGCACGATAATATTATTTACTGTATTTACATGCTATACTGCATTTAATTCATCCTCTCTGGTGGAAGGGGATGCACCCTCTTCCCCATCCAATATAGAAAGCATTAATTAATTAGTTTATTTTTAAAATGGTGAATGGTCTAGATTAGACTGAATTGTGGCAACTCATCCATTGTACACGGGGGATATGTCGTTGCCAATCCACACATCAAAATGGTGGCCCCCATAGTGAATGGCTATTGGCCAAAAATTGATGATGGGAGAATCATAACTGTCTGTTTCAATGTGGATTGTATCAGTGTAATTGCTGATAGGAGAATCAACTGCCTGATTCAACGTGGATTGCCGATTTTTCTGTTCCTAGCCCTACATTTCAGGGCCATCAATTGGATGGTTAGGATAAAGTTGATCAGGCAATTTTATGGCAATGTTTCATTTGTAATGGCTCTAGTGATGATGGCGAAAGGCCAACGAAATAAAAGATTTCAATGCGAGGAACTTTCGAGGATTGTAAAGGAAAATTTACAAATTACTAACTACTTGACATGGAATTTACATCCCAGTACCTTCTTAAAAGACGTTTTTAATAAATAATCATCAGTTAGTCTATGCGCTGTTAAAAAAAAAAAAAAAAAAACAGGGCAACCCTCACTGTATACGACTATTTCTTTTAGTTGTGTTTGGATGTTCAATTGAACCGAATTGCAATAATTTCATTCAATGCAGCAAAGATGACTAAAGTGGAGCTAGCCAAGTTAACAGGTCCATGCCCGGTCCAAAGCCGAGTCAGGTCCCCTTAATTGTAGGATTGAATATAGAAATCCATGTTTGGATACCCAAAATTATCTTCTTTTTTTTCCCATTTCATCATGCAAATCACTTAATACATAGTATGAACAAATGAACAGGTTTAACACCGGGTCCTTACTCTTACCCGGGTGGTAGACTCCATGGAGTTTCAACACCGGGTCAAGGGTTCGAGTACCCGCAGTGGTGAAATCCCACGGTGTGCGTGTGTGGGGTGTGTGTGCGTGTGGCGTGAGTGTGTGGGGGTATGTGTGCGTGTGTAAAAATAATAATAATAATAAATAAAAATGAACAAGTTTAACATTACAAGATGGGCAGATAATCACAGTTGTTTTTGAAGAACATTGCTGGATGAGTTGCTGAAAATGCCAAACAGTAGATTGGCTCAGAGAAAGAAGATAAAACTATATTCAATGCTTTGGAGGGCACTGGTAACATTCGTCAAAAAACCCAAATGATTTTATTTGCCTAATGAAGTTTGTGCCGCTCGCCCATCCTCCGAAACCGAATCCAAAAACAAGTGCCCATGTTGCTATAACAGCACTTGTCCAGTACATCAACGGTCCACATTTTGCGATCTCATCTTTGGCCTGGGAATAAAATACAAGAAGAGTAGGAAAAATATAAATGCGAAACTAGGTATTTCAGGGACATTTCATCCCAATAGAAGGGTTGAGTAGTGAGAAAGATACATCATGCTGTGTATTTGTGGCCATCTACACGCCATAACATGTTGTAACATGGTGCGTGGGTGCAAGATCCAAGCAGCGGATCAGGTGAGTCCCACTAATCCACTGATCAGATGGGACACAGTTAATGAAATAAATGGACAGCTGAATAAAATTTAGCCATGTTTTACTATGCCATCCACTCATTTCTAATATTACCGCCCATGTGGTAAGTGCACCAACCTGATTCTTGGAAGTAATGTAATTGCACTCAACGATTGCAGTATTGATAATATCGTTGGTTGATATTATCGGTATCGCAGGTCAACTATACAAATTTTACATGGAGTGCAAAAAAAAAATCCTTGGTACATTGCAATGTATTGATTCTATTCTGAGATATCACGCTTTTTTCTTTAGGAAATTTACTTGGTATCAACAATATCTGCCGATGTATCGCAATGCATCGATTGTATCACAAGATACCGTGCTTTTTCTCTCTCCAAACTTCGTTTCTCTCTCTCTCTCTCTCTCTCTCTCTCTCTCTATATATATATATATATATATATAAACACATTGTGGGTGGATTTTGATCCATCTTTTGCAATCTTTTAGGAGAAAAACAAATATTTCAAATCGGAATTAAGATTTTTACAGATCTAGGGCCGGTTTTCATTCAATGGGTGATTTTGCATTTCCATCTATTTTGTTTAATTCATACAAAATCAGAGTTTTTTTTGTTCTTCATGTTTTACATGGAAAATTAATGATTTGAACATTCAATTTCGAGATTTGAAGATCAGTGATCTGATTTGAAGGAAATTGAAAATTTTTCAAAATTTCTGCAATTTCTCCCAAATTCGTTGCAATCTTATAGTACATATAAGAAATCAAACATGTATGAGGCCTGATTTATTTATTCATATAGTTTTGGTGATTTTTGCTAGAAACAAGTATTATTTTTAATTAGATTTTTTTTTTTTTTTTCTTTTCGAAATTCCACTTCTATCAGCAGTCAATTAAGCCCAATTTTAGATTACGTTAAAGTGTTTGATGAAATTATGTTAGTGCATTTGATAAAATCATCATCACATGCACTCCCGTTTTGAGATTTGAGGGTAGATGGTTCGATTTGGGGGAAAGTAGGAAAATTTCTACAATTTCTCCCAAATTGGTTGTAATCTTATTGTTTAAACACGAAATCAAATATGTATGAGATTTTATCTATTGATTTGTTTAGTTTTGGTGATTTTTCAATAAATTATTTTTAATTAAAAATTAATAAAAATTTATTGAAAAAAATTTCCTCAAAATTTCTTTTTTATCAACAATCAATTAATTGCATTTTTAGAGCATTTAAGGATGTAGATTATAATTTTGAGCCACTGTGCAACTCTATATGGATTTGAGCCACATCCATACACATCATTTATAGGTATATTTCTTAATTTCTAGTTTTTTATTTTTCAATATATTGGTTGTATTTTCATAAATGTCTTCTTCAATTTTTTGAATTATATGAATTGACTTTGAATATAGTTGCATCAATTTAGTTAGATAGCACAAAACTTAGGACCCTATACATAAGAAACCTATTATGTGCATATGTTTTTTGTAATGCCATAATTTAAAAATATATATTAATGTCTTTTTTAACAATTTCTGAAGTTTCATTGAAAAATTTGATTAATTTTCTAATGTTTCCCAACAAAAGCAATACATTACTCAATACGACTGATATATCTTATGTGATAACTGATACATATCCATATCCTAAGGGTGCAATACCACGTGTAATACTGATACGGTAAACACTGATTGCACTATGGAGGCCAGACCCTCAACATGAATGCCAATGAAATTGCAATTTGGTTATTTGTAGTGTCGATTTGGATAATTGAATTGGTCAATGTACAATTCTCCAATAAATGCAGTTTAAACTAATATTTTGTGCCAATCAAATTTAAATTGTATGTATTAACCAGTCCTAGATCAACCAATACTATGATCTAAATGTTGTAAACAAATGTCTTAAATCTTGTATTCCCGCGCTGCTCGACCAATCGAGGGACTGGCTCGACTGGTCGAGGGGGCTGCTCGACCGATCGAGGCCCGCTCGACTCGAAGTCCAACAGCGATGTTTTTTGGAGTTCCGTGGTGCTCGACCAGTCAAGGGTCAGGCTCGACCGGTCAGGGGCTCCTTCGACCAGTCGAAGACTTGGCTTGACTAGTCGAGGGTTATGCAGATTGTGTGCGGACTAGGTAAGTTTGAGGCGGTTCCAATGCATAAGGGGAGTTTTCTAAACTATAAATATGAGTCCCTAGGGCTATTTTAGGGCATTTTAAGGCTTTCTAAAAGTTTTCCAAGGGTTTCTAAAAGGGTTTTAGGGTTTTTAAAGGGTGTACCAAGGGTAAGATTCAAGGTTGTTCGAATTGGGTAAGTCCTCTCTCTCTTTGTATTTATGCTTTCATAGTGGAATTCTGTCGCTTCGTGCCGTGATTTTTTCCTACAAGGGTTTTCCACGTTAAATCTGTGTGTTCTCTTGTGTTTTGCTTAGTGCCATTGGATGACTATCCTAGATCTAGATCTGTGTGATTCCGCAGCACAAATCCCCAACAAGTGGTATCAGAGCAATCGTTAGGGCACAGATCTGAATCTGCGGAATTAGTAATAATAGCAAGCACCAAGTATGAAATTGAGAAGTACTCAGGGAAAAATAATTTCGAGTCATGGAAGATCAAGATGATCAGTTCTTTAATCAAGCAAGGCGAAGATGGTCCTCTTAAGGAGCGGAAGTCTACTATGACTGATGATGAGTGAAATACTCTTGATAAGAAGGCCTTATCATTGATCTGTTTATGTCTCATGGATGAGGTTCTCTATAATGTTATGAGGGAGAAAACTGTGGCTAAGTTATGGGTGAAGTTAGAGGATGTCTATGCGAAAAAATCCTCTGAAAAGCGCCTACACTTGAAGCAGCAGTAGTATAACTTCAAGATGGCAGAGGGTGGAGATCTGGATGCTCATATCAGCAACTTTAATAAATTGGTCTGCAAATAGTTTATATGGAGGAAGTGATGAAAGATGAAGAACAAGCATATATGTTGCTGAATTCTTTTCCGGCGTCTTATGAGTCATTCAAGAAAACAATGTGCTCCACGAATAAAACCCTGGTTGCCGACACTGTTATCTCAGCCCTTCAAGGGAAGGCTATGAGAAAGCTTAACGTCGACATAAGGATATCTTCTGATCCACTGCTTACAAGGGGTAAGAATTCTGAACAAGGTACAGGTTCTTCAGGTTCTAGATCCAAATCTAAGGGCAAGGGCAAAGGAAATGTAAAGTGCTGGAATTATGGGATGGAAGAACATGTGAAGAAGGATTATACAAATCCTAAGTCTAAGAGAGAAGATTTTGAGGTTTCACACAGGGAGGCCAATGCTGCCACGTCAGATAGATCGAGTGGATGCGATGGTGATGTTTTGTCTACGTCTACGCTCAAACGGCCATATGATGATTGTAAGGTCGAGTGGATGCTAGACACAAGGGCATATTTTCACATGACTCCTCATCGGAGTTGGTTCACCAGCTACAGGGAGTGCAATGGTGGACAGGTATTTATGGGCAATGACATTGCCTATAATGTTGTGGCTGTTGGTACGGTCCGTATTAAGATGTTTAATGGGATGGAGCGTACCTTGACTGATGTTAGGCACGTTCCTGATTTGAGGAAGAATCTGATTTCTCTTGGTGTACTTGAGACAATGGGTTGCAAGTTCATAGGTATTGATGGTGCTCTTAAGGTATTTAAGGGGGAATAAGTAATCATGAAAGCGCAACGACTCGGTAACATGTACAGGTTGATCGGGAGCACTGAAAGAAGAGTAGGCTTTTGTTATCTCAGGCAGAATACCTTAGGTAGGTATTGATCAAGGATGTGATGGACCAGGTAAAATCGGAGAGCGTTCCATACGCGTCTCTTCTCAAAGTTTTTCTCAGGACATGTCTTAAAATAGATGAGGAAAAACAAGATATATCTCATGAGCCTTATTCGAATATGGTTGGCAGTATATGCCATGGTTTAGATTAGACCGATTATTTCACAGGCTATTAATATTGTGGGCAAATATCCCCGCACGCAATATTGGGTAGCGGTGAGATGGTAAGAAGACTACGTCTTTACTTTTGGGAAAACAAGAATAAAGTTGGAAGGGTATGTGGATTCAAATTACGCAGGTAGAGTGGATTCTAGAAATTCAACTTCAGGTTACTCGTTTGTACTAGCGGGTGAAGCAATTAATTGGATGTCTATGTTATCCGACAGGTGCTTGAGGAAGGAGGCGTAACACTAGAGAAAATTCACACCAACATGAATCCGGAAGACATGATCAGCAAGGTCGTTCTTACAGAGAAGTTCAAATTCTGTGCAACTTCTCTGGACTTGGCGATGGCGTAAAAGAAGGATGAAGTGTGCACGAGAAACTACGATGTGATGCAGAGATAAGAGAAGAGGTCAAGAAGCTACACGGTTGAAGATTGAAGACACGGTGGAGATTGTTGTAAACAGATGTCTTAAGTCCTGTATTCCTGCGCTGCTCGCCCAGTCGAGGGACTGGCTCGACCGGTTGAGGGGGCTGCTCGACTCAAAGTCCAGTAGTGATGTTTTTTGGAGTTCCGTGGTGCTCGACCAGTCGAGGGTCAGGCTCGAGCGGTCAAGGGGGTCTTTCGACCAGTCGAGGACCTGGCTCAACTAGTTGAGGGTCATACAGACTGTGCGCGGATTATGTAAGTTTGAGACGGTTCCAAAGAGGTGCGTAAGGGGAGTTTCCTAAACTATAAATAGGGGTCCCTAGGGCTATTCTAAGACTTTCTAAAAGTTTTCCAAGGGTTTCTAAAATTTTAATTATTGAATATAGAGTCAAGTAAAGAATCATTTGAGACTACCAACATGACCATACCCGGCTGGACATCGAGTTAAGTTTTCAGTTTTTTGAACTATGATGGTCCTCCCTTGTGTGGACTCAAAAGCCGCCTTATTTTCAATCAGCATTGAATCTTTCATTTCTATGGTAATCGAACCTGGGCTTTTGAACACTAACAAGTGAATTGAAACTTGCCGTATGTTGTTTATAATATTGGAGAAATAATGCAAAACTAGGATAAGAAAAACAGATAGTTTACTTACAGTTTCTAATTGCTTCTTTGAACAAGCTTTCATGAAAGCCACACTCGGAATAATGTAGACCGAGAAAGAAATGACGAATGCACCCATGACAGAGTTTATCGGTCCAAAAAATGGAACTGCCAATGCGAAAAACCAGATAACAAGCACGATTGGCACTCTTGCCAATGCTCTAAGCACAAATCTCCTGCTTGTGTGTACTCCAACGACTTTCTCCCATGCCAGAAATAGCGGGTTTGCACTCAGCAGAAACGCTACGTACTGCAAGAAAAAAAGAGAAGGGAAGAACACAAGAACGACACAGAAGCTTTTAACAAGTTCAATTTGCCTATGTCACGACTCAAGAGAACCACCACGTCTCACTCCATTGGGGTCTACATGCAGAGATGGTCAGATAATCGGAACAGTCCATTCTCTACGCAAAAATTTGAATGGGATATGGTCCAAAAATACATTTAAAGGATGTTCCTGACCATTGATTTCTGTATTTAAATGTGACCATAAACAATCGGGGCCCAGTTCCAGAACATTGAGAGTTCCAATTATTGGACCATCTTTACATGTAGGTCCCCATTGTGTGATAGTTCACATGCCACTCACTTGAACCAGTTTAGAGATGAGATCACATAGAAGCTACCTGATGCAAAATCATGGCAATTATGCATACATTTTTCATCTTCGAGGGGGGCAAAATACCGAATGCATTCGACTGTTGTAGGAGGATGTCTCCATATGCCCAATAAACCGCAACAGAATTCGGTATAGTTAATAAGTAGACGTACAACACCGCAAATATATACACATACTTGTATTTGTTAGGCTTCCACATGGCTTCCATTAATTCACTGCGACAATGCAAGAGCCGGTGCTATGTCACTGAATATGGCCATGCAAGTATTCAGAATGTAATGATGCAACGAAAAAGGAGCATTGAAAAATCTAGAAATGTAATACTAACACGGCGATTTGGCTTCCGAATGTGAAAAGAATGTTTGTGGCTCCAGTAAAGAAATCCACCATGTTTTCGGGTCCTTGATGCTTCACATTTGCGATCTAAAAGTTCATAACGACATTCTTTTGTGAATTCAAATGCACCTATATTGTTCTTCCAGTCATCAGGTAGGTCACCCAAGTAAGTTGGCATGGACCATTGGCAGTTTTCTTCAGCCTCCACCGTTTATATGTGTATGGCCCACCTGATGTGTGGCTTCAGATTTTCGCACATGTGAACAAGTGGAACAGATCCCATGTTTATAAAATCAAGATGCTTGCCAATTAGAATACATAAAAGATGATGGTGTCACCTGACCATGCTGAATAGCAGCTACCATCATGTAGGCCGAAGTAATGCTGGTTGTCACAATGCCCAGAAATGAAGCAACACGAAAATTGTGAACTGAAGGCAACAGGACTGTTGGAATTGCAAGAGCCCCAAACAAATAAAGCCATTGCCGCTTGTTCCAGTTTGAGTTCATGTAGTAGACATGGCTGCATCAACAGGTAAGCGTATCTTAAGATTTTCAATTTACTGTTGTAACAGAGGAACTTACAATATTTCTACATGAAAAATGTTAATGAAGTTACAGTTTGGGTATTTTGATATGTCCCACTAACATAGTTTTGGGTGTGAATTTTCTAGGCTTCGGGACCGGATGAACAAGCTTACTAACATTGTTTTGGAGTATGTTAGTGAGTTCGCTGATTAAACTGAAGTGTCAAGCACGAGCACAACCCCATCTCAAACATAGTTTCGGAGTATGAACTTTCTCATATGCATGGGACCAGCCACAAAATTGCCAAGAGATTAACTGAGATTGTAAGCAACTTTTCCAGTAGTTTTGATACCTACACTTAATCAATTTGCCAGACATGAATCCACGACCATTTTGACGTGATTATCGAAGTATGAATTTTCACATCCATGCATCACAATTTCAGTCGCAGGCTAGCTTTAAAAAAATAATAATAATAATAATAAAAATTAAAAAAATTAAAAAAAAAATTAAGAACTGAATTTTAACAATTTGGGGCTGGTCACACAAGGTTAGGATATTATCGAGCAGCTACTTTACCTGGAACATCCTATGAGTTGCAAAACACACACAAAGGCCAGAGCAGTCATGTTGAATGCAAGAACCAAATTACCGAGCGTTTTTCCAGCAACTATGCTGATCACCTCATGATACTGAACAGAATAAATATCAAAATGAAGAATAAGTCACAATAATCTCACATGCACAAAGGTATAACTCATGTAGCAAAAGAAGAACAACATTCAGATGCAGGTTTTAATTTGCTGGTCGTTGATAGAAAAACATCATAAGGCTATCATTCGATATGTTTGCTCTACGGCTCAAATAGTAAAACTATTAAAGATTGGATTGGCTCATGTTTTGTTCAATAAGTCATATAAATAAAGAAAACTAGAAGGTAGTGTCTAATTATGTCCTCTAATGAAGAAGATGATTTTGGATCGGCTGATGGGATATCGGATTGTTTTACTGTCTTTCAAACAGTAGACTCTTGAAACATTTTATTTTTTTTCTCATGCAAAAAATGACAGAACTTGTTATATCCCCTTCATAATTTAGGGTTTTTTCTGGCTATGTTTTTTAGCAGTCCTATGACATGATTTTCTTATCTATACTAAGCAGAAGAAATTGTAGTATAGAAGTCATTTGGCTTACGGGTTTTCCACAATGGAAACTCCATTTCTATGTATTTCTTCATTTCCTGTGCTATTTTTGCTATATCTTTCAACTGCATACAACATGTCTGTTGCCACAAATTCTAGTTGGAATACCCTGAGACATCCATGTTTGGAAACAAAATATTGAATATAGTAGCTGCGACTGAAAATAATCAAGCCGTCATAGTTGGTGTTCCCTTAGGGTCCGTTTGGATAGGTGTACCCTGAAAAATTAGGATTAAGTGTAATCGTGATTTTGGTGGGCCCCATGCCCTCCATGTCAGATTCGCTGCACCAAAGATGCTTTTTTCCTCCACTTGCAATTATGGAAGTTCAAAAATAAAAAACTAAGGCCACCAAAAATTGCAATTTTAGCAGAAAAAAAATGTGCTGCTCTAGTGCAGCAAGTCCTACATGGTGGGCATGTGGCACTATTGCCTGCCAAAATTGGGATTAGGTTTAATCCCCATTTTGCAAAATCCCTGGCCCAAACGGACCCTAAATTGAATATTAGGATAAGCAACACCATCACTGAAGCTACATGCCTACTACATTAAAATTCTGTTTTATCTGATACTTCATTATGTCTGGGTAACTCTATCGCAAATAAAGTACACATGGCCGGTGTTTTCTGACAATGCCATGTCTAACCAGAGTTCCGAGTGACCTTCGACGAATGATGGGGCATCTTTAGAAGACTCAAATTCCTAAAATCTACAAAACATGGTTAGAATGGCTGCATCATTAGCTATGGAATCTGAACTAGCTAGTTACACAAATCGGTTGTATAATCATGACTGCATAACATTCTATGATGATTAGAGTCTAATGTCAATGAGGAATGGTTATAATTTCCCAGATGGATATAAAATAGGCCTAAAATCCTTCATATGTCATTCACCAAAGAAAATGTGACAGGATATGATGGAATGGCAGTTGAAAGCAGTTAGCATCAGATGCCCTGAGTGTAGACAATTCATAGGCAAGTTATATTTCAAAAAACTAGAAGAGGGAATTATTGGAGAGTAGTATTTTTCTTATTTCTTATTTTTAGTGCCTCCTCAGGACACCAGACCATTTGTATGATAAAATAGGGTTGTGGGTCTTTTTTCTCTTATTGGCAATTTTTCTAAATCTATAGCCATTCATAACATGGTATCAGAGCAAGGGTTTTTTTTTTTTTTTTTTTTTTTTTTTTTTTTTTTTTTTTTTTTTTTTTTTGGGTGCATTGAAAACAAGAAATGAGAAAAATACCACACTCCAATAGGAATAAAAGGAAATGACATTTTCGTTGATGATATCTAATATGTGAGGGAAGAGTATCAGAGGGTTTTATATCAAGAAGCGAAACACGCGATTGTTGAAGTAAAAACCAACCTGAAGAACATGTTTTTCATGTATGGCACCAGTGGCTCTTGTCCTCCGCGAAGCCTCGGCATGAAATAGACTGATAAGATAGACACTCCAGCACCCAAAAGCACCATAAAGAAGCTGCGAACCGATCCCAAACCAATAACCTATTTGAGCAAAGGTGTACGGCAGGGTAAGGATCAAAGATCCAACCTGATCATGAACAGTCCACAGAGAAAACATTCCCACTATCATTAAATACGCCATAAAAACTGATAGACTGCTCGAAACTCATAATACATTTCCCCATCTTTTTTCTCTAAATAAGAAAGAAGTGAAAAGGGATGAATTCTAAACAAATCATCAACAGACCATATTAGCATGGTTGATGTTTTGGGACATGACTCGGAAAATTGCAGTGGAACCAAGGTAGTTTCACCATTTAACATGCTCGAAATCATTTATCTTCTAGTTGGGCTAGAAACAATTTTCATGGTGTTTGGAAATGTATGGGGTTGCCTGGCTTTGAAAAGACCAGGCGTTTGGGAAGCATGGAAAGCGGATTCTGCATAAGAAGGCCACCCTTTTCCAACCAAAATGATGGGGGATTTCAATTCCAAACACGTGAGAAATCAAGACACTCAGGATTATTACAAAAGAAAACTTGTTTGATTTTGTGGAAATGATGAATTATGGAATCCATTTCCATAATTGGGCACATTTCTCGCATTTGGATCCAAGGAAACGTCTGGAAACACTTTCGCCTTTGGGACTACTTCCGCTGCAAGCATTTCCTCATTACCACTAGCTTTACAGAAAATTCAGAAGGTCCCAACCATATCAGTTGTCTTTCCTTTTCACTCCAACCATAAATTCATGATTCCAGACACGATTAAGAAAATCTCTTTCCAGAGACTCAGTTTCCATGCATTAAATGTTAATTCCAAAGAAAGAGGGGAAAAAAAAAAGAACCTGAATAGCAACTGAATTGAGCCAGGCATCATAAACAGAGCCACCATGCCAAACCGCACCATTCCAAACTCTCCGAAACAACGTCGTCTTCTCCTCCGTACCTTTCTCTTCTCTATTGCTTCCTACCCTGTCTCTTTCTGCACCTATAAGACGAATCCCCAGTCCCTCTCCAGTCATGGCTCTCTCACCAAGAACCCAATTTGAAGAGAGAGAGAGAGAGAGAGAGAGAGAGAGAGAGAGAGAGAGAGAGAGAGAGAGAGAGAGAGATTTTCTTATAAAATGCAGAATTCAAGAAAGAGAGGAGAGAAAAAATGAACCATCCAAGTCAGAGAGAGATTTTTCTTATTAAATGAAGAATTCAAGAAGGAGAGTAGAAAAAAAAAAAAACATAAAGAAAAACCATCCAAGACGGAGAGAGATTATTATAAAATACAGAATTTAAGGAAGAGAGAGAAAAAAAAAAAAAAACAAAAGCCATCCAAGCCAGAGAGAGATTTTTCTTATAAAATGCAGAATTCAAGAAGGAGAGGAAGAAAAAAATATATATATACAAAAACAAAAACAAAAACAATCCCAGCAGAGAGAGCTGAAACTACGACTACTACAATGAGGAGGGGGCATTGTTCGTATTGAAATTTCGACAGAAAGAAGAAGTGAAGAACGAGCTGCACTGAGTTCGGTACTGTGTTGACGTGGCAAAGTCCTGTGGCCCCCACCATGACGTATGTTTTATATCCACACCAACCATCCATTTTTACAGATCATTTAGATCATAATACTAAAAATTAGGCATACCCAAATCTCAAGTGGACCACACCACGGAAAGAAATAAAAACAATAAAGTCCACCGTTGAAACCTTCCTAAGGCCCACCATGATGCTGATTTTCCATCCAATCTTTTTATAAGGTCACACAGACATGGAAGAAGGGAAAACAAAAATATTATCTCTATCCAAAACTTGTGTCCCATGGGAAGTTTTCAATGGTAGGTGTTCAATCCCCACTTCTTTCAGTGATGTGGTCCACCTGATATTTATATCTTCCTAATTTCTGGGCTTATAATCTAAAATTATATTTAAAAATGGATGGACGGTGTGGATATAACACATCTATCATGATGGATCTACAGAACTTTGCCACATTAACCCAGTATGGACCTCGGTGCTGCGTTTCTACGCAATCCGAGTCCTGTTTTGAGGGAGACCGGAGACGTTTGCGTAGAGAAAGACTTCAATAATTAGGCAGAGTCTGATGGTTCACACGCATGCACAAAAAATCTATATGTTTCGCAGGATTAACCAAAACTCGATCGTCCGATCTAGTGGGACCCACTTATCAGGTAATGGACGGCTAAAACTAAAAGTAGCCATTGGCTGGTGTCTGATAGATAAATGTCTAATAAACAATGGTTAGGATCCTTCGATCAATCTGGATTTAGGCTTTGCGGCCTAGTTTCAGTGGGTCCCACGATTCTGAGGGCTTAGTTTGAGCAACTATATCCTACGTGTATGATTTATGAGTGCATGAGTATAAACCATCACTCTCTGCCACAGTATCAAATAACAGGTTGCGGCACAGTACCATCTTTTCCCGCCAAAATTCCATTTTGTATCACATCAGTACCGTGAAAATAACTTAAGCCCACATTAAGATTATCATTTTTAAAAATCATGATAATCGGCTTAATAAATGAGCCACAAATCTAAGTTGAATCACACCAATGGTTATCCTTGATTCCAACTTTGAGACCCACATGATTTTTGTTCCCGATCATCTCTATGATGGGTCTTACCATTATCATGGAACCGATTTCCTAAAAAAATAGTACGTTAGATGTAAAGATGGTGCGGTACCACACGTTGTGGTACCTTGCCTACAGTGATTTCATTTATGCCAAAGCAAGATCCCATGTGCTAGTTCTGTACAACTTTAAAACATGGTGGAGACTCATCCACCGGATACATGGTATAGTCGAACGTAAATCCAAACCGTTCAAATCCAGGAACCAACCAAGTTTCACCAGAAAATAACATTAAATATCTATTTTCTTCTATTACATTCGGCCCACTGAATTTTTTTACTATTAACCGTCCATTTAATAGATATTAATTTTGATGGTCAGAATTGATTGATCAGAATAATTTTAGAGATTCAATCCATCCACAACATGACCTACAATTTGGATGGTCTTAATATCTTAAAATCAGTGACTCACATTCGAGTAGAATAAGTCACCACCATTTTTTAAAATGCTAAGAGCTAACACAGGAGTCTGGAATCTCGATTAATCAAAGATGGTTGGTTGGAAAATAAACAGATGCTTGCGTACTGGTAGGGGTTCTGTGGTGGACCTACCATGATGTATTTCAGTTATCCGGGAACGGATTGGCTACTCCCCCTGACACTAGCCAATGACTGGTGGTCGGTGCTCTGTGGGCCCCTCCATGATGTATGTGTTTCATCCATGCTGTCCATCTATTTTTACAGATCATTTTACATTATGAGACCAAAAATTAGGTATATCCCAATCTCAAGTGGACCACATTACAGGAAAGAGTGTTGAATGAGCGTCAACCATTAAAAACATTTTGGGAGCCATAAAAGCTTTGGATCAAGCTGATTTTTATTTTTTCCCTTCATCAGGGCATGTATGACCTAATCAACAGATTGGATATCAAATAAACAATACAGTGGGCCTTAGGAGGGTTTTAATGGTGGATATCCCATTGCTATTGTTTTCATGTGGTGTGGACCACCTGAGATTTATACACCTCCAATTTTTGGCATCAAGCCTAAAATGATCTTTCAAAATAGATAAACGGAATGGATGAAACACATACATCATGGTAGGGCCACAGAGCACCAACCACCAGCCCGGGGAGTAGCAATCCGTTTCCCAGTTATCCACGCCGTATCATTTTAAATTATGATTTCAAAAAGAGTCAGATCCCAGGCTCAAGTGGACCACACCATACGAATAAGGGGTGATAATTATACCCACCGTTGAAACCTTCCTGGGCCCACCACGATGTTTATTGACCATCCAAACTATTGACAAGGTCACATAGACCTGGATGAAGGGAAATTACAAACTTCAGCTTGATCCAAAACTTCCGTGGCCCTCAAGAAGTTTTTAACAGTGAACGTTCAATCCCACTGTATGGGGTCCACTTCAATGTTGGATCTACCTCAAATTTGGGCTCATAATCTAAAATTATCTTTAAAACTGGATGAACGGTGTGGATAAAGTTTTTACATTACGGTGGGCCTCACAGATCCCTACGTGTACTGATTCCGTCTAGGCGACGCAGGACGCAGTCCGCTTCCTGCTCCCTGCCGCATCCTTCAAGAGCAATGCAATGCATACACGAGAATTCAGTTCTTAGCATCCAGACAATTGCTCTGACGTGTAGCACTGTGGATGGATATTACTAAAAAAATCTGATCATACGAAAATCTTAGCCTAGAGATGGGCAGTTAGGAAGAGAAACAAATCCTATCAACATTAAATTGAAAAATCTCTTAATTTTGGAAAATGAATCATCCATTCTTGGAGATTTTACGGCCACGATCCATCCAAAAAGGTCACCAACAGATCAATGGTCTGGATTACCGAAATATATGCCCCACTTATCAAAAATTGAAAAGTCACGTACACTGCAAAGATGAGCCACGTTACTTTATAAACCTGTCTTTTCCGTAGGAGCATTCATGCGGTATGTATGATAAGGTTTTAAATAATTCTTTTTGCCTTTTTCACGATTTAGGATTGGGTGTCGCCGCCCATGGGGCCACATACTGAGCTTGTCCGTCCCTATTTTGTACTATATTCTACACACCCGTTTTGTACTATATTCTTTACGCCGCACTTTGGCTCGTAACCGTCCATATTTTATTCCGCACGCCCCACTTTAGGAATATTACTATGGACGAATGAGTTCTTTATTTTTTTGTTAGCTTGTTAGTACACACCAACTGTCACTAATGCCGCCACACAATGTGTATATTACTACGTAATTTTACCAGTGACTAAACAACTTATAATAATATTTATAACCAGTGTCGTATGGATTATGGTATACATCAAATTGCTAATCGCGTTCGAGTAAGACATATGAGACATATATTGTTTTTTCTTCATCTGATGTAAGACACTGTTTTGAAGAAAGTCAAAAGTGATCAGCGTGAGGAGTGCTAACTAGTTTTGCCTTGTCCATCCCAAACTCAAATAGGATCTTTTCAAGATACTCATCCATAAACAACCATAGCCTGCTCTTTTTCCTATCCATTTGTATATTAATGCCGAGAATCCTCTTTACGATCTCAAATCTTTCATTTCGAATGTCTTGGTGTAACATCTTGGATTTTTCACTATTTTGGATTTCCAAAAAATTCTTGAAATTTTCTTCTGTAATTAGCTTATACTATCACTTACTGACCATTAGCACTCAATGTTAGTTGTACACGGCTGGTACCAGTAAAGAACCGCATAAGTCCGATTAATCAACCGTAGGAAGCCAATGAATCCACCCTGATCTTGACTAATAGAGTAAATCAACCCCGTTACTCTTTTAGCTTAAAACCGATGGTTCAGAGTAATCATGACCCAATCTCCACTTTCACTAGTTAGAAACAAGCCACGTTAGGAACATAGTTAATTCAAACCCTAATTATTGCCCACGAGAAATCTTAATACCTAATTCATTCTAAAAATGCTCTGATTCTTCAAACAAGCTCTAAACCGCTCGTTGGTGGGCCACTAGTTCCAAAATTGTAGAGAAATGTCTGTCTCACTGGGCTTGTGGTCCATCGCGGACCACAGATCCAGTAAACATCCAGAAGTCAATTATTCACGTCGTCCCAGTGGCACTTGCAAAGTGCGGCTCACCCCAGCTTACTAGTCTCAGAATCTGACACTCTTAATTGAAACTAAGATATAAGGCTTTTCAGTCATCAAATTTCTTCTAAATTTATGGTGAAGGTCTAATGTATTTTCCTACGCCTATCCACAAAATCTGGGACCCGATCGTGGCACGGTGACCGTTGATCGCAAATCGGACCCGTACGTTTAAACCCCATATCCAATTGCTCCTAAATGTTACATGGCCCTTCATCGGGCCATAGAGCACCTATCCTATAAGTTTCATGACCAGGGGCCACTAGAGCCACCCCAATCACAGAAATGAGCCTCACAGGGCCATTTAAAGATTGGAATCGTATGCTCAAACCCCATACTCGTTCATCCGTTTGTTCCCAAACTTGACATGACCTCTCATTGGGCCATGAGTCACCTACACACTAAATTTGGTGGCTAGAGGAGTGTTAGGGCCGCCCCAACACCAATAGAGAGTCCTAACGGTCTATTTTGAAAATTTGTGGAAACTTGGGGCCAAATGGCCCAAGTCTAGCAAATAAATCTTAACCCTTATCTCATAACTCCCACCACAACCACCATTTCCAATGGAGTAAAAGCGAGAACAAGGAGAAGAAAGAGTGAGTGAAGTTGAGCAAGGTGGACCCTAAATCAAGGTGGGGCCCAAGGAAATCAAACCCCACAACTCCCTACGTCTTCTCCAAGAAGAATTCCTCATTTACGACCGTCATTTTCACTCCGTTGATCATCTAAGTAAGATCTATCACCCCCTTTTCGTTGAAACCCATGTGTTGAGAAGGGTTTGACATGGATCTCTAACATGCAAGTGCTTGCTTTAGGGATTCCGACCGTTCGACCCTAAAATCCTCATTCTTAGGTCGTCTTGCAAGCCCTCAACGCCCCGAAGGTGCGGACTATTACCCTTAGGTGGCCTAGCACCAAGTATAGTACAAGCTTAATAATTTTGTTTGTTTAGGATGTTGTATTGAAGAATCTAGAGGAGACCTAGGAATTGTATGTTTGTTGGAATTGTATAGAATTGTGTGATTAGTTCTCATTTGATGATTGACCTTGCCTCTCACATGATTTGGTACATAGATGATTACATACTTATATTTGTTTGATTTCTCTCATATGGTGTTGTTTCATAATATGTATGATTCGTTTCTCTTGTGTGATTGATTCTTTGAGATGTAGGAATTGCTTAGCTTCCCCACAAACCCACAAAATACATATGCACTTGTCTCATGATAATGTTAGCATTGATTGTTAGGAGTATCTGATTCATATGTTGAGATGCATTAAAACATGATATTGTTGTGTTAGTCGATAACTTGGATTCTTGGTATGTTGTGAATCACCACCCAACCCTTGGGTTGGTCAGGAATACGAGGAGAGTGAAGGCAGTCCCGTTGGTAGGACCGTCCTGAGGCTAAACCCATGAATTTGGGCGAGTGCGTGTGGGCGACAGTAGTTAGACTACATGAGTTGCTTGTATCCGATGTCGTTCCGCCACGTGCTTGCCTGAACTCATGCGGTCTATTCTACTGCCTGACCAACTTTATTTTGTTAACCCTGTTTGCTCACACATGTATGGAACTTAGCACACCCTACAAATGTTGTCACCCATCAATAACGAATTGAATATCGGTCCACAGTCTCGTGAGCCGGACATGGTAGAATGAGACATTGTGTCCGAGCTGTCGGCCTACGCTGGGGTGACGCGCCTCCTCGTAGTGACCATGAGCGATCCCTTTCTCTCGGCACTCCCCATATGCTTGAAGTCGGGGATGGGGAACCCGACGGGATCAAGGATCGCAGGGTCTCTGCCTCACACGTTGGGGGGCCTTGGCCTCGCAACCAGTTTAGGGAATTGATACGTGGGGTGTATCAGATTCCCAAACCTGCTGGATGAATGGAATTACTAAGAACTCGACTAATACTATCATCGCATTGCACTAGTTCGGTTGGCGACTCAGCAGTGGAGGTCGCAATGAGGGAGTGTTGTCATATGCGAGCGTGAAATGGTGTTGCTTGAGGGAGTGTTGTGGTGAGGGTATGCATCATATCATCTATCACACATATGCATTAATAAGATTAGTTAGGTGTTTGTGAATGATTATTTTTCATTAAGTTCATAATATAATTAATGTCTGTTACAACTTAAGACTAATAGCACCCACTGAGTTGATCACTCACTCCCACTCTAAGTCGGTGTTTTAAAACACCAACCGTACTCTTCAGTAGTTGTAGGTGACGCTGAGTACGAGGAGTCTTTCGGCACGAGCCTGGATAAGGAGAAAGAACTGTCCTATTTCCAGCTGATGGACGATTCCCCGTCGGCCTAGTAGACGGGATTTGGATCGCTGAGTTGTGGACTCAGCCCTATTCTTTTGGATATGATATTCCTTTTGTGATTTTGTTGGGCAACACCTTGTGCAACCCATAGTTATAAATTTTCTTTTGGACTTATAAACATTTAACATTTTCCATTACAGTAGACTAGTTGTGAATTGTGATTCATGTTTCAAGTAATTCCATGCTGCTCATTTAATCCCGATTAACGCAAAACAGTAAAATTGGGTATAAATGACACCCAGAAACTTGGAAGTCGAGCGTGTACACGATCCCCAATTTTCAGGGCGTTACACTTGGATAACTGAGTCTTTAATATGTTGATCTTAGACATGTTTTATCTGGCGATAAGCATATCATCAACATACAATACCAAGATAATAAATTTTCCATCACTCAATGCTCTAAAGTAGATACAATGATTGAATTCACTTCTAATAAATCATTTGCTCATTATTAAATAATCAAACTTTTTGTACCACTGCTTAGGTGACTGTTTCAGACCGTATAATGACTTCAACAACCTGCGGACCTTATTCTCTGACCCCTGTACCTCGAATCCTTCTGGTTACTTTATGCAAATCTGCTTTTCCAATTCCCGACGTAGGAAAGCAGTGTTAACATCCAACTATTCCAGTTCGAGATTGTATTTGGCAATTAATACAATACAAATATGATAAATACTTTCTTGACCACAGGTGCAAAGATTTTGCTAAAGTTGATAACCCTTCTTTTGCACATAATCATTCACTACCAATCTGACTTTATACCTATCATGTTTCTTCCAATAAACCCACTTGCATCCGATCGCTTTTTACCTAGCGGAAAGCTCCACCAACTCCCACGTCTCATTCTTATACAAAGAATCCATCTTATCTTGCATCAGTGTTATTCACTTTTCTGCATTTATATCATCAAAAGCCTCCTCAAAAGTAAATAGGTCTCCTTCATCCATAATGAGAGAGAATGGAATGTTTTAGTTTTCTTTGTATCTCAATGGTGACCTACGATCTTGTGGTGAATTTCTCCTAACAAGTGGCGTATGCACTTGCTCCTGTACCTTTTCCTGCAGCTCAGCTTCTTTAAGTGTTTCACCCTCGTTAATTTCTACATCAATTATTGATGATTTCTCTATTTCCTCATGTTCATCCATATGAAACAAGGAATTCTCATTCAACTTGACGTCCCGACTCATTATAAATTTCTGTGTGGCCTGGTCATACAGCTTGTATCCCTTCATACCATCACCATAGCAAAAAAAATGTACACTTCTTCACCCTTTGGTCTAGCTTATCTCTCTTAACAGATGGTATATGAGAGTAAGCGTCACAACCAAATACATGCAACCCTGAGTAGCTTATTTGTTGACCACTCCATACTTCTTCAGGAATCTTGTAATCAGTAGTCGTAAATAGGGATTGATTTACCAAATAGCAAGTCGTGTTAACAACCTCGGCCCATAGATACTTGCCCAACGCACCATTACTCAACATACTTTGGCCATTTCCAAAAAAAGTCAGATTCATACATTCTGCTACACCATTCTACTTTGGTGTGTACCTATGTTATACCTTAAAATCCCCTCATATTTACAAAACTGATTGAATTCCTTCGAAGTAAATTCTTTGCCATTGTCCGTCCAAGCACTTTAAACTGCTACCCTGACTGTTTTTCAACCATGACATTCCAAGACTCGAAAGTGGCAAACATGTTGGATTTATTATTTATGAAATAAACCCACACATTTCTTAAAAAGTCGTCAATGAATGTTACAATGAATGACAACCCTCATTTAGAAACCATAGGCGACGGATGTTACTGCACTTATTTGTGCACCTTGTTTGTCAATCACATGCGTCGGTGTGTCAGGGAGTTAATTGAGCCCTTGGAAACTGGAGACCGAAGACACATAAAGACTTGGAGCATCAAGAAGCAAATAACAAGTATATGAGGTGTCTTAGTGACCCTAACCTTGATCCAAAATAACCCCTAGAGGATCCTAAACTTACTAAGTAAACTCTTGGTGATCATCCCTTAATCTTAGAAGCCTAATTGGAACATAATAAATAATGTTAGAAGAGGTACAAAGCTATTGGAATTGTAATTGCCCAAAAATAACAGTTTTTTTTTTATAGTTACTCGATCCCACAAGACATCGTTCTATGCTATCACCTTGGGAGCTTTCCTGTGCCTTCTTTTTTCCAGCGTATGGCGTAGGTCGAAGTCAGCGAGTGCTGTGGTTCCCGTGGTGTGTGTGAGCGCATGACTATGTGGCCCTGGTCGTTGCTTAACTATGCATGAGTCATCAAGTACTTAAGGGGGTCAAGATAGCTCGATTGCCGCGTTTGCTCTTGCTCCTTGGTCGGGAGGTGGATTCTGCCTTTCCAGTACTCGTATTATGCAATTTATATTGCTGGTTAAGGTCTCGACCTAATTTTCCAAGGAGACGAGTCGACTTCTTGGGTTGCGAGACTTTCGCAGGCACCGTAGGAGCAGAGTCAGTTTGATGCTGTGAAGGAAAATCCTAGGGATCAGCATGTTACTCTTTTGGTATGGGAATTTGTGCAACAATGGTGACCAAAGCCTCTTCCTTCCTTTTGCCATTGTAAAGTGAATGAAGATACGTCAAGCGAGTTTGTAATGGCTTCACTGACATTCCCACAAATGGTGTCAAACTGTTGATGTCGGAATCTGGTCTTCTCTGCTTGACAGTCGGGTACCTGCAAAACTAGGTGACAATGAGGGTTCTGCTTGTTGTCAGGGACCCTCCGATGCCTAAGGCAGAACAAGCACACTGGGTCTAGTCGGGTTAGAGTTTCTGTGTATACCTTCTACCGTGGGTGAGGTCTTTATTTATAGTCTCTTGATACTTCTTATGTATATGCCTATACTTTTTGTTAAGCAGATGCGTATCTTAGGATGGATCATGTCACGACCCAGATTTCGGGTACCTAGCGTATACTTCGGACCCGAGATCCATGTCATGACTTGTACACTAAGTGTACTTAAACTATTAAATTGCTTACAAAAAAAAAATCTCATCTATTAAGTAGCTTTACCGTAGATCTACGATCCATTCATACAAGAATCATTTCATAAGCAAGAAATACCATTTATTTCAAATAACTAATCATAAACATAGTTAAGAACCCTCCCATTCGGGGTCTTATGAAATAAAATAAATATGTCCAACAATTTAAAAAAATGAATTAACAATCTAAGAAAATTAAATATAATAAAAACAAATCATGTCTACTCTAAGGCAGTAATTTCTTCCTCTGTCAAGTAGGGCCACGTGTCCCTTAAATCCTCCTCCGGCCGGCCACGTATTCTTGTTCTTGAGCCACCGCTCACCCTCATTCACATCATGTACGGTTTTTCCATCAATAAAAAAAAATAAGCTGGCCAGGCCTAGTGAGAATTCCCGGCATGGTTCTTTACATCAAATTATAATAAAATGTCCAATAAACATATACAGATAAAATTAAATAAAAATGAAAATGCAATGCAATAATGCATCAAGTGGGAATCGTCCACTTGCTTGAGTTGGAAACCCGTCAACCCGCATCGCCTTGGCAGGCTTCTACCATTTGGTAGGCATAGGCAAGGCCCGCATCTACTCCTTGAGTAGGCTTCCACTAGTATAGTGGGCTTCTGGTAACGATTCTACCAGGATATACCGTCCAGGAGGTCCCCAGAATTCGCACGTGTTGTGCATGCAATTGTTAGATGCACCATGAAATCATGAATCATGTATTGCATAGGCTATTTATCACATTGAATCAATATAGTTTAACACCTAAATAAAATCATATCATTATTAATATAGAAATCATAGTCCTTTCAGTCAACTAAAAGTACACGACAATTAAATCATGACAATTAAATCATGGCAATTAAATCATGGCAATTTAATCATGTCAATTAAATCATGTCAATTAAATCATGTCAATTAAATCAGAATAATAATACAACACAACGAATAATCCATCTATTTTTAATTTGATGGGTGAGAAACACATCGGGATCACTCACCTTGATGTGGTGGAGATGATTCCGTAAACCAACGGTTTGAATTGAATTAGGGCTTCCTAAAATCACATAAATAAGAATTTTTCTTTAAATCTTACGATTACATAAAATAAATAAAACATTTGATTTATTATTTATTCATATCAATACCGCCCATCCAATGGTCAGATCTGTCTAGAATTTAAGATTTTAATTTATTTTAATCTTAAGAAGATTGATAGACATATGACCAGTACGGTCCATTAAGGTGTCGAATCGATTTGATTCTAAAAAAATATTATACAATTAATGGTTATAACACCCATGAACATTACGGATCATAATGGTCACTGTCCATTAAAAAAATATATCACATTCTATATATTACCCTTAAAGCCCTGCGCATACCTTAAAATCTTACGTTCTATACTTTAGCAAGTCATGCGCATACCTTTTTACATGAATTAATTAAACCTACACAATGGATGTTTGATTGATCCAAACCATCCACTGTGTAGATCATATCAATTTACATATTACATGAATAAAATAAAGAAAATAATATAAAATTACTCACCTGAATAAGTGAATTCCAAAGAAATTTCTCCTTCCCACTTTTCCTTCTGTATTCTTTTTCTACGAGTTTTTCATTATTTTATTTCAGTTTTGATAGAACTCATGCTCTCTCTCTCTCTTCTCACGTTTCTTTTTTTTTTTTTCTACGAGTTATTCTTTGCCTCTTTCAGTTTTAATAGAACTCTTCTTAGTTTTTTTTTTTTAAAGAAGGAAGGTTGATTGGGGAACTATGAGATACGGGGAATGATGAGAGAATAGAGGAAGGATAACGAGATCAGCAGATCTCGTTCCCATTTAAAGTTTGAAATTTAAAAAATAAAAATTTAAATTATATTAAAAAAAATACGGGTGTTACATACTACCCTCCTTAAAGAAAAATTTCGTCCTCGAAATTTACCTGAGGTCATTCCTCAAAGAGATGAGGATACTTCTTGCGAATTTCTACTTCTGATTCCCAAGATGCTTCATCTGCTCCATGATGTAACCATAAGATTTTGACTAACGGTATAGTTTTTGTACGTAAGATATGCTCCTTACGGTCTAAAATTCGAACCGGTTTCTCTATATAAGAAGTGTCTTCTTGCAACTCAAGATCTTGCCACTCAATAACATGGGAGGCATCTCGTTCATATTTTCGCAACATCGATACATGAAAAACATTGTGAACACTTGACAATTGAGGAGGTAAAGCGAGTCGGTATGCTACTGCTCCAACACGTTCAAGAATCTCAAAAGGTCCAATAAATCGCGGTGCAAGTTTTCCTTTTGTACCAAACCGCATAAGTCCTTTCATTGGAGAGACCTTCAGAAATACATGATCTCCCTTTGTGAACTCCAGATCACGTCTTCTATTATCGGCATAACTCTTCTGACGGCTTTGCGCAACTTGTAAACGCTTACGAATGATCTCGACCTTTTCAGTAGCTTCCTGAACAATATCTGGCCCGACCAAACTCTTCTCACCTACTTCGGTCCAACAATTAGGTGCGCGACAAGGCCTCCCATATAAAGCTTCATATGGGGCCATTCCTATGCTTGCTTGATAACTATTGTTGTAGGCGAACTCAAATGAAATGTAAATTGTCATCCCAACTTCCTTTAAAATCAAGGGCACATGCACGCAATAGATCTTCCAATATCTGGTTCACACGTTCGGTCTGCCCATTGGATTGTGGATGATATCTTTGTATTGTAGTCTGTAGTGGTTCCCATAGCTTCTTGTAGGCTGACCCAAAACCGCGACGTGAAACGAGGATCACGATCTGACACGATAGAACTAGGGATGCCGTGAAGTCTTACAACTTCCCTGATATACAATTTAGCGAGCTCATCCATCGAATAGTTGATACGAATGGGAAGGAAATGTGCTGATTTTGTCAGTCGGTCGACAATCACCCATATCGCATCGTGCTTTTTCTTAGTCTTGGGGAGACCAACTATAAAATCCATAGAAATACAATCCCATTTCCACTCAGGTATTTTCAATGGCTGTAACAAACCTGATGGATTCTGATGGTCTGACTTCACCTGTTGGCAAATTAAACATCGAGAAATATAATCTGCGATTTCTTTCTTCATATTTGGCCACCAAAACAATTTCTTCAAATCCTGATACATCTTCGTGCTTCCGGGGTGAATAGTAAACTTGGTTCGATGTGCTTCTTTCAAAATCTCGTCCTTCAACTCTGGGACATTGGGTACACAAATTCGTCCTTGGTAACGAATCCCTTTATCTGCCCTATTACTCCATTCGGACTCCTCATTATCCTGATATTTGGCTACCATTTTTAGCAACCATTCATCATTAGCTTGCGATTCAATAATCCGATCTCTAAGAGTCGGTTTCACCTTAATATTACATATCTCAACCTTCTGCTCCTGAAAATTTAGTTTGACGTCGAATTCTCTTATGAAACTCAGCATTTCCCATTCGTGAATCATCAAACTAGCTATAGTCTTCTGCTTATATTCTTTTCTGCTTAGAGCATCTGCTACTAAATTTGCTTTACCCGGATGATAAAGTAATTCAAAATCATAGTCCTTCAGGAATTCTGTCCATCTTCTTTGTCTCATATTCAGGTCCTTCTGTGAGAATAAGTACCGAAGACTCTTGTGATCTGTAAAAAGTTCGAACCGTTCGCCATACAGATAATGTCGCCAAATTTTTAATGCAAACACAATGGCGGCTAATTCCAGGTCATGAGTTGGGTAATTACGCTCATGAGGCTTAAGTTGCCTTGATGCATAGGCAATGACCTTACCAAATTGCATTAGTACACAACCCAAACCTTTTGTTGATGCATCCTGTATATACTTCAAACATCAGTCCGTCTTTCGGAAGAGTAAGGATGGGAGCGGAGGTTAGAAGTCGTTTTAATTCGGCAAAAGCTTCTTCACACTTCTCAGTCCATTTGAATGGTACTCCCTTCCGAGTCAGACTTGTCAATGGCCCGGAAATCTTCGAAAAATCTTTGATGAATCTTCTGTAATACCCAAGTCCAAGAAAACTTCTAATTTCTGAGACATTTGTGGGTCGTTCCGATTCTCACCACCCGATTCAATCTTTCTTTGGATCTACTTGCAATCCCCTTTTCTGAGATAACATGGCCAAGGAAATTAACACTCTCCTTCCAAGTCGCATTTAGAGAATTTAGCATACAATTGATTGTCCTTTAAAGTCTGTAATGTTGTCCTCAAGTGTAGCTCATGCTCTTCACTAGTCTTGGAGTAAATCAAGATATCATCGATGAATACAATGATAAAGTTATCCAGATAAAGCTGAAATACTCTATTCATCAGGTCCATGAACACTGCTGGGGCATTGGTTAGTCCAAAGGGCATAACCAGAAATTCATAGTGTCCATAGCGTGTTCGAAATGCCGTTTTATAGATGTCTTCCTCCTTGATTCGCAGCTGATGATATCCAGATCTTAAGTCAATCTTGGAGAAATACCGAGCTCCCTTCAGCTGATCAAACAAATCATCAATGCGTGGTAAGGGATATTTGTTCTTAATCGTTACATTATTCAATCGGCGATAATCAATACATAAGCGTCTAGTACCATCCTTTTTCTTCACGAACAGTACCGGCGCACCCCACGGTGACGTACTCGGTCGTATGAATCCTTGAGCCTTCAGTTCTTCTAGTTGTTCCTTCAATTCTTTCATTTCAACAGGCGCCATTCGATATGGAGACATAGATATTGGTGTTGATCCTGGCAGAAGATCAATACCAAAATCTACTTCTCTACGAGGTGGTAAACCCGGTATATCTTGAAAAATTTCTTGATATTCCTTCACTACTGGAATTTGGTCTGCAGATAATTCTGGTGTCTTTCCATTTATTAACATCATAACACGCTCGATCCTTTCGTTCCTCTGCTTCCCTTGAATTGTAAATGGCTTTCTTCCAGGTACAGAGAAATTAACCGTCTTTTCGTAACAATCCAACTTAGCATGATTAAAGGTAAGCCAATCCATACCAAAAATAATATCATATCCAGACATGTCCATGACAACCAAGTTAGCTATCATTGGAATCCCTCCTAATATGATCGAAACAGACTTGCAAATCTTATCTAAAATAACAGGTTTTCCTATAGGAGACTTCACAAAAATTTTCTTTACAAGACTTTCTGGTTTTAACCCTAATGGAGTTATAATGGATGACGCAACAAAAGATAATGTAGCTCCAGAATCAAACAACACAGAAATTGAAATGCCATTCATATCAATTGTACCTTCCACGACATTATGATTATCTTCAAGCTTGTCTGCTGGTGTGACGGAATGAATAGAATAAACCCGAGCTCTCGACGGCTGCATTTTGGTTTGTTGATTTCCCTGGTTTTGAGACGTAGGAGGTTGAGGCCTATTATGTTGATTTTGTGGAGGCTTAGAAGGTAATGCACGCGACGCTTGAACCGACTGTTGAGTAGGTGCTGGAAGTTGCAATCTAGGAGGTATTTGCTGAAGCGGCATCACTCCCATGTCTTTAAGTCTGTTCCTGCACACCTGGGCTTTATGTCCATATTTTCCACAATATGAACAATTTCCAGGAAAATGTTGCTCCTGATTTCTTGATGGTGCTATGTGAACATCCGTCCGTTGTCTCTTCTCCAAAGGTTGTTGTTGATTTGGCGTGGTTCTGCTTTGGCTTCCTACCTTCGACTTGTAAAACGTTCACAATCTCTCTGCTCGAAGGGCTTTATCTACAATTTCGAGTACTTTTGAATATCGCACAACAAAATCTTGTTCGAATATTCTGACGAAGACCTTCTTCAAATCTTGTTATTTTATAATCTTCATCTAGTCTTGTAATATATCTTGACAACTCAGCGAATTTGGCCTCATATTGAGCCACAGTCATCGCTCCTCCTTGCTGTAGGTTTGCAAAATCTGCCATCTTCTGATTTCGATAAGCCTTAGGAAAATATTTTTCATGGAATTTATCTTGGAATTCTTTCCAAGTCCACAAATGTCCATTGGTACCATCCTCTTGGCTGCTCTCCACCATACATCTGCTTCACCCCGCATGATGAATGTTGCGAGTCGAACCTTTTGGTTATCGTGGCAATTTATAGCTTCTAAAGTCTTCTCGACTTGTTTAAGCCAATCTTCCGCAATTGATGGATCGAAGCTCCTTTGAAAACTGGCGGACGTAGCTTGGTAAATTTTTCGAGCATATCTACTTCTCGAAGTGGTTCGGTTCCATGCGGTGAGGAATTCGATGATTCTGAGGGGCTTGGTTCAAATTTGTTAACATATTCCACTGAGTTGTAAATTGTTCTTGTTGTTGTTTCATCATGGCCGCCATCGAGTCATCAACCCAAAGGCTGCATCCCAGTGGCTGAATGTTAGGTCCATTGAAGTTAGCACGCATCGTATTTGGAGATAGCGGTAAATGAGTGCTTGGTCCTGCACCACCCATATTAACTGGATAAGGAGGTGGTAGAGGAACTTGTCCTACATCGCCCACTTCATCCTCATTTATCATATTCTCATCCTGCTCTTTAGGAGCCGTCCCTGATTCTTCATGAATAGTCATATTTGTTACGGGAGTCTTAGGAAGAGGTGCACTCGCGGAGGGCAACAAATCTCGGATACTACGGGTCTTCTTGGGGGCCATTTAATCCTATGAGAAGAAAATTTATTTTAGCAAGGAAATAAAATTTAATTAATTAATTATATATATATATATCATATCAATCAAGGATCATAGGTTGGGTTTCAAAGTTTTACACGTCACGATGATTAAAGATCAAAGCGTTGCATCTCACGACGTGACTAAAGGAAAATTTCAAATTCGAATTTGATAAACACATCATTATTTCCAGAATTTTAACTTCCAAACCGAAAGTCAGAATGATTTGAAATTTGGAACATAGGTTACTGACTATCTGATGGATTTTTACAAATATTCTCAGATCAAAATCATTACATCTACTTAATTTTTCATCACTACTAAGGGAGAAAAATCATGCTGTCTAGAAGTTATTTTTATCATTTAAGGCCTACTCTTTGAATTTTCATAATTTATTTATAATTCAGATTGTCATAAAATTTTATACAGATATCCAGCAATATGTACATGACTCTAAAAAAAATTAAAATATTTTTTTGGGTAACAATTTTATTGTATTTGATTAGGGACACTAAAATGGTCCAGATTTTCAATCAACAATGTAAACAAATTGTCAAAATTAGAAATACTTACCTTGGACCTTTAAATTTGGGAAAAATATTCTTATCGCCCTAAAAATAAGTCTTAGTAAGTTTAAGATTAAATCTTCTTTCCCTTTTTTTTTTTTTTTTTTTCCTTTTTTTTTTTTTTAGAAAAAAAAAAATCGCTAAGTATGGGCTTATAATTCTATAAGAAAGAATTTTAAATTTAGTAGAGATAATGACCTTTATTAAATTTTATTTTACTCTTAATATATATATATATATATTTAAAATAATTTAACTCAAATAAAGATATTAATTAAACCAAAAATAATTATTAAAATGAAAAAAATCCTTTAGTTAAACCGATAGAAAACCAAAGATGATGGGTGTTGATTTCGATTTGATGACTATTGTTTCTATCACCTTTTCTTGTACTTTAAAATTTTAGATTAAATTGTATATATATATATATATATATTTTTTTTTTTTTTTAGAAATATTACTATAAGTTTAATATGTATCTGTGAAATCTTATCTAAAAATTCCAACCACAAAATATTTTAAAATTCCTGCAGTTAGACCTGTCCAGAATTTGATGAATTCTGACCAACCCATGTTTACTCACTGAATCAGTATAGTGACTCTGAGATTAATTTTTTTTTTTATTATTTTTATATAAATTTAGACTTGTCTATCTTCGATCAGGCTTTTGAATCGCCTCAATCGGAGTAGTACTTTTATAGTTACAAAATTTACAAGTTGGGTAATTTCTACTGCCTATTGCTGTCAAACATTATTTTATGGATTAAAAATCTTAAAAATTTAATTTCAGTCCACACTAACCCATATTAATTATATTCAAATAGGAGTTCTGAGGACCTAAAGTTTTTATTTCTACGTTTAAAATGGATAAGAATTTTGTTTTGAATTTCTATGTACCTCATTCCATACATCAATAGAGAGGGAAATTATGATGAAATATTTTTTTTTTTTTATTTTATTTTAGGGGGTCTACAATTTATGAAATTTTGTGGGATACATGACCTACAGGTCACTTTAGATTTTGGAAAAACTATTCTCGATACCATTCTGTCACGACCCAGATTTTGGTACCTAGCGTATACTTCGGACCCGAGATCCATGTCATGACTTGTACACTAAGTGTACTTAAACTATTAAATTGCTTACAAAAAAAAATCTCATCTATTAAGTAGCTTTACCGTAGATCTACGATCCATTCATACAAGAATCATTTCATAAGCAAGAAATACCATTTATTTCAAATAACTAATCATAAACATAGTTAAGAACCCTCCCATTAGGGTCTTATGAAATAAAATAAATATGTCCAACAATTTAAAAAAAAGAATTAACAATCTAAGAAAATTAAATATAATAAAAACAAATCATGTCTACTCTAAGGCAGTAATTTCTTCCTCTGTCAAGTAGGGCCACGTATTCCTGTTCTTGAGCTATCGGCTCACCCTCATTCACATCTGTACGGTTTTTCCATCAATAAAAAGGATAAGCTGACTAGGCCTAGTGAGAATTCCCGGCATGGTTCTTTACATCAAATTATAATAGAATGTCCAATAAACATATACAGATAAAATTAAATAAAAAAATGAAAATGCAATGCAATAATGCATCAAGTGGGAATCCGTCCACTTGCTTGAGTTGGAAACCCGTCAACCCGCATCTGCCCCTTGGCAGGCTTCTACCATTTGGTAGGCATAGGCAAGGCCCGCATCTACTCCTTGAGTAGGCTTCCACTAGTATAGTGGGCTTCTGGTAACGATTCTACCAGGATATACCGTCCAGGGAGGTCCCCCAGGAATTCGGCACGTGTTGTGCATGCAATTGTTAGATGCACCATGAAATCATGAATCATGTATTGCATAGGCTATTTATCACATTTGAATCAATATAGTTTAACACCTAAATAAAATCATATCATTATTAATATAGAAATCATAGTCCTTTCAGTCAACTAAAAGTACACGACAATTAAATCATGACAATTAAATCATGGCAATTAAATCATGGCAATTTAATCATGTCAATTAAATCATGTCAATTAAATCATGTCAATTAAATCAGAATAATAATACAACACAACGAATAATCCATCTATTTTTAATTTGATGGGTGAGAAACACATCGGGATCACTCACCTTGATGTGGTGGAGATGATTCAGTAAACCAACGGTTTGAATTGAATTAGGGCTTCCTAAAATCACATAAATAAGAATTTTTCTTTAAATCTTACGATTACACAAAATAAATAAAACATTTGATTTATTATTTATTCAGATCAATACCGCCCATCCAATGGTCAGATCTGTCTAGAATTTAAGATTTTAATTTATTTTAATCTTAAGAAGATTGATAGACATATGACCTACGGTCCATTAAGGTGTCGAATCGATTTGATTCTAAAAAATATTATACAATTAATGGTTATAACACCCATGAACAGTACGGATCATAATGGTCACTGTCCATTAAAAAATATATCACATTCTATATATTACCCTTAAAGCCCTGCGCGCATACCTTAAAATCTTACGTTCTATACTTTAGCAAGTCATGCGCATACCTTTTACATGAATTAATTAAACCTACACAATGGATGTTTGATTGATCCAAACCATCCATTGTGTAGATCATATCAATTTACATATTACATGAATAAAATAAAGAAAATAATATAAAATTACTCACCTGAATAAGTGAATTCCAAAGAAATTTCTCCTTCCCACTTTTCCTTCTGTATTCTTTTTCTACGAGTTTTTCATTATTTTATTTCAGTTTTGATAGAACTCATGCTCTCTCTCTCTCTTCTCACGTTTCTTTTTTTTTTTTTCTACGAGTTATTCTTTGCCTCTTTCAGTTTTAATAGAACTCTTCTTAGTTTTTTTTTTTTAAAGAAGGAAGGTTGATTGGGGAACTATGAGATACGGGGAATGATGAGAGAATAGAGGAAGGATAACGAGAACAGCAGATCTCGTTCCCATTTAAAGTTTGAAATTTAAAAATAAAAATTTAAATTATATTAAAAAAAATACGGGTGTTACAGATCATCTTCTGTATACGTAATGATTATCTGGGTGGGATCTTTGGCAAAAATCCCGAGGAAGTAACTCTCCTGTACATGCAAGAGACTTCCGATGGTCGGCATCCGAGGAGGTCATGGTCGGCAGCCGACACCGACCTCTAAGTCGGGTTGGCCGAGACCTTATAGAGCGAGCTTAGTTGTTGATCGTAGTCGGGGTTTATTTTTGAGGCCAGGTCGGTCTTTATGGTCGCTCCTTGGTCGCGGTAGTGAAATATCAGATAAGTGACTAAGACCATCGTTGATGGTTGGTGCTCTGGTCGGTTGCTGAGGTCGTGTTCCTTATTCGAAACCAAGCTCTTGCCTGAGCTCCTCTTCCAAGCTACCTGCCTTTTTCTATCTCATTCTAGTCATTTGGTCAGTCCAATTTTAATCATAACACAACTATCTCATTTAGGCCAATGCATGTGAAGGATTTGGCCACATCACCCATCCACACTATAATCTTATTTCCAATTAAAGCTCACCAAAGTGCCACCTAGATATTTCACTTACAACTCTCCCTCCCTTACAAAACATTTCAAATAAGCCAGTTCATGCCAAACTAGCTCCTAATGAGCCATTGTATATTAGCCCCTTAGCCATGTCACCAATCCACACAGCAATTCTATCCAATGAAAGTTCACTAAAATGCCAATTATGAATTCCACCTAAATTACCTATATGAGGAGAAATCCCAACAAGAGTTCATAACTTTTACAGAAAAAATTCTAAGTACTGGAGAGAAAAGAGAGGGAGTGGGAGGAGTGGAGCTAGGAGAGGAACATGGAGACTTGAAGTTCAAGGCTGGCGAACCCTCCCCTCTTCCACCTTCCTTTTCTCTTCTTCTTCTTCTCTTGTCTTGTTGTTTTTGGAGCCTAATCTAAGGGCTCATATTTCATGTGTGGGACCCACCTTTCCAATCAAAGGAGGGTCCACCATAGTGTACAGCCATGCCCCAAAAATTGGTGTCCAACTATGTCCTTTCTCATTCAAATTTTGGACAGTTTTGAGCCTCATCTTAGGACATCTTGTTGTTGCATTTATGTGATTAAAAGTGCCTTGAAATATGGTATAAGGTAAGGCTTACTCTGTCTAGAAATAGGACTCACGTGGATCATTGATGGTAGTCCAGAAATCACTAGTTCAGAAATTTCTGAATTTCGGGCCAAACACTTATCTTTGAGCCATCATGGCGGCCCTGCAAATGTTTTCTAAGGGAACCACCACTGGAGTTTTGTAGCTCATATATATAAGAATGGAAATAACAGCTTAAATCACCCAAAATGCGGCCAACAATAGTTGTGCAGAAACTGTGCAGAAATTTCAAGTACCTTTATTGGGCCTTGCACCATTAATTCCACACCCGCTTTGGGTGGGATCACCTCAAGGGTTTTAAAGTCCATACATAGGAATACCAAGGTGTCATATTCCCCAGCCAAAAGTGGGTCCCACTCGACGTCAAAACATACCTGAAAATGGACCTGAGCCATTCCTGCACACAGGAAAAATGCACAGTTTTTGCAAACACCTATATTAGGCCTTGCACCATTAATTCTATACACACTTTCAGCAGGCCCCAACTTGAAAGTTCTAAAGAACACATATGGGGATTTCGAAAGGTCCAACTGAAAAATCTGTTTGGAACTGGTATGGGCCCACCTCCGTGGGGTCCGCCACTAAGTGTAAGGTCCCTATCTAACCTACTAGACCTCACATCCAAGCTTGTGAAACTCAGATAGATTGCTGGATACAGCATGTCTACCTCGAGGTTACCTTCAAAGGGCCTAGTTCTGGGCCAAGGCAAACAGCTGGATTGACAAAGGTATTTGATTACCGGAGCTTTTAAGCAGTGCGAGCAGAGGATAATGATGGAACAGTAGGTGGGTGATAAGCAACTATCAAACGGAAAGGAAGAAGCCCCATGAATATGATGAAATCCACTCCATTCAGTACGTGGGCTTCGTAATTTTAGACAATGGGCACCAAAATCAAGTAGACCCCAAGATCTGGTGGGCCACACCAAATGGAACGGTGGTGATTTGGCTCTCCACCATTCAATGGAATCACTGAAGGATGAAAAGAGGAGAGAGGGAGAGTGAGAAAAAGAAGAAGAGAGGAAAAGAATGAATAGCAATAGCTACACGCTGCTTCTCAACAACGTGCAGCCCTGCACATTGTGAGTTGCAGCATGTAGGGGTTGCATCCTCTCCTTTGGCTGCACGTGTGGAGCCACATTATGGACCCCACTTGATATATATATATATATATATATATATATATATATATATATATATATATATATATATATATATCGTCCATCAAGTGGTCCAAACCATCACACGGCCGGTGTCCAAAACTGAAACAAGTCCAAAGCTTAAATGGGCCACATTGCATGAGAAAATGGGGATTGATGCCGCGCGCGTCATTATAAAAACTCTGGGGCCCTCCATGATTTCTGTGATTCTGGTGGGCCATAGTAAAGAGAAATACAAATCAAGGAAAAAACTGTTTGCATTTTTATGCCCATCGAAGTTTTGGTTCAAAGTAAAAATTGGTACGAGGGAGTTTTATGAGGTTCTGCTTCACGTGGACCGTTCAGATTTTCAAGATTCATCAGATACGATGAGTTCTCATAAAAGTTCATAGATAGTCCGTGCGAACTGGTTTGCAGGAGAGCATTCCGCATATATATATATATATATATATATATATATATATATATATATATATATATATATATATATATATATATATATGAGATCCAAATTCTAGGTGGGCAACGCCACGAAAACTAGTGGGATTGGCACCCACACTTGCAAAGTCATAGGCCGTTGGGTCCTACTTATGCCAGGGACCCTCTAAATGAATCTGTTACACATTTTCACTGTCCATCTAGGACAGTGAGTTGGGTCCACTTTTTTTGGGACCCCTTAGTGGATGAATTTGAATGCCTTCGAGTGGGCCCACACGTTGTGAGACTCGTTATGATGTATGTGTTGTATATGCTGCTGCACATTAGTTTTGGGCAGCCCATGCGACCTACTTTGATGCACGTAACTTAGGTCCACGCTGCAAATTCCTTAGACAGATTGTGGGCTGATGTGTTGGCCATATGTGGGAACCAAACTTAGGCAAATTCCAAAGCAAAATGAGGCCCAGTACCTCACAATGTGTGGCCCATCTAATTATTATATGTTGTCAATACTTGGGGCCCTTCTCTATGTATGCGTTGTGTTGTTTATCTTACGTGTGGATGTGGTTGTATGGTGATGTATGTGGTATGATATTATGTTTATATTTGGACCATTTGACAATGTATTTGTAATATATTATTCCTTTGACGGTCTAAGGGGTCTGTCATTTGTGTTTTTGGATGACCAAGGGTCCACACTTAGTGGAGCCCAATCCTTAATACATATGAATGCTTAACTCATGATCTTGGTCGGTGTGGACCGCTTGGATCGATGAAGGTTTGGTATGTCATTGATGTTGATGATCATGACATTGTAATGTGTTATAATAGTTGAATAAATGGAAGCATGCTTAATGGACCAAATTCATGGGCTTTGGGAGCTGGATGGAGTGGGCTCACATATGGGCTTGGGCCTTAGGTGAGCCTACTAGTGGCAAATGGGAAAGCAATATAGAATGCAAGCTCAATGGGTAAATAACCGAGCCAAACTATTGGCCTTATAGGCTATATTCTTTGTTGAAAGCCCAAGTAGGCCCATAAATATTAGAATTGGACACTAGAAGATTGAAAATGTGTCCGTGGACGTTTGTTTGGATTTTATTCCTTAATGAGGGCTAGTATGGTAAGATCGACTAAACCCATTAGCTTCATCTTCATTCCTTTACATGTGAATGGTAATATGCCAATATGATTTGTGATTCGACCTCACGAGCATTCATACATGGATCATCATTGTTGGTGAAATGGTTTGTGTGGCAGGTATGGCAAGTTACATGAGATGGTTTGTGTTGAGGTGTGGGGATGGCCAACTTAGATAATACTGATTGACAATGATGACAATGGTGTACCGTTGTCACCCCGGGCATAGATCCTGCAATTGGAGACGTCCATCCTCCAAGGAACCCGTTCAGATTGGTACCAATTGGGTTCTCTTTCGTCGTAGGTCGGGTGAGGGTGAGCACTGTAGATTAAGTGCAAGAGTCTATTACACCGCCAGGAACAGGAAAGGAAGAGGTGTGATGAGCCTACCTACCATCATGTGATGGGTTGAGGATGTTCTATTCCAACTACTTAGTTGGGTCCCCCATTGTTGAGCCAATGGCCAGATTGGAAGGGGTTGACACGCCCAAAACTTGATCCTTTGGAAATGCATCCTACGCTTATGTTGGATATATTGGATCACACATGTGTGGAACGATTGAGATTCGTGTAAAAAAATGACTGGCAGTTTAGGAATGTGTCATAAACTGAGATTCGTTTAAATGTAGCATCGAACCATGCATTCATTCATACTTTATCCACTCGAGTTGGTCGATGCACAACTGGATTTCATAAAGTTATTCGCAATGGCTAGGATTTTGGTTAAGTATGGGATTAACCTGAGATTAGGAGTTTATCATATTGCAACTCGCTATCTAAATCAAGTATGGGACTGACTTTGATAAAAGTTGCTTGTGTTGGATGCTACAACCACAGAATCGTGCACTACCATCTTGACCATACCATGTGTCGAATTTATTTATTGTTTATTATAACATAATCACCCATGACAATATGCTGCATTGTTTGCTTGTTTGTACTCCTGATTCTCTATATGGTATGTCTACTGAGCGCGTTGAGCTCAAGCTGATGGGGTTTTCCTCCTCAGTTCAGAGGAGAGGTTGTGTAGTGCGGATGTCCTAAATCTTGCTGGACCACGCTGTTCGACCGGTCGAAGGGGCCTACTCGACCGGTCGAGGGTCGCTCGACTCAAAGTCCAGCAAGCCATGATTGTTGGCCTCAACCAGTCGAGGGTTACGCAGATTCAGTCTGGATTTGGTGCGGACTGCGTAAATTTGAAGCAGTTTCCACAGAAACTATAAATAGGGGTCCTTAGGGCTATTCTAGGGTATGTTAAGGCTTCCTAAAGTGATTCTAGAGGAGAGAGAGAGAGAGAGAGAGAGAGAGAGAGAGAGAGAGAGAGGAAGCTTGTTAAAGGGAGGATTCTGCTCGTAAAAGTGATCTACTGTGCAGTTGACGTCTCAGCGCTTATACGTCCTTGTGATCGGTGAGATCTATGAAAAGTTAAGATGGAGGACTTGCTTTACTATAAGGACTTGTATGCTCCAATTTTAGTCATATCAGCAAAGACAAATAATATGTCAGATGATGATTGGAAGAGGTTGGACAGGAAGGCGGTGGAGTTTCTTAGACAATGTCTAAATGATTCTGCATTCCACCATGTGTCTACGGAAACCTCAGCCGCTAGCCTATAGCTGAAATTGTAAGGGTTGTATGAGAGGAAGACAGCCGACAATAAGATTTTTCTGATAAGACGACTTGTGAATCTCAAGTTCAAAGATGGTGGTTCTGTGGCTGAGCATATGAATGAGGTCAGCAACATATTGAACCAGCTCTCTGCTATAAAGATGGTCCTATACGATGAACTACATGCTTTGCTATTGCTTAGCTCATTGTCTGATAGTTGGGACACATTGGTAGTATCTCTGAGTAACTCCGCGCCAGACAGAAAGGTGTCCATGGAACGGGTAACTAGTTATCTCTTCAATGAGGAAGTCTCGGGAGTCTACTCAACAAGAGGCCCTTGTGACATAAGATCGGGGGAGAGAAAAGAACAGAAAGGGCGAGAAGGCAAGAGATAAATCAAAAGGCAAGTCGAGTGTAAGGAATGATGTTGAATGCTGAAATTGTGGCAAGAAGGACCACTATAAGCATGAATGTCGTAAGAAGAAGAATAACAAGAAAGGAAAAGAAAATGAGAAGGAAGATGAATCAGACTTCACTGCAGTCATTTTAGATGGCAATGTTGTAGTTATTCTTTCAGCAAATCATGATGTTTGTCTCACGAGTACGAGTCAGGATACCGACTAGGTGATAGACTCAGGAACCTCATTTCATGCGACTCCATGTAGGGATTTCTTCACAAACTACAAGTCAAGTGACTTTGGGACCATGAAGATGGGAAATTCTGACATATTGAAGATCGTAGGGGTCGGTGATATTTGTGTGAAGACCGATGTGGGTTGCACATTAAGGATGTGAGACACATTCTAAACATTCGCCTCAACTTGATATCGACGAGAAGGTTGGATGATGAGGGCTATGAAAGCCGATTTGTTGGTGGGCGCTGGAAGCTCATCAAGGGTTCATTGATCACAGCCAGAGGGAAGAAGTGTTGTACCCTTTATAAGGCAAGTGTTAGTGTGTGTAACGGTGGGTTGAACGCTACAAAAGATTCAGCTATTGACATGTGGCACCGATGTCTAAGCCACATGAGTAAAAAAGGGCTTCAGCTACTAGCGAGGAAGCGGCTCCTTCTAGACGTGACAGGTATACCTCTCAAAACCTGTATTGACTGTTTATTAGGGAAACAACATAGAGTTTCATTTGTTAAATCTGCTTCTCATGTTAATAAATTGCATGCATTAGATTTGGTTTATTTTGATGTTTGTGATCCTATGAGGATAAAAACCTTAGGTGGGACATTATATTTTGTCACTTTTATAGATGATGCATCTAGAAGGGTTTGAGTTTATGCTTTGAAATCTAAGGATGAGGTATTTGGTGTGTTTAAAATTTTTCGTGCTATGGTCGAGAGAGAGAGATAGGTAGATCATTAAAGTGCATCCACACTGACAATGGTGGTGAATACATTGGTGACTTCTATGAGTATTGTAAGTCCCTGGGTATACGGCATGAACAGACGGTTCCCAAGACCCCCCAGCATAATGATGTGGCTAAGAAAATGAATCACACAATTGTAGAGAGAATCAGATGCATGTTATCCCATGCAAAGTTACCCAAGATGCTCTAGGTAAAAGCAATGCACACGGCAGTGTATTTGATAAACAGGTCTCCATCAGCCCCGTTGAATGGAGAAGTACCTGAGAAGGTGTGGACCGGATAAGATCCATCGTACAGTCATCTCAGGGTGTTGGGATGCAGGGCATTCGTTCACATATATACCAAAGGACGAGAGGTCCAATCTCGATACGAAGATCAGAGAATGTGTGTTCTTGGGGTATGGTGATGAAAAGTTCGGCTATAGATTGTTGGATCCGACCGAGAAGAAGCTCGTCAGGAGAAGACATGTGGTTTCCTTTGAAGATCAATGTATAAAAGACATTTGTAAGCCAGAGAAGACCCAACTTAGTTCAAGTGAGCTAAAGGACATGGATCCGGTTACTCCTCCTGTGGTGTCTGATGACGGGGAAGTACAGCAAGGTGCAGAGGAAGAAGGAGTTCCTACATAAGATGGACTAGGGGAGCAACCCCCACCTGATCCACTTGTTGAACCACAGGTGAGGAGGACATCTAGGGATAGACACTCGTTCAAGAGGTACTCGCTGCCTAAGTACATTATGCTCACTGATGGGGGAGAGCCAAAAGATTATTCGAAAGCCCTAGCCGACGAGTATAAGGGGGAGTGGTTGAAAGCTATGCAAGAGGATATGGAATCCTTACATAAGAACCACACCTATGATATGGTGAAATTATCTAAGGGCAAGAAAGCTCTGAGCAATAAGTGGGTGTTCAAAAAGACGGTTGAGCAGAAGAATTCACAGACGATGTTCAAGGCCAGACTTGTGGTGAAAGGGTTTGGTCAGAGGAAAGATATAGACTTCGAGGAGATATTCTCACCAGTGGTAAAGATGACATCTATATGAGTGTTACTTGGGTTGACAGCTAACATGGATTTAGAGATAGAGCAGTTAGATGTTATAACTGCCTTTCTCCATGATGACCTGGAAGAAGAGATCTACATACACCAACCAGAGGGGTTTGAAGTCAAGGGCAAAGAGCATATAGTGTGTAAGCTAAGGAAGAGCTTATATGGGCTGAAACAAACTCTACGACAATGGTACAAGAAGTTCGACTCGTTCATGTTAAAGCATAAATATGACAGAACGGAGTTGGACCACTGTGTGTTCATGCGCAAGTTCTCAGATGGTGATTTCTTAGTTCTGCTATTATACATTGATGACATGCTCATCATGGGTAAAGACATCAAGAAGATTGACAGACTAAAACAGGAGTTAGACAAGTCATTTGCGATGAAAGACTTGGGCCCGGCTAAACAGATCCTAGGAATGGAGATAACCTGTGACAGAAGCAATATAAAGCTTTAGTTGTCACAAGAGCGGTATATTGAGAAAGTCCTAGAGTAGTTTAATAAGAATGCAGCGAAGCCGGTCAGTACTCCACTGGATGGTCACTTCAAATTGAGCGATAAGCAGTGTCCAAAGAGGAAGGTAGAGGTAGATGAGATGAGGAAGATAACCTACGTGTCAACGGTAGAAAATTTGATGTATGCTATGGTGTGTACGCGCCTAGACATAGCATATGCTGTTAGTATTGTCAGCCGGTATCTTACCAATCCTGGCAAAGAATACTGGACAACAATGAAATGGATACTGTGGTATCTAAGAGGCTCATCCAGGTTAAGCCTATGCTATGGTGACAAAAAACATGTGTTAGAGAGCTACACAGATGCAGATATGACAGGTGACATAGACTCCAGGAAGTTTACATCGGGGTTCATATTCACGTTTGTAGGGGGAGCGGTCTCTAGGCAGATCAAGCTACATAAGGTCATAACATTGTCGACAATAGAGGCTGAGTACATTGTGGTCACAGAGGCATGTAAAGAGATGCTTTGGATGAAGAGGTTCCTACAGAAACTTAGCCTGAAGCAAGAGAAGCACGTGGTCTATTACAATAGTTAAAGTACTATACACTTGAGCAAGAATCCAAGTTAGCACTTCAAGTCAAAGCACATAGAGATTCAGTATCACTGGATCAGGGATACTTTGAAATAGAAGGTGTTACAGCTTGAGAAGGTTCACACAGACGATAAGGGGTCAGACATGATGACCAATGTATTGCTCAAGGGCAAGTTTGAGGTTTGTGAAAACCTAGCTGGCTTGAAGAAGGCGAATTCCTCTGAGTCGGAAAGGGGGAGATTTGATGGGGTTTTCCTCCTCAGTTTAGAGGAGAGGTTGTGCAGCGCGGATGTCCTAAATCTTGCTGGATCGCGCTGCTCGACCGGTTTAGTAGCCTGCTTGACTCAAAGTCCAGCAAGCCATGATTTTTGGCCTCGACTAGTTGAGGGTTCGTTCGACCAGTCGAGGCCCTGTCTCGACTAGCCGAGGGTTACGCAGATTCGGTCTAGATTCGGTGCAGACTACGTAAATTTGAGGCAATTTTCGCAGAGGTGTGGAAAGGAGTTTCCTAAACTATAGATAGGGGTCCCTAGGGCTACTAAGGCTTCCTAAAGTGATTCTAGAGGAAGAGAGAGAGAGAGATAAAAGAGAGAGAGTAAGCTTGTGGAAGGGAGGATTCTACTCGTAGAGGTGATCTACCGCACAGTCGACATCTCAACACTTCTACGTCCTCGTGATCGGTGAGATCTCTCCGTTTTCATTATTCTCTTATTGTTCATCCACTCCTGCGTGAGTGAAGAAGGTTTGATCCAAGCGGTGTGTGCTAGTGATCAGTTGTAACATTCTACTTCATAGTGGATTGTTGCTCTGGACTAGGTCCCATAGTTTTTACCTCTTTGAGGGTTTTCCACATAAAATCTCTTGTGTCGTGTGATTTATGCTTTGATTTATTTCATTGCTTAATTATATCCCGTAATTCTGGTATTTTAGGAGGCGAGATCCTAAAGTTTGTGTACAATGCTCCCAACACAAGCCACATTTTCTTTTGTTTTTAAGGAAGGTATTACTAAACCAGCTTGGGGCACCCGATGATTGTCTTACTATTTATTTTAGAAATTTTATATTGTAATATTTTGGACAAATGATGTATTTTGAATTTTAATATATGTGGGTTGTTGGGATTGTTAACATTAGAGTGGATTAATATCTTAAACAAAATATCCCTGATAAGACTTTAAAAAAATGAAACTTTCGTTATCACAAACTAGATTTGGAGTTTAGGAATTTATTGAGCTCGTTCACCAAGTTCAGGGTGTGATAATGAGAGATTGAAATAAATATATATATATATAGGAAAAGGTACTATACGCTCGAGCTCACGATAAGCTCCCATGAGGTCGAGCTGTGTGGGCCCCACTGTGATGCGTGTCGACCATCAACACCACGCATTTGATGGGTCCCCTTTAAATTATGGGATATCCCAAAAATCAGTCGTAAACAGAACTCAAGTGGGCCATACCATCTAAAATCATGTGAAGACATGCCTAAAACATATGAAAGCACTTGGTGGGGCCCACCTGAAATTTGCATGCATTTGAAACTTGGTCTGAACCCTCATCCAAGTGGGACACACATAATGGATGGGCTGGATTTGTAAACCACATCTCGGTGGGCCCAAAAAATGATTATGAATGTTTTAATTGGGCACGGCCCCTCTCAACTTCTATATATGGTGTGGCCCACACAAGTAACATATTGACCTGATTTTTTAGACCAAGGCCCACAATGGAATGGTGCATTTGACTGATGGGGTAGACGTTCGAAATGCATCACGGTGGGGTCCACACAGCTCGACCTCATGGGACGTTCCCATCAACTCGAGCGCATAGTACCTTTTCGCATATATATATATATATATATATATATATATATATATATATATATATATATATATATATATATATATATATTCATGTTGGCATTAGATTCGGGAATTGGAAAGTAACATTTCCAGTTCTTGGATTTCGGAGTGTGATAGACTAAATGACGAAAAAAACTTATTTTTGTGGGATATGGTGATGGCGTGAAAGGGTATATAATGTATGACCGAGTCACTCGAAAAATCACTTTGACCCGCGACGTCAAGTTTGATGAGGATTTTATGTTCCGTAAGGAAGAACACAAGGAAGCAGAGAAATCAACAATTATTGATGTCGAGATTGAAAAAAGTTGAAACAGAAGTTGAGCCCTGGCTGCAAATAAAGGTACATGAGTAGGCGGAGCAACCACCTCTCAGAAGAAATCCATGTAGATGAGGGGGATCCATCTATCTTCCAAGAAGCATTAGATGACCCTGATGCTGAGAAGTGGATCATGGCCATGTATGATAAGATCGACTCTCTGCATAAAAATAAGATATAGGAGATGGTGGAACTTTCAGTTGGGCATAAAGCGATCGGTTGTAAGTAAATTTACAAGAAGAATCAAGATAGATACAGTACGACATTAGCATCGAAATGGTATGCGTAGAAGGAGGGTGTCAACTTCATAAAAATTTTCACGCCTGTAGTCTAGCATGTGTCATTATATTTGTATTACCACTAGTTACTTAATACAACCTACAATTGGAACAGATGGATGTGAAGACTGCTTTCCTATATTGGGAGTTAGAAGAACGGATTTACATGAAGCAACACAAGGGTTCAAAGTAAAGGGGATAGAGAATAAAGTTTACAGATTAAGAAGGTCGTTATACGACCTTAAAAAATCGTCTAGACAGTAGCACAAAAAGGTTTGATACTTTTATGATGGGTTAACAATTTACCAGAAGGGAATATAATTATTATGTCTATTATAAGACACTGAATGATGGACAGTTCATCGTATTGGTATTGAACATAGATGACATGCTTATTGTCACCCATAGCATTTTTGAGATTGATACGTTGAAAATTCAATTGTCGGGAACATTTGAAATGAAAGTTTTGAGGCTACAAAGAAGATTCTTAATATAGATATACATAGAGATAGGGAGATGAACAGATTACAGTTATCTCAGGTGGAGTACCTTAAGAAGGTATTGGTGAAGTTTGGGATAGACAAAGCTAAGCCAGTTAGCACACTCTATGCTGCTTACTTTAGGCTTTCTTTAGAGTAATGTCCTATTATAGATAATAATAAAAAAAACAGGTTATGTCTCGTGTGCTCTATTTGAGCGTCACATGTAATCGGTATTGTGAGCAGATACATGGCTAACCCTGGCAAGCAACATTGGGAAGCAATGAAATTGTTACTTTGATATATATATATATATATATATATATATATATATATATATATGAGGTATAACAAATTATGTCTTGACATTTCAGAAATCAGAGAAAAAGTTGGTTGGATATGTGGATTCAAATTATGTAGGGAATGTGGATAACATAATGTCGACTTTCAGTTACTCGTTTGTACTTATGGGTGGAGCGGTCAGTTGGATGTTAAAGCTTAAGTCTGTGATTGTGTGAACGCTTGAAATCGGTGCCCACGTTGATTTTATGTTTTTTTTTTTGGGTAATTTGGCTGATTTAGATTGATGATGCAATGTAGACTTAGAGTCGCCACCAGCCACTTAACTTAAAATCCCGTAGTCAGCTAGAACCTACAGAATATGTAAAGCTAGAGAATTTGAAGACTCTCCTGCTTTAAGTTGACTCCTGATTTGCGATTTGGGATTCTGAGTAAGGGACCTCAGTTATAGAGAGAAAAAGTGTTAGGCACCCTCTTTGCCCATACAGATGTACGGTCTCTACTTTGTCTAGTAAGATGGTCTTAAGTGATAAGATGATAAGATATCAAGTCTTAAAGTGAAACTGGGCAGACTCGAATTTCTGATATGGCAAGGTCCGGAATTCCGGCAAGTCATAGTGCATACGTCCAGAGATTGTCTAAATGAGCAAGGGGGTTGAGAACAGATGAGATGATGCTAGAATATTATATGAGATGATTAGGCTACCATGAGTTTCTGATGTGACAGGATTCGGAGTTCCGGTAAGTCACATAGCATACGTTTGATGGCAATTTAGAGAAGCGGTGGGGTTGAGAAGGGAAGTAATGATGCGATGTGATAAAATATGAATGTTAGTGATGATTGCATGATCTTTGGCTTGCACTTGAAATGACTTAGATGTTTTAGTGCACCACGGTTGAGGATGATTGACTCAAGTAGGACTCAAAGGCTAAGAGATGGTTGCAGGAGGCTAGATGGGGGCTAAAAGATAGGAGCTTGAGAACTCAAGTACTCCCTCTCACTCTCACTCACTTGCTCTATCTCTCTCTCTCACTCACTCTTGGTGGATTGGTAGTTGATTATTTTTTATGGGTTGTTGTTGAAATGAAAAGAGGAGTGAAGTATTTATAGTTTTTTGATATGGTCTTTTAGTAATTCTAGGCACTTTGGAGGGTGAATGATGATGTGGCGGTTTGTGATTGGTTGAGGAGAGAGTAATGCCACATGGCGCCTCCTTATAAGTTCATAGGCTTGGTACAATGGTAATAGAGTGAATTTCAAGGTCAAATTTGTGAAAGAGTTGACTTTTGGGAGAGAGTAACAGTTGTAGCTCAAAGGGGCACATCTATCGAGGCAGGGCGATAATTGGATTACTGCCTGGCTCTGTGCACATTTTTTGAGAGGGGTGGTAATTGGATTACTAGGTACGGTTGCTCTCGCAGTTTGACCGGTGGGCCTGTTTCGGGCCTGGATAGTGGCATAAAGCCCATTTTTGGATATTTGGTTCAAAATGGTTCAAAATTGGTTCAAAAATTGCTCGAGAAATGGATCAATTTTGGGCATGCTCTGGCTTGGATGATGGCTCGAGTTAAGTTAGGATTTATGGTAATGTAATGGTTCAGGTTCGGTTAGGGTAATTTGGATAAGGTTTGAGAAATTGCTCCGGTTTTAGATAAGGCATGAGGTTTAGGTTCAGTTCTTAAGGATCATCTATGCCTTATCAAGTTGCCAGCTGTTGGAATTTTTGGCCTACAGAATCACACAGATCTAGATCTAGGATAGCAATTCAATGGCGCCAAGCACATATAAGAGAACACATAGATTTAACGTGGAAAACCCTTGCGGGAAAAAATCATGGCACAAAGCGACAGATCTCCACTATGAAAATAGAAATTACAAAGAGAGAGGACTTACCCGATTCGAACAACCTCGAATCTCACCCTTGCTACACCCTTTGATTTCCCTAGAACCCCTTTAGAAAGCCTTAAAATTATTTCTCATACCTAGAAAAACCCTAGGGACACCTACTTATAGTTTAAGCAACTTCCCTTTTGTATCCTTATTGCGAAAGGACTCAAAATTTGCAATCTGCACAAAATCGCAGAACGTATTTGCGTAACCACTACCGGTTGAGCGGACTGCACGACCGGTCGAGCGCCACCCACGACCGGTCGAGCACCTCGGACCCTAAAAATTTATGCTCGCTGGACTTTGATTCGAGCGAGCTACGACTAGTCGAGCCGCTCCAACGACCGGTCATGGCTGACCCACGACCGATCGAGCAACACCCAAAAAACAGATTTAAGACTTTTTTCAACACTAGCTTGGGTGGGGTGTCTACAAATTGCCTTTTCTACAACCGAAACTGAGTATATGGATGTGCCAGAAGCTTTTAAGTAAGGTGTTTGGATACGAGAAATGATGAATAAATTCGAGTTAATTTTCAGCAGGAGGTTGTGCTAATTAATTATGATAATGAAAGAGCAATCAATTTGGTGAAGAATTTGGTTTACCATTCTCATACTAAACATATTGATATATGTTATCATTTTATCCGACGTATGCAAGAGGAATGCAGTGTAACTCTTAAAAATATTCATACGAGCGTGAATCTAGTAGATATATTTATAAATATATATAATTCCCACAAAGAAGTTTCACTTTTATACTGATTTTATAAGCCTGGTAAAATTTTAATGAAAACAAACTATGCACGAGAAGCAACAATGATAGTTGAGATATAATTGTAATTCTTCTGGGATCCTTACCCTTGCACGGGTGGTAGACTCTCAGGAGTTTCAACACTCGGTCAAGGGTTCGAGTATCCATAGGTGGTGAAATTCCACTAGCGTGAGTGTGTGGGGGTGTGTGTGTGCGTGTGGAAAAAAAATAAATTTGTAATTCTTCTGGCATTTATTTCTTTCTACACCAATAACTAATCTCCGAATGATATTTCACTTGTTGATGCATTTTTCTTTAGGCTCTGCATATGTGTTGCCTCTCTCCTTGCCATGTATGTGTTGATAGAAGAATATTAAATATCTTTGGAGTTTTGGTCGGGTATATATATGTGATGTGTGACGTGTGTTGTTAGAGATATCTCTTGATCCTTATTATTATTTTTTAATGCAAATTTACGAATCTCTCATCTTGATATTCTATACGAAAGTGCCGACATGAGACCACTTTTCATCAGTTGCATTTGATTATGCAGAACGGTTCAAAAAGATCCATCCTTTATTTTTAGGGTTGCGTGAAAGTCTCAAAGATTTCTTTTCATCGTTCTAAAGTTCGTAGACAGACGGTGGTGGTTGAAATCATTCGTTCAGCATAATTTTCCTAAAGTGAGGCGTACAGAATACAGTGCAAAACGTGAACGGTTCCGACCTAAAGTGCGTAGTATAGAATATAGTACAAAATACAGACGGACCATCTCAGCATGTGGGGCCCAGTAGGCAGCGACACACTCAATCCATTCCTGAGTCGCGACGGACGCAAAACGAACTATTTGCAATCTTATCAGCGCTTCCGCATGATTGCTCTTGCTCCTCCACGGAAGGAGGAATTATAGAGGAACGTGGCTTATATCTTTGGACTGTACATGAGTTTTCAATTATTGATAAGTGGGGCCCATATTTCGGTAATCTAAACCATTGATCTATTGGTGACCTCTGTTGATCGATCGTGCCCATGAAATCTCCAACAATGGATGATTTTATTTTCTAAAATTAAGAGATTTTTCAATTTAATGTTGATCGTTTTTTGTTTTTCTCTTCCTAACCGTTCATCTCTAGGCTAAAAATCCGAAGGCCAAGATTTTCGTATCGATTAGATTTTTTGAGGAATATCCATCCACCGTGGTACACATCAGAGCAATTGTCCGAACGCTAGAACTGAAATCTTGTGTATGCTATGCATGGAATGGGGAGGGAACTGGAAACGGATTGCGTCCTGACCTTGCCTGGACGGAATTGGTCCAGGCAGGGCTCTGTAGGGCCCACTGTGAGGTAAGAACTTTATCCGCACCGTTCATCAAAATTTTAAGATAAATTTAATTAATGAGTCCAAAATTGAGGCAGATCAATGGCTGAGGTGGACCATACAAAGGAATTAAACGTCCATCATTAAAAAATTATTGTGGGCCACAGAAGGTTTGGATCAAGTTGAAATTTATATTTTCCCTTCATCCAGGTCTATTTGACCTTGTAAAAAGGTTGGATGGAAAATAAGAATCACGGTGGGGCCTAGGAAGGTTTCACTGGTGGGCATCATTATCATCAGTGCTTCCTGTGGTGTGTTCTTTTTGACCCTTGGATCTTCCTAATTTTTGGAATTCATTTTAAAATGATCTGAAAAAAATGGATGAACGGTGTGGATAATGATCATACATCACGATAGATCCCACAGAGCCCCTGCCAGGACCAAGTTCCGTCCAGAAAGGGACAGAACGCAATCTGCTACCGAGAGAGCTAGCCATCTTTGAATTTTCTACTGTCACTAGTTTGTTTGTTATTCACAATTTTAGAAATGGTAGTGACTTATTCTAATCGCATGTGGGGCACTGATTTTAAGATATTAAGACCATCCAAACTGTGGACCATCTTGTGGATGGTTTACATCTCTAAAATCACACTGATCAAGCAATTCAAACCATCACAATTAATGTCTACCAAATGGACGGTTGTTAGTAAAAAATTTCAGCGTACCGAATTTAAAGTTGAAAAATATCATAGTTAATGTTATCTTTGCGTGTAACTTATTTCGTTCCGGGATTTGGACGGCTTGGATTTCCGTGCGACTATACCGTGTGTGTGGTTGATGAGTTTCCACCATTTTTTAAAGTTGTACAGAACTAACACACGGTACGAAACCTGAGTGCGGTTTAGGTGTTAATCGGGCAACACTAACACCTCAGAGAGTGTTTGCCCTTATCACATGGCCCACCTTGATAATTTACTGTATATCCACTCTGTCCATCTGTTTTTTCATTCCATTTTATAGCTTTTTAACAAAAATTTAATCAGATGGAAATCTCATGTGGATCACACCATAGGAAACAGTGTTGATTGAACGCACACCATTAAAATTTTCCCAGTGCCTACTATAATCAGATCCGTAATTTTTATTGCGATAAAACCAGTTTATAAGGTCAAAAAGACCTGGATGAAAGGAAAATATAAATATAATTTTGATCCAAAACTTTTGTGCCCTACAAAAGGTTATTAATTGTCATTTACCACATTTTCCAATGGTGTGGTCCATTTAAGATATATATCTTCTTAATATTTTGGATAACAAACTAAAATGACCTTAAATAACGGATGGTCGGTATGGATATACAAAAAAAAATCAGTAAGATGGGTCTCACAGGGTAAGATTAACACCTACTAAGGTGTTACTCGGGTAACACCCAATCTGCTCCCGCCTAACTAGGACTGTCAACTTGCCAGGCCTGGGGTAGGTCTCGGCCCGGATTTTGAACTATTTCGGGCCGGGAATTCGGCCAGTCCTTTTCAAATTCTGAATTAGTATCCCGAGCCCGGCCCATTTACAACCCTCACCGAACCTTCTTATAAATGATATCACTGCAGGCGGGGTACCACAACGTGTGGTACCGCACCATATTTACCTCTAAGTTACTATCTTTTTTGGAAATCAATTCCATGAAAAAGGTACGCTCCATCACAGAGATGATCATGAAAAAATACACGGTGGTTTTACTGATCAGGTGGGTCTCGACAAATGAATCGATGGATAACCGTTGGTGTGACTCAACATACAGTTATGGACCATTAATTGAGCCGACCATCGTGATTTTTTAGAATGATAATCTTCATCTGGGCTTAACTTATTTTCATGGTACTGACCTGCTAAAAGAAGGTATTTTGGCGGGAAAGATTGTACTTTGCCGCAACCTGTTATTTCATACTATGGCAGAGCTTGATGGTTTATACTCATGCACTCATAAATCGTACACGTGGGATGTACTTGGCTCAACCTAAGCCCTCAAAATCGTGGGACCCAGTGAAACTAGGCCCAAGCCTAAATCCAGATTGATCGAAGGATCCTAACCACTGTTTATTAGACATTTATCTATCAGACACTAGCCAATGGCTACTTTTAGTTTTAGCCGTCCATTACCAGATAAGTGGGTCCCATTATATGGGACGATCTAGTTTTGGTTAATCCCGCGAAAAATATAAGATTTGATTTAGTGCATGCGTATGAACCATTAGACTCTGCCAGAGTTGCAAAGACTTTCTCTGACAAACGTCTGTCACAAACTAGGATTCGGATTGCGTAGAAACACACCACCGAGGTTGGTACTGGAAGCAGATTGAGTACTGATTAACTCAGTACGCTATTTACTGAGTAACCTCTGTGGGGCCCACCGTGGTTTTTACAGATCATTCCCCAAAAACGTGGTAGATCGGAAGCTCAAGTGGACCATATCAAGCTTCCCTTTCATCTGGGTCTGTTTGACCAAATCAATAGTTAGGATGACAAATAAGAAATTTTTCGGTGGTGTGGTTAACTCGAGATTTGGATTTGCCTAATTTTTAGTATTATGTCCTAAAATGATCTGGAAATTTTGATGGACAGTGTGGATATAACACATATATCTTGGCAGGGCCCACGGAACTTTGCCACGACAACACAGTACCTACCTCGGTGCAGCTCGTTCTTCACTTCTTCTCTGTTAAAATTTTAAAGTCGCAGTAAGATTGCTGCTCTGCAGTAGTTCATTCCAAGCACAGTTCCTCTCTCTCTCTCTCTCTCTCTCTCTGCCTAGGATGGTTTTTTGTTTATGCTTTTCTTCTCTCCTCTCCTTCTTGAATTCTTCATTTTATAGAAAAATCTCTCTCTCTCTGACTTGAATGGTTTTTGTTTTTGTTCTCTCCTCTCTTTCTTGAATTCTGCACAATCTCTCTCTCTCTCTCTCTCTCTCTCTCTCTCTCTCTCTCTCTCTCTCTCTCTCTCTCCAAGTTGGGTACTTGGTGTGACAGCCATGACTGGAGAGGAAATGGGGATTGGCCGTGGAGGTGAACAAAGAGGCATGGAAGGAAGCAATAGAGAAGAGAAAGGTATGGAAAAGAAGACGACGTCGTTTCGGAGAGTTTGGAATGTTGCAATTTGGCATGGTGGCTCTGTTTATGATGCCTGGCTCAATTCAGTTGCTGTTCAGGTTCTTTTCCTTTCTTTCTTTCTTTCTTTCGAATTAACATTTTATCTCATGGCAAACTGAGTCTCTGTAAAGAGATTTTCTTAATCGTGTCTGGAATCATGAATTTATATTTGGAATGAAGATAAAAGACAATTGATGTGGTTGGGACCTTCTTAAATTTCTAAATAGCTAGCGGTTATGAGGAAATTCTTGCAATGGAATTAGGCCCAAGAAGAAACTGTTTCCAGGCGTTTCTGTGCATCCAAATTCGAGAAATGACCCAAATTATTGAAATGGATTCTATAATTCGTCATTTCCACCAAACCAATCAACTTTTCTTTTGTATTAATGCTGTATGTCTTGATTTCTCGGGTGGTCGGTATCGATAGCAACCTCAGCCAAATCTTTTCTCTGGAAAAGGTGCGGAATTCGCTTTCCAAACGCCTGGTCTTTTCAATGCCAGGCAACCCCAGACAATTCCCACTGAAATGTGTTTTTGACACACTTCCAAACATGATCTGAGTAGTTTGAGAGAAGATCCTTACATCTAATTTTTTAAAAAATTTTATTTTAGATGGTGGCATGTTTGAGAGATCTTAGTTCATTGATCTGGTGGGCCTCTTACAGTGTCTACATTGCAGTCTCCAAAACCAGTCAGTAAGATCATCAGGTGGGCCATATGCACATAACCTACCAACAGTCCATATTCAGTGTTCACATGTTGCCCACCAAATTACCAGAACAGCCTGATTTCCTACCCAGGAGACATAAAATGCAGGACCCACCTGATCAACAACTTCAGATCTTGCACATGTGCCACATTAGCACGGGTGGGGCGAGTAGCAGCCAGGTAGCTACTCTTGCTAGTAGCTATGGCTCTGGTCTTTATTTTAATGCTGGCTTGAATCTTTGCTCAAAAACATTTTCTGTTTTTACTTTCTTTTGTAATGGAGTGGATTAATGTTTGTAAGAAAAATTATTGGAAAATGGGTTTTGAGTGTTGCATTTTTTATTATTCAAGAGGCTCTTAGATTAATTGTTCATAGTCACATATATAATTCAGAATATTTCAAAATAGTTATGCTCTTTTTGGTTGCTTTGTGGACTGTAAAATGGTTAATTAGTGGCACATTTTGAAAGATTGCGGAAAGCTCAAAATCTCACTTTCATTGCGACGAAAATTGTTTCTAGCGCAACTAGAAGATATGTATAAATGATTTCAAGCATGATAAATGGTGAAACTACATTGGTTCCACTGCAATTTTCTAAGCCATAACACGAAAAATCAAGCATGCTAATGTGGTGTGTTGATGATTTGTTTTGAATTCAGCCTTTTTCACTTCTCTTTCTTATTTAGAGGAAAAAGATGGGGAAATGTATTACGAGTTTCAGGCAGTCACATCAGTTTTTACAGCGTATTTAATGATAGTGGGAGTGTTTTCTCTGTGGACTGTTCATTATCAGGTTGGATCTTTGATCCTTACCCTACCCTACACCTTTGCTCAAATGGGTTATTGGTTCGGGATTGGTTCCCAGTTTCTTTATGGTGCGTTTGGGTGCTGGAGTGTCTATCTTATCACTCTATTTCACGCCGAGGCTTCACGAAGGACCAGAGCCACTGGTGCCATACATGAAAAACATGTTCTTCAGGTTGGCTTTTCCTTCAGCATACAAAACTCTCTGATTCCTTTCCCTCGCATGTTAGGTTATCAATAAAAAGATCATTTCCTTTTACTCCTGTTAGAGTGTAGTATTTTTCTTATTTCTTGTTTTCAGTGCTCCTATAGGAGAACTCTAGCTCTGATACCATGTTATGAATAGCTATAAATTTGGAAAAATTGTCGATCAAAGAAAAAAGACCCACAACCCTATTTCATTATACAAGTGGTCCAGTGTCCTAAGGGAGTACCAAGGATGAGAAATAAGAAAAATACTACAGTCCAAAAATTCCCTTTTCTAGTTTTTTGAAATGTAACTTGCCTGTGAATTGTCTACACTCTGGCATCTGATGCTAACTGCTTTCAACTACCATTCCATCATATCCTGTCACATTTCTTTGGTGAACGAAATATGAAGGATTTTAGGCTTATTTTATATCCATCTGGGAAATTATTACCATACCTCATTGACATTAGACTCTAATAATCATAGAATGTTATGCAATCATGATTGTACAACCAATTTGTGGAACTAGATTCGATTTTGTAGCTAATGATGCAGCCATTCTAACCATGTTTTGTAGATTTTGGGAATTTGAGTCTTCTAAAGATTCCTCATCATTTGTCGAAGGCCACTCGGAACCTCTGTTAGACATGGCATTATAAGAAAACACCGAGCATGTGTATTTTATTTGCAATAGAGTTACCCAGGCATAATTAAGTATCAGATAAAACAGAATTTTAATGAAGTAGGCATGTAGCTTCAGTGACGGTGATCCTTATCCTAATATTCAATTTAGGGTCCATTTGGGCTGGGGATTCTGCAAAATGGGGATTAAACCTAATCCTAATTTTGGCAGGCAACATGCCCATCATGTTGTTCTTGCTGCCACTAGAGCAGCACATTTTTTCTGCTAAAATTGGAATTTTAGGTGGGTTTATTTATTTATTTATTTATTTTTGAACTTCCATAATTGCAAGTGGAGGAAAAAAGCAGCTTTGGTGCAGTGAATCTGATGTAGAGTGGGTCGCGGACAATTACATGGCAAAGATGGATCAAAAAAGGCCCGGTCGGCGACAGAAGTGATCTGGACCATCAGACCTTAAATCAGGCGTATCTCACAATCCGGGATGAGTTAGCCGACGAAAAATATATGATTTTGGGGTAGAACGAGCTACTTTAGCCAACCAACCCAGCTATGCCGGGTTGCGACGCTCGGAATTGCGAGAAACCCCTGATTTGATGGTCGTTTCCCTGTTTCAATTTCGTTTTTACTATAAATAGTAAGTTTTAGTTTGCTTATAACTCTTCATCCGTCGGGCTTTAGGAGTTGCGCCCAACGTGAAAAGAGCTTAGGATAATTAGGAGAACGGGTTGGTGAAGCCAAATAGGACACTTACTATTTTTGGCCGAAAACCTTGCGCACTAGTAGACATCACGACCGTCTATAAATAGTAAGTTTACTATTTATAGTAAGTCGCGAATTCTAGGAGTCCTAGTTGTAGTTTGATTCTGATTTCTTTCCTATTGCTTAGTACCCTTATTTAAAGGGTTGTGAACTCGTTTTTATTCATTCATTAATCTATTTCGAATTTATTTAGAATTTATTTCTATTTTCTGCTCTCTTTTCTCGTGGATTCGAGAAAGTCTCTGTGAGGAGTCCAGAGAAGTTCCGTGGATTCGGAATAATTATCCTCTTGAGGAAGACGGTGCTCGACCTCACGTCCTCCCCTGCGTCAGTTTGGTATCAAAGCGAGGTTTCTCCTCGGATCGATGGCTTCTAACGACGGGTCGGGCAACAATCCCATGGGCGCTGCTCCAGGGAATTTACCTTTAACGGCGGCAACTTTCCAAGCAGCGCAGCAAGAGAATCGGCAAGCCATGCAAGGGCTGCAGGCTTCCATGGACCGCATAGCGAATCTCTTGGCAGAAACCCTAGGGCAACTCCGTGTTCCTGGTGGTAATCCTCCACCGCCAATTGCTGAGACTCGTAATCGGCCTGATCGCAGGATAGTACCGGCAGTGCATCCAAGGGTCATGCCTGAGGACGGGGGCTCCAGTGAGGAGGAGATTGACGACATAATTTTTCAACACCCCAGACATGGCGCCGATCGAGTAGATCGAATGGATCGAGAATTCAAGATGCGGGTTGATATTCCTAGCTTCAATGGCCAACTACACATTGAGGATTTCCTCGATTGGCTTTCTGAAGTTGAGCGATTTTTTGACTATATGGTCATCCCTGAAGCAAAGAAGGTCAAGCTTGTGGCCTACAAGCTGAAAGGAGGAGCTTCAGCTTGGTGGGAACAACTGCAACTCGCGCGAACCAGGTAGACGAAAGCACCAATCCGCACCTGGCAGCGGATGAAGCAGCTAATACGTGCCCGATTCCTCCCTAGTGATTACGATCAGGTATTATTCCAGCAATACCAAAATTGCAGACAGGGTAGTCGGTCGGTGAGAGAATATGCAGAAGAATTTTACCGCCTGGCGGCGCGTAACGATTTAGTCGAGACTGAATCGCAGCAAGTCGCCCGATTCAATGGTGGGTTGCGTATGGCTATCCAGGATCGGGTCCAGATGCAGTCCGTTTGGACGATGAATGATGCGATCAAGTTGGCTACTCGGGCAGAAGCGCAACTTGAACGTCCTAACACACGGACCTATCCTACTGCAAGGGTCCCTGTGGCAGGTCCACCCCAGGGAACTACACAGCCCAAGGGGAAGGAGCCCATAGGAGCACGTACTCAACCTCCTACGCCTGAGAACCGAGATCAGACTAGACCTCAAAGGGGCATATCGACTGCTGCTGGCCCAAGTAGAATCCCGAACCCCTATGCTCGGCCAAGGCCCGACAACTGCTATCGTTGTGGCCAACCGGGCCACCTATCAAATACTTGTCCCCAGCGAAAAGTAGCAAACCTCGCCATCAATGATGGTAGTGCTGATAACGCTTATGAAGATCCAGATATTGAAGAACAGGAGCATACCACCGAGGACGAGACAGATGATTCAGGTTGGGTTCAACAAGATCATGGCGAGTCGCTCATCGTGAGGCGACTATTATATGCGCCAAGAAAAGAAGTGCATCCACAACGGCATAACATCTTCCGCACTAGGTGTACGGTGAATCGAAAGGTTTGTGACGTGATCATTGACAGTGGGAGCAGCGAGAATATCGTATCCAAGATCATGGTGGAAAAATTGCAATTGAAAACAGAGCGTCATCCTTCTCCATATACAATCGGTTGGATCAAGAAGGTCAGCGAGACAAAGGTAACTGGACGGTGCACCATATCTTTTTCAATTGGCAAACATCATAAGGATGAAGTAGTATGCGATGTGGTTGACATGGAAGCATGTCACATACTACTCGGTCGACCCTGGCAATCTGACCGTGACGCCACTCATAAAGGGCGAGATAACATATATATCTTTGTCAAGGACGGCCGGAAGACCATATTGGCCCCTATGGATCCAGAAGAACCACCTGAAACTTCTAAAGTGGAGGTTCGTTTTCTCTTAACCATTCGGGACTTCGTGGAAGAATCCAAAGAAAAGAAACAGACGGACTTATGCATTAATTGTAAAAGGGAAGAACTCGAGCCTACCATTATCCCCGAAAGATTAAGGCCCTTGTTACATGAATTCCAAGAAATCGGCCCGAGGACCTTCCCGATGGGTTACCCCTATGCGATATATCCAACACCATATCGACCTTGTCCCCGGGTCCGGGGTTTACCTAATCGTCCTCATTATCGAATGAGCCCGAATGAGTGCGAGATTCTGCAAGGACAAGTGGAGGAACCGATCCGTAAGGGTCTTATTCGAGAGAGCATGAGCCCATGTGTGTTGTACCACTCTCGACTCCAAAGAAAGATGGGAGTTGGCGCATGTGTGTCGAGTAGGGCCATCAACAAGATCACCATAAAATACGGGTTTCCTATACCACGGTTGGATGATATGTTGGATATGCTAGAGGGCGCAAAAATATTCTCTAAATTGGACTTAAGGAGCGGCTACCATCGATTCGAATACGTAGGGTGATGAGTGGAAAACAAACCTTCAAGACCAAGGAAGGATTGTACGAATGGATGGTCATGCCTTTCGGTCTTTCTAATGCGCCTAGCACATTCATGAGGTTGATGAACCAAGTTCGAAACCTTTCATTAAGCGGTTCGTTGTGGTTTATTTTGATGATATTTTGATATACAAATCAAGACGAAACCACCCATATGGAGCACCTCAAGAAGGTCCTTCAAGTGCTCACTTGAAAATAAATTGTACCTCAATTTAAAAAAGTGTAGCTTCATGACTGATAGCCTGTTGTTTCTGGGTTTTGTGGTTACATCCACGGGCATTCGAGTGGATGAGGAAAAGGTGAAGACAATCAGAGAATGGCCGGTTCCCAAAAATATTCACGAAGTGCGAAGTTTTCATGGACTAGCGACATTCTATCGTCGGTTCGTGAAAAATTTCAGTAGCATTGTGTCACCGATCACAGATTGCATGAAGAAAGGGCAGTTTCAGTGGACTGACGAGGCCGACAGAAGCTTTGCCGAAATCAAGCGCAGATTATCCACGACCCCAGTTCTTGTACTTCCCAACTTCGACAAACTGTTTGAAGTCGAATGTGATGCCTCATATGTCGGGATTGGGGGAGTTTTGTCTCAAGAAGGTAGGCCGGTAGCCTTCTACAGTGAGAAACTTAGTGATGCACGCAAGAAGTGGTCTACATATGAGATCGAGTTGTATGCGGTGGTCCAGGCACTGCGACACTGGCGACATTATTTGATTCAAAGGGAATTCATACTTTACACGGACCATCAAGCCCTCAAATTTATTAATAGTCAAGCTAACATTAACCGTGTGCATGCTAGATGGATCTCGTTTTTGCAGGAATTCACATTCGTGCTAAAGCATAAGTCAGGGCAACAGAACAAAGTAGCCGATGCGCTGAGTCGCCGTGCAACTTTGTTAGTCACTATGAGCAATGAAGTTGTCGGGTTCGATCGCCTCAAAGACATATATGCCGACGACGACGACTTCAAGGACGCATGGGTTAGATGTCAGGAAGGTCACCCCGGTGACTTACATATACAAGACGGGTTCCTTTTTAAGGGAAATCGACTATGTATCCCAAAGAGTTCGCTAAGGGAACAGATAATCCAAGAGCTACATGGAGGTGGCCTCAGTGGACACCTTGGGCGAGACAAGACGCGAGCTCTTGTGGAAGAACGGTATTACTGGCCGCAATTGGTACGTGATGTGGGAAAGGCAGTCCAACGCTGTTATATTTGTCAGACTTCAAAGGGGCAATCTCATAATACAGGCCTCTACACCCCGTTACCCGTGCCTGACGGCCCTTGGGAGGATTTATCTATGGACTTTGTGCTTGGTCTCCCACGAACACAACGCGGCATGGATTCAGTGTTCGTGGTAGTAGATCGTTTTTCCAAGATGGCGCACTTTATTCCATGCAAGAAAACTCTCGATGCAACACACGTGGCAAATCTATTCTTCAGAGAAATTGTGCGGCTACACGGGGTTCCCAAGACTATTACTTCCGACCGTGACACAAAGTTCATAAGCCACTTTTGGCGGACTTTGTGGACTCGATTCGATACACGCCTTCAGTTCAGTAGCGCGTACCACCCACAGACTGACGGTCAAACTGAGGTTGTGAATCGCACGTTGGGAAACCTCCTTCGATGTATTTCAGGAGAAAAACCGAAGCAGTGGGATTTGGCATTGTCTCAAGCAGAGTTTGCATTCAATAACATGGTGAACCGCTCGACAGGAAAATCCCCATTCCAGGTTATCTACGGAAGAGTACCTCGCCATACACTAGACTTGGTCCCTCTACCCAAGCTCCCAGGCATGAGCATTGCAGCAGAACATATGGCAGACAAAATCATGGGCATTCATGCAGAGGTACAGAACAAGCTACATGCCTCGAACGAAAAGTACAAGGAGCAAGCGGACAAGCATCGGCGACAGAAAGTGTTCGAGGTGGGCGACCAAGTAATGGTCCATCTGCGCAAAGAAAGATTTCCGACCGGAACGTACAACAAGTTGAAGAATAAAAAGATTGGACCGGTACCAATCATCCGAAAGATCAATGACAACGCTTATGTTGTTGATCTTCCAGATGATATGGCGATCTCACGAACTTTCAATGTCGCGGACCTGACTGAGTATCATGAACCAGCGCATAATGATAACTCGAGGACGAGTTCTTTTGAAGTGGAGGAGACTGATGTAGAGTGGGTCGCGGACAATTACATGGCAAAGATGGATCAGAGAAAAGGCGGTCGGTCGGCGATGAAGTGATCTGGACCATCAGACCTTAAATCAGGCGTATCTCACAATCCGGGATGAGTTAGCCGACGAAAAATATATGATTTTGGGGTAGAACGAGCTACTTTAGCCAACCAACCCAGTTACGCCGGGTTGCGACGCTTGGAATTGCGAGAAACCCCTGATTTGATGGTCGTTTCCCTGTTTCAATTTCGTTTTTACTATAAATAGTAAGTTTTAGTTTGCTTATAACTCTTCATCCGTCGGGCTTTAGGAGTTGCGCCCAACGTGAAAAGAGCTTAGGATAATTAGGAGAACGGGTTGGTGAAGCCAAATAGGACACTTACTATTTTTGGCCGAAAACCTTGCGCACTAGTAGACATCACGACCGTCTATAAATAGTAAGTTTACTATTTATAGTAAGTCGCGAATTCTAGGAGTCCTAGTTGTAGTTTGATTCTGATTTCTTTCCTATTGCTTAGTACCCTTATTTAAAGGGTTGTGAACTCGTTTTTATTCATTCATTAATCTATTTCGAATTTATTTAGAATTTATTTCTATTTTCTGCTCTCTTTTCTCGTGGATTCGAGAAAGTCTCTGTGAGGAGTCCAGAGAAGTTCCGTGGATTCGGAATAATTATCCTCTTGAGGAAGACGGTGCTCGACCTCACGTCCTCCCTTGCGTCAGAATCTGATATGGAGGGTGTGGGGCCCACCAAAATCATGATTAAACTTGATCCTAAGTTTGCAGGGTACACCTATCCAAACAGACCCTAAGGGAAAACCAGCTAGGACGGCTTGATTATTTTCAGTCGCAGCTACTATATTCAACATTTTGTTCCCAAACATGGATGTATCAGTGTATTCCAAGAGGAATTTGTGGCAACAGACATGTTGGATACAATTGAAAGAAATAGTGAAAATAGCACAGGAAATGAATAAATACATAGAAATGGAGTTTCCCTTGTGGAGCTTTAAAATAGCATGGGTGTATTAGAAGTTTAGAACATGACAAGAAATGAAAGCTGCATTTCAACATATTTTCGACTGGATTACAGTCTGCTGCAGAGAGCTACAATTAACTGATTGCATAGTTTTGGAAATTTCGGGTTTTGCTCAAGGAATAGCTGTTAAAACTGTAAGCCAAATAACTCTTATACTACGATTTTTTCTACTTAGCAGAGATATGAAAATCATGTCACAGGACTCCTAAAAAACATAGCCACAAACACCCTAAACGATGAAGGGGATATAACAAGTTCCATCATTTTTCGCACGAGGAAAAAAAAAGGAAAAAAAAAAAAAAAAAAAAAGCTTCAAGAGTCTACTGTCTGAAAGAGAGTAAAATAATCCAAAATTCCATGAGCTGATCTAAAACCATCTTCTCAATTAGAGGACATAATTAGACATTACCTTCTAGTTTTCTTTATTTATATGAGTTGTTGAACAATACATGAGCCAATCTGATCTTTAATAGTTTTACTATTTGAGCCGTGGAGCAAACATATCGAATGATAGCCTTAGATGCTTTTCTATCAACAACCAGCAAATTAAAACCTGCATCTGAATGTTATTCTTCTTTTGCTACATGAATTATACCTTTATGCTTGTGAGAATATTGTGACTTATTCTTCATTTTGATATTTATTCTATTCAGTACCACGAGGTGATCAGCATGGTTGCTGGAAAGACGCTCGGTAATTTGGTTCTTGCATTCAACATGACTGCTCTGACCTTTGTTTGTGTTTTGCAACTCATAGCATGTTCCAGGTAAAGTGGTCGCTTTATGATATCCTAAACTTGTGTGGCCAACCCCCAAATTGTCAGAATTTAATTTTCAAAAACTAAGAAAAAAAAAAGTTAAACTGCGACTGAAATTATGATGAATGCATGTGAAAATTAATACTTCTATACTCTTTTCTTAAGACACATTGAAATGGTCATGGAATCGTGTCTGGCTCATTAATCAAGTGTACATATCAATACTACTGGCGAAGACTATGTTTGAGATGGGGTTATGCTTGTCTTTGACACTTTTAAGTTAAATCAGAAAACTCACTAACATACGCGAAAATGATGTTAGTAAAGCTTGCGCATCCGGTCCCGAAGCTTAGAAAATTCTTACCCCAAAACCATGTTAGCAGGACACATCAAAATGTTGACGTACTCTGCTGTGACCATAAAATACTCAGACTGTAAACTTCATTAACATGTCTTCCTCTGTTGAGATGGTAAATTGGAAGTCTTAAGATACTCTTACCTGGTGATGCAGCCATGTCTACTACATGAACTCAAGCTGGAACAAGCGGCAGTGGCTGTATTTGTTTGGAGCTCTTGCAATTCCAACAGTCCTGTTGCCTTCCGTTCACAATTTTCGTGTTGCCTCATTTCTGGGCATTGCGACAACCAGCATTACTTCAGCCTATATGGTGGTAGCTGCTATTCAGCATGGTCAGGTGACGCATCATCTTTTACATATTCTAGTTTGCAAGCTTCTTGGTCACATGTGCCAACGGGGCATGTGTATCAGACATCTGAAGCTGTGCATCAGGTGGGCCACACACATATAAATGGTGGAGGCTGAAGAAAATTGTCAATGGTCCACATCAACTACTTGGGTGACCTACCTGATGACTGGACAAGCATGATGGGTGCATTTGAATTCACAAAAGAATTTCGTTACGAACTTTTAGATCGCAAATGTGAAGCATCAAGGACCCAAAAACATGGTGGATTTCTTTACTGGAGCGACAAACATTCTTTTCACGTTCGGAAGCCAAATCGCCATGTTAGTATTACATTTCTAGATTTTTCAATGCTCCTTTTTCGTTGTATCCTTACATTACGAATACTTGCATTGTCACAGTGAATTAATGGAGGCCATGTGGAAGCCTAACAAATACAAGTATGTATATATATGTACGGTGTTGTACACCTACTTATTAACTATACCGAATTCTGTCGCGGTTTACTGGGCATATGGAGACATCCTACTACACCGATCGAATGCATTCGGTGTTTTGCCCCCCTCAAAGACGAAAAATGTATGCATAATTGCCATGATTTTGCATCAGGTAGCTTCTGTGTGCTCTCATCTCTAAACTGGTGCGACTGAGTGGCATGTGAACTGTCACGCAACTGGGGTCCAGTTGCAAAGATGGTCCGATAATTGGAACTGTCCATGTTCTGGAACCGGTCCCCGGTATGAAACTTATGCCACCCAGATGGTTTTTTATGGTCACATTTAAATACAGAAATCATGGTTAGGAACATCCTTTAAATGTATTTTTGGACCATAGCCTATTCAAAATTTTGCCTAGAGAATGGACTCTGCTGATTATCTGACCATCTCTGCATGTAGGCCCCAGTGGAGTGAGACATGCTGGTTCTCTTGAGTCGTGACATAGGCAATATGAACTTGTTAAAAGCTTCTGTGTCGTTCTTGTGTTCTTCCCTTCTCTTTTTTTCTTGCAGTATGTAGCGTTTCTGCTGAATGCAAACCCGTTATTTCTGGCATGGGAAAAAGTCGTTGGAGTTCACACTAGCAGGAGATTTATGCTTAGAGCATTGGTGAGGGTGCCGGTTGTGCTTGTTATCTGGTTTTTTGCATTGGCAATTCCATTTTTTGGACCAATAAACTCCATCATGGGTGCATTCCTTGTTTCCTTCTCGGTCTACATTATTCCAGGTGTTGCTTTTATGAAAGCTTATTCGAAGAAGCAATTAGAAACTGTAAGTAAACTACCCATTTCTCTTATTCTGGTTTTGCATTTCTTCTCCAATATTACAAACTACCTACAGCAAGTTTCGAATTCATTTATTAGTGTTCAAAACCCAGGTTCAACTCTAAAATCAATAGTTGAGTTTGACTCTACCATGGAAATGAAAGATTCAAAGTAGATTGAAAATAAGACAGCTTTTGAGTACACAAGGGTAGGATTATCATAGTCCAGAAACCCAAAAAGTGACTCAACTTGATGCCCAGTCAGGTGTGGTCGACTTGAAGATTCGGATGAGTCTTTACTTGACTCAACATTCAATAATTAAAATTATTTTTATTCAAAGTAGTAATAAATGTTTAAAATGGCTCTCAATAGAAATATGTCAGTTACATATAGTTGTCCAATTATAGTTCAAAAACTCGCCGACTCTATTCAAAACTCAGCTGCATCAACTCGACTAGGTGAGATTTTGAGTGGAGTCCCTATGAAACTCAAATCTGAGAGTGACTCAGCTGGTCAATGGGAGGCTCATCGACTCGACTTGCTAACTCAGACAACTTGATGCGATTGGCTCTAACTTGGGCCACGTCACTCAACTTGTCAGGCCTGTTGCTAATTATAAGTGAAAAAATAAATAAATTTAAATATTTATATAAAGTTAACTAATTTAAATACTTCCTCCCATCCCTGCTGTTTTTAATTTATAGTTACTGATTATCAAGTCAAGTCAAGTTGAGTGTTTGAGTCAGCTCAACTTGAATGAACATTGAATCGAGTTTTTAAACCATGGTTGCAGCTGTGGTATGTTGTGTATTGTTTATAGGGTTCTGCTATTCTAGAGGTCATCGGTTAAAACAGTCTCTCCTTTAATATATCAAAAAGAGCTATTTTCATGTGACTGACTCGGTTCGAGTTGTCATGAATCACATTGAGTCGATTCTGTGAGTCAACGAGTCTTGCCAAGTCGAGAATGAATTAGTTTCCCAGTGACTCATCGAGCTTGCTAGTCACTCACTGAGTTTTAGAACTCCTGTGTTTGTTGCTTGCATGGCACATGAGAGATACCAAGGGCACGTGTTTGGATCATGGTATCGGACTATCGGTCCATCTAGGATTGGCGAATACATACAATTCAAATTCGATTGGCACGAAGTATGAGTTTAACATGAATGTATTGGCCAATCTTGCATAGACCAATGCAAGGATCCAAACCAGCACTGGAAATAATCAAATTGCAATTTCGATCCCATGCATGTTGAGAGTCTGGTCTCCAAAATGCAATTACATTACTTCAAATTAACTGAGAGATGCAACTGCAATTCAAGGACTCATTTCTCACTACGAATGACAGGAACATGATTAATTATTGTCTTATCCTCTTGATTTAATTGAACATTAGCAATTCAATTCAGTGGTGCATCCAAACGCACCTTGAAAGCAGAACATGGGTTTAAATTTCCATTCTTTTAGTGCTCATTGTATACTTTCTATGTCAGTATATTTGGAGGTTTTCCAACTTCTTGGAATGAATGACTAAAACCACTTCTAGTCATGAACAAATAAATATTTAAGGGTAAAAGGCTTGCTAATCATGTGTGTGTGTGTGTAGATGATGTGGCCCATCTACATGCCTCCACATGTGCCAAGGCAATGGGTTTGACATCTAAGCTATCCATCAGGTGGGCTCCACTAATGTAGATGCCATGCCCAAGAATCAGGTTGGTGCACTGACCACATGGGCTGCAATATTAGAAATGAGTGGATGGCATAGTAAAACATGGCTAAATTTTATTCAGCTGTCCATTTGTTTTCATAAACTGTGTCCCATCTGATCAGTGGATTGGTGGGACCCACCAGATTCGCTTCATGGGTCTTGCACCCATGCACCATGTTGCGACATGTTATGGTGTGTAGATGGCCATTAAGTACACAACATGATGCATCTTTCTTACTTCTCTGTTCCTTCTATTGAGATGAAGTGTCCCTGAATTACCTAGTTCTGCATTTATATTTTTCCTACTCTGTTGTATTTATTTGCAGGCTGAAGACGAGATCGCAAAATGTGGACCGTTGATGTACTGGATAAGTGCCATTATAGCAACATGGGCATTTGTTTTTGGATTCGGTTTTGGAGGATGGGCGAGCGGGACAAACTTCATTAGGCAAATACAATCATTTGGGTTTTTCGACAAATGTTACCAGTGCCCATCAAAGCATTGAATATAGTTTCCTCTACTGTTTGGCATCTTCAACAACTACTCTACTCTAGCAATGTTCTTCAAAAACACCAGAGATTATCTTTCCATCTTGTAAGTTAAGTGTTCACTCCCCAAGTATAGGGTTGTGATGTAGTAATAACTCGGTAAGATCGAGGTCGAATCCCACAAGGACTGATCGTCACAATTCAAATCTGTGATCCTCCTTAACTAATTCAACAAATAATGGAGCAAATTACTAATACAAATTTATGGAAAATAACTATTGAGGATAGGGAAGAAAATTCAATAAGAGAAAGAGCACTAGGACTTTCGAATCCACCCCTAATTATCCCAACCCTTGTTTTGTCTGTTAATTCACTTTAATATAGATTGATCTAACTTATCTAGAGAAAGCACAATCTGTGTCCTTAATCGGGCATACAGATTGTCTAATTCCTTCAAGCAATGCCATGAATAACATATCCCATGTCCAAATCGGGCATATGGAATATGCAGTTCAGTAAAGCACCCTGTTTCTTCCTCTACAGGAACCTGTTCATGATCAGATACAAGCACCTAGAATAAGCATCCAGACCACATCCATCCATAGACTCGATCAAGTTCATAGATGGAGAAGTATAGAATTTAAAGCAATCAAGCACACTAGGGAAAGAAACAAACCAATCTAATTAAAATAAAATCAACATAGAAAAAGAGGTGTTCAAATTAGGGGTTTCATCTCAGCCCTAGCTGAGAGATTAGTTACCCATAAAATCCATTAAACATATGGATAAATAAAATTCAATAACAAACATCAAACCAATTTCTCTCTTTCTTCTTTCTTCTTTTTCTTCTCTCCTTTGCTCTAGATCTGGAATTCTCCACTTTTTCAATTTCTGAATGCCCTTCCTCATGTTTTGCAACTCTTTTTATAGCTGATGGAGTGGCTGGAGTGGTGAAATTCGGATTTGGGAAGCTGTCGCACGCGCAGCAAAATTCCTTTTCGCAGCCAAGTTCAGGACCTCAAAACACCATACTTTCCTCGTTCAAATTCCAACAAACACCGTCCCTTAGGACTTTCTTGGGTCCTCTACATGATAGACGGTTCAGATCTGCCATATGATCAAAGATGGTGGCCCACAACCGCCTGGAAAACCGGATTTCCAAATTTGTGCAAAACTTCCGCACCCTTTCGCTGTCGTGATCGGTGGGCCCCATGGAAGTGTTTTCTGGGAAATCCACCCCGTCCATTGGATTCAGAACAAAATTTCAGTAAAGGATAAGTGGTTTTGAACGTCCATTGACGCGTCCCAGAGAAGAAAACACAAAAAGATCAGATTTGGACGTTGCAGGGCAGTCCTTTTGTGGCCTCTGTACCGCACACGTGTGCACGCATGGGTATAAAATATTACCATGGTTTTGAAGTCCTCGAGCCCATCTTCAAGATGGGCGGACTGGATCATCCAAAAAGACCTCGTGTGGGGCCCACTGCCAACCGTAAAAACGGACAGCGGTCCGTTCGTCGCTGCCGCGTAAACAGGGACGCGGGCGACTTCCTCTGCGTAAATGGTGGGGTCCACCGTGATGTTTTGCTTGGAAATCCAGCCCGTCCACCGAGTTCCTCTCGAAAAACCAATTAGGAAAGGGGATTTTTGGCCATCCTTTGGTGCAACCCACTTAATATTTAAAGTCACCGTCCGATTTGTATTTGAATGGTTATGATCACATTCTATTCGTTTCTTCAAATATTGCCACCTAGGCCTTTCTAACAGGGGCCTTAGAGATTTAATGGACGGTCCGGATTGCCCGATTGAACCATGTGTGGGGCCCACAACAGAGACCGACGGTCTCTGTTGCGAAACGGCAAACGGCAGCGGCCGTTTTCGGATTTTAGAAAGAAAGTCGGTCAGCGCTGCTGACCGACCTTTGGATTTTTCTGTGCACACCCGGCGCACTTGTGAACCGTACACATGCGATGTACATAGGGGTCCCACAGAGATGTTTTTAAGGCATCTGCTCCGTCCATCCGTTTTCCCATCAAATATAAGGGGTTGATGCTAACTTTCTGGCATATCCACTTATCAGGTGGACCCCAAATTGGAAATTAATGGGCTGATCTGTCCGTTTGACCACTTCCCGAGATCTTCAGTGGCTGAAATTTAATGTGTACGGTTAATTTACGGCCCCCATCATATGTATAAAGTTTCGAGTCAATCGGATGGCAAGAACCATGTGATCTTGCATGTTGCACCAATTTCAGGCCTCTTTAAACGTGAACGGCTTGATTTCCTCGGGTCCCTGACATGTAAATTCTTCAATATTGGTCCTCTGAGGTTCATCCCGTGCTCTGGTGTCTTTGGAGCGTAAAATCCACGCTTTTAACATCATTTTTTCAATCAACACTCCTGGTATCATCCTGTAATAAAAATATAATTAAAATATGGTATTAAGCATTATCATATATGTAAAATCAGGTAATATCTGGGGTCTAAGATGCAATATTCGACCCTCATCACAACCCCCAACCAGCATTTTGCTAGTCCCGAGCAAAACATGCGAAAAATAATTTCAGAAATAAAAGTCAATTCCTGTAAACTCAAGTGACGGGTGAACAGATAATTGAGATGTGAAAATCCCACAATTCATGAATGGTGAGAAGATTTTTCTCCTGAAATCAAGCTTACAGTAAACTACATAATCAAGTTTAAAAAAAATTAATCCATTAATTAGAACAATTATAAACATTGAGTTCCATGAGTGCATAATGTAATCTCGGCTTACAACCATTAAGAGATTCAATTGTCAATTTCATGATATCATTGGTAATTAACAACAGAGCTCGTGTCACCCAAAACTGGAACCACACTTGCCTTACAGATTAACCTTTCATTCTACCATTTTTTTGAATTTTTTTATGAATAGTATGCCAAGGAGGAGAATCAAATCTGCACCTATAGGGAGCAAACCTATGGTGAAAACTTGTCGCCTAAATCTTTTCTCATGTCAACTATGAGGAATCGAATCTTCATCTATAGGAGCAAACCTATGATGATGATTATGCGACTTAATCTTTCAAGTCTTCTTTATAGACTGATGCTAAAAATTTTGTTTTTCAGCTGGTTCCTTTCATGCTTAGTGCTTACCATGTTATCAATTAATATCGAACTGAAAACTTAATGTGTAAACGAGATCTGATATGTGAAATCATGGCTCAATCAATGTTTACAACTTCTAATCATGGATTAACCATTCAAACTTCAGTGTGAAATCTGCCAGACAACCAAATCCAAGAGTCGTAAATTTCTCACATTCTGAATCTTGTAATTTCAAAATCACAACTATCCTTCAAAATCACTTTAAAGTCAACAGAAATCCAGAAAAATTTTTAAAATTTTTTTCACAATTTTTGCTCAAGACTAAGAAAATACTGATTAGGTAACCTAATCTCCCACCCCCAACCTAAAATCTACATTGTCCTCAATGTAAAAGAAATAAGCATGCAATGCACATGAGACAACGAAAAGAAAAGAAGAGTAGGGAAAGATAGTACCTGAATGGAGAATCAAGGAGTTTTCTCAAAAATAGCAACATAAAAGCAGGTCAGCACAAGAGAGAAATCAGTAAAATAAAAGATCCTACCTATACCACTTTCGCAGGTGCTCTCGATTGCATTTAGCATATGCAACAAGCCTTTAAACCCCTAGGTTACCCCTAGTGGACGAGTTGTAGTCTCGTGAGGGTTTGCAGTAATGTTACCCACAAACATTGAACTAACTAACAAGGAAAAAGAAATCAAATGAAATGCTGGGTTGCCTCCCAGGAGCGCTAAGTTTAACGTCTTCAGCCAGACAAGAACGGACCATGAATTCATTAATCTTTAAGACTAGGGTCCGCCAAAGAACTTACCTCAACACGTGGTTAACCAATCCCAGACAAATGATGCGAGTTCCCATAAACTGTGCTATCTGAAATGAGGTAATTGACACTATCATCAAACAATTTAAGGACTTCCGCCCGAACAACTTCTTCCATGTTAAGATCATGCTTCCTTTGTATTTTACGTGACATTTCCACAGCATGATCCTTACATACAGTGGGGCACACTCCTTGTATTTCTGCTATCTTCCGTTCAATTGCTGCCTTATATGTTCGAAGAACATTAAGCAACCTGCTCTCTTTTGCTTTCTCAGAGTTAGAAACTGTGCTGTTAGGAAGAGTCTCAGAGGGATGAAGAGGTTCCACTTTCGCTCTCCATTTTTCAGTCTCCAATATAGGAGTAGAGTCGAGCAGTGCATTGACTTCGTGGATGGGACTATCGATGTCAAAATCCATGCCCGATTGTGCTAAGCAAGTCTCAAGAGGATCTTCAAAAGATGTACGGAAGGAATCCTGCACAAGGCTCTCGATCATGTCCACTTCAAAAATGTCGTCCAAATCCGCGGGTTGTTGTCCTGCATTAAAAACATTAAGTTTAATATTCATGTTACCAAATGACAACTTCATAACTCCATTTCGGCAATTTATAATAGCATTAGATGTGGCCAAAAATGGACGACCCAAAATGACTGGGATCTGACTATGAGGATTCTGAACAGGCTGAGTATCTATAACTATGAAATCCACTGGGAAATAAAATTTGTCAACCTGGATTAGCACATCTTCAATAACACCCCGGGGAACCTTGACAGATCTATCAGCCAGTTGTAATGTTACCTTAGTCGGTTTCAACTCACCAAGTCCTAACTGCTCATAAACCGAATAAGGTAACAAATTAACACTCGCCCCTAAATCAAGCAATGCTTTCCCAATCTTATGATCTCCTATGCCGCAAGAAATGGTGGGGGCTCCTGGATCCCTAAATTTAGGAGGGGTGTTATGTTGGATCATGGAGCTGAGCTGCTCTGCAAGGAAGACTTTCTTATGAACATTCTGCTTACGCTTTTGAGTGCATAAATCTTTAAGAAACTTGGCGTAAGGAGGGACTTGCTTGATGGCATCGAGTAACGGAATGTTGACTTGCACCTTTTTAAACACGTCCAGGATTTCATCAAAATTGTTTCTTTTCTTCATTGGTGCCAGACGTTGAGGAAAATGTGCTTTGGGCACATAGGGTGGCACATCAGTAGCTCTTGTAGAGTCAGAGAGCTTTTGGACTTTGGATGCATTGGTGTGTCTCTCTGCTTCATCTTGATCTTCCGCTTTAAAATTTGATTCATCCCTAGGCATCTCTATTCTGTTATCAATCTGTTTGCCTGACCTAAGGGTAGTGATCGATTTGGCTTGCTCATGATATTGTCCTTGGTTAGAATTAGAGCCAATCTCATACTGTCCCTTTGGATTAGCCACAAGTTGACTAGGAACTTGCCTTTCTCTCTCTCACTCAATGTGGCAGCTAGTTGACCCATTTGTACTTCCAGCTTGGCAATGGATTGCGCATTTGCGTGTAAGCTTTGCTGGTTGGCTAGTAAGGTTTGTTGGGTGTCTTTTTGGAATTGGAGAGAACTCTGCATAAAAAGATGGAGTGTATCCTCAAGAGATGGTTTCCTTGATTGTGCAGGCAGTTGTTGATATTGTGGAAACTGTTGAGGTTGCATAGGAGGATTTCCAGATGGTCCTCCTTGTTGTGGTCCTTTTGCCCAAGAGAAATTTGGATGCCTAGCCCAACCTGGGTTGTAAGTTTCTGCGTAAGGATTATTCCCAGGTCTTTGAAAAGTGTTCATTGCATGTACTTGTTCGAAAGAAGTTCTCGGGGATCCGCACTGATGGACAAGACTGCATAGGATGGGCAGGACTAGAACATATGGCACATGCCTCGACTTGAGTTGTTTGTGGAGGTCCATTATTTAATACCAGAGCATCAACTTTCTTTGTCAGGTTATCAAGCTTGGCGCACAGATCTGGCATGACTCCTATCTCATATATGCCACCTCTCTTTTGTGGTTGGGAACTTCTTTCACCTCTATCTGAATAGTCCCATTGCTGGGAGTTTTCACACAAGGTTTCAAAGAATTTCCATGCTTCTGCAGATCGCTTTTGGTCATGAAGGACCCTCCACTGGTGGCATCAACCATGCGACGGTTCTGGGGTGTCAGACCGTCATAAAAGTATTGCACTTGTTGCCACTTCTCAAAACCGTGGTGTGGACATTTAAGAAGCAAGTCCTTCCATCTTTCCCAACATTCATGAAAGTGCTCTCCTCTTTTTGTGTGAAATTAGTGATTTCTCTACGGAGAGCATTAGTTTTGTGAACGGGGAAGAACTTGTTTAAGAACTTTCTAGACAATTGGTCCCATGTAGTGATAGACCCAACTTCTAGAGAATTCAACCATGCTTTCGCCTTATCCTTCAAAGAGAAAGGAAACAAAGCGTAGGCGGATCGAATCGTCTCGAGAAGTTTTGGAATTTAAAGGTGGAGCAAATGTCTAGGAATTCTTTCACATGATGATATGGGTCCTCCTTGTCCAACCCATAAAGGACGGCAACAATCGTATGACCCAGTCTTGAGTTCAAAGTGTGTCCGCCGTGGTGGTGGGCAACACTATGCATGAAGGCGCATTTAATTGGACAGAGTGAATAATCTCTAAGAGTTTTAGTTCCATTCTCTTCGCCATTTCACTGGGATGTCTTTCAATCTTCTATGGAATGTTCTTTCTATTTCAGATCAAAAGGTGCTAGTTCTTTATCTAGAGATCTACGTCCTAGCATAAACCAAGTAACAACCTAAGAGAAAGAAAACTAGAACTAGAAATTATGCTATTAAAAAAAAAACAAGTTAAAACTATGTGAATAAGAATGGGAAGAAAGAACCAGGAAAAGGAGATGATTGATGGTAGAAGATTTAAGAAGCTCCTCCTTCACTTAGTAGCTTCCTTCCTCAATTCCTGTAAATAAAAACAAAAACAAATCAAGTTTCCTAAAATAATGATAGAAAAATCCTAAGCAACGGTTAATTTCTAAAAAAAAAAGTTTCTAAAACTAGAAAATAGAAAGTTACCAAATCCAAAATTAGAAAGTAGAAAATTCCTAAAAATTGAAAACTTAAATCTCAAAATAGAAAGTAGAGAGGACTGGAGAATTTAGAAAGATGTTACCAATTGGAGATCTATGTTAGAATCCTACAAAAGAAAACAAAACAAGTTAGTTTCTAAAATAGAAAATCTAAAATTAGAAATTTTCTAAGGAACAAAAAGTCAATTTCTAAAAAGGAAGGAAATCCTAGAATTGGAAAGTTACTAAAAATAAAAAGCTAAGTTAGTTTCTAAAAAGGAAAAAATTTTCTAAAACTAGAAAATAGAAAGTTACTTAAAAGAAGAATCTAAATCTAAAATTAGAAACTAAAAATTTCTAAAAATAAAATCCTAATTCTAAAAATAGAAATTAGAAAAAGTAAGAAACTTAGAAGGGATTACCAAATTAGAAGTTTATTTTAGGACCCTACAAAAGAGGAAATAGGTTAGTTTCTAAAATAAAGAAAATAACTCTAAGTTAGTAAAATCCTAAGCTATGAATTATGATAAGAGAGAATCTTAAATTTAATTTGGATCGAAATGATTCAAGAACGCGCTTAAAACTTGTTCACTCCCCAAGTATAGGGTTGTGATGTAGTAATAACTCGGTAAGATCGAGGTCGAATCCCACAAGGACTGATCGTCACAATTCAAATCTGTGATCCTCCTTAACTAATTCAACAAATAATGGAGCAAATTACTAATACAAATTTATGGAAAATAACTATTGAGGATAGGGAAGAAAATTCAATAAGAGAAAGAGCACTAGGACTTTCGAATCCACCCCTAATTATCCCAACCCTTGTTTTGTCTGTTAATTCACTTTAATATAGATTGATCTAACTTATCTAGAGAAAGCACAATCTGTGTCCTTAATCGGGCATACAGATTGTCTAATTCCTTCAAGCAATGCCATGAATAACATATCCCATGTCCAAATCGGGCATATGGAATATGCGATTTCAAGAAAGCACCCTGCTTTCTTCCTCTACAGAACCTGTTCATGATCGAGATACAAGCACCTAGAATAAGCATCCAGACCACATCCATCCATAGACTCTGATCAAGTTCATAGATGGAGAAGTATAGAATTTAAAGCAATCAAGCACACTAGGGAAAGAAACAAACCAATCTAATTAAAATAAAATCAACATAGAAAAAGAGGTGTTCAAATTAGGGGTTTCATCTCAGCCCTAGTGAGAGATTAGTTACCCATAAAATCCATTAAACATATGGATAAATAAAATTCAATAACAAACATCAAACCAATTTCTCTCTTTCTTCTTTCTTCTTTTCTTCTCTCCTTTGCTCTAGATCCGAATTCTCCACTTTTTGAATCTTCGAATGCCCTTCCTCATGTTTTGCAACTCTTTTTATAGCCGATGGAGTGGCTGGAGTGGTGAAATTCGGATTTGGGAAGTTGTCGCACGCGTAAGAAAATTCATTTTCGCAGCCAAGTTCAGACCTCAAAACACCATACTTTCCTCGTTCAAATTCCAACAAACACCGTCCCTTAGGACTTTCTTGGGTCCTCTACATGATAGACGGTTCAGATCGCCATATGATCAAAGATGGTGGCCCACAACCGCCTGGAAAACCGGATTTCCAAATTTGTGCAAAACTTCCGCACCCTTTCGCTGCCGTGATCGGTGGGCCCCATGGAAGTGTTTTCTGGGAAATCCACCCCGTCCATTGGATTCAGAACAAAATTTCAGTAAAGGATAAGTGGTTTTGAACGTCCATTGACGCGTCCCAGAGAAGAAAACACAAAAAGATCGATTTGGACGTTGCAGGGCAGTCCTTTTGTGGCCTCTGTACCGCACACGTGTGCACGCATGGGTATAAAATATTACCATGGTTTTGAAGTCCTCGAGCCCATCTTCAAGATGGGCGGACTGGATCATCCAAAAAGACCTCGTGTGGGGCCCACTGCCAACCGTAAAAACGGACAGCGGTCCGTTCGTCGCTGCCGCGTAAACAGGGACGCGGGCGACTTCCTCTGCGTAAATGGTGGGGTCCACCGTGATGTTTTGCTTGGAAATCCAGCCCGTCCACCGAGTTCCTCTCGAAAAACCAATTAGGAAAGGGGATTTTTGGCCATCCTTTGGTGCAACCCACTTAATATTTAAAGTCACCGTCCGATTTGTATTTGAATGGTTATGATCACATTCTATTCGTTTCTTCAAATATTGCCACCTAGGCCTTTCTAACAGGGGCCTTAGAGATTTAATGGACGGTCCGGATTGCCCGATTGAACCATGTGTGGGGCCCACAACAGAGACCGACGGTCTCTGTTGCGAAACGGCAAACGGCAGCGGCCGTTTTCGGATTTTAGAAAGAAAGTCGGTCAGCGCTGCTGACCGACCTTTGGATTTTCCTGTGCACACCCGGCGCACTTGTGAACCGTACACATGCGATGTACAAAGGGGTCCCACAGAGATGTTTTTAAGGCATCTGCTCCGTCCATCCGTTTTCCCATCAAATATAAGGGGTTGATGCTAACTTTCTGGCATATCCACTTATCAGGTGGACCCCAAATTGGAAATTAATGGGCTGATCTGTCCATTTGACCACTTCCCGAGATCTTCAGTGGCTGAAATTTAATGTGTACGGTTAATTTACGGCCCCCATCATATGTATAAAGTTTCGAGTCAATCGGATGGCAAGAACCATGTGATCTTGCATGTTGCACCAATTTCAGGCCTCTTTAAACGTGAACGGCTTGATTTCCTCGGGTCCCTGACATGTAAATTCTTCAATATTGGTCCTCTGAGGTTCATCCCGTGCTCTGGTGTCTTTGGAGCGTAAAATCCACGCTTTTAACATCATTTTTTCAATCAACACTCCTGGTATCATCCTGTAATAAAAATATAATTAAAATATGGTATTAAGCATTATCATATATGTAAAATCAGGTAATATCTGGGGTCTAAGATGCAATATTCGACCCTCATCATTAAGCTTGTTCATTTGTTCCTACTTCGTTGTAAGACAAAATGGTAAAAAATAGAGTTTTGGGTATCCAAACATGGATTTCCCACTTTCAATACTACAATTGAGAGGACCTGACCCGGCTTTGGACTGGACATGGACCTGTTAACTCAGTCCATGGACGACTTGGGTCTATCATGCATGGCCTGATCAATTTTCGGGCTAGGCTTGGGTTCAAGTCATTTTTTTCTGACCCAACTTCATATGTATGTGTCTAGTATCCTACATATCATTCTAACCTTGATTAGCCAACCCATGCATCTTGAATGTGGATCGTTGATTTTGTTTCTCTTGGTGTTTATTTCTTTGTATATGGGTGGCCCACTTGATCAATAAATAGATTAGGAACATTCAAGTGGGAAATAGGGATTTATCAATCTACGAGCTTCGCTAGATCCATGTTGGGCTTGTGCCCTTGATAACCAACCCTGCTTTGCTAGACCCATGTTGGGCTTGGGCCTGGACATATCCATTGGGTAAGCCCGCCTGACCCGGCCCACCCCGACTTACAATTGAATGGCCCACTGTGAAATGTAGAGATGGTTCAAAGCTGACTTGATAGAGGAAATGTCAACTGTTCTACTGTATCACAACTGTTGTGCATGGCACCTCCCTTGCCGTACACGTGGTTTGTGCCTTCAATCTGAACCGTTCAATAGTGCTAACCTCTGTAGATTGATTATTTCTGAAAAACTCGTACTAGAAATATGATCCTATCTGGTTGATTGGTAGGCATCTACTGGGCAGTTTTAAAAAATGGTAAGTAGTAGAATTTCCAAAATCAGAAAGTCATGATCGTTCTGTCAATCACGTTGTGATGATGTGTCTGATCTTCGGTGGGCCCCACTATTTGGGTGGTTCGTTTGAGTGGTCCCATCAGAACTATCTTTGGACTGAATTGTTTGATTATTAAGTGGTTTTGATCTGGTACGCTGCCTACTTACCCCAGTATGGTACGGGGACCCATTTCCTCCCCGGAGTTCATCTAAAGATGATCTGAATCGTTCATGGTCTGGATTCTACGCTACCCGGTTCGTTTCAAGAATCATTTGTTAAACGGGTGATTGTGTATGAAGATGAATATTTAATGGTTCATATTCAAATCCAAGATTCGAAGGTCAGGATCGTCAATGAAGCATGATCATAGCTTATATATATATATATATATATAGTAATGAGAACATGAACGGTTCAGATCAATCTTAGGGTGCAATTCGATGGTGGAAACCAGCCACCCCACCTGCTGTAGTAGGGGGGCACCGACTCTATCAGAACCATTGATTAAGATAACATGCGTGGGCAATGAAAGGTGATAAGAAGGCAAATGAACGGATTAAAACCAATTGAACTCAGCTGGAGGGCATTTTGTGGGTGCACCCGCATCACACGTGAAAACAAGTAACACGTGTGCACCCCAAAACAAGTATCATAACCAAAAATTCACACTAAAAGGATCATTACAAATGTTTATTGGGGCCCAGCAAATGGATGGACAGAACTCAACGGGTCTAATGCATAAAAAGAGTGCGCCACGTGTACGTTCGCAGGTACGTGCCTGTGGCTCTTACGTCCTGCCAGCTTATCAGATAACTCATGCTTTTCTACTGACCCCTACAGCTGTTCCGTGTGGGATTCCACATGGGTGTCTGTATGGCATCATCCAGCCCGTTCGTCAGGGTGTATCCACCGTTGAAATGGGACGTCCTAAAAATCAGGCCGATCAATATCATCTAGACCGGTGGTTCTCAATTTTCTCCTATGATGTGGCCCATCTGATGATTGGATCGACATGGTTTTGGGAGAGTTTCTTATTCGCGGTGGATCGACCATGCAACAGATAGGGATCGGTACATCTGCCACCGGAACCGACATGGGAAGATTCATGGCCTTTCCAGCACGTGTACATGCCTAAAATCTAGGCGATCGATATGCTGTTTGAGTGTTTTCTCTGTCGAGGTCTCAAGTCCATCCGGTTGGACCACGAGGTACGGTCCACCTAGCAAATAACTTACGAACTGTTCAGTGCATGTAAAATCTAACCCTTTCAATAGGTTGGCCCCACTACTAAGATCATATACGGCAAAGATCAGTCCTATCTTCTCATCAGGTGAGGCACAATTTTTAACCATTGATAAACAGTGGCCATTGAACGCCTCATAAGAGTAGTTTTGTATTAAGATGATATTGATGCTTGGAGTTTATCTGAGTGGTAAATGGATGAAGGGTTTGGATGGCATATAAACATCTTGGTCAGCTTGGAAGATATCAATGGTGGACATTTCCGTTCCCACTGTTTCATTTGGTACGACCCACCTCAGGGTTGGAATTTTATTTTATTTTTAGTTCACGCTTCATTGTTGGGAATCGATACCAAGACCTCAGCGTTGAAACGAGGCTTCTTTCACTCGGTCTACCACCTGAGGTATTGATCTGGGTGTAGTGTTGGATCTGCCTGATTTGTAGGTTCCTGTCCTATTTCAGTCTTTCAAAACAGATGGGTCACGAACATATTTGTGGGTCCCACACAGCCCTGGCACAGATATATCTCTCTCCCTGGGTCACCAGCCAACGGCACGATGGGACGGGGATTCACCAGCCAACGGCGTGATGGGACGCGGATTGCCTGTTCCCCGGGCACAGAGATATTCATGTGCCACTGTTGTCGAAAGCAGTGCGGGCCCACAGATTTGCCCGTGATAAATCCATTCCGTCCAGTTTTTCAAGACCAATATAAGATAATAAATTAAAAATCAGTAAGATCTAAAGCTTAAGTTAGCCACACTAAATGAAACAGTGGGAACAGAAACATCTACCGTTGAAACCTTCATGGAGCGGACCATGATGTTTATTTATATACCATCCAAACCGTTCATAGGGTGGGTACCACTCAGATAAATTATAGACACAAATATCATCCTGATACAAAACTTCTGTGGCCCCCAAAAATTTACCAACGGTGGGCGTTCATTCCTTGCTGTTTCGTGTGGTATGGCCATCATGAGTTTTAGATCTGCCTGATTTTTATTAACCTGTCCTGTGATTGTCTTTAAAACTGATGGACGGAGTGGATTTATCACGAGAATCTGTGTGCCCCACACAGATTCTGATCACAGGGAGCACAGGAATATCTCTGTACCCGGGTCACTGGTAGTCCGCGTCCACGGCCCACTTGTACCCCTCGGTCCGGGAACGGATTGGCTACTCCCCCTGACACCAGCCATTGGATGGTGGTCGGTGCTCTGTGAGGGCTCATCATGATGTATGTGTGTCATCCATGCCGTCCATCTATTTTTATATATCATTTTATTATGTGATTTAAAAAATGAAGTATATCTCAATCTCAAGTGGACCACATTAAAGGAAACAGTGTTAAATAAATTTTGACCATTAAAAACGTTTTAGGGGCTATAAAAGTTTTGGATCAAGCTGATATTGATTTTTTCCCTTAACCTGGGTCTTTATGACCAAATCAACAGATTGGATGTCAAATAAACAGTACAGTGAGCCTTAGGAGGATCTTAATTGTGAATATCCATTGATTATTTTTGTCCTGTGGTGTGGCCCACCTAAGATTTATATCCCTATCATTTTTTGTATCAGATACTAAAATGATCCGTAAAAATGGATGAACGAAATGGATGAAGCACATACATCATGTTGGGTCCCACGGAGCACTGACCACAAGCCACGGGGCTGGTGTCCGGGGGAGTAGCCAATCCATTCCCCCTCGGTCCCAGGATTTCTCGAGAAATTGACTACTGTAGACGCAACTTTTTACCTTATTTCCTTTTCGGTAGAGTTCAAAACTTACCTTACCAACTTAGACGTTGGGAGTACAGACGAGCATTTGAGGACCAAAATATCCCTACCTTCCTTTCAAAGCGGATGGACTGGTGTGCGAAGACGAGCGAGAATCGGACGGATGCGGATTGCGTACTACCCCCGCCCAGTACGTACACGTGTCGTGCGAAGACGGGAAACAGATTGGCTACTCCCCCTGCCACCAGCCCCGTGGCTGGTGTTCGGTTCTCTGTGGACCCCTCATGATGTATGTGTTTCATCCATCCCGTTCATCCATTTTTAAAGATTATTTTAGGGCTTTATCCCAAACATTAGAGGGATATAAATCTCAGGTGGATCACACCACAGGAAAACAATAGTGACTGGATATCCACCATAAATCTCAGGTAGATCACACCACAGGAAAACAATAGTGATTGGATATCTACCATTAAAATCCTCCTAAGGCCTACTGTACTGTTTATTTGACATAAAATCTGTTGATTAGATCATACAGGCCAGATTAAGGGCAAAAAACAAAGATCAGCTTGATATAAAACTTTTATAACCCCCAAAAGGTTTTTAATGGTCGACGCTCATTCAACAGTGTTTCCTGTAATGTGGTCCATTTGAGATTGGAATATACCTCATTTTTTCATCTTATATTGTAAAATGATCTGAAAAAATAGATGGACGGCATGGATGAAACACATACATCATGGTGGGACCCACGTAGCACCAACCATCAGCCATTGGCTGGTGGCGGGGGAGTAGCCAATTCGTTACCGCAGCACTGACGCTTATGGAGCTCCGAGTGGTACAAACGGTTCAAAGGAGATCAAAGTTACGTGGCCCCCACAGTAATGTATTTATTATACCTACACCGTTCATCTATTTTTAGAGATCATTTTAGAATATTATTCAAAAAATGAACAATATCAAAAGATCATCCAGACCATACCATAAATAGCAATGGAAATAATGCTTTTCACCATTACAAAATTCATAGGGCCCACCCTAACATTTATTTTCCATTCAATATGTTCATAAGGTAACAAAGACCCGAGTAAAGAGGAAAAACAAATTTCATATTCATCCAAAACTTATGTGACCCCAAAAAGTGTTTCAATGGTAGACGTTCAATTTCCCACTACATTTTGCAGTGTGGTCCACTTGATAGTTAGATCTATCTTATTTTTCATCTCAAGCCTTAATACGATCTCGCCAAATGGATTGATGGTTTGGACATAATACATACTTCATAATCGAACCCACAAAACTTGCTGAACAGCAGCTATATAGGTAGTGTAAGGGACACCAGCCAATCCGGATTAGATACTGACAGGTTGAGTAGCGAGCTGACTACGGAAGTGATGTCACCAAGTTCTGTCGCCCCACTATGATGTATATGTTATATTGACCCCGTTCATTCATTTTTAGATACTATTTTAGGGTATGAACCAAAGAATGAGGCAAATAAAAATCCGTATTAGACCCCACCAAAGAAAGCAACGGGGAGAGTGATTCCCACCATTAAAACTATCCTAATGCCCATCATAATATTTATTTGAAATCGAACCTATTCAAAAGTTAAAAAAGACGAGAAATAAGGGAAAACACAAATATCAGCTTGATTTAAAACTTTATGGCCTTTGGAAGTTTTTAATGGTGGGCGTCACCGTCCCTATGTTTTCTATGCTGGGTCCACTGGAGATTTGGATTTAACTCCTTTGGATATTGCCCTGAAATGATCTCTCCAAATGGATGAAAGGTGTGGATACAAAACATACGTCATGGTGGGGACGCACGTATTCGCACGCCTGCCAATACTTCTAACGTCCTCCAAGTCTAAGTCGGTGAGGTAAGTTTTGAACTCATCAGGAAAAGAAATAGGGTAAAAAGCTTCATCTAAAGTGGTCAAATTCTCGGATTTCTCGGTTCTCGAACTTCTCATGCAAGAGAAATTACCGGACAAGCCACCGGAATCTTTGCAGTACATCAGTGCCTTTTTTCATGGGTGATCCAGACCATCCATTCTATTAAGTCCCACAATGGATGATACATGCCACGAGTCCTTGGACACTTATCAGTTGAATCTACACGGTCAACATACTCCTAATTCTAGCTGTCCAAGTATAGGCTGGAGATCTAAAGATTACTATCGAGATGATTTTATGGCCATTGTGCATCTATTCCATCCAAAGTGGGAGGAGTTGTCTGGATTAAAGACCCACACGAGTACCTACTATTCCTCCTCGGGCAAATTGCGGAGGAACAAATGCCTAGGAACTGGAAGAGTATTTAGATTTGTTAAAAACTTCAACTTGGTTTTTGCAGCCGTGATTCCAACGGAGACGGATTGGCTACTCCCCTGCCACCAGCCATTGCTGATGGTCGGTGCTATGTGGGCCCCACCATAATGTATGTGTTTCATCCATGCCGTCCATCTATTTTTATAGATCATTTTATCATATGAAATAAAAAATGAGTTATATCTCAATCTCAAGTGGACCACATTACAAGAAACAGTGTTGAATGAACATTGACCATTAAAAATATTTTGGGGGCCATAAAAGTTTTGGATCAAGCTGATATTTATTTTTTCCCTTCATCTGGGTCTTTTTGACGTAATCAACAGATTGGATGTCAAGTAAACAGTACAGCGGGCCTTAGGAGGATTTTAATGGTGGATATCCAATCATTATTGTTTTCCTGTGGTGTAGTCCACTAAGATTTATATCCCTATCTTTTTTTGTATCAATCCCTAAAATGATCTTTAAAAATGGATGAACGGAATGGATGAAATAAATACATCATGGTGGGCCCACAGAGCACCGACCACTAGCCACTGGAATGGGGTCAGGGGGAGTAGACAATCCGTCTCCGATTCCAATGTTACAGCTAGACATGGAGAAGTATACGTTGACTTCAAAAATAAAAAAAAACGTGGCCCACTTCTAATTTGATGTGGAACAACTACATTTTCACGAATCCAAACCGTCATTTTGTGGGCCCTCTCCGTGGATGGCTAAGGTTGCAACAACCAAGCTCACAGGCAATTCTAGACGTCCGATCTTGGTCATCAAATGAGAGAGGTCTATGAATTAAGGTTTGCGAATTCAAAATGCGTGTGGGAGCCGTACACATCCCCACGCGAGCAAAACCGTGTGAGATCTGAACTTTCAATCAGCTGAAATACACTGTTTAAATCATCAAGCCCTACCCTAGCTAGCATATCAAAACAAATGAGTGGTGAGAAAAGAACTTTGTAACCGTTAATTTCCTTTGGCCCACTGGAAGAGTGGAACTGTCTGACCTTTTAGACGAAATATCAAAGTATTATTTCTAACCTTAATTGAAAGTTCAAATCTCACACACGTGTTTCATGTTTGAATGTTCCTGAGTGCAGATGTGCTGCACGCGTGTGGAATTAGTTTATGAAGTGCCTAGGGATAGGATCCACCAGACGAGCGGTACTGATTCACCAAACATACGATCTAGATCGTTCATCAAACGGATCATATCATTAGATGGTCCTCATTTGAATAACACATCAAAGGGATGATCATGCCCATCAGTCATCCATGTTGAACGTTAACCATTAGCCATTCATTCTCCCCATCCATTTAAAGACCGCTGTTCCTATGGCTAGGATTGCCCGGTTTTGATTTTCAATCTCGTGCACTCCACATATATGACTCATCAAATGGACGGTCCTGATTGGCACTGGGCCATGTCAAAGTCAAGAACCATGAGAAAAGCCTCAACACCTTAAACATACCAAACCAACCCATTCTCCACTCTTCATAGCTAAAACCTGTAAAACCATGGATTGCAAGCTCATGCCATTTCTCTACCTGTTCTCTCTCTTCCTCCTCTTCTTCTGTCCATCTCATGCAGACCTATCTCCATCCATCACACCAATCGCTCCCGACACCGCCTGTAATTCTACCCCTTATCCCTACTTATGCATTTCTTTCCTCCCCCATGATGGTGAATCCAATCTCTACGACTATGGCCGCTTCTCCATCCGTCACTCTCTATCTGCTGCAAGAAAGTTCACCAAGCTCATCGACCATTATCTCAAGCGACGGTCCACATTGTCCGAAACCGCCATCCGGGCTCTCCAAGATTGCCGCCTTCTATCCAGCCTAAATAAAGATTTCTTGATATCAGCTGCTGCAACACTTAATTCTACAAACAATCTACTCAATGTAGAAACTGATGAAGTCCAAACATTTCTGAGTGCAATTATCACCAACCAACTAACATGTTTGGATGGTGTCCGATCGACAGCGGCCGCTTGGAGTATCAAGAACAGCCTCTACACCCCTCTTTCCAATGATACCAGGCTGTTCAGTGTCTCACTGGCACTCTTCACACGTGCTTGGGTCCAAAAGAGGAAGAGAGTCCGGCCCCATCCGCCTTCTGGCCGGAAACTGTTGTTCTTGGATGTTGAATTTGGGAGAGATGGGAGGTTGCCTTTGAGAATGTCGAACTCAAATCGCAAAATCTTCGAGATGAGAAGCCGGAGTAGGCTTCTTCAGCTGTTGGATGATAGTGTCTTAGTAAGTGAGATTGTGGTTGTGAGTAAAGACGGGACTGGAAACTTCACGGCCATCAATGATGCAGTTGCTGCTGCGACAATCAATACTGATATTACCGATGGATACTTTCTGATTTATGTTGTAGAAGGGGAGTATGAAGAGTATGTAACTATTGCCAAGAACAAGAAGAATTTGATGATGATTGGAGATGGGATCAACCGAACGGTGATCACGGGAAATCACAGCTTCATCGATGGGTGGACCACTTTCAATTCAGCAACCTTCGGTAAGCTATTTATCTCAGCTGTACCTTTTTTCTCATTCAAGGAAAAACGGATAGAAGAAAGCATCGATATTGCACATTAATGAGAATTGGAGCCATTCATCAAGTGGGTCCCACCATGAACATGCCCTACCCGAAAATCAGGCCCGTTGACTCCTCTGGTGGGCCATGCATGTACATTGAGCATAGACTGTTGGTTAGTTCTTCACAAGAGGCCATTTTCTCCAAAGGCATGTAGCCTACTTGATGAGATGATGGTAGCCTGATTTTCATCACAGGTATGTTCATGGATGTCCTCTTTCTAATGTGTGGCTCAGATCTCACACAAAGTTCTCCATTGGCATGTGTGTCCCTTACCCCGAATCTCCATACGCCCTTTTCATGTTGTTCACGACTCTAAAGCTAAAGTATCATGAGTTATGATCGAATTAAAACTTACTATAAATAGTAAAAATGAAATTAAAATGCACTTTATATGATGTAATCTCGCAAATTCGGCGTGGGCAACCCGGTGTAGCAGGTTGGTTGGCTAAAGTAGCTTCTCCTACCTAAAATCATATATGATAGGTCGATACATTGGAAAACTCATTTCGGTTTGCTAGATACAACTGTTTTCAGATTTTGATATTCCTAATTATCACTTCCACTTCCGATCAGGCCTTCTTTGGTCCATCTTGGTCATGAAAGTGTTCGCGACCCGCTCTACATCACTAATGAATGGCCCATATCTCACACAAAGTGCCCCATTGGCATGTGTCTCTTGGCCCGAATCTCCATACCATTTCTATTATTCTATAACTTAAACAGACTTCACTGTGGAGCTGTTCTTATGGATTCCATTGCACTGTTCTCAGTATTACTCATTAAACAAATGCTTTTCAAACCTAACCCTAAAATTTTTTATAATCTCTTCCCAGCTGTAGTCGGCCAAGGATTTGTCGCAATCGACATAACTTTCCGCAACACCGCCGGAGCAATCAAACACCAGGCCGTCGCAGTTCGGAACGGTGCCGACCTATCAGCATTCTACAGCTGCAGCTTTGAAGGTTATCAAGACACCTTATATACACATTCCCTCAGGCAATTCTACAGAGACTGCGACATCTACGGCACCATCGATTTTATATTTGGAAATGCTGCCGTTGTCTTCCAAAACTGCAATCTCTATGCAAGGCTGCCGCTCGCAAGCCAGGACAATGTGATCACAGCCCAAGGTCGAACGGACCCAAATCAGAATACAGGCACTTCAATTCACAACTGTAGGATCATGGCCACCTCTGATCTAGCATCCAGCAGTGGACCCACCAAAACATACCTTGGAAGGCCATGGAAGCAATACTCAAGAACTGTGTATATGCAGTCTTTCATGGATGCCTTGATCGATCCGACCGGATGGCAGCCATGGGACCATGACTTTGCTTTGAGTACGCTCTACTACGCCGAGTATAACAACACGGGTCCCGGATCTGGAACCAGTAATAGGGTAGATTGGCTCGGGTATCATGTGATCAATGGCTCTGATGCGAGGAATTTCACCGTATCGAACTTCATATTGGGGGATAGCTGGTTAACTCCGACGGGCGTTCCATACCTTGGTGGCTTGCTATGATCCTCATGGTGTGATTATTACTAATCATTGCTAATTTTTATCTAATAAACATGTAATTTTCATTAGATTATGTTGTGAAATTACAATGTAATATTGGAAGTCATAAGTTTGATTTTATATTCCATGATTTTTCATCTTTGGCTGACTTCTAGAATAGATAGTGGAGGTTGATGTTGAGAATCATTGATAAATCCTGATTTAATTAATAGGATAATTATTAAGCAAGTTTTGTTTGAATCAAATTAAGAAAGTGGGGATAGCTAGTAACTAAGTGTAAAAGCTTTTTTTTCTTCCTCTTTCTTATATTTTAAACTAACTAGTTTGTCTTTTAGGGCCCATTTGGTGACAAGTTACTTTTTCTACTTATGGTAGTAGATAAGTAACTTATTTTAGATAAGTTTGGTTTATGATTTATTATAAGTAATTTTCTTTTACTTAAAATTACTTAATCACTTCAATTAAATTTTTTAGCTTTTTTAATTTTCATAAGTTGCTGAAGAGAGGCATTAGGAGAGATGAAAGAGGGGAGAAGGTGATAAGTATATTGTTTACCAAACGTACTTATCTACTTAATAAGTAGAAACTAAGATAAGCTACTTGAAGCATGAGTAGCTTTCCTTAAATAACTTATGATCCAAACACCTCTTTAAGGTCCGTTTAGATAGTACCAAATAAGTAGTTTTTTTTTTTTAACTTATGTAAGTTAATAAGTTACTTTTCTTAAATAAGTTAATTTGGTTAAATAGCTTTTTAGAATAAGTAAGTTATTTTTTAATTGATTTTCAATTTTTAAAAGTAATTTATTTCTTTTATTTTTATTAGTGATACAACAACTTGAAATTATTTAAGGGAATATGCTTTCATAGCCATGAAACTCCTTTTAAGTTCATAAGTTTAAAAAAATCATTCAATGAATAGGCAGATGATCTAGTGGGCTCTGCATGATGATGTCCCATATTGAGATGGCCCCACATGATTGGACAATCCACATCAAAGGTCTGCCCTTAATGACGAATGGCCCACATCAAAGGCAAGCCCTACATGATGGGCAACTCACATTGAAGGTGGGGTCCACATGATGGACAACCTGCATCAAAGGTGGGCTACACATGATGGGCAATTAATAATAGTGAGCTCCACATGATGGACAATCCATATCAAAGGTCAGCCTAATGATGAGTGGCCCATATCCAAGGTGAGTCTCGTATGATGAATGACCCATATCGGAGGTGGGCCCACATGATGGACAGTTTACACTAAAGGTGGGCTCCACATGATGGGCAGTGGATATTGAAGATGTGCCCCACATGATGGACAATATCATTGATGGTGGGACCTACATGATGAATGACTACAAAGGTAGGCCCTACTTAATGAATTGTGTACATTAATGGTCGACCCCTAATCACAACCAAGGTGGGCCCCGCATGATGGATGACCCACATCAAAGGTGGGGCCACACAATGAATGATACACATCAAAGGTCGGCCCCACATGATGGACGGTGGATGTGAGGGGAACGAAACAGGCTTTCGGGATAATTACTTATGATGTTGGAAACCAAATATGATTTTATACTTTTTGGATGAAAACATACTTATCAGCTGAATAAGTAGAATTCACGATAAGTAACTTGGCATAAGTAGCTCATTTAAAGTAAATCTCCATTCAAACAGTACTCCTTTAGTCTTTTTTACTCTCTCTTCATGGATGCTAAGACCCTCATCTGCATAGTCTTATTAGTGTGATTTTCTACATGACATTAGAGTCTTATCAATGAGAAAATTAGTTGTGTTTTAAGTTTTTCTGCTTCCACTTTGTGTTAGTTCTCATACTTTACAACTTCTTTTTATTGGTGTGTTTAATCACATCAATATTAAATGCTATTGTTCCTAAAAAGTTTAAGATGAAGAATTATGAAAATTGAAATGTGTGATTATAAAACTATTTAATGGGCTATGGCCTTTTGTATATCATTAATGGTCTCGATCCCAAATACATGGAGAGCTAAGAGGGATTTACAAATTGGAGGAGGAATAAAGGGAAAACTCTACACGCTATTCAAATCTCTTACGACCCTCGGAAATTATTATAATCAGAGGGCCAATAATAGGGCCTAACATCGGTGGGTCCCACCACATTATTGAAAAACGATATAAAAAATTGCAGCGCTTAATATCGGTGTCGTATGATTGAGATAAGGGAGCAATAAAGGAGGGATTGCATGCAAAAAATCACATTAATGCATAAATGGTTACGGCAGTTGTCCGTTCATTATCGCACCGTTGAAACTTGCTATTCTTAGAAAAAAAAACTCTCACCGATGTAGTAAAAAAAAAAAAGGCTTATGTGGGGCTTCATTGTCAATCAACCTAATAAAAAAGCCTCTAGCGATCGTCAAACAATAGAGCCCATCCGATTGACTTTTTGTAGGTTTTCAAGTAGGCCCATAATGATTGTAATTGTCCCAAGATATCTGGACCTGGTAGGTCTAGAAGACCAGACCCAATGGTAATTGGGTTGAGTTCGGGTCTAGTTCATTGGTCCTACATATCAGATCAAAACAAGATCAGGATCAAGCTCATTCATCTGTTGGGACAGACGGGTAGGTCAGGGCATGATAGTAATAATGACTAAATGCATGTAAATTTTAATTGGCTTAGACCATGATAATAATAATGACTAAATGCGTGTAATTTTTAACTGGGTTAGGCCCATCTATGTTTTTGTGGTGGTTTGATATCCAAGGTCAAGCTGACACAGGGATAAATGTGATGAGGCCGATCACCGTCTTCCTCAATGATAACTACTCCGAATTCACAGAGATTCCTTGAATCCACGAGGAAATTGATAAAAAAAAAAAAAAAAAAAAGAAATAAATTCTAATAAATTTGAAATTTTATTGATAAATAATAAAAATTAATTTACTGGTGATATCAAACCTTGGAAGAAGTTTCAAAATCAAACTCCCTAAAATTCGTAACTTACTATAAATAAATTTACTATTTACAGTAAGTGTCCTATTTAGCTTAACCATGTTATTTTCCTAATTTTTTGAAGCACTAAAAAAGCATTACCGATGTCTATCGATGAACAAACTAGGAATGAAAAATAAAATGAATTGAGTTGATTTTTGTTTGTAAACCCATTTATTACCAACTAAGTTAATGCCGGCTTCATAAAACCATCGACCTAATGGAATCTTGCATATTCGTTGATGATGGGGAAGGCGTGAGACGCCGAAGGCAACTGGTATATCCAGGTTGGTTGGTTGATGAGAATGGAAAGTAGCTTCTCCTACCCCAAAATCATATATGGTACATCAATTAATTCATTCCAGTTTGCGAGATACGCTTGTTTTAAGGTTCTGACGGTCTGGATCACTTTTGCCTCCGATCGGGCCTTCTCTGGTCCATCTTGGACATGAAAGTGTCCACAACCTGCTCCACATCACAAGCTCAAGAGTCAAGACATGGGCACATGGTGCACATGCCATGGATCAAAAAACAAAATTCGGATTTGTAATCAGGCAGGTGGACAACAACATGATTATCTAGGATGAAAAGGTTGAGCCATAAACTAAGGAATGACCAATGGTCCAACTCAATGTATAGGTGTGTTACCCCTAATGATTGCCTAGCCTGTCTTTTCATGGCATGTAACCTAATGATCCACTCAGGTTGTCCATTGTCCGTGCCACCGTTGACAGGCGATGGTGCTATGTCGCTTAGTGGATGATCCAACCCTTTGAATGTGGGTCATTGCTTTGTCCATGGATCAGATGGTTGGCACGGATTAACCAAGTAATCCATGGAGGATCCTACTGAATGGATGTTTCAAGATAATAACCTGACTCTTTTTTTCAAGACAATGTTTCATTGCTTCAATTTTTTCTCGATTTTCTGATTTTGGACTTTTAAATCCTCAAGATCATTGATTTAAAGCCTCATTGATATTGATTACGATGTTGAATTTTAAATATCTGTTCTACTTTTAATTGGGTCTTTGATTTTTTTTCCCCCCAAATTCAGTTCCATTCTAATCTTCTCCACTGATTTTTCCCTTCCGTTTTTTTTGCAACTAAAGGATAATAATCAGGTATTGTATGCACGGCCGTGCCTTGTTTCTAAGAAATTCATAGTCTAGTTTCAACAATCTGATCTATTTTAACCGATTTTTCCCTTCCGTTTTTTGCAAATGATTTCAAGAATCATTGATTTTTTTCAAGGCTTCTAAATCCTCAAGAACATAGTCTAGTTTTTTTTTTTTTTTTAATTTCTTTAGGAGAAAGGGGGGGGGGGGGGGGGGGTGGTGTACACACCCATTGTCAGTACGCACTTCAGTGTTAGCCACCCCCCACTAGGGAATCGATACCAAGACCTCAAGAATGTTGATTTCTAAAGCCCCATTGATCTTAATCATGATGCCGAATTTAAAAAGTCCATTCGACTTTTAATTTGGTCTTCTTCTTTTTTCCCATGAATTCAGTTCCTTTTTAATCTTCTCCACCCAGTTTCATCCCTTTTCTGCAACTGAAGAATCATGGTCTGGTATTGTCAACACATGGTCATGCCTGGTCATGCCTTGTTTCTAAGAAAATCATAGTCTAGTTTCAACCATCTGATCTGTTTTTAAATGGTTATTTGTTTATTTACTTGATTTTCTTTCTTATTTCTTGATTTCAACTCCTTTTAAGATATATATATATATACACGGAAACGCTCACCTGCGAACCAGTTGGTACGTACTACGGACGAATATCATATATATATATATATATATATATATATGATTTGCGTTTCTCTTTTCTATGGCCCACCAGAATTTTATATATATATATATATATATGGCACGTGTGCAAAGGTGCGCACGTGCGTAGGTGCGCAAGGGAGCATGACTCAATATATATATATATATAACCTCTTGTTTTACTGTTGTTTATTGGGTAACCTTCTGTTTGTTGAATTTCATATCAAGCTTCCTAAATTTCAGTTTTCTGAAACTTTCTAGCTTCCATTCTGTTTTTACTGTTCAGTTTTTGTCAATTCACTAGATTTCAATCTATTTATTGAGTTAAATTTCTGATCCCTCAAAAATGCAGTTCTGCTACTGGAGACTCTGATTAGACTGTTAGTCTTGAAAGAATCCAGTGGTTCAGTGATTTAGAGTGCGTTGTCTGGTGTGACCCACCACAGTTGGCCATGCCTCAAAAATCTCCCAGATTGGAAGATCCTATCCCCATTAAATTTGGGCCAGTTTTTAGTTGAATGTGGAAGATTGGTGTATTTATCTTCCTAACTTTCCATAGGGGAGAATTTGCACATGATATGGTGGTCTACAAATTTTCAGTATAACTAAATCATGGACCCTCTTGAACAATTAGAAAACCAGATTATGATATGCATATCCACAAATATCAGCATTTTTTATTTTTCTTTTTTACTGGAGCAAGTTTCAGCAACATTTTCTGTAAACTATTTATTAGAGATATAATAATAGACTTGATACTCTCAATCATTATAAAATTCCAAATCAACCATCAACTACATTTTCTTTCTTTCCATAGCGATATGATTTTCATCTTTAATCTTCAAGAGCATGAATTTCATTTTTTTTTTAATGTTCTGTTCTTAAACAAGATGTCAAATTTCAAATATCTCTTCTGCTTTCAACTGGGTCTTTGGTTGTTTCTTGAATTCAATTTTTTTTTTCAAACCTTCTCACCTGTTTTTCTCCCCTGTTGTGACTGAATAATCATATTCAGGTACTTTGTACAATCGTGCTTTGTTTTTAACCCAATGATTTCGAGTCGTAGTTTAGTTTTAGAATCTGATCTAGTTTTATTTGGGCAATGTTCGTATGCTTGATTTTCTTTCCTATTTCATGAATTTGAGCTGTTACAGCTTTTGATCTGTTCTTTATTTTTGCTTTGATTTGTTCTTTATTTTTTATGGTTGGACTACTCGCATTCTCCTATTCAAGTAATCTCTCTCTCTCTCTCTCTCTCTCTCTCTCTCTCTCTCTCTCTCTCTCTCTCTCTCTCTCTCTCTGTTTTCTCTTGGCAACTGTAGAATCGTAATCAGGTATTTTGTAGATGATGATGATTTGTTTCTAAGAAAATCATAGTCTACTTTCAAGAATCTTATCCGTTTTCAATTCACTTCCTTTTAATCTTCCGTGGTGTTTGTTTAAATTCTGCTCTTATTTTCTGAGTTTCACCTTCATTGAATTTTTTCACTAGTTTTTAGTCCATCTTTTCTTCAAACTTTCTAGCTTGTGATATGTTTTTAGGTTCTAGTTTTTGTTGGCTGATTCCAATTTGTATGATGATGCCTCCACTCATCTTAATCACATGCCACATCCCAAGGAAGAATCTGATCCCTCAAAAACACAGTTCTTCCTGCCAGACTCTGATCAGCTCATTAGTTTTGAAAGAAAGAATTCAGGTATTATCCTTAGCCTTGTTTTTCTCTCCATATCCTAGCACTTAACCTATGAGAAATTTAGTTCAGCAGTTCAGACCAGCCTCGAAAATCTCCCAGAGCAGAAAAGATCCTATCCACCAATTTGGAGCCTGTTTGTTTAGTTGAATGTGGAGCATTTCTGCATTTATTTTCTAAATTGTCTATTTTATGGCCCATACACTGAAAGCCATGTTTGTGTCATATGGACAAAGATTTGTCTCACAGTATTCAGCCACAAATTGTCCAGATAAATGAACGATGCACCCCCGTTTACAATTTGAAATTAGTTCTTTTAGATATATTTGGGAATTATCAATGGCAATAACCAACCCTGAATGCTGCACACCAATTTGATACATGGCAAACACTCAAATTGGATACATGGTACTTATGATCCAGACCATTCGTCAGGTGAATCCTACCAATGGGTTGATAACGCTAGGGATTTCTCACTGATTGGATGATCTTAAATTGGCCCATCACTAACCTACAAATCAATGATAGAAAATAAATACTGGATAGCATTCATTCTCATCATCATGATCACAGCTATTTGTGCTGCCATTATAAATCTTGCTTTGCAAATTCAAAATAGGGATTCTGATGATGTACGTATGTAAAAATTCCTCAAGTGTCTTCCATTTTCCGGTTCCATCATCACAAACCCAAAAACCTGAACTCTCATAGATAGATAATATCAGCTTTTCTTTCTTCTTTTATTTGAGAATTTTTCAGTAGCATTGATGTAACTGTTTATTAAGTATATCAGGGCCATCAAGGTAATATAGACCCAATCAACCTTCAACTACTCGACTTCTTTCTCTTTTCCAAATGCACTTTAAATTCTCAAGAGAATTATTTTTACATCCCCATTGGTCTTAATCAAGATGCTGAATTCAAGAACCCAGTATGCTTTTACCCAAGTCTTTGTAAGTTTCCTGAATTCAGTTTCCTTTTTGATCTTTTCCACCATTTTTCTTCTTCTTCTTTTGCCTCGAAAGAATCACATTCAGGTAGTATATTCTTTGTTTCTAACAAATGAATCAAATACGTACTTCTTTTCAAGAATCTCATCTGTTTCTACTTGGGTTTTTTCCCCTTCCTGTTACTTGAATCGGCTCCTTTCCATCTTTTTTTCGTGGGTATGCTTATGATTGTTGAGTTCCATTTCAAGTTTTCTTTTCTTCTCTTTTTGCCTTTTTTGACTTTTTCAAAAAAAAAAATTATCTACCTTGTTTTTGGTTTTGTTGGTTTGCTCGATTTTTTTATTATTATTATTTTATTTTTTTTAACTTCTGAATTCAGTTTATCTGAATCTTCTTCTGATTTTGTTAAATATGATCTCTCTTTCCATGAAAGAATCTGATCCCTCAGCAGTCAGAAAGAAAGTTCTTGTGGCTACTAGACTGATCAGGTTGTTAGTTTCAAAAGGATCCAGGTATTCTACATTAGCTTCTTTGCTTTTCAGTTTTTTTTTTCCTGAAATGTTCCAGCTTCTGATGTGTTTATTGTTTCTATCTTTTGTTGGTTTCATCTGAATTCCATTCATGTTTACTGAACATAGTATATCTGAATCTTCCTCCACTTGTTTTAATCAGATACCTCTTTTTTCTTAGTCATGATTATCAAGTTCTAATCACCATTTCTACGTATACTGCTGGTTCATCACATTGCAACCATTTTCTCTCACTCAATTGAGGTGTTTCTATCAGGAGATGGGCCACAGCAAAGTCCCACTAAATCTGATCCAGTGCAGCGAGCATCCGAAAGAAACCTTCTTGAAGCGAATCAAGGGACAGTAAAAGAAGGTGTCAGAGCTAGTCACATTGTGTGGCACTGAGGTGTGCATGGTCCGTTGTGGTCCCAATGGTGGCCCGCCTGAGACATGGCCTGAGAACCAATCTGAGGTCCTCCCCATCAACGAATGGTATGAGGAGAGGATAGAAACTGAAAAGAAAGGGAGCACTGCTGATGTTTCTATCATGTTGGGGGATGAGACAAAGAAGATGCAGCAGCGCTTGATCAGAAGCAAGCGGAGAACAGGTGCATCCTCTGCCCATTATGCAATGATTGATTGGATGGCATGTCAGAGGGAACTCCTGATTGACCAGTTGTCGCTTCCTTCCCTTCCCATATCTTGAATTCCTCTCCAAATTCCCCACAGAATGGCAAATGATACCAACTTCCAAATTAGTGAAAATTTGCTACAGGCCACCTTTCTACTACCTCACAAAACAATTTGTTAGCAACCCAACTAATCCAGAGAATTTGCAACAAAAAGTCCCAAATGGCTTATGTGTTGCATTAGATTTTTAAATTTGATAGACTGAATTTTTTGTCTCTGATTAAATTTTAGTTGGAAAGACTGATCATTTTTTGGAGTATGAAATATTTATAGCAGAGTATAGGAGGGAATTTGATCTCAACTAAATAAAATAGTGAAGGAAAAAAAAAAAAGTCTGTCGAACGTCTTTTACTCAGTGTTCCTCGTAATATTGGCCGATTGGAACTTAATGTTAGGGCTGGCACAATGAAATCTCTCCTCAAACCCACACCATAATTCAAGTAGGCTAAGGATTATCAAAATTTCCTGCACTTAATAAGACCAATCTAAATGGGCAACAGCTGCAGGGTCACGTTGTAGGTATGTTCACATTCATGCTTGATTTAAGAACTGATGAAGAGGTGGGGGTATAGTGCAGACTACCACCATATATGTATTAGCATCAAAGCTAGTGACAATCTGTTGTCTAAAAGACTGAAAATCATTAATTATCTCTGATAGCTTATGAGGCCATTGGTGACAGAAACTCTAGTCCTATCAAGCGGGCCACTCGGATGCTGGTGACACACCCTAGTTGGTGATATATGATTGGTTGAGCACTTGGAATTTTTCCTTTGATGACTATGTTGGCGGGGTCCAAAGCGTTGTTTCAGTTTGAGAAGGATTTCTGCACTATGAGAAGACTTCGACCTCTTCAAAAAATTGAGTGAGGTTTCATTCATCCCTGCCGTCAAATCCCACTCGCTGGATGTTGTAACCTGAGTTGAGATCCTTATATGCCTGTTTCATAAGTTCCACATAACTGAGGACTTTGTCATAAGATGGTACATAATTTCAATTTATTTCCTAGAAATGGGGAGGAAATAGCAAGAAAATGGATGCCAATCAAAATGCATCTGCAAAATAATAAGACAAGATTGATCTAGACAGTCCATCCAGGGAGTTCCGCCATTGATGGGTAATTCCCTCATTGTGAATTGTACGGATTTTGATGATCATAAACATCTGATAGGTGAACATCTTCCTGTTCATTGCAGCTTATCCAGCCAAACTTTTGTCAATTGATCATTGAAATCACTACTTCATATTGGCTAAACATGATCAGTAAAGCTGACCCAAGTATCTGCTGATGACAATCAGTGATGAAAGCGGACTGTTCTAACTATCATTTATTTGTAGATTCTGATGGACCAATCAAGCCCCATCTGGTGATGAGATTTCCCCAGAGTGACCAACCCATGTATGGATCATGGACCATATACAACTCAAATGTTTGCAGAAAATATGTACTCCCAATGGAAAATGTGCCCAAATAAGTTCCAAGGAATTATATGATGAGGATATGCATAGGATACGTGGGCAATTTGTGGTCCACCATTCCATATGACAATTTCTCTTCCATAGGAAAATTAATCTTTCAATTTATGGACCGCAAATAGACAGTCGAGAGGAGAAATGCACCAATGGTCTGGTCCACATTCAACTAAAAAGGGCCCAAGATTGCTAGATAGGGTCATCCAATCTGGGAGATTTTGCGGGCAGTCCACAATAGACTGATGCTCTGAATAAATGAACCATGGACCTCACTAGTATAAACTGAAAACACGAGTATACCATGTGTATTCTTGGGTTGAAGTGCATATAATTCCTGAGAGAGAGAGAGAGAGAGAGAGAGAGAGAGAGATGAAAAAGCTAATGTAGAAGAATACTCGGAATTATTTCGGAGCTAATACCTGATCAGAGTAAATAAAAAAATCTTGGAATGAATCAAACAGAAGACTATCTGATTAAAAGAGGAGTGACACAGAAGCAAAAAAGGCATGCGCAGAAGAGATTAAGAGCTGATTTCAAATAAACAGTAAAGAAATTCAAGCAAACTAATAAATACCTGATTAAAAACAGGTTAGATTCTTGGAAATGAGTTGTAAATTCAGTTCACTTGGTTTGTTGGAAAGTGTGTAGAGAATATCTGAAAATGATTCCAAAAGGAACTGAATTTAACAGATTGGATTGGATTTAATTAAGATCAATTGGACTTTTGAAATTTTTCATAAATTTGGTGCTCTTGAGGATTTAAAAAGCCTAAAATCATAAAACTGAGAAAAGAAAGAAAGTGAGATAATTGAGCTTGATATGTTTAACAGTTTATATAGGAAATGCTATCAGAAGTTTCTCAAAGGTTGCAATTGGTTGCACCAAATATCTTGAAGTTTCACGCTCATCATGATATTTGGTGCAACCAAACGAACCTTAAATTAATAAAAAGGAGACATTTTCGTGACATTTTCTATCTCAAGGATTTCAGTTTTTTTTTTTTTCTTGGGTTCCCTTGTGATCATGCGACTTGTGTAGGACATCAGTACCATGAAAACATTAGATCTTACCATGAAGATCCACTGGGAGAAAACTCACAATTCCATGCATCAGGTGGGCCACGCCACTGTGATTAGTGAACAACGAACAGTTATGCATAGGTGGCCCACCTAGTGAGCTGATCCGCCTGGTTTTTTTTTTTTAATGTTTGTGGTACTGATGTCCTACACGAGTGGCATCCGCACAAGCAAATCAGATGGTGGGTGATGAATTTCCTTTTGGATTTGTGATGATGTAACTGAAGAACAGAGAACCAGTTCTACAATAACTTTCAAAGTCAGCTATTTCTTTACCGGCCAGCATTTCACCTGTGTGTAGAAATCTGAGCAGTTAAAAAAGCATGCCCAGACACTTAGTTAGATCAATGGCTCTCTATTGGATTCGATGGTGAAGTCAGCTTGATGAGTGGGAAGATTCTGAATCTTAACTCAAGGGATTGTTGTGGTATTCCAACTTTTTTGTACCGATTGAATGTTTCTGTACACTAGGGACAATATGTTGGGTTAAAGAAAGCATTCTATGTGGAAAGTTCTTTTCTGCCAATGAGCTACCATTCTAAAACATCAAAACTGTAGAAAAGGTGAGCCACCAAAAGATAAAAAAGCAATCCACTCATTTGATAGTGCGGATGTGCTGCACATGCGATCCATATGCTTGATATGCTTTACGGTGAAGTCTTGAATTGGCATTCATAGAATGATGAAGGTGGTATATTTATTACTCCCATGGCATCATGATGTTGATGAGATCATACAGACCTGGATGAAGGGAAAACACAAATATCAGCTTCCACCAAAACTTCTGTGGACCCTAAGAAGTTTTCAACGGTGAGCATTCTATCTACATTCTATCTACATTGTTTCTTGTGGTGTGGTCCACTTGTGCTTTGGGCCTGCCTCATTTTTGGAATCATGTCCTAAAATGAGCTGAAAAAAAACTGATGAATGGCGTGGATAAAACACATACATCAGGCGGGTGTTGCAGGCAATCTGCTTCCCAAAAAAAAACACTGTGGGGCACAATTTTTTTTTAGCTACAAGTAGATGAATGTGAACAGCCAGTTAAATCTCCTCAGCAATCACTTGCATAATATGTGAGGGAAGTTTGGGATCTTTGCAGAGGAAAGCAGGTTACCTTCTCTAATGCAGAGAGTGAGGCAAATGACGTGGCTAATACTCATGCTAAGCATGGAGTGACAAGACAGGACTTCGATGGCTAGTCATATCGGTCCTAATTAGGATTGTGCTGGGAGCCCATGTTTCCTATAAGTGAATTAGTTGAGTTGCAATTCTGTTGTTGGTCTTTGTCCTCATTTATTTGGCTTGACCAAAGTTTTTTTATTTTTATTTTTTGAAGACACAGGGTGTCCCCACCTCTTTTTTGAAGTGAGACTAATCCCTGTAGGTGAGGGTTCGATTCCCCTCCTTGGCTTTACCCGATACATGTGGTTGTGGGTGATTGCGTGTATCCGCAGGGATTAGTCTCACTTCAAAAAAGAGGTGGGGACACTCTGTGTCTTCAAAAAAAATAAGAATAATAATCGTTTGCTTCAATTAAAAAAATAAAATAAAAACAGATTGCTCATTAAAAAGAAATAAAAAGTTCAAGGATCCAAGCCTCAAGAGTCATGAAAATTAAAGAATAATCCCACCCCACCTGCACCATCTGCTTTGTAACATAAACATTTGAGCACCTATTCTATCATGGAATATGAGCACGCTCTTTTTCATAGAAATACACAACAGCAGAATGAAGTTCCCATTCTATCATGTCACACTTACAGGAATTTGTCAAATCCAACCAACAGTGGGGAATTGTGCCACAATCATCATTTCTGCCAATGATATGACAATCTAACACAGCTATTCAATACTTTCCCTTATTTCTCTAAAAAAAAAATTCTCAAAACACAACTTCTTGAACATTCAAGCATCCTACCAACTCACGTAGCATCACTAAGAGGTGAGAATAAGCGGGTTAATCACGCCATTAAGTACATTATTGCAATATGAACCTCAAACATAATAATTACATTGCCTACCACAAAAAGAAGCTAAAATGTGAAAGCAGGGATCAATAACAAAATGGCTTACTCAATATCATTTAAAAGCAGGTCTCTAAATGTAGAAGAAAAATGTGGAACAGAGCTGAATTCAATGAAAACAGACTTGGTCCCTCCAATGTAAGCAACTGTCCTGCCTCCAATTCCCAGTACGTCGACATCATAGTTAAGAGAAAACCAGCCCCAAAAGAACTAAACACATTCATCCACTAACTCATGAAAACAAAATGCATGCCACTGTGTGCACAAAATTTCATGACTTATTAGATTAATCCCAAGAGTAAAAATGACAACACTTAAATACATGACATGCAATTTTGACAAATTCATTCCAAATTTAAGTTAGAAACGGTGTGGATAAAGCTTGCAAGAACTAACATTATAGATGGCTCATCTCAAACCTATAGAAATGACATCCTAGAGGGGAATTTTAGGAACATTACTAGTTGGGTATCGTTGCTAATTCTGAACCTTGGGAGCTCTCCTTTATTTTTAACAGTATTCGGTCAACAATGTGGGGTCAAAACTTCCATAAGACTTTTGTTGTCAAATTTGTCAACAATGGAAAGTCAAAATTTGTTCCTAAATTTCGTCAAAAATGTGAAGTTAAATTTGTACATTACAAAATGCCGATGCTTGTTTTTCAATAAGACCTTCCAATATTTTCCATTTTGGCCATCCAATAATCATTCAAAACTCTTATTGATGGATAACGAACAAAGTGTAATATTTTGTTCATGATATATCTAATTGAGACATCATAGTTTGAATTGCTTGTATTCATGTATGTAATGTTTTAGTAAATTCTAACTGCTTGTGTATCATCCATTATACTTTGCCAATTTGTAACTGCTTTTCTACTCTATTTGCATAGAATGCTTTTTACTTGATGATTTTTTCTTGTTGATAATGTTGCAGGTAAATTCTACATGTCTGAAATGATGGTACAAGATGTGTAAGAGAAGATTACATTGCTCTTCAGCACTTTTGGGTTTTTAAGCTGCATGTGGCTTCATAGCAGGAAGCAGTCGCAACCCTCATGGCTCTCCATATAGGACATGATGTGGTTTTCAACAACAGCCCCTGTATGTACAGCAGAAGCAACATGTTCTTTTCAAATCAATGTGGCCTTCTTTTGCTCCCTGCGGTTGTCCTGCGGCTGATGTTGTGCAAGTTTTGGATAGGAGCTACCCTGGTCGTTTTGTCTTGGGTTGTTGTGGGTTTAATGTGGTCTTATTGTGGTGTGCAGCTGGTTTGTAGGGATGGTAGTTGGTGGGTGTCATTGAAGATTTAGATTAGCTTTGGGGTGCCAGATTGGTGGCTTGTTCTGTGGGTCTGTTATAATTTTTTAATTTTTTTAGCCCTGTATAGTTTTTTGTTTTGTGTTGTTTTGTTTGTTTTGTTTTTTTTTGTACAAGTGCTCTAAATGATAGGCGTGACTACTGCCCTTTTTGTTGGTGTCTGCCTGAATAGTTGTACAGAGCATTTCCACTCAATAATCTTGGGTGGTGTGCTTCCCACCTTTAGAAAAAGAAGAAGAAAGAATGGGTATATATCAATATGGGCAGGATTTAGATTTTGAATATGTGATTTAGATGTGGATTGAATATGTAATTGAATGATTAACAGGTTGAACGTGGATTGCATGTGTAACTAAATGTAAATGCGGGTGATTTAGATGTCGAAGCAAATAGATTTGGATTATTGCCCCTTTTGTTTCGTTGGTGTGATATTTGGGCTATGTTGTCTTTAATGAGCCCCATGATGCAAGCATTCTCGAATGTTGTCCACATGCACTAGAGATCTAACCTTTCTAACATATCTCATTTTTTGTTCTTTAAAAAAATAATAATAATAATTAAAAATAATTGCAATTCAGTTGCTTTAGCCTTGACAATATGACAAGCACATTGAAATATGTTTCTGGCTGCTCCTTTGTCTGAGTTTTGGCAAATAATCAAGTCCTTTTTGTTGCTTTAGCCTTGTCAATATGATGAACGCATTGAAATATGTAAGTTTCCCAGATGTTTATTTGAAGGTAAGCAGGATTGTTACGCAGGCTATGGGTATGTTCTCCCAATAAAAGGGGTCAAACTGCTCACCATATCTTGCAAGAACATTGGAATGCATTCATTATTCAAGTATGCCCTACATCAACCTTGATAGTCACTGTAAAATATAAAACACCTTTGATATGCTGCACTCTCTTCCTTAAGCTTATATTATGGGACCATGTTTGGAATTTTCATTGATCTAGAGAATTGTTGTGTGTGTGCAATCCACAATAGGCCTAACATATTTTGACAGTCTGTATCTTCTGTCAGTCCTATTTATTAATGTGCATATTCAAACAAGTGATTCCCGAGAATTGAATGACAAATGCCATTCCATCATCTGAAGGTTTGTTTTCTTTGGCTTGTATAGATTTATGCCATATTAACAAAGTTCAACTAGTGTGCTTCTCTACCTTTCCTTGAAAGAAACAGAAGACTAGCAACCAAAGTCTAAAATTGCAAAAACCTTATTCCGAGTCCTTAAGAACTGCTCTACAGGTCTATGGCTACGGTTCTAATCCGTAGCATGACCGTAGTGCAGATTATCTAAAACACATAGCTACGGATTTAATCCATAGTTATTTCCTATATTAAAAAGTGTGTATATATATATTACTCATTCATTCATTCAATTACCACTTGCATAATCATTCATTCATTCAATTACCACTTGCATAATCATTCATTCATTCAATTCCAATCCTTCATTCAATCAATTACAATTACAAAATTAGTTTCCTAGTAATTCATGAAAACAGGTGGACTCCACAATATTCTACAAAAGAAAGAAAAAACAGGCAGTCATTTGTTGAACTCTACCCTCACAGCAACAGAAAGGACCATTTGCTGTATTCTTGAAAATTACCAAAAGGAAGATGGCGTTGAGATTCCGGCACCTTTACAACCCTTCATAGGTACTGCCTTCCTTCCCTTCCAGAACAGCCCAGCGCCAAAGACGAAAGGAAAGAAGTCTAAAGCCAAGGCGGCTGCTTAAACATGAGAACCGAAACATCCAGAAGCATGATCGGCTATGTTACCAAAATATTACATTGAGCAATGTGTTGTCACATTTATCTGATATGATCAATTTTTAGAAGAAGGGGTTGAATTGGCCCAACACCACCACCACTACCACTACCACCACCTCCTTATGGCTGGTTGCAGAAATTTTTATTCAGTTATTGTGCGACTGTCTTCCTCGTAGTCATTGGCATGCTTACAGCCACACTTCTTTTTGTGGAAGTTGAAAAAAAGAGTGGATGGTTGGTTTTTTAAAGGAGTCGAAAGCACCTCAGTGTTTTGAATTGCTGTTCGACGTTCCTGATGACAAAACTGCATTCCAAGCACTTGAAGATCCCTTGTAGAAGCTCTGGCTGGACCTCATTCGTCCGTGTCTATGGGAGATTGGAAAAAGTGTATGGTGACAATGACAACCAGGGGTAACAAAAAAGTTTGCTAAGGCACCTTGCAATTCTCATAAGTAGCTTTGACAATCTCCTTATTCAGCATTCTTGAATTAACTTTCTCCAAGAACTTCGAGTACAGCTCATGAAAATTTGGCTCAATGCTTGCTCTGTCAAATACAATGTCCCAGTAAAGTAAAAATCAGCTGATGAAACTAAAAGGTTATTCATAAGATTTTTCTCACCATATACTGAGCAAACCATGGATAGTACTGCTCTTTCGGGACATCAGTAAATTCTTTTGCTTTCACATCCATATTTGAAGCTGAAATATTATTAATCATAAATAAAATCTTGTCCTGTATCTCTGATGCCGGTTCCTGCATGAAATAAACAACAAACTCAAAACTGAATTAATGCTCCAAACAGCGTTCCCACAAACAAATTTTCAGAAAAGACATGTTGGGCCACACAAGGACAAAATAAATGAGCAGTTATGAAAAATTTATTGACGGTCCAAATTCAATATCAAATGGTATCCATGTTGTGGCATTCAACTAATTTCATCATCTATGGTCTCATACACGTAGTCACGGATTAGATATTTTCTGAGGTAAGACGTAAATTGGGTGGTGAGATAATGTGGAAAGATTTGATCGGTGGACCTTATACTGTTGGGTATCTATAAGCATGCGACCCTATCAATCAAATCTTGCCATGTCATCTCACCACTGAAGTAAGCTATATTGATAACATGTGGAGAATCCTCAAACTTCCTACATTGTACTTAGAATGCAGAAAACAAGAGAGCTAGTAAAGAACTACAGGGAATCAACTGCTCTAATTGCCCATAGTCATACCAATAGAGCATGTCTGCAATTAACCGTGCACCACATATGATTCTCCGCATAAAACATACCCCCAACCTTTTTCAATCTTAAAAACCTAGCCACTATATAAGCCTCTGAACCAGTTACAATGATATTACACAAATATGAGAAAAGGCAATGTAATAGTATATAATCAAAGCAGGAGAATAGGGAATCGATTAATTCACATAAATAGGTGCAAAACTGAAATTTTGTGCAGCACAGCCCCTGATCAAAAGGGGCAATGGACAAAACTGAAATTTGGTGCAGCGGTTAAGCTGGAATTCACATATATATCTTTGTTATTATCCATTTTAGAGAGAAATATAAACCCAGAAAGCTATGAAATTCAACATCAAACAAGAACAAGAACCACTTTCTCTATGAACAGGAAAACAACAACTAGAGAAAGTAGATTACCATGCCGAACAGCTAAACCCCAATAGCGAGCAAAACAACACCATTTTGACCATTAACTATGCCTGGTAGTAATTGCTTCAACCTGTCAGCAGCTGGGGTGAAGGAGGATTGCTGATGTTAGGTGGACGGCCAGTTGTTGAACTTTTGTCAAGCATCCATGAGATTCTCTTTTCGAATCTTTCTAGTGGAAAATGATTTGTAAAGCTCCCTTGTTTTGATTTTTCTGGCTAAATAGGATTTATAATGTTGAGCCAAATAGTATTTGTTCCCAAAACATAGAACACTAAGTTCCGATAATTTTGTTCCCAAAAAGTTTGTTCGATAGCCAAGTTATAAAGCATGTTATTCTTAGTGCAAAGATGATGTTTTTGTTACAAAAATTTAATACATGCATATCCAAAAGACCAAAACAAGCATCCAATAAGAATGTAACTTCAGAAAAAGGGAATTCAAATTTCAATATAAAATTCAGCACATGTTAATTTAGAAAATAAAAAGAAAAGGAGTTGAGCTGATATTACGTGACTTTATTGAACTAAAACAAATCCAATCCAATGGAGCATCCAAACAAATCACTTAGCATAGGCCTCTTCTCTGGTTACTCAGAATCGCTTCATCATCTGCCATAGCAGATCCCAACAAGTAAACTAAACACCTACACAGAATGGTCCCTTTTTTTTGGCAACAACCTACCTTCACCCTTCAAAAACTGCAAGTTGACATACCAAATCAAATTTCTAATACAGTAATAACAGAGGAATAAAAACCAAAGAGAAAGGAAAGGAATATCACACATGACAACCAAATGAACCTAGGCATTCCTTCCTACTAAATAGCGACGCAACTCATGGGTTTTTCACAACTCATGTGAGGAAAACTCAAAATGAGAAAGCTAGAACCGATCCACCATGGTTTTTCACAACTCACTACAATTCCTTAAATTGAAAAAATTAAATAATAATAATAATAAATAAATAAATAAATAATAAAAAATCCAAACTAAGAAATCTCCAAAAAAAGGTCAATTTCTGAAAATATCGATGAGAAATGCTAGGTTGACTGGCATGAAGAGAGATTGAAGAGGCAATTTGCAGTACACGAACCAATATCAACTTGTGCAACATCTAGACCACTCATAACAGAGGTATTTTACATCTAGATTACAAACATCAAGCCCACAAATTGTGGTCCATCACCTGTGATTTGAAATAATGGCAGAGAAGTTTTAGATACTAAAAAACAGGATTTGGCTTCTAGGAGTTTACATGTGAAACCTTGTGGTTGAGATTCTCCTGAATAAAAACTTTAAGATTATCCGACTGAGTAGATTTTTGGAGCATGTCAGAGTCCATCCACAGTGGAACATAGCAAACCAATGTTCTAGCATATTAAATCATCAGAAAGGCCATACCATTATTGCTCTCTTGTGTAGAAAGATTGGCCTATAGAATTGCATTTTGACCAAATTTCCAACTAACTTTTAGTCCAACCCCAGCCGCTTTCATCTCACTGGCTTTGGCCTTCTCTTGCTTATTTTTCACTTTTGATTATGTGTTCTCCATTAGAGTAGGTGGAGGCTTCTTTACAACCTTCAGCTATTATAGCTACAACTCTGATTGTTGGTTGATTCAGAGTAGCCTTGGAGGAAGCAGTGCGAACATGCTGAGAAGAATCTAATTACAATTCCTGCAAAAAACCAATTGAATGTGCACCCCTAATTTCATCATCTATCAAACAAGAAGGAAAAAAAATCATACTGCATGAAAAGATACTTCCGAAAAGTGCTGGAATTTAAAAAATGAAATCCATCATGAAAATGATTGGATAAGGAAGTATACAAAACAAATCAAATTTCTTTTTGCCAACAGGAGCCTTGGACAGGGAGCGAAGATGAAAATTCTCCCTTTGGAGTAGACAATTTCCCGCATCCTGTAGTTCACAGTTCAAGAAAATCATACTGGTGGTAGCATTATGCAAGCAGGCATGTACATTCTACATACTATGATGATGGATCGGTAGGGAAGCTCCCTATGCCATGCTAGCTTTTAGAAACCTCTGGACATACAAAGCAACTAATGTGGACCACCGACTTTTCATTCCCACAGTGTAAAATCACACTCTTTTTTTTTGGTAGGACTGATTGGATGATCCTACCAATATATTTCCATCATGTATATCAAACAAGAAAAAAAAAAAAAAAAAAGAATCTAGCACTAAAGCAGCTTCCACACATACATACGAGAATTTAAGTAAGGAACTAACAAACATAGTTAAGCATATAGCTGCATGGTGGAGAATTTTCATCCAGTCCACTCATCCATTAGATGTGTCTGTCAAACCACCATTCACTCCAAAAGCTCAAGCTATCAGAGTGTGGTGTATCAATGTATATTAAGGGACTTTTATCACTTCAACATCCCCCCACACGTGCGGGGTGGGAACTCCACACGGGAACATACTGACGAGGGTGGAGGGACACTCACACCATAAATAGGCCGGGCTTAATTTCCCAGTCCCGGAGCCGGACCTGATTTTCCTGATCCCCCGTGGGAGAATAATATTTTAGAGAGGCATATTTTTGCTGCTCTCGATATTCGAACATAGGATCTTCCACTTTGATACCATGTCAAACAACCATTCACTCCAAAAAATCAAGCTGTCAGAGTGTGGTGTATTAATGCATATCAAGGGACTTTTATCACTTCAACAGTGTCACCATATTTTCACCTGGATCTTAAAAATCAGTCTAACCCAAAATTCGCTGCAAGAAAGAAGAACACGATTGATTGATTGAATAAATAAAAACTGATATATATGCTGCAGTAATGACAAGCCAAGTACTAGGCTCTCTATTTCGTGTTGAACGGCCTGAAATTACAGACTCCACTCATTTCTACTCGGCTTCTACTATGAGTTGAAACAAGTGGGCTATCTGTTTTATGCGGTTTTTCTGACGGAAATCGATTCGTCAGACCACTCTTCCATCACAAATGCCAAGGACAACTTTTTCCATGTCCACATGATCATCCTGAAATAAAATAAAAATAAATGTTGACAGAGCGTGCACCTTTAAAACAAGCTCTTCAAAACACTGTTGTACATTAATTCGAGTTTTTGCACTACATTAAAGGAAAAGACATCCATACTCCCGAGCAAAATCAATTCCCTCTTTCTTCGTGGCAACCCTTCCACTTTCCTGCAAAATTAAACATCAAGATGCATATCTTGTATTTAAACTGTGGAGATCTTTATGCTATATAATTCAAAAGAATAAGGTTGTGATTGGAAGTGCACTTAAACCACATTTACAACATAGAAGTTCCGAGGCCACCCTGCGTTGTAAAGTCCTCTGAGAATGGAGGTATGGTTGTTGTAAACCTTTGTAGGAATTACCTTATCAACTTTGTTTCCAACAAGCATCTTGATGCAATCTTGATTAGTTGAGTAGAGATCGATTTCCTTAGCCCTTATATCCGCAAGATTTGTAAATGTGTCTCGTCTTGCTACATCATAAACTAGAAACATTGCAAATAAAGTTACCATAGCTTTATGCAAATTTTCCACATTATAGAAAACTAATCATGAGCTGTAAAAGAGTTACCATAGCTTTATGCAAAATTCCCTTCGACTGCACGAGCTGCTCCATGGTATTCAGCCATCGGGTGAACGCTCCGAGGAATGACATCAATCACCAAATAACCAATCATGATTTCCCAAAAACTCAGCAAATGTTGAAAGATAAAGCTATCAGGAAACAGGATTATGGTAGCTTACATGAAACATATCCCAATCAGGCTGCATGAATTCTCCAAGGAAAAAGGTGTTGTCGGCAACAGATGCGATATGGATTGTATGTGACACTGGGACTCTCGGCCAAAAATCATCAGATGCTCTTATCACAGCAGTCCTCTTTGAGCATTTAAAATTTCAAGCTTGCAAAAGCCTTTTAAAAAAATCTGCGAGGTGTACACGGATGCACAAAGAGTCACCCTTGTATGTTACATACTTCATGATAAGTCAAGAAGACATGAGTAACTCAGTACGCAATCTGCATCCATGTTGACAACCTAGCTGCAAGTCTATATACCTAAACTAGTTATCATCGAAAACATCTGCTGCTAAGAAGCCTACCCGGCTTCTTAGAGGCTTGTGTAATTACCATCAATACCATATCAAAGCTGACCTAATCTCTCTAGGCAGTTTCTATTTTTTTTCCTTTCATTCAACCTGGATTTCATGATCAGTTCAGGTAGCACTGAAACTAGTACATCAGTGGGAATCAAGCACAGGTTGCCCCACTAGAAGGGAGATTCACAAGCAGCTCAACTGACATGCATACATTGACTGTGTCGACAAGGGAAAACTAGTTTTCAAATCATGTTAACACAAATCAACAATGACGGAGGGTAAAATGAAACATTCCAAACCTCAATTTGTTAGTGTTACAATGTGAAACTTGGTTATAGGATACAACAAGCTTTGGAGTTCTCCCTACGTTTCCCCAAATTTTCTACTTCTATATTTGTACGCACATTATAAATTTTCACAGCAACTCCGACCAGCTGGGAAAAGGCTATGATTATGATGAAGACAGTACTGATGGTGATTATTTCCAAAGAATCAATGCAGTATAGCGGCTGATTTGGGTGGAAACAGGTCGTGCCCCTTCCGCCAAGCAAAGGTCATCCAAACAGGCCCATCAAAAACTTGCAGGACTTGGTAGCTATTTCAGGAGTCTGATGCACTTGAATTTCTAGCTTTCAAGACATTCTCAGTAGATCTTCTACACCGATAAGAAAACTTTGAAAAGTTGGCTTTTCGTCGCCAAAAGGGTGGACTAGTTTTCAAACATATTCAAGTCTAACGACGAATTTGGTCTCTAAACAGATTGTAATTTATGTTTGGCTGAGCCCTCCATTATTCGTCGAATACGAATGTGAAGTCGAACCATGCATCCCCAGTTAGGGGTGCACACGGGTCAGTTTGGTCCGATTCTAGGGTGAAACCAGAACCGAACCGTTCGTAACGGTTCTAGGATATTCGGAACCGGAACCGGACCGTTGGCACCCTAGAACCGAACCGGAACCGAACCGTTAAAACCGGTTCGATTCCGGATCGGTTCCACGGTTCCGGGCTTTTTATAATCCAACCCAATTGCATGTTTAATTTTATTATCTAGCCCATGTCCATCCATGTTGTGGTCCATTTGATGAATGGTTTAGATATTGTACAAAGTGTGCAAAATTACATTTATGAAAATAATTAAATGGTGCAATATAAACCATAAATCATGAGTTAAATATGGAAAAAATCAAAGGGTTCTTGGTTCGGTTCTAAGTTCGGTTCCACGGTTCGGTTCTATGGATCAGATCCACGGTTTGGTTCTACGGATCGGTTCACGATTCGGTTCGGTTCTACATACCCCCAAACCGAGAACCGAACCGATGTAACCGGTTCTTTGATTTTTTGAACCGGAACCGGAACTGGAAGCAGAACCGGTGCACTCTAGAACTGGACCAAACCGGACCGTTTGGTCAGTTCCAGTCCAGTTCCACGGTTCTATCGGTTAAATGTGCACCCCTATCCCCAGTACTTGCCAACTCCTTCCTCCATACCTAGTCTAGATTAGGCATCCCAAAAAAAATGCTAAATTCCCCAAATCAATTTCCACATTCAGGTTGGAAAATCCCCAAATTCTAAAATCTTCCTCCGAAGTTGAAAAATCCCCAAATCCTAAAAATCGACATACGAAGCTAAAAAATGACCAAATCCACATTCGAAAATGAGAAATCTCCAAATCCCCAGGCTGTTGCAAATAAGATTGAGAGAGAGAGAGGGAGAGAGAGAGAGAGAGAATCAGACAGACCTGATGTGGAGTGTTTGGGTTTCTCTCGGGGGCTTCTATGGTGTGCTTGAGAGACGCTTTGGATTCGAGCTCCGATTCATGCATTGGGGTTAGCACGCCGTGAGATGCAACAGAGACATAGCGGTTTCTGTTGGATTTGAGAGAGGGAGAGAGGGAGAGTGGGAGAGAAATTGGGTTTTTGTTGGACTTGAGAGAGGGAGAGGCGGGAGAGAATTTGGATGTTTTTTCTCGTCTCAAGGAGGTATTCGGGTGAAACGGGCTCTAACGCCGTTTGTTAATGCCGTTTCACTTACCTCGATTGGCGTGATGGGACCCACTCTGACGCACCAATGGTAAGGCGCCAGCTATAAGCACCAGCCCAGGAGCTACGGGTGGGGGGACTAGCCAATCCGCGTCCCCCTTCTCTTGACCTTTCCATCCAGTCGGTCGGGCATCAAAACGCCACATCGCTTTTACCTACGATAGGATAAAAAAATGGCGTTCGTCATTGCTCCTCGAACCCTCTTCCTTCTCCCTAGCCCTAACCCTAACCCTAAATTCTCCTTTCCAACCAAACGCCTCCACCTCTCTCATCTCCCTTCTCCAAAACCCCTCAATCTCATTCTCCCCACGGCCAAACGCTCCCCGTCCCTTCAAATCTCAGCTCTCTCCTCCTTTCTTTGCCCCACGACACGTCATCTTCATCATCATCATCGTCGAATTCCCTCCTCTCTGAATCTACCCACACTGTCTCGTTAATCCTCACTGTCGCTTTCTCCATCTCCAAACTCTTCGTTGATGTCATCCAGCGGTTCTCTGATAAGATCGGCAGGGTCTGCCTTGCTCGCACCTCCGATGAGCTGGCGACGATCCAGAACCTTCGTGGGAACATGGCCTGTGCGGTGGGGCCCCTCTTCTTCACAGCCATCCATGACAGACCCAACGGCTACCTGAACACCCCGTTGACTGTCGTCACAGCAGGGATGGCCAAGTGGCTCGATATCTACAGCGGGGTCCTGATGGTCCGGGTCCTGCTCAGCTAGTTCCCAAACATCCCATGGGACCGGCAACCATTGTCGGCGACTAGGGACCTGTGCGACCCATACCTGAGCTTGTTCAGGAACATCATCCCGCCGGTTTTTGATACGTTGGACGTGAGCATCATCCCGCCGGTTTTCGATACGTTGAACATGAGCCCGCTTCTCGCCTTTGCGGTCCTAGGGACTCTTGGGTTGATTCTCAACAATAGCAGAGGAATGTATTGATGGGAAGCGATTTTAAGCGGTATATTTTGAGAACAATATAATTCAAGTAAGGGGTAAAAAGGGCTAGTTTTGTTCAACCTTAGTTTTTGAATATCTTTTTCTTTTCGTTGCTTTTATGTGTCTTGTTCGATATTGCATTGTAATTTTGGATTTCAAAGAAATAACATGTTATTTTTAAGGTTAGAAATAGAATTTACTAGGAGTCTAGGACATAATAGTAATTTTGTATTTGGGATATTCATTTGTATGGTTATATCCTTCTTCCCCGTGTGTGGATATTTGATAAAGAGGAAAGATACTGGTTAGTGCTTTATCCATAGAAACGAGTTCTTTTTTTGGGTTCCTTCAATGGATAAAAACTTTATTAGATATGAAGCATGTTACATCAACGAAGGATCCGTGAATCCATAACACAGCGAAGTATTTAATAACGGTAACAGTTTCATTGATCCTGATCATACTTCGCTGTGTTATGGATTCACGGATCCTTCGTTGATGTATCATGCTTCATATCTAATAAAGTTTTTATCCATTGAAGGAACCCAAAAAAAAAACCTCGTTTCTATGGATAAGCACTAACCAGTATCATTCCTCTTTATCAGATATCCACACACGGGGAAGAAGGATATAACCATACAAATGAATATCCCAAATACAAAATTACTATTATATCCGAGTAAATACTATTTCTAACCTCAGAAATAACAAGTTATTTCTTTGAAATCCAAAATTACAATGTAATATCGAACAAGACACATAAAAGCAATGAAAAGAAAAAGATATTCAAAAACTAAGGTTGAACAAAACTAGCCCTTTTTACCCCTTGAATTATATTGTTCTCCAAATATACCGCTTAAAATCGCTTCCCATCAATACATTCCTCTGCTATTGTTGAGAATCAACCCAAGAGTCTCCAGGACCGCAAAGGCAAGAAGCGGGCTCACGTCCAAAGTATCGAAAACCAGCGGGATGATGTTCCTGAACAAGTTCAGGTATGGGTTGCATAGGTCCCTAATCGCCGACAATGGTTGTCGGTCCCATGGGATGTTTGGGAACTAGCTGAGCAGGACGTGGACCATCAGGACCCCGCTGTAGATATTGAGCCACTTGGCCATCCCTGCTGCGACGACAATCAACGGGGTGTTCAGGTAGCCGTTGGGCTGGTCACGGATGGCCGCGAAGAAGAGGGGCCCCACCGCACAGGCCATGTTCCCACGAAGGTTCTGGATCGTCGCCAGCTCATCGGGGGTGGGAGCAAGGCAGACCCTGCCGATCTTATCAGAGAACCGCTGGATGACATCAACGAAGAGTTTGGAGATGGAGAAAGCAACAGCGAGGATTGACGAGACAGTGCGGATAGATTCAGAGAGGAGGGAATTCAACGATGATGATGATGATGAAGATGACGTGTCAGGTGGAGGAGATGAGAGAGGTGGAGGCATTTGGTTGGAAAGGAGAATTTAGGGTTAGGGTTAGGGTTAGGGAGAAGGAAGAGGGTTCGAGGAGCAACGATGAACGCCATTTTTTTATCCTATCGCAGGCAAAAGCGATGTGACGTTTTGATGCCTAACCGACTGGATGAAAAGGTCAAGAGAAGGGGGACGTAGATTGGCTAGTCCCCCCACCAGTAACTCCTGGGCCGGTGCTCATAGCTGGCGCCTTACCATTGGTGCGTCAGAGTGGGTCCCATCACGCCTATCGAGGTAAGTGAAATGACATTAACAAACGGCATTAGAGCCCGTTTCACCCGAGTACCTCCTCAAGACGAGAAAAAACATCCAAATTCTCTCCCGCCTCTCCCTCTCTCAAGTCCAACAAAAACCCAATTTCTCTCCCACTCTCCCTCTCCCTATCTCAAATCCAACAGAAACCGCTATGTCTCTGTTGCATCTCACGGCGTGCTAACCCCAACGCATGAATCGGAGCTCAAATCCAAAGCCTCTCTCAAGCACACCATAGAAGCCCCCGAGAAAAACCCAAACACTCCACATCGGTCTCTCTCTCTCTCTCTCTCTCTCTCTCTCTCTCTCTCTCTCTCTCTCTCTCTCTCTCTCTCTCTCTCTCTCTCTCTCTCTTATTTGCAACAGCCTGGGGATTTGGAGATTTCTCATTTACGAATGTGGATTTGGTCATTTTTCAGCTTCATATGTCGATTTTTAGGATTTGGGGATTTTCCAACTTCGGAGGAAGATTTTAGAATTTGGGGATTTTCCAACCTGAATGTGGAAATTGATTTGGGGAATTTAGCATATTCTTTGGGATGCCTAATCTAGACATGGTAAGGAGCAAGGAGTCTGCAAGCACTGGGGATGCATGGTTCGACTTCACATTCGTATTCGACGAATAATGGAGGGCTCAGCCAAACATAGATTACAATCTATTTAGAGACCAAATTCGTCATTAGAATTGAATATGTTTGAAAACTAGCCCACCCTTTTGGCGACGAAAAGCCAACTTTTCAAAGTTTTCTTATTGGTGCAGAAGATCTACTGAGAATGTCTTGAAAGCTGAAAATTCAAGTGCATCAAACTCCTGAAATAGCTACCAAGTCCTGCAAGTTTTTGATGGGCCTGTTTGGATGACCTTTGCTTGGCGGAAGGGGCACGACCTGTTTCCACCCAAATCAGCAGCTATACTGCATTGATTCTTTGGAAATAATCACCATCAGTACTGTCTTCATCATAATCATAGCCTTTTCCCAGCTGGTCGGAGTAACTGTGAAAATTTATAATGTGCGTACAAATATAAAAGTAGAAAAATTGGGGAAACGTAGGGAGAACTCCAAAGCTTGTTGTATTCTATAACTAAGTTTCACATTGTAACACTAACAAATTGAGGTTTGGAATGTTTCATTTTACCCTCCATCATTGTTGATTTGTGTTAACATGACTTGAAAACTAGTTTTCCCTTGTCAACACAGCCAATGCATGCATGTCAGTTGAGCTGCTAGTGAATCTCCCTTCTAGTGGGGCAACCTGTGCTTGATTCCCACTGATGTACTAGTTTCAGTGCTGCCTGAACTGATCATGAAATCCAGGTTGAATGAAAGGAAAAAAAATAAAAACTGCCTAGAGAGATTAGGTTGGGTTTGATATGGTATTGATGGTAATTACACAAGCCTCTAAGAAGCCCGGTAGGCTTCTTAGCAGTAGATGTTTTCGATGATAACTAGTTCAGGTATATAGACTTGCAGCTAGGCTGTCAACAGGGATGCAGATTGCGTACTGAGTTACTCATGTCTTCTTGACTTATCATGAAGTATGTAACATACAAGGGTGACTCTTTGTGCATGCATGTACACCTCGCATATTTTTTTAAAAGGCTTTTGCAAGCTTGAAATTTTAAATGCTCAAAGAGGACTGTTGTGATAAGAGCATCTGATGATTTTTGGCCGAGAGTCCCAGCGTCACATACAATCCATATTGCATCTGTTGCCGACAACACCTTTTTCCTTGGAGAATTCATGCAGCCTGATTGGGATATGTTTCATGTAAGCTACCATAATCCTGTTTCCTGATAGCTTTATCTTTCAACATTTGCTGAGTTTTTGGGAAATCATGATTAGTTATTTGGTGATTGATGTCATTCCTCGGAGCGTTCACCCGATGGCTGAATACCATGGAGCAGCTTGTGCGGTCGGAGGAAATTTTGCATAAAGCTATGGTAACTCTTTTACAGCTCATGATTAGTTTCCTATATTGTGGAAATTTTGCATAAAGCTATGGTAACTTTATTTGTAATGTTTCCAGTTTATGCTGTAGTAAGACAAGACATATTTACAAATCTTGCGGATATAAGGGCTAAGGAAATCGATCTCTACTCAACTAATCAAGATTGCATCAAGATGCTTGTTGGAAACAAAGTTGATAAGGTAATTCCTACAAAGGTTTACAACAACCATACCTCCATTCTTAGAGGACTTTACAACGCAAGGTGGCCTCAGAACTTCTATGTTGTAAATGCCGTTTAAGTGCACTTCCAATCACAGCCTTATTCTTTTGAATTATATAGCATAAAGATTTCCACAATTTAAATACAAGATATGCATCTTGATGTTTAATTTTGCAGGAAAGTGGAAGGGTTGCCACGAAGAAAGAGGGAATTGATTATGCTCGGGAGTATGGATGTATTTTCCTTTAATGTAGTGCAAAAACTCGAATTAATGTACAACAGTGTTTTGAAGAGCTTGCTTTAAAGGTGCACGCTCTATCAACATTTATTTTTATTTTATTTCAGGATGATCATGTGGACATGGGAAAAGTTGTCCTTGGCATTTGTGATGGAAGAGTGGTCTGACAAATCGATTTCCGTTAGAAAAACCGCATAAAACAGATAGCCCACTTGTTTCAACTCATAGTAAAAACCGAGTAGAAATGAGTGGAGTCTGTTATTTCAGGCCGTTCAGCAGGAAATAGAGAGCCTAGTACTTGGCTTGTCATTACTGCAACATATATATCAGTTTTTATTTATTCAATCAATCAATCATGTTCTTCTTTCTTGCAGCGAATTTTGGGTTAGACTGATTTTTAAGATCCAGGTGAAAATATGGTGACACATCTAATGGACGAGTGGACTGGATGAAAATTCTCCACCATGCAGCTATATGCTAAACTATTTTTGTTAGTTCCTTACTTAAATTCTCGTATGTATGTGTGGAAGTTGCTTTAATGCTGGATTCTTTTTTTTTCTTGTTTGATATACATGATGGAAATATATTGGTAGGATCATCCAATCAATCCTACCAAAAAAAAAAAAAGTGTGATTTTGCACCGTGGGAATGAAAAGTTGGTGGTCCACATCAGTTGATTTGTATGTCCAAAGGTTTCTAAAAGCTAGCATGGCATAGGGAGCTTCCCTACCGATCCATCATTATAGTATGTAGAATGTACATGCCTACTTGCATAATGCTACCACCAGTATGATTTTCTTGGACTGTAAACTCCAGGATGCAAGAAATTGTCTACTCCAAAGGGAGAATTTTCATCTTCGCTCCCTGTCCAAGGCTCCTGTTGGCAAAAAGAAATTTGATTTGTTTTGTATACTTCCTTATCCAATCATTTTCATGATGGATTTCATTTTTTAAATTCCAGCACTTTTTGGAAGTATCTTTTCATGCAGTGTGATTTTTTTTTTCTTCTTGTTTGATAGATGATGAAATTAGGGGGGCAAATTCAATTGGTTTTTTGCAGGAATTGTAATTAGATTCTTCTCAGCATGTTCGCACTGCTTCCTCCAAGGCTACTCTGAATCAACCAACAATCAGAGTTGTAGCTATAAAAGCTGAAGGTTGTAAAGAAGCCTCCACCTACTCTAATGGAGAACACATAATCAAAAGTGAAAAATAAGCAAGAGGAGCCCAAAGCTAGTGAGATGAAAGCGGCTGGGGTTGGACTAAAAGTTAGTTGGAAATTTGGTCAAAATGCAATTCTATAGGCCAATCTTTCTACACAAGAGAGCAGGAATGGTATGGCCTTTCTGATGATTTAAAAGGCTAGAACATTGGTTTGCTATGTTCCACTGTGGATAAACTCTGACATGCTCCAAAAATCTACTCAGCCGGATAATCTTAAAGTTTTTATTCAGGAGAATCTCAACCACAAGGTTTCACATGTAAACTCCTAGAAGCCAAATCCTGTTTTTTAGTATCTAAAACTTCCCTGCCATTATTTCAAATCACAGGTGATGGACCACAATTTGTGGGCTTGATGTTTGTAATCTAGATGTAAAATACCTCTGTTATGAGTGGTCTAGATGTTGCACAAGTTGATATTGGTTTGTGTACTGCAAATTGCCTCTTCAATCTCTCCTCATGTTAGTCAACTTAGCATTTCGCATTGATATTTTCAGAAATTAACCTTTTTTTGGGAGATTTCTTTGTTTGGATTTTTTTTTTCCAATTTAAGGAATTGCAGTGAGTTGTGAAAAACCATGGTGGATCTGTTCTAGCTTGCTCATTTTGAGTTTTCCTCGCATCAGTTGTGAAAAACCCATGAGTTGCGTCGCTATTTAGTAGGAAGGAATGCCTGGGTTCATTTGGTTGTCATGTGTGATATTCCTTTCCTTTCTCTTTGGTTTTTATTCCTCTGTTATTACTGTATTAGAAATTTGATTTGGTATGTCAACTTGCAGTTTTTGAAGGTTGAAGGTAGATTGTTGCCAAAAAAAAAAAAGGGACCATTCTGTGTAGGTGTTTAGTTTACTTGTTAGGATCTGCTATGGCAGATGATGAAGCGATTCTGAGTAACCAGAGAAGAGGCCTATGCTAAGTGATTTGTTTGGATTGTGTTTGGATGCTCCATTGGATTGGGTTTGTTTTAGTTCAATAAAGTCAAGTAATATCAGCTCAACTCCTTTTCTTTTTCTTTTCTAAATTAACACGTGCTGAATTTTATATTGAAATCTGAATTCCCTTTTTCTGAAGGTACATTCTTATTAGATGCTTGTTTTGGTCTTTTGGATATGAATGTATTGAATTTTTGTAACAAAAACATCATCTTTGCACTAACAATAACATGCTTTATAACTTGGCTATGGAACAAACTTTTTGAGAACAAAATTATTGGAACTTAATGTTCTATGTTTTGGGGACAAAAACTATTTGGCTCAACATTATAAATCCTACTTAGCCAGAAAAATCGAAACAAGGGAGCTTTACAAATCATATTCCACCAGAAAGATTCGAAAAGAGAATCTCTTGGATGCTTGACAAAAGTTCAACAACTGGCCGTCCACCTAACATCTACAATCCTCCTTTACCCCAGCCGCTGGCAGGTTGAAGCAATTACTACCAGGCATAGTTAATGGTCAAAATGGTGTTGTTTTGCTCGCTATTGGGGTTTAGTTGTTCGGCATGGTAGTCTACTTTCTCTAGTTGTTGTTTTCCTGTTCATGGAGATAGTGGTTCTTGCTCTTGTTTGATTTTGAATTTCATAGCTTTCTGGGTTTATATTTCTCTCTAAAATGGATAATAACAAAGATATATACGTGAATTCCAGCTTAACCACTGCACCAAATTTCAGTTTTGTCCATTGCCCCTTTTGATCAGGGGTTGTGCTGCACAAACTTTCAGTTTTGCACCTATTGTGATGATGGTCTGCAACCATTGCTTGTTCCTGTTATTATTATCTTTCTTATGATGTGGAATGTGAATATTTCAATTGATTTGCTTAGTTTATTTTGCTGGATCATTTTTGTGCTCACACATGCATTCTAGTTTAGACCGTCCTGCACCACGTATCCCATCCATTTTCATTATTCTTTACTCCAAAGCTCTAAATCTCTTACTCTTTCTCTCTAACACCTCTTTCTCTCTTACTCTATTCTCTCTACAACTATTTCAATTTTCAAGTATGCTTATTTTTTATATTTTATAAGTTGTGATTGTTTTTTTGTAAATTGTATTTGTAAATTAAGTTGTAACTTGTAAGTAGTTTCAAGTTATCCATTTATCAATGAAATTTCTTTGTTCGAAGTTTTTAATAATTAATTCTCTCTTTTTATAGCTTGTTGATTGTTTCGTTAAAATTTATATAATATAATATAAGTAATTAAATATAAAACTTAATGAAACACTCAAACTACAATGAAATAAGTAAAATAACCCAATCCAATCATGTGTACTAATTAGGCAAGTTTTTCCTTCTTTTTTAGAAATTTTTATAATTTTTTCCATTTTTTTTCATTTTTTGTTTTTTAAATATGCGATGGAATATGTGATTATGCGATCGCATATGTGATTTGACAACATTGTTCAGGACCATAAGGGTCGTTATGGGGGGTGTAACAGCCATTACAAGCCATATCGTAACAGCTATTACAGCCTGTATCATAAAAGCGGCCACCGTTACCGTTATTAAATACTTCACTGTGTTATGGATTCACGGATCCTTCGTTGATGTAACATGCTTCATATCTAATAAAGTTTTTATCCATTGAAGGAACCCAAAAAAAAAAAAAAAACTCGTTTCGATGGATAAGCACTAACCAGTATCTTTTCTCTTTATCAAATATCCACACACAGGGAAGAAGGATATAACCATACAAATGAATATCCCAAATACAAAATTACTATTATATCCAAGTAAATACTATTTCTAACCTCAGAAATAACATGTTATTTCTTTGAAATCCAAAATTACAATGCAATATTGAACAAGACACATAAAAGCAACGAAAAGAAAAAGATATTCAAAAACTAAGGTTGAACAAAACTAGCCCTTTTTACCCCTTACTGGAATTATACTGTTCTCAAAATATACCGCTTAAAATCGCTTCCCATCAATACATTCCTCTGCTATTGTTGAGAATCGACCCAAGAGTCCCCAGGACCGCAAAGGCGAGAAGCGGGCTCACGTCCAACGTATCGAAAACCGGCGGGATGATGTTCCTGAACAAGTTCAGGTATGGGTCGCACAGGTCCCTGATCGCCGACAATGGCTGCCGGTCCCATGGGATGTTTGGGAACCAGCTGAGCAGGACGCGGACCATCAGGACCCCGCTGTAGATATCGAGCCACTTGGCCATCCCTGCTGCGACGACAGTCAACGGGGTGTTCAGGTAGCCGCTGGGCCGGTCACGGATGGCCGCGAAGAAGAGGGGCCCCACCGCACAGGCCATGTTCCCACGAAGGTTCTGGATCGTCGCCAGCTCATCGGGGGTGGGAGCAAGGCAGACCCTGCCGATCTTATCAGAGAACCGCTGGATGACATCAACGAAGAGTTTGGAGATGGAGAAAGCGACAGCGAGGATTGACGAGACAGTGCGGGTAGATTCAGAGAGGAGGGAATTCGACGATGATGACGATGAAGATGACGTGTCAGGTGGGGTAGCAGTGGAGGAGAGAGCTGAGATTTGAAGGGACAGGGAGCGTTTGGCCGTGGGGAGAATGAGATTGAGTGGTTTTGGAGAAGGGAGATGAGAGAGGTGGAGGCGTTTGGTTGGAAAGGAGAATTTAGGGTTAGGGCTAGGGCTAGGGCTAGGGAGAAGGAAGAGGGTTCGAGGAGCAACGACGAACGCCATTTTTTTTTCTCCTAACGGAGGCAAAGCGTTTTGATGCCTAGCCGACTGGATGGAAAGGTCGAGAGAAGAGGCGCGGATGGAAACGGATTGGCTACTCCCCCTGACACCAGCCCCGGAGCTGGTGGTCGGTGCTCTGTGGGCCCACCATGACGTATATGTTTCATCCATTCCGTCCATCTATTTTTGTAGATCAATTTATGGTGATTCAAAAAAAATGAGGTATATCCCAGTCTCAAGTGGACCACATTACAGGAAACAATGTTTAATGAACTTTGACCGTTAAAAACTTTTTTGGGGCCATAAAAGTATTGGATCAAGTTGATCTTTGTTTTATCCCTTCATCTGGGTTTTTATGACCTAATCAACGGATTGGATGTCAAATAAACAGTACATCGGGCCTTAGGAGGATTTAAATGATGGATATCCAATCACTATTTTTTTCCTGTGGTGTGATCCACTTGAGACTTATATCCCTCCCATTTTTTGGATAAAGATATAAAATGATATTTAAAAATAGATGAACGGAACGGATGAAACACATACATCATGGTGGACCCCACAGAGCACCAACCACCAGCTCCGGGGCTGGTGTCAGGGGGAGTAGCCAATCCGTTTCCGGCGCGGATTGGGTACTACCCCACCAGGACTGGACGCGAATTTCCTGCGAAACCCTTTCGCAGGAAGTTCCTGCGCAAGGATTCTAAGTGGGGCCCTCTGCGATGTTTCTGAGAAATCAAATACGTCCATCCGTTTTTCGACCTCATTTTAAGGCATTCTACCAAATTTGAGGAGGATCCAAAACTCAAGTGGGCCACAGGAGATGAAACAGTGAGGAAAGGAATTCCTACCCTTGAAACCTTCCTAGGCTCCAACTTCCCTCTTCTATGCCATCTAAACCGTTTATAAGGTCATTTTCACTCGGATAAAGTGAAAAAATCAAAAAATTATATCGTTAAAAACTTTTATAGACATATAGACATTTCAACAGTGATCACTAAATCTCCACTGTTTTCTCTCGTGTGGCCCATTTGAGTTATGGATCCTCCTTATTTTTGATATCACCTCATAAAATGAACTTAAAAAATGGATAGAGGGGTTGGATTTCTCACAAACATCCAAGTGGGACCCACTCAGAATCTTGCCTAGGAACTTCATGGGAAAGGGTTTAGCAGGAAATCCACGTCCACCGGGACTTGGACGCGGATTTCCTACAAAAGCCTTTCGCAGGAAGTTCCTGCGCAAGTATGTTCGGTGGGGCCCATTGCAACGTATGATAGAAATTCTTTCCGTCCATTGGTTTTGAGAGCTCATTTTAAGACGTGGGACAAAAAATTAGGTGGATACAAAACTCAAGTGGGTCACACCAGAGGGAAATTTGGGGAAAGAAATTCTCACCATTGAAACCTTCCTGGACTCCATCTTAATGTTTTTCCGCTATCCAAACCGTTTATAATGTCATTCCGAATGGGATGAAGTGAAAACACCAAAAATATAGCCTGATATAGAACTTTTATGGCCAAAAGAATGATTCAATGGTTCTCACTGAATACCCAATGTTTCCTCTCGTGTGGCCCACATGAGTGTTATATACACCTATTGTTTGGTATCACTTCCTAAAATGAGCTCTCAAAACGTATAGATGGGGTGGATTTTACACGAACATCTCAGTGGGTCCCACCCAGCATCCTTTCGCAGGAACTTCCTGCGAAAGGCTTTCGCAGGAAATCCGCGTCCCCCAGGACTTTGGCTGCAGACGGACAATCATGTGTCAGTGGCTCTGTGGGGCCCACCATCATGGATACGTTTATTCACACCATCCATCCATTTTGACATATCATTTTTGGGGAAGGGCCCGAAAAGAAGCCAGTTTGAAGTCCACACCACAAGCGGGGTTGAATTCAATCCCAATTGCTTCCTATGATATGGTCTACTTGATACTCGAATCCACTTCCTTTTTAAGCTCGTGATTGAAATGATCTTTCAAAATAGATAGACGGTATGGATAAAACATATACATCAGGTGAGCCAAAACTCGCTTGACAAGACCGTCAGTCTCTAGTACCCAATCCACGCAAAGAGAGAAGATCAAAGAGTTATATGCCAAAACTGCATGCATGGTGATATCCAAGCCGTCCATCAGGTGAGCCACGAAAATTCTCACCAGTTAACCAGGACCGGATAGCACGCTTATCACGTTGTTTTTCTTCTGTTTTTTTTACACACCCACCCACACTACATGGGCACTTGATCGCATGGGCGCGGTCATCATGCTCCAAGCGGTGAATGCTTGGAAAATTTTGGCCAAATTCGTTTATGGCGGTATGATAGGGCCCACCAGATTACTCCACCAGCCTGATTATTTCTGGTGCGGCTTCCATGGATCCGATGTGGATCCCTGATTGCAGGGGCCATCACAGTGTATGTGTCTTATATCCATGCCGTCCATCCATTTCATCATATCATCTTCGGATATGATTCCAGAAGTGCAGTATATCCAAAATTCAAATGGACCATACCACGGGAAACAGTGATAATTGAAGGCCTGCCATTAAAAACTAACTGGAGGCCACTGAAATGTTTATTAGCCATTCAACCTATCGTTAAGGTTGATCTAAAACTGTAAATATCAGCTTCATCTAAAACTTTTGTAACTCCTTACAAGTTTTTAATAATCAATCACCATGATTTCCTATAATATAATCCATCTATTGTATTTTTAGGTTACACAGACACCTCACCCTAGCAACGGTCAAATACCTTATCTTGAATCATGTGACATGAGTTATAAGTTTGGAAATGCCCAAAGAATACATCACTACCAACCGAAACTATAATAAGGCCTATGAACTCAAGTAAGCCAGTAGGATTCTATAAGCAAACTTGGAATACCAACCTTCAATCTAAAATGATCAACGTTTCCCTTAGGCCATCTATAAGGAATAATGGCCCATCATAAATTTACTCCAAAATACATTAAGTCTTCCAATCATCTTCTGTGCAATCCAACCAAGAAGCCCATACAAGTCACAAATTTTGCATCTTGGCCCGATAATATCTCACATGTGCTTCTCATCCCTTTCAAGTCCTTATAAGAGGCCTCCGACGAGAGAGTACGTGGGAGTATTGTGTGTTGACCTTTGCTTTGTAGAGAGCATAGACTTAGATCCTTGTGTAAGTCCTTGACCTGTGTGGTCTACAACCTGGGTGTTGTGTGTTGACCTTTGTTCTTGTGTAGGGCATAAACTGTTAAGTTCCTTGTGTGGATCCTTGACCTGTATAGTCTAAAATATGGGTGTTGTGTGTTGACCCTTGCTCCTATATGGGGCATAAACTTGTGTTTCGTGGAGACACGTTAGAGTCAACCTGGTATAGGTTATACTGGTTTGAGGTGAACCTGATTTGAAACCTCCGTTAGTGAGATCCGGTACACTCAAGGGTTGAGTGCGTCCACCGGAAGTGAAGTAGACACGTAATCGAACCACTACAAAAACGACTGTGTTTGGGATTGCTCTTTACTTTTACTTCTTATGTGATTTCCCTGAATGTTCTCATAATGCGTGTTTACATGATTACCTATAACAAATTAGAATCACATCTCACACACAGTCACATCTATCATAAACTATGTTATACATCTTGGCTATGTTTTAAATGGCCTTATGATTGGATCCTTTAACTGGCTTGGAAGCTATTAGAGTTATATTGAAGAAATCCTATTATTTGCATATTAGTTCAAGATTAGGTGTTGATAGGTTTTAAATCATCATAAAATATTAAAAAGTCCTATTCACCCCCCTCTAAGACATCTTGGCATATTCCCACTTCGACTAAAGCGGTCATTACCGCAATTTCATATCAGGGCTGATATCACTGAGAATATTGGTATAACTAAGCTTGAAGAATCAGAACTTTTAAAAGACAAGATGACCGTTTTTCTTTATAACAAGAGCTAGCTGGTGCTCTGGAACAAGCTAAACTCATCATTGAGGCCGAGCTCAACATTGTTGCAGCTCCAGTCTAATTTAAACAATATTTGCAGAATTTTATGTTAGCTTTGGGCATTTTAGAATAATCATAACGCATTGACAATTTTAGGATATATGAAAATTTTATGTTGTGCTTTTCAAAACAATTCCAAAGTTCAAATGATTAAGCAATTTTATTCCATTTATATTATATTCTAGTATATAATTATAGATGATTCTTAACTTGTATAAACATGTGTTTCAATTGCATTTTTTTTTTCATAACTTGAGAGATATAATATTATGATAATTTAGTCACTATAACTTTTGCTCGCCGTTATGCTTTGCGTTGTATTCTCTTTAGTAGGCAAGACTATCTTGGAGTTCGTGAGTGTTTGAAGCAATCATAATTTAGGCTCTTGAGTAGTTGGAGCAAACACAATTTAGCCTCTTAAGTATCTGGAGCATGTAGGACTTATGCTAGCTGGCCTCTATAATTCTCTTGTGTTCACGGAACCACTACTGCCTACGGAGTTCACTCACCACGGTACTATCTTCCTATCTCACCACTCTTCTTATCTTTGTCTTGTATTGGTATTGTTGACTATTTCTTACATTGAAGACAATGTAAATTTTAGGTTGGGGGTAAATTTTACATTGTCCTCAATGTAAAAAATAGTCAATAATACCAACACGAGACAAATATAAGAAAAGGATTAATGAGTTAGGAAGATAGTACCTAAGAAGGAAGAATGCAGCGATATTTAAAGTCCTTGCTATGTAAAGGTTAAGCAATGATAAAAGCAAAATTCTATCTAACCTAATCCTAAGAAAGCAATAAACCTAACTATACCTCCATCGGACTAGGAAGTCAATCTTAATAAATAGATTCAGTTAGAGGGATGGACAAATTCTCTAAGTCAAAATTCTCAACAAATGGCTTAAGACGATGACCGTTCACTTTGAAAATGTTTTCATTCATTGGATTATGTATCTCGACGGCCCCATGAGGATAAACGATTGTAATAAGAAAAATGTCGGTCCTACGAGATCGAAGTTTACTCGAAAAAAGATGTAAACGAAAATTATACAAAATGACCTTATGACCTGGCGTGAATGATTTTCGAAGAATGTTCCTATCATGGAACACATTCATAATGTCCTTGAAAATTCTCGAGTTCTCATATTCATCGTTCCGAATTTCCTCGAGTTCATTCAATTGAAGTTTGCGTAGCGAGCCGGCATTGTCCAAATTGAAGTTCATATTCTTAATCGCCCAATAGGCCTTATATTACAATCCACAAGCAAGTGACAAGCATTCCCGTAGACAAGTCTAAAGGAAGACATTCTAATATGGGTCTTGTAAGCTGTACACTAAGCCCATAAAAGCATCAAACAATATGATTGACCAATTTTTGTGATCGGGGTTAATCGTTTTTTCTAAAATTTGTTTGATTTCCCTGTTGAAATTTTCAGCTTGATCGCTTGTCTGTGGGTGATAGGGGGTACTGACTTTGTGAGATGTTATATTTCTTTATTAAGGTCTCAAATGGCCGGTTGCAAAAGTGTGACCCACCATCACTTATGATGGCTCGAGGTGTTCAGAGCCAGGAAACGATGTTTTCTTTTAAGAATCGAATGACAATTTGATGATCATTGTTCCGGCACGGGATCGCCTCGACCCACTTAGTAATATAGTCTACTGCTAATAAGATGTAAATGTTTCCAAATGATTGAGGGAATGGTCCCATGAAATCAATGCCCCATCAATCAAATGCTTCAATGATTATAATGGGGTTTAATGACATCATGTTTTGACGGGACAATCCTTCTAATTTTTTACAATGCTCACAAGCTTTGCAAAACTCATGAGTATCTTTGAATATTGTGGGCCAGTAAAAGTGCACTGTAAAATTTTGACCGTGGTCTTTTTAACAGAAAAGTGACCACCACAGGCCTGAGAGTGACAAAAGGAGATTACGCTTAGATGTTTATTTTTAGGCACACATCTCCTTAGAATTTGTCTGGGCAGTATTTGAACAGGTATGGATCATCCCAGACAGTTTTGCGTACCTTGGTGTAGAATTTCTTCTTATCTAGTGCAGTCAAGTGGATCAGCGTGAAACCTGAGCAAGATAATTCGCAATATCAGCAAACAAAGGTAACTGGGAAAGTTTAAACAATTGTTCGTCAGGGAACATGTTGTTTATCGGTATCGACTCAAGGGAATAGGGTAGGTCAAGTCTTGAGAGATGGTCAGCCGCTACATTTTCTACTCATTTTTTATCGCGTATTTCAATGTCAAATTCTTAGAGTATGAGGATTTATCTTATCAAACGAAGCTTGGCATCCTTCTTAGAAAGAAGGTACTTCAACGCCGCATGATCAGTGTAGATGGTGATCTTTGATTCGATCAAGTGAGACCTAAATTTGTCTAAAGCAAATACTACAACTAAAAGTTCCTTTTCCATAGTAGAGTAATTCACTTAAGCAGAATTTAGAGTTATACTCGCATAGTAAATCACATAAGGCTTCTTCTCCTTTCTCTAACCTAACATCATCCCAATAGCATAATCAGATGCATTGCATATAATCTCAAAATGAATATTCTAATCGGGTGGTTGCATGATGAGAACGATGGTCAACATATTCTTGAGCTTAGAGAAAGCTCATTGGCATTATTCGATCCACTCATATGGAACATCCTCTTGTAGGAAATTGCATAGGACGAGAGAGATGACTAAAGTCCTTAATGAATTGCCTATAAAACTCTGCGTGTCCTAAAAAGGATCGCATGTCACGTATGCTTTTGGGTGAAGGTAGGTTAGAGATTAAATCAATTTTATTCAATTCCCTTGAACGAAATTATGTGTCCAATAACTATTCCCTTGGGAACCATGAAATGACATTTTTCATAATTTAGTACAAGATTTTTCTCTTCGCATCTTTTCAACACAAGTTTAAGATATTAAAGGCATTTGCTAAAAAATGAACCGAAGACAGAGAAAAAGTCCATGAAGACCTCTAAATATTGCCCCACCATGTCTGAAAATATGTTCAACATACACCGCTAAAATGTGGCAGGGCCATTACACAGTCCGAATGGCATCATTCGATATGAAAAGGTGCCAAATAGGCATGTGAACGTTGTTTTCTCCTTATCTTCAAGAGCTATCTCTATCTGATTGTAGCCTGAATACCCGTCCAAGAAGCAGTAGTAGGAATGACCAACTAACCTTTCTAAATTTTGATCAGTGAAAGGTAATGGAAAGCGGTCCTTCCTTGTGACGGTATTCAAATTTCGGTAGTCAATGCACATCCTTTAATTATAATTAACTCTAGTTGGCACGAGTTCATTATCGGCATTAACTACGATGGTGATTCCAAACTTCTTAGGAATCACTGTGTTGGACTCACCCATTGACTGTCGGATATCGGGTATATGATACATATATCCAACAACTTAAGTACCTCAGCTTTAGCTACTTCCTTCATGTTTGGATTTAAGCGACGTCGTGGTTGTCGAGAGGTTTTTGTATTTTCTTTTAAGTGAATGCGGTGAGTACAAATTAAATGGTCAATTCCCTCGAGGTTCGCAATCGTCCATCCAAGGGCCCCCTTATGTTCCCGGAGAGTATAAATGAGCATACTCTCTTGTTTTTCATCGAGGTGGGAGGAAATCGCCGTCGGATATGTCTCATTTTGACCTAAATAAATATATTTAAGATTAGCGGGCAAAGATTTTAGGTTAAGCTTCGATGCCTTGAGACTAGATGGTAGAGGCATTGTATCGGTTTGGGGTAAAGTCTCAAATTGTGCCCTCCACTACTTAATTTAAAGTACCGACGTCGTATCAAGCAGGGCATCTATCTCTCTAAACATGTCATCATCTAAATCAAGGGAATGGGCCAAGCATGTTTCCAAAGGGTCAGAGTATAGAATCAAAAGTGCTCTATCTTTCACGAAAGAATCGATCATGTTAATGTCGTGGGTATCATCAACATCCTCTGATTGTTTGCTTATATTGAAAAAAATGTTGAGCTCCAATTTCATATTCCCAAAAGATAAGTTCATAAATTCACTCTTACAATTGATGATGACATTTGATGTAGCTAGGAATGAGCGACCATGAATGGCAAGAATCTGACTGCTCACATCCACGATAAGCTGAGTATCAAAAGTGATAAAATCCACTAGATAGTAGAATTTGTCGACTCTAACCAACACATCCTCAATCATCTTTCTCGGTACACGAACCGAACGACCAACAAGTTATAGTGTGGTTCGGGTGGGTTTTAATTTCCCCAGACCCATCTATTCATAGACTGAGTATGGGATCAAATTAACACTTACCCCCAAGTCATGGAGTGTATGTTCAATTTGGTGATTCCCAATTACACAAGTGATGGTTGGGCTACCAAGATCCATGTATTTTCGCGGCACATCTTGCTTGAGAATGACACTCACTTTTTCTGTCAAAAAGTTTTTCTTTTGTATATTTGTTGCTTTTTGGTAGTGCATACATCTTTTAGGAATTTGGCATATGAGGGAATTTATTTAACGGCATCCAATAGAGGAATTTTGATCCTCACTTATTTTATAACCTTTAAAATATCCTGAGAGTTAGATAGAGGTTTTGGTGCAATCAATCGTTGAAGAAATGACGTAATTAGCTTGTATGCTCTTTCTGACTCTTCCTCTTGTGGAGCAGTGCTAGGTTTATCACTCTCAACTTCTTTCGAGTCCTTAGGCTTTTCAGCCATCACCGTAATAGTTTTCTCAATTGTCTTTCATGTTCTAAGAGTGGTGATAGGCTTAGCTTGCTCTATGTTATGCGAAGAGTTCAGGTCACTTATTTCACATTGTGGTTTTGGATTGGGTTAAAGTTGGTCTGTAAAAGTCCATTTCTCCCCAATTGCTAAGTGTGATTCAATCCTTTGTATGGCCTTAGTAAGGTCTTCGAATGATTGTAATGTGCCTTGATTGAAGAACTCTTGGTTTTGGATGTGCTTTAAAACCAAATCCTCTCGAGGTTTCCTTTGATTTAAGAGTTGAGTAAGGGTCTCTTGAGGATTGGTCGTTTATCCATTCCTTCAACTGAAGTTTGGATGGTTCCTCCAACTGGGATTGTATGTATTTGAGGTGGATTCGCTGAATGATTGTTGGTAGTTATTTACGGTGTTTGATTGTTCGTACAATCTCTTAAAAAGCTAAAATTGTTGGACAATCCCTCGTTACATGTATATTGCTAACACAAATACCGCAAACAACTTCCCCAACCTCCTTGGGTTTGACAGTTTCCACCTTCTTAAGTCCCATGGCCTCAACTTTCCTTGTGAGATTAGCCACCCTTACACTCATGTCGTATTCTTCCTTTAATACTTAAATTATCATTTTTCTCTTGACTGAGTAGGCTTAGATGTAGTGGGTCTTAGGGAGGTATCCCATGATTGCGCATTCTCTTCAAGTTGATTAAAATAGTCTCACGCATTATCGGCCTTCTTGTTCATGAATTCACCGTTATACATTATCTCTACAAACTGGCACATGGGCGAAGTAAGTCCGTTATATAAAAAGCTTATTACCCGCCAAATTTCATAGCCATGATGTGGACATGAATTCGTGAGGTCCTTGAACCTCTCTCAGCATTAGAAGAAGGTTTCTTTCTCTTTTTGGGCGAAGTTCATGATTGTCTTCCTTAAAGTATCTGTTTTATGAAACAGGAAGAACATTTAAAGAAAATCTCGGGTCATCTCAGCCCATGTGCCGATAGCTCTCAGCTTTAAGGAGTGCAGCCACGACTTAGCCTTCTCCTTCAATGAGAAGGGGAATAACTTCAGTCTTACTGTGTCATCAGACATGTTTGGAAAGTGTGATGTGGCGACTATCTCGTCAAATTCTTTTGTGTGCTAGTATGGACTTTCAGAGTCTAGTCCATGAAATTTAGGAATGAGTTGTATCATTCCCGGTTTAAAATCTAAGTTTCCTGCATTAAATGGAAACACCATGTAGGAAGGTGTACTCACTCCCTTCGGTTGTTAGTAATCTCATAAAGTACGAGGTGGGGTAGCATGATGTACCTCATTCTCATCTTGAACTTCCTCAACTGGATGCTGAGGTTGATTTGCAACTATTACTTCAATTAACTCAGAGAATCTTAAGTGGTGTTTAATGTGGTGATGGATATACAACCCTTCAACTAATCCTCATTCACTTATAAGACATAGAGTGTTGTCACAGACCTATTTAGACATGAAACACTCTCGGCCCTTAAGTTTTAAACAATTAAAACTTAAGAAAATAAAACTACAAAAATAAGAGATATGGAAAGAAAAGTTTTTTTTTAAAAAAGTTGGAAAGAAGTTAACAAAACGGAAAGCAAGTTTAATTTCAAAAAAAAAAAATCAGAAAAATCCTAACAATAAAAGTTAACCTTAATTATAACCAAATCTAGTACTAATCAATCTCAGAAAAACGTAGTCGAAGTTCCCGACAATGGCACTGATTGTTCATAATCCTAAGTGCAAGGTCACGATGTAGTAACAACTAGGCAAGAGTAAGGTAGAATCCATAGAGACATATGTGTATCTTTATGAAATAAACCATAACTATAACTAATAACTAGATTTAAGTAATAATCCGAAGAATTGAGAGATCAATGATTTAACAATCAATGATAAAGGGGAAGCTAGGGCGCCAAGGATCCACATATAGTTATTAAGATGCTACCTTACTTGATTTAAAGAGCTACAATTGGAATTACAGTCCTATCCTATCCAGTTTGATTATGGAGCAGTAAAAACCTAAAAATTCGAATTTTTTATCAACATAGTTCTCTCATGAAACATTCACGTTATAATCTAAGGGAATCCAACCATTCACCATGCCATGGACTATGATAAATCACGAATTTTATAGATCACGCACTTCTCAAAATAGATTAAGAAGATATTTAAAGCTATTATAACATCCATTGTAATTTGAGTTACAATAAATCATAGAAAACTGAAAATATTCATTTAATCAAATTATAAATCAATAAGAATTCAACATATATTTGAATCAAAGTAAACGAAGCATCAAAATAAACTACACTTCACCTCTTAACCCTAGCTAAAAGATTAGCTAATCATAGCTAATTAAAAAATAAAAGAAAAACTAAAAAATATATTAGAATCCATGAACAAATCGAAGTGGAAGAATGTTGCCGGCCCTCCACCTAGGCCTTCTCTCCATTTCCAAACCCTATAAAATGATTTAAAATAACCCAGAGACTCCTTTAAATAGTTTCGTAACTCAAGCTTTCGCACAAACTTTGAAAAAGTTCACAAACCGCTTTAAATTTACGCACGCTGCGTATGTTCCCAAAAAAGACTTTCAGAACTTTCATTTTTTATACGCAGAATTTCAGAATATGTTATTTCTGGCTAATTTTTAGGATTCCTTTTATTCACTTTAACTATTTGATTCTCTTCATTCTTCGCTTGGTTTCCTTGGATCATTCGCATGTGAATTCTTCATTAATAACTTCCAAATATTCAAATTCTCATTTAGTAATCTTTTGAGCATGGATATTTCTGTTAGCATCAATTTCACCTTAAGCTTTCTAATATGAAAACATACATAATTGATCAATTAATCACTAACATGTTTATAAAACTAAGATATAAATAAAGAAAAATATGCAATATTTCACATTCAATGGATAAGTAATGAAATTCAAGTAGTAATACAAATTTTATCACATTTTAGGCCAGAGTCACTTTTTCCTTTACCTGGACTTGGGCTTGTTGTTCTAGACCGATGTCCCGCTCAGAAGTGGATTTTGTGGTGGTGTGTTAACATCACCAAATCCTGTGGGTCCCACCATGATGTACATGATATATTCACACCGTCCATTTATTTAAGGCATGAGCCAAAAATGAGGTAGATCCAAAGTTTAAGTAGACCACATCATAGAAAGCAATAGGAATTTAGCATCACCATTGAAAAATTCTTGGGGCTACAAAGGACTTGGATCAAGCTGATATTTGCGTTTCCCTTCATCCAAGTCCGTGTGACCTTATCAACAGGTTGGACGGCAAAGGTTTCAACCGTGGCTTCATTGTCTTCACTGCTCTCCAAAGTGTGGTCCAAAGCTCTACCTGGCTTATTTTTTGATCCATGCCGTAAAGTGATCCCGCGAGATGGATGTACGGTGTGGATATAACACAGGCGTCATGTTGGGGCCACAGAATTTGGTGACTTCAACACACCACTAAGCTAGGTGTGGGTGGTGTATCACACCATGTAGTCCGCCTCCGTCGGGCTCAGACAGAGGACTTAGTGTCAGCCCCTTTAAACCTTCCCTATGCCATTTGCCACCTGTAATAACTGAAGTCCGGACCTGAATCGTCTATTACACCTCTTTTAAGCAGTGGATAAAGCACCCAACTGCTGTTGGGTCGCTCATGTTGTCCATATAAAATCCACTCCATCCATCAGGTGATAATCACTATTTGAGCTGTTTTGAGCTGTTGAACTCAATTAAAAGCTCACATAGGACACACCTACGGGAAACAATGCAATTTTGCTACCAGAACTGCTAACTTCGCATGGTGTGGCCCACCCGAGTATTTAACAGGCTGATTTTTTTATGCATTTAACATCACGGTGAGTTAGACCTGATTAACGGTGTTGATGAAAGATACATCACATAGTGGCCCCACACACAAACCAAATGGTCAGCATCCCATTCCCACTTTTACACGTGGTATGGCCTATCTGAATGACGGATCTAACCGAGTTTTCAATAAAGAATCTAAGATAGGGGATAGAAGCTGATGGATGGACTGGATTTTCCGCTTACTACATGGTACACCGAGAGCTGGGGTGTTTTCCGCAGTCAGTAAAACGCGAGTTGCAGGAGGATTCCGGTTCGCAAAGCCCTAGCTCCCCTCCATTTAAGAAACCCTCTGGAGCGTTTTGGCGGGAGAAAAATAAGAGAGAGAGAGAGAGAGATGGGAGGAAGAAGAGATATTGAAGAGAAGGCGCTACTTGCAGATGAATACAGCGTATGGAAGAAGAACACACCTTTCCTTTATGATATGGTCATCTCCCATGCCCTCGAATGGCCTTCCCTTACCATCCAATGGCTTCCATTCTCCTCCGTCCATCGCCTCATCCTCGGGACTCACACCTCTGACGGTGTCCCCAACTTTCTCATGATTGCTGACGTCGACATGCCCGCTTCCTCTACCACCTACGCTCAGCCTCCCTCAAACCCTAAGGTCAGTCCCCATTTCGTTTTTTCTCATCAGATGAATTTATGTATTCCGGTTATCCAGGCCGTCGATCTGATGGGCCCCCACTCGGATTTGGGATGCCCCCAAAAAAACTCTGAGAGTAGCAGAACCAATGTGAACCGTTACCATACTTTCTTCTCAACTTCTACTTGTTAGCCACTGCTCTCAGAAATTGAATCTTTCAAGACGGAAGATTCTTGGTGCATTCTCCATCCACGGTGGGGCCCATCAGATCAAAGGCATGGAGCACAGAACCCTAGCTCCAAATGTTCGGAATCCTGTGCAGTGGCATGCATCAGCAGAGTGTACGTTTGCTGGGTTGCTCTTCTCATTATCTCCAGTGCTCTCAGTTCACTGTCGGTTACAGTTCTCCTAGTTGCATTGGGACGCTTGGACAGTGCAATCGAGCGACCCGACTGTCCATTTGGTCTGGAACACATTTGATTGGGATAAAATGCAAAATGGTACTCATGGGGTCCAGCTTGTAGTAACCTAAGCTGTTCATCTGGTGGGGCCCATATCATGGGTTGAGCCATTCCCCATATCTCCCCTGCGAGATATGATACTGGCCACATGCTTGGTGTCTTTCAAATGGACAATTAATGTCAATGGTCCGCATCTAGTTGAGGCCCGGTTGGGTGGCTAGTATCATCCAATTGAGAGATTTTTTGGGGTATTTTCCATCCACCGTGGGTCCCACTGTTTGAGCAGTTTGCGTTGTAAAAAAGTCAGTCTACACCTACAGTTTGGGACAAAGAAATTGCTGCATTGAACTTGCGTAATCTCTGGAGTAATGTGCAATATGCTCACATTAAAGCAGTTTGCAAGGGACTCACACTGTGCCAACATGTCACATATGCACGAGATTGAAGCTGCTTATCAGATGGGCCCCACTGTACAGGTGCCTAAGCCAAAATTTGACAGGTTCTTGCTCATCTAGCACGGAACACATTGATGTTGACTGTGGACCCCTGATGAGTGGACTAGCCTGATTTTTAGGCAAGGCATGCACAGTGGGTCCAGTTGATGAGTGGCATGACTGTTGCATAGTTATGCCATACTGGCACATATGGGCAATGTCTCATTGTCCCTTGGAAAGCACACTGGTGCAATTGCAGTTGGCTGGGCCCTTCCTCTAACACCACATACGATCTTTTTTACAGGTTCAGATATCACAACGGATCCATCATGATGGAGAAGTTAATCGTGCCCGGTACATGCCACAGTACCCTTCTGTTATTGCCACCAAGACCAATGGCTCGGATCTGTTTCTTTTCAATTGCAACAGGCATCCACCCAAGCCTCAGTCAGGTTCTTGCGACCCTGACCTACGCTTGAAGGGTCACACCAACGAAGGATATGGCTTGTCATGGAGCCCATTGAAGGAAGGGTTCATATTGAGTGGTTCTAATGACTCTAAGATATGCCTGTGGGACATAAATACAATGCCACAAGATAAAATGCTCGGGGCAAAGACTATATATGGGGTAATTTTCTGACACTTTGATCACGTCAGTTGCATATTTTGGAGGGTACCGGTTGATTTATTTTGGATGATTATACAGAAAGTGCTAGGCTACAACATTTTCTGGGCATACATGCACTCCAATCTGGACCAGCCAAATTATGGTCCGCCAAATTATGGTCCCCATCATGGATGGAGCATAGCCTGAAAAGAATACTGGTTTGACCATCTAATTGTTTGATTTTGTTGGTTTGGCAATGGGCCAGGCTGCCCATCGCCCCTAAAGTTGGCCCGAGGTCCGGGCCTGAGTTTGAAATCGAGGCCAAGGCCAATGATGTATTCACTAGCCTGTTGGTCCGATCTAGTTATCAATGTTATACAACAAGAATGGATAGTTAGTTTAAAGACACTTGTCAACAATTCTCATTCAATGTACATGTGTATTTTAAAGACACTCATTGGATCAAGGTTGTGTTTCAATGATCGAAAGTGATTGCACTTATTTAGGATTATCCAAGCAATGCAACTTTTGGGCTACGATCTATTCAAGAGATGGTATGGATGGTCCAAACTTGGTTCACATTCAACCTTTAAAGGAATGATAGCATGATGTCATGCCCTAAAGGTGTTCCGTATCACTACCCCACTATCTGTGCATGCATTCATCAATCTGCACCACGAAACCAGGCTCCACCTCTTGGATGGGGCTCATTCCAAAATTTCATCAATTCAATTACCCTAGTTGCTAAGTCTATGGAAAATTTTTCATGAACTGCTATGAGTTAGCGGGTGGTCACAATCATATGCTCAATGAGATTTATGATACGATATTACCATTTGATGAGGTGGCCATTTCCTAAATGGTGTAGATGGACAAGCAAACACACACTGCTTCCAATGAACATTACGAACGCAATAGTTCATTGATACAGTGAGTACAAAATGTTTATAAATAAATAAATGGGAAGAGAAGAAGTAAACGATATCTTTACTTCCCTGAAACCATTAAAACAATTTCCTTTTATCTTCCATTTGAAAAAACATAACATTAGAATTCCAGATGACACGTCAAAATCCAAATTATATCTAATCAGAGCATTGAAACTATTCACCAAACCAGGAGAGATTGAATTTTGAGCTGGCAACCTAACCAAAGAACTAAATGATCTTACCGTAACAAACTCAGGTATCTCTACAAGTATCAAATTATGATTTGCGAACTCAGATTGAAGCTATTTGTACTGCAAATTAGGTAACTATGATCCTTAATTGCCAACTTGGAAGATGTTTGGAACCTTATTTTTTTCTTTATCATAAAATGGATTTCTTTTGAAATTATTTATGTGATACATGGTCCCTGGCTGTCTTGTTGTTAAACAATCTTGCGACTATGCTTTATTTATGGATGAATTAAGACCGCGTTTGGATTACAAACATTTTAGTTTATTCAAGAGGAAATGGAAAAAAATAATGATGTTTTCTACCATTCACTATGAAGAAGCATCTCTCAAGATGGAGTTACACTTCTTTCAATCCCAACTTGAAAGTAAGATAATCCAAATTTAGAGCATAGGGCTTCAATACGAATGCTAAGAAAAGAAACTACATTTTGGTTATTTCCAAAGGCACCCTTTGGTTGAACTAACAATTGCAATTCAACCTGATAGTGCATCTAATTCCAAATGCACCCTTTGTTTCATGAATCTTCTTTTCTGAAGTTCCTTTTATTGAATGGTAAATATAATTTTATTATGAAGAAAATAAAGGCAATGAAAGAAAATGAAATGGTGATGAAGTTTGAAGAGAGGTCATCACTCTCGGGAGAGGAGAGACAAATGCCACCAGCACTTCAATTTGAACCCAACTCCTCCCCAAGAAAGTCATTATCCGCCCTCTCCCCCCCCTCCTCGTGAAATATTCCTTTGATGGGTACAGGGTACTCCACCCTATCAGGTGATCCGTGCCACCTTGCCCCCTCAGAACTAGAGACTAGGACTGACATCTTGAATACCGGCATTTTTGTGGCTGCTTGAATGCCCTTTTGACACTAATTGTATTGAAGATGGGAATTCTGTGATGGTTTCAGTTTTAACAAGCTGTCAGGTTCTGTTAAAAATACATTGTTTTTGCTTGTAACTCTTTTATTTTGGGTCTGTTTGGAAAATGCTAGAGAGATACTCTGGTATAACACCACTCCTGACAGTAGCCATGATTACAGCCATGCCCATGGGTGGTTTGTCACTCTGAGTGCATGTTTGTACTATATTATTTGGAGAATATATTCATGTCAGACTCCCACCACAATATAGCACATCATCCCTTGTAAGTGACAAGCCACCTGCTGACATGGATGTAATGATGGTGACTGTCAACAGGTGATCAGTGGCAGTTTTATGTCAGTGCATCTATCCCCTCCTTATTCAAATCAGGTCCTCACGAAGTTCATATCATGTTCCACGAACATCATTTTTTACATGTCTTAAATGTATGCTTGGAGTTTGATTGCCAAAGTTGTGCCTCACAGGTCTCAAACTTGTTTGAAACTTATGAATGCCTTTTCAGGTTCATGAAGACGTGGTTGAAGATGTGTCGTGGCACTTAATGAATGAAAATTTATTTGGGTCAGTTGGGGATGATAAACGCTTGATGATATGGGATTTGCGCTCGTCCATGTCTAACAGCCCACAACATTCAATTGTAGCTCATGAGAAAGAGGTGAAGAAATGCTGAAATGTAGTAGTGCTTTAGCATTCATCCTCATTTCCACCTTAGCTTTTTAAGGAGATGATTTTTCTTGTTTTCATCATATGCATTTCTTTGGAGGTACATCTTTTTCGTGGTAGAAACATTAGTTATGCTCCATGATTGACTCCTCATTTATGTCGATTGTATGCTTGCTTGAGCAATGCATCTTCATAATAGATTTCCACCATGCATTTCTATTGTTTTAATCTATAACGCGTTGAATGGATTCTTAACACACTTTTATCCTCATTGATTGAGCTTTTGATTCACAATGACAAAAACGAATGCACTGATGAATTGCTGTTGCGTTTATTTGTAGTGAGTGCTTTGGTTTGTTGGACGCTTTTGAGACATGACATTGACACAAGCTGCAAATATTGACCAAAAGCCAAGGTGCATTAGAGATGCAACTCGGATCCAAAGAAAACTAATTGCATAATTTTCATATTTTCCAAACTCGATTAAATCAGAGTTTGAAGCCAGGATATTCTAAGAATCATCACAAGCAGAGTTTATAAGCCGAGATAGATGATCATCAATGAATCCTTCCCCTAATGTTTCTACTGAAATAAAAACAGCGTAATACCTTTTATTTGATTAAAAATTCCATGAGTTGCTGATGTGTATAGGCTAAACTGTGCACCCATATATAAAGTTGCATACTAAGGTGACGTAGGACAATTAACCACTTGTTCTAAAAGCTCGAACTGTTAGAGTATGACGAATTAATCCCTTTATCTTATACTCCAAGCCCCACATTTAATGGGTTAGGACCTCGGCCGACCCCCCCTCGTGGGCCCCAAATCACATGGGTGCCGCCTCACACGAGCCACCCGCCTCACACGGGCCGCCCACCCTGAGTGTTCCTCTGCATCTCACAGGTAACCCCACTTGAGTTCGGTGTGAAAATGCCCCTACATTAATCACCAAAGATGAGGAGTCTTGAACATGAGACCTCCCGCTCTGATACCAATTTGATGCAATAATGATGCATGAACCAACATGTGAGATCAAGTAGCCGAATTAAAATATTTAACAAAAAACACAAACATCGCCATAATCATCACTAATATCATGAAAATCAAAAGAACATCATGCACTATCCTAGTATGAGCTGCCAACATCGTAACACAAGATCATTAAATAAGAAGAAACTGAGATCTAATGGATGTAGGGACATCCAATTAGCATATGGTATAGTCTATTTCAAAATAGAATACCTAATACAACCTAGGGTGAAAATTAGGTTTGAGTAATTCGAGAAAGTGGGTAAATTAGGAATTTTAAGTTTAGGGTTAGGGTTAGAGTTTCGGGGATGGAATAAAGGGGTTTTGATATAATGATGATAGGAAACCAAAAAAGGGGCAAGTTGGGATTCACACGTGTAGCCGTATGGTCACATATGTGGTGTGGGGTGGATGAGTTTAAGTCGGCTAGGGTTTGGATTGTAGATGTGTATGGGAAAGTTGAGTTTGAGAGAAGATGAAGATCTGGGATGGGAGAATGAAAAACTTGAAGAAAATACCTAGATGGGAGAGAAAAGAGAAGATGGTGTGGGGGTAGATGGAGATCTCACACCTCCGTTGATGAAGATTAGCCTCGGACTAATCTCCCTTCCAAATCGCATGAAGATGGAAGAAGAAAGCAAGAGTTTTTTTTTTAAAAATAATTATTTGATTATTTGATTATTTGATTATTTTTTATTATCATAAAATCCAATGAGAGAGGGGTCACACGCCCCCATCCTTTTATAGATATAAGAAGTTTCAAAAATTACAATAATCCCACTATCTTGTGATTCTTAATGAAACTAGCCATAGTCTAAATAAATTAACCAAAACACTCCTAATGTGTCAAAATATAAAATAATCAAAAACTAAATTCTAAAAGATTATGAAGCCTAAAACTAATGTGGACGATCAATGATCAAGATCCATGCCATCCAATGGCTTGATCGTCGCGTCCCTCCAATCCAATGGTCTGGATCACTCCATAAAGCAGCCCATGTGCATCTTTCTAGTGTGGGGTCTTTTAGATGCTCGCACATGCACATGGGGTCTTCAGCATGATCCCGGACACTCGCCCCTGCAATAATCACCCTTGGTGAAGAGTCTTGAACACGAGACCTCCCACTCTGATACCACTTTGATACAAGACAATTAACCACTTGCTCTAAAAGCTCGAACTGATAGAGCATGGCGAATTAATCCATTTATCTTATAGCCCAGACCCCACATCGCATGGGTTAGGACCTCGGCCGAACCCCCCTCGTGGGCCCAACTTCACATGGGTTCTGCTTCACACGAGCCACCCGCTTCACACGGATGGGGCCTGCCTCACATGAGCCACCTGCCTCACATGGGCTGCCCACCTTGAGTGTGCCCCTGTATCCCACAGGCAATTCCACTCGAGCCCGGTGTGAAAATGCCCCTGCATTACTCTCATAACTTGATTTAGGTTTAAATCATTAAGTTTATGCATCAGTTCTACAAATTACCAGTTTTGCCATTGCAGTTTGACCTCATAAGTAATAGAGCTATTCTGGGTTTATGCCAGACCTGAAAATTGCAGTCTTCCCAAAGATCAGGCTGAATTGAGTGATGCGTGGTCTGCCATAATGATATATTGCAACTCAAAACTGTCACTTGGATGGTATCTGATGTCTGTCCACCGTTTGATGCATGCATGTCTGTACATGGTGTGCATGTGGATGTACTTGCAGGTGCATGATTGTGTGTGTATGCCAAGGTAAGCAACAGCTGTTTAGTTCTCAAAGATTGAACTTAAAGAGCATCCTTTGATGTAATAATATGCAAAAAATAGAAAGTAATAGTAATGGATACATGAGTTTCTTTTTGTCGCACTCTTATTTATCTCTGCTATATATAACGCCTGCAGTGACAGATAAATTCTCCTGCAATAGTCTTAAGAGAGATGCGAACTTTTTAATTTAAACTTACATTGCAAGGGATTTCCAACATAGGTGACGGTATTTAGGGAATCTGAAAATTGTGCATGCTTATCAAGGGGCAGCCCAGATTTTACCCTTTATTTTCCTTTCCTGCACTCTCTAGCCATACCCTTTCCCTCCGATCTCCCTTCCATTCTCTCCCTCTCTCCACATGCATTGCACGTCCCATACCCACTAGTATCCAACAGGACCAATGATTCGGAATAAATTATATTGGCCTTGATCAGCAGTTTTCTTTATTGGCCGTTTATTTATTTTTTTGAAAAGTCTTGATCTGCTTAACATTGTAAATGTATGTCATTAGTTCTGCAAATTCCCACAACTTTTAAGTTTTAACTTACAACTGTTCTTTAATTTAACTTGTACTTTTTCTAGATCACCTTTGCAGTTCTCCTCTTCTTCTTTTTCTTCCTTTTAATTTTCTTTTTCTTTAAAATGGAGACTGTAGTATCCTTCTCTAATCCCTACTATTTTTTTTTTCTTGGTAAATTTTATATTTACTAATTCCTTTGTTTATCTCCCAGGTGAACTCCCTATCCTTCAGTCCATTTAATGACTGGTTTTTGGCGACGGCATCTTCGGATAAAACTGTCAACTTGTTTGACTTACGAAAGCTGACAACGGCTTTGCACACATTTACCAGTCACACGTACGCCCTTTTTATTATTATTTTTTATTTTTATGAAACTCTAGCATCATCTGCACCCAACACTACCTGATGCATATGTTTATTTTGTTCTTGGCTTGCTTGGTGGCGTTTTTTACTCAAGTACCTAAATAAAGTCATTGAAGACCATTTTCTCGAAAAGTGCTAGATTAATATGGGCCGTGATTAATTTACCATACACATGGCATACAGGTCCGTCCAAATCACTGAACTTATGGTAGATGCAGCATGGCCCAAAAATCATCCTAGTGAACAATCTTATCCATTTGATATAGGCCAATGAATTTGTTTGTTGAAAATTTCTTTCTAATCATCCATTTGATGCCCACCTTGGATAGTTAGTATTGTCCTACCAGTGTGGTTTTTTTGAAATGTTCCATCCACAATTGGTACAATGGTTTCGAGAGTCTGGATGATGTAAAAATATGAAATGCATACAGGCCGATGAGTCACCACCATTCAAGAAATTGTGGAAAGTTCACTGAGCATAGACGTCTCTGCTATATTTCCAACCACCATCTTTTTCAGATTGTAGTTAACCTTTAGCCATATGCTTTAAAAAAATAATTTATATCTTGGTTCTTTTTCTTGATTTCTTTACTCTCTGTCTTTGTGCTGCTGTGAACCACATTTTATTGTAGATCGCATAGTTATTACTCGTAAGTGTCAGGGATTCCATCTGATATTCTAGAGCATAGTTCTCTTCAATGTTGTATTCCAGTTTACCATGAACGAGGATGACATATTGGGGGATACAATGATTTTGTAAGAGAAAAAGTTGAATATTTGAACAAGTTGCAGGCATTATTACAGAAGCCTATTCAAAGAACGGAGTTTCACTGAAGCAATCCTGTGATACACTAATTTGCGTCCTAGCTCGAGGAATGGTGTTAGATAAATTTATTAATTTCTGCTCTTTTGTATATATAGTATGCATTTGTCATATCTTTTATCTTTTATCTTTTATGCTAGGGTAATTGTGAAGCATCCTGATATTTATTTTATGTATGTGTATATTTAGTTCTGTGAAAGTAATAGAACATAATCTATACTAGTCAAACTTATATCATCATCATCAACTCACAAGAGGAAAGAAACGTCTATGGTAGTTGAACTGCGAAACAGCTTCTTTTCCTCTTCTTTAGATATGTGGGCCAGAGCTCCTAATCTGTGAGAGAATATCAGTGTCAGAGCTCGTATCAGTGAGATTTATGAAGAGTGGTTTTAAATGGTGATTAGTTGTTGCCGGCAATGAAACATTGCTCTGGTAGTTAGATAGCTGCAATATGATTATGAACTTCAAATTTATTGGCTAGTGCACAAGGGCTTGTAGCAATTGCATTCAAAATGCCTTTCCACAATAAAATGAAGGAACAATGTTCACTTGGAGCACCCTTATTGGCATAAAGATAAATAAGAAAGTCAAATATTTCACAAGCTACCACTGGCATACACTGTTTTTTTTTTTTTTTTCCCTTCTCTTTTTCTTTTTCTTTCTTTCTTCATTTATTTATTTTTAATTAAAGTGGTATTCATGATATTTGTGTATCCTAAGGCTACTTTGAAATAACAAGTAGACATGGCACGTGCAATGTATGTCGATTGAGGATCAGTTGGCAAGGTGAAGCGGTTGTAAATGCAGGTCTCCCTGATGGAACCACATGGCTTCACCTTGTAAATTACCTAAATACCCTTTAGTTTAGTTTAAATGCCTTTTCATGCCTTTCAATAATGCATAGTATTGAAAAAATCGACTGCACATATTTGCCCCTGGAAGCTGTCATTACATTGTAATGATAAATGATGTGACAAGTGAATTTATGTGAAAGTAGTGTCATTAGCTATAGGTCATGCATTTCTTAGTTATTATTTGTGTCACCACTGATTGTGCCCCATGTGGATACAGACAGGGACAAGGAGGGTATATCAATTTGCATTTATGGAAATCTTGGATAGATATGGAGATGGTTACCCATCTAATATTCGGTTGGCAAATATGTGATTGCATATGCTAAATGTGTGAGGATATGCGATCGCATATTTGCCAACTGTTGGCACATTATTATAATTATTATTTTACAAAAAATTGAACTTTAGTAAGTAGTGTAACTTGTAACTGTAAGTTGTGTAACTATATTTGATGGGGACATCTCGCGCACATGCACGCCCCCCCTATGCAAGTACGCAAGGAGGAGAATGACCCTACCATTGATCTGGATCGATGACGACATCCATGGAGGGCCTCCTAGTTAGAGGACTGTATTTTGGTTCCCTAGAGTGAACCCGATCATCATATGGATCCCACCATTGGATCTCATGATCGTGGCCCACTATAGATGATCTAGGATTTCGAGTTTTGCTTATTATTGTTATGAGGAACATCATTAATGGTTTAGATTGCTTAGTTGTTATTTTTGTTACTTTGTTTCTAAGTAATAGGTGCGCACTTGGCGCGGCTTTTGGGGTATATGGTTTTCTTATAAATAGGCAACCCCTTGTAGGGTTTTTCTGATTGAAGATTATGAATAAAATTCTGCGTTTTCCTGCTTCTCTAATTCTTTGAGTTGTGGAAATCCAATTGGGTGCGAAACCCTTCCTTCTTCGAAGGGCTAACTATCGTGGTGCGAAGCCACATCCATCTCAAGTCGCCCCCACCTCCTACCCTCAATATTCATTATCTCCCCCTACCATCCCATCTCAAAATCTACCCCTTTTTACAACTAATCCTTCCTCTACAGCAGATTTACAAAATCATGCCTTGCAGGAGGGTTGAGACTTCGGCAGAGCACTGTGCACAAACTGGATATTCTATTGTCCCGAAATTTGGTGTGAAGGTGGACCTCCCCTGGCCGACCAGACTCAAGTTGGCCAATTTCAGATACGTGGGCCCCACATACGTGCGGCTAGGATCCCACGCACGTGCGTCTGGGCCTAGTCGCTGTCCACACGTGTGGATTACCTCGGGTTCGTCTATTTCCTCTATTTCACTCCTTTCTCACCCTATTTCCCTAACCCTAATCCTAGATTATCTTAAATCCCAAGTTCTATTCCCCTTTTACAACCCTAGGGTTTCCCAAAGTGAAACATGTGAATCCCTTGGATTGGGGAAATAATACTTTGCATGTGTGGATGAATTTACTCTCCTTTGATCATTGTTTGGTCTATAATTTTAACTGATCCAGCATTAGCATGTGTAGGCTTCGACCCTTGTAGATCCCCCTTGTTGAATGCTTGACTTTATGTGGGATGTGGAATTTTTATGAATGTTTTTAAATTAGTATAATCTAAAGTCTGAAATCTTGCATATCATATTTAATTTCCATGTCCTGCATCAAATTTAGTATCAGAGCTTAGGGTTTTCATAGGGGAATGCATTGCATGTTTAGGGTTTAGTCTATTCACGTCTATTTTGCATCAAGTCTCATCATATAGGGCTGTTTAGGACCCATCATTCACGACATGGACTGCTGAATTTTCTGTTGTCAGAAATTCCCCAATTTTCATGGCCGAATTTTCTAGTAACAAACTATTTGGGCAATTACGTTGCTGGAATTTTAGTAGCGTTGTGTAGTTTCCCTCATATAGAGTTCTATAGGATCATTTAGTCCCATTTAGACGCATATAATTGCATTAGAGGGTCTTTGAGTTGAGTGAGTGGTTGTATGTCCACATGTACTGGTCGTGGTTTTGGTTTGCACCCCACGCTAAACATGGAGCAATTATAAGAGTCAATGGACAACATAACCCGGCAGTTTGAGTCTTTGGGTAAGCGCTTGGAACAACGTAGTGACCAACGCTGGGATCAGATCAATTTGCGCGTTACCCAATTAGAGACCTTCACTCGGGCAAACCCCACCATGGGGGAAGATGCCCAATCTCAGGCAGGTGGTCAGGAGGACCGACAAATGAATGAGGATGGCTAAAGGAATGGTTATGGGCGAGCACCAGTGCACCCACACCGCGAGGGGCATCATGATCATTATGACCCAGATGCGCAACTCATCAAGGGAGTTAGAGTAGAGGCCCTTACGTTTGATGGCCACTTGGACTCTAAAGCTTTTTTAGATTGGTTGGCGGATACGGACCACTATTTTGAGTGGTATGACATGTCGGATGCTCGTCGGGTCCGATTTGCCAAGATGAAGCTTGTGGGCCAAGAAAAAAAGGTTTTGAGCTACTGTGGAGTGAAAGAAAGAGAGGTCGAGGGAACCTCCAATAGTCTATTGGGGAGAAATGAAAGAAACTGTTAAAGAAAAGTACCTCCCTTTCTCTTATCACTTGAGGTTGGTTGAAGAATGGTAGTCTCTTCGACAAGGTTCCATGAGTGTCACTGAATACATTAAGAAGTTTGAAGAGTACTTGTCCTGATGTGAAGTTGACGAGGATCCCATACTCTTGCTCGATTTAAGACGGGCCTCCATTCTGACATTAGGTGAGAATTGCTTGCCAAGAACACACACTCTTGAACAGATGTATCAAGTAGTGTTGGAGATCGAACAATACCTCAAAGCATCTTTGGGAAGGCGGTTTGAGTCTCGTGATTCTGGTGCTAAGGCCAACCCTTCCGGGGATAAATCTGGCACTAGATATTAGTACAAGCCTTACAGTAGTTCTTAGTCTAGGCCTAAGGATGATAAGGGTAAAGAAGTTGTCGGTTCTGCAATTAGGTGTTTTAGATGTCAGGGGTTTGGTCACTTTGCCCACTAGTGTGGCACGAAAGAGGGCACCTAGGTATTCCTTATCGTGGGGCAAGTGGAAGTAGTGCTCCCAGAAAGTGACGGTGGGGAGGAAGAATATGAGCCAGTAGAAACCCCTAGTGATGAGGAAGGAGCGCAAGAGTCCGCGACCTTTGTAGTTGTGCGTTGTGGCTTTGCACAAATAAAGAATATCGACGATTGGTGCCGCAACACGATTTCTGATACTTACACAAAATGTGGTGATAAGAGCTGCAAAATGATTGTGGATAGTGATAGTTGTGCCAACGTGGCGTCAACTGACACTGAGCTGTCTGGGCTTGAAGCTTGAAGCCCATTCCCAACCCTATAGAGAGTCTTGGGTTGATGAAACTTCCATTCAAGTCTTGTACCGTTGTCTTGTTCCTATTCAGTTTGGATCATATAAAGATACATTTTGGTGTGATGTTGTTCCTATTCAGTTTGAGACATATAAACCTAGGAAGCCTATTGATCTTGTCCCTATGTTCCTGTCCCATATGTCATTAGAGTCTGCAGAGTCCTTTGCACATTACATTTATTCATTGCATCAAGAAATCAGGCAAAAGATCAATACTAGTAATGAACATTACAAAATTTCTGCAGACCAACATAAATGATTCAAGGGATTCAATGTAGGGGACTGTGATCGTTCGCATCAGGCCAGAGTGGTACCCTCAGGGAGTCATTAGTAAATTACACGCGCGTAGCACTGGACCATTCAAAATTATAAAACGAAACGGTCTCAATGTGTATGTGGTAGATTTTTCACCTTTCATGAGAATTAGTTCTACATTCAATGTGGAGGATCTAGTTGCATTTCAGGGGGCCGCTGATACATTGTTTAACCTTTCGCCTAACCATTCTGATTCCCCAGACCTTTCCCTTGATCCATGGCCTCCTTCTTCCCAGCCTCTACCTCCCATACATACCCTTCCTACACCTAGAGATGAGATAAAAGATATTCTGGACCATCAGATAGTATCAACGTCGGATGACGGGTTTTAAAAGTACCTGGTTAAGTGGAAGTTACGCTCAGCTTCAGATAGTACGTGGCTCACTGAGGAGGAGCTTCAACGAGTTGATCCTGACATTTTAGAGCAGCTCAGGAGTTTTGTTCGCCAGTGGCAAAATTTTTCCAGCCGTGGAGAGTTGATGGAGACATCTCGCGCACACGCACTCCTCCCCTACGCACATACGCAAAGAGGAGGGTCCTACCATTGATCTGGATTGATGATGACATCCATGGAGGGCCTCTTAGTTAGATGATTGTATTTTGGTTCTTTGGAGTGGACCCGATCATCATGTGGATCTCACGATCGTGGCCCACTACTCTAGATAATCTAGGATTTTGAGTTTTGCTTATTATTGTTATTAGGAACATTATGAACGATTTAGATTACATTGATTAGTTGTTATTTTTGTTACTTCGTCTCTAAGTAATAAGTGCGCACATGATGCGACTTTTGGGGTATAGGGTTTTTTTATAAATAGGCAACCCCTTGTAGGGTTTTTATGATTGGAAGATTATGAATAAAATTTTGCGTTTTTCTGCTTCTCTAGTTCTCTGAGTTGTGGAAATCCAATTGGGTGCGAAACCCTCCCTTCTTCGAAGGGCTAACTATCGTGGCGCGAAGCCACATTCATCTTAAGTCGCTCCCCACCTCCTACCCTCAATATTCATCATCTCCCCCAGCCATCCCATCTCCAAATCCATCCCTTTTTGCAGCTAATCCTTCCTCTACAGCAGATTTGCAGAATCAGGCTCTGCAGGAGGGTTGAAACTTCGGCGGAGCATTGTGCACAAATTGGACATCTGATCGTCCCAAAATTTGGTGTGAAGGTGGACCTCTCCTGGTCAACCAGACCCAAGTTGGCCAATTTCAGATACGTGGGCCCCACACACGTGCGGCTAGGATCTCACGCATGTGCGTCTGGGTCTAGCCGCTGTCCACATGTGTGGATCACCTCGGGTTCGTTTATTTCCTCTATTTCACTCTTTTCTCACCCTATTTCCCTAACCCTAACCTTAGATTATCCTAAATCCCAAGTTCTATTCCCCTTTTACAACCCTAGGGTTTCCCGAATTGAAACATGTGAATCCCTTGGATTGGAGAAATAATCCTTTGCATGTGTGGATAAATTTACTCTCCTTTGATCATTGTTTGGTCTATAATTTTAACTGATTCAGCCCTGGCACGTGTAGGCTTGGACCCTTGTAGATCCCCCTTGTTGAATGCTTGACTTTATGTGGGATGTGGAATTTTTGTGAATGTTTCTAAATTAGTATAATCTAAAGTCTGAAATGTTGCATATTATATTTAATTTCCATGTCCTGCATCAATATTGTTGAATGTAACTTAGTGTCAGTGTAACCAAGTTGTAACTTATTGTATTGTAACTTGGTGTTAGTGTAACTAAGTTGTAACTTGTAACTTATAAGCAATGTTGTGGTTATAGTTAGGGGTGTACACGAACCGAACTAGCTCGGTTAGCTCGACTCGACTCGACTCGAAAAAAGGTGGGTTCGAAGCTGAGTTCGAGCAGGCCCAGCTCGACTCGACTCGGATCGAATCTAGCTCGAATCAAACTCGGATCGAATCAGTTTAGTGACTCGGTTACTTTGCCATTAATGTTGCTCACCAACTGTTCGATAAAATGACTCAACGAAATGTGGCTGCTGGCAAGGAAGGTTTGGCCGGTGGATAGCAATGAGGAGTAATGACGAAAATGCCCTTGGACAATGAATTCCAAGCTCCATTCTACTTGTCAATTTGGGAGGGCTACACAAAAAGAGAAAAAACAGAACAATGGTAGTGGCATCTGTTGAGGTGTTGCGTTCTACCCTTCGTATGTATTTATCGGCTGAAAGCCCGTTAGATAAAAGATGCTAAGTTTTATTTATTTATTTTCTTTTCTTTTCGTGAAAGAGACAGCTACTTGTTTAGATTCTGTCCTGATCCATGCCATTATCCACCACCTTACTGGCAGCTTGGTAAATTGATGAGGTCAATGTGGTGAGCCAATTCATGAAAACCCTTAATCATTGGATGATGTTAGCCTTTTTTTTTTATTTTTTTTATTTTTTATGTTACTTAGAAGGTGTTTGAGGAAATACCTTTAAAACCATTGTCTCTGTTTATAAAACAGTGGGGTTTTGAAGTTGCAGTTTAGGTGTTTGTGGAAATGCCTCAATGGCGAACTTGGCTCGAACTTGGCCCGAGCCGAGCTGAGTTGGCCAGTCAAGCTCGAGGACCGAGCCGGGCTGAGTTCGGGCTGAGGTCAGCTAGTGTTCAAGCCGAGTCGAGCTGAGGCCAACTCGACTCGGTTCAACTCGATGTACGCCCATAGTTATAGTGTATAAATGATAAACATTAAGATGCAGCCTCAAAATTGTATTGTATTATAATCTTTCAAAAAAAGAAAAGAAAAAAAGAAGCTTATCAATTGTTTTGTTAATTAACTATATTGTTGAATGTTGAATTTGATGTACTTCATTCATTTTTCTCACAAGTCACACACTAAATTTATGTGTAAAATTAATTCATTAGTTATCTATTAACTTAGGGAAGCTTCCCCTAAGTTCTTATATTTTTCTACGTTTTTTTTTTTTTTTTTTTTCAAAATTTCCTTTTTTTTTTTTTTTTTTTTTTTTTTTTTTTTGTTTTGTTTTGTTTTTTTTTTTTTTTGTTTTGTTTTTTGTTTTTTCAAAAAAAGAAGAAGAAGCAACTGGATATGTGATTGTGCGATCGCATATGCACACATGCATATGCAATCGCACAGAACCGCATATGCGGTTTGACAACATTGGCATGGATACAAAGAACTCTTTCTTTCCAACACACCACAAAAGATCCCCATTTAGCAAATTTTGGAAAGTCTGCTGTCTGTAAACTCCAATATCGTAAATTATTTTTCTCCACTTTTGAAATGGCTATGAGCCAATCCCATTAGAAATTGCTAGGACTTCTGAAAACACAATAGGAGACTTAAACCGCATCTTGCAAGTATCTTTTCGGTGTCTGCACTGATATCTTTATCGACTGGCACAATACCAGTAGCCGGTCTATATTCAAGTATTTGGTTAAATAAATTCATATGATACAATTGTCTGTAGGTGTATCCCTGCAACGAACCTTGAACTTGTGTAAACTGAATTTAACTGTGCAGCTGGTCTGAAATACTTGGAACCGTGCACTTGGAATTAGAAGTTCAAGTGCTATGTGATGTGAGATATTCACAGAGGTTTATAATTATCAGTGACGAAGAACAATCTCCTAGACTTTGTAAACTCCCTAAAACCTTTTTGAGTATTATGAGATTTTGCTTGGGAGCCATATTTGTAAGCAGTAGATTTTATTGGACTTTCATTGGCTTTGGTCAAAGCAGTCCTCAATTTCCCCCTTTTGACAATATGTTTCTCTCTTGATTAATTTCCCATGTTGCTAAGGGCTACATCTGGTGGTTTCTCTGTGAGAAACCATGTGTACATGTAAATTGAATTTAACTGAGTAACTGCTCTGATAAATTTGAACCTTGCACCTGGAATTGGAAGCTCATTGAAAATGTGATATGGCCCTGTGGGATATCCACAGATAGGATTAAATATCAGCGACAGAGAACAGTTTCATGGACTTTGTACCCTCTCTAAAGCTTTGTATTCTGAGATTTTGCTAAGGAGCCATATTCATAGGTGGTAGATTTGATTAAACATGCATTTTGCTTTACTCTTTCGAAATCAGCCCTTCCCAATTTCCACCTTTTACGAATATGTTTCTCACATGATTAATCTCCTAAATTGCTAGCAGCTAACCATGGTCCTTATGGAGTGTTTGGGCTCTTCTCCTTTCACATTTTGGGTTTGGCAAGATACCACTTGCCTAAGTACAGCTGTACAAGACTAGAATACTACATGATTTCCATCATGCTTTAGATGGTGATGATCATCCACTGTACATGTGACTAGTGTTTAGAGTATCAGTATTGTTACATGTATTGATGATTGTGCATAAGGATGCGTGTATCGATATCGCTGCCTCGGTGAAACATTGGGAAATAGGCGGAATTCTTCAGTGGGACTTCAGGAAGTGCTAGAAGGCACACATTTAGAAATAAAAATATTGCAAAAAACAACTGTACATAATAAGTTCACATTTTATAGGGAGCCTAAATCATGTGATGTTAGAAAAAAAGCAGTGCAATTAAATCCTAAATGAGTTCGTATCTTTCCAATACCATACAATGCAAGTAAAAAAACATCAATTCTTAGTTTGGGAGGTAAACATAAAGAAAATTAGGATTTTCCTAAATGTCCTCATTTATCCACTCAAATGTTGATTCATTTGCCACAAATCCATGTCAATGCATGAATCATGCACAAACATTGCAATCCATGCTAACATTTGAAAAAAAAAAGAAGTTTCTCTAAAGTCTCCTGATTTTTTATCACCTTTGACTTCTGTCCTGTCTTTGCTCTGAGTTGAGATTTCTCCCCCAAATCCAAGCTTTGATTCAACAAAAACCAAAAGGATTGGAATCACATAAGGAACAAAATCCCCAAAAAACCTTACAAAAATGATGATTTTTGTTTTTTTTTTGCAAAAATTTCCAATTTCTTGTGAATTTTCAACATTTTAGGGAAGTATCTCCAGTATCAGTGATATTATTGCCAATATCGTTGGTGTTACCGATGCCAGGGAACTTTTATACTGTCAAGAATCCAAAATATCATTGGTGTCGTTGGTATTGGCAAATATCGCTGATAATATCGAAACTATCAACAATATTAGGAATTTTCAATATTATCTGGGTTTTGGTATCGATATAAAAAATAGAGACAATGCCGTACACACGCTTGTGTTTTGGTTGAATTCCAAAAAAAACCTTGCTTTTAAACTTTCCTAAAACATGCCTAAAGTTTCTACCGTTAGCCAAAACAACGTCTACCATCAAATACCGTTATGTATGGTATATTGTATTTTTTAAAAGACATTTTTACCCTCCAAACAAAAAATAAAAAAAAACCTCTTGCGCCCTAATGCACAAAGCTCCCAACCCTACTTCAAACCCTCTCTCTTCATCTCTCTCTCTCTCTCTCTCTCTCTCTCTCTCTCTCCTTACTGAAGTGCTTCCCTCTCTTGGCCTATTGAAGCCCCCCACCGCGATGTCTCCCATATCACTGGCCGTGACTTCAGAAAGGAAGTTCTTGCACCGGTAAGCTAGGTGGGGCCCACCATGATGTCTATGAGTAATCCACCTGTCCATCCATTTTGCGAGCTCATTTTAGAACATACGACAAAAAAGAGCCAGATTCAAGACTCAAGTGGGCCACACGAGAGGGAAAACTAGGAAAAGTAATGCCCACCGTTAAACTTTCCTAGGCTCCACCTCGATGTTTATATGCCATCCACACTGTTTATAAGGTCATTACCACTGGGATGATTTGAAAACGCAAAAAACCTTATCATGATACAAAACCTTTGTGCCACATGTATATTTCAATGGTGTTCGTTTAATCCCCATTGTTTCCTCTCTTGTGGCCCACTTTAGTCTTGGATCGGGCTCATTTTTTATCATGTCCTAAAAGGAACTCGCAAAACGGATAAACGGGGTGGATTTCTCACAAACATCACGATTGGCCCCACCTACTGTCCCAATACCGGAACTTTCTGGGAAAGCCTTTTGTAGGAAATCCGCATCCGGACACGGTTTTGGGTAGCGACATTGCAAGTAGCTAGGTATGTAATGTCCTGAGATTTCGACTCTAGTGGATAACACGATGGGCTGAGTTCCCGGGTGTTAACTCCAATATATCAAGGATATCATCACACATATCCCTTTCATTCACCTCAATTTACATTCGTATGGCATTCATAGCATAATTAACAAAAATTAAATTCTTATTCCGTTAACGACTGTAATATAGGGATCAACATAAAGTCCATAATCAAACAAATATAAGTCCAATGTTTGTCCTCCCATCGAGGGCATTATCAATGTTGTCGAATTGCATATGCGATCATGTGCGATTGCATGCGCATATGCGATCGCATATTTTTTTGTTTTAAATTTTAATTTTTTGAAAAATTTTAAAAAATTGAAAAATATGGAAAAATTCAAAAATTTGTAAAAAAGAAGAAGAAGAAATTAAGGATAACTTTCCTAAGTTAATAAATAACTAATTTTACATATTTAAAATATATTTGAGAGAAATAAAATAAATTAAACAATGAATTAAATAACAAGTGCTTGAATCTTGATCTTTCAACTTCCAAGAGAGGGAATGTAAGGGAGATAGAGAGACCACTTGGAAGTAGGAAATATAAGAGAGTGATTAAAACCACTTGGAATTAAGAAGTGTAAGAGAAGAATAGAGTAAAAGAGTTTCGGTGTGAGAATATTGCAAATGGGGGAGGTTTGGAAGCCTTCTTATAGACAAAAAATTATTTTTTTACAAAAAATAAAATAAAATAAAATAACGTGCCAACCGTTGGCCAATATGCGATTGCATATTTTCGCATATGCAACATATGCGATCGCATATGCCTCGCATATGCGATCTGCATATGGATATGCACATGTGGTTACACATGACAATGATGGGCATTATTACATCTTTAACAAAACAAAATCAAACTAAACTTAGAAAACATGACAATAAAATAATGGTCTTTCCTAGGCCGCTTCGGCTGCATTATCTATCATCTATTGCCATGAGCTTTCATAAGCCTCATCTGGATGTTCACTAACTTATACTGGATCGTCACCTGTGTCACCTACGGTTATTTGTTCAACAAAAGAGGAACGAGTTGCCGCGGTTCAACTCAGTGAGGTCATCCCTCCAAGATTAGCACAATAATAACACGATCATCATAGCAATATTTCAAAACAAAACATCCATATAAAGTATTGATTAATGCAGTGCATGATATGCATGCTTTGGTGAAGAGACCCCCGACTCAATTAGACGGGATCTTCCAACACTCTCATTAGCCACCACTAGAGGCACCGAGCCGATGTGGGACGTTCCAACACTTCCACATACTTCAAAAATCTCCAACTAGTGAAATAGGAGCTTCCGTACTTCCACTTAATCGTGCACAACTAGAGAACAGGATCTTTCAACACTTTCTCTATTGTACGCTCCCAAAGTGAATGCATGATTAGTTCCACCTTTAATTAAATTGGTTTATCATCTAGCTGGTTTAGCGATGCCCACACTCAACAACTCACCACCTCACCCCATTCCATGGTCCACCACACCCTAGAATAGCTGTTACCCTTCGCACTACTTCTACTAGTGGAGGGACGTACATACTCTAGCCGTGATGTTACACGCGGTTCACATTTCAAATTAATCATTCATGGATCCACCATAGGTAAACAATCTAACAATCGGATCCTCCATAATTCATATGATCCACACAAGGGTATTTTCATCAATTCATAAACATAACCCACATGGGTTTCCTCCATTCCATATCAACCTATCATGGATCCATCACAGGAAACAATCCAGCCATAGGATCCTCCATGAATCATCAAAATCCACACATATAGATATTCTGCACCAATTCACCAACACAACCCATATGGGTTTCCACAATTTCATGTTTCGTTCCCATCTTATGGGGTAAGGGACTTCCTTTGATGTGGCATCCAAGCACATATGTCGATATACAACAAAGCATGGGTGTACCATGTATATTCATATAGTATAATATCCATGAAACAAGCATAGTTTCTATATATTTCCAATAGGTTGATGTTCACATACATGATTTCACCTCTAAACATTCAAACACACCATGTAGAATTTTCATAAAAAGTCTAGCAATACCACGTCAGTTTATTCACATGAAAAACATCATCACAATATGTACAAACATCACCATGCATAGGCCAAACCAAAGCTACTGCGCATAGGGTCAACACATCCAACCCTAGTGGGTGCACCATGCTTGAGTTGACGGTTTAGTTCAGTTCTACGAGTTAACTTGCTGATCCATATGAAATCATGAATTCCAACATCATGGGACATCAAAATAGTATCCATATGGTCACACGCCCCATCTAGGTTAGGTTATCAACATAGTTTTCATATAGTTTATGCACCCAACACTATATAGTCTAGGTTTGTGCCTAAACATGATTGTAACATTCACCAAATCAAATCCAAACATGAATTCACCCATCCAACATACAATTTATAACAATATATCATGTTTAAACAGAAAATAAATTGAGGGTTTTGCAATTTAAACAAACAAAAATCAATCATGAAGAAAGTAGAGAAATTGAAAAATCTAAGCTATAATTGCGTTTAAGCTTCAAGGATTCCTCACCTTTGCCTAACTTGATACCCTAGCTGAAATTCTCGAGGAAGATGGCGTCTATATGAACCACGAAATGCACACGAGCCCAGGAAGAAGGGTCCCACACGATGATGGATGGATGGGGGCGTCCCTAGATGGATGTTCTCTCTCTCTCTCTCTCTCTCTCTCTCTCTCTCTGCTATGGGCGTTGGGAGTGGTGTGCGTGCATGGGTATTGGCTAGAGAAGGGTGTGCATGGCCCCTCGTTATAAGGGAGTGGGCGTGAGGTGTGGAAATTTTTTCTCATTTCTGGCGATTTTTCTTTAAATCTAACTTGTTCATGGTGTCGGGGTTGTTGAATAGAGCTGGGATACATGATTTTTTTGGTGATTTGAAATCTATTTTGGCTGATATTGAAAAATAGCCTGGCGGGTGCAAAAATGGACTTGATCTCAATTAACATTCCATGCTTGATGATCAGGGCCCAAATTTGGGAGAAATGTATAGTCATGATAGGCAAACAATTGGGCAAAATTTGGTGATTGATTGATGGTGGAAAAGATTTAAATATGAAATCTAACCCGTTGCATCAAATGGAAGGATCTGGCTTTTTTGGCAGTTGTCATTCAGTGGTGTAGGATCATAAATTGGGATCCAAATTTTGTATCATCTTGTAGTCATATAAGGCCACGATGTGTTCCAAATTCGAGTTGCGATTGATGGTGGGAAGTGGGTAAATCAGAAGGTCTAAATTTGGAACGAGCTGGTAAGCCTAAAACATCTAACTCGCTGCTTAAGGAAAGGCTTATTAAGGTATGGTTCTCACATCTCACATTCGGTTTATATGATGGGCAATCCAAGTCCTTCACATAAATGAAAATATTCGACTATGACTACCGACGAACTTTCTTCGGTCACTAAAATCAGTGGTTAAGGGGGCTGATTTGTCAATTGAGTCACTTCCACTATGATTTAAGGGCTGAAATTTGACGTGTACGGTTGTTAGTTAGGCATGGTATAAAATTTCTCATTGATCAGATCATGGGAACCATAAGATCTCAAATCTAGAGTATAGGTTAAGGGCGTTTATGTACAAATTTTTAATCTAGTAAATTTATTAAATCTAAAGCTTTTTCGGGCTTATAGGCACAATTCTAAGCATAAGATCTTAAATCTAGAGTTTAGGTTAAGGGCATTTGTATACAAATTTTTGATCTAGTAAATTTATGAAATTTAATGCTTCTACGGGCTTATAGGCACAATTATAAGCAATTCTTATAAAAGAACTCATATTAAATTCATTACAAATAAAGAGGTATTCACCACACAAGTTAAAATTTATGTTAATTAATGGAAAAATCACATAATAAGCTACGGGCTGAACTTCGGCTAAAACGGTAACATCTGGAATGTTACAAGGTAGCTACTAGTCAGTGCTATGTGGGCCCCACCACGATGTATGTGTTATATCCACGTCGTCCATCTATTTTTACAGATGATATTAGGGATTGAACCCAAAACTGAGGCAAATCTAAATCTCACATGGACCACCACAAAAAAACAATAGTGATTGGATGTCCACCATTAAAAAATCCTAGGCCCACTGTAAAGTTTATTTAACATCCAACCTATTGATTAGGTCATACAGATCAAGATGAAGGGTATAAACAATAATCAGCTTGATCCAAAATTTTTGTAGCCCTCAAGAAGTTAACGGCGGGCATTCAATCAAACATTGTTTCCTATAGTATGGTCCACTTGAGATTTGGATTTACCTCAATTTTGGGCTCATTCCATAAAATCATTTGGAAAAATGGATGGACGGCGTGGATGAAACGTATATATAATGGTGAGTCCCACATAGCATCGATCAGTCTCCATTTGTTGCTAACAATGTCAGTTGCCAAACTGCGTCCCTCGGGAGTGAATTATGTGAGATCCTGACCTCACCCAAGATGGCGCGACTGTTACCATGGGGCCCACCTTGATGTATGCATTTTATATCCACGTCGCCCATCCATTGTTTTCGGATTATTTAAGGGCATTATCCCAAAGAGCAAGCATATCCAATTATCAGGTGGACCATACCGTAGGAAACAATGATGTTTGAACTCCTTACCATTAAAAACTTCTTAGGGTGCACCTTAAATTTTATTTAGTTTTTATTTGCCATCCAATCTATTGTTAAGGTCACATAAGCCTGGATGAAGGAAAAAAACAAATATCAGATTGATCCAGAACTTTTGTGGCCCATTAATGGTCAGTCACCACTTTCCTATGCTATGGTCCACCTGGTAATTGGATCTGCTTCATTTTTCGAATAATGCCCCTAATATGATCTGGAAAAATCGATGAACGACATGGATACAAAATACATATATCAAGGTGGGCCCCACGTTAAGTGGCGCACCATCGTGGGTGAGTTCAGGGTCTCACCCAATTCGCTCTCATGTCCTTGGGTCCGGGGGTCGCAACCAATTGGTGCTCTTCCAACTCCACCTTCCCATTGAAGTTTCAAAAGTTGTGGGCCCCATCATGATGTATGTGATAAATCAACTGTCTATCCATTTTGCGAGTTCATTGTAGGGCATGGGCCCAAATAAAATGCAAATCCAAATCTCAAGTGGACCACACCATTGGAATTGGAAGGGATTGAACGCCTACCCTTGATAACTTCTTGGGGGCCAAACACATTGGATGGCAAAAAAGAATTATAGTGCACCCTTAATTTAGGTCTAGGTTACCTAATCAATGATTGGATGGCATAAAAAGAATTATAGAGGACCCTAACATTTTTTAATGGTAAGATTTAATTGCCACTGTTAACTCTTGTGGGGTCCACCTGAGATTTGGATCTTTTTCATTTTGCTCATGCCCTGAAATTATAATCCATGAAGGATGGACGACGCTGATTAAACAAATGAATTGTTGTTGGGGCCCACGGTGTAGTCCACTGTTAGAGTGGATTCGGCCACCTTGCGTAAGAAACAAAAGGTAAACAGGGCATAACCGTCATGTTGGAATATAATAGATTGAATTCTATGACCACCGTTAGTAAACTCAAAACAAGTGTTTTTTTTTTTTTTTTTTTCTAATACCATTTTTCAAAACCTTAGGCAGATTTTAGGAAAGAGTTCAAAAACTTTATTTTTTTTTTTCGAATTCAACCAAAATATAGGCATTTGTATGGCATTCTCTAAAAAATATCGCCTACATTTGAAACACTGCATGTGGCATACATGCAAGTCAATTTAGATTTCCAAATTGTGGGGTGTGGACGCTGGATCTCGGGCAGATCGCGCTCTCGGGGCTGATTGACGTTTAAATGGGATAGAGAGGGTTATATTTGATTGGGGTTGCCACTAGGCAATTAATTTGATTCCACAGTTGGCTAGACGCTGTAGAAACGTTATGATAGAAAATTTCAGGATTCTTTGTCCTAAAATGATTAATTGATTTGCAGTTGAAGGTTCTGAGTAAGGGACCACTATTATAGAGAGGGAAGGTGTTAGGCACCTACTCAGCTTACGGTCTCTACTTCACAATATCTTATAAACTTTTGAGGATTAAGATTAGCTCTTGTGCACTAATGATGCAAGGTGTGTGCGATGCCTTCTTAAATACAACACCTATGACGAGCTGTACCCTAGGCTAGATAAATCTGCCTTGACTCTCCCACTTGTCAAAGTGATAACCAATTAGTCTAAGTTTTTTATGAAGAAGGTACAATTAATTCGGCGAGCAACATATGTTTGAACTAATCAGGTGTTGAGTGCCATGTATGTGAAGATGCATGTGTGATGTAGTGTTGAATGCAACATCAATGACAAACTCGGGTGGTAGACTCTTAGGAGTTTCAACTCCCGGTCAAGGGTTCGAGTACCCATAGGTGGTGAAATTCCACTAGCGTGAGTGTGTGGGGTGTGAAAAAAAAAAAAAACCATCAATGACAAGCTGTAGCTTAGGCTATATAAATCCACCTTTACTCTCCCACTTGCCAAAGGGATAACCAACCAACCCAAGTTTTTGATGGGCAGGATCCGATTAACATGGTGAGCTGCAAAGCATACGTTTGAACTGATCAGGCACACAATGCTATGAATGAAATCGTATGGGTGGAGTAAGCAGGGGGGTTGAGAAGGGAGTAGATGTTGCACTATGCTTATGTAAGATGGACGGGGCTGACCGAAAGTTGGATGGTAGGATTGACGACAGTGTTGCAAGGATTAGATCGAGTGGCTTGGATTAAGGCTTTAGTTGCTCAGGTGGTTAAGGCTTTGTGCTAGACCGAGCTAACCCGGGCTGGACTCTTTGCTATTGCTCGTTCCTCTCCTTTGTGGAGGGATGGAAATGGGAGGCTAAGGGGTGGTTTCTCCTTGAATGGAGAAGGCTTCGAAATGGGAAGGTGTCTTAAGGAATGAGGGATGCTTGAAATGAGAATGTGTGTTGAAATGAGAAGGGTAGGGGGGCTATTTATAACCCCCAAGCTCGGTTTTCTTGTAATTCCTAACAAGTTACAGGATTGAAAAAGGTCCGGATGGCTAGGATTTGAGATTGCCACATGGCAGGATTTCAAGGGTTGGATTAGATGGGCGTGTATTGTAATTTTGGTATGAGGGAAGGGCACTGAAGTTAATTCATGTTGCCACATGTTTAGACCTTGCAAAAGGAGATAACCCACACGTGTTGCGCCTTCGCCAAGACAAGGGGAATTGCCACGTGGTTGGCGGCACCCTGGGTTCTACTAGAGCCACACGAAGCTCCCTTCTTCCATAGGTGAGCTCCCATAGACGTATGTATATGTATGCCAGTTACCACCATGTAAGAAATGGTGAAAATTTGCACAATTAAGTTCAATATATGATGCATGCAATGTTGCTTATATGCTTGGCAAAGGTGGCAAGTGTCGAAGTGTCCTAAAGTGTTTGACACGGCAAACTACACAAATCTAGGCTTGTCGACTCCTTTGTATGCAAATAAATGATAGTTAATTTAAGAGCTTTGATAAGCCCACACGCATGTGTAAGTCAGCTAATGCATGCTCTACCAGATATGCCTGCGTGGCAGCAATGTTTGCAATATCGATACTATCGACCGATATATCGGCCGATATTATCGTTATCGCTGTCCAGCGACACGAAACCCGCTCGAAACCACCCGAAAGTTTAAAAAAAGAGAAAAAATGATTCTATCGCGCGATATATCGTAGGATATCGCCCCATTATGATCGATATCGTGGATATCATCGATATTATCACTCATCGTTGGATCCGTGGGGTTCGTAATTACCAAAAAATCAAAAAAAGATAAAAAAAAACAGAGGAAAAACTGGAGGAAGGATTTTGGTACCTGTAGACTCGGATTGCATGATTAGAGGTCGAATTTGATGGGCCACTCCATCAACATCGGCAATTTTGATTTCCCTCTTTATTTTTTCTTTAAATTCAACGGAGATTTCGCATCGCAACCAAGATTTCGGTGAAGGGATTTCTGCAATCAAGATTTCGGCGAGAAATCGGGCGTATTGAGGAGAAGATTTGAGATTTTTAGGGTTTGGAATCTCCGGAACCCTCTTCCCTCTTTCGAAATGCGGCTTCCTCCACTGAAATCCTTTAGAAATCCGATTGCGTACTGAGTTACTTGTATGCTTTAACGTATTGTTGAAACTTCGTGGGGCCCATTGTGAATGTAAGTGTTTTATCCACGCCGTCCAACCATTTTTACAACTCATTTAAGGGGTTGATCCCAAATTTGAAGCATATCCAAAGCTCAAGTGGATCACACCTATGAAACAGTGGGAATAATGATTTCAACTGTTGAAACCTTTCCAGGCTCCATAGTGATGTTTATTTTTCATCCAACCTGTTAATTACATCACAGAAACAGAGATGAAGGGAAAACATCAATATAAGCTTGACCCAAAACTTCTGTGTCCCTCGGGAATTTTTCAATGGTATATGTTCAATTCACAGTGTTTCCCGTGGTGCGGTCCATTTGAGCTTTAGATATGCTTCAATTTTGAGTTCAAGCCCTAAAATTATCTATTAAAATGGATTGAAGGAGTGGATAAAATATATAAATCACGGTGGACCCCATGGTGTTTACTAAGTGCATAAAATAAAATGCACCCGTAAATGCACCTGGTGGATTGGTGCTATGTGAGAAACAACTTGTTGGGTGTTACACTTATTGTAGGCACCACGTTGATGATACATTGTAAATCCACTCCATCCATTCATTTTTATAGCCCATTTTATGATGTCATCCCAAAAATCAAACACATTAAAATATCAGGTGGACCACACCACATCAAACAGTGATTAATGAACACTTACCATTAAATGATATGGATCTGCTTAATTTTTCTGGTGTGGTCCACCCAAGATTTGAATCTGCTTAATTTTTGGAATAATATTCTTAAATCATATGAAAAAAAATAAATGGACGGCCTGGATAAAATATATATACAACAAGGTGGACCCTACAAGACTGGCCTTTGTACCACACAGGTTGTGTGGTGCGAAGATGAGCGCTGACGCTCCGAGTTGTACGAATGGTTCAAATGAGATCAAAGTTACATGGGCCACACAATGATGTATTTATTATATCCACCCCGTTCATCTATTTGGCGAGATCATTTAAGATCATGAGCCCAAAAATAAGTCATATCTAAAGCTCAAGTGGACCACACCACAAATAGCTATCGGAACAATGATTCTCACCATTAAAATGTTTGTAGGACCCACATAACATTTATTTGCCATCCAATCTACTAATAAGGTCACACGTACCTGGATGAAGAGGAAAAACAATTATCATATTGATCCAAAACTTTTGTGACCCCAAAATGGTTTCAATGGTAGACGTTCAATCCTCCGCTACGTTTTGCAGTGTGGTCCACTTGATAATTGGATCTGACTTATTTTTCGGCTCAAGCGTTACGACTAGCTTGCCGAATGGACGGGCGGTTTGGATGTAAAATATCCCTCCATGATGGGACTCACAAAACTTGTTGACGTCAACACACCAGGGTGGTGTATGGTACACCAGCCGATCTGCTTCCTCCGATTTTCTCGGAAAGCTTTTGGCAGTAAATTCTTGCGCCAGAAACCTAGGTGGGGCCACCATAATGTTTGTAAGAAATCTACCCCATCCATCCTTTTTTTGAGCTCAATTTAGGACTTGGGACCAAAAGTGAGCAAGTTCCAGGACTCGAGTGGGTCACATTAAAGGAAAAGGTGGGTAGGGAAATTCCTACCGTTGAAACCTCCCTGGGTTGACAGTAATGTTTAAATGCCATCCATACCGTTTATAACGTTATTCCTACTGAGATGAACTGAGAAGACAAATATTACCCGATTCAAAACTTCTATGGCCCCACGAATATTTCCATTGTGTACGTTCAATCTTCACGTTTTCGCCCCACTTGAGTATTTGATCCGGCTCATTTTTGGTACCATGTCCTAAAATGAGCTCACAAAACAAATGAGTGGGATGGATTTCTCACAAACATCACGGTGGGCCCCACCTAAGTTTCTAGCGCATGAAACGGTCTAGGCCACAACGTCCCTATAATTTATATGTATATTTATCCATTTTTATTTCTTTTGCTTTTTAATGAATTGATTGTGTTTTCATACATGTCTTCGATACATTTATAAATGTCATGCATTCAATTTAAATATAGTTGCATTAGTTTAGTTAAACATCGCATAACTTGGGACCTTATACAAAGAAAATTTATTATGTGCACCTCTTTTTTTTTGAGATGTTATGATTTAAAAATGTGTATTAAGGTCCTTTTTAATAATCTATGAAGTTTCATTGAAAAATTCAACCATTTTCTCAATGTTTCCCCATGTTTTCTAAAAAGTGCGATAAATTATGCGATACAAACGATATATCCCGTGCAATAACCGATACGTATCTGTATCCCAAGGGTGCGATACTGATATTTCGAACACTGCGTGGCAAATAGGTGAAATCAATGTTTTAAATATCGTTATCGCGTAATGTATTGTGCCGTTGGGATATGGATAAATATCGGATATCGCATGGGATATATCGGTTGTATTGCGTAATGTATCGCTGTTGTTAGGAAAATGGAACATTGGGAAATTGGTCAAAATTTTCAATAAAACTTCATGGATTATTGAAAAAGACATCAATACACACTTAGAAATCAAAACATTACCAAAAAAAAAAAACATAATAGGGGTTTCCTTTGTATGGGATCCTAATATATGCGCTTTTCAACAGAACCGATGCAAGTATATTTAAAGTCTATTCATATAATTTATAAATGTAAGAAGACATGTATGGAAACACAAACAATACATTCAAAAGCAAAAGAAGAATCACTAGATCAGGTTACATACATGTTTAATTTTGTGTTTGGATACAAAGATTGCAACAGATTTGTGAGAAATTGAGAAATTTTGATTTTTCTAAATTTTCCTCAACTTGACCCATCTCCCCTAAATCTCGAAATCGAATTTCAAAATCCATGATTTTTCATGGAAAATATGAAGAATCATGCATTTGTAATTATTTGACACTAGTTTAATGTGATTTACAACAAAAACATGGATCGAAAATTGGAAATGCTTACTGGATAGAATAGGTGGGATATATCGGCACTACCTATGCGTTTTATATCGCACAAGTGGGATACAAGATATATCGGCTGATATCGTCGATATTTAAAACATTGGGTGAAATATCCAAGCTATGCCTATCCATCAAGTGGACCTCATTGTACAGATTTTTTTGCCTAATGATAAAGGCAGCATGATACTATAAATAAGTTGATGGTTTAGAAAACTTTGACTAATTTTTCCACAATTGTAGATTTGTTTAGTTAATTATGGCTCATCTGACTAGCAAACTGACATAATTCTAGGGATAGGGAATCAACATAGTGGTACCCTTCTGATGTATTGCTCGGATATTACGAGTAACACTAGCATATGGGATAAAATGTGAATTAGCTGACTTGTATGTGTCTGTGGGCATTACAAAGCTCTTAAGTAGATAAATTCATCATCATCATCTAAGCCTCACCTCAACTAATTTGGGTTGGTTAAATAATTAAGTAAATGAATAAGATAAAAATAAACAAAATAAACACTTGAGAACAAATAAAATTAGAAAATAATATTATCATATTTTTAACCAAAAAAAAAACCCACCGTTACAAATGATTGAGTGATACAAAGAGGAAAATCATGCATATCATCTCAAGAAATAGTAATTTGTATAAGCATCACTCACTCTCTTTGGCTTTAGGGGTGGCAGTGGGCTGGTCTGGTGTTGGCCCTAGTCCCCTAAGCGTTGGCTCTGACCCTAATTGGGCCAAAAAAGTCTTGGCCCTAGCTCTATGCACATGGCCAGCCAGGTAAGCAAATTTTTTAAATGATCAGAGTTTGAAATAGTTCAGTCTAAGAATTTTTTGGGTCTCTTCCATCTGACGAGTCCTATCTTATAAACAGTTTGGATCATCGAAACATGACTATGATCCAACAAATGTCTTTAAATTATACGTGTGGTGAATCAGAATTGCTCACAAGTGTCTTTAAACCATCCATTGTTTTTGGTATAATGGTGGCCCACTTGACGATTGTACTGGGCCATTCATCCTTGGCCTGGGCCCAGTCTGTCCGGGACACAAGGCCTGGATTTCGAGCATGGTTCCAACCCTCAGGCCAAGTTTAGGGGTCCAAGCCCTGGCCTAGGGATGGATCACTCTGGCCGGGCTGCTCGACAACACTTCACCTCTTTTTGGTTTGACAAAGAGCACATCACAAAAAAGGAAAAAAATAAAGAAGAGAAGATAAAGATGAAAGGATAGCTTTGTCTAGAGTTGGATACTTCACCTGGAGTGTCCAAGACATTGTACTTTTCTATGACTTCACTAGGAGATTGTCTGTACAGATTTGAAGTTTCGTGTTGTGACTATGAGTTTCCAAGTGTCCCCTAGTGTTGGCATGACAAAAACCCAAAAAGTAGAAGTATTAGGTAACACTAGATTGCATCATCTTATATGTAGGCACGCGGGTCTGCTAAGTTCTTACCTTAGCCCAGTCACCTCCTTGATGCTTGCCTTCATGTTTGAAGTGTCTTTGTATATATTTTGTTCTTTCTCATCAGGTTTTTATATAAATTTCTTGCAAATACGTCAGTAGTGTGTTTTTCATGCAGTAGATATAATGACAGCACTGTTTTGAATCTTTTCTTTTTTGAGAAGTGAGATATTCACATTGTTCAAGTTAGCTCTTCTCATTGTGTTTATTTAAACAGGGATGAGGTATTCCAGGTAGAATGGAGCCCCAAGAATGAAACTGTATTGGCTTCCAGTGCTGCTGATAGAAGATTAATAGTTTGGGATCTCAACAGGTAAGGGAGACTGACAAGCATACTACTGTTAAACATGTTTTACTTATTATTTGATGTTTCCATGCTACTTCTACCAATCTTTTATGACCATGGAACTAGTTTAGAACATGAGGAAATTGATTCACATATTGGATGCAAGCACTTCCAGAATCTGGGGTCCATATTTCTAAGTACACGAATGATGCATTTCAAACATTACAGCCCCAAAATAAGCTCCCATTCTTGTATAGCTAGTGGTGGCAGCTCAGCCCATTCACTAGATGGGCCAAGAATTCTGTCTCACACCTGCCCTGTGACCCATTGCCCTGGGTCCGACCCATTCCACTTAGAATTGATCAAGCCCAAGCACATGATCTAACTCATTTAGTTGAAATCTGGTCGGGATCGATTGACCCTACCTGACACGGCACAACCAAACTAATGTATAAGAAGGGAATATGGGGCAAACGGTATGCCCAGCCTGGCCCAGTTAGTGGATACATACACTACATTATCATATCTGCATTTACACTTAATCTTCTATTAGTTTTTTTTAAGGTTTTGTGGTCAGGACTTTGAGCCCATCCTGTTTGTATCTGGTGGGTTGGGCCTGGTAGGGATCAACACAAACGCCACATAATTATTTAAATGTGCCACATTTTCTAGCCTGAGCCCAACCTACACCCAATTTAGCTTCGACCGAATCCCTCTCAATAGCAGGTTAGGCTAGTTGATCCATGAGCTGAACTAACCCATTGCCACCCCAATTCATGAGTTTAGGTGCCCTTTGGAAGAGGACACAAGTGGAAAATGTGTCCTATTTAAATGCCGCCAACTTTAATTCAAGCCCGTCTGCTCGTCCCTGCCCATTAGGGTTTGCAAGGGTAATTTCGTAATATACCATAATAAATCTTCATTTACTTTCCCTCTCTCATCTTCCAACTCCAACCCACACCCCATCTCTCTCTCTCTCTCTCTCATCTACTAACTTCCTCCTATTATCCCATAATGCCAAATCACTTGATTATTGCCGGGATCCACTTCAAATCTGATCCTATTCTCACCTTATAAATACCGACAACTGTACCAAACTACATGGCCTTGTGGCCATTCCAGCAGTGGCCATAAACATCTGTCTCTCTCTCTCTCTCTCTCTCCTCTGGGCTCTCTGACTACTCAGGCCTATGTTCAACAATGCAGGCTGTTAGACAACCCTACTCAACCTATCTAAGGAAAAAAAAAAGGATTGCCTATGACAACACTGTTTCTTCTGCTTCTGTAGCAGCTTCGTGCATGTAAATTGGTTGTTTATCTATAAATCCATTTGAGACATGCAATGGCAATTTTCTTTAGGAAAGATTGAAGGGGTGATTTGTAATACACATGCTAATGCGGCACATGCAAGACTGAGGCCCGTTAACATTCCCTGGTTCAAAATTCAGTATGGTCCTCTCATCAGGCAGGCATATGGGTAAATTGAATATCATCAACCATTGGCCTTTATTTCTAGCAGTCCAATTTTCTAGTACGGGTGTGGGCCAATCAGCAAGGTGGCAGCCTGATTTTTGAGCCAGGTCATATTTATGTGACTCCCCATCTGATTAAAGGCTTACATTTTGCACATCATCCGTAGGCATTTATTCCCCATTCAGTGAACGTCTTAAATCTTGAAGATCTTTGTCAAATTCAAAGAATTCATCATCCAAGAGTGATTTTTGCGCAATTAGGAAACTAACCCCCAAATTCACATTAAATGACTAATTAATTAAATTTGGGTTAATTTCAGTTAATTAGGCCCTAAGTTACTAATATTTCTACCGTCCAATCATGATGGAATTTTGTGTGATGGAAGATTTAGTGAGACTACAAGTTTTGGTGAAGAAAAGGGACCCAATCAATGCACCATGGCCGTCCATCAAGCCATTTTCAATATCGGTCAATCCAGGTGGTAGATCATCAAGAAAATAGTGTATCCTGACTCTATTATTTGAGTCCAACATGATGAATGAATTAGAATTACAAAAAGATCAGCCCTTGATTGTGTTTTGAGAAACCTAAGTAGAATGGGTGGTGTGGATGCCACCACATGTAGACAATAAGGAGCTCACCGTCGTCCACACCACACATTCTACTTGAGTTTCTCAAAACACTAATTTTTTTTTTTTTTTTTAAAAATTCTAATCCGTTCATCATGTCGAACTCGAAGAATAGAGTCGGGATACTCTATTTTCTTAATGATCCACTACTTAGATTGGCCAATCTTGAAAAAGACTTGATGGACGGTCACTGTGTATTGATTGGTTCCATTTTTTTTCCCACCAAAACTCGTAGTCTCACTAGATGTTCTATCACATAAAATTTCATCATGATTGGACGGTGCGAACATATGTAACTTATGGCCTAATTAACTGAAATTAACCCAAATTTAATTAATTAGTAATTTAATGTTAATTTGGGGTTTAGTTTTCTAATTGCGCAAAAATTACTTTTGGATGATGAATTCTCTGAATTTGACAAAGATCTTCAGGATTTAAGACATTCACTAGATGAGGAATAAATGACTATGGATGATGGTTAAGTTCTCTCTCACGATCAAGGTATCCCGTATCGGTATCGGTTGGCGTAACGGTGCCCTCCGATACCGATACAGATACGGGGGTGTAACGGCCCCTAACGGTGCACTTTTTTTTTTTTTGGGTCAAAAAAATAAGAAAAAATATGGATTAAATCAGGAATATTCTAAGCATTCCAAATATACATTCATTTATAAATTGGAACATGTTTATGGTGGTGTAACGGTCCACTCTTTGGTGAGAAGTTGTATCGGACTATCTGATGAATTTATGAACCAGATAACCTGAATTTGACTACAAAATTCAAATATTTAATTTTCTAAATATCTAATTTATATACTTAACAATTTGATATCATTTCTCCCAATAGTTCTTTTAAAAAATGAAATTAAATTCAGGTAGATCGCGTTGCCAATTTGGGGCTGACTTGGAGGACCAATCCATGCCCCAAATCAGCCTCAAATTCATGCAATTTATTGGCATTATCCCACTTGTGAATTGGTGGACATTTATTGGATAGTGAATCATGAAAAAAAAATAAGATTAAAAGGCCCTATTTTAAAAAATAAGCGTCCACAAATTAACAATTAAAACACGAGGAGTTTAAACACGAGGTCAAGGGTTCGAGTATCCATAGGTGGTGAAAGCCCACTATGGAGTGAGTGTGTGTGCGCGCGTGTAATAAAAAAATTAACAATTAAAACTATTCAAACAATTTGATTTTGGCATTTTGAGTTGGTAATTATAGTCCATAATTTAATTGATAACTTTTAAGTTAATACATGTCTCGTGTATAATTTTGTAAGGGCCTGAATTAGGTAGGACTCGGATTGTGAAGTGTAGCACACGAGTGTCAAAGTTTTTTGGACCCCACTCGTGATGAATGTGTTATATCCACACCATCCATCCATTTTGCCAAATAATTTTAGGGCATGAGCCCAAAAATGAGGCAGATCTAAAGCTCAGGTGGACCGCACCATAAGAAACAACAATAATTAAACGACCACCATTAAAAATTTATTGGGGCTACAAAAGTTTTAAATCAAGCTGACATGTGTGTTTTCCCTTCATCCACGTCAGTGTGACCCTATTAACAGGTTAGATGGAAAATAAACATTACAGTGGACCCTAAGAAAATTTTAATGGTGAGCATTCTATAACCACTGTTTCCTATGCTGTGGTTCACCTGAGATTTGGATCTTACTAATTTTTTGAATCATAACCTAAAATGATGTGGCAAAATGGATGGACGATATGGATAAAATACATACATCATGGTGGTGCCCACGTGTACATTTTATTAACTTGTGTGATGTGCTGCGTAACTTGTACACAGTCCATTCATTTGACGTCAGCAAGTCCTGTGGGTCTGATCATGAGGTATGTGTTATATCTAAACCGTCCATTCATTTGAAGAGCTTGTCTTAAGGCTTGACACAAAAAATAATACAGATCTAATTATCAAGTGGACCACACTGCAAAAAGCAGTGGGGGATTGAACGTCTACCATTGAAACCCTTTTTGGGATCACATAAGTTTTGGATCAAATATGAAATTTGTTTTTCCTCTTCATTCAGGTCTTTTTGACCTTATGAACAGATTGGATGGAAAATAAACGTTATGGTGGGGCTACGAATTGTTTAACGGTGAAAATCATTATCTCCGCTGCTATTTTTGGTGTGGTCCAGACGATCTTAGGATATGATTCATTTTTTGGATAATGCTCTAAAATGATATCTAAAAATAGATGAACGGTGTAGATATAATAAATACGTCACTGTGGAGCCCATGTAACTTTGATCTCCTTTGAACCGTTCGTACAACTCGGAGCTCGAGGAGTGTTAGCACTCGTCTTAGCATGACACGTATCTACAGTAGCTATATAGCTGGTGTGTGGTACACTAGCCAATCCCCTTCCGATTTTCTTTTTCCGATACAAAATGAAAAAGAAGGGGAGAGAGGGAAACCGAAAAGAAAAAGAGGGAAAGAAGAGAGAGAGAGAGAGAGAGAGAGAGAGAGAGAGAGAGAGAGAGAGAGAGAGGAGGAGAGAGGAGGAGGAGGAGGAGGAGGGTTGTGGGCCGTGCAGGCCGAGAAGAAGAAGAAGAGGAAGGAGGAGGAGAAGACGAGAAAAAAAAAGGTATGGATCTTTTATTTTCTTTAAAATTATGGGGACAAACGATGCTCAAAGGGAAATATCGTATAACCGGTGTCGGTCGAATTCACCACACGGATGACACAAAATCAAGGGTTAAGGTGTTGATTTGTCAATTGGTTCACTTCTATTATGATCTAAGGGCTGAAATTCGACGCGTACGGTTCATTTATGTTAGATATGCATGAGATAAAATTTCACATCGATCAAATTATGATAACCATAAGATATAGAATCAAGGGTCTAGGTTAAGTGTGTCTTGGTAAATATTTCTGATACAAGTGTTTTACAAAATCTAACGCTTCTACGTGATTCTAGGCATGTTTCTAAGCAATTCTTACAAAAGAATTCTTATCTAAATCATTATGGATAAAGAGTTATTCACAAAATAAGTTAAAATTCTCCTTAATTAAGGGAAAATACACATAACAAGCAACACGTTGAACTTAGGCTAAAACGGTAACATCAAGGGATGTTACAATCTACCCCCTTAAAAACAAACTTCGTCCCCGTAGTTTATTTGAGGTGTGATGTCGAGAAGCTGAGGGTATTTGATGCAGGACATGAAATGTAAATATGATATGCAAGATTTCAGGCTTAGATCATACTAATTCAGAACAATCACATAATAATTTCACATCCCACATAAAAAGCTCAAACATTCAAGTAAAGGGGAATCTACACGGGTCCAGGCCTATACAGGTTAGGACTGGATCAATAAAATTATGGACCAAACGATGCTCAAAGGGAAATAGAATTCAACCACACATGCATAACAATCAGTCCCTAATCCAAGAGATTCCCCAATTTCAATTCAAGGAACCCTAGTGTGAGAAAAGGGGCAAATAAGTTGGGGATAGTGCAATCTGGGGTTAGGGTTATGAAAGCAGGTATGAAAAGGGAAAAATAAGGAGGAAACTGACAGACTGGGATAGTCTAGGTGTAGGGCTTGGTGCACGTGCGGCGTGGCCCGATTGCCGAACCGACCTAGGGCCGTCGGCGTAGGGGAGGACTCCAAAAGAATTCGATCCGAGAAACTAGTGGGCTTCGATGCGAGGATGATGGAGAAGAGTGCAAAACTAGCGGATTCGAAGCGAGGATGATTGTAGAAGGGGGAAAATATGGATGATAGAGAGTAGGGGCGGATGGGGATAGATGTGGCTTCGCACCACGGTAGTTAGCCCTTCCAAAAGGGAGGGCTTTACACCCGCTTAAATTTTTTCACAACTCAGAAACTCAGAGTAGAAAAAAAATTTGCAGGAATTTTTATTAAACTTCAACGAATCAAAAGAACTACAAGGGGTGCCTATTTATAGGAAAACCCTATATCCAAAAATTCGCGCCATGTGTGCAACCTATTACTTGGCGATGAAGTAAACCAAAATAAAAATCGATCAAAGAAATCTAAAACGTTCATGATGTTCTAAATAACATAAATAAGCAAAACCTAAAATATGAACTTAATCCGATTAGCGGGCCCCGATCATGAGATCCCATGATGGGCTTTACTTGACTATGGGGCCTACTTCAAAGAACCAAACTCCGTCTTCTAACTACGAGGCCCTCCCTGGACATTGTCATCGATCCAGATTAACGGTGGGGCGCTCCTCCTTCTGGTGTACGTGCATAGGGGACGGTGTGTGTGCACGTGTGCGCGTGATGTCCCCATCAGTATTTCTCTCTTATATCATCTTCACTCTCCCACGTTGTCGTCTCTTTTCCATGGAACGATCAGAGGACTTTAACTAGGGGAATGGTTTGCAAAATTTTCAATCCTTAAAAGTTTTCCCGTCAACATCTCTTCTTAACAATGTGGTGTATGATAAGAATGTCCAAAAAATGCTTTGCCGTTGGATTTAGCGAGCGAGAGGGTGTCTTAGTAACCATAAGATACCATAAGATATAGAATCAAGGGTCTAGGCTAAGGGTGTCTTAGTAAATATTTCTGATATAAGTGTTTTACAAAATCTAACGCTTCTACGTGATTCTAGGCAAGTTTCTAAGCAATTCTTACAAAAGAACCCTTATCTAAATCATTATGGATAAAGAGTTATTCACAAAATAAGTTAAAATTCTCCTTAATTAAGGAAAAATACACATAACAAGCAACACGCTGAACTTAGGCTAAAACGGTAACATCCGGGATGTTACAATCTACCCCCTTGAAAACAAACTTCGTCCCCGAAGTTTATTTGAGGTGTGATGTCGAGAAGCCGAGGGTATTTCTCTCTCATATTATCTTCACTCTCCCACGTTGCCATCTCTTTTCCATGGAACGATCAGAGGACTTTAACTAGGGGAATGGTTTGCAAAATTTTCAATCCTTAAACTTTTCCCGTCAACATCTCTGCTTAACGACGTGGTGTATGATAAGAATGTCCAAAAAATGCCTTGCCGTTGGATTTAGCGAGCGAGAGAAAATCGTTTATGCTATTCTTGAAATTTAAAGCACGTGCTTGCAATTTATTTCTTGTCTCTAATTATCTTTGATTCATTCTGGTGTCTATCTAAAAATTTAGGGTCATTACAGTCCCCTAACCATGGTGGGCCACTTTATGAAACAATGTATGCTGAAGAAAACTTGGCTGAAGTTTTCTAAGCTGACTTTATGTCTAACATCACAGACCACCTGATGAGTGGGTCAACCTGAATTTTGTGGGAGAACATCTACAAGGTTGGACCCACCTGGTGGACACCTTGGATATATCAACTATCTGCCATGTTGGCGCATTTGGTGGCGTGTACGAGTTACCCTGTCCATTCAAGTGGTTTTGGCAAACTTTTTATGGTTTCGCCTATATAGTAACATCCGTTTCCATGCTGTTTGTTTGTCCTTTTCTTTGCCAGTTTGGATTGGTGGTATCCAGAATGTAGACTTGGAAAATGGAAAGGCTAATGGCATATGTTAGGAAAGCAATGGATAAGGAAATTCGTGGAAAAGAATCATAAAAAAAAGGTTACTTGTTTTAGCAAACATGACTTTCATAGGAAAACAGAACGGTCATTGGTCAAAAGTGAGAAAAGCCTCTAGAAAAAGGTGGAAAACAAGATTATTAGGTTTTTTGGGGGAAAGGGATCCCCACATCCCTACTTTTTTTTTCCTCTCTATGAGGAAAACCATGGAAAAGTAAACTGTTTCCGCAGGTTACTTTATTATTGGAATTGGAGGAAAATGTCATATCTGCATAAAACATTTTCCTTTCCACTTTTTACTTTTCAGTTTTTGCCAATCAAAACGGGCCTTTAAACTTTGGACTGATTTTGGAATGTAAGGGAATTGGCTCCCTTTCGGAAAGATGTTTACTGATGCTTATCCACGATGATTCATTCTATTCTTTTCTATAGGTATCCCTTCTGGCCATGCTGTAATTAAATTGTGTTCCTTCATGCATTCGGTGAAGATCCTGAATCGAGTGGCTTCTTGCATTTATATTTTGCACGGCTTGCTTTATTAGATTTTGTTTGAAGCCTGGGTCTCTATTTTTGTTTTGTCGGATTATGCTTTAGGACTTTATGACTGAAGACGACAGGCAAGCTGCTGAGTTTGGTTTCCATACTTTCCATTAGATACTATTTGCCTCTACTGTCAGGATGACACTGGAAATGAATGTGTGCATAAGTGGAGCTGTTTGATGCATCCCACAATATTCAGATGGAGGTGACCAAACTCTCCCATCTGAGAAATGCACCCGCAAGTGAGAATGGGTTGGACCCGTCATCATTGCATCTCTTTTTGGTAACTGGTTTGCCCATCTGCATCTTTCTTATGTCCAAACTGGCCTATAGATGTTTGTACCATAATTAAGTTTGCTGTGTTCTCTGTGCATGCTTGCGCTGGTTTATATCACAGTATAATTCTCTGATGTGGTACCGATGATTTGCCAACTGAGCACATGCATGATGCCTGATTTGACTCTGATGCCATGATGCCTTCAGGATTGGGGATGAGCAGACAGCAGAAGATGCCGAGGACGGGCCACCTGAGCTTCTATTTGTTCATGGGGGTCACACTGCCAAGATCTCAGAGTTCTCATGGAACCGTAATGAGCCATGGCTCATCTCAAGTGTTGCGGAGGATAACATTCTTCAGGTCTGGCAGATGGCTGAGAGCATTTATCGTGATGATCTTGATGTGGGCACTGAAGGGAGTTAGATTGTCGATAGGACCATTTCATGCCCTTTACTCCATGGTTGGTGGGAGCAAAAGAGTGTCTGGAGTTAAAGGCACTGTTTTGGCCTGTGGGATAGAGTAAGTAGCTGTATGAACTGCATGGCATCCTTAAGAGCTGTGAGTATATATACTCTTGGTTTTAACTCTTCATCATGCACTAGATAAGATCTTCTTTTCTTTTTCCTTTTTTTTTTTTTTTTGGGTGTGTCATGCATAGCACTTGAATCAATTTCAACCTGACACTTTTCTCCTCTAGGACTCACTTCTAAGTGGCCGGGATTGCTTCTAGATGTTTCAAATTGTTCATTCCATCAAATTGGTTTTTCTGGTAGGGAAGTGGGTTTACGTGCATACTGCGACTTCTAAAGAATGCTTTCAAGTTGGAAAGCAGCATAGCAGATTTCATGGAAGAATGCAATACAACTAGCATCATAGGCTTATGGCACAGCTACTTGCTTCTGGATATTTGGGACATTCCATTTATCAATCTGAATTGTTGAAACATTCCAGTTAACTCTTGGCAAGTGAGACAATGAAAGAATCATTCTAATGCAGTGATCCTAACAATCCAGTAAGTAGGATTTGAGAAGTGACGGCGAGGATCGAACATATAAAAATGGGTCTCATCGTATCCAATGCACCCCACCGTGGATTGCTAATCCATTCTAAAGATTCACTTTCTTTTTAAGGCTGCATTTGGTTGCACCAAATATCATGAAATTACATGATATTTCATGATGATCTGGTCTAAATTGGTGCAACCAAACATAGCCTAAAAAGACAACATCATAATCTGCTGCCTGTAAAATCAACGGCCGGCATTGAAGGGGTTGGAATAAGTCTGTTAGTGGGATGTTTGTATCATGGCCTGCCAATAGAGGTGTATAGTGAATGGACAGTTTGGTTGGATGATTGGATCGTCAAGAGTATAATACTTGTTATTTTGCCCCTTTTGCAGCTAAATTTGGATAATCGAATTGCCGATTGCCATCCTTCCTACTCAGGAGGCTTGTTTTCTTTAAGTCCATGTGACCATGTTTTGCTAGACTTATTAGTATACTTGGGCCTTGAGTTAGTAAACATCATGCCTGAGGGTTTATGTTTCCACTGATCCAGATCGCCCTACCAAAACAAATCCTAATCCAAAAATATGCTTTGCCGTTGAGGAGAGTACTGAAAGGTCCACAATTCAATAGAAGAAGATCAAAGACTGGAATTTATATCAACTTTCAATAATCTTAGGGAGATCTTTGTGGATTACTTGGTTATCTTAGTCCGTTGTATTAGGGGATTGGGCTGTGTAGATGCGTGGCCCAAGAATCAGGTTTACAAAATAATCCTAACTTGGCTTAGGTTTTCCAAGCTGTCCTTAAAAATGTGTCTAACATCATAATAGCCCACCTGAAGAATGGATCACAATGATTTTTTTGGGTGTGAACATCTTCCAACGTGGGACTTCCCTGGTGGTGGGCCTGGATATATGGCGTGTTTCTGCCGTGTTTGAACATTGGATGACATTTACTTTAGCAGCCCTATACAGGTGTATTCTAGAAAAATTTCTAAACCGAGTATATGGCTGCAACAAGGTTTAGAAACAAACAAAAATTAAAAAAAAAATCAGAGAACAGCTTTGAGAATAGAGCATGATGGTTGATCCCCAGGATCTATTTGCAGATGTTACGTACATTTAAGTCGAATCTATCTAAGCTAAAATTTTTTGGAGGGTATGAACTCAAGTTTGCTGAGTGAACGGTCCGGTCCACACACCCAATTATCTTCTCTGAAAAATATGGGGAAATACTCCCAAGTCTCCAACCTGCTGAGAATGTCCCAGCAGCTTTGAACCAGGTGGTCACTTCCTAGGCTATCAATGCATTGGGCCAGATGGCTCAACCCAACCCAAAACCTGCAACAAATAAAGAAGAAATTATAGTTTTTTTTTAAAAAAATAAATTAATTAATTTTAATGCATGCAGGTGTTCACATTCTGGTCTAGGTTAGGCAAAACCTTAGGACTTGTTTGGCGACAATCCTGTATGTAGCTTTCTTGACTTAATGACAATAAAAATGTTACCATTTAAAGTTAGGGGTCCTGTATTTCGAAGTAATTGGGTGTAAATGCACATTTTTTGTCAGAGTTTGCCTACGTATAGTTGGAGGTACATGGAATCATTGGAAAATGGCAAGTCACTTTTTCGTGTATTTTGAAATCCCTTTATTTGGCCGTAAATTCAGTGTAATTGGTGCGAAATGCCTTTTCTCGCTCATTCGGAGAGTCATGAGAGTAAACAAAGGTGTTGCTAAGTGCTTAATCTGTTATACACATGACACACTAATGATACTCTAAAATAATCCAATTATTAGCTACATTAAAATTACACAAATATAATGATCAAAACTATTCAAACTTTGGCTATCTAAATCTATAGATTAAAAAATGTTGGCAGGTTGCTTGTTTGTGATTATTACGTTTCTGGCCCACCCGAGGCTCGAAATTTCTTCATTTTAAGGCAAAGTATATATATTTCAATAGGATTATTACAATCATTCCGTCAAATATCACACATACACATTAATTTGGGATGTTAAAGCTAATTTAGTTAATCAAATTCAGGTTCTTGTGAATATATCAAAGAATTCCAATGCATTCATTCAAATTACACTAAATAAAGGTATGCAAACAGAATATTCAACTTTTAATACATTTCATTTGTAGGCTATGAAATACAACTGACTCCATATACGCTTGATTTGAATGTAATTGTGAAATGGATTCCATTTAACTCCATTTAGAAGCTCCCAAATGAGGCTTAAGTTAGTTTGGCAAGTAACTTTTCAAAAGTAACTTAACACCTTAAAGGTAGTTATAATCATCGGTAATTTTTGTTCTTTTTAACTTTTTAACGATTCTACTTATCTCTCCATATAATGGGCAGCCCACATCAAAGGTGGCCCTGCATGATGGATGGCCCACATTGATGTGGGGCCCACATGATGGATGGTCCACATCAAAGGTGGGTTCCACATGATGGTGATAACCCTCATGTGGAAGCGGGCAACCTAGCTTCCACTCCTCTGGGATCTCTCTCGCTTAGCTTATTTTGCACAAATAAGGGGTGACATTGACTTGGCTATGATAATGCATACAGTTTGGAGTCCACACTAGCTAATAAAAGCTTAGAATCTATGACTAGTTAGAAATTGCAGAATTGTTTAAGGGTCGAGGAATTGTAAGAATTCCTAACTTGGATGACTCTTGCAGTTGATCTATAATTAAAGATTCTAAGGGCCCTGGTGATAGTAAAGAAAGGAGTCAGGCACCCTTTTTGGCCTGCACAATGTCTAGCCTTTACTTTATGGGATTTTGAATTTGTAAGGGATTTATCTACGCTCTAGAAATGACTATATCCAACGTTGACTTGTGGAGTTGCTTTGCTTGATGTCAGCTTGACATAACAAAGAAGACAAGAAAAGAAAAGAAGGTAGTAATAAGATGCGGATAATGGTACTCGTGGAATGCAAATGCTAGATTGGAAGAGATGTGAGAGGGAAAAGGGGAGACTAGATATTCTTTGTGATAAAAGAGGATCAGGCGCCTCCAATTCCAACCTTACTCTGGACTTCAGTGGACTTTTTATTCTCTTGGAAATTCTCTCTCTTTGATTTTTTTTTTTTTCCGTAGGATCTCTGAGACGAGCATTCCTCTCACCCTAGGAGCCCTTTGTAACACTTCCCCGCCATATGCCATTGCTTGCAAATGAGGAAAACGACAAAATTTTTATAGATAAGACCGGTGAGAATCAAATTTTCACTGGTGTTGATGTGGCCTGGTTTTACATTTTTGGAGGCCTTTTGGGTGATAAGAGCTTTCCCATGATGAGAAGTGGACTTTTGGCACTAACGAGAATTCTTTTTTCACACTTTAAAGGCAATTATGCCATCTCAGCAGTCCTAGGGTGGGCCAGGGTGTTTGGGGGAAATTGGATTTTTGCTGGCACCCTAGGCCTAATTCGGGTTGTTGGTTGGCATCAGGATGTTGTGGGGATTCTCTTTGTTTGTCCTGTTCGGGTTTGCGAAGCTTCTGAGGGTCGATTGAAGCCCAATTTTGAAGTCCGACTGAATTCTTACAAAGTAGTCTTTCTCATCTTGGGTGGGGTGTTTATAGATGTCCCTCTTTGACAGAGGATTTTTGGCAATTGTGCCTGACTATAGTCACCCATAATTTTCTTTTGCTACTTGATTTTTTTATTTTGGTACTTTGGTTGTAATAGACTTTTCCTATCCCTGAGCTAAATAAACAAAGCTTGTTGTAAACACCCCACCTAGCACAGGAGACTAGACCTAGCCCAATTCTGATCCAATTCCAACCTAGCCCAATTACTAACTAAATGCAAGAATAGACCTAGCCCAATTCTGATCCAATTCCAACCTAGCCCAATTCAGGTCCTTGCTCTTACTCCGGTGGTAGACTCTTTGGAGTTTCAACACCTGGCTGAGGGTTCGAGTACCCATAGGTGGTGAAATCCCACTACGGTGTGAGTGTGTGGTGGTGTATGTGCGTGTGTTTTTTTTTTAAAAACCCTCAAACATAGCCCAATTCTATTCAGTGCTAAACCCAAACTTAGCCCAAGTTTCACCGAAAACCTCCCCGAAACTCAAGCCCACTGCTAAGTTCACTCTTCTATCCAATCCCAAGTCTATACTCAAAACCCAACCCCGAACTCGAGGACTCGAAGCTGTAACTAGATTTGATGGAACACCCGCCACAGAACCAAGCTGTGCCACGTGGCAGGCCACACTGTAAGTGCCGCCCACCAGCTAACACAGCTAGAGATTTTGTAACGAGGGCGTGTTTGGATAGCCAATTCCCGGGCTGTAAATATGTAACGATTGCAATTACCCCTGAAATGATAGGGTAAGTCAGATTTTGCAATTACCCCCATGAGTATTTCAACTGTGGACGTTCAATCCTCACATTTTCAGATATGGCTCAATTTTAGCCTCATGTCATAAAATAAGCTCACAAAACGGATGGATAGGATGGATTTCTCACAAACATCACGGTAGACCCCACCTAAGTTCCCAGCACAGGAACTTCCAGCGAAAGGCTGACCCGGCATGACGGGGTTGGTTGGCTTAAGTAGCTTCTCCTACCCTCAAATCATACATAATATGTCAAAAAACTCATTACGGTTTGTGGGATATGACTGTTTTAAGGTTCTGATGGTCGGAATTGTGAGCCTTCTCTGGTCAATCTTTGCCATGAAAGTGTCTATGACCTGCTTTACATGAAAGCTGCGCGTACAGATGGTTTGGGTATATGTACATACCCACATTCTACTTGTAATATAACTATCATATACCTAAAAATCATGTCAGAATATATGGAGAGAATAATATCAACCATAATATATGAATCTGTATGGGAAGAAAATCACTGATCCATAATATTTCTCAAAAAAAAATCACTGATCCATACCATTCTTGGCATCTGTTTTATACATAACACCCCAAAATATATTATGGCTACAAGTACATACATATACCATGAAATAGGCACCATTTCGTTGAACCAACTGAATATCATCCAAAAAGTATCTAAACATCCTATAGAAACAATTTTATGTGATCCGAAAAATAACATCATGCATCAAAGCCTTCAGAACACCACCCATGAAGTAAGACATACCAAAAAGAAATTCATACGTCAATGACCGTTCACCTGCAAAATTAACAATAAAAAAGATATATTGTTTTCTGTGTGTTCCACCATACATTCTTTAAACAGTTACATGGCATGTGCATGCACAAGCATCTCCAGCCACTCAAGCTTCTGATGCTCGGCCAAATTGAGGAAATTAAAGCTTGTGTTCCAAGGCAACCATAACTTTCTTCACTCGCATCATCTCCCTACCCTCGTCATACGTCATTCCAAGAGAACTCAATGCACGTACGTGCAACATTGTCGATTGAATTGCCAAGAACACATACGGATGACCCATTTTGGGCCTCTTCTTGGAGTTCACCATTCTGTGAATGTTTAAAGTGGATTTTAAAGGGCATGGGTGGTGGGCTCTGAAAGGAATCACGACACCCTCTCTGGCTGTTAAACGACCAACGATGTCCTAGCACGCTATCTGCACAATCATCAGAATCAAGATACACTATCTTCTTGTAAATTAGTAGTGTATCCGAGCTAGTATCTTCATCCATCATTAACAATGTCTCTCTTGGTCCTATTACGTATGGCTGAGTTGCTAGTTTTCTCAAATTTTCCAATGGCTTGATCGTTCTCACTAATATACGCAAGGTCACCATACCTCTCAACCCTTTTTTCGTGGACGTGGTTTGAATATGGATGCAACTTAGAGTATATGCAAATAAATGACGACAATGTCAATCAATTGTATTGAATAAGTTTATTAAGTAAATTAAGTCTCATTAAAAAAAATGAAAGACTAGATATACTTGAATATACGACTCTCGTACCTTTGGAGTGGCAGTGACAACCTTCCCATTCTCATCCCACCCAAAGCGGGAGGCAGTGAGCATCTCACATATTTTCCAAAATAGCTTCTTCAACTTCATTAGTTGATTAGACATATTGCCTATCATTACATACCCAGAAGCTTCTGCATTTCATCCACCAAGGCTTTGTATACATCCCTTTTGAAACTATTATCTTGTTAAATCAACGTGTCGATGAAATATTATCCATCACAATATTTTAGTGGATGATAGACCCTCCTGAAGCAATCTCTTTCCTATTTTGCGTTGCAACTTTCCTTGGAGACTTCCTAGTCTTCTTGGTTGGTGTAAGACTCATAACCTTGTAAGACCGACCGTATGCTTCGTTTTCAATGTCAGTATATTCCTAGTGTGGGAAGCGCGAAAGTGTGAGCCCTCAAGATCTGACGGTCTATACAAGTTTTGGAACGCTCACAAAGCAGAAGATTAATGCTCCAATGGCCCGCCTATCTACTACTGGAGCAGATGGATTTATTTACACCTCTGATCTTACGGTATAGATGACCCTGTATCATAATCTATGGATTAGATCGTCCCAAGGACAAGCCAAAATGGACAAATTACTGTGCACACTATATCTCTCTGAATACTCTCATTATTTCATATGATTGATGTGCTTTACGAGAGAAAAGCTCATCCATTTTTATAGGAAAGGAAAGAGATGGGATGAGACCGGATAATCCGGTCTTCTCCCTATCTTCTATCCAAAATCAAATTCAAAAATGAATTTGAAATCTCAACAGAAAGGAAAAAGCCGGAAGAAGCCTAAACATATGGGACCCATCCATTAGTGATTGCTCACCAGTGGGCCCCACTAGCCTATGTCGAATACCTAGCAAACCGGATTGACGAGATTTGATTGTGATCTTATTTCAGATGCGCAACACCCTAAGACTTATACCCTAACGATTGCGCGGGTGCTACGATTCCAACATTGTGCGGCATGCCTCATTGCGACTCTTATATTAGAAATTATAGTTTTGGCATAATTTGAGGTGGGTCACGCAACGTACTTGGCCCCACTTGCACAAATTCCAAAGTTATCCAATCAATCAATCAATCCATCACTTCTCTCTCTCTCTCTCTCTCTCTCTCTCTCTCTCTCTCTCCATTAGTCAAAGCAACCCATGCCTCCCGTAATGCAATCCATGCCTAACCATCCCTCTCTCATTCTTTCTCTTCCCATTCTACCCCTCCATCTTCCTTTAATTCCTTCCTTATCTTAAAAGTTCTACCATAAAATCCCCCAACTCTCTCTCATTTCTACTATTTTCTTGCACCCGAGTAGAAAGAGATTAAGAGAGAAAACGATTAGAGAGAATTAGGGAGAGATTAAGAGAGAAAGAGAGAAAAGAAAGAAAGATTAGGGAGATGGCTTAAGAGAAAAGAGAGCTTGAGAGAGAATTGGGAGAGATCAAGAGGTTAAGAGAAAGAGAGAAGAGAAAAGAACGATTAGATGATATTAGGGGTGGAGAGGAGCTTGGTGGACCATCCGATCGCTAATCTAAGCCGATCCAACCATTCATCTGTTGTTGTGAGTGCATGGGAGGATCGAAACCCTCCTGTTGTGATTTTTCCATCTTAGTGGGTCCACAAGGGTGGGACCCACCTTGATCATGTACTGAGTGTATGGTGGATCCCAAATGGCCGGATCTCATTCCTTTGCATTCTTCTTTCCATTTTCCTTCCCTTTCTTTTCTTACTTTGATATTGTTGTGGGGCCCACAAGTGGGTCACACTGTTGGAGAGAGTGTCCCCCATGCTATCACAGTGTGGACCACCTTATGTGGCCCACCATGATGTTTATTTTCTATTTAACATGACAATAGGTTTATGCATATTTGGATGGTGGAAAACCTCTCCAAATTTGGTTGATCCTAAGTTCCTTGGCCTATCATGCATTGGCCGATCCAATGGATGGAGTGGATTTCCTAAGTGGGCTCCACCACCTTTTTAAAATACAAGCAATCGAGGGGGAATCAGCAATTGTCGTTGGACGTAATGGCAGCATCAGCTTCCCAAGGCCACTGTGTGGGCTCCACACATGGCCCCACCATGATGTGTATGTTGAATCTACGCCGTCCATTCGTTTTGCCAAATCATTGTGGCCGTTGAGCTCAAAAATGAAACTAATCTACATCTCAGGTAGGTCACACTGAAAGCTGCAAGGGTGCTGGTGAGCCCAAGCGTCAGGGACGCTGCTTGCATGGGCCGTTAGGGAGTGGTTCCGCTCGTGGGATCCAACCCGATGTATATCTTAGATCCACACCATCCATATGTTTTCCAAGATCATTTAAGGTGTTGAACCCAAAAATTAGGCTGATCTAACCATTAAGTTGACCACATTACAGGGAACAGTAGGGCTGTGGGCCACCCACGTCAGCGTCTGCACATGGGGAGTGGCGTCCCACTAGTGGACGCCACCATGATGGATATATTAAATCCTTGCCGTCCACCTGTTTCTCTAGATCGTTTTAGGCCATACGCCGAAAAAATGAGGTAGATCTTAGTCTCGAGTGGGCTGCACCAAGGAAAACAAATTCATGTTGTCGAAACCTTTCAAGGCCCACTGTGGACTCCCTGTTCGTCGAAACCAGTCCAGGTCATGGCCCATTAGACCCCATTCAAGTTGGCGAAGACGGTGGATGGAGTAAATCATACACTTGGGGCCGCCTTGATATTATGTCCAAACACAAAAAAAAACATATAATAAAATTTTAGAGCGCCAGCAGCCGGCTATGCTGCTAGCGCCCATGGGCGGGCGGGCGGACGCCCATTGTGGAGTGGGGCCCACTTGTGGGACACTCCATAATGTATGTACCTTATTTGGACAGATCATTTTAAGTCAAGAGTCCAAAAATTAGGCCGATCCGAATCTCAGGCAGACCGTTCTGAGGGAAACATGGGTAGGGGGTGGTTGCCCCTTTTTCAAGGACCGGGGTCCTACTCGTGGGACCCACCTTGATGTTTATGTGCCATCCACACCGTTGATCCTTTTCTTCAGATCATATTGGGACAGGGGCCCAAAGTTCAAGATGATCCGTATCTTAGGTGGGCTGCACCATAGGGAACTGTGGAGTGGAAACCCATTGGACTTGGAATCCCCAGGATATGGAATCCCTTGGATTTAGGAATTTCTGGATTTGAAATCCCTTGGATTTGGGAATTTCTGGATTTGAAATCCTTCGGATTTGGAGCTCTCTTGGACTTGGAATTCCTGGATTTCTGAAATCCCTTGACTATGTTTGGCACTGAATTCAAATTCCTATGATGTGAAGGTAATATGCATAATATGTTTGCAAGAGTTCGAATTTAATTGTTAAATCAATTTTTAATATTTCTAATTAGTGTGTATATGTAATGTTGACACTATGGTTGTATTAAAACCGTTAAGGCATATACTTTGCCTGAAATGATGAAATCCCAAGACTCAGATAGGCCACAAACATAGGATCACATGACTAACCAATGATTCATAACTGTCGATTACATCGACAATGTTCACACAGTGCAAATCATCCTATTGATGTTGATGATAATTTGATCATTTTGGAATATCATCAGTGGGCCATGTACCCAATAGATTGATAGCCTAGTGGCACGCATGTTACATATGTGGGTGTTCATCCGGGTCATTTCTATTGGACCCTACTACAACATATGTATCTTATCCATGCCTTACATTTAGTTACTAGATTTGTATGTGTAGGCAACATGGAGCCAATGTTAGTCTAACGCGGGCCACACCACATAGACCTCTATATTTCTAGTGGGGCTTGCCATTCGGGTCCCACTCCCTGTATATGTTGTGCCAATTAAGGCCGATTATCATATGATATATCTGATAACTTGCTACTTATAACATGATTATTGTAATGAATATCATGCCCATTTGTATGCCCACACGCATCATTTGTATGCCCGTTATGAAGAACGATTGATTAGAGTTAGAATAAGTGTAAAAATGAAAGTAATTTCTAACTAAATTAGAACGGATGACAAGGGTGATGAATCGACTATCCACAAATTGAGGATTTCTTATAATCGTCGCCATCACTTGAGTAGACGTTGGGAATAATGATATATTGGGGTGATATGGAGTGAGATATTTCTCATCAAAGGAAAGGTCGGAATTATTTAAATTTTCTAATCCTGCCACCATTTATTCCAGCATTTTTATAGTGGGCTTCTTGGTGACGTTTAAGGCCCTTTTCAATTTTTTAAGAATAATTTTCGACGGAGTGCCTTGACTAATATTTGATTTTAAAGTATTTTTCAAATGAAGATACAACCATAGCTGAGGAAGTACCTGATTGTCATCATTCTCTGGTTGAGATCGACATCGACTAACTCATTGGTGTTGGTTGTGGAGTCGAATTAGCGCGGGTGAAGACTTGAGTAGGGGGTTGTGGAGTTGGGCTCAGACGAGCCCCTAAATCAAGGATCCTCTCAGGGGTCAGTGCAGATCTCGGGAGAACAAGTCCTTTCACCATAGATTTTTGGCGCTTCGGTTGTGGAGCTGTCTCGATCGTTGGAGTTGACAGGATGGTAGTGGCATCCAATTTGGTCCTTGGTTGATTGATGTGTTGCTCTTTTCTTTCCTCGTAGCTCCATAGAGGAAAAGAGCTAAGCAATGATGAATTGAGGAGATTTATTAACCTGTCTTTCGTAGTTACTCTTCTACTAATAAGAAAAGGTATCCAACATCTAAGGTTAGTTTGGATAGATAGGAAGATCAAGAGTCAGACTAATTGATTGGAAGGTGGAATGAAGTGAATGGTAAAGGTCAATTTGATCGGCAATCGGCCAAGAGAAAGGAGGTTGATTACAGGTTTTCGAGATGAATGGACAGAGAATGCATTGAATAACCCCGAATTGATGAGCGAGCAAATTTGGACAATACTACTCGATTCCAGCCTTGACATTCTTGGCAGTGTCTATCGTGCCACCATAGGTAGATCCTTGCAAATGAGGTACCTCTCCCAGGCAAAGTGCATCTGAAATGTTACCTGTCTGTCTTCATTATTAAATTGATCGGTGAACCAAGCTGGACTGAATTCTCTATTATGAAAGGGAGTGAAAGACCGAATGCATTTGCTTTTATTGAGAGGAAAGAATAGGGAGTCCATATAGCTAGAAAATGTATGAATCTCCTAAAGGGAATGGATAACGTAGTGACCGTAAGAAGAGTAAACAACATTTGAAAGAATTGAGGAACATACAAGGGAAGTGTGGAAATACTTGTAAATCTATATCTGGAGAAGCCATTACGGCCATCCTCTAAGATACATACCCTTAATGGTAATCTCAAAAATAACTTTATATAGGTGGTTGAGTACAAAGGGTACAGGAGAAAGTTTTCAACCTTGTGCTAATACCTCGGCTAGTAGAACATATTCATTTGTGATATGGAGAGCATTCACACAGAGTAAATGTCGGCATATCCAGAGTAGTAGGAAGACCGAGTGTTCTTCATACACAATCAGGCCTTCATGTTTGTGGTACATTTGCATGTAGTGTAAATAGGCCTTGCTGGCTATATTGATGAAGTGTCATGGTTCTTTCTGAGCGAAGTTGGGGAAGACTGCTTCACCGAAGGGAAGGAGTTGGGTCATTCTTCGTATGAAGTATAGGATGATCATAGTTTAAGAGTTAGTGTAACATAGTGTAACCGGGTATGGTGGGTATGCTTGTGATTGTGCCTTGGATGCTTTGAGATGCGGTCACTAGATTATGATACTAATTGTATGTCCACTCAACCAAGTGAAATTATGACATCGACAACCTGACCATGTCGGAGCTTAATAAAGTAGTTGCACATAGATGTATGAGTTAGATGGTGTAGTAAAAATAAGTAACTATGTGACCTTAAATCTTTTATTATGATAAGTAGAGTGACATTTGTGTGGCCACTCAACCATATGAACTTCTGATAATAGAGTGGCCATAAGACCATGTGGGCATATAAGAATTGTGTGATTACTCAGACTCGTGGACTATGCCGATGGTGTAACTTTTTCTGTATGTGAACTTAGGGCATGTGTCAGATTGATTACGGACCCTACCTTGATGTGAGTATTGCATATTTCAACATTTATCCATTAGGCTAGCTAATTCTAGAATATAATTTCAAAATGACCTAGATCCAATTCCTAAATAAGTTAGATGATATGAAATATTGTTAATTGAACGTATAACTTTCAAACACTTGTAAACCCACTCAATGTATGTATTTTATCTGCACTGTTCAATTGTTTTGCCAACCAAACGTTTCGATCATGGAGCCCACTATCGTGTGCCTTGTACATCTGAACTGTTCTTCCTTGTACTACCTTATTATATGTGAGTTACCTATATTATTTACTTGATGGGACCCACTGTAATGTTTGTGTGTGGACCCATCTACTTGCATGACCACTTGGAAGTAGGACCCATTACGTTGTATGAGATAAACCCGCATTATCCAACCGTGACTAACTCTTATGTGTATATTATATACTAAGTTGTTCAACTTAGGGCTCACTATATCTTATGAAGTTTACCTGTGCCTTTCAAACCATTGTAGAACAACTACAATAATTATTTGTAAATCCAATCTACTAACAACCCATGTGAAGGTGAAGTCCACTACATTATATGAGTTTCGCCAGCACCATCCGTCCTGTGGCTCATTTACTATATGTTATATCTATGCCTTTCATCTCATTACGATTTGGTGCATGTACTTTACGTCATCAACACTCATTAACCATAAGTTCCAGTTAGAGTATAACCATGTGGTCCCAATAGAGGAAAATCATGTCGGGCCAAAGCGGCTAATAGAATATCTATTTTGCGAAGGGTATGGTGTAACTCTGAATACAATTAATGCTCGGGATTATGATAGCTATGGATGATATTAGTGATGTTAGTGATTATGGTTAATAGAAGCATGTGGTTTAATATCTTGATTAATGTTGTTCCACTCCCTAGCATACTAAATTCATCTACTTAACCATGTTAATATTGATCATACTCATGCACCATGGAATGATAGTATGCGCAAGTGTACTTCAATACATTTGTTCATGTGCAAGATATGTCCTCTTCAGTTTAGTCATAAGACCATGGATTAATATAGTTGATAGTGGCATATGATGATTATATGTCATTTTTACTTTAAAGGTTAAGCAGACCCTAAACTCATGGCATTATATGCGTACCACATGCACTTGAACGTATGCCTTATCATGATTGCTTGAATTCATGCATAATCATGATACACATGATAATCGAAATACCACAGTTGTGCCGTATAACATGAGTTGGATCCCGACGACGAAATGTATGTCTATGATGATGACTTGGGTTATCCTTGAAAATGAACGGGACACCGGAAGTGTGGAAATAGTAAGGGATGATGTGCTCCTTGGGTTGAAAGTCCCTAAACCCTGATGTTAGCTAGGGATACCTCACAGTTGGGCCGAGTAGATACATGGGTCATGGATTTGACTCCCACTGACGAGGTCAGGTTGAGAAGAGGTGGTTCCAACCTGCTTAAGGGCTGAGGTGTAAACATGGACCGGTCTGACTCACCGGCGAAGCGCGAATGAGGTCCGCTACTGACATGCCAGGTGGAAGTTCACCGTAGGTCGGGTATGCGAAGTCGATTACTGGTGTATGGTGCATGAGTGTCTACCACGGTGTTTCCCATGATATACAATTGGTGGAAGTCCACTGCAGGGCGGGCATGCGAGGTCGATTACTGGTGTCTGGTGCATGGGTGTCAACCATGGTGCTTCCCGAGATATACAGTTATGATATGACATGACAATATGATGATGATGATGATGTGATTACGGATGCGTATAATACGGTTATGGCTGTGGTATAGGAAAAATAAAAATATGACTTGGTGCTGCTAGCATTGACTCAGATTATTAATGTAATGCATATGCATTGCATTAGCATTGGCATCATACCTTGCGTACTACACGCCTTTCACCATATATGATTGCTTTGTGGCATATTTATCTTACTTGCATGTAGGACACACTGTACACACGTGTGTACTCACTAGGCTTTTTGTTTAAGCTTCCTATTTGCCATTTTTTTTAAGGATTGGAGTAGCTTGGAAGACTTAGCTTTTTCGATGCATTGCATATATTTTTCAATTTGGCAATGTTAGCGTTATGTACCTTTTGAAAAGCATTATACTTGTAACCATCAGGATTTATAATGGAGAGTGTTGCTTGGTATTTTGATCATGGATCTTCATGGTTAGGTATTATTAAAAAATCTTCCTTGTGGTGCGCTGAACTCGGGACTTGGTGTATGGAAGTCAAGTATCGGTTCGGGGCATCACGGAAGCTGTCCGTCCCCAGATTTGGGTCGTGACATGAGGTTTTGTATATGGGCCTCAGTTGAGTGGCCTAGGCTATTGTTATTGTTTGAGCTACATTTACACTACACTTAGTTCCGTTAATCACACTTTGATTTAGTTTGATTATCTTTTTGATTACCAGTTAACACCCGGGTTTTTTGGGAATAAGTCATATACTTGGGTCCCGAAAACCGGGGCGTTACATTAATTCTATTATTTTCATCTTTTGGGGTATTCCTCAGTGTAGTATTCTTGAACAGGTTGGAGAAAGGTGAGCCTTGTATTTCCATTTCTCTTGTTTTTAGTGAAGAAGAAAGTTTTATTGTTACCCCATGAAGTAGGTATATTGCTGAACCACATAAATCCTTGTCTTTTATCTATTGTTTTGGTTTTTCCCTTTTGACTTTTGTTTGACTTTTGTTTGATCATTTTCTTTTGTGTTTGGTCTTGCTTATATTGATCAAGTGTGGGTATTTTCCCACAACAATTGGTATCAAGCCAAAGGTTGAGAAACTTTAGGACAAGTTGGGTGTTGGCATTTTTTTTTTTTTTTTGAAATTTTATTTTAAATGGATGGTTTGAGTTTTAATAGATTTGAGGTGCTGAAGTTTGACACATCCAATTATACATTGTGAAAATTAAAGATGAATGCAGTATTAGTAAAGGAAGGATGTGCAATTGCAGTTCAAGGAAAAGAAAAGAAGCCGGTAGAGATAAAATGTGAGGTATTTGAGGAGAAAAATCAATTAGCCATGGTAGACATTTTTCTTACATTAAATGCTTCATTTTGGTTCAACGTGTCATATCAAAACACTACAAAAGGTTTGTGAGACAAATTGCGAAACCTATATAAAGGAAAATTGATGTCGAACAAGAAATTTATCTAATGTTAATTATACAACTTGAAGATAAATAAAGAGTCTATTAGTGCACTTATTTATGCACTTATTTGTTAATTATGTGAGTCTGTGTGTGAGTTAGTTGAGCTCTTAGAAGATGAATACCGAAGATACAAGAGGAAAAGAAGTATCAAGGAGTGAAAAATAAATAAATTTAGGTGTCTTGGTGATCCCAACCTTAAATCCAAAAAAGCCTAGCTTCTAGATGATCCTAACTTTAATAGGTAAACCTTTTTTGACCATCCCTTAGCTTTAGAGACCCACTTAGAACATGATAAGATAGGCTAGATGAGGTGCAAATGTGCTATAAAATATATAGCCCAAAACAATAGTTTTTAAGTGGTCCTCGATTCTATCGACAGGTTGTCGATGAGACTCAATGGAATTGAAGGACTGCTCGATGCAAATGAAAGAATAATCTAACAACCAAACAAAAAATTCATGAATTTTTTCAATGGGATCGAAGGATAGTTCGATCTTATCGTAGGACATTCGATCCTATCAAATGGCCTTTCGATTATATCAATAGAGTCATTAACTAGCCATTTTATAGCTATTGCAACACAATTTTTATAAAATAGGAATTCGGTTCTTAGGCATTTTTATGAATTTTTTGTGCAGTAAAATACCAAGTGATTCTCCACTCATATCCTCTATCTTAAGCCTCTAAACCAATGAGATCTAAGTCTTCTTGAGAAATTTACTCTAATGAGGATTCCAACCTACATGACTAAGATGAACTCGATGTTTATAATTTTCTAGAGATCAGACTAAGCCTATAGGTATATCATTATCTAAATCCTTTAGAAGACATGTCTAGGTGAATCTCCTTTGAAAATCAACTACCATTAGTTATAAGAGATTTCACCGTCCACTCACCACCCTCATTGGGGTATCATATTTAAGGCGATTGATCGTATGAGTTAAAACATCGACATCAATGATCATGAGAGCAATTGAAGCACATGAGAGCATCGATTAAGCATGATAAGAAAGTGCTACAAATGGGGCTTAATCTGGTAAGTAATTTGTCATTGTAAAGTGCATTCACACTCATTCCTTATGTAAGATTTAGTATAGATTTTGTAAGCCAAACTCAAATAGGTTCGTGTATATGACCTAGGCTTTTCTGTGGGTACGAATTCACTGGACATAGGTGTGTATGTTAGTCTTCATTGGGAGCCTTCAATAGGAATATACTTAGGGCCTTAGATTTGGACCACAATCACAGGACATGGGTGCAAGCATGTTATTCTACGTGAGAGACTCAAGTGGGAGAAAAATGTAGGGCCTTGGAATAGGACCGCTAGTGGTTGTTGGTTAGCCAATAAAAAATCAACTAAAGTCTCTTGCAGGAGCCACTGATACGGGTGGAAATGTATTCCTCCAACACGAGAGTGTACATGCGTTATGTCCTTATGTAGGGTTATAAAGGTTAGCGATGAACCTATTTAAAACTCCTAAGATAATAAATATGAGTACACTTGAGGAGAGTGTGTTCGCCGAGTGTGAGTATGGAAACCGAACCACTATATATAATTGTGTTTGTGATTTTCATTTGATCACAATTATATTCAGGCTTATGTGTTTGATTAGTTAAATGATATGAATGCTTGAATTAAGTTGTATGCTAGGCACTTAACTTATAAGCACACACATGCTATCTCTTATATATTAGTTTCTCATTTTTGTATAATTTGTAGTCTATATGATTGAATCTAGCCTTAGTGTTATATTTGCCTTCTTAGTTTTAATTGATAAATTGTTAAGTAAGCAAAAATTTTAAAGTGATCCGATTCACCCTCTCTTTAGGTCTTAACTGTAATTTTAAGTTCCACTAAACTTTCTCATATGTCGTGATAGACATTCCATGTAATTTCAATTGGTATCAAAGCGGGTTTCTCTTTAAGGACTTAACCATCTAGAGTAATATTATAAAATAAGCTTTTGAATTACGTCTACTTATGAGGGAAAAGTTATGGTTACCTAAAGAAATGAAGACATAAGTATATCTTTTGGCATGGGCAAGCATTTTAGGGATAATAGAGAATTTAAACTTAATAAGAATACGATTCCCTCCGGTTATCCAAAAGTGTTTATCTTTTTCAAGAAGTAGATCGTGACCCTGTAACAACCCGAATTTTTGCCAACCTGGAATTAGACGTCCTTAGGCAATGGATCAATCCTAACACAGGTTTAACTTCTTAAACGCTCAATTAAAGCCTCAAATCCCTTTTCAAACCATTTTCTTCACAAATCCCACCCTTCACTACCTTGTGCTTTCAATTTCTCAAAGCACTTTCGCCCTAGACACTATCTTAAACTAACTAAGTAGTAAAACTTGGATCACTCTATATACAAACTACGAAGGACTAAGTACCACCTCAGACGGAAATCACTTAGGATTAAATCCTTTAGAAATGTGACAAAGTTAACTAAGTGCTAAACTAGATTAGCTACGAAATCCATTTGAATCACTTTAAATACGATCTGCAAGACCCAAAACTTGTGAAATCATTGACGCTAGGTTACCCTGAAATCTAGGATCAATCTCATTACCCGGCTGCTCTCGGGAGCATCTCGAAACTCAGTATCGATCTGGACCGCACATCGGAGTCCGAACAATACGAGGTTAAGGACTTAGACCGCCTTCTTGGGCTTAACAACCATCTCGAAAAGCAAATCCACCGATGTCCCACTACTGTTCGCTTGAGTCAGGAGTGAGAGAGTGTGAAAACACTTGTTTTCTTTAAAAATAAATATCTTGAATAGTAATCTGAGACTCGTCGGTTGCGGATCAGTTTTAAGCAACCAAACCGTCAGAATCTGACCAAATTACACCCTCGGATCAGGAAAAATTTCATACACATTTACATGTACTCGGAATCTCCGATCGAGACCTACTGACCGTCGAACTGAAACTGGTCCGCCACGCGTGATCTGGAATCCCGACCGAAACGAAAACTTAATAGAACGTAGATCCAGCGTTAGTGAGCTTAAGTCCGACCTTTGGCTCAAGGAGGCCCGCCAGAAGTCCTCCGTTGAGCTGAAAAAGTTCCGCTTTGGCTATAACCTAGGTGAACCTTGTCCAGAAGTCTATTTTGGTGAAGTTTTAGACTATATAAGGACCTTAAACCCTCTCCCATTTCAGCCATACGAATTTGGATTTGAGAGAGAGAAAAGAGAGAGAAAGTGTGGGAGATCTGGGAGAAACTCCCTGCTGCTGTTCCCTGCCGCTATTCGGGCTCCACCGCCTGATTCTTATCGCTTTCCCGGCGATTTCGGCGTCGTTTCTAGGTAAGAAACTCTAACCCTAACCTGTTTTAGAGTTGTATAGGTTGTAGGTTATGAAATAGCTAACCTGTTTCATTCTCTAGGTTGCCAAACTCCCGTATACGGAAGCTTAGCGAACCTATCGACTCCGTTACGATTCTACAATAAAAGGTGAGGACTTTAGGTGTATAGGTTACAGTTTTCAACGCTTTCAATGTCAGATAATGGTAGATTTATGATCTGCATGCAATTGCACATGTACAAAGTGCTTTCCGTTTTCTGTTTCGATTAGAATTGTAGAATTTGGAATTTTACATACTCTAGGTATTCGTATAAAATACCGTATATGTATTTTTTTTGGAAATGTGTTTGACATGTTTATTTGTCGTATGGATATACGATATATGGATAAAAGACTTATTTGGCGAAAGGATTCGCTGAAATACATGTTTGCTTATATACACTATGTATGTTGAAAACGCGTATTCTAGAAAATACTGTATACGTATAAATATTGGGAGATGTATTTATCATGATTATTTGTTGTAGTAATATATTATACATGGATAAAATACTCACTTGGCTAAAGGATAGCCCTAATACATGTTTTGCTAACTTACACCATGTATGTTGTAATAGTGTATTCTAAGTGTTTGTGAAAATGATTGAATGAGTATAGAATTCTCATTCGTGCTCGCCATGACTAATTGTCATGGATTCATGATTGTTGTATTGGCAATACCCCTTTGACGAAAGGATTTGCCCTAAATCACGTCACGGCCAATATACACCATATATGCTAAAATGTGTGGCCCAAGTGTTTGTGGAAATGATTGAATGAATATGGAACTTGGATTCCTGCTTGCCATGACTATCCGTCGTGGGTGTACGCTGCGTGTATGATTGGGGCAACTCCCTAGTGAAAGGATTTGGCCTAATGCCTATGTGATCGACATATGTCATGTATGTTGATGTATGTTTGTTTAAGTGTTTCTTGAAATGTCTGAATGAGTAGTAGTTAGCAAATTGTAATGTATAAGGGTGTTGAGATATGATTCTCAACCTCTTTTAATTATGTGTATGATTTCCTTGGATAGTTGTGTGATTAGGAATTGAACATGTACAAACTCATGCTTGTGTTGTGATTCATAACATGCTCAACTGCTTTATGATTTTAACTATGTAATGCATATGTTTAAATTTATATTTATATGTATGATCCGTCATGGGTGATGGGGAGCGAGCAACAGTGTGTGCAATGTACCACAGCGACTCTAAACGGATAATACGGACCTTGATTGTATGAGTTGAATCTTGATCTACTATTGCTTTATCTCCGCACTTGATTGTGTTTGGGGCTATGATTATAGTCCAGACAATCGGTACCAGAATTGCATTCATGGCTGTGATTCATTTGCCACGTGAGATGTGTTCGACGAACTCGAGTCGTACTTCGGTTGACGATAGTGGTTGGCCATGCGAAGTACTTATGCACTTCATGTCGTTCAACTTGTTGTGCGCTCGAGCTAGCCGAGCTCGTCAAGCAACTCGATCTGTCTTATGTATGTTCACCATGTTTGAACGCTACCGCTTGAACCTAGGGTACCAAACTTATCAGTGAAATCCCTTTTAACCATGGTACCTCGATCCGCTAAGACTCATGAGCCGGGCATGGTGGTATAGGACACTGTGGTCGAGCTGTCGGCTTACGCTGGGGCCATGTGCCTCCCCGTAGTGACCATTGAGCAACCCAAACTCGTGAGCCGAATACGGTGGTATGAGACACCGTATTCGAGTAGCATCGATACTACGGCGAGAGCCGAGTATGGTGAGACCATGTACTCGTTGACGGCGACGAGTCCTCATAGTATCTTCGAGTATACTCCAAGGTCTGTGATTGGCGACGAGTCTTTTACAGCAACTAGAGTATGAGTTGAGCCGAGTACGGTGAGACCTATACTCGAGTTGACGGCTAGTGATTGAGCCGAGTACGGTGAGAGCTGTACTCGAGCTGACGGTCAACAATTGAGCCGCATACGGTAAGATCTGTATCCGTGCTGACGGTGACGAGCCCTTTGTGATGTCTTCGCTACGCCTCTCAAACCATAATATCGTATGGGATTAACTAGGACTGACGACCCTAGAATGGATCATGTTTGGGAATGATACAAGGGAGGTACCTTAGTTTTCCAATACTGCTGTTTGAAATGAACTAATAATTACTCGGTAGTCATGCTCATCATCGCACTGCATGTGCCTGGTAGATGTGGAGCCTGAGGGATGGACGCATTCGCGAACGTAAGATGATGTCGCATGAGGGTGGTTTGGCAAGGGCATACATCATGTCATTTCATACTTGCATTAAATAAGAGTAGTTAAAATTGTTTGATTGTACTGCTTTATCATTACTAGACTGCATTGATAACATGTTAACCTATGTTTTATTGTTCCACTGAGTTGATCACTCACTCCCACGATACGGGACGGTATTCCGAACACCCACCAGACTTTGTCTGATTGCAGATGGCGACGCTACTCGAGGCGGGAGCCGGATTTCTATGACGACGAGAATGCTTCCTCGTATATCTTTGTTTTCGGCGGCTTCGTGAGAGCCATGCCTTGATTGTCGGGGCTACAGGGATGTTGACTAGATCACACTACACAACTTGGTATAATTTAAAATCATACTTGTAATTATTTAACCTGGTAACTTTATCACACTCTGGAGACCTACCACAGTTTATATATTTTATCTATCTATCACAGTCTTCCGCTTGCAAATTTAACTGTCTCTGGAGTATGATATGCTGTTTTGGCTTAATCTCATTCATGTTCATTGCACTAATACTGATCACATTCAATCATCATTCATTTTGTTGCATAAGTGATGCGTTGGAACTCGGGAGTTGAGTTTATGCTCGACCCCCGATTTTCAGGGCGTTACAGACCCTCTCTTGTATGCCATGCTTATAGAGATTTTAGGCACCTAAAATTTGAATGTTTAATCTTAAAAAGGTCCAATCTAGCTTAGTCACAAACTAAACTAGTAAATATGTATTGACTGAGAAATTAACACACTAATGGAGAAGCAACCCTAAATGATTGCCAGAAAAGAAGAGAGTTTTCAACAATTCCTAAAATGCCCGATCGTATGAGGGTGTTTTTGAAACCGATTGCTCGATTTAATGAAAAGACAAAGAAAATGCTAATCAAGGTCAATAATAATCAGGATAGAACACATATATTTAAATCATCTACCGAACATAAATATCTAACAAGGAATTCACCTAAAGGATATACATTTACGAAAATCATCCCCCCATCTGAACATAGTCTGGGTCCTAGGAAATTCACACCCAAGTGGGTTGTGAAGAGGGATAGGTAATATTAGAAGGTCTATAAGGGCTTAAGGATAATTCCGAGGAGTTTAGCCTAATTAAGTGAGCCATATAAGTAAATTTAAGTAATATAACATCATTGTTGTGCTTAATAGTTAACTAAAAGGATTTTAGCCTCATTTTTTATAGTTTAACTTTAAAGTTGCTTGATTTTAATATCATATGTTTATTGCTAAACTGTCATTGGTCATTGATATTTGTAATGGTATATTTCTTTCAATGATTATAATAAGTATGCTCCATGTTTTAATGTTATGCGCACCCTATTTCTTTGTTAGTTTGTGCCTATTGGTAAATTTATGATTTATAGATTTTTTCATTTTTTGTGCTTAATTGGTATATCTATGGAATTTTCTCTTTGTTAAATACCGACAAAAAGTAGGAGAAATATCAAGTCTTACCAAAATAAGTTAAATTCTATATGTTGTTATAGGGAATTGGTGGAGTTAGGGTGAGCATTTGAGGGGGAGCAATGCATTAGTTTACATGTATTTGTGTATTTGAGTTGTAAATCATTTGTAAATGACATATAATATTTTTAGTTATTTTAGTTTTTCATTGGTATGGACCACGACAAGGTTTATGTTAGTTTTTTTTAATCACATAATTGAAAAAGGGGAAGATTGTTAATGCATTTATTTATACACCCATTTTTCAATCATATGAGTCCGCGTGTCGCTGAGTTAGTTAAGCCCTTAGAAGCTGAAAATCAAAGACACAAGAAGACAAGACACATTAAGGAGTGAATAATAGGTTAATTAAGGTGCCTTGGTGACAATAACTTTAGATCCAAAATAACCTAGCCTCTAGATGATCTAACCTTAATAGGTAAACTTTGTTTAATTATCCCTTAGACTCAGGAACCCAATTGGAATGATAAGATATGTTAAAACAAGTGCAAATGTGCTATAAAATACATAGCCCTAAATAGCAGCTTTTGAGTGGTCCTCGATCTCATCGACAGGCTATCGATGAGACTCAATGGAATCGAAGGATCACTCGATGTGACCGAAAAAAAGTCCAATAACCAAATAAATAATTCCTGGATTTTCTCGATGGGATTGAAGGATAGTTTAATCCTATTAAAAAGACTTTCAATCCCATCGACAGAGCCGTTAACTAGCCATTTTATAACTGTTGTAACATAATTTCAACAAAAATAGAATTTAGTTCTTAAGTATTTTAATGGGTTTTTAGTGCAATAGAAGCCTAGGTGATTCTTTACTCATATCCCTCATTCTAAGCTTCAAAACTAATGAGATCTAAGTCATCTTCTTAAATTTTATCACTCTAATGAGGATTCTAACCTCCATGATGAAGATGAACTCGATCTTTACCATTTTCAATAGATCAAACCCTAAGTCTATAAGTGTATCATTATTTAAACAAGACCTATCTAGATGAATCCCTTTTGGAAATAAACTATTCATTAGTTGTAGGAGATTTCACCATCCTCCCACCACCTTGGTCACCTCATTGGGGTTTCATATATATGTAAGACGATTGATCATATGAGTTGAGCATCGACATTAACAATTGGGGGAGTAATTGAGAAGCTAATTGAAGCACATGAGAGTATCGATCAAGAATCTCAAAAGACACTACAAAAGGGGCTCAATCTGATAAGTAAGTTATCATTGTAAAATCTATTCACACTTCTTCCTTGTGTAGGATTGAGCGTAGAATTTGTGAATCAAATTTGAATAGGTTTTTGTATAGGACCTAGGCTCTTGTGCAGGGCTGAATTCATCAGACACTCGTATATACATGTTAGTTTCCATGGTGAGCTTCTGACGGGAGTGAAAGCAGGGCCTTGGATTAGGACCGCAATCACCAGACACAAGTGTGTATGTGTTAATCTTTGTGGGAGCCCCAGGTGAGAACAAAAAGTAAGACCTTGGATTAAGACTTCTAGTGGTTGTTGGTTAGTTGATAGAAAACTAACTAAAGTCTCTTTTAGGAGCCATTGACATGGGTCAAAATATGTTCCTTCGACACACGAGTGTACATGCGTTAGGTTCTTGTGTAGGACTGTAAAAGTTAGAGATGAACCCATTGAAAATTTCTAAGATAATGAATACCGATTCACTCGAGGAGAGTGCATCCGCTAGGAGTGGAGTAGGAAAACTGAACACTATACATACTTATGTTTGTGATTGTCATTTGAACACACTTATATTCATGATTATGTGTTTGATTAGTTAAGTGGTAGAATGCTTGAATTGGGTTGTATATTAGACACTTAACTTGTAAGCACGCATAAGCTCACTATCTCTTATAGACTAATTGCTCATTACTAGTCAATTACATTCCTTAGTGTAATCCTTTACTTTTCCTATCAAGTAAATTACATTTCTTACTGTAATTCTTTACTCTTAGCTTGCCATTTATATTTCGTAGTGTAATCCATGATTTTAATCAAGTAGATGATAATATTAGCTATAATTTGAGTGTAGGCTCGCACGCTGGATTCAGTTCTGCATCGAAGAGGTGTTTTGTAGTTGTTCTTGTAACACCCCGTACTTTCCAGTACTCGAGTGTTACCATGTAATCCAATTTAATATAAATACAAGCATAGCTTAAGTGAACGTTCACGTTCATTCTAGCCTAAATCCCATCGTTGAAAACAATCCTCCTCCGTATACCAAGCTATTCATCTGTTGTCATACAGGTTGGACTATCACATCGCTAGAGAGACCTATCTTTAGAATTCCAATTCCATTGATGGGCAAATCTAGCTGACCTTTTTGGGTTTACAATCTTCAACCACGAAATCCACTGTTCACCAAATTTACAATGTCTCATAGGATGATTCATCATAGATTGGATTATTTGGTCTCATATCTAACTCCCAGATCACACCTAAACGTTCTTTAAGATCCCAATGGTTATTGAAAATTTTATGTTGGTCAATCTAATCACTGTATTGTTTGAATGCTCATTAAACCGTCATTTGGTAACTAGAGATTCATGTGGCGTGGACCACTTTGATGCAAAGTGACCCATCCATCTAACCATGGTCTGGATGGTTTAATTTGAGTCACATGTACAACTTTTGAGTGCATTCATATGAACTGTGACACTTTGCCAGTGTGTCAAAGTTTTTCATCTGATAGGACTGTATTAACTAGTGAGTATGATAATGGAATGCGTGATTGGTTATGTGCATGCAATGTAGTTCTTTCCGTATGAAAGCTTTCCATGACAAGGATAGAACTCAAAACCCATGGTTAATGCAAACTTATATTGCAAACGAAAAAGAAAAAAAGAAAAAAGAAAAAATAAATTGCACTTGAATCCATGGAGCATCAGAATCCAACAAATATCAGGTGTTCACATGGAGATTTTTCCCATTTAGAAGTAAGTGCAATACAGTGTTGAGGTCTCTAATGTCTGATGCTTTGTTGTTAAATCTTTGGCTTCCATAATATCATGAAGGAGGATACTCACATGCTCCCGACAACCTAACATATGGTGTTGACATGAAACGCATAAGGTGGTGTGGGATAGGGCTGAAAGTTTGGCAGGGTTCAACCCGACCGACCCGACATTGGGTTGGGCTCGGGCAGGATATATTGGGTCCGATCTCAAGCTTGGGCTATACAAACACCAACTCGATAAAACTTGGGTTGGGCTCGGGTTGAGGTCTCGGGTTGCCCAACCCAACCCGAACCCGATCAATATATAAGTTACTTATAAATTATAATTGAGTGTGGATCGTTTGTGTCGAAGACACACTAGTGATGTCGGGTCTCATTTGTCCACATCATTTCCAAAGACTTAAGCTAACAAAATATACCAGATTTCTCTCTCCCAAATAGATTGGGTGCTATGCTACATGACTTTTAAAGGAGTAGTTGTCCTATATTTTAGCTTATTTTTTTAAAGAAAAAAATGAAGTTTTTTATGATGAATAATCACATATATAATTAATAAAATCATATATACAAAAAATAAATCCTAAATTGAAATATAATAAACTAATGTAATAACAAAAATATTAGCACGTATACAGCCGACCAACCCGACCGAGCCCGCTTGGGTTGGGCTTGGGTTGAGAATTCCCAACCCGAGGTTGGGTTAGGTTGAGGTATAGGAAGCTTGAGTTGGGTTAGGGTTGAGCACCAACCCGACCGACTTTCAGCCCTAGTGTGGTATCCTTCAGGTGAGGCAAATGCATGGTTGTAAATTGAGACTGCATGTTATCTTAAGAAAATGGTTGCTGTACAACTGGACATGACATGGTTTTGCATTTTCTAGCGAATTAATTGCTTTTGCTTATGTGGTGGCAGCGTTGTTGGAGATCTTCACAAAGAATTTAGGGGCTGAATCTCTTTCAACTGTTCGGTGCTCTATAATCAGGTTATACTTCAGGCAATGGTAAGCAATTCAACACCCTTGTTTTTTCAACATAATGTCTTTCATTCACCATTCTTCAGGCTGGGTTAGGACGCAATGCAATCCGCGTCCTGGCGACTGACGCTGGTGCCTGAGTGGCAGCAGTAATATTTAAATTTTGCATGGGCAGGAGGAGGTAGATGCAAAGCTCAAGTGGACCACACCTCAGGAAAGGTGGGAAAGGAACGTCCACTGTTCAAAAATTTTCTGGACCAGATAACTCCTGGATAAAGCTGATATTTGAACTTTCCCATCATCAAATTTCGAGTCACCTCATGGACGGGTTGGATGGAAAATAAACATTATGGTGGGCCCCGGAAACGTTTCAACGGCGGGAGTCATTTTCCCCAATTTCCTGTGATGTGTTCCACTTGAGATTTGGATCTACCTCATATTTGATTTCATGCCCTAAAATGAGCTGGCGAAACATACAGCCGGTGTAGATATAACACATATATCATGGTGGGCCCCACAAAGCCTAGGCTGTAGGAATATTCCTGGAGCGGGGCGCTGCGTGGAATCCGCCTGCTAAACATAAGGTTGAAAAAGAAGAAAACTCGACCGAACGATTTCGTATCTCTCTCTCTCTCTCTCATGGCACCCTCATCTCCGTCTTCTTCGTCGTCTTCGTCCTCCTCATCTTCTTCCCGGTCTTCTCGTCGAAATCGTCGTCGTCGCCGCAGAGACGGAGACTCTCTCAAGATCCGTAAGAAGAACCATACACGATCGAGGAAGAAGCGAAAGCACCATGCCTCTGACGGTAGCGCCTCTTCCTCTACCGAAAGCTTCAGGTCCGTCAATCTAACATTAGCATCTGAAAATTTCTCATAATCATTCTCAATCTACATGCTTTTTTTTTTTTTTTTTTTTTTTAAATTTATTTTTTTCAGGGGTAAATATATCAGCCTTTTCCTTCTAGGGTTAGGGTTTTGGAAGTTTTCATATGGGTTGTAAAACATGCGGATTTTTATATATGTAGTTATTTCCGTAATTGATTAATAGAACCGATTACGTATGGTACAAACCCAATCCCTAAATTTTGTTTACAATTTTGCCCTTGGAAATGTTGGATATTTTCAAGGGCAAACTGCTGGTAGTCTACGACTGGTTATAGCTGGGTCACTTTCTTAGAGATTAGGGTTTCATTTCGTGGGATTACCAAAAAAAATGATCTTTGGGCCAACCACGCCTGCCCACTTAAAAGCCAGGCTCGCTCTGTATCTATCTGGATTGGGTCGGTTGAACGGATAGGGCTTAGGTTGGCCATGGCCTGACCGGACCTGGTCACATATCTGGTTTGAAATGGATAAGGGGTAAGGGTTCGTTCGGCGGCGTGGATTTTATGTCCCGTTGATTTTGCAAATCAGCTTTGAGTTGGGAATACTAAAAAGGCTCTTTTGAGGGATTTCAAGTCCTCCATAATCCATAATCGGCTGATCCGCTTGTCGTCTTGCTAAGTTTTAAGACACTGCTTTTTACAAATTGGTCGGGTTAAGCCAGGTTTGGGTTTGATAAGTTTTTCTTTTTCTTAGGCATGGTAATCTGATTATGGGTCATGGGGAAGGTATTCCATAATGGTAACATGGGGCAGCGAGTGCATTGATGGTGAGGAGAGGAGAGGGAAGTGGAGAAAACCCTTATCCTAATTGATGTGAGAGAGAGATCTGTTTCTCTCACATGAGGACAGCGAGGGCATTGATGTTGAGGAGAGGAAAGTGGAGAAACCCTTACCCTAATCGTAGAGAGAGAGGGAGACCTGTTTCTCTCACATGGGGCAGCGAGGGCATTGATGATGAGGAGAGGGAAGTGGAGAAACCCTTACCCAGAGAGAGATTTTCTTATAAAATGCAGAATTCAAAAAAGAGAGAGAGAAAAGCATAAACAAAAGGAATTTGAGAGAGAGAGAGAGAGAGAGAGAGAGAGAGAGAGAGAGAGAGAGAGAGAGAGATGCTTCTTGTGCAAAATGGCCCAGCTGAAAACCGTTAATGTTATGGTTATGCCCCCATAATGGCTGTTGTTTTAAAGAAAAAATTAAAAATAAAAATCTGAAATAATGAGAGGATTCCAAATATGTATTCTTTTGTGGTTTTGGACATGTTTAATGGGGTAATGGCCCACACTTTGGTAAAGAATGTTGTCTCGGCCTTTTTCATGATTATGTCATTTCCACTTTTTAGAACTAACTATAGGTGTTTCAATTAACTGACGTATCCAAGCGCAACCTACAAGGTTTAAAAGATCACTTATGATACGGCTCTATTGATTGTATTGTAACTGTATTCGCCATCCCAATTACGTGATATGGGGGTGAACTGGTCTGTTACAAGAAAAGGACTGTATTGGCACCGATACAAGGCTGATACAGTTATAAAGGTTTCCTTTCAAATTCCTTTTCCAAATTTCCCTCGTTTGGTGACTTCTTTCTTTGCTTCAACTATGGAGAGAGCTTAGAAACTCATTTCAAACTAGATGTATGCCTATTTGTGGATCAATACAAAAGATTTGAGTGGGATTCAACAAATTGAAGAGTAATGTGCCAGTATGGATAAAATCGGACGAAGGGATAAATATCACCTTTTTTTTTTTTTTTTCTTTTTGTTGTATTTTAATGCAGTGGGCCCTAATCCTCCAAATTATGCTTGATTTGTTTCAATTAGGGCTTATTTAGTTGACTTTCAAATTTCAATGGGTCAACCCAATAAAAAAAACATTCTTATCAATGAATGGGTTTGATTCACCATTGAGTACATGTAAAACACCAAAAAGACATTCTGGTTTCGTACCTATTTTCCTGTTTATATGATTTTTTTTCTTCATTTTTTTGGGCAAAAAAAGGGGTTGATACATGCCCATATTGTCTTACATGGGTCTAATACGGTCCAATATGCCCCTTACTGTAACCTTTCAGAAAAAAAGAAGAAGAAGAAAAAAGACAGGGATCCGTGTGTGTGTGTGTGTGTTAAATATATATATATTTTTTAAAGATTTTTTTGTCCACTAATCAACCAACAAAAAATATATGCCTGTTGGAGTGCTTAAGTGCCATAGTGATACATATAAAGGCTACCTGTTACACAGCTTGGACATGTGGTTCAGAACAGGATATCTATTTCCTTTTGTACTGTCAAAGGTCAATATATTGGCTTGGAGCTCTCAACTCTTGGCACCATGAGAATGTGCTCCAGGAAGTTCTTTTCTATGCTTTCTGCATGACCGTTGTTGATCCATGTGTCAAAGGGTTAGCCCCCATTTTTTAATTTTTTTTAAAACCATGGAAGAAATAGAAACTCTCGGGTTAGCTGCATTCTTGATATTGTATGCTGGTTTTGTGATTTACAGCACTAGTGAGAGCTCTTCTGACAGTGAATATGAGGTGTCTAATCATCCAAGGAAGCGCAAACAGCATGAAAGGTCAAAGAAGGTGGAGGCTGTTTTCTGAATTTAACCCTCTTTCACTGCTTCGCATTATCTTTCTGTTTTGATTTACTTCTGTCTTCTTCTTTAGATCAAGGAAAAAGATAGAGGCAAGGCTCACCACCACAAACGTCAGAAGCACAAACTTAAAGAGGTAGACCACTATCCTGTCTATACCTTTTCTTTTCAGAGTTTGGAGCATGTTAAACATTCTGCAATGAGCCTTCTTTGTGGCAAGGAACTATTGTTCGATTTTTATGCCCAAATATCAGTTTAGAGGAAACAAATTACATTCAACAGCAAGATAGATACTGTAAGAAAGTTCTTTGACCTATGAAGAACTGATTGCCAGAACTCAACAATGTACATTAGATTGGCTTGGTCAAATGTCAATGTTATAGTCATCTCCCAGCATGAGCTACATCTTGTGGCACTAATAGCCGTTATTGCTTCTGAGGGAAGCATGTTTCGAAATCCAATGCATGGATACCCACAGAGGACTATACCATTGGACATGTTGCCACCAAGAGAAAATTGATAGCAGTTCTAGAAATAACAAACCTAATACAACGGGATATTGCTAAACCATTTTCCTACAACTGTCCTTTGAAGTATCTTGTACTAGTGTCAGCATCATGTCATTTAGATGTCATTACCCTAAGCATTTCTTTGCATGATTTTAAGTATCTGTTGCCATATGGCTGTATTGGCACACCAAAGGGCTGTATCAGCCAATACATCTGTACAATCTGATACCACCATAATGGGCCCTTTTCACTTTTTTATTAATCCAACTTTTCTCTATTTTTTCACTTCTCTTAATTTCAATCATAGAGGAGGTTTAAAAGCTTATTTTATACTAGATATAGGCCTATTTTATTTTTTATTTTATCAAACTCCAGATTTGAGTGATATTTGATGATCTGAAGCATCATGAACCATGTACAGAAAAATTAGGAGGGAAAAACTATCACTTTTTTCTTTTTTATTTTAATCTTCTTCTTGTTGAATGTCAATATAATGAGCTGTAAATTTTCAAATAATGATTTATTTGTGTTTGATTAGGGTTATTTAGTTGACTTACGGCAGGTCAGGCCAGCAGAAAACATTTTATCAAAGAATGGTCTGTATCACTGTTTTATATTTTTCCTATTTTCCTGATAATTTTTCAAAAATTTTAGGCCCCCATCTAAAAAATCATCCTATACGAGCCTGTATCGTCTAATTCGGTCCAATATGCCCTGTATCACATCATTTTTGGGCCTGGTCGATTCACCAACCAATACCAATGATCAAAACCCTGTTTCTGAGTACCCAAGATTTTATTTGGTTGGAAATGAGTTTCGTTAACATCTGAGGTGCTTATGTTACTTGCTGCCTGTTTTGGGATTGGCTCTTTGACATTGGAGCTGGGGTCTGTAACCTGGTAACTGGTCGCTGGATTGGCTGGCTCGCTGATGTTTCTGGATCGGGCTTCTCTTGGCTATGGGAGCCATATATAGAAGGGGCAGACTGAGAGGAGTAGCAGCCCTGTTCAGCTTTCCAAGGTTTGTTGGCACAACTTAGTTCAGTAACACCAGCTTATCCTACCCACAGCCATATGACTTACGGCCCACCTTTCATTGTCCATCCATTTCAGTTCTTGGGGCGCGACAAAGAAGACGGTGTTCGCCGCAGTGCTGTATCTGGTAAAAAGGTTAGTAAGAACTTTGTCAACTAGGCTTATGATCATAACATCACTGAAGATAGCATGGAATGAATGCCAGTATTTGGTCTTTTCTTTTCCTTTTTAGATTCAATTGAAGCTTGATAAATCAAAGGAGGATAAGTTGGCAGAAAACAACCGGAACGAATTGCTGAAGTTCTTGAACGCTAGTTATGATTGATTTGTGTGGATGGTTGCGTTTCTCATTTGGACGGGATCTTGGCTGTTTCAGTTGTTGGAGATGTTGTAACAGTCCATGAAGTCAAGCCAGCTGCTGCAGATGATGCTTAGGCATTATGCCTTAGAAACTGCAGAACTTTTCTCTTTGATTTTGATTTGGAACTAATTGTCATCTGCGTATTCACACATCTTGTATTCCATCGGTGATGAATGATTCTGCAGAATGCATTTGTGATTTTCAATGTTTGTGAATTTAGGTATGTTGTTTTACGATCAAATGGGTAATGGACCTGTATCTCACATTTGATAAGTGGGCATTAAAAAAAGCATCATTAGTTCATTACCATTGCACATGAGATTTGTTTATGGTGATCAGGACTGTTGATTTGGTGCTATAGTGCAGGGTCCATGCAACTGTCACCCAGACATCCTTGAAATTTCTGGTGAATTACAAACAGCTTGCTATGTTCTTCAAATTCTGTTGTGCATGATGTGTTTAAGCTATCCACCTGCTGCTTTTTTTAGTAGACGGTTCTCGTCTGTCTTGCGCAAGGTCGTACAACCGAGTGATCACACATCTTTCTGGCTGCCATTTTTATCAACCATCATTAGTTCTGGGGACCAAGATTTTCATCTTCTGTTCCATGGGTTCTGCGTGGTCAGGCTTTCTTTATCCAGCTGAGCCCTTGATATCATGAGATTGCAGTTGTATTGCTAATATCCTGTTCTGTTTCTCTATGGTCCACTCCTAGCAGACCAAGGTTGTAGCAAGCATGATTTTCATTCTTGTGGTATTATTTGGTGGGCCTTCTTAATACGAATGATTTTCATTATGGGCGAGGTATTTAATCTCCTCGACCCTAGTCTCTACTAGTGGGGCCTCTGGTTTGGTGGTCAGACCATTGATACAATGTCCAAAAGTCTCCCAGATTGGAATGGCAAAGCCTTCCAAGCAGGGTCTTTTCCCATTGGATTGGAAGCCTTTACCCCTCCATTTGCAGGCCACTGATCGAAGAGCTAGGCTGTCTGATTGCGGAGACTTTTTGGGGCGTGGTCTATCCATTATTCGGGTGATTGGATCAAACGTCTAGATACTGAAAGGCTCACCTCTCCGAACTAGGTCTGGAATCATCCTCAGGGATTGCGCTAAGGACGTATTCTCAGCCCCAAGAACCAGCCATGCTATGCTGTTCATCCGTTTTGATGGTAGGCGTTTCCATCTCCAATGTTTCCTGTTGTGTGGCCCGCTTGATTTTTGGATCTGCCTCATTTTTGGGCTCACGTCCTAAAATGAGTTTGGTGGAACTGGCAGACGGAGTGGATGTTACACGGACATTGAGATCTTGGGGTTACAGGAACTCCCTGTAACAGTGGGTACGGGAGACTTGCTTTTGATTGTTGTCTTGGCCACTAATATAGCCCTTTTGGACGCCGATAGGACAGTTGTACCGTCTGATTAGTGCCATTTCACAAGGGAGCATATCCATGATGGGACCGCTAGATATACTGCTCTGATTACTGGTCCCACGTGTGTATGACCGAGGTGAGGGCAGGACAATTTGCTGTGAGGATTTTGTTTAGGCTCGCATGTCCCCCAAACACAGCAAACAGAGACTGCAACAAATCTTTTTGTGGGGCCCACCATATGTGGCATCGGGTAACATCTACTCCGTTCATCGTTTGCCCCAGCTCATTTAGGGACATGACGAAAAAGCAAAGGCGATGCCAATGTTAGTGTGGGCCCCACCATGATGTATGTCAAACATCAATACCATCAGTCAGATGCACCATTCTATAGTGGGCCTAGGGCTTATAAATCAAGTCAATCTGTGACTTTTGTGGGCCACACCACATACAAAAGTTGAGAGGGGTTACTCTCTATTAAAACATTCATAATCATTTTTTGGGCCCACCGAGATGCGTTTCACAAATCCAGCCTATCCATTATGTGTGTCCCACTTGGATGAGCGGTCAGACCAAGTTTCAGACGCATCCAAATTTCAGGTGGGCCCCACCAAGTGCTTTTATATGTTTTAGGCATGTCTTCACATGATTTTAGATGGCACGGCCCACCTGAGTTCCGTATATGGCTGATTTTTGGGATATCCCATAATTTAAAGGGGACCCATCAAATGCACGGTGTTGATGTTTGACATACATCATTGTGGGGCCCACATAGCTCGACCTCATGGGGAGTTCCCATGAGCTTTGCTATCAACCGTCGAATCAAGTAGACGGTCTGGATGAAGGTGCTCTTGTGTGCGAGTTTGAGAGAGCAACTTTTCGTCTATGGCACGCCTCTTCTCCCTGTTATCTAAATATCCAATTGACGAGGCAGGCGGAAGCCTTTTGTAGGAAGTTCTTGTGCTGGGATGCTAGGTTGGTCCCATGGAGATGTTAGTGATAAATCCACACTGTTCATCCATTTTGAGAGGTCATTTTAGGACATGCGAGCAAAAGTGAGGTGTATCCTTTAGAGTAAACCAAGCAGATAAGTGCATATATATTAAAGGTCAAATCATTATCTGCCTATACGTAGATGATATGTTAATATTTGGACCAAATGAGGACTGTGTGAAAGAAACTAAAAAGTTTCTAAGTCACATGAAGGATAGGTAAAGCCGATATAATATTAGGTATTAAGATTTATAATCTTAATGATGGAATAGCCTTAACACAATCTCATTACCTAGAGAAAGTGTTAAAGAAGTTTAATCATTATGATAGTAAATCGGTTTCAACCCCATTTGATCCAAGTATTAAATTGGTTAAAAATACTGGTAGAAGTAAAGCACAACAAGAATATGCGAGTGTTATTGGGAGTTTAATGTATGCAATGAATTGCATTAGACCTGATATAGCATTCACAAGTAGGAATGCTAAGTAGGTATACCAGTAATCCAGACAAGTACACTTGGAATGCGATTTCGAGAGTTTTAAAGTATCTAAGAGGAACCATAGACTATGGACTGCATTATAAATCATATCCCGCTGTACTTGAAGGGTTTAGCGATGCAAGCTGGAATGCAGATAGCATAGAATAAAAATCTACAAGTGGCTGGATATTCACTCTTGGAGGAGGAGCAATATCATGGGCATCTAAGAAACAAACGTGCATATCTCACTCTACAATGGAAAGTGAGTTTATTGCACTTGGTGCTGCTTGTAAAGAAGGTAAATGGCTAAGATACCACCGTTGGAAAGAAACCTACTCCGCCATATCTATCTTTTGTGATAGTCAGGCTACTCTTTGTCGTGCTATGAGTAAGACTTATAATGGTAAGTCTAGAAATGTAGGTCTAAGACATAACTTTGTTAAAGGATTGCTCATAGATGGAGTAATCACAGTGGAATATGTTAAATCCATCCTAAACTTAGCAGATCCTTTGACAAAAGGTTTATCAAGAGATCAGATAAGAAGAACCACTAAAGGAATGGGACTAAGATCCATAAAGATGTAACTTTCACTCTTGATGGCAACCCTACCTATGTTTTGAAATAAAGGCTAGGTTCAAAGGGACAAACAAGTCAAGTATGTGACTGAAATATACACTAGAAAAAGAAAATTTGAGTCTCATTCCTAAAAGTCTAGTGTTTGGTTTCTGCATTTCATAAGAGGCTGAGTACTAACTCTTAATAGATCTATAAGCAGACTTTGCTGAGATGAAGCAGAATTATCTTTGATAGATCTACCTATATGAGTAGAGAAGTGAGGCCGCTTTTGAAGAGATTGGGATCGTCTCAGAATACTCATGAAATAAGGATACGCACAAGGCCATAAATGTGCGAACTTAAAGATCTCCGATTATATATGAATAGATGTGTGTTATGTGTCCAGGTGAGTCATATAAGGTCCTTAATTCAAGACTATGGGTCACTAAGTACGACATAACTTTGATACATATACACTAAAGTAAAGGTTCAAATCCAAAAGATACCTTCACTTATGCACCTATTTATCTTGATATGCCATTCGCAGAATCTGATTTTATTTTGAAATTGAGGGGGATTGTTGTGTTTTTTAAAAAAAAAAAATAAATTTCAAAAATAAAAGTTATTTTTAGAAAGTAAATAAATATATTAATTATTTAAACTTCCCATAAATAGTGTGTATGGCCGGTAAGAGAAGGGGTTTTTGCTTATGCAACCAGGTTTCTCGACGACGGTCTGGCTTTCCGTCATACACCAGCGCTTTGGCGCTTTATTAGGCGCACTTAGCACTTCGCAAGGAGCAATAAGAGCCTTAGTCTTTTTGCATGTTCAAATTTTTGGGCCATGGTACGATGATTTATTACTTTTTTTTTATTAATTGAGAGTAATTGTGACATGATTGTACATGTGTGACACTTATGCCATGTGTCGCTTATGTGGATAGCTTTGTCAATGGGTACGTAAATAATCGCCATTGACAAAGAGTCATGTCCTTTCATGGAAGACAATTATTTGCTGTGAATGGGTATGGATTTCTTGAAGAGGCACTTTTGCACCTCTTCAGGATGAAATCTATAACCTTTCAATTGATATAAATCCTGAATTCTATAATCCAGAAAATATACTTAAAAATCATTAAGATTATATCATCTTCTGTGCAATTACTCTCGATCTAATCTCTTATTGAGTTTTTTCTGAACGTCTTAAGGCATATCAGTGTCAAAACTAGAGATCTGTTCAACACTTAAATGTGTAAATTTTCGTGTTGAAAATCGGATTGAGTGTTCATTGTATCTTGAAGACAATTTGCAGACTTCCTTCATTTGCACTTCATTGGAAATTTTAAAAGGACAAAGACAAATCATGTCTTGATAAATTGATTATTCAAGTCAAGCCTTGAACCCGATAGATCTGATCGTTTCGTTATCGTTTTCTTCTATCCTCCGTTGTGTATTGTTTTTCTAACATCCAAAACTGAAGTGGTCCGTACAAGAGGAAATAATATATACATAGTGACCACCGTTTGCAATATTAGTATAGTCACGGAGTTTCATATTTGGTAATGTTTTTAGTGCTTTCACATCGTCCTAGTGGGAATGATGTTCTAAACGGTTTGGATGGCATATAGATATCAAGGTAGATCCCAGGGAGGTTTTAAGTGGGTTAAAAATGTGAGGATTGAACTTCCACGGTTTAAATATTCGTGGTGCAGCAGAAGTTTTGAATCCGGCTAATATTTGTGTTCTCAGTTCATCCCAGTACAAATGACATTATGAACGGTATGAATGGCATGTAAACATCACTTTCGAACCCAGTAAGGTTTCAACGGTAGGAATTTTCCTACCCATATCTTCCTTTAGTGTGTCGCACTTGAATCTTGGATCATGTTCAATTTTTCTCTGAAGTATTAGAATGATCTTACAAAACGAATGGATGTGGTGGATTTCTCAAAAACATGATGGTTGGCCCTACCTAGGTTTTTAGCACACCAACTAAGACTTTGCATGAAATCCGCTATATCACGTGAATGGTCCAGATTTTGTTGATTAGAGGTGTACACGAGTTAAACGGGGTCGAGCTTGGCACAGCTCGACTCGGCTCGGCCACTAGCTGACCCCAGCTTGAACTTGGCTTGGCTTGGTTTAGTCAGCAGCTCGGGCCAATTCGAGCAAGATCGAGCCTCTGTGGCATTTCCTCAAATACATGGAGTGAACCTTCAATTTCTCACTGAATGTAAAACAACAGTATCAGTTTACAGGTATTTCATCAAACACTTGGTATGCAACATAAAAATCAAGATGCAAACGGTATTTGTTTCATATCCATACCTTCCTTACCACCACCCGACACTTCGTTGAGTAATTTCATCAAACACTTGCTGAGCAACATCAATATAAAAATAACTGAGTCACCAAACTAGTTCGATCCGAGTTGGGGTTCGAACCAAGTCGAGTCAAGCTCAAGCAAGTTCGAACTTGGCTCGAAATTTTTCGAGCTAAAAAAATCAGCTCAACTTGGCTTGAACTCAGTTTTGAACTGAGATGAATCAAGATTTTTCCAGTCGAGTCGAGCGAGCTAACTGAGCTTAACTCGGTTCGTGTGCAGCTCTAGTGGTGATGGTCCCATCCATAATGTTCCATGTCGTGTGGCCTACTTGAGTTTTGGATTGACCTTTTTTGAAATAGTATCGTGACATGCGCTCACAGAAATGATGAGATCACACGTACAAATCACGGTGGACCCCAAAGTTTTTTTAAATTTAAATTTTATTTTTAATTTTATTTATTGTCGAACGCTCTCACCTGAAGCAAATTCGTCTCTTCTGCGCACTGTCATATATAGCTTAATACTCTTCATGATGTGTGAAGCGGATTAGGTGCGCTGTGGGTTCCACCGCGATGTATGTGTTTCATCCCTACTCTCCATCAGTTTTGTCAGCTCATTTTCAGACATGTGCCCAAAAAATAAGGTAGACCAAAAGTTCAAGTGGACTATACCACATGAAACAGTGGGGATCCGTGATATTTGTGTTTTCCCTTCATCCAGGTCCGTGTGACCTTATCAACAGGTTTGATGGCAAATAAACATTACGGTGGACGCTAGGAATATTTCAACGGTTGGTTTCCCTATCCCCACTGTTTCCTGTGGTGTGGTCCACTTGAACTTCTGATCTACTTCATTATCTGTCTCATGCCCTAAAATAATCTGGCAAAAAAGATAGACAGCATGGATAATAAAAAAATACATTACAGTGGACCCACATCGCCCAACACTCGGTGGGATCACCACCCAATCCGCTCCCAATATGGATATTGATGGTCCGACCGCCCTATTTACAGCCTCATTAGCCACAGAAAACTACCCATTCCCCACTGATGTATCCCACTATAAAAGACCAATCACTACTGTATCATGATATGGGATTCAAGGATTCTTTATTTGCAGCCGCTAACCATTCCCCAGGTGGGTCCCACATCCAACGTTCCCATCCATCCAAATATCCAACCTCTCCACTAATTCAATAAGCCACTCGAACAGCAACGGTCCAAATTCAACACAGGTAGCCCACATTTCTAATCTATGGCCTGTCCATCAATCGCCTCATAAACAACTAACAAAATCTCCTTCTCGGGATATTTTCAAAATTCAAGATTATTCTCAGAACCTTATCCGGAAAATCTTGCCAAAAATAAAATTTTAATTAGTTAAAACTTAAAGTAATTTCCCTATAAAATTACGAGTTAAAAACTGCTTTCATCAAAGTGCATGAATGTTCGAAACAATGTAAGAATTCAAATCCAACGTCTCATTGCATACTTCAGACAGAGTCGTTCAGTGCATCGCGTTTCTTGTTACCAATAAAACAACAAAACAAGGAAATGAAAACAACATGAAATAAGAAATCCAAACAAGCAGCAATCTAAAACAGAATCATCCAGACAAGAGATTTGTAATGGCCAGAGCATTGCTGCATAGCTTCTGGAATTCTTCATTCTGAGCTGTGAGTGGTGATTGATAGCCGGGCTGGTCTTTGAATTCTTCCTCACAAGACTCCGAGTCTGCCATTGCAGCTGTCACCCACGTGTTCACATCACTGTAACCCTTCGAATCAAGGGCTGAGATTGAATCCTCGACCTGGTCAATCGCATCAAGAAAGTTCTCAGTGCAATCACTCAGGCATTGCTGGATGAACGGGTCGGTGGCGACCTTGCTCTGATCTTCAATAACTTTCTCCATGTTCAACGCGCTAGCATAAGCTAGCTTGAGTGCGATGATGGCCAGACTGGGAAGGTCTGCTGTACTGCTGGCAGGATCTGAGGTGAGAGATGAGACGCAGAGATCGTTGTATAATGTCTGCTTGCAAGTGTTTTGTATCAATTCAGTGTCACCGAATGTGGGTCCCACGAAGGAGAAGGTAAGAGATAGTAGAAGGAAGAAGTGCAAGTGGGCCATTTCTAACTTGATGAAAGGTGGAGATTTGAGATGTGGGTGGTGAGTGTTTGGAGAGGGTGATATTCTTATAGAGGAGATTTTGTTGAGGGTGGTTTTTTGGGTATTCTATTCTTGAATAAAAGCAAGTTGGAAAGATGATGTTGTTGTGAGTTGTTTAAATGGGCAAATGAAGGGTGGAGATTGGTTGTTGGTATTGAAGGGCTAGGATTCGTTGAAAGTCTGGAATATGGTGTTGTAGGAACCTTTTTGTGTCTGCTGTTGTTAGATATATGGATGGTCCCATGAGAATAGTCGGGGTGTTAAACGCAAGACTCTGTCTTGGAAGAATACTGAACTGGGGTGCTGCCACGTGGTGTGGTTGGTTAAGACCAGAATCATCTACAGCACCTGTTTTACGCAGATCGTTTCTTATATATGTAAATCCAATCCGTATATTAGGTGATAACGGTTATTTGAACTGTATGCACAAAAGATCAGCTCCATAGAAAACTCCAGTCGGCCACACTAATGGGAGAATGTAAAATGAATTCTAAAACCTTTAAATTTATGGGGTGTGGCCCACCTATAGTTTTTCATCAGGATGAATTTTACACGAATGGTTTTGATAAAAGATACACAACATAGTAGCCCCACGGACAAACCTATGGTTGGAGTCCCATCCACATCGTACCTAGGTGTAGCCCATTTGATCTGTGGATGTGGCGGATTTTTTCTACCAAGATCTAGAATTGAGGATAGAATCTGATGGACCGAATGGATTTTTTATATACAACATTTCCTTGCAGAGATGGGTGATTTATTGTAGAGGATGGCCAGGTTATCCAATGGCCTTTTGGGCCAGTAGGTATTGGGTTTTAATGTCAAATGGAGATAGGTTTTTGAAAATTTAGATAGGGCCTAGTCCTGATGTAAACACCTGAAAATCACATCTCTGCAATATTATCTTTTGGGAACGGTGGCATGCGATTCGAATGCATGTTAATTTCCAAATGTTCCAGCTGCATGGGCCCCACCATCATGTATGAGTGAAATCCAACCTGTTCATTGAATGTGCTTAAATTGTAGGCCTATATACTGACGCAGGGGTGGACATGATGAGGTCGATCACCATCTTCATCAAGGATGGCTATTCTAAATCCATGGAGCTTCTGGACTCCCTCATAGAAAATTTTCCAATTCACGGTAGATGAAAATATAAATAATTTATAATAAGTTGATTGATGATAAAAATAATAATAAAATAAAATTACAATTCTTTAAATAATGAAGTCAAACGTATGACTAAGTTTTAGACTTATTCATATATCAAGTCATTTGACTATTGGTTCTCAAGAACGGACAATCATCTCATCTCAAAAGTGACATTTATCTTTAGGAACCACTGTTTTAGTAGAATATAAATGGCAACGGAAGCCTAACCCTACCTTATTAGACAGATTGAGCCATGCATTATCAATCGTAGGCCTTAGATTGTCAGATCCACCATTCGTTGGATCTACAACATCCAACTTATAGAATTGCCACCTGGCCATCACAATCAAACCATCAGAACATCAATTCAACCATGGATCTTCATCTACACAAACCCTAGGACCCTTAGCCCCATTGGTAGGAATTTTCACCGTTAAATCAATTGATCCTACCATTGAATTAAACAAATCAACCGGATGTCAAAATTGAGAATTAGATGTCCGCTTGGAGCAACCCACTCTAATGTAAAGTAACCTTAATATTTAGACATGTAGCTAAAGGACGCATGGAGCCATGATAAAAAGGATAAATAAATAATAATGTATAGGTAACAATAATAATGATAATAATATATAGTTAGATATCTGATGATATAAAAAGTATAATATGGATGGTGTTAATAACCTAACCCACAACATAATGTGTACACACACATATATAATAATAATAATAATAATAATAATAATAATGGGTCCTTACTCTTGCTCGGGTGGTAGACTCTCGGGAATTTCAACTCCCGGTCAAGGGTTCGAGTACCATAAGTGGTGAAATTCCACTAGCGTGAGTGTGTGGGGTGTGTGTGCGTGTGTAATAATAATAATAATAATAATAATTAAAATTAATATATTATTTGAATAGAAATATAGGATGGTGTGATTAAGTATACAAAAGATCCCTTATGGCATTTTGATCGTTGATGGTTGAATTGGAACTAATCTAACCGTTGGATTGACACAATCAACAATAAAAATCCTTAATCAGTTTGTATGGTCCACCTGAACTTTGGGTCTGACTGATCTTCATTCAGAGGCCCTTAGTAGGACCTATAAACCGAATGGACGGTGGGGATCTCACGTAAGCATCATGCTGGATCCCACCTTTTGTCGTGAGTGCACTGGAGAGGCGTGCACTTGATGTACACTGGACAGGGATGCTCGGTCAAAGCTGCTTCACCCGAAAATTTCAAAAAAAAGAGAGGATTCTCTCTCTCTGTTGCTCCCGCCCGCACCTGACAAATCGACCGAACCCATCTGTTTTGATCGGTGGCCCACCAATTGCAATCACGTATCCGGACCGTCCATATTGTGGGCAGCGTGACTATGTCTCCCATATGCATTCATGCAACCACACGTGCACACAATCCTTGGTGCAAACGGGTCCCACAAGCACACCACGTTTCCGAAAACGGAAACTGTTCTCCTTGCCACAGTGGCAATCCGCGTGAGGGGAAATCCTCCAATCCCGATCATTCGTCTAGGAAAATCTCAGCCATCTATCTTGCATAGGTTTTCCATACGAAACCGCGGCCGGTTTCGGTTTTTACCCACCGTATTTGGAGGAGGTTTCTACAAAACCTCATCTGGACCGTTGCTATTGATCCGACGGATTAAAGGTGTTAGGACGATGCTATTAGAGGGAGAAGATCAGCCCTCGACGCTGGCTTCTCTTATCCTTGCGGCCGCACTCGAGAAAGCGGCCATTTCTCCCAAGCTCAAACCCACCATGAAAACCTCCTTGGAGCCTCACTCCAACCTTTCTCCGAGCTCCTCTGAGCCTATACACACCACCTACAACAATCAGCTCGAAGAATTACCCACCGATTCGTGATCCGCCATTGAAGTGGGTTTTCTTCCCCGTCGAACTTGCACCATTGCTGGAGCTTCACTCCAACCAAGCATACCGTAACAAGAGTTATATGGTGCTCAGGAAGATACACCGATTGATACGGAGGCACCCAGGAATTGTATAGTAAGCCTACCTTCTTTCGTGGGTTTTCTCATTCCTTCGAGTTTCAATTCAAAAACCTCTCTTCTCCTCTCATCTTCCTCTCTACTAACCATGCTTGTCGGTGGGTTTGTTGCTTTACTCATCGGAAATATGCAGAATTTTCTCCAATCCCTTGGACGTGTTGGAATTGCAATCCAAAACCCTGCATTTACTGTGACTGTTCATCTTCCAATGTATAGCAGGAGTTCCCATGTAGCTGTTTTGGAAGATGAAACTGCGTATGTATTTTTCTATGAATAGTTAATGTTGGAAGCTCCTAGTAGGGGCAGTCTTGTCATTTCACCTAAACATTCAAATGCCTATAAATTGGCATCCTGTGTATCCGGTTGTAGCAAGTTAAACAAAGTCAGCAAGCTTGTAAGCAACATACAGTAAAATTACAAAGTTTCTTCTTCTCCTCTACGAGTCCAGTGAGCTCAAACCCAAGGCTTTGTAAAGCCAAGATAAACTCCGGCTAATATAGCCAACAAACTGGTATCAGAGCACAGGTTCTTCTCCTACAGGGAGTTTTCCAGCAGTTTTTCCAGTGAACTACAGATTTTTCTGAAAAAAATCTGTTTAAGAAAAGTTGGTTTTTGTTACCTGGTTGGAGTTGTCAGCAGTTTTTTCAAAAAAAATCAGATTGCAAAAAATTCAGATTGCAGAGCCTAGTTGTTTTTCCGGAAGAAGTTTCCAGCAGTTTTTTTTAGCCAAGTACAGATTTTTTTTCTGAAGAAAAAAAACTCTGTTCAAAAATCAGACTGCAAAGCCAAGTCGCAGAGCCTAGTACAGTTTGGAGAAGTTTTCATTTTTCCAGCCAAATAAAAAAAACATCTGTTTGCAAAGCACAAGTCTCTTTTTTTTGCTGCTTGAAGTTGCCAGCAATTTTTCCCAGCGAAAAGAAAGTTTCTGTTTAAAAAATCGGATTTCAGCAGTTTTGCTTTTTCAGCCAAAAAATCTGTTAAAAAAAATTCATATTTCAGCAGTTTTTCAGCCAAATCTGTTTCTAAAAATTCTGTTTAAAAAAAATCAGATTGTAGAATTTTTTTTTTCAGCTAAAAAGTCTTTAAAAAAAAAAAAAAAAAAAAACCACTAGATCTTCTATTCCATCCTTTTTCCCTTCATTAAAAAAAAAAAAAACCTGTTATTCCTTCCTTAAAAAATAAAAAGGATGGCCAGTTCAATCCAGCCACAGGTTCCTACGTTGTCTAAGGACAACTATGAAAAGTGGTGCATCCAAATGAAAGCTTTGTTCGGGTCACAAGAATTATGGGAGATCGTCACTGATGGGTATGTAGAACCCACTATGGAGGAAGAAGCCGCCTTCACCAACGAAGAAAAGACATTCTAAAAATCAAAGGAAGAAAGATAACAAGGCGTTGTTCCTCCTCTATCAAGGGTTGGATGAATCAACCTTTGAAAAGATTGCCAAGCAACATCAAGCAAGCAAGCTTGGGATACTCTCGCACCATCTTCAAGGGTGTTGATCGAGTGACGCTGGTTCGCCTTCAAACACTAAGAGCCGAGTTTGAAGCAAACAAGACATGAAGGAAGGTGAGAGTATCTCGACTACTTCTCACGTCTAATTGTTATTATTAACAATTTAAAAGAAATGGTGAAAAAGTTGAAGACATACGTGTCATTGAAAAGGCATCGCGATCTCTCACAACCAAGTTTGAGCATGTGGTTGTGGCGATCGAAGAATCAAAGGATCTTGAAAACTCGTCCATTGAAGAATTGATGGGATCGTTGCAAGTGCATGAGCAACGAATGCAAAAGAATGCTGGTTCAACACTTGAACATGCCTTAGAGTCTAAGTTGACTCTAAATGAACAAAAGAATGGCCATACACAACGAGGCGGCCGTGGCACTAGCAATCGTGCAAGAGGCAGAGGGCGTGGATATCATCCAAGCCATCAACAAAATCAACAAAAGTTTACCGCTGTGGAAGAGGAAATGGTAGAGGCCGATTCACACGTGGTCGTGGAAACACAAAGAATGTTCAATGCCACAATTGCAAGAAATTCGGTCATTATGCCTCTGAGTGTTGGAGCAAAGTGGATCAAGATGAACGATCCAACTATGCTGAAGCATCACACCATGAACAAGAAGTCTCCACACTCCTCCTCGCACAAGAAAAGGCATGTGAACAGCCAGATGTGTGGTATCTTGACACGGGTGCAAGCAACCACATGAGTGGTAACAAAGAACTGTTCGTGGAACTCACAGAAGGAGTTCGTGGCGACGTGAGTTTTGGCGACTCATCAAAGGTACCCGTGATTGGCAAAGGAAAAATTAAAATCTATCAGAAGAATGGTGAGCCAAATTATATCTCTAATGTGTATTACGTACCAAATATGAAAAATAACATCCTCAATATCGTGCCAACTCCTTGAGAAGGGGTATGTCATACACATGGAAAATCATTCTCTCTATAAGAGATGCTCACAGGAGACTTGTGGCTCAAGTCCAAATGGCGAAGAATCGCATGTTTCCGCTCCATATCAACACAAAGGCTGAGAAGTGTTTTTATGGACTCGTGAAGAATGATTCATGGAGATGGCATCTTCGTTTTGGGCATCTCCATTTCAAAGTGGTCTTAAACTCTTATCCTCATCAAGCATGGTGCCAAGCTGCTTAGGCTATGAAGCTCCGAACATGTGTGTGAGGCGTGCACACTCGGCAAGCAACAAAGGAACTCCTTCCCAAGTGGAGTGTCCAGAAGAGCAAAGGAACCACTTCGGTTGGTTCACACCGATATTTGCGGACCACTTGAAACACTCCTCTCTTGGAGGTAATAAATATTTTATTACCTTCATTGATGATTTCAATGAGAAGACTTTGGGTGTATTGCATCAAAGAAAATCTTCCGCTTTCACTATCTTTAAAATGTTCAAAGCTCATGTTGAAGTTGAAAGTGGTTACAAAATTAAAGTACTAAGATCTGACAGAGGTGGAGAGTACACCTCAAATGCATTTCGAGATTTTTGCAGGGAATATGGCATTAAGCAACAACATACTGCAGCCTTACACGCCACAATGTAATGGAATTGCGGAACGGAAGAACGCACCATCCTCGACATGACGAGGACCATGTGAAGGAAAAAGGCCTACCAAAGAGCTTCTGGGCAGAGGCAGTTGCATGTACTGCCTACCTGCTCAATCGGTGTCCAACCAAGAGCGTCAGAAACATGACACCACAAGAGGCATGGAGTGGCTACAAACCGAGCGTGGCGCACCTAAGGATCTTTGGGTGTGTCGCCTACGCTCAAGTTCCATAAGCAAGAAGAAGGAAGCTTGATGATCGTGGTGAAAATGCATCTTCATCGGCACACAGGAAGCATCTAAAGCCTACAAGCTCACAATCCACTAACCAATAAAGTAGTGGTGAGTAGAGATGTGGTCTTTAGTGAGGAAGAAGCTTGGAAATGGAATAATGAAGATCGACCAAAGATATTCTAGTCGAAAAGAAGAACATGAAGAAAGGCATGACCGTCAAGAGCAAACGCCCGCAACACCTTCTTCTACCGCATCATCGCACACGAAGTCCAGAGTACAGGTCCATCACTCCCGAAAGCACTCCAAGTCAAAATTCACCACTCATCCTCACCCATGGCACCCATAAAAATGAAAAGCTTAAGCGACTCGAAGAGGTCAATCTTTTTCACTCGATGCAGATCATGAGCCTCGACATTTCAGAGGCCATAAAAGAAGAATGTTGGAGAATTACTATGAAAGAAGAAATTCATGCCATTGAGAAAATGACACATGGGAGCTGACTACGCTTCCTAATGGCCAAAAACTATTGGCATCAAATGGGTGTACAAGATCAAGCGAAACGCTGATGGCGAGATCGATCGCTATAAGGCAAGGCTCGAGCAAAGGGCTATAAACGAAGTATGGGGTGGACTATGAAGAAGTCTTCGCTCCGTTGCTCGCCTTGACACCGTAAGGATGATTATCTCCCTTCAGCCCCATCACAGTTGGATGATCTATCAATTGTATGTGAAATCGCATTTCGAATGGAATTCTGGAAGAAGAGGTCTATGTTGACCAACCTGAAGGCTTTGTTATGCAAGGGGAGGAACACAAGGTGTATCGACTGAAGAAAGCCCTCTATGGGTTGAAGCAAGCTCCACGTGCTTGGAATGCACGCATCGACAAGTATCTTCAAGAGAACGGCTTCGCTCAATGTCCATATGAGCATGCAGTTTACATCAAGAAGAATGCTCATGGCGATATACTTATAGCATGCCTATATGTTGATGATTTTTGTTACAGTGAAAAAATGATCGATCAATGTTTGATGAATTCAAGAAGGCTATGTTTAAGGAGTTCGAGATGACCGACGGAGGTCTCATGTCATTTTTTCAGGCATTGAAGTGAAGCAACAACATGGTGGCATCTATATATCTCAAGAAGTATGCCAAAGAATTGCTTGAAAAGTTCAAGATGGCCAATTGCAATGCCGTAAACACCGTAGCAACGGGCTTAAAACTGACAAAGGACGGAGAAGGAAGAAGCATTGATTCAACTATGTTCAAGAGTCTGATTGGAAGCCTAAGGTACCTCACAATCACAAGGCCGGATATCGTCTACAGTGTTGGGCTTCTAAGTAGGTACATGGAAGCACCAAAAGAATCACATTGGTTAGTCGCAAAAAGAATCCTTCGGTACGTCAAAGGAACTATGGAATTCGGTCTTTTCTATCCATACAATGATGAAGCAATGCTATATGGATACTCAGATAGTGATTGGGGAGGTAACCAAGATGAAAGAAAAAGCACTACTGGCTATGTATTCTATCTCGGAATGACTGCTTTCACATGGAATTCGAAGAAGCAGAGTGTGGTCGCCTGGCGTCACATGTGAAGTAGTTGGCAAAGATCGTCCAATGTTTGTGAAGGAATTTGGTTGAGAAACCTACTAAAGGAGTCAAGCATCCGCAGAAGGATCTACAAATCATTTATGTGGATAACAAGTTCCAATCGAACTAGCTACAAAATCCAAGCAAAGATGAAAGAAGCAAACACATTGATACCCGTTATCATTTTCTCGAGAGATCATGTGAAGCAGAAAACGATAAAATTAGAGTATTGTCATACTACGGAACAGGTGGCGATATTTTCACGAAGGCATTACCGACAGATGCATTCAAACGACTAAGAACGATGCTCGGAATGAAGCCGGTTTTGGTTTGAAGGGGAGTGTTGGAATTGCAATCCAAAACCCTACATTTACTGTGACTGTTCATCTTCCAATGTATAGTAGGAGTTCCCATGTAGCTGTTTTGGAAGATGAAACTGCGTATGTATTTTTCTATGAATAGTTAATGTTGGAAGCTCCTAATAGGGGCAGTCTTGTCATTTCACCTAAACATTCAAATGCCTATAAATTGGCATCCTGTGTATCCGGTTGTAGCAAGTTAAACAAAGTCAGCAAGCTTGTAAGCAACATACAGTAAAATTACAAAGTTTCTTCTTCTCCTCTACGAGTCCAGTGAGCTCAAACCCAAGGCTTTGTAAAGCCAAGATAAACTCCGGCTAATATAGCCAACAGGACGGAGGTACAAAAGTTATTTCCCAAGAATTTCATTTTGTTGAGCTCCCCTCCCCTCTGTTGTGTTACACCAAACACCAAACCATGCGTTCTTTTGAAAATCCTCTACTTTTCATCGTGAATGGTAAGTCCTACATCAGACCGTTCTATTGTTAATTATAGCTATGCCAAGCCCACATGCACTCCTCCATGCAGCCCCACATGCCAACCTGCATGATGTGTGACATTGTAGATGTTTCATCAGATGGGTCATGCTGTGTAGTTTACCTGGCCCCAAACCAAAAGTTAAGCAGTCGACTCATCAAGTGGGCCACATATGTATGAATGAAAACTGCATGACTTTTCTGACCACCACACGTTGAACGGTCTTGAATTTGTAATTCAATAGTATGAACTTTTCTTTGGTTTTATTTTATTATCATTTCCTTTTCATTTGGACATTTGTATTTACTACTTTCACTCATTTGTTTCTCAAGGAGGCTAGAAATTCAACTAAGGCGTCATGATGTAGAACGGTGGATGAAGCATCGGCGGTTTCCTTTGTATATCAAAATTTGGGTTTCTGAAATTCATGCAATTTTTCTTCTCAAGGTTTCCCCATTGTATATTTTGCAATAATTCAATCTATAAGAATTGTTTGGTTTGTCATGAATATCAACGTTAGAGATGTAAAACTTCAATATTTTACTCTATATTATCTTTTTCTTTCTTTTTTGTTCCATTTTGTCTATATGATGTCATTCATTTTTGGTATTAACCAATTTTGAGGTCATGTAGGCAAGTAAGACTATCTGAAATTTTTAACAGGGTCGCATATCATGGTGTAAATGAAGAAGCGCTAATGGAGAATTTACCAGAGGATCTACAGAAAGACATACGCCACCACCTCTTTAAATTTCTCAAGAAAGTGAGCATTTGAAACTTCTTGCTTTCATTATCCTCATAGTGTTGGGATTCTAAGGCTTCATAAAGATATTCTAAAGGGTTTTAGGGTTATCAAAGGGTGTAGCAAGGGTGAGATTCGAGGTTGTTCGAATCGGGTAAGTCCTCTCTCTTGTAATTTTCTTTTCATAGTTGATTTTTGTCATTTTGTGCCGTGGTTTTTCTCCGCAAGGGTTTTCCACGTTAAATCTGTGTATTCTCTTGTATGTGCTTGGTACCATTGAATTGCTATCCTAGATTTAGATCTGTGTGATTCCGCAGCGCAAATCCCCAACACATAGCAATAAAAGAGATGTTGTTCTCAAAGTTCCACCAAGTTTTCATGCGACCACATGTGGATGGGGCATCCAGTCCATGCATTATGTAGGTGTTAAGGCGTAGATGACCTTGTTTAAAGATTGTGTGCATCCATTCACCATGTAACCCCCACGTTTTTTAAAACAACAAATGATCTAAAAGAAATTGTTAATGGTCCACATTCGTTGCATATATCCTGCAAAACTGCTGAGTGGCCAGCCTAACTTTTGAGCCAGTTCATCTACATAGAGGATTCCACTTGATGCATGGGAAGATTCTGTTTAGAGGTACATATGAACTTACCAAAACTCTGTGTTTCTACTTCTGTAGCTCCATACCGAAGTACCAACAAAGAATCATACACTGCCATCTCTTTAAATTTTTCAAGAAAGGGAACTTTAGAGCATGCTGTTGCGGATCTGTTGGTTTTGCATGGTTTGTCCTTCTTGATGACTGGAATAACTAAATCCTTGTTTTCTTAATGTAGCCTGTCTTTGTAAAAGCAAGATGTTTCAGTGCATGGGCATATCACATCCATTTTTTTCTCGACATGTTTTAGTAGTTGCTCTCCCTCTAGATTCAGGTCCTACCTACACCTTGCTTCTTACAAACAACCAACAGTGCTTATTGAAAAAAGGAATCAAATTTAAACTTTGACCACCTATACCTAGAAGTATGTAGTCATGGAAGCAATTTTTTCGATATGGATTTTTTTCTTTTCTCATCATGGATAATTTCACCCTGCTCAACCGTAAAAGACAAATGAAGTGGAAGAAAGATTAGTGACTAAACCTTGTCTACAATTGTTCATATCACAAATACCACATAAACATTGAACATAGATGCTTGCAGTTGGGTGGGAGTATGGTGTCAAGGGCATGTAAGCTAATCCAGGTACTTGGCCATTTTTGTATCTACTTGTACATGGTAGATCGTGGTAGAGTTTTGTAGAGATCTCTTGAGGTCGAGCTTAGGCTTGGGTTGACCCTCAACCTGACCGAACCTGCCCGAGTTGCACCCCTGTAATATGATGGCTCTGTTTAGTAAAACATTGCCATATCATATATTAACCCCAACTATGAAATAATTCGAGTTACTGACGCATCATTGATGTCATGTATAATGAAAACTGCCCATTGGCCCATAATAGGTCCATAACTTATTACCATTCACATGGATGTGACACTGCCCGGTCATAGTTTAAACAGCCTGATAGCAACGTCCAAGATAAAGGAGCAGTATGACAAGTGATCATGAGATTTCCCCATTTTGGCTTTTGCAAATCCAACTTCACTTAATAACGAGGTATTCCATCATGGTAACTGTTACAATATGGGCTGTAATGGGCGTTAGAACTTTTTTTTGTTTTCATAAAAAAAAATAAAATAGTAATAATAAAAAAGTTTCAACTCCATACCAGACTGTCCCATGCAAATTTTTTTTTTTTTTCCATGAGGCATAATTGTTACCACAATTACCATTGTGTACGGCCATTACTACCATAACATAACGGAATACCTTGCCTAATAATAATCTGATTTTTGAGCCATAGCATTTAAAGCTTGCTTACTGTGGTTTGGTGATGATAATTGATCCATGGGTCCAATCAAGCTTTTTTGGGTGTGCAAATTATGAACCATCTTCTTCATCAATGCTTGTACGATTCCTTCACACTACCACTTTTTGCCACAATGTCTTTTGATTTGGAACATGGTTCTACAAACTTACTACTAAGTATATTGTGTTTAAGCCATGGATTTAAGTAGTGGGTTTGGAGTGTGACTTACCTGGAGATCGAAACCGGTACTTGGCCCCATATAAGTGTGGGGACTCATTTCATTTGGACCGAAATCGATATAACTCGGACATTTACTGAGTTGCATTGGATGATTTTTCAAACCATATTTAATCATGGTTTAAGTGGCTCCTGTGATAAAGTCTTGTTATGTATTATTCGATGACAAACAATGCATTGGACATAACATCATGAATTTTCCTAATTTTGTGCCTTATTAGAAAGACAAACTCGCATTGTATCACAAGGGCCCACTGAATGAGATCACAAATAAATGCACACCCGTGACGAGGCATATCATTCTTATCTGTATATGGGTGCTCCCAACTCGCTATTCTCTTTGAGTTTTATGCCTCCATTTATCCTTTCTGCTCATTGCTTGTAAGATATCCATGACTGAGGTTCATGTGCATGAGAGTTCACAATATCCTAGCATGCTCGTTTCTGGCCTAAACCATGAATATGGAAACAAAACAAGTTAAATGAGATTGGATATGTTCTTGTACAAGTCATGTATCACAAAATCAGAATGTGCAGCTGTTTGGTGGCATTTTTCCAATCCCTCCTACTTGTTCAAAGAACCTAAAACCATATTGATTTGCAGGTGCGTATTTTCACAGAAATGGAGGATCCCATCTTAGATGCTATCTATGAAAGATTGAAGCAAAAACTGTATATACAAGGAAGAAAGGTACTGTATCAAGGAGCTCCAATTGACAAGATGGTTTTCATTGTCCGAGGAAAAATGGAGAGTGTTAGGGATGGAAATCCAACCCCCTTATCAGAAGGTGACGTTTGTGTGCAGGAGCTACTCACATGGTGTCTTGAGCATTCTTCAGTGAGCAGAAGTATGTGTTCAATGCTCATCTTATTCATTCTTTTATTACACAGCTTAAGGTAGAGTAGATCTTTAAATTTAAAACTAATTCTAACTCCAACTCCGAATTAGTGATCCAAAAGTTTTTGGAGACTTGGCAAGTGTTTGTGATTCATTAATTAGCATATGAGATATATGATGCTCGATCGAGCGAAACTGCAATATTTGTTCTACCCAATACTGGTACATGTGGGGCCCACCTTCAGTTACGTAACTGATTGACCAATGGACTATCCCAATATCTATCCTATCGATGATCCTAGTCGTCTGATGGGAATGGAAAATTACCACAAAGGTCCATTTTGATAGGGCTCAATCCAGCAGTTAGGATTGCCCAAATCGGGAAGGTTTTGAGGTATGGAAAATCATGGGGTCCACCATATCAATGATTGGATCATGGTCAGACCCCATTGATGCAGTTCACTTAGCCAAGGAAATGCTCAATTGAGTGTTGTATATTTCCTCTAAATGTATGGCCCCCTTGCTTGTAACCAATTCATTGTTCATTTTGGTTGGTGGAAAATAGGTAACCAAATGTTGAAATGCTTGTTAAGTAGGCCTTTGCCAAGATATTTATAGTTTTAAATAGTGGTTTCAGTGTGCAGCTTGTTGGAAACTGCAACCATACCTACTTCCCCATTTTATTGTTTGGGACTGCTTCGGTCCCGTTTTGGTTTGGTGACTTGCTTCATTGCCCATCTAAACCGAGACAACTTGGCTGAGTCGACTCAGTTTTGGAAGATATTTAGAACCATGATTTAGAGTCTTCATGTTTTATTGCTTTGTCAGCTTGTGCCCATAAATTGCTTTTCATAACTATGGATTTACCAATCAAGTTCTTGCTGTGTTGAGGTTGAAAACATGATCTTTATTTATTTATTTCAGATGGAAAGAAAATCAGGTCATCAGGACAGCAGTTACTTTCTAACAGGACTGTGAAGTGTTTAACAAATGTGGTAGCTTTTGTGCTGCAAGCTGATGATCTGAAAGAAGTCGCCGCCACTTTTGCACCATTCTTGCGGAGCCCACGTGTTAGGGGCCATAAGGTTATACATAATTTCATCTCATACAGTTTTATGATAGCCCTACAAAATCACGCAGCTAGGGGCGGGTCATGCTTATAAGTGTTGTTTTTATGCCATGATGGACCCCATTAAAAAAAAAAATAAAAAAAAATCAATTACAGCCTTACAGGATCAAGGCCTGCATCCCCAAGCAGTTTGCACCATGTGTTTTAGGTTTCTCAACTTCGACAATGTATTAAAATTTGCTAATGCACAGGACACATGTAGGACACCGTACGTGGGCCATACTTTGGGGTATTCAAACCATTCATCTGCTAGGCCTCGCCATGGACGGGGGATGCCTTAACAGTTATTTAGATCAGAAGATTCTAACCATTTAGTATCCTACAAACAGGTAGTTTAGGAGTATGATCCAAGGATCAAAGGATGAGGATCTTCCAATATTGGAGATTTTAGTAGGGCCCATCATATCAGTAGTTTGGATCGCAAACCCATTTTCTTAAGTGCAATAAGTCTTGTGCATAAGCAAAATGTACTTTGAGACCTTATAATCCCTCATTGAAACAGTTCAGGTGGGCCAACTTTCAGTAGGCAGTTGACTTGATGGACCATATAATGTCGCCTATCATATAAAACTAGCCATCCAATGAAAATTGACAATTACAACCAACGATCCATGCATGCTTAACAGAGGCCAATCAGATTGGGGGGCAATCAGGCAGGATCATCAACTGTGGGGCCCAACATATGAATAGTCTATAACAATTGTCACGCCTCTTTTGCAGTTTCGAATCGTCAGAGTGGAGAGAAGACACAGCAAATTGAATTCAAGTAGCATGGTGATACAAGAAGAAGCTTCTGGCTTGTCGCGGATTGCGTCTTACTCCCCCAGACGGTAATCCGTCCGGGCAGGGCTCTGTGGGGCCCACCATGATGTAAGTATTTTATCCACATCATTACTTATTTTTATATGATCATTTTAATGTATGAACCAAAAATTTAGGTAGTTACAGGGCTTAAGTGGACCACAAAGTGGGGATTGAACTTCCACCTTTAAAAACTTCTTGAGATCTGGAGAAGTGCCCGATCAAGCTGAAATTTGTGTTTTCACTTCATCCAAGTCCGCATGACCTTATTAATAGGTTGGGTGGTAAAAAAAATATCACGGTGGCCCTTAGAAAGGTTTCAACGGTAGGTGTGGATAAAATATTTACATTACGGTTGGCCCCATAGAGCCCTGCTCGGACGGATTACCGTCCGGGCAGGAGTAGGATGCAATCCGCTTCCCATTTGGCTATATAACCTTCCTAGTAATTTATATATGTAATATCCTATTTTCCATGGAAAAAATGTATGTAATTGTATCATTGATCAGCCCCTTTATAAGGGGTCCACTTATCTATGCAAGTTTTCGTCTCTCTTACAATTCTTGTACCACAAAAACATCAATGTTGATTGATGGTTTAATTATATCTAATGGTTGCCTATTATGATTGAAATGAATGGTATTTAATAGACCATATATAAAATAATAACCATGACCCATGATAATTACGATCCATATAGTAGAACGATTACAACCGTGACCCATAAAACAGGATAACTGCGATCCATAAAACTGAGACCATATAACGAGAAAACTAAGACCCATATAACATAAAACGATAAATATATATATTTTTTATTTTAAAATATTTTTAATCCATATTTAATTTTTCGCAATATTTTGGACCTCCTTCATTTTTTCGGACATGAAAAAACAGATGGATCCGGTGGGTTTCTGGCAAACATTGCAGCGGCCCCACCTACCTTCTAACAGCAGAAACTTCCCTGTACGGGCAATCCACGTCCGTATTCTTCGGCCGGTGATCGAATAAGTTCCTGTACGCGACCGCCTCTTTCACGGGACTTATTTCATACACGAGTTACGTGAGAATGCCAGCACCTCTATATAAGATCCAGACCGTTAATCTAACCAAATCCACTACTTTGGGGTTATGGCCAAAAATCAGGATTGTAGGACAACTGTAACTACTCAATTGGAACAAATAAAATATCACGGCCCACATTAACTCCATTTTTCAATCAATTCCATAAATTCATCTGACAATACTTATTTTTGTACTATGATTCATAAATGGAGCGGCCCATCAGATGATCAGCCTATATCTTACACTCTTTTGCCACGTGTGTCCAGGCATGCGTGTGTACAACTGCATTCCTCTTCTTCTTCCTTCATGCTCATAATTGTTGCAACGGTCGATTAAAAGTTAGGACAAAACCGTCAAAATGCTTATATAAAATAGAAATTCTCTCCTTTTCCCTATTAAAATTTACGTTTATTATAAAACGATCTTCATCAAAACAAAATAACCTTCTTAAGCATAAGATGACAAAAGTGTCCCTTGAATAGCTTCAGGCTTCAGCTATCCAAGTAGCCCATTTGGACACGAAACGGATTGCTCCTCCCCCCGCCACCAGCGCTGCTCTGTGGGCCCTACCATGATATATGTGTTTCATCCACCGTGATTTAATGTATTTTATCCATTCCATTCATCCATTTTATTAGATAATTTTAGGACTTGAGCTCAAAAACTAAGTATATCCAAAGTTTAAGTAGACTACACAAAAAAATAGTACTGTGAATTACATATGAAGTTGATATTTGTGTTTTACTTTTATTCATGTTTCTGTGATCTTATCAACAGGTGGGCCTTAAGAAGGTTTCAACTGTGGAAATCATTACAATCATTATTCACACTGTTTCTTATAGTGGGGTCTACTTTAGCTTTGGATATACTTGTATTTTGGCCTCAACCCCTAAAATGAGCTAGGATGATGGATGAATGGTGTGGATAAACCGCATATATGCATGGTAGGCCTAACAGAGTTTACTCAGTGCGATAAAAGCACATTCAGTGCTCAGTACACAGTCTGATTTGGTTTGTATTGGGCGCTTGAATATGGTGGCCTTCGGAATTAGCCAAAACACCCGTGTCTGTAACTCTCCAGTTTCTACCAAAACAGGAATTATGAGCGGTTGGTAAATATATGCCGCCTTATGTCCGTTGAATATGAGCAGCGTATGGACGACCATGCTCTTTCAGATTATCAATGTTTTTTTTTTTTTTTGAAGGATTTTGTGTTCTACAACCCACTTTTTTTCGTTAGAACAAAAAAAAACTGTAAACATTAAAGTAGAACTCTATTTGCGTAGGCGAATTCAGAGAGATGGAAATACTCTTATTTTTTCAACTACTTTACTCTACCATAAAGTGATATATTAAATAAAAATATCAAAAAAACCAACGGCAGCCTAAATATAACGTTCGGTGAGGTAACTTATCGGGTAGCAAAAAATAGGCCTTGTACGGACTCGCTACAGTGCTTTTTTTTTTTTTTTTTTTAAATATAAAAATAAAAATAAATTTTTATGTGCACATGTATAGTAACCACGCGGTGATGTGAAAATCTCACCAACCAACGTCTTCGGCTCAGACAAACTCGATGGGCCACCAAATGAAAGGTTACCATCAGTTAAAAGGCCACGTGCGATAGTGCGATATTGAGGCCCGCGTGTCACCTGCTTCGACGAGAACACCACGTGACGGTCAACAGTGCATTTCCAACGGATCAAAAATCGAGTCAGGGTGGGTCCCACAAACTCAATGCTCTGCACCTGTAATTACGAGTTCGTTTCGCGTACGTCGCGATTGAAAGCTTGGCCGTATGTCGCCCCCAATGGGGTCCACATGCTGAGTGATCCGACGATCATAATTGTCCATATCGTGGAATCTATGCTACAAGATATACGGTAAGAAACTTACAGTGAGTGGATGATTTACACTATTAATCATTTGTAGATGAATTTCGAACAATGAACAGAAAATTTTCAATGGCTCGCATTTAACTAAAAAAATCAAAGGTTAGAATCAACAATAGAATACGGAAATATTAAAAAACATTATTTACCATTGGAGTACATGAGTATGGACGGTTCGAAAGATTGGACCATTTGAGTACGTGGGCGTTTCGTGACGACAAACCCTGATTTGTCAGTCGCGACAGAGGCAAAATGAACTCCTTCATTAATCCTAGAGACCAACCTGACCGGCGGAGCATCATGGGATTCAGAACTCATCCGTTAAAAAGAGTTCTGCGAAGGCTACTCGCGAGGGTAGATCCTCGTTACTGTAAGTGCGAGATCTGGGCCGTTAATAGTGGGGACCCATATCTATACCATTCCTAGATAATTTTATCCTGTCCGTTCATCAGTGTATCATATGGCGAGAGACGTTGTAGGAAAATCAGATGGACGATCAGGAAACGTGACCCGCACTTAACATTTCACATCCATACGACCAAACTATTCTAATTTCTACGTAAAGTAAAAGCGTAACCCACGTGCTAAACGGTACGGATACTGTACACACGTGCCAAATCTCTATATACGGCGCGTAGTATCGGGAGTCGTACACTTGCGACGACCCTTTATTTGGAACTGTGAAAGCGAAGCTGATCCACTGCTTCGGGACTACGGAATTTTCGTGCTGTTTGATCATATATAACATATTTGACATAATTTTACGATAATCCGAGCCACCCATCCTGTGTATTCAGCTATCGATGGCCCATAACAGGAATTTTATATAATAATATTATCCTGGTCATCTAATAAATTGGTATCTTCTATATCATGTGACCCATAGATCATTCAAATATTTTGGTGTTGATTTATATTCTAAAATTAAATAAACGGTAGGATTATATTCTATTCGTACATAAAATATTTAATAGATGAGATGAACGGTTCCGATGCAGTCAAGACAATCGAAATGTGTAGAAAAGACACGGAAGCACGCTACCTCCCATGCCTCCAGAAGCACTGGTTCGGAACCCCGTAATAAAAGGGCTTTTTAGGGATTTCCTTTTCTCCCAAGAGTACAGGCCCTTTACAGGCTTCCTTTTCTCCCTCACCTCTCTTCCGCTCTATTCTTCTATTCACTGCAGCAACGACAGCAGCGAGAAGGGCAAAAGAGGAAAACAGAGACTCTCTATCTCTCTGCAGCAACTACAGCATCGAGAGAGGCAGAAGGGGAAAAGAGAGACTCTCTCACTCTGCAGCAACTACAGCATTGAGGGGCAAAAGGGGAAAACAGACTCTCTCTCTCTCTCTGAGCAGCAACTACAGCAGCGAGAGGGGCAAAACGCGAAAACAGAGTAAAAACTTCTCAACAATGACGAGCAGATCTCCCATATTTCCAATGCCAGAACCCCAGCATTTCAGCGACTACGGCTTCGACCCTCAAATCGACTATTTCCAGGTATGATATCATATACCCATTTTTCCCTCTTTTCCTTTTCATATTTCCCTTCTACCCTTTCTCTCTATCTTCCAGATCCTGGAAGAAGCACGGAAGCACAAGCACGAGTCCCGATCAATCGACGCACTCCATTTCAAGCTCCAAAAACCCATCTCGAAGGAAGATTCAAAGAAGACGAAGAAGCGAAAATGGTGGAAAAACGCGCTTCTGTTCTGGAGATCCAAGTCGAGCGAAAACAACAAAAGGCATCAAAAGCCCAACCATTTTGAAGCGAGTCGAGCGAGCGAGTCATGTTACAGGGCGATTTCCAGCCCCGTGTATGTTGTTGGAGAGAGCGGCTTGGGTACGCCGAGTCGGAGTCGTCCGACTTCGGGCCCACTCGCTGGGACTTTGACTCTGACTCGGAAAGGGGATGTAGATATCCCTTATCTGAGCTTGAGAGAACTGAATCTGGAGCATCATCATCAGCGGATTTCGACTTCTTCCATGCCCATTTACTTGGTTACTTAGATTTTTCTGATGTAGGTTTTTTTTTATTTTGCCTCCTTCTTTCTGAGATTTGAAAGAGAAAGATGGCATTTTCGGATAGTTTCGTTTGAAATTTAGGATCGTTTTTGTATTTTTCTGTTTTCGGGTTTGTAATCGGGTTTGAGTTTTTAAGTGGATGTAACCCGATGATTTTGACTCGGTTGATTGAGTCGGAACTTGGAAAATGCTTTCCCCAAATCTGATGAGGAGAATGTGATTCGTGTGAAGAGGTGAATCGCTGCACACGTGCGAGCGTGGAATACGTGTGCCAGATCAGGGCAATCCATCCATCAGGTGGGCCACACTTGTATAAGAAAAGTGATTGTCCGTCAGAAAGAAAGAAACCTAATGCACGTGTTCAAACGTTAGCGTGCGACCATCTCATGAGTGGATTAGCCAGGCTTCTTGGACAGTGTATGTTACGTGGAGCGGGCCCACCTAATAAAGGGCTCGGAACGCATGCGACTTGCACGTGACCCGGTTTCCCAGTATCGCACGTTACCCCAAGCTCTGTGGGTCCACTTTGATTTTTTATTTTATCAGGTCAACAGGATTTTCCTGTTACCCTAGTGGTTTGGCGTCCGAAGCTTTTTTATTTTTATTTATTTTTTATTTTTTCAGTGAGTGTTGACGTGGACCAATGATTTTTAGGGTATTAGGAATTCTCTGTTGACCTGTAACAGAGGATCCGGACTCTGGTCTAGCCAAAGTGGGAGATCAAAACACAAAATGAATCACACGTAAAAAACGGTGGGGTTCGCTCTCAATGGAGGCCCGTAGAAGTTTTGGGTCCATCTTGTATTCTTTTGGAATTTTTAAAGCAGGCTGAAAAGGTACAATGCGCTGGAGCTGATTTTAACGTCCGTGAGGTCGAGCTGTGTGGGCCCCACCGTGATGCGTGTCGACCATCAACACTATACATTTGATGGGTCCCTTTAAATTATGGGATATCCCAAAAATCAGCCGCATACGGAACTCAGGTGGAGTTCCATACCATCTAAAATCATGTGAAGACGTGTCAAAAACATATAAAAGCACTTGGTGGGGGGCCACCTGAGTTTTGAATGCTGTTGAAACTTGGTCTGAACGCTTATCCAAGTGGGATACACATAATGGATAGGCTGCATTTGTAAACCACATCTCGGTGGGCCAAAAAAACATCCCATGAATGTTTTAATGGTGTACGGCCCCTCTCCACTTCTGTATGTGGTGTGGTCCACACAAGTCACAAATTGAGCTGATTTTTGAGACCGAGGCCCACGATGGAATGGTGCATCCGACTGATGGGGTAGATGTTTGAAACGCATCACGGTGTGGCCCACACAGCTCTACGTTAAAATCAGCTCGAGTGCATTGTACCTTTGCTGATGGGAACGTCCCATGAGGTCGAGCTGTGTGGGCCCTGTGATGCGTTTCGAACATCTATCCCATCAATCAAATGCACCATTCCATCATGGGCTTAGGTCTCAAAAATCAAGTCAATCCGTGACTTGTGTGGGCCACACCACATATAGAAGTTAAAAGGGGCCATGCACCATTAAAACATTAATAATCATTTTTTGGGCCTACTAGGATGTGGTTTGCAAATTCAGCCCATCCATTATGTGTGTCCCACTTGGATGAGGGTTCAGACCAAGTTTCAGCAGGATTCAAAACTCAGGAAGGCCCCACCAAGTGCTTTTATATGTTTTTGGCATGTCTTCACATGATTTTAGATGGTATGGCCCACTTGAGTTCCGTATATAGCTGATTTTTGAGATATCCCATAATTTAAAGGGGACCCATCAAATACACGGTGTTCATGGTCGACACACATCACGGTGGGGCCCACATAGCTCGACCTCATGGGAGCTTATCATGGGCTTATATATATATATATATATATATATATATATATATATATATATATATATATATATATATATATAGAAGAGAGAGAGAGAGAGAGAGAGAGAGAGAGAGAGAGAGAGAGAGAGAGAGAGAGAGAGAGGAACGCTAAGCTACGCACCGGATCGCACGTCATTACGTGCGAACCTTCCTATCAACCGCAGGATAAGGTAGACGGTTTGGATGAAGGCGCTTTTAGCGCGAGCCTAAAAAGGCGAGTTCCCTTCTCTCGCACGCCTCTTCACCCCCTCTCCGAAGGATGCAGCAAAAGCCTTTTTCACATAAAATTCGTTCGCTGGGATGCTAAGTGGGTCCCACCAAGATGTTAATGATAAATCCACGCCGTCCATACATTTTTAAAAATAATTTTATGATATGGCCCAAAACTAAGGTAGATCAAATTCTCAAGTGGGCCACATAGTGTTGATTGAACTCTCACCAATAAAAACTTCCTAGGACTACCAAAATTTTGGATCAAGCTGATATTTGCTTTTTTTTCCATCATCCAGGTTTATATGACCTAATGTACAGGTTGGATGTCAAATAAATATCATGGTGGGCCCTAAAAAATATTTAACGGTGAGAATCATTATCACCGCTGCTTCCTATGGTGTGGTCCACTTGAGATTTGGATCTGCCACAGTTTTGGGTTTATGCCCTGAAATGATAAGGAAAAATGGATGGACGGGGTAGAGTTCTCAAAAACATCATGGTTGGCCCCACCTAGATTTTCAATAAACTTTGCAAATTGCGAGCGTAATTAGGGGGCAGATTTGATTTCACGTAAAAGCCTTTTGCAAGAAGTCTCTACGCGAGGATGCTGGGTGGGGCCCACCACCATGTTTTTGGGAAATATACTCCGTTCATCCGTTTGTCAAGCTCATTTTAGGAAAATCGACCAAAAATGAGGTGGATCCAAAACTAAAGTGGGCCACACTAGAGGAAAAATTGGAGAAAGAAATACCTACCGTTGAAACATCGCAAAGTTTTGTGGGCCCCACAACGATGCATGTGTTGTATCCACACTGTCCATACATTTGGAGAAATCATTTTAGGGCATGATACAAAGAATAAGTTAGATCCAAGGTTAGAGTGGACCCCACCACAAAAAACACTGGGGAGCATGATGCCTACCGTTGAAACCTTCCAAAGGTCCACCATGATGTTTATTTGAGATCCAACTTGTTCATGTATTAACTCAGACATAAAAGAAAGGAAAAGACAAATTACAACTTGATCAGAAGCTTTTGTAGAACTTTTTAATGATGGGCGTGGCTCTCTACACTATTTTGTATGGTGGGGTCCACTCGACATTTGGATCTAACTCATTGTTTGTACCATGCCCAAATATGATCTCTCCAAATGAATAGACGGTGTGGATACAAAACATATATCATGGTGGGGCCCATAGAACTGGGTTACGTCACTTCATAGCGAGTATGGCGGCTCAATCCGCGCACCAAATAGATAACGTGCATTATAAGAAACCTAAATAGAATTACGAAATCGGACTGCGTACTCAGTAAGCTTTTATTGTATTGAGTAAACTCTGTTGGGCCCACTATGAATTCATGTGTTTTATCCACGCCGTCCATCTGATTTTTCAGATCATTTTAGGGGTTCAACCCAAATTTGAAGTATATCTAAAGCTTAAATAGACCATGAAATAGTGGAATTATTTATTTCCACCGTTGAAACCTTTCTAAGGTCCAGTGATGTTTATTTGTCACCCAAACGGTTCATAAGATCACAATGACATGGATGAAGGGAAAACATGAATATCAGCTTGATCTAAAACTTGTGTTGCCTCTTAAGAAAATTTCAACAGTAGACTTCAATTCTAACTGTTTCCAGTGGTGTGGTCCACTCGAGATTTGGATATGCTCAATATTTGGGTCAAAGCCCTAAATTTACACGATAAAACGGATGGACGAAGTTTATACAATCCATGAATGACAGTGGACACAGTGGACCCATAGAGTTTACTCAGTACTGTTAGCGTACGTTACTCAGCAGGCAATCTGCTTCTTGCAATTACCTTGATGGGATTCGCGAATTAGCTCCTAGCAGGTGAGTAGCGAAATCGGCTACCAAAGTGACTTCACCAACTTCTGTGGGCCCACCATAATGTATGTTTTGTATCCACATTGTTCATACATTTCGAGAGATCATTTGAGGGCATGATAAAAAGAATGAAGCAGATCCAAGGCTGTAGTGGACCCCACCACAGAAAACAGTGGAGAGAGTGACACCCACAGTTGAAACCTTCTAAAGGTCCACCATGATGTTTATTTCAGATCCAACCTGTTCATGTGCTAAAGTAGACATGAAAGAAGGAAAACATAAATATCAGCTTGATCGAAAACTTTCATGGCCCTTAGAAGTTTTAAGTTTTTAATGGTGGGCGTCAATTTCTCCACTGTTTTCTATAGTGGGGTCCACTAGAGCTTTGGATCTGACTAATACTTTGTATTAAGCCCTAATATTATCTCTCCAAATGAATGGACGGTGTGGATACAAAATATACATTATGGTGGGGCCCACATAAGTTGATGACATCACTTCAGTTGAAGACGGAAAAAAAAGAAGAAACGTTTAAAGTTTTTTTTTTTTTGGAAAACCCTTCCTCCGTTCCATTTGCTGACGTGGCCCACTTGAGATTTTGATCTACCTCAATTTTGGATTCATATCATAAAATTATTTTTAAAAATATATGGACGGCGTGGATTTATCATTAACATCTTGGTGGGACCCACCTAGCATCCCAAACGAATTTTATGTGAAAAGGCTTTCGCCGCATCCTTAAGAGAGGGGTTGAAGAGGCGTGCGAGAGAAGGAAACTCGCTTTTTTAGGCTCGCGCTAAGAGCGCCTTCATCCAAACCGTCTACCTTGTTCTACGGTTGATAGGAAGGTTCGCACGTAATAACGTGCGAACCGTCTTAGTGAGCATTCCTATATATATATATATATATATATATATATATATATAGAGAGAGAGAGAGAGAGAGAGAGAGAGAGAGAGAGAGAGAGATGTTCACAGACAACTAGTAGGACTATTAAAATTGCTCCAACTAATTGTGATTTCTACTACTATACACATGTGAGGATACGTTATGTTGATTCTTATATAAGTATGATGGGAATTATGTGACATAAATTCAATCCGTTTATCAAATAAGCCTATTGATAAAATTTAATGTACTAAAAATTAGTAAATTAATTACGTGACATAAATTCAATCCGTTCATCAAATAAGCCCATTGATAAAATTTAATGTACTAAAAATTAATAAATTGTCATCACCGTTGCGCCTGTTTGGGTGGTGGGATTAGAAGGGATTAGGTGGGATGGGATTCAAAAAAGGGGATTTAAAAAACATAGTTATTATCCATAGCAGGGATTGTCCCATGTTGCTATGGGGAGAAGATTAATGTCATGCTTTGTTGATAATACGGTGGTACATTGAATGGATATACCCACTATCATTTAAAATTACTGAGAATAACACATGTGTTATATCTAAACCGTTCATTTGTTTTATAACCTCATTTTATGGCATGGGCCTAAAAATGAGGTAGATCCAAAACTTATGTGGCCCCAAAGAAGTTTTCAACAGTAAGTATTCAATTCCCATTGCTTTCTATGGTGGGGTCCACTTGAGCTTTAGATTTACCTGATTTTTTGGCCCATGCTCTAAAATAATCTCGATAAATGGGTGGACGGTGTGGATATAGCCCACACATCATGGTGGGACCAACACAACTTGTTAACATTGAGTGAAATTGGCACGGGGACCCATGCAATGTAAATCCAAGTTTTTCCATTCTTCCCACCTAATCCCACCGCCCAAACAGCCCTGAGAGTTCGCTCAAACACAACTAGTTGGACGTCCCACTACCAACCTAATTTCAAGGCTACTTAATAATATTAAACGTTGCCTAGACAATAGATATTTCAAAAGAAAATGAGTTTTCCACTTGAGTAGCCCCCGTTATGGTGTTAATGTTTAATCCGCCCCAACCATCAAGTGTGGAACCACATTTTAGCCCTAGGGTCGAAATATCAACCCTCAGGTAGACTACAAGATCAAACACAGTGTACATAGAAAGCACACCCTTCAAATTGTTTCTTATGATGTGGCCCACTTAAATCATGTATGACCTACGTTTTGGGCCTCAGGCATAGATTTTTGTTTAGAATTTAATAGTTAGAGTGGATTTCACATGTTCATTACGGTGGGCCTAGTAGAAATCAATGGTGGATGTCTCGCTTTCAACAGTTTCCACGGGTATGGCCCACTTGAATAACGGATCAACCTGATTTTTTTGACCCCCATGGACAAGTATAGAGCTCCACATCTAATGGTCAGAGTAGATCTCACGTCCACAATACGGTCCTTGTTAAAAATAAAAGGTGCCTTCCTGTCCATAATAGAATCCCAGAAAATCTAGGGACTCTGTTTGTTGAGCATGTTTGGTGCTAAAAAAAAAAAAGTCTCAGGGATGCAGGGTCCCCTGTTAACATAGCTAAGTGTTGTGAGCCCCATTATAATATATGTGTTACATTCATGCAGCCTATCCACTCGTTAATATCATTTTAGGGCAGGAGCCCAAAAACTAGAAAGATTAAAAGCTCAAATGGAACACACCACATAAAGCAATGGGAATTTACGGCTTACCATTGAAAATATTTTGGGTGCAATAGAAGTTACGAATCAAACTGATATTTGTGTTTTCCTTTCATTCCCGGCTGTGTGACCTTGTGAACACGTTGAATGGATGAAGGGAGTGGATATGCTTCACATACATTAAGGTGGACGCGCATTGCGTCCTACCCCTGCCTGGACGGTAATCCATCCGGGCAGGGCTCTGTGGTGCCCACCGTGATGTAAGTGTTTTATCCACGCCGTTCAACGATTTTTTCAGATAATGTTAATATGTGAACCAAAAAATGAGACAAGTCCAAGGCTTAAATGGACCACACCAAAAGAACCTGCACTGATAATGACACCCACCGTTGAAACCTTTCTAAGGGCCAACGTGATGTTTGTTTTACCATACAACCTATTCATAAGGTCATGTAGACATGGATGAAGTGAAAACACAAATATCAGCTTGATCCGAAACTTCTCCGACTCCCAAGAAGTTTTTAATGGTGGACGTTCGATCCCCACTTTGTGGTCCACTTAAGCCTTGGACCTGCCTTATTTCTTGGTTCGCATATTAAAATTATCTAAAAAAAGCATTGAACGGCGTGAATAAAACACTTACATCACGGTGGGCCCCACAGAGCCTGGCTCGAACGGATTACCGTCCGGGCGGGGGTGGGATGCAATCCACGTCCTATTAGGTGGGCTTCATAGTTAGAGAAACTTTCAATACGTGCTACCTAATTAAAACCTGATCCTCTCCATTATCCTCGGGAAGGTGACACTTTTAAGGCCTATTTGGCCGGGCAGATTAATTGGATGGGATTGGATGGTATTAGAGTGGATTGCACGGATTTCAAGGTAATGATAGCTGCGTCAGTGTAGTGTATTGGTGCAAGATCTGTGGGATTGTTATATTCCGGGATTGTAATATCTGGTCTATTTGGCATGCCTGGCCAATCCTGAGATTAAACCTTCCAATCCCTTTCAATTCCTCAAACCAAACACGTCCCGGGCAATTTTGAAGGGATTAGGGTGGATTGAATGGGATTTAAAGGTAATGATGGTAATGTTAGTGGATTGTCTTAAGATCCATAGGATTGCTATATCCTGAGATCACGATCCCGTGTCTGTTTGGCACGCCTATATAAGAACTAACATCCACTGTGCTGTGCTCTACCCTTGATTTTCACGTGGCCCATCATTATGATAATGTGAAATCCATTTGAACCATTAGATGCCGCATCAAAACATTGGCCCCAAAATCAAGCTTAAACATCATTATGATAATTTTTTTTTTTTTTTTTTGTATACTATTTTCAGTCGTGTGGTCCACTTAAACCATGGATATGGCTGATTTTCAAACCATAGGTTTATCATGAGGTGATGCACACGCTTGGGTGGATTTCACATTAATGTCATTGCAGGCTTATCTAAGCCGACGACTCAATTTTCTCCTTGAAATAACTTTCATCGGGACATTTACTGACATTAATTTCTCCTTAAATGAGGCAACTAAATTTCTCATTGACATTTAATGTACAGCTAGTTGGACCAATTTAAATGGTCCAACTAGTTGTGTGTGAGCATTTCTCATATATATATATATATATATATATATATATATATATATATATATATATATATATATATATATATATATATATATATATATATATATTTTGCATGGCTAATATTTGTAGGGGAACAATGAGATGATCTGTTTTTTAAGATTATTTTAGGACATGTTTCCAAAATTGAATTAGATACAAATTTCAAGTGGACCACACCACAGGAAAAAATGGTTATTAGTCATTAAAAACCTTTCATGGGCTGTAAAAGTTTTAGATTAAGCTGATGGTTATGATGTAGAGTGGGTCGCGGACAATTTCATTTTCAAGATGGGCCAGGGAAGGCTCGATCTGGGGTGGAAGTTATGGAGACTGTTAGAACCTTAAAAGAGACATATCTTACAACCTTAAAATAGGCATATCTCACAACCGGAATGAGTTACTCCACCTAAAAGTTTTTTATTTTTATTTTTATTTATTTTATTTTATTTTTATTTATTTTATTTTTAACGAATGCAACCCTTTGAATGCTGTAGTCCTAAACTTCCATTATCTCGTGCATTTTCGTTTTATACATGAGCAACCCTCCTATTTTGTATTTTTATTAATTTATTTTACAATAAAACAATTAAGATATTTGATTTTTAATCCACCTGGTGGCCCACCGTGTTCCAAGCCAAGTACAACTCGGCAACTATGATCCGCATTAAGATCTTTGAATTGACGGTCTTGGTTCATTGCGATCTACATTAATCATCGATCGAGACGAACCAGAGCCCCTCTATTGAGCAAGGCATCCCACCACGTACGGACAGGGTATCAGTTGTCCCTTATTACCGTACGAATTTTGTATTTGGGCCACCTTTGATGGGCCTATATTGTTGGATGCTATGAATCCGCCGTGATTTTCATCTGACCCAAAAATAAGCATGAATGGTAAAGACAGGGTAGTTTGGTGCGTGTATGCACACTTATAATCATATGTGTGTACGTCTATCAATCTAGCTAATTTTAACAGTTCATCCACACTCTAACATAAATCTAACCGTCAATGGTACTTTTCATCAATAGAGAAAACCATTCAACCATTGATTCTTAGAATGGACCTTCACATCATCGTAAATCAATACTATATGCAATTTAAGCACTTTTGACCTGATCAGCAATGGATTCAAATATTAGATCATGATCCTAATACATAGATGAATGATTTGTACAGTTGAAATCAAATTCGAAGGGTTGGAAATACAACGTTCATCATCCATAATTTTCTAATGCGTACAAATCCTGATATAACTCCGAATCTTAGAAAATCTCATGGTGGGACCTGAATCATTGAGAAATTTACGACTGTGGACCCCACCTTTTACCCAACGGTTTTTTTGAAACAATACAAACTTAGAATACGCGGTTGGACCTTCTCATACGGTCTCAACATTTCAGGACGAAAATACCCCTCCGTTTGGCGGAAACAGATTCGGTACTCCCCGTGCCACCAGCTAACGGCAGATGGTCGGTCATCTGTGGGCCCCACCATGATGTATTCTTTTCATCCATGCCGTCCATATACTTTTTCAGATGATTTTATGATATGAGACCAAAAAATGAGGTATATCCAAATCTCAAGTGTACCACATTACAGGAAACAGTGTTGAATGAGCGTCATCCATTATAAACCATTAGGGGGCCATAAAAGTTTTGGATGAAGCCGATTTTTGGTTTTACCTTAATCTAGGATTGTATGAACTAATCAAAGATTTCTTGTGAAATAAACAGTTCATTGGGCCTTAGGAGAATTTTAATTGTCAATATCCAATCAATATTATCTTCTTGTGGTGTGGTCCACCTGAGATTTATATCCCTCTCATTTTCTGGAGTAAGCCCTAAAATGAACTGTAAAAATGGATGAACGGAATGGATGAAACACATACATCATGGTAGGGCTCAATGAACACCGACCACAGCCATTGGATGGTGGTAGGGTGAGTAGCCAATCCGTTTTTGCATTTCCTAGCTTTCATTAGTTGCTTTCACTCCCTTAACGAAAAAACCTCCTCAACATAACAACATTTCACTCCCTTTCAACTATAAACCAACGTATGGAGGTTATTCTTTACATTTTTCTCATCGAACTCTCCATGAATCATCTAGATATCATCATTCTACGTTTTACGTTTGTCACTTTTTGTCTTGGCTAGGGTTACATGAAATCCCACGAAGTGGCTGCACTTGCAATCCTTGGAAAGGTTCAAAATATTCTGTCACTCCAAAGCACCTCTCTTCAACCTACATTTGACCTGTACTATGGTAGTTGGTGGTATAGATTTTTTTTTTTTTAAATGCTCCAAGAGTACAATTGCATTGCATGCGAAGTTCGGTCAATTCCATGTGTTAGGCTTACTCAAATTCATGTGTTAGGCTTAGTTAATTTTATGCTTTGATCGGTCAAATCCATGTGAAACTCATTGAATTCCATTTAAAGCCCACTCAATTCCATGTTAGGGCTCAGTTGATCTCATGCTATGCTCGCTGAAATTCATGTTTACGTTGCGCAATTTTATGCTAGGATTGCTCAATTTAATGTTTGCCCAACTTAATTTCATGGTAGATAAGATAAAGTCAATTTAATGTTTGCCCTGATAAATTTCATGCTAGGATCACTCAATTTAATGTTTGCCCAGCTTAATTTCATGCTAGATAAGATAAGGTGAATTTAATATTTGCCTTGATAAATTTCATGCTAGGATCACTCAATTTAATGTTTGCCCAGCTTAATTTCATGGTAGATAAGATAAAGTCAATTTATTGTTTGCCTCAATCAATTTCATAGTAGGATCGCTTAATTTAATGGTTGCTCAGCTCAATTTAATGGTAGATAAGGTCAATTTAATGTTTGCATCGATAAATTTCATGCTAGGATAGCATAATTTAATGTTTGCCTAGCTCAATATCATGCTATGCTCGCTCAATTTAATTTTTGCCCCGCCCAATATCATGCTATGTTTGCTCGATTTAATGTTTGCCTCGCTGAATATCATGCTATGTTTACTCAATTTAATGTTTGCCCCGCTAAATATCATGCTATGTTTGCTCGATTCAATGTTTGCCCCACTAAATATCATACTACGCTCGCTCGATTTAATGTTTGCCCAGCTCAATATCATACTATGCTCGCTCGAAATATTGTTTGTCTAGCTCAATATGATGTTATGCTCGCTTGATTCAATGTTTGCTTGCATGCTATATTTATAGTTTGTACCGCTCAATTTTCTGGTTGCCCTGTTCAATTTCTAATTTGCCTTGTTGATTTTTCGGATTTCTTCATTGAATTTTGTCATTTTTGCCCTAGTCAATTTCTACTTTGTCCCACTCAATTTTCATGTTTGCCCTGCTGATTTTCATGTTTGCCTTGCCAAATTTCATGTTTGCCCCGCTGATTTTCTAGTTTGCCCCGCTGTTATTCATGTTTCACCCGCTGATTTTCTAGTTTGCCCCATTTGAGTTTCATGTTTCCCATTGATTTTCTAGTTTACCAAATGACTCAATTTCATGTTTCCCATTGATTTTCATGTTTCCCTCATTGTTTTCTATTTGCCCCGCTAATTTTCTAAGTTGGCCCGCCGATTTTCGACTTTACCCCACTGAATTTCTAGTTTGCCCCACTGAAATTTCATACTTCCTCGATCAATTCCTAGTTTGCATTGATCAAGTTCCATGCATGCCTCACTCAATGTAATGATAGCTAGTGTCACAAAATTAAACGAGCACCATATGAAATCATTAAGTAACGTTGAACGCCTAATCCGTACAAGCTCTAGTTGTTTATTTCATGGTAGCGGCGGTGAATTTACCGATGGACTTATTTGATGGTAGCTAAGGTCAATTTAATGCAAGTTGATGCGCATGTGTTAGACTTAATCAATTTCATGCGTTAGACTTATTGAATTTTATGCGTTGATGGGGATTACATACATTTGATTAAATGTTTGCTTGCATAACTTATTTTATAGTTTGCCCCGGTAAATTTCATGCTATGGTCGTTGAATTTCATGTTTACCTCGCTTCAATTTCATGTTTGCCTCCTGAATATCATGCTTACCCCCTCGAATTTCATATTTGCCCCGCTTAATTTATACATTGTCTCGCGCATTTTTCCAGCTTACTCTTTATTTCCTTAAGATTTGTATCATTGTTATATATAAGGGAAAGCGAGTTTTCGGTATTCTACTATTTAATTGAGTTTTGTCTTATGGCAAGCTTCCGTTGTTTAACGTTTTATTGATAAGTTGTCATTGTATTGATTTCCAGATTATGGCTACGAGAATCATCTGTTGCTATGGCGGGGAGTTAGAATGTGAAAACAAGCAATGGATGTACAAGAATGGAAGTACGAAAACTATTTCGCTAGATGTTGATACTACGTACGAGGAACTTCTATCCAGAATATACAAGATTATTAAGAGTACACCAACAGATTGTGATATTCGGATGAAAGTTTTGTATCCCTGCTCCAATAAATCAATCCCTCCAACCGTACTTGAGGACGACGATGACGTGAAAGAGTTCCTGGCAACACAGTTGGAGCATTCGAAAAAGTTTATCCCTTTGGTCATCGAGACAATCCAACACATAAATATGACAACACACGTTGACAGTGTGGCAGAAGAGCATGGCGTGGAATTTGAATATAAGCCAAATCCATTACAAGTAGGAGGAACAAATGATCTACTGCCCGAATCGCCCCAAACATCAAAATTTGTTAGTGCCCAAGTTAGTGATGCACGTGACCTTGACCTCATTTGTGATTACATGGCACCGCCTCTAGCAACAATAGCAGATTTGCCGTCATCATCTACAGCCTGAAGATACACCAATCCACGAAAACAACATCCCACATCCAGACCTTCCCGAAACATCAAACTTCAACACCCGCCAACTTCCTAGGTGCCCTTTGATGATCGCATGCATTCACCAATGCGGCAATCTTTGAGAATATACTGGATTTGTTAAGTGAATCGATCGAGATAGCGAAAGGGCAAACATTCAAGGACAAGAGTCGGTGCCAGCATGTTTTGAGCCTATTTGCCCTTCAAAATAAATTTCAGGATGCAGTATTGTACTCAAATTCTAGGAGATTTACGGTTGTATGCTTCGAAAATAGATGTGAATGGAGGGTTCATGCATCACGCGTTGGTGATTCGGGGATTTTCAATATACGGACTTATACGGCAAATCACACGTGTGGCATGTCATGGATGAGGAGTGATCACCAAGCAAGCAAGCAATAAGTTAGCATGTGATTTGGTTGTTAACCGCATCGAGCAACGCCACGGGGTTGAGGCCACATGATATTATCTTCGCCATGAAAGAGAAGTATAATATTGTTATCAGTTATAGGAAAGCATGGGCAGCCAGGGAGCTTGCAATCAATCAGGTTATGGGGTCTTATGAAGACTCCTACAATCAACTCCCCTTGTATTTGCATGAGTTGAGGACGGTCAACCCAGGGACAGTGACTGCACTGCGTGTTAACAAAGAGACTTTCAGGTTCGAAGGATGTTTTGTTGCGCTCGGTCAATGTGTTAGAAGTTTTCAAAATTCATTGCGGAGGGTATTAGCCATTGACGGGACACACCTAAAGGGCAAATACAAGGGTGTTCTATTCATCGCCACGGCCTTAGATGGGGACAACCATATATTTCCAGTTGCATTTGGCATCGGGGAATCGAGAGAACAGTAGTAGTTGGAATTGGTTCCTTACTTACCTTAGCGATGCGATAGGGTCTCTGGAGGATCTTGTTATTATATCTGATCGACATAAAGGTTTTCGAAAGAGGTTCTCAAGTCTTCCCACGTGCAATTCATGGCTACTGTGCGTATCATATCTACAGAAACTTGGTGGACACCTTTAAAGACAAGTCATTGGAGATGTACTTCTGGCGGGCAGTGAAGACATGTAGGGTGGCTGAATTTGAGAAATTAATGCATGATATCGAAATGGCCAATCCCACAGTACATGCATGGTTGATCAGAAATCGGATACGAGAGATGGGCATCTTCGCATTTTCCAGGAAAAAGATTCAACTTGGTTACTACAAACATTTCTGAGTGTGTTAATGCCCTCTTCAAAGAAGCACGCGAATACCCCATTACGAAATTGATAGAAGGGGTTAGATTGAAGATACAAGAGTTGTTTTATAAGAGGAGAGAATCTGCGGCATCGTTTGTAGGGCCATTGACTCCATGGGCGGAGCAACAGTTAAGGGATCTTGTGCAGAAGGCGCGAGATGTTCGCTGTCATCCTATTTCTCGAAATGAGTATTATGTTGTGGGAGATTATAATGATACAGTCAAGCTCAGTGAGTTTTCGTGTACATGTCGCGAGTTTGACGTGAAGGGGTACCCTTGTATGCATGTCCTGTCAGCATGTATAAACTATAATCTCTTTCATTACTCATACTGCTCCCCATTCTACACGGTGCAAAATTACATAGCTACGTATAACGAATCGGTCTACCCAGTACGTGACAAGAGTGAGTGGGAAGAAATTTCAGTGGGCTTTAAGGAGTATTGTGCGCAAATTAAACCCCCAGGACAAAGGAGGTCAGCTGGAAGACCCAAAAAGCTTAGAATTTCATCTCGTGGAGAGGAATCAAATACAACAAAGTGTGGGCGATGCAAACAAACTGGGCATAATCGCCGAAAGTGCAAGTTTCCCATACCTGAAAAATAGCATACTTTGTAATTTATTTTGTTTTTTGATGTATAGCATACTTTGTAAATGAATGAACTTTTTACCTTGTCTCACTGTATTTTCTGCTTGTCCCGTTTGACTCGTCGAAAAGGAAAATGTACATGGAAATCAATGCAAAGCAATCAAGCATATACGAGAATAAGCAAAGCTCAAACATGTCCGTGTAGACAAGAACTTCACAGGCATAGAAGGGAACTCCTTGGCCCACTCATTTTCAGCGGGGCCTCGCTCAATTTCTACGTTTGTCGAAAAAGGAAATAACCTTCCGAGTCCAAATAGCAGATGTGATATCCATCTTATTCAAATCTTCTAATCAAATGTTAAACACGTAAAAAACAACAAGTACGAAAATTTCATCACATTGAACACTGACAATGACAACAAGGAGTGGAAAGACAAACACATCCATATTTAACGTACCTATTCATCCACACTGTTGTTGGCATTCTGCGCAACATCAACTACAAATTATATCTAATCATATTATGAACTCTATACTATCTGGGCTATTTTAAGAAGCACTTGTTGGACTGCTGATCTGTGTATGAAGGCGAATATTTAGAGACTCATATTCATATGTATCCAATGTTCGAAGGCCGAATCATGAATGAAGCACTATATTTCAGATGATGGCTTCCAAACGATGTAGGGAACAAGAATGGGTCAGATCATTCAAAGAATGCAATCCCCAATATAAAGTCCAAAATGAAATTAGAGAAAATGAATCCAGAAAATAAACAAAAACCAATATGATTTGTCCAGTTGATATAGTAGGTCAAACAAGATCACATGGTTCTTAATCCAATCCACTGACACCACCATCAATCCCCTTAATTAGCTGTTTTCTAGTTTGCCCCACCCATATTTCTGTTTGCCCCGCTGTTTTGCTAGTTTGCCCCGCTGATATTTGACTTGCCCCCCGTTTTTTCTAGTTTGCCCACTGATATTGCGATTTACCATTGTTTTACTAGTTTGCCCTATTGTTTTTCTAGTTTGCCCCCTTTTTTCTAGTTTGCCCGTTGTTTTTCTAGTTTGCCCCTACTGATATTTCAATTTGCCCCATTGTTTTTAGTTTGCCCCACTTGATATTCAGTTTGCCCATTGTTTTTCTAATTTTCCCATTGTTTTTCTAGTTTGCCCCGCTGATATTTTAGTTTGCCCCGCCGTTTTTCTAGTTTGCCCCGCTGATATTTCAGTTTGCCCCGCTGTTTTTCTAGTTTGCCCCGCTGATATTCCAGTTTGTCCCGCTGATATTTCAGTTTGCCCTGTTGTTTTTCTAGTTTGCCCCACTGATAATATTTCAGTTTGCCCCGCTGTTTTTCTAGTTTGCCTCGCTCATTTTCATGTATCCCTCGCTGATTTGATAGTTTGCCTCGCTGTATTTTATGTACGGCTGAAAGTTCGGCGGGTTCAACCTGACCGACCCGACTTGGGTTGGGCTTAGGCAGGTATATCGGGTTCGATCTCAAGTTTGGGCTATACAAACACCAACCCAATAAATAGACAAAGAAATGAATTAAAAGATAGAAAAATATTTTTATATACTTATATATACATATTTACATAATTATGTACTATACAAAAATGTAAGGGCCCGTTTGGCCGGGCGGATTGGAAGGGATTGGAAGTTAAATCATGTGATTGATGTAATTTTTGTACTTTGTATGATACATACTATTGAAAGTTATATATTGCTCCTAGTTGATCTTCATGTATAGCATATCGCGTAAAAATGCACCAACTGTCAGCCCTATCTATATATGCATTCTAAAATGCCTCCTTATATTGTAAAAAGAAATTATCCATATTCGATGTTACGTGCATAATAAGGGTGACATCTGGATAATCAACACCACGTGCAACTAGATCAGAAGTCACAATAATACGACCTTAGTTCTACAACTCTCTAGAAGGATTCCACAAACCGATTGCATGAACTTAATTGAAAGTTCAAATATACCCTTTAGTTCTCATCAATGGGCAATCATACCTTTCCTAATGTTTTCCGGTGCCTATCTGTCCGTATGCAAAGATGCAGGCACTGTAACCTATAAAGGTAGATTTGATCACTAGCAAACACTTTGGGACTCCAAAAAATAAAATTACGTAGTTCATTTCAAAGTTTGAGTGAACGAATCCAACTTCACAATTTCACATTGAGTAGCAATTGGGAAATCACCTTTTCTTTTAGTGTACTTTGTAAACATTATCTGAAATCATTTGCTAATGTCGATGTATTAAAGTTGTCAGGAAGGAACATATGCACACCATTGAAATCCATCAATATCAGATATGTAAATGAAATTGAGAACATGCAACATAACATGAAGTGCATAAATAAATTTCACGTTAACACCATATATAGTAATCAAAATAAGATCCCCAAGTTTGGGCACTAAAATCAATATCCCTTCATCAGTCAAAGTAAAATTTACCCCATGATTTAAAGAAACAGTTTGAGAATATGAATTTTTATAGGCTTGGCTTACCAAAAAGATACCTGATGCACAAGCCATCATTCCTGTGTAAATCTAGTCTAGCTGGACGGACCGCCACCCGGTGGAGCAACATCATCACGCCGGCAGGTGATTGTGGTAATAAGGTTATCAATTTTACGCTCGACCCGATAGATACTATTCTGGATGGCCGCAGAAAACCGCTCCAATCGTGACATCCGTCTATCCTGCTCATCCATGTGCCTAACAATATATGCTCGGCGGTTGCGGTACGACATCCTTCGACTGGTACGACCATATGGTTGTCCTGCCTCCTCACGTTGCTCTCCCTCCGTGGGATATTCGGTGTCGGCTGCCTCTGTCTCAGCCACGTCCGTCTCTGCAGCCTCTGTCTCCGCTGCCTCTTCTTCTGTCTCTCCCATCAAAACTTCACTGCGCCTCACTGATGCCGATGCCCCTTTCTTCCCCACTTTCATGCGCTTGATGTTGTTTTCTGTAAACATTCTCACGGGTCTGGGTCTATCAGTGGTGGGCATCACCCCTACATGACGGGAGAGTAAACATAGAAGGTGTGGGAATGGAATGACATCCCTTCTCGTGGTCGCTATGTTGTCGGCGATCATTTGAGTAATGATTGTGGGCAGTACAGATAGGAATACCATGACAGATGTTGTATAGAATGTCTAACATATACGAAGTAATATCGACTTTGTTCGACTCCCTCGGATAAACATTTGTGCAAAAGATATTGTGTAGCACCTTATACTTGAATTCCATGTGCGATGATCTCAGTGCATTACCCTTATTCCACGGAACATCCTGACCGTTACAAAAAACTTCGTCATTGCTAACCGTACCAGTTGGGTCATTGATGTCGTGATCAGTTAATCCTCGAGATGTGACAGAATCCGCAAAGATGTGCAACTACCCCGAGTATCAATGGTGAGATTGAGTTCTCTCCAATGGTCACCGAAAGGAAGGAGGGTGCAATACCGGAGAGTGACAATATGATAGAAATATGAGAACTTGCTCATTTCGAACCGTCCCTCCAAAATCTAAGATCTTACTCCACCCAACATTTTTCAAAATCTCAATAATTCCAAACCGCTGGATGGACGCTCAGTCGATTTTTTTTTCGTATACAATTTTTCGAACACGAAATTTTTCGTACAGGTTCGCAGGAGGAGGAGGAACCTGCTGGATAACTTGTTCCGGTTGGATTAGTGGATGGGGGTCCTGAATTGGAGCACTCGTCTGAGTACGAGCTCGCCTAGCCGGCGACTCGATTGGAGAGGTCCGTTCCTCTGACTGTTCCTGTCTACGTCTGGATCGAATTTTTTGACGAGCTCCCCTGGATGACTCTCCAAGTATAGGCTTTTTCCCTTTATCCTTTGCCATTATCTGTAGTGATGATATTGTCTGTTTCAAAAAAAAAAATGATAAGTGAACTCGAAATTATGTCGATATATACCTGTCCTAATCATGATTTGTAATCGAATAGTGAACTAATGTACCTGTTTTTACGGTTTAACTCGACAAGAAAAAACACTAATCTGAGTGAGCATTTAAAGTAAAATTTTATCAAGCGGGAGATGAGAATGGGTGTTAAAAAAGTGCATGCAATTGCACAACATCAACGACTGTTTGTAAAAAAAGGCGGTGTTTAAGCCTCAAACATCCCTTCAAAGGGTGAATCCAAACGGGCCCTTAGGAGACTAAAGCCAACGCTGCACAGTCCTTTGCCACCCCTATTCCACAAATGCTCTTAAACGGGATAGTGAAAAGGTCAATTAAAAAAATATTCTAGATTTTGCTCTTAAACGGGATAGTGAAAAGGTCAAGTTGGAACCAGGCCATATGATAACCAGTGGCAGGTCTGGTCGGGCACACCCGATTGGAAGATAAAGGATCCATCATTCCTCCTTTGGCATGATAAGGATGTCACTTGACCATAGTGGGATACACTGTTATATGTAACCTTTAACAGTAATAGTAGGGGAGTTGACTGTCAAGGGAATATAAATTTCGGTGGGAATATAAATTTGGTGGACCAAACCACAGAAAAACAATAGTGATTTGATATCCACCATTAAAATCCTCCTAAGCCCTTGTCTGTATTGTTTATTTGACATCCAATCTGTTGATTAGGTCATGCAGACCCAGATGAAGGGAAAAAAACAAAGATCAGCTTGATCCAAAACTTTTATGGCCCCCTAAAAGTTGTTAATGGTCGAAGTTCATTCAACACTGTTTTCTGTAATGTGGTCCACTTTAGATTGAAATATATCTCAGTTTTGGACTCATTCCATAAAATCATCTATAAAAATAGATGGACGGCATGGATGAAACACATACATCATGGTGGGGCCCACAGAGCACCGACCAGCAACCATTGACTGGTGGCAGGGGGAGTAGCCAATCCATTTCCACAGCGGACTCATATGGGAGCTTCTTATCAGGTGGGCCCACACCGAGCTCAAGTGAATCACACCACAAAAGACAAATAGAGAGGAATATGACCGGATACAAAGAACACAGACTTACCGAGATCGTATGTCGAGAAATCGCCCAAAGATTAAGTGCAACTTGGCGGGAGAAATCCGCTGGAGATGAAGTTGTGGGAAGCTTAGAGAAGAAGGAGTGCAAATAAACGTCCGTTTGGTGTAATAACTGCCGATTGGTGAAAACAGTTATTGCATTTTTTTTTTGAAAACCGCAATGCATCGATATATCGACATGTTGTCGATATATCGACAACATGTCGATATATCGTCAGGATCCTTTTTATAATGTTTCGCTTCTGGAGACTTACAGTCCTAATTCGATTTTATCGACATACCGTCGATATATCGAAAAGTATCCCATCGATATATCGATAATATGTCGATACATCGTTCAAATCTTGTCATCAACATTGGATATTATCGTCAAATTGACGATCTACTCGATCACTTATAACGATTACATCGATCATGTGCAGATTACATCGATAACTTACGTCGATTATATCGACAATATGTCGATCCCATCGACTACACATTTTTCGACATTCTGTCGACAATATATCGATATATCGATAAGTTACACTATCGATATATCGAGATATTAGCGATATATCGATAAATTAGAAATTTGAACCAACTCTTGCTGGACAATTCCAAACCAAATTCGATATTATCGCCATGTTTTCGATATATCGATATACTGTACTGTCGATATATCGACATCATGTCGATATATCGATGAAGTACGTAAATTCGGGGATTACTTGCTGGACAAATGACGACCGAATTCGATATTATCGACATGTTTTCGATATATCGATTTCCATATCTCGTCGATATATCGACGTTATGTCGATATATCGATGAAAAACCAAATTCCCTCGAATACTTGCTGGACAAATGGTGACCGAATTCGATATTATCGACACGTTTTCGATATATCGATTTCAATATCTCGTCGATATATCGACGTTGTGTCGATATATCGATGAAAAATCAAATTCCCTAGAGTACTTGCTAGACAAATGGCGACCGAATTCGATATTATCGACATGTTTTCGATTTATCGACAACTTATGTCGATACAATCGATGATATGTCGATATAATCGATAACTAGCATCGATATATCGACGATATGAAGGTTAAATCGACGGTACATCTGATATTGCGATAAGTCGATGGAATCTACATTGTGTCGATATATCGATGAATGTTGTCGATTAGATCGTTGATCTGTCGATTATATCAAGGATTGCTACTTGCTATAATATATATTTTTTTTAAAATCTTTTTTATTTTCTTGGATTTGTTTGTTGTACACACCCATGTCAGTACACTTCCTCTATTATACAAAAAATGAGGTATTTCCTGATCTCAATTGGACCACATTACAGGAAACAGTGTTTAATGAACATCGACCATTGAAAACTTTTTGGGGCCATAAAAATGATCTATAAAAATGGATGAACGGAAACCTCTTATTTTTTCCTGTAGTGTGGTACATCTGAGATTTAGATCCCTCTTATTTTTAGGATAAACCTCTAAAATGATCTGTGAAAATGGATGAACGGAAACGATGAAACACATTGTGATTGGTGGGGCCCCTGAGCAGACCACCGACCACCACCATGTGGTGTGTGGGCCCAACTGAGTGGTGTATCATACCTGTGGTGCGTGATTTCTTCCCCGGACCGACCATTTTTCACACTATAAAACCACCATTTTAAGCATGATTTGTGGAAACAAACAATGCAGCAAAATCATCATTATAATCAAATGCAAGTGATGTGAGTCATGTGACCAATGTTGTCAAAATCGTTATCGTATCGCAAATCGTAGTAGGGGTTGAATTGTATCGAATTACAAATCTTATCGTAAATCATTTTTTTTTTCTTCCCAAAATAGAAAACTAAAAATGACCCTTACAATCCTATTAAAGATCCTCATAGAACCTTTATACACACACACACACACACTCCAACAAATCAAGCCCATTCATACATGGAATCTATGTCTGTTACATTGTTACAGACATGGATGATTTTCTTGGGCCTACTATGGTTTCAACGGTGAAAATCATTATGCCCCGCTGTTTCCCATGGTATGATCCAATTGATCTTTTGATATACTTCAATTTCGGGCTAAACCACTACAATAAGTTAGGAAAACGGATGGACAAATGGGCAACTGGAAAAACAGTGGGGTAAACTAGAAAAACGGCGAGGCAAACTAAAATATCAGCGGGGCAAACTAGAAAAATAGCGGGTCAAGCTGAAATATCAGCGGGGCAAACTAGAAAAACAGCGAGACAAAGTGAAATATCAGCGGGGCAAACTACAAAAACAGCGAGGCAAAGTGAAATATCAGCGAGATAAATTAGAAAAACAGCGAGACAAAGTGAAATATCGGCGGAACAAACTAGAAAAACGGCGAGGCAAAGTGAATTATCATGATGTATGTGTTTCATCCATGCCGTCCATCTATTTTTATAGATCATTTTATGGTATTATACAAAAAAATGAGGTATATCCTGATCTCAATTGGACCACATTACAGGAAACAATGTTTAATGAACATCGGCCATCAAAAACTTTTTGGGGGCCATAAAAAGTATTGGATCAAGATGATCTTTGCTTTTAGCCTTCATCTGGGTCTTTATGACCTAATAAACAGATTAGATTTCAGATAAACACTACAGTGGACCTCAGGAGGATTTAAATGATGGATATCCAATCACTACTGTTTTCCTGTAGTGTGGTACATCTAAGATTTAGATCCCTCTTATTTTTAGGATAAACGTCTAAAATGATCTGTAAAAATGGATGAACGGAAACGATGAAACACATTGTGATTGGTGGGGCCCACAGAGCACCGACCACCAGCCACAGGGCTGGTGTGGGCCCAACTGAGTGTCAGATATACCTGTGGTGCGTGATTTCTTCCCTGGACCGACCATTTTCAGAAGAAGACAGAATGCTGATATAGGGAGCCCACAAAATGAGTTGCACTGGTCTTTCTCGTGAAAACGGAGTGAGGAAAGGAGGTGAAAGCAACTTGTGAAAGCGGAAAGGAAGATGAAAGCAACGGCAGTGAAAGCAGAAGTGAGAAGTGAGAGCTTTAGCGAGCCGCAGTGAAAAGGAAGGGTATTTTCGTCCAAAAAATGGGTCTCCGCACGTGGAGGTCTAACTCGCAAAAGAAGGTTTGTCTTCTTTCATAAAACCGTCTGGCGGAAAGGTGGGGTCCACTTCTCTAATTTTCTCATTCAGATTTGATGTAGAGTGGATCGCAGACAGTTTCATGGCTAGGATGGATCGAAAAGGCACGGTCGGCGCAGAAGTGATCGGACCATCGGACCTTAAATCGGGCGTATCTCACAATCCGGAATAAGTTAGCTGACGTAAAATATATGATTTTGAGTAGAACGAGCTACTTTAGCCAACCAACCCAGATATACCGGGTTACGACGCTCGGAATTGCGAAAGAACCCTAAATCGACGGTCGTTTCCCTGTTTTAATTTCGTTTTTGCTATTAATTGTAAGTTTTAGTTTGATTATAACTCTTCATCCGTCGGGCTTTAGGAGTTGCACGCAACGTGAAAAGAGCTTAGAATAATTAGGAGAACGGTTTGGGGATGCCAAATAGGACACTTACTATTTTTGGCCGAAAACCTTGCGCACTAATAGACATCACGACCGTCTATATTTTATAAGTTTACTATTTATAGTAAGTCGCGAATTCTAGGAGTTTTAGTTGTAGTTTGATTTTGATTACTTTCCTATTGCTTGGTATCCCTATTTAAAGGGTTGTGAACTCATTTTTTTTCAACAATTAATCAGTTTCGAATTTATTAGAATTGATTTCTATTTTCTGCTTTCTTTCCTCGTGGATTCGAGAAGTCTCTGTGAGGAGTCCAGAGAAGCTCCGTGGATTCGGAGTATTTCTCGTAATCACGTTCATTCATGCGTCAAAATTCCTCATAGAACCTTGCGCACTAGTGGACCATACCATAAGGAATTATGATAATTTAGAACATCACGGCAAACAGGGGGCAAATTGGAATATCACGGCAACAAGCGGAATATCACGGCAACCGGAATATCACGAAGCAAACCGGGGGCAAATTGGAATATCATGGGGCAAGCGGAATATCAGGCAAAGCGGAATATCAATGGGTAAATGGAAAAATAGCAGTGGCAAGCGGAATATTAGCGGGCAACCGGAATATCACGGCAAACCGGAATATCAACGGGCAAAGCGGAATATCAATGGGGCAAACTAGAATATCACGGCAAATCGGAATATCGGTGGGCAAAGCGGAATATCGTGAGGCAAACTAAAAAACGGTCAGGCAACCGAAATATCACGGGCAAACTAGAAAAACGGCGGGGCAAACTGAAATATCAGCGGGGCAAACTAGAAAAATAGCGGGGCAAACTAGAAAAACAGCGGGACAAATTGGAATATCAACGGGGCAAACTAGAAAAACAGCGAGGCAAACTGGAATATCAGCTGGGCAAACTGGAATATCAGCGGGGCAAACTAGAAAAATAGCGGGACAAACCGGAATATCATGGGCAAACTAGAAAAACTTGATGGGGTAACCGAAATATCACGGGCAAACTAGAAAAACAATACGGGCAAATGAAATATCGTGGCAAACTAGAAAAATAGCGGCAAGCGGAATATCGATGGGGCAAACTAGAAAAACAATGGGCAATTGGAATATCACGGCAAATCGGAATATCACAGGGCAAACTAGAAAAACAACGGCAAACAAGCGGAATATCATGGAGCAACCGGAATATCATGGTAAATCGAAAAAATAGCAGGCAAGCGGAATATCATGGGCAATGGAATATCACGGCAAACCGGAATATCACGGGCAAACTAGAATATCGTGGGCAAATCGAATATCGGCGTGGAGCAAACCGGAATATCGGCCAGGCAAACTAGAAAAACGGTCGGCAAACGAAATATCGGGCAAACTAGAAAAACGGAGGCAAATCGAAATATCAATGGCAAACTAGAAAAATAGCGGGCAAACTAGAAAAACAATGGGACAAATTGGAATATCAACGGCAAACTAGAAAAACAACAGGCAAAGCGGAATATCGGTGGGCAACCGGAATATCGGGCAAACTAGAAAAAATAAGGGCAAATCGAATATCACGGGCAAACTAGAAAAATGGTGGGGTAAGCGAAATATCGGCAAACTAGAAAAACGGCGGGCAAATCGAAATATCGTGGGCAAACTAGAAAAAAATAGGGCAAACCGGAATATCGGTGGGGCAAACTAGAAAAAACAATGGGCAAATTGGAATATCACGGGGCAAGCGGAATATCAACAGGGTAAACTAGAAAAACAACGGGCAAAGCGGAATATCAAATAGGCAAACTAAAAAAAAACAATGGGGCAACCGAAAAAAAACCTAGGCAAATAGGAAAATATGAGGGGTAAACCGATGGTGGTGTGGGTTGATTGGTTGGTGCTCAACCCTAACCCAACCCAAGGTTCCTATACCTCAACCCTAGCCCAACCCAACCCAACCCAACCCAATCTCGGGTTGGGAATTCTCAACCAAGCCCAACTGAGGGGGCTCGGTCGGTATATATACATGCTAATATTTTCGTTATTACATTAGTTTATTATATATCAATATAGGACTTATTTTCTGTATCTATAATTTTATTAATTATATATGTGACTATTCATTATAAACAACTTCATTTTTTCCTTTAAAAAATAAGCTTAAATATAAGACAACTACTCCTTTAAAAGTCATATAGCATAGCATGGTGTCTATTTGGGAGAGAGAGATCTGGCATATCTTGTTAGCTTGAGTCCCTTGGAAATGACATGGACAAATGAGACTCGACATCACTAGTGTGCCTTCGACACAAACGATCCACACTCAATTATAATTTTTAAGTAACTTTTATATTGATCGGGTTCGGGTTGGGTCGGGCAACCCGAGCCCAACCCAAGATTTATTAGGTTGGTGTTTGTATAGCCCAAGCTTAAGGCAGGACCCGAAATATCCTGCCCGAGCCCAACCCAATGTCGGGTCAGTCGGGTTGAACCCGCCCAACTTTCAGCAGTAAGCCCGGATAGTATGCTATACATCATAACTTACATTTCCTGTGAATATGCAAAAAAATCTTCAAAGTATGCTATCCACCAAAATTACAGAGTATGATATACATCAAAACTTACAAAGTATGCTATACATCATGACGTATAATGTATATTCAACAATGTATACAACATCTTTCCAAAATTCTGCCCATGTCATGGACAAATTTCATCTACAAAGTAGAGACAAACAATCGTACGCTATTGACTTCCTCCAATCGGCGTTGAATTTTTGCATGTCTATTCCCGCCAAGGTGAGACCGCTACACAAAATGTCGATGTATTTCATTACGAATATACCACAGTCATAACCATTGTCCTGCTTCGGTACAGATTCATCGACTCTAACGGTCCACTTCTTCCCTTCAAGCGCGATGCTGTCTCCAGTAGCATGGAAGAGAATGGGAAGCGCATCAGTCATCTTCTTCATCTTTTGCTTGTACTTCGGCGATAAATTCGTGCACAAGCTATCCACAACAACAATTTCTCTTGCTCTGGGGTAGATGACTAACAGAAACCAATGTGAATTTTCGTGATTGATGGGCGCATAGACCTGTTCATCATTGTCAAAATAATATATTAGAAAAATGATAGAAGACATAATAGTAAGAGATGATGCTCTATGACAAGTGCATTACCCGTTCATAACACCAGATTGCCTTGGCGCCTGGTTTATCCCGGTGCTTAGCAATTGCATAGGCCGTACTCATCGACCTAATAGCTCGGCCCGTTTCGACGCCGATTTGGAGTCCCGATATGCAATCAAAACAGGCAAACACCCCTCAAGGCTTTGCTGTTACAAACATGATGAAAGTTCAATACATGTAAGAAAATTAAATTTTTAAACAGATTACAGATTAACGCAATAAACAGTTACCGTAAAAAACGTGGGACAGAACTTGCAATCCTGATGATATGCTGTTGAAAGGTCGTTCTGCCTTTTCTCAAGGAACTCGATGTATGTGTCAATAGCCTAATCAATGGGATAGTAGAATGTTAGTCGTAGATTAAAATAACACATAATTACATGTCAATCAATGCATACAGAGAATAAATTAATAATGCTTACCTCGCTATCAACCCACGCATCCTTCAGCCATATCGTACTGAACCATTTCCCCGCTGCCATGCCCTTGTTTGCTTCATACCACTCCTCTGCCTCTTTCACCTCCTGTGCGGATAGTATCCTGAAAGGATCCATCTGTAGAGGAAATGGTACCGGAGAAGTTGCAAAAGCTGTTACTTGCTCGGATTCAGGAACTGGCCCAGGAGTTGTATTGAATGCAGACAAGGACAAGTACGGAGATATCTTGTAATATGACGGCTTCAGAATCCTTTTGGTTCTCCTTTCATAAACGGGTTGCGAAGTGGACCTCAACTCCTCACCCTCCTCCTCCATTACAAAACATCCCCTCTCTGTACGACTACCTTCCTTCTCCTTATTAAACTCCTCCCTCTCATTAGCTAACTTTTCCCTCTCCTCAAAAAATAATTCCTTCTCCATCCTCAATTGCTCTTTTTCTTTCAAGTAACATATTTTCTTTTTCATCAATCATTGTTTCTTTCCGTCTCATCCCTTCCCTCTCTCTTCTCAATTCGCTCCTCTCCTTCTTCAATTCCTCTCTCTCCCTCTTTAACTCCTCCCTCTCAATCCGAAATTCCTCAATAAAAATAACATTCTTCACAACACCCCCCTCTTTGGTATACCCTCACTCGGTCCCTCTTCCTCCACACCTTTCTCTTCATTATCATCTGACTCATCATCATCATCCTCCCTATGATCAATCTCGTTACCCTCCTCATCTTCTTCTTGAGTTTCAGTGAGCTACAAAATGTATAGATGGATATGTCAGAGTAAGGATAAATTTACTAAATGTAAAAAAAACAAATAGTTCAACCTGTATAACATCTCACCGAAAATCGTCACGCACCGAACGAACGGCATCCGTTTCCCATTCGCGTAGGGTTGGTTCTAATTTCATCACTACCGAAGTCTGCAAAAGAACAAGGAGTAATGTTAAATATAAAATTGATAAGGTTGTCAAGTTAAGCAAAGTAATTGCTTTGGACATATATAAACTTACAGATTTACTATGGACAATAGCATGTATACGTTGTACCTCCAACACTTCCGGCCTCGATATTGAATGAAGCGTGGAATTTGATGGGGAACGTCGAAACAACACACTCTTGTAGGGTGGTAGTATCTTTTACGCCCATACCTGCTAGAATGAAATTGCACCAGGTTAAAAATTCTAAGATGACTACAGAGGGAAAACATATACAGAAGAAAAAGTGTTCTTACTTGTAGAGGAAGGACGCAACCACATACAGTGTACCGAGGGGAACTTGATGCGGCAAGGGCAAATTCGATTCCTTGCAACATTGTAAGGTATCCCAAGCTACCCCAAGGATACATATAGAAATCCTCTAACGAGTCCACCAAGTGCATATAATCCATATTGCACATGGTTTTCGGTTCGGTTCCCCTAAGAAAACACTCCACAACTAGAAGTAGGGCAACCTTCACGACGTCCTCATGCTTATTGGTATCAACTAGTCTATCAAACACGCCCATTAGGTACTTTTTTAATACTGGATATTCTTTAAAGTATTTGTCTCGTAGTGTACGCGTAGTGTTCCTCTTCTTGGGTACGGTAAGATCTCCAGTCTTAAGACCGGTGATGAGGGCGAAGTCCATCTCGAAAAACTGCAATCGCCTCCCTTTGATTTCAAATACTGAATCACCTTTGTATCTTAGTAAAAGTAGGTGAAATATAGCCCCTATAAAACTGAAGGATGTAACGTGCAATAAAAAGGCGAAAGGGGATTGCCTAAATAGATTTAGGCGACTGTCATGCATCTCCACTCCACCTTTGACCCTGTCAAACCACCATGTCAATGTACACCTACATGTTGGCTTGGAGTTGTCGGCGGAATTTTCATTGCCTGCAGAGATGATTTTAAATACATATCAAACATAAAATTCACAAAGTAAAACATCGTATATAAAATCAGACGGGCATGATACAAATTAAGCAGGGTAAACTAGAATATCAGTGGGGCATGCTAGAAAGTTAGCAGGACAAACTAGAAAATCAGCAGGGCAAACTAGATATTCAGCGGGGCAAGGTAAAAGCTCAGCGGGGTAAACATGAAAATCAGCGGGGCAAGCTAGAAAGTCAGCGGGGTAATTCTTATAAACGTATCCAATGTTCAAATGGAACACACCAAATGAAATTTGGAATTGAACTGCTAATGTTGATCATTTCTTAGGGGCCACAAAAGTTTTGGATCAAGCTTATAATTGTATATTCTATTAATCCAAGTCTGTATGATCTTATGTCTAGGTTTGATAATGAACAAACATACATCACTGTTGGGCCGACTGATTGCCCCACTGATTTTAGTGTTTGCCCGTTGATTCTCATCAAGATATACCAATTTATACATCACAACATAGACATACCTTGCCACATGCCCTTAATTACCTTCAAAGGAAAATACCTTTGATTATAAGTTACAGCTCAAGAAAGTTGTAATATGCATGATACACATGAGCCAAAGATATTGAAGGATCAATTAGCTACAATCGGCTATAATAGGCTCGCCGCTTAGACAACTAGCATTGAGCAATCGGCTACAAGGATCACTCAATGAGGTGTTCATAAGTTTCCTCGTTAGTACAAGGTTACGTAGCTTATTGGTGCAAGGTTGTATAGCTTAGTCAACGTAGCACATCACAACGTTATGTAGCTTTGTCAGCATAAAAGATAGGGAACACTTGCCTTTATTCGCCAAAGATAGGCACATGGCCGTGTATGACCTGGGAGTCAAGGCATGTATCTGTTCAAGTTTGTAGCTTTTACAGTGTTAGACCCCACATCATGTTATATACAAGGAGACATAAACATACCTTGGCACATGCACTTAATTACATTAGAGGAACTAGATATTCAGCGAGGCAAACTAAAAGATCAGCGGGGCAAACTAGATATTCAGCAAGGCAAACTAGAAATTCAGCGGGTCAAATTGTAAAATTAACGGGGCAAGCATGAAATAGAGCGGGGGAAACTAGAAAATAAGCGGGGCAAACATGAAAATGAGCGGGGCAAACTAGACAAGAAGCGGGGCAAACTTAAAAATAATTTCATGGAACACACCAAATGAAATTTGGAATTCCACTTCTAATGTTGATCATTTCTTGGGGGCCCAAAAGTTTTGAATGAAGCTTATAATTCTCTTTAGAGTATTGATCCATGTCTCGTATGATCTTATCAATAGGTTTGATAACAAACAAACATCACTGTTGGGCCCACCATAGTTTCAACGGTGAAAATCATTATGGCTGGGCTCATTGTTTCCCATGGTATGATCCAATTGATCTTTTGATATGCTTCAATTTGGGGCTAAACCGCTAAAATTAGTTGGAAAACGGATGGACATGCGTGGATATACTCCATACATTCAAAATGGGCCCAATTGAGTTTATGTAGTACAATGGTAGTACGCAATCCGATTACGCAATATTTTGATTCATCTAACCATAGACTAGAGCCACTTTTGATTCTGCAATATTTTGTTCATTAATCACTCCAGATTCTTTCATTTCCATGTAAAGATCATTTCCTTCCTGGGTTGGATGACCATGATTTAATAACGAATCATTCTAATTTGTTGATAGTTGATAATATTAATTGATAGTTTTGTGAAAGATTGCTGTGAAAGGTTTCATTCACGCCTAATCCATGTCCAGTAGACCTTGTCGTTCTGAGAATTCTTAATTCATGAGTTGTAGGGAGGGACTTATGTCACCAAAAACATAGACTAAAGCAAGTGTTGGATTCAAAGTTGGTGTTAAAGAGTACAAATTGACTTATTATACTCCTGAATATGAAACCAAAGATACTGAGATCTTAGCAGCATTCGGGTAACTCCTCAACCCGGAGTTCCGCCTGAGGAAGCAGGGGCTGCAGTAGCTGCCGAGTATTCTACTAGTACATGGACAGCTTTGTGGATCGATAGACTTACCAGCCTTGATCGTTACAAAGGACGATGTTACCACATCGAGCCCGTTCCTGGGGAGGAAAGTCAATTTATTGCTTATGTAGTTTACCCTTTAGACCTTTTTGAAGAATGTTCTGTTACTAACATGTTTACTTCCATTGTAGGTAATGTATTTGGGTTCAAAGCCCTACGAGCTCTACATCTGGAGGATCTGCGAATTCCTACTGCTTATGTCAAAACTTTCCAAGGACCGCCCCATGGCATCCAAGTTGAGAGAGATAAATTGAACAAGTATGGTTGTCCACTATTGGGATGTACTATTAAACCAAAATTGAGGTTATCCACCAAGAACTACGGTAGGGCGGTTTATGAATGTCTCCGTGGTGGACTTGATTTTACCAAGGATGATGAGAAGGTGAACTCCCAACAATTTATGCGTTGGAGAGACCGTTTCTTATTTTATGGCGAAACAATTTATAAAACGCAGGCCGAAACAAGTGAAATCAAAGGATATTACTTGAATGCTACTGCAGGTAGCTAACTGGAAAACCAATGGGGCAAACTGCAAAATCACGGGAAAGAAAGCGGAAAATCGTGGGGAAACTAGAAAATCACGGGCAAACTAGAAACTCGGGGGCAAACTAGAAACTCGACAGCAACCTGGAAAATCGGTGGAGGAAACTAGAAAATCGTGAGAGGCAAACTAGAAAAAAAATGGGCAAACTAGAAAATCACGGGCAAACTAGAAAATCAAGGGCAAAATGAAAAATCACTGGGAAACTACAAAATCGTGGGCAAACATGAAAAAGATCGGGGCTAGCTTAACAAATAATTTCGTGGCTTTAGCCGAAAAATCTAAACATATCCAATGTTCAAATGGACCACACTACGGGGATATTTTGAATTGAACTTCTAATGTTGATAATTTCTTAGGGGCCACAAAAGTTTTGGATAAGCTTATAATTGTGTTTTCTATTAATCCATATCTGTATTATCTTATGATTAGGTTTGATAACAAACAAACATCATTATTGGGCCCACTATAGTTTCAATGTGGAAATCATTATGCCCTGCTATTTCCTGTGGTATGATTTACTTGATCTTTTGATATGCTTCAATTTGGGGCTAAACCGCTAAAATTAGATGGAAAAACGGATGGACAGCGTGGATATACTACATACATTCAATGTGGGCGGCCCAACTCAGTTTACTTAGTACAATGGGAGCGAACTAAAAAATCAGCGTGCTAAATTAAAAAAAAATCGTAGGCAAACATGAAATTCGATGGGGCAAACTAGACAATCGGCGGGCAAACATGAAATTGAGCGATTTTTTGCTAGAAAGTCGGCAGAGGCAAACTAGAAAATCGGCGGGATAAGCATGAAATTGAGGTGGGGCAAACTAGAAATTCAGTCAGACAACTGGAAATTCATTATGACCACTGTTTCTCGTGGTATGGTCCACTTGATCTTTTGTTATGCTTCAATTTGGGGCTCAACACTCTGTGTGTGTGTGTGTGTCTGTGTATATATATATACACATACACACACACGCACGGGTGGGCATGCATGCACATGTGTCGTGTGTATATATACGCATATGTGGGAAAAACGGTTCTATATGGTCGAGCTCATGTGAACTACCAATGAGGTCGAGCTGTGTGAGCCCTATCATGAAGTATGTCAAACATCTACCCATCAGTCAGATGCACCATTCCATGGTGGGCCTAGAGCTTAAAAATCAAGTTAATTCGTGACTTTTGTAGGCCACACCACGTACAAAACTTGAGAGGGGTTACTTTCCATTAAAACATTCATATTTATGTTTTTGGGCCCACCAAGATGTGTTTAACAAATCAAACCCATCCATAATGTGTGTCCCACTTGGATGAGTGGTCGACCAAGATTCGAGACACATCCAAATTTCAAGTGGGCCCCACCAAGTAATTTTATATGTTTTAGGCATGTCTTCACGTGATTTTAGATGGTATGGCCCACCGGGTTCCGAAGAGGACTGATTTTTTGCTATCCCATAATTTAAAGGGGACCCATCAAGTTCACGGTGATGATGTTCGACATACATCATGGTGGGGCCCACACAGGTCGACCTCGTGGGGAGTTCCCATGAGCTCGATCGTTATAGAACCTTTTCCTCTACTAAAAAAGAAATTACATACATTCAATGTGGGGCCAACTGAGTTTAAAATATACCTTGGCTGCGTGCTTTCTTCCCTGGACCGACCATTTTGAGAAGAAGACAAAATGCGATTGAGGGGGGCCCACAAAAAGGGTTTTTTGGGGTCTTTCTACCGGAAACACAGGAGTAAAGGGGGTGAAAGCAACAGCAGTGAAAGCAACGGCAGTGAAAGCAACCGTGGAAAGGGAGAGGAAACGCAAGCAGTGGAAATGGGGAGGAAAAAATAAAGCAGTGGAAATGGCAGAGTAAAAGCCGCAGCCGTGAAAGGAGGGGTATTTTCATCCTGAAATGTTGAGTCCGTACAAGGAGGTCCAAACGCGTATTCTAAGTTTGTATTGTTTCAAAAAAACCGTTGGATAAAAGGTGGGGTCCACAGTCGTAAATTTCTCTGAATCATTCAAAGAGTGAAAATTTGCTCGGTAAGCTCAATTGAGCCATACGGTATCGATGTCGGGACCTGAATAGTCAAATCCACTGTTCATTGTGTCGACAACGTACAGTTGGATGATCCAATACTAAGCACGAATTTGACTATGCGATTGTAAGATTAACATATAAAATCTATCCAGACTCCTAGGGCCGTTGATGAACAGTCCTGAAGCCTAGGATGGTTGATGATCGGTTCTGAAATTATCTAGCTTTTGAAATTCAAGATTATCCATTGGATCTTAAAATTAACGGTTGATTTAGAATTTTAACCCATCTAACAGAGAGATTGGACATCAACCCATCCACTGTGGGCAATGGAGTGTCCTGATCGCTGATCGGCCCAGAGTTCATAGCTGAACAGTCTGCGTGTCCACCAATGCACATGCACTCGTGTGGTAGTAGACGGGGGATTTTAAAATCCCAACTCCCGCGAAAAATGGCTCCACTCGAGCCCGTCTTCTTCATCGCAGGAGCGGTTTAGATAAGGTCTGAGATTGATCCAACTGTGATCAGAGTGGCCCACCGTTTATCGATCTGAACCGTCCATATTGTGGGATCCATCGTACCGATCATGTGCCACTAAATCCGCATGTGTATATGCATGTATGCGAAAAATTGGGACAGCATCTTCCTGCGCGCAATCTGCTTAAACAGAAACCAGAACTTCCATTTTCATGCAGAGATGGAATTCGATAAGAAATCGCTGCAATTATTTTCCATTTTTCCCGTTTTAGAAACCCAACACAGCCACAAATCCAAGGAACCATCCTAGATTCATCTAGACCGCTCGTTTTTACTTCTTGGAGCGCTAAGGAGCAAGAGACTGAATTCGACTAGTATTCCGCCGAGAATCTTGGCTGGTTGCAGCGGCAGAAGCCGGGAGTTTCTAAGTTCGAACACACCGATCGATCGTCGTTGAAGCTCCGAAAAATGGTGCCTACATCTCTTGATGAATATGGACCGTCACTGATCGAAGAAACGACTAACGAAGCAAGATCTGTCGTCTTCCTCACAAAAACTCGTAACCGTGCGTTCCTTTCGGGTACCGATTCGATATCCAGTATGCTCATCAGATAATGAACCAAGAAGAACGTTAGGTCTGGCATCCATTGTTGGACCTGAGTTGACTCGCTGAGTCTAGTCATTCCACCACCTCCAGCGTCGGCTTCCATGTTTTGCAAAACTTAGATTTGTTAATTATTAGTTATTTTTATTAGTATTATTATTATTAGTAATTGTTATGGGTAAAAATGGATTGACCAATGAGATAAGGTCAGGTCAGACATCCTTATGCATCATGGGTTGGCCAACAACTGATACGACAAAGAGCTCAGCTCCATCCCCAATCCGAGCAAGAAAGGAGATTGGCCTCGGCCTTCCAACAAGGTCTCCAGAGGCAGGTTGGTAGATCGCTAACCTACCCGACACTTAAAGGAGCTTGACAGTTACTCGACAGAAGGACCCAGGTCGGCCGAGCTCCTCCTCGGACTTACCCATCTAAGATCCTAACCGAGGATCTAGGGAGATGACCGCAATACGAGTATGTCTAAGATCTCCGCCGAAGATCTCGAAAGATCATTGCAATACGCCGAGGATCTGAATCACTCTACAATATGTCCCTATAAATTAGGAAGATCTCCCTTCATACCACCGCCTTCTCTCACCTATAAATAGGAGCATCCATAATGGTGAAAGGTATGCACAATTCCACCCAGAAAATATCCCAAAACCTTACATTCTACTAGACCTATCTTGCCTATATGACTTTAGCATCGAAGGGTCCCCTACAGCAGACAGAGTCTCCATTCTTGTCCCTTTTTGCAGGTCCCAACTCGTTTAAGAAGGACGAGCAGATTTCTGCATCAACATTTTGGCGCCATTTGTGGAAACGACATAGAAAGCCGTTCTCATCACTTACAGGGGTTCGACAATGGTGAAAGGGAGGAAGAAAGCCCAACCCACCACCGCAATGCCCAACCCTGTGCTGCCAGAACAGTTTGTGGATCACCGGGACTAATCTTCCCAACCTCAGGCTAATTCTACACTCATGGGCCCAACATAGCAATCTTGAAATTGGGGAGGTCAGCTTGTCTCTTTTGAACATCGAGTTGAAGTCCTAACTAGTAACCTCGATCAGATAAGGCGAATGCTGGAACGACAAATTTCTCCCCCCAACCAGGGGACCGAGGAAGTTGTCGCTCGAGTAGCCACTGAAGTTTCTGCACCTTCTCAGGCACCCGTTGGCTCCCGGAGGAATAGATAAGTTGGTGAAGCACCAGGACGAGCACCCTCCCATGCTTCGGGCACAGCCACGTTGGCTGCCTCCGACTTACACTATGAGTTGGGGAAGAAGAGGCGTGGCAAAGCTCCTGAAGTCGAGGCCGAGACAATAGCCGAGAATGAAGACCACTGGGAGGCCGAGCTCAACGAACTACGAGATCAGATCGGTGACATGCGGCAGGCCTACCACGTATATTCTCCAACTTTAATAGAGGCTATGTTGGTGAAAAGTGAGTCGCCATTCACTGCTGACATCATGCATGCTCAACTCCCTCCCAGATTCCGGATATTGCAGTTCACTCTTTATTCACCGATCAACTGCGGTTATGCGCCGGGCATTGCTGCCCGCTGGGGATTCCCTGGGCATGTCCACGCCATTTTGGCAGTGAAGGCACCAGTCTATGCCCATTTTGGTGTGGCCACGCCCCCTGGGCGGCGGCAATGCCGGGCACTGCCCGTTTTTTAGTGTGGGCACACCATTTTGGCAATTCGGACCATTAAAACTTTACAACAGGCGTATCTCGCAAACTAACATGAGTTACTCGACATACCATATATGATGTTGGGGTAGGAGAAGCTACTTTAGCCAACAAACCTAGTCATTTGGTGAGATTCCATCAGGTTGACGGTCGAAAATCCACTTTTACTATTTATAGTAAGTTTTAATTTGATTATAACTTTTCATCCTTTGAGCTTTATGAGTGGTGTCCAAAATGATAAGTGCTTTAAAAAATTAGGAGCATAACATGGTCAAGCTAGATAGGACATTTACTATAAATAAAAAATTTGCTATTTAAGTTATGAAATTTAGGGAGTTTGAGTTGGAGTTGGATTCTGAAACTTCTTACAAGGTTTGGTATCACTATTTAAAGGATTGTAAATTTGATCTTATTATCTACCATTGAATTTTTTATTTTATTTGGTGGCAGCACCTTTCTTCTTCGGGGATGAGTGTAGGGCAGGGAGTGGGTGATTCCAAGGCTAAGGTGGACCGAGGGGGCCCACTTTGAGGCGGCCCACTTCGAGGCGTAGGTGATTCGGGCTTTCGGATTTCAAAACGGACGTAACTCGCAACCCGGGATGGGTTATTGGACGCATCAAATATGATTTTAGGGAAGGGAGAGTGTTACACACACCGGATTTGCGAATTCTCGCCTAATTGCAGGTTGAAACACATTTTGGTGTTCCAAGACCCTGCCTCTACTACTATTGTAGCTACTCTTTCTCAATTTAATCCTTTCCAAGTTCAAATTCCTAAAAGCTAAAGCCCGATTACTCGAGATGACTAACGGTTCGATCCTAGGGTTTAACGTCGCTAAGTTTTAACGCCCCCATCTATGTCAGCGAATGCGTTATGATGAGTCCACAACCCATGACCCGGTTTAATTCCAAACTATTGCTCTGATACCAACCTGTAACATCTTGAATTTCGAAGGTCAAGTAATACTCGACTCCCAAATTTTCGGGTGCCACTTGTGCTTTGCAGATTTAACTAATTTGGGTTTCATTTGATTGGTGTATGAGCATTTGAAAAAAAATAAATGGATCATGCGGTGTAAATTGAAACCAACTAATTGAATTAGAGCATGACTAATAAAATGATGTGCATATGTATAGTGTACTGGACTGCGTCTCGGAAAAGTACATATAGTCCAAAAAATGTACAAAATGGCCCTACCCTATGGTCCCATCGTTGGCCGTAGGGTAACTACAGTGGCTTGCCCAGGAATTGAAAATACCAGAGCTCCTCCTCTGAGTCTATGGACGCCTCATCCAGTGCGTTGAACTCTGTGATACCTGCATTTAAAATATGGTCTGGTTGGTGTTTTAAAACATTGTCACAGAGTGAGAGTGAGTAATCAACTCAATGGTTTCATTAATAACAAGTTACACAAGTTATCAAATCCACGTGCACAATTAATGAATTTTTTTTAAACATACAGACCACAGATACTTTTGTTAATGCACATGCATGGTATTATTATATGATGCATGCCCTCGCCATCTAATACTCCCTCAAGCGACTGTGACGCGCCGGTCACTGCTTCATGTGGGCGGGCACACGTGGACGGGCACATATGTGGGCGGGCCCCCAAGTGTGGGCTGGCGAGGCTCGTGTGGCTAGCAACTCTTGTCTTTGGGTGAGCTACCTTGTTGCGATTGATCGTAGCGTAACTTGTCCCACATCGGAAGAGTTGTCTGGAGTTGTAGTGGTTATATGTTGGGTTCCTCCCTTAATAGACATGACGCGTTTTAAACCAGTGAGCTTCGGCAAAGCGGACAATATCATGTGCTGTGGGGGTGGGCCTTACAAATGGTATCAGAGCTGAGGACGGCTCTGCCCTCGGTGGGGGATAATGTGACGCCCCGGTCACTGCTTCATGTGAGCGGGCACATATGTGGGCGGGCCCCCAAGTGTGGTGAGTGCTCGTGTGGTGGTTGGTGCTCTTGTCTTGGGCGAGCTACTCTTGTTGCGATTATTTGTAGCGTAACTTGTCCCACATCGAAAGAGTTGTCTGGAGTTGTGGTGGTTATATGTTGGGTTCCTCCCTTAATAGACATGATGCATTTTAAATCCGTGAGCTTCGGCAAAGTGGACAATATGCTGTGGGGGTGGGCCTTACAGCGACTCCGTCTAAACATTCGCATATGACCAACACTCCCTCAATGCGACCTCGAGTGCTGAGTCACCAACTTAACTAATGCAATGCGACAGTGATTATGTTAGCCGAGTGTTTAGTTATGTACGTTCGTCCAGCAAGATTGGGGAAACTGAGGCACTCCCACGAAATCAAGGCCCTAATCTGATCGCGGGGCTCAGGGCGACCGTAGCGGCCTCATATCTGGGATCCTTAATCCATCTAGGTTCGTCACTCCTAGCTGAACTTATACGAAAGGCGGGTTTATAAACTGGGTTGTTCGTGGTCATTACAGAGAAGCTCGTCACCCCGGTGCAGGCCGACAGCTCGAGCATAGTGTCCCATACCACCATGCTCGGCTCACGAGACTTGTGGATCGTATCATAGTAGTTGTAGGTGGGCGTTCCAGGGGCGTGGGCTGTCTCAGGTTTAAACAAGAGTGATCATACATGTTGAAGAGCCATGTTTGATCAACCAGTGGACTAATTCGACTAACTTAGGTGAACTACGAAGCAACCGGCACTGGGAGCAAGTATCCCGTATAGTCCAACTACCATCGGTTGTCTGTCTTCGGCCTAAATCAGTCGGATTAGCTTAGGGGAGCCAGTCCAGTAAGGTTGCCCTTGTGAAATTTTCCGGTTTGCTGGCCAACCCAATTACCAATAGACTAAAATTCTATAGCATGCCACAAACAATTTTATTTAGGAATAGGCAACCAACTCAACAGTATTTCAGGGTATTCTAACTAATATGGGCAAACAAATAGGCATGCAAGTGCATTATTCAATCATCACACAATTTACCACAATCATCTAATTAGGTGCATGTATCAAGGGAAAAATATGGAACATGTGGGCATTGAATTTCTGTGAATTCGGTCTATTCTAGCATGCAATTAATAATAGGCAGCCATAAACAAAAATTTCACTTCATGGAGGACAATAAGCTTAAGGATTAGTCACTAGTTAGCATGCAATTCACAATTTTTACTATACAAACATTATTTGCGACATAGGTTAGATAATTGGCAACCTAAAGGTAATGGTCCGCACCTAGGAGTAGCCTGTCGATTTTCCTAGCGCCGCTCCTATAATTTCAACCAAGTATTTGACGGATTGACGCCCTGCGTCGCATATGTTAGCTTGCAATGGCGCATGCAATAGCCCACAAGGCTTAAATTTTAAAGGGGATTACCTCTCTATCATCGTCGGGCCACTCTCTACGGTGGGGGGCGGTTGAGGCTACGTTACGGGCTAGTGGTAGTGGAAAAATTCTCCAAACATCTCCTCTCTTATGCTTCTTCTCCCCTCTTCTCCTCTCTCTCTTGTTATAAATGAAAATTCATATGAGAGTGAAATTGTAACACCCCGAATTTTTCCTAACTTGGCAATGGACGTCCTTGGACGTAGAACTGCCCTACGACCTCATTCTGCCGTGATTAGGGCATAATTTAATTAAGTATTAATAGCTTGAATCACCTTCTATATAAACTACAAAGGCTCAAGTACCACCTTAGGCAGAAATCATACAGGACTAAATCCTTTAGAAATTAGGCGAGTATTAACTAGTGCTAAACTAGTTTGCTTATAAAATTAATACTAATCACTTTAAATATGAACTGTAAGATCCAAAACTTGCAGAATCATCGATGCTACATTACCCTATAATCTAGGATCAATCTCATTATCTAGTTGCTCTTGGGAGCATCACGAAACTCCGTATTGGACTTGGACCACATGTCGAAAGTCCGATTACCGTGAAATTAAACAATTATGACCACCTTACTGGGCTTGACAACCACCTCGGAAATCAAGTCCAGACAGTATCCCGAAGCTGTTCGCTCGAGCCCGAAGTGAAGTGTGTGAGAAACGAGAATATCTTTAGGAAATAAACCCAAACTTAAGTAAACTGAGTTGTTCACTTGCAAGTCAAAATATAAGGATTCTGACTATCAGAATCTGACCTAAATACACCCTCGAATCAGGAAAAATTTCATACACAGGTCAGTGTACTTGTGGCCTTGATCGGCGATCGTGGACCATTAAACTAAAACTAGTTCGCCACGGGTGATCTGTAAACCCGATCAAATCAAAAACTCAGATTGACCTAGATCTAACATAAGGGAGTTTAAGTTCAACCTTAGGCTCAAGGGGGGCTTCGAAAGTGCTCCGTTGAGCTGAAATAGACGCTCTTTGGACATAACCTAAGTATACCTTGGCCCTGGGGTCATTCCCATCAGTTCTTGGCCTATATAAGTACCTTAAACCCTCTCTCATTCACTCCATACGAATTTGGGAGAAACCCTAGGAGAGAGAAGAGAGTAAAGAGAGAAAGTGAGAGAGAAGTTTGTGGAGATTCCTGGTATTCCACCCTGCCTATTCCCGTGCTTATTCATCGCTACCAGATCTCTATTTCGGCGATTCCAATTCCACTATTGGGTAAGAAATCCTAACTCTAATATGTTCTAGGGTCTCAGATAGTTGAAATGGTGAAATAACTAACCTATTTCATGTAATAGGTTACTGTTGTGCCATAAACGAAGCGTGGGTGTATGAACTGAGTTCGTTACGTGTCTACCGGCGTAAGGTGCGGACTATATATGTTTAGGTTATGGTTTTCAAGGCTTTCAATGTCGGTTAATGATTTATTACTGACATGGGTACCATTTCACATGCCAAATGCAATATTTATTTCGTTTTATAGTTATATATGAACTATGTTGTGTATAGTGTATTCCAAGTGTTTGTTGAAATGTTTGAATAAGTTTGGAATTTGGACCCGGGCTTGACATGATTATCTGTCGTGAATATATGCTATACATATTTGTGACAACTCCCTAGTGAAAGGATTTGCCCTAATACATGTTATGCCAACATACGTCATGTATGTTGTAGTGTGTAGCCTAAGTGTTTGTAAAAATGTTTGAATGAATATGGGGCTATGATTTGTGCCTGCTATGTCTAGAGAATGCAACTACATGATGGTTGTATATGTGATAACTTCCCTAGAAGGATTTGTCCAAATATATGTCATAATCAACTCACGTTATGTATGTGATATGCGTAGTATAAGTGTTTGATAAAATGTCTATATGAGTTAGTATTTGGTGAAATGTACTTATATGGGTGTTAAGATAAGATTCTCAACAACCTTAGTTATGTGTATAAACCCTTTCGCGTACTTACACTATAATGTCTATTCTACTTATGAAATGCATATGTGTGAATTCATGTTATATGTGTATTTCATAAATTGCTCAAATGGTTGTAGGATTTGAATTACTTATTCGTTACTGCTTTGATTACCTCATATGCTTACTTGTTAGAATTGGATGTGTTTGGGACTACAGTATAGTCCAGGCAATCGGTAATAGGCTCTGATTTGGTGGCTGAGGTTGTTTTCGCTACCTTGGACGTGTTCGGTGAACCCGAGCCGTACTTTGGTTGTCGACAGTGGTTAGGCCACACGGTGTGCTTACGCACTTCATGTCGATCAACTCGTGGTGTGCTCGTACTAGTCGAGCTCGTCAAGTAACCCGATTGGCCCTATGTATGTTCACCATTTTTAGACACTACTGCTTGAACCTAAGGTACCAAACTCACTAGTGGAAACCCCATTAAACCATGGTACCTTGATCCGCTAAGACACATGAGCAGGACATGGTGGTATGGGACACCGTGGTCGAGCTGTCGGCCTACGCTGAGGCGACGAGCCCACCCGTAGTGACCAGTGAGCAACCAAAGCTCGCGAGCTGAATACGGTGGTATGAGACACTATATTCGAGCTGTCGGCCTACAATGATAAGGTGATAAGCCCTTTGTAGTGAACTCGAGCATACTCTGAGCCTGCATAGAGGTGACGAGCCTTTCCATAGCACTAGAGTATGAAATAGGCCTACCCTGGTACAGCCTGGCTGTGTTCCCCAGTCGGGTTGGCGACGAGCCTTCGAAAATGGACTGCCAGTTGGTAGGGCATTGGCGGTAGTGACCTATAACTTGCTTATCATATGTGATTTACTAGGACTGACGACCCTAGAATGGATCATTGTTTGAGAAATGATATAAGGAAGGTACCTTAGTTTTCCAATCCCGCTGTATGAAAAGGACTAATAAGAACTTGGTAATCATGTGCATGCACCGCATTACGTATGCGTTTGGCGTATCAGGTGAAGCATTGAGGAAGGGTTGTATGCGCGATCGTGAGATGAAGTCGCTGATGGAGCGTAGGCGAGGGCATGCATCATTATTTCATATCATTCTCACATTAAGAAGAGTACTTAGGACTTGATTGCTATATTGTGTTATCATTACTGCTTGACTGAATTGATCACATGTTAACCTTTGCTTTATTATTTCACTGAGTTGATCACTCACTCTCGCGTCACGGGACGGTGTTGTACACACCAACCAGACCCTGTCTTAGTTTTAGATGATGACGATGCTTGCAAAGCGGAGCCATATTTTTATGATGATGAGGAGGGTTTCTCCTATATGCAGCTATCAGGCGGGTCTAGGTAGACCAGGTTTTGATTCGACGGGCTTACAGGAATATATGATTTAGTTGAACACTTTACATTTTGGTATTTTGTATAATTTGACACAAAACATGTATATATTCAACCCTGTTACATATGCGTATTCTGGAGATTTGAAACCACTTATGTACTTTATATATATATATATATATATATCACAGTCTTCCGCTTGTTTTATTTAGTCATCCTTGGAGTATGATATGTTGTTTTAGTATTATCCCACTCATGTTTGAATGCACTCATATTAATCACCATTATCCGTGTTGCATAAGTGATGTGTTGAAACTCCGGAGCTGAGCTTTGCTCGACCCCCGATTTTCAAGGCGTTACAGAAATGATGAGAATTGAGGGTTATTTATAGTGCCAGAATGTGCACGAATATCCCCGGTGTCCCTTTTTCCACTAGACTTGTCCTAGGAGAGGGTGTTTCAGACTTAGAAGGCCTTAATAGAGGCCCACAGGCTCATCCGTACCAGAGAGTAGGTGTCTCACCATCCCATGATGGACATCTAGCCCAGTGAGATAGATATTATTATATAGTTTCAGAACTAGTGGCCCACTAATTAGTGGTTTAAAGCTTGTTCGGATACTCGGGGCATTTCTGAAATGAATTAGGTATCAAAATTTCTTGTGCGTAATTATTAGGGTTTAGATTAACTATGTTCATAGTGTGACCTATTCGCAATTAGCGGAAATGACAATTCAGTCATAATCACTCTAAACCATTAGTTCATAGGCTGAATGGATAATTGGGTTGGTTTGGTCTATTAATTAAGATTTGACCCCTTAGTTGTCTCGATTTTAGATAGATCTTTAATTTAGTTGTGGTCGTCTTAATTAGTCAGTGATAGGTCGACTAAATTTGGGCCCTATATGAACAATTTATGAGGCTAGACTTGAGGTTTAAGTGATTAGACGAATTTGTTAGCTTCCTACGGTTGATTAATCAAATTTGTGTAGTTCTTTACTGATACCACCCATGTATAGGTTCACATCGGACGTCGATGGATAGTAAGTGACAACGTAGGCTAGTTATATCAAAAAATTTTAAGAATTTTTGAAAATTCAAAATACTGAAAATCCAAGAAATTATAGAAAATAAAAATAAATAAACGATTATTAGTAACCCATACACAGCGACCTTTGATTTTACTCAACACTAATATCAAGGAAAAATTGCAAATTTTACAGGGCCCACCATGATATGTGCTTGATCCAAGCTGTCTATTCATTTTAAAAGCTCGTTTTAGAACATAAACTGAAAATCAAGGAAAATCCAAAGTGCAAGTGGACCACAACACAAGAAATTCGGTGATTAAACACCACCATTGAAAATTTCTTATGGTCCAGGGGAGTTTTGTATCCCGCTGATATTTGTGTTTTCCCTTCATCCGTGTCCATGTGATCACATGAATGGGTTGGATCACATATACAAATCAGTGTGGGACCCACAGATGGCTTTACATTTCAACTATGGATATCAATATTCCCTTGTTTGCTACGATGCGGTTCACTTGACCTTATAATTTACCTGATGTTTCAGCACAAACCCTAAAATGATCTGATAAAATAGATAGACGACGTGGATCGATCACAGACATCATGGTGAGATCTACAAATTTCACTTAGTCCTTCCCACCGATATTTTCAAAAAGTAAATTCCAAAAATTGGTGTGGAGTCCTTTTGTATTTCCTCTCTTCCAAACTATGGAAATACATTATAATTACCTATTTAGCACCATTTACAATGGTAAATATGAAAACAAACTGCCCCTAACTTCTTTTTTGTGGGCACTTCTTTATTGAAATTGGACAGTTGAATTTTTTTCAGCTTTAACCGTCCAATAAATATGTTGACCAATCAAATAATTAATCAAATGATTTTAATTTTTTTGGTTCATAATACATCTAAACTGGAAAAAAAAAATTTCAGACAGTCTAATTCAAATTACTTGTACTTAACGTATGCAACTTCTAAGTAACTTACAAGTGCCTGCGTATCATCATCCACACTCTACAAGCGTATCAAAGCAGCGGATAAAACCGCTTTTTTTTTTTTTTTTTTGGGGTGGGTGTCGGTTGGGAATCACTAACCCGAAATGGGAAATGCGAAGTCTACTTGCGAAAGTATGTATAGAAAGCTACTCGCGGCATAAGTATAGCATGGGACACTTCTAAGATCCCGTGTGCGAGATCCAGACCATTCATCTGGCGATCGTCTGGCTTATATGGCTATGCCCCCAAATCGGGCCTTAAGCTTTTCTACGGTTGATGGTCCAAGATTTTGTACATGTGTGATACATGTCATCTACGGATAGTCTTGATTGTGGTGAGAGTACACGCGCAGTGGATGCAAATGGCGAATTGGCGATAACACACGTGTGCCCGCAATCCCGGCTCTTAACCTACACGCGCGCGAGTAAGTTTTAACAGGTCCCCAGCTGAGGGACCTCGGACGTGCATGTCGTACTCCGTGGGCCCCACTAATAAATAAACGAATAGAAAATAAAAATGCCACCCCATTATTATTTCCTTACTGGAATAATACGGTAGAGCCTGTGGTCCAGACGTCCGGTACACAGTTCAGCCATCTATTTCATAAAGCACGCCGCTGGTGATTTATAGACCGTCCATATTGTTTCCACTGCTGTGGATAGCAAGTTCTAAAAATTCATAGATATTAGATGATCCTAACAATCCGATCAGTGGCCTCCAATGTAACGAAAGAGAACAAAAGACTCACTGGTCAAAGTATCAGTACAGTAATGTGAAGAAAAATTATAGGATTAGATAGCGTAGCAGGTGTTATTTTTAGATATGAGTCATCGATCATAGGACCCACCAGATGAACAGCCACGATTTGAAAATAAATATGTCACGTGTACTACACAGAGTTTGCTCTACCATATTTTGGTTCATCACGATCTACTGTATCATCTCCCCATGCGGGGTAATTTTTTATTATAGATGCGAACTTCCATTCCCTTTCTTCTTTCAACCCGAATAAAACTATTTTACCAATCTAGACCCTTATTCGTATTTTTATCCAAAATTCCACCCTTCGCACCTGAAAAACCTACTTTCGTAACATAACTTTTCGGCGTTCAGAAAAAAAAAAAAAAAAAGAAAAAAAAGTGGTGGGATTGCCTACAGTACTAATTTTTAACCCATCCGCCTTCGCGGAGTTATCAGTTGCTCCGAGAGTATGATTGATGATACGCAGGCACTAACAATGTGTACAGGTGGCAAATGTAAACACAAATTCAACTGTCCAAATTGAGTGACCTATGTATAAGTTCATCGTCTAAATTTGTAATAACTTAACAATGCTAACCTCTGTTTTGTGGACCGTTTTCTGATCAATTTAGACCGTTGGCTTTCACTCAGATCAACCGTTCAATAAATGTCCACAAATCAGATAGTCATATCCACTAATCGAAAAAATTCAAATCTGACCATTAATCCATCTAAGATCAAAATTCGACGGCTCAATTTGAGTTACTTTATGTCACGTGTCCAAATTCTCAGTGGTTTCGTATCAACCATCACACTCTACCAGAGTATCAAAGCTTTATTCTCTCTCTCTCCCATCGCTTCTCCACCACTCTGGCATATTCCGTACCTGTTGACCGGCTGTTCCCATCATCCGGTGACAGTACCTGCCATGCCGCACGTGCCGACCGGCAATACCCGAGCTGCGCCTGCTGCTGCGCGTGCGTTCCGCACCGCAACGAAAACACAATATTGAGTGGCCGACTCTAGTCTGTCGCGTTGGAGGGTCCAACGCATATCGATCCAATGCCTCAGCGCACATGACTACATGGACCAGCAATGCACCGTCCATCTGAACGGACTTACAGTGGATGGTCAACATCAACATATCATTTTGATCCAACCATCCAATCCACCCGATTGATGGACCTCTAATGCACGGTCCATATTTAACGGAGATTGCAAAGCAGTTAGAACTGATCAACTGGTGTGATTTTCAGACACTAATTCAAGTCCACAGAATCCATCCATCCACCAAGTGGGCCCATCAGGGATTTAAGCTCAATCGCAATGCAGCCAAAACCTCAAAATAAAATAAGTATATTGATATTGACATCCACCTGACCCGAAAATTACACCCTTCCGTTTAAACATCCGGTAAGACAAAAGTACAACTTTGTATTTTATATATTACCAAAAGTGAAAAAAAAAAAGAAGTGGTGGGATTGTCAGCATCCGACCTTTAAGTGGGCCACATTGATTAGATCATCTGGTTCAAAACTCGCGTCGAATAAGATGGGCCACGATGTAAAAAAACTAACGGACGGCTAAAACAAAATCTTCTAGCATCACATTGGAGTCCAAAGGAGTATAACGGTCAATTTCTGGCCGGGTGTTCTACACGACGTGGGCTACGGATGGACGACTCGGATCTCGCACAGATGTGCCATATTGACACGTGTGGCTGCGTGTGGAATGTGGGTAGACTCTTCAAACCTTTGGGTGATGTAGTTATCAAACAATGAGAGGTTAAACAGTGATTTCCGTCAATAAAAACAGGCTTGAATGTGCTAGTTCACCACCGCTTTAAAATGGTGGCGAGTCAGGCGAATTTTCAACCGTCCATGTGTTGGCATTGTTTCACAACTCAAACCATTGAAATTGATGACCCAATTAATAATGGAACATAATCCAAAACTTACACCGAGTGGATGATAATAACCATTGGTTTTGTCCTTGAAATTTTGGGCCAATTGCTATTTATTTTTAGCCATTTATTTTTTTGGACATCAATTTAAGTTGCTAGGTTTGCTCTATTAGTGTTATTTTAAGGCATGTTTGGATATCACTCAATATTCCATCGAAATAATGCAGATGAAAAATATTTTTAATTGACATGACAGTTCGAGGTCTTTGGTTAATAAAGAAAAGGGACTCCACGGCTTTATTTATTTTTTATTTTTTCATAATTTGGGTATTCCAAGTTAGTGGATATCCAATCCTCATTTTTTGTGAGTTTAATAATCCCTTCTTTTTACTTGGTTCATCAATCCTCTACTTTTTATTACTATTTTTTAAAGGTAGGAGAGTCTGGCATGTAACATGTGTCACTAGCCTACTACTCTGTCATACACGTAGCCTGCTCATGATATTTTAAAACAATTAGACAATTATCAACTACATTATTAAAAGTACATCAATAGTATGATCCAATACATCCAAATATTGGCTATGTAAATCAACCGTCAAAAAACATTGGTCACCCAATAGTGATCTTATGCTCGTGGCCTATGCAAGGCTTAGAATTTCATTATATTTTTACCAAAGTATATATTTCAATGGGCTTATTAAAATCATTGTGTCAAACATCACATACATATATTAATTAGGGATATTAAAGTTGATTCAGTAACTAAATTCTAACTCGTGTAAATATTGTTGGGATTTGTACTGCAAAATCACACAGATCTAGATCTAGGATAGCAATCGAAGAGCAACAAGCAATCACAAGAAAACACAAAGATTTAACGTGGAAAACCCTTTTGGGAAAAAAACCACGGCACAAAGCGACAGAAATCCACTATGAAATAAAAATTACAAGAGAGGGGATTTACCTGATTTGAACAATCTTGAATCTCACCTTTGCTACACCCTTTGATAACTCTAGAACCCTTTTAGGAACCCTTGGAACCTCTTTAGAAAGCCTTAGAATACCTTAGAATAGCTATAGAGACCCTTATTTATAGTTTAAGCAACTCCACTTATGCACCGACCTTGTAAAAGTCCGGAAACCACCTAAAATTTACGCAATCCGCGTAGGATCTAGTAACCCTCGACTAGTTGAAGGAGAGCCTCGACTAGTCGAGCAATCCGCTCGACCGGTCGAGCCTGACCCTCGGCTGGTCGAGCATCATGGACACCCAAAACATGTGCTCGCTGGACTTTGAGTCGAACGGGCCTCGACTGATCGAGTGGACCCTCGACTGGTCGAGCGGGCCGTTCGACTGGTCGAGCAGCGCTGAATCAGAAGATTTAAGACTTCTAACAACAAATATAATATATACTTTAAGTTTATAGCTATTTTTAGATTACTTGGCTTTTTAATCCAGTGTGCCAAACACAATTAGAGAATTCCAAATCCAAGAGATTTTCAATCCAGATATTTCAAATCTAATGTGTCCAACTAGGCCTATATGCTTGTTTGATATGCGATAATCCTAATAAAATAACCTAAAAAATTATGCCTGAACAGCTACCTCAATTTCTGGCGAGGCAAAAAGTAGAGTAACAATAATAGGGCCATCAATTCAGGAAGCGATTCAGATGGATAGTTTCCTTCTCTGGAATGTGAGGGGAATATGCAATTCTCCCTCGGTCAGGCATGTGAAAAAGCTTATCTCATACCACAAGCCAGCCATTGTAATCATCATAGAGCCCATGTTACAGGACTCCAGGCGAGTGTCCACCGGTCTTAAGCTCCACTTCCACTACTCTTTCTCCAATGCAGCATTAGGGGGCAAAATCTGGGTCTTTCACCACGCATCAATTGCAGTCAACTCGTTGTCTTCGTTGGACCAATTCTTAGCTTTCAGGGCCACGATGCAGAATCTTCTCCAGCCATTGTATGTCACATGTGTCTATGCAAAATGCTCTTATCTTCGCAGGAGGGAATTATGGGTTGATCTGGTTAATCAATCTAGCACTCTCTCAGGTCCTTGGATTGTCTGTGGTGACTTTAATGTGGTCACTGCCCATTCTGAGAGAATTGGTGGCAACTTGCTGGCAGGTCCTAGTTCAAATGAGTTCATTGCGGCTATCAACCAAGCGAATTTGATCGACGCAAGCTTCGTAGGGAGCACCTTCACCTGGTGTAACAACCGCTCAGGGCCCAGCAGGAAATGGGCCAGACTTGACTGTGCCCTCTGTTCCCCTGCTTGGCTTCAGACTTTCCCATCCTTCTGCGTGTGGCATCTGACCCGGGTCAACTCGGACCACTCCCCTCTCCTCCACTCTTCTCCTTCTGCTCCCCCTACCTCCCCGAAGCCGTTCCGCTTTCAAAGGATGTGGGTCCAGCATGACGACTTCCAGGGAGTTGTTTTCATAGCTTGGCAATCAGATATCTTCATCAACCCAATGGTTCATCTACTCATGAAGATGAGGAACACAAAAGAGGGGCTGAAACGCTGGAACCAGGAATCTTTTGGCAACATTTTCTCGCAGATTAAGATAAGTACTGGGAAGGTGGATGTGCTTGAGCAGGCATCCATCTCTTCTCCTTCTCCTCAAATCTTGTTAGACTTAGAAAAGGAAAGATCCAATTTGTCTCGCCTAGAGCTCCAAGAAGAGATTTTCTGGAAGCAAAAATCTAGAAACAGGTGGTTAAAAGAGGGTGATAGGAACTCCAAATTCTTCCATGCCTCTACAATGGATCGTTTCAGAAGAGCCCATATCAGTCAGGTTGTCTTATAGAATGGGTTCGTCATTACAGATCAGCCCCAGATGAGAGATGCAACTGCAGATTTCTTTAAGGCCCTTTACTCGGCTAAAGCAATGGCAGAGGTTGGTAATGCCACCCACCTCATCCCAACTTTAGTCTCCCAAGCCGACAACGAATTCCTCTTGGCCCCAGCCTCAATTGAGGAAGTTAAAGTTGCTATTTCAGCGCTTCCAATGGACGGAGCCCCTGGCCCTGACGGGTTCTCTGGCATTTCTTTGCTTCTTGTTGGAACATCGTTGCAGCAGACCTCCTAAAAGTTGTAAATTTCCTCTTCCATGGAGGTACGCTCCCTAGAGCCTTTTCTGCAACCCTCCTCTTTTTAATCCCTAAAAGTGTTGCTCCAAAATCCTTTTCTGATTTTCGCTCAATTAGTCTGTGTAACTGCGTATACAAGATTTTCTCAAAGGTGATTGCAGCTAGGCTAAATTTAATCTTGGCCAAGCTCATTTCTGTTGAGCAAATGGCCTTTGTTCAAGGGCGATCGATTGCGGATAACATTGCCTTGGCTCAAGACCTTCTTCAGGACATAGATAAGAAAATCAGGGGCAGCAACATGATTTTTAAAATTGATCTGGAAAAGGCCTACGACCGGGTGAGTTGGTCCTTCCTCAAGGAAGTTCTCCAAAGTTTCGGATTCAACCACTTGTGGATCTCGCAGGTTGAGAAATGATGGGCGGGCCCCTGGTTCTCAGTGCTTTTCAATGGTGAAGCAGCGGGTTTCTTCAAATCGGGAAGAGTGCTGCGTCAGGGAGACCCCCTCTCTCCTAGCCTCTTCATTTTAGTCATGGAAGTGCTCAGCCGGGGCATTAAAAATATGATTGCTACCAATTTATGTCAACCTTTTCAGACTAGAAGAGATGCCCAGACCATTTCCCACATGCTCTTTACAGATGACACTACTATCTTCCTCAACGGAAATAGGTCTTCTGTCAGAAATTTGATGGCATTCCTGCATTCTTTCAACAACGTCTCAGGGCTGAAGATCAACTTAGCCAAGAGTAGCTTCGTAGCATCCTCCAAGATGCCCATGAGTAGGATCCGGGCAACTGAGAGACTGTCTGGTATCGCCCGATCATCGTCCATTTTTCCTATCTGGGAGTATCGTTGGCCAAAGGAAGAATCAGAGCTAACTTCTACCAGCCCCTGGTTGACAAGATTCTGTCCCGCATCTCGAGTTGGAAGGCCCGATTCCTGAACCAGGCTACCAGAATCACCCTCATTAAACATGTTCTTTCAAGTATTCCAATACACACCCTAACAACAATTGAAGTCCCGAAGACAACTGTTGCGGCCATTGAATCTGCGCTCGTAAACTTCTTCTACGGGTGGAATGAAGGTAAGAAAAACCTTCATTGGATCTGTTGGAGGAAAATCTCATCCCCAACCAATGAGGGAGGGCTTGGAATTAGAGCCTTGAAGGACATCTCGGCTGCCCTTAGACTGAAAGGGGCGTGGACCATATTCTTCGGCCAGGAAAGCATCCTATGGGGGTCTTTCATGCGCTCCAAGTATGGCATTAATGAGGCCCGAATCGCCTCCATTCATCACCGGTTAGACTCCCCGTCATGGCAGAAGGTATCGAAGCTTCGTGACCTTCTTATCGCTAACTCTCGCTTACTTCCAGGGGATGGAAGCAGCAATTTTTGGGAGGAGAACTGGACGGGGCTGGGCCCTCTAAAAGCGCGTCATCCCTCTTTCTTCCCGTCATCTGAAAATAAAGGACGTTATTGGGCTGGAGGGCCTAAGAGCTCAGTTGCCGGCCTTTCTTCCTAACTCTGTGCGTCTTCACATTATTGCGGCAGGTCTAAAGCTAAACCGGGGTAAAGATGCAGTTTGGGCCAGAGAGAGGTCAAGGAACTTCACCATTAAATCAGCTTGGCAGCTCTTCCGTGGTCAGGGCCGAAATCATTCTTAGGCCAAGTGGACGTGGCACCCTCACCTTCCTCCAAAAATCGCTACTTTTGTTTGGAAAATTCTGAACAACGCCATCCCAGTCGACTTAAATGTTAAAAAGAAGGGGGTCCACTTGGCCTCCTCCTACGATTGCTGCAAGCCACCAAGCTCCAGGGAGGAATCCATTGATCATCTTTTTGCTGAAGGGGAGCTAGCCTCAGCCATTTGGAGTCATTTCTCCTCCATTCTTTCAGTTTCTTTCGTGCCTCATCAATCTGTCAGCGGGAGAGCCTCTCAATGGTGGGCCTTGGTTAACGCCTCTTCGCCCTTGGGCGTCCTAAGAGGGCTAGCTCCAGCCCTCATCCTCTGGGAGATTTGGAAATCCAGGAATGCCCTCCGTTTTGAAGGGGTTAGGTCCTCTGCCCACTAGGCCATCCTCCAAGTTCGAGCATGGTTTTTTTGCCTTTCATCAGTGTTCTCTCTTCCAATGAGTAAAAATCAAGCGGATAGGGATGCCCTGTTGGATCTTCACCTCCCCAAGGACTCTCCCCATCAGAAATCTCTGTCTTTCATGAAGTGGTCTAGGCCGAATCAGGGGAGAGTGAAGCTGAATATAGATGGGTCTTCTAAGGGCAATCCTGGACCTGCAGGTGGTGGAGGGGTTTGCCGTGGGGATAAGGGTGAGTTCTTATTCGCTTTCTGCAAAGCTTACGGGCAAGGATCGAGCTTTCTTGCTGAAACAAAAGTTGTTATTCATGGGCTTCTCATTTGCAAGCATAAAGGGCTCCGCTCAGTGGAGGTGGAGAGTGACTCTCGCGCTGTAGTTGACATGTTAAACAACACAGAAGATGCCCCTTGGAGCGCTTACTACTGGAAGAATCATTTTGTCTCGCTTCGCTCGGCAGGTTGTATTACCATCAATCACTCCCCGAGAGAAGCTAACAAGGTTGCTGACAGCCTCGCCTGTTGGGCAAGTTCCAACCAGCTATCCAGAACATTTGACGATGCTTCTCGCCTCCCTTTTCTCACCCGTGGGGAGCTGGTGCTTGATAAGACAGGTTTAGGATTTGTTCATATTTCATAGTTTTTCTTTTCCTTGGTTTTCTCATGTTGTTTCCTTTCCATACGATAGGTGGGCCCTGCATATTTCTGGGGCCCTCCCGAAGGTGTCTATTTTGGTTTCCCGGGGCTCGGGGCGCTTTTTGTTAGCTCGGGTGCCCTTTCCTCTGTATACTCAGTTCTTAGCAATGGAAAGTTATCTTTAAATAAATAAATAAAAAAAAAAAAAAAAAAAAAAAAAGAGTGATCCGAAATAAAATTAAATCAGTGCAAGCTTTGAAGTCTTTAAAAAAAAAAAAAAAAAAAACAAACAAACCTAAAAAAATAATTAAGAGGAAAAGAGAATACCACATTTAAAAGAAATTGTAGAAAATAAAATTTATGAAAAGTAATTCTTAACCATTTACATTGGTGGAGATAACAAAAAGTACCCAATGAAAGAGAAATATCATAAGATCAAGGAAAATGTCATATCAAAGAAAAATTGTGGAAAAAGGAAAAGATTTCACTTTCTTTCAGTCAAGAGATGAAAAGATTTTATATATATATATATATATATATTATAATACTTAATTTTGACATTTTTAACAAATAAGAGAGATGTCACATATATGGAAATCAATTTCGTTTCCTTAATTAATTACTTTTTCTTTAATTATATTAATCCGAGCATGCATTAAACAATATGTTTGTTTGAGCACATATAATTTCAATGAAAGTGTTCATATCAATCCAAGAAAATTTTAAATAATATGTTTATTTCAGTGCATATAATTTCAATGAAAATGTGAATGGTAAATGGTAAAAAAATGAGAGTTTTCTTGAAAAGGTGAAAATATTCATTTCTTAAGTTTTATTGAAGAAAATATATATGACGACTCTTTTTAAAGAAATTTTGATGAAAAATAAAGCAATCTTCTCAGCCCTCATCTCTCACAAATGAGAAAAAAAACCTTCGAATATATGAAAATTTATTTACTTTTTTAGGGCTTATTTGGATACCACCATATAAGTTACTTTTTCTACTTATAGCAGTAGATAAGTAACTTATTTTAGATAAGTTTGGTTTATAATTTGTCATAAGTAACTTTTTTACTTAAAAATATTTAATCATTTCAATTAATTTTTTAGCTTTTATATTTTTCATAAGTTGTTGAAAAGAGGCATCAAAAGAGATGAAAGAGATGAGATGCTGCTATGTCGTTTACCAATTCTACTTGTCTTTTTAATAAGTAGAAACTAAGATAAGTGATCATCTGTGACATAAGTAACTTATCTTAAGCAACTTACAATTCAAACACCCCTTATTTTCACCAATTTAAATAGGTACGATCTCAATTTCAAGATTTTGTTTATTTTATAAGTGGAAACCCAAATGAGGAGACAATAATCATATTATTTCTTACGCTTAAAAAATGTGAATACAGAAAAATGTAACAATTAATTACTTGTTGAAATCCATAACTTTGCTTGTATATCAAACATGTAAAAATGCTTTCTCAATCATATTTGCTTTGCTTTCCTTAGCAATTGAATAAGCCTATGTAACCAATATCTGACAAATATAAGATTTTCACTTCTATATAAGCATGACCCTAAATTTCATAAAGCTTATAAAAATAATTATTATTTAAATGTTAACTCCTTTTTTTTGTTCCACTTAATATTCATGTATCTAAATTTTGATATAGATAATACCTTAATGCAGTGCATTGGGTATAGAGTTGTCAATAGGCAAGGCTTGTGCTAGAGTATCAAGCTTGAGGGAGAGGCTCAAGTTTAAAATTCAAGCTTGTTTCTCAGTTGGACTAAGTTCACACTATATATGTATAACAACGGTTTTCACCTACGAAATTTGTCGTAGGTAAAGGTCTTGTGAAATAATTTTACTTACGAAACGTGTCGTTGGTAAAGATGGCTTTTACCTACGACATTATATTTCGTAAGTAAAAGTAAACTTTAGGATTTTTCGTTTTTTCAAAAACACCCTTTACTTACAAACGCTTTCATCGGTAAAGATGGTTTTTACCTACTAAATTAGATTTTGTAGGTAAAAGTAAACTTTAGAATTTTTTTTTTTTTTTAAAATTCAAAACAACCTTTACCTACAAACATTTTCGTTGAAAAATTCAAAACAACCTGTACCTACAAAAATGTTTGTAGGTAAAGATGGCCTTTTGGTAAAAGTAATGTTTTCAATTTTTTGTTTTTTCAAAAATTCAAAGCACCCTTTACTTACGAAATGTTTCGTAGGTAAAGATGGCAAAAGTAAACTTTACGATTTTTTGCTACGATTGGTTTCGTAGGTAAAGGTGGCATTTACCACACTGGAAAATATTAAAACACTCTTTAGCTACGAATAGTTTCGTAGGTAAAAACCGTTTAGCTAGTTCAAAACACACTTTTCCTACGAATATTTACGTAGGTGAAGATGGCTCACACCTAAAGTTTCTTTGCCTGGAAAAATATTTTCGAAGGTAAAAACAATATTTCTTGTAACGAACATTCCGTTAAAATAGCTCTACCCATTAGAGTTTACAAGGGCAATTCTATAACATACACGATGTATATGGGTCCTTATTTATTTGTGTTGCTATGGGTCCAACTCATGCTCCCATTTCTTTCTGCACTCTAATGAGACATCCAACCATGGGATTCAAGCCCGGCCCAATATAAGTATTTATTTTCAGCCAGGGACTGAATTATTTTAACTTCTCACAAGCTAGGCTTATGTCGAACAATGTGGACTAAGCTTGAACACAGCTTGACCTGGTCCTAACCGGTTGACACCTCTATTGGATGATATATACATGAAAACTTAAAAATTTCTTACTAAGGATACAAGTAATTTAAATAAATCCCAATGAATGATACCAGTTTAGATCTACCAGGATCTAGACATTATAGTTATCTGATTATCAGCCGATTAAATCTGTACCCATTTATTGGATGGATAAAATTGAAAAAAATACCATTTCGTATTTCAACAAATAAGTGTCTATCAATCAGAGGTTTGAATTATCTAACAAACCTAACTTTTTAGCCTCTTTGGTTCAATTTGAGCAAATACGCCCATATTTACCTGCCTGTGTATCAAGAATCACACCCAGCCAGAGCATCAACTAATCCCATACTATTTGAATTCTCATATTAGCCACACATGAGTGCCACGTGTGAGGAAGATGAATCACTATCATTTTTAAAATGGTGGCAAACTATCACAGAAACTACCCCCTAAAAACACAACAAAAGAAGAGAGAGCTTTAGGGGTTTTGCACTCTCCCAAATCCGGCCTGCAACATCAAACAAACAACCCTCTCTCTCTCTCTCCCTCTTCAATCCATACATGAGGATTCGAAAGAGATCCTTGTTTCCTCTCCCTCCTCTCTCTCATCCCATCTCTCTCTTAAACCCCTCATCAAAGACTCCACGCCAACAACCACAACAGAAGAAAGAAACAGCAACAACAGCAGCAACGACAGCAAAAGGAAGAGAAGAAAAGGAAAGAAAACAATTTCAAGGACTGCACTTGAAAGGGGATCATTCCAAACATGTCCATTCCAAAGAAGAAGAAGAATACGTGGATCGATCTGAGCCGTCTGATCTCCGTCTTACAATAGTAAAGAAGAGAAACGGATGCATTTCATCTTATTTTGTTATGCCCCCAAATACTAATCAGGTTGAGATTATCTCTCTCTTTTTATTTAAATTAGTTTCTTTATTTTCCATAACTAGCTTCTCTCTTTTAATCGGCACCCACCGGCTCATGATAGCGGATCCCCCTTCTTTCTCCAACTGAGTGCAACAAACCCATATTCAGGCATACACCCAATCTCTGTGTATGTTTTTGTTATGCCGTTGGCTTTCCCCCTCTTTTCTCTACATGGGTGCAGCGATCTATCTCCTGACATACACCCAATCTCAGTGTTTATCTCTGATTTCATGGGATTTTCTCCTCTTTTCTCCAACTGGGTGCAATGATCATCTCCACATCTGATTTTCTCAAATTTCATTGGCTTTTCTTCTATTTTCTCCAAATGCAACGATTCAGCTCCTTACATACACCCAATTGCATTGGCTTTCAACCTCTTTCCTCCAAATGCAACGATCGATCTCCAGACATACACCCAATCTCAGTATTTTTCTGTGATTTCATGGGCTTTCCAACTCTCTTCTTCAAATGGGTGCAACGATCCATCTCCAGACAAACACCCAATCTGGGTATTTTTCTGTGATTTCATGGGCTTTCCACCTCTTTTCTCCGAATGCAACGATCAATCGACAGACATACATCCAATCTCTGTGTTTTTCTGCGATTTCATGGGCTTTCCACATCTTTTCTCCAAGTGGGTGCAACGATCCATCTTCAAACACACACCCAATCTGGATGTTTTCTTCTGATTTCATGGGCTTTCTTTTCTTCAACTGGGTGCAACGATCATCTCCCGACATACACATACACCCAATCTGGGTGTTTTTCTTTTCCTTATTTCGTGGGTTTTTTCTTTTCCTTATTTCATGGGTTTTTTCCTTTTCTTTTTTTAATTCATATTTCAGAACTTGGAAGGAAAAGAAGGGAAAGGAGAGGATGATGAAGAGAGATTGACTGCCGTCCACAGCCACAACCACAACAACAACAGTAAGAGGTAAGTAAAGTCACCATTTTCCTCTCTCTCTCTCTCTCTCTCTCTCTCTCTCTCTCTCTGTATAGTAAAAGCGGTAACACAGCCATTTCATTCACCCAATGCAATTTCCTGACTTTTCTTCTTATTGCATGTATGTGGGCCTTCTCTACCCACATAAGATGCCATGACTATCATCATCCATACACGCATACAACCCATCTTCTCTTTTATCTTATATATATATATATATATATATATATATATATATATATATATATATATATATATATATATATATATATAGTTATATGAAATAAATATAAATAAATAGATAAAAATAGATTAATGAGGATGGTTCTTGGCTTGTGGGTTAACTAAACATGAGGTGTATCTTAGCACTGAGAGGCTGGTCTGAGCTGTAATACGCCCTTGGTGTAATGTGTAACAGTTGGGGTGCAGAAACTGCTTCTGTGTATATGCTTCCTCCCTGTTCTTCTTCTTCCTCTTCTTCTTCTTCTCATCATCCAGGTATGTTATCTTCTTGAAGCAAACACACCCATCTTCTTGTTATGGTTGTTTCTATTGTTGTCTCTTGTTTTCTTATTGGGGTCATGGCAATAGTAGTTGGGAGATGGTTTGGAGGGGAGAAAGAAGTTGCATTGAAGAAAAGGCGAGAGAGCGATGATGATGAAGAGGAAGAAAAGGAGATGATGGTGAAAGAGAACAAGAAGGTGAAGACTAGTAAGAAGATGAAGAAGAACTTGAATGAAAATGAAAGCAGTGAGAAGGATGAAGAAGAAGAAGAAAAAGATGAGGTTGTTAGTGATGGTGGTTTTGCAAAGAAGAGAGGGTGTGGCAATGGCAGTAATAGCAGCATAGTCAGCGGTAGTGTAATGGAGGGCTCGAGGTGTAGCCGTGTGAATGGGAGGGGCTGGCGTTGTTGCCAGCAGACGCTCATCGGCTACGCTCTCTGCGAGCACCATCTTGGTAAGGGAAGACTGAGGAGCATGATGAGCGTCCGCAGTCGTTCGTCTGCCATAGTTGCTGCATCAAAGCGTCGCGATAACAACAACAACAATAACAATGATGATGATGATGACAATGATATTGGGTTATTGTTGTTGTCGTATGAACAAAGGGAGGAGGAGCACAATCAAGACGAAGAAGAAGAGGAGGAGAAGCTGATGATAATGAAGGAGAAGAAGAAGAGAAGGAAAAGAATTGGGATGGTGAAGGCTCGATCTATTAGGAGCTTGCTCGGCCAAACGCCACATGCAGCTTCAACCACAACCACAGCAACAACAACAACGACGACGACAACCAACAATATCAGCAACAATGTGGTGGTATGAATGGATGAAAATGGTTTCTATTTCTATTTTTTATGGAGTGGGAATTCGCCAGTACTGTCTGTCATTTTCAAGTTGTGGTTTGATCATCCACCATGCACGTTGCATGCATATAGAGCAATCTGGATCATTCAAATCTTGGGTCCCATTATCATTGGTTATTGTCAAAAATCACAATGATTGGATTATCGTAACCATCCGATATTGCCCGTTGGATCTGGACCAGTGGCCATTTCAGGTATAACCTTCTATTCAATACCCGACAATTTGATGGCTAGGATTGCTCAATCAGTGCAACCTTAGGCCCCACTATTTGGACAGTCGAGATTTCCATACATGCCACGGTTATGGCGGATGAGTTTCAACCATTTTGTAAATGGTGGTGGACTATTACACTAGTTAAGAGTGTCTTGCTACCGGCATTTTGGCATTTGGATGGTGAGGATATAGACAGTTCCTTGAAGTTTGTATTCAAACCGATTCTTGTTTTATTTTTATTCGCGGGTCTAATTGCAATTTGTAAGGACACGAAAGGAATATTGATTTTTAAGAGGGGTCCCAAGAAGTGCATCAGGTGGGTCCCACGTTCCAGATGACGTGGCCCAAAATCTGGCCGCTCAATTTATCAGGTCGGCCATATGTACGTTGAGAAATGCCAACGATCACCATGCAAAGTACTGTGAGCCCCATGATCAATGGGACAGATCAAACTTGGTATTTGGGCCAGGTCATGTACGTGGTGGGGCCCACCTAGTGCACGCCAGGGTGGCATGTTTAGTATAAGAATCGTGGGAAATCCTCCAGTCCTCTCAGAGCACTGTAAGTTATGATGCTCCTAGTTGCATCTGGACAATTAGATGGTACAATCAATTCATCTAGACCGTTCACTAGCTCCAAGGACGTTCCGGGATTACCATAAAAAAAATCACATTGATCTGACAAATATTAACCATTTGATCTATGAGTTTTAATATTGACGGTCGAGATCATTTACACAAAAACAGGTCAAATCAACAATTTGGTCAATCCACTTATTAGGGCCCATCATAGATTGCTTGTGATCCTAAAGAATCACTTTTGTTAGGTAATCACAACCATCCGATCCTTGTCTCACGAAAAGGATGGCTATAGAAAACAAGGCCAAATTAAGTATATGGATAGGATCATCTGATCAGCGTAATTTTTGAATGGTAGTACATGAAATATAATACGAACTTGATGGGCGGTTCAGATCAATCCATAGGACTGTCCAAGTGAACCAGAACAGCTAGGAGTACTACTACAACTTGTAGTCCTTTGAGAGAACTGAAGTCTCTCCAGAGTTATTATTATTTTGGACTAAAATGCCCTTGTGCCTGTGGAGGAGATTAATCAGGCCTTACAGTTACAGATTCCATGGTGGGATCACATGATGTGCATGTATCCTACGAAGAAGGGGTGTTGGTGGCGATAATGGTGGTGACCGTTTTCCACACGACAAACTAGGGGTATTTAGGTAATTTTGATTTTCCTCATTTTACATTTTACATTTTTATTATTTTATTTCTATTTTTTTATGTTTCCAGTGGTGGGAGGAGGGTTGTCCTGGCTTTGTACTATATATGAGTAGTGGTTGTTTTTCCTTTTGTTTTTTTGTGGGGCTGTTTGGTCGTTACATGAGCCATGCGTAATTACGTTTTGACCCTTTTGAATTAACATCTGCACCCCCACTTTTGATACGTCCACCCCTTTTATTTTACTTGGGTTTGATTTAGAATGGTGTTTGGCTGCACCAAATATCATGATATTTCATGATTAAGCATTCTATTTTGGTGCAACCAAACACAACTATATTTGGGAATTGTACGGCGAAATTCCTTGGATGGTCAGATTTTCCCAAATAATTCTTCCACCAACCTTGATTACCAAGAAGTCCTCATTGAGGAGAGAAATTACTTAAACACCCTTATCTTAGTTTTCTTTTAAAAAGCAGTGAGTTTAGAATTGTGGGGCCCTTGAGGTATGTGTTTCCATGAGGTATGTTTTTGGCATCTAAGTCATCCAACAAATGCAACCTACCATGATTACTGGAAGTTTCAAATCTTTGATAAATCAAATGATAAGATAGGCTAAACCATGAAAATAAATATATAAGATTCAAAAACATCTAAATTCATGCATGGCCCATGGGATGATTCAATGGGATTTGGATTGCCTAATGGCCAGCTCACCATGTCTCTGGTTAGCTGACATGGTGGGATTTGATTGGACATGTGCTGCTGTTAAAGATGGAGACTTTTGGCTACTTACCCAACACCAGCAAACGTATGTTTTATCCATGCAGTTCATCCATTTTTCCAGCTCCTTTTAGGGCATAGCCCAAAATTGAGGCAGATCCAAATCTCAAGTAGACCACACCATAGCAAAATAATGTTGATCGAATGTCCACCATTAAAAACTTTATAAGGTTACAACATCTTAGATGAAGAGAAAACACAGATATATCAGCTGGATCCAAAACTTACATGGCCTATAAGAAGTTTTCAGTGTAAGCAGTCAAGTCCCCACTATTTCCTGTGGCATGGTCCACTTGAGATCTAGATATGCCTCATTTTTAGGACTATCCCTAAAATGAGTTGATAAAACACATCTAGCATGCATGATAGGGCACAAAGAGCTTTGACACATCTGGTATCCCTTTCAAACATGATTTATGTGGTGTTTCTAATGGTGGTATATGGCACAATTAAATCCTGCCACATTGGGCCACTACAAATATCCCCAGTAATGGGATTACCAAGCAATTTGCATCTAATTAAATGGGTTAGATTTTGAGGGAGTGAACATAATTAGATTGGTTGGAAGTGTTTAAATTATCTCTGATATTATCTTTATCTCCAGCTCAGCGATACCGATAACAATTGTAGAGATACTGATAACGCTGGTATTATCGAAAATTCTAAGTATTAGTAATGTATCGCTAAGTATCACTAATACATCAATATCACTAATGTAATTGTCAATATTTTCAACTATGTAAATTCTAGGTGTCGTTTGTATTGCCAATGCATCAATATCGACAATGTATCGCCAATATAAATTTTAGGTAATGCTTGTATCATAAGTGTATCGATAATATTCAAGAATATCGCCAATGTATTGATATCATCAGAATTTTATTTATTTTTTCATGAGCACATAGTTGTATGTAGTGTTCAATTTGTCATTGATAATATTAATAATATCTTGATATTATTGATATCACAACATGCGTGATATTGAGACCATAATTTTTCATTTACTTTCCAATTGTTGATGATTTCTTGTTGAAATATCATGTGTTATTGATATTTTACAATATTGATGAATGTTTGAATGAAATGTTGGATGGTTAAATAGGCTGGATGGGATGGTTGGACTGATTTCTTACAGCACATGCTTTTAAGGCTCCGTTAAATGGAAACTTATTATATATGCATTTAAAAAAATATATATATTTCTAAATATGCAAATATGTACATTTTAACATCTCTTGAAGTTTCACAGAAAATTTTACAATTTTTCCTATGTTTCCCCGCAATTATTGTTATTAACGATATTATCAGCAATATCGATATTGTTTTTGTATCCCTAGTCAGCGAAACCTGTAGCGATACAGATACTTTAAACACTAGCGGGATGTTATACATGAATCTGAATTTAGGAGTGGATTAGTTTTTATCCTAAATTTGGGAGCGGACTGGGTGTGTTATCCGGCTAACACGACAGTGGGTATTACCTTGATCGTATGGGGCCTGTCTTGATGAATTTGTTGCATATCGACGTTGTCCATCCATTTTTACATCTTATTTTAGAACTTGATCCAAAATAATAAAGCAGATCCAAATCTTAGTGGACCACACTATTATAAATTGCATTAAAAGCTTATTGTGGCCATAAAAGTTTTAAATCAAGCTGATCTTTGTATTTTCCCTTCATCTGTGTATGTCTAACCTTATGAAAAGGTTAGATGGCAAATAAACATTATGTTGTGCCTTATGGTGGGCTTTCAAACACCATTGTTTCATGTCGTGTGGTCCATGTGAGATTTTAATCTGCTTAAGTTTTGGAAACATGTCCTAAATTGATTTGGAAAAATGGATGGACAACATAGATATATAACATATTCATTAAGGTGGGCCCCATGGTGAGCATAACACCAAATTAGCTCTCCAACTTGATTACCTTTTAAAGAAAAAACCTAGACCGTGGGTATTTTGTACTTTCACCCTGTAAAAAGCATTTATCTAGACTTTCGTTTTGGTAAAAAGCATTTCTCTAGAGTTACGCTCGGTAGGGCTGAAGTCGGGGGGGTTGGGTTGGGTTGGGTTGGGTTGGGCCAGGTTGGTGCTCAACCCTAGCCCAACCCAAGATTCCAATACCTCAACCCTAATGCAACCCAACCTAACTTCGAGTTGGGAATTCTCAACCTAAACCCAACCCAAGCGGGCTTGGTCGAGTTGGGAATTCTCAACCCAAGAGGGCTCGGTTGGGTTGGTCGGGTGGATACATGCTAATATTTTCGTTATTACATTAATCTATTATATTTCAATACAAGTCTTATTTTTTGTATCTATGATTTTATTAATTATATATGTAGTTATTTATTGTAAAAAACTTCATACTTTTATAAACAGACAAGCTAAAATATAGGACAACTACTCCTTTAAAAGTCGTGTTGTGTAGCACACAATCTATTGGAGAGAGAAATCTTGCATATCTTGTTAGCTTGAGTCATTGGAAATGATGTGGACCAATAAGACCTGACGGCACTGGAATTTCCTGTGCCTTCAACATAGACGATCCACACTCAATTACAAGTTATATGTAACTTATATATTAATCGGGTTCGAGTTGGGTTGGGCAACCCGAGACCTCAACCCGAGCCCGACCCAAGTTTTATCGGGTGGTGTTTGTATAGCCCAAGCAAGAGATCGGACTCGATACATCCTGCCTGAGCCCAACCCAATGTCGGGTCAGTCACAGGTGGATCGAGTTGAACCCGTCCAACTTTCAGCCCTAATGTTGGGTAGGGGTACATCCAAATCTCAGGTGGACCACGTCACACTAAAACTGCATTAAAAGTTTATTTTGGCTAAAAGTTTTAGATCAAGCTGATCTTTGTATTTTCATTTCATCTACCTAGGTTTGTCTAACTTTATGATTACGTTATATGGCAAATAAATATTATGGTATGCCCTAGGTAGTTTTAATAGTGTCCATTCAATCACCACTATTTCTTATGGTGTGGTCCACCTAATATTTGGATTTGCTTAAGTTTTGGAAACACGTCGTAAAAGATCCGGAACAACGGATGGACAGCATAAATATATAACATATTCATCAAAGTGGCCCCATGGTCAGTCTAACACCTAATTCACTTTCTAACTTTACCACCTTTTAAAGGGAAAAACTAGGCCAGCTGTATTTTAGTACTTTCACCCCTGTAAAAAATCATTTCTCTAGAGCTTAGTTTGGCAAAAAGCATGTCTCCATAGTTACGTTTGGCGGAGGTAGATCCAAAACTCAACTGTACAACACTAAAAGCTACATCTCACGCGTACAACACCACTAAAAACTACATTAAAAGCTTATGTATGGCAAATAAACATTATGGTGTGCCCCAGGTGGGCCCCAGGTAGTTTTTAATGGTGGCATTCAATCACATTGTTTCCTGTGGTGTGGTCCACCTGAGATTTAGATCTGCTTAAGTTTTGACAACACATCCTAAAATGATATGAAAAAACGGGTGGACGGTGTGGATATATAACATATTCATCAAGGTGGGCCCATGGTGAGCGTAACACCTAATTTGATCTCCCACATCACTTACTTTTAGAGGAAAAAACTAACCCAGCGTATTTTTGTACTTTCACCCCTGTAAAAAGCATTTCTTGAGAGTTTCTTTTGGTAAAAAGCATTTCTCCCTAGTTACGTCTGGTAGAGCATTGTTTGGTAAAATGCAAATTTCAAAGAAATTTTAAGGTAAAAATTCTTTTATATTATTATTATTTTAATTTTAATTTTTTTCTGAGCCACGAGAATATGGACATTGGCTCAGGTTTTCTGTCTGTGCCGGAAAGATCACCATAAATGGTGCACATTCAATTGAAAACTGGCCAAAGATGGCAGGGATCTTCTATCCTGTGAAATTTTTCGATGGACGGTCCATCCATGACGGTGCGAACAGATGAACGGTCTAGATCACCGGAAGATAGGCTGCACTTGAACAAAATGAAAAGCAGAATTTATTGTGCGCATCGTAGATAATTCCTCCGCCACAGATAATGTTTCTTTCGTAACAACGGCTCACATTTTCCCGGAGGAATGATATGATCCTAGACCAGAGGACAGTGTCTTCAGGTTTTCAGTTAAAGTGGGGCCGAGGTTCGACTGATTTGGGCTGTTGATTTGATGGGCCCATCGTGAATGGACCAGGCCCCGGAAAATTTTCAGTAAATTGGAAGATCCTAGCTCAATCTTCAATTTTTGTTGAGTGTGGATGCGCTACAAGAAACAACAGCATTCCCGACCCTTGTTTTTTTCCAATTACATTCGATGGTTTGTGCGGGCGATTGAAAGAAACAGCGTGTAACCCTTTGTTTTTTTAATGGTTACTATAAACAAAGAAAAAAAAAAAAAAAAAACCTCTTTCACACACACACTCTCTCTCTCTCTCTCTCTCTCTCTCTCTGTCCGCCCCGTTCTACCCCATCCCCCCTCTCGCCAATCTCTCTCTCCAGCCCCGATCCTCTCTATGCCACTCGTCCTCTCCACCCCCAATCCTCTCTCACTGCTCCCCATCCTCTCTCTTGGAACATTAGGAAAAATCTGAGCAAAAACAATGCAGGGCTTCGGATCGGGAGTTTTCAAAATCGAAACCCTAGGGTTTGAAAACAAAACCAAAAAAATCGAGAAAAAAGGCTCACGGAGAGAATCAAGGAGCTGAAGTACTGGATTGGAGATGGAGATTTATAAGGTCGGGATGAGATGATACGCGGTCATATACGATCGTATGTATGGATTGGGATACGGCCCTGGGAAGGTTTTTGAAGATGAACCTCTCTCTCTCTCTCTCTCTCTCTCTGTAAGATATATTCAATTTCAAGCAAGAAATTGGATTTCTTCATCTCTGAAACTCGCACTCTCAAAGCTTCCTGCAAATGATACACGCATCATCAAGCCACATCCAGTTCAGATGTCACCTCCTATCCTCGCTGTTTTTTTTCTAGATTTCCCCGTTTCTCCTCTTCTCCCTTTGTCTTGATCGATTTCTATTCGATTCATCGGTCGGTATAGGTTTTTTCCTCTGTCTGAGATCCAATCGTGGAATTGCTGCCAAACGACCCGTCTTCTAAATACCGTTTTCTTCTTCTGAAAGCTAGAGATAGAGAGAGATTGAATTAGGGCCTGTTTGGATGCCTGTAAGTTCTTTTAAGTTGTAAGTGACTTACCTGTAAGTGACTTACAGGTGAAAGTTACTTACAGGTAACCTGTTTGGATGTAAGTTGTAAGTCACTTACAGGTAAGTTAGTTTTTCTGTTTGGATAGCTTGTAAGTTACTTACAGGTAGAAAGCTGTATATTCACATCGAGCAGAGCTTAGATTGGGGAATCATTCTAAAATGTTATAATCATATAAAAAAAACATAGGATGAAATATGTTATTTTGTTAAGCCCATCAAGATGAATATTTGAGATAATTATTAAGCTAAACCAATCATCAAGTGGGCTATAAAAGTGGGCCCACGAATTCAAACATGTTTAACTTATTAAGCAATTATCTTTTCCATCTAGCTCAATTCAAACATGTTTAACTTGTTTTTTCAGCTCTATTAATGAGTTATGATGCAGCTGCCATTTCAGATCATTTCTGCACATTAATTGGAACTGATTCAGGTGAGAAAAGTTCATGTTAATTTAAATTCAATGGATTCTGTCGAGAAATTGAGCAGTTGCTAACGAATTCCACCAGTTTCAATTATTCCAACGCACATACCAAACAACAATAGCAAGGAACAATTTATTTGTCTACAAGCAATGTTTCCAAGGAAAAGAGAATAGTGGCCTTCTAAGAGCTCTTCCTAGTTCTTACAATTTCAACCAAAATAAGATCATATTTTTTACAGCTAGGATCTTCCAATCTGGGAGGTTTTTGGTGGATGGCCCGTCCAGGGAGAGCCCCACCATAAAAACAGTTTGGATCACTGCACCATAGGCCCCACTTTGAATAGACTGTAAAGCTGAAGATATTGCACACAAACTTGGCTGAGCGTTATATAAGAGTTTTGCTAAGCCGGCACATGTACAAGACAGTTAATGCATACAACACCATATATGCCAGCATGGCAGACAGTTGCAATATCCAAGCCATCCATCAAAAGGCTCAAAACTGCACTACAGCCAACATACTAAAAGAATGCTTGCTGTTTCTACCTTTTAGGGTGGATGGGATGTGGTCTCATAGAATGTGGTGATGAAAGAAGCGTGTGTTCAATTTGCAAAAGAATGCTTGCCTATGTAAAGTCCCAAAACATGGTTGTGTGCAGTTGCGTGCCAGCTAATCCTTTGCTACAAATGATCAGAAGAAAAACAGGTTCAGTCACAAATCATAGGTTTCTGGAAATTTAAAATGACTAGTCCTTTGGTTATCTAAGGGTGCTTTTGAATACTTCCTTGAACTGGATAGCAATAACCCAATTCAATGTAGAATAAATGACAGAAGTGGGTTGGCATCGTTTAATTCACAAGACCAAAATCTAATAGTTCCATGCATTTCAAGATGGACTTGGAACCATTGTAACTTCAATCCGGGGTTATGAACGGCCTGTGGCAAGAACTGCTTCCCTCATCTCCCTGTACCGAATTGAAGTACTTCAACCCATTGTTCAATTTGCAAAAAAAAAAAAAAAAAAAAAAAAAAAAAATCAGCCTAAGTTTTCTATCCCATCAACTTATTTCTAATATCATGGGGATCACCTTCATCTTTGGATAGTAACATCTACATGGTGAGGCCCACCTGATGAAACCTTTCTGGGCCCCACGGTGATGTTTACTTACCATCCAACCTGTTCATAAGATCTTACAGACATGGATGAAAGGAAAACACAAATATAAGCTTGATAAAAAAACTTCTGTGGCCCACAAGAATTTTTCAACGGTGGATGCTCAATTCACACTGTTTCCTGTAGCATGGTCAATTCAAGCTTTGGATATGATTCATCTTTTGGCTCAAGCACTAAAGTTATCAGTTAAAATGGATGGACGGAGTGGAGTAAATATATAAATCATGGTGAACCTCGAAGAGCTTACTCAGTACGCAGTTACTCAGTACGCAATTCGCTTCCGTCAAACCACTCCCGTTTTCACAGGAGAAAAAAAGGGTGCATGAAACCCTACCGTTTTGAGAGGAGAAGAGACGGAAGGCACTACCCTACCGTTCTTACAATTTCAACCAAGGTCGGAAGGCTTGCTGGAGTTCCTTCAATGGCTACTGCTTCCTCTTCATTGGCTGGAGCTTCATGGCTATAATGGTGGTTGGTGGGTTGGTGCGTTTCTCCCTCTTCCCCTCTTTTTAAAAATATGACCGTTGAGCCTGTAAGTGACTTACAGGGAAGTGACTTCCGACCCCCCTCGCCCTGCAGTTTTTTGGTAGATTTGCCTGTAAGTGACTTACAGGTTGTAAGTTACTTATAGGCGATTTTTCTCCCCCAAACACCACCTGTAAGTGACTTCCCTGTAAGTGACTTCCCACTTACCCAACTTACAGGCATCCAAACAGGCCCTTAGGGTTTTTGAGATGGGTTCAAAAGATCAAAAGCAAGGCGGTGGATTCTTCTCCTCAATCGCTTCCAGCATCTCGAATTTCGGCACTCCCATGCACAAATCCGTCAACGGGTATGGAAAAATCTTCTAAGCTCTGATCTCTCTTCTTTCTCTCTTTCTATGTACATGTTGTATGCATGTCTCTGAAAATTCAATCGAATCCTAGGGTTTTATTTTTTTTTTCGGAATCGGTTATGGAGGAAGGAAATATTGATTTTCGAGTGGGAATTCTCATTTGGTCCTTGCAGCAATTGGTAAAAGACAGTGATGAGGAGTTATGTGATTGAGTTTTTTTTACTTCTTCAGGGAAGTTTATGGCAAATACTGCGAGGAGAGACTGAAGAGGCGATTCGTGGCACACCTACTGCCATGACACACGTGTGAGATTTGGGCTACCTACCCATCAGGTGATGGCCATTGCGAACATGCCCTCTCTCAAAATCAGGTCAGTCCACTCATCAGGTGGGCAACTGATTAGCGGTCTATATTCAAGGTACACATGGTGAACCTGATGAGTGTACCATCTCGATTTTTTGCCTGGACTTGTTCACAGTAGCTGCCGAGTTTCCCGGATACCACACGTGCTGTGAGTGGCCTCTTCTATATCTCACAAAGAGTGGCTCAGGACTCATAAGAGGGTGATTGCTGTTTCTTTTCTTTTCTTTCTCCTCCATCTTCTACTTCTTTTTACAAGTACTAGATGGGGAATTATTACAGGGGATGTTTTCCGTGTCAGATTTTTTTTTTCTATCCTATGTTGTTAGAAAATTAGCCTATTAAGTAAGAAGCTTGATTTTCCATACCTAATTGAAAAGGGAAGCAAGGTTGGTTTTAGATTTCTTACAAAATAACCAGTGCCAGGAATCCATTTTGTGTATACATGTGTTGGAAAATGTTCTTACTGTGATATTCTTCAAATTGAAAAAAAAAAACCCAAAAAGGAAGAGGAACAGAAAGTGTTCTTTATGGTGATATGTTGATGATTACTTTTCCTATCATGGATTGTTCTTGTGATCTCATTTATTAATTAATAGAGGTTTGCTACCCCATGCACGCTCTCCACACCTTAAGCTGCAAAATGGATGAGGGAAGGAGGTTGTCATGGTCATGGAGGCTAATGCAGGGAAGCACTAACCACAGGAGATAAGATCAAGTACTTGAGCTAAGGCCAACTACAAGTTATACCCTCAATCTGAAAATATCCCATACATTAACTAAATCTTATCAGATATTTGCTGGTTCTTGTTTTATGTGCACTTTGTATCAGATATTCTTACTGATCGATTCGATTCATCGGTCGGTATAGGTTTTATAATAGTTGAAAATTATTCAAAATCTAGGATTTTGCTTCCCACTTTTTCTTTTGAATTTAAAATGAGCCTTTTGAGGATTTTCGTTCCAAGGTGGATTTGGAGGGGGGTGCCTAAAATGATTTGGATTGAAAGTCATGAATTCCAATTCAAAACTGTCCAAAATTCATGCTGTCAATTGGATTCAGTTCTCAAGCAAGAAAATTGCCTTTCTATAGTTGTTTTATGTGCACTTTGTATTTTGTGTTTTCTGACTAGTGGGGTTTTCCTGTGACATATCAAAGAAACAGATCCTTCACCAAGGGAGAGATCGAGGCTTGGCTTATTGGAAGTCGAAGAAGAGAATAGAGCATTGGCTTAGCATGTAAGCATTGGCTTTCTTTTGTGCTGCTTATTGTTTTTGTAACCTAATATCCAATTGTAATTTTGGAATGACAACAATCTATAATTTGTAGCTGAATTGGGCTTTCTTTGGAATTCTGATTTGATTTGGAATTTTAATTTCATTGTTGTATTTTTCATTCAGATGAGTTTATAGGTCCCACGTGTAGAGTATTATACATATCCATGGATGGGCTATATTTTTCATTATTGAATAATTCAGATGGGGATCTGCCAAGCTTCAGCATGGATGTGGCATACATTTTTCAGTATAAATTCGTATAGCTTTTGTAAATGTTGTACTCTTGTAGTAGTAACTAAATCCAAAGCAAAAGCTAAAGCTGATGAAGAAGATGAAGATGATGAGGAAGAATCTGACAAGTCGAAGTCTGAAGTAAATGATGAAGATGATGAGGGTGTTTCCGGTAGCTCATGGCTGTATACTGGCCATTTGTTGATCCTGTACTTAACCTTTCGCTTCATGCTTCAACAACTTAGGTGTAGTTTTCTGTTTTTGGCCCTATCTCTACAACATCTCTGCTATTGGTTCTCAAACATAATTAGTTTGGTTTGGTTTTCTATAATTGGCATCGTTTGGAATTCTGCGTTGTGGGGAGTTACTTCTTATGTCCCACCACTTGGTGACATGTTTGAGATCTCTGCCGTTCACGTACTTTGTACAGATGGGGTGGACCTCTAATTCTCCTTGGCAATATGCAAGTAACTAATACCTCAACCATCTCATGGCCAACATCAATTTGAGTCAGCATAAACCTTTGGATCCTCTTTTTGAAAGGTATATTGGCTCTAATCCAACTCCCAAGCCCGCAAATGAATTCAGCCCACAAATGTATTTCTTGCAATATTTCAAAATCTGAATGATATTTGTCACATTGCTGACAGTAACATTGTTTTCTAATATGTGCCACCAAAAAATTGGATATGGGCTGCCTTGCAGTTCTATTTGTCATTGAATTGTTTTTACTCCATGTTTTATATTTACTTGATATGGATTTATCGATAGTTTTCAGCAATGATTATTGTATTTATTGATAGTTTTCAGCAATGATCAACAAGACTGTCTTCTTTTCTGAAAAACATGGGGCAGTGGTGATGCCATCCCAAATTTTAGCAGCATTTTCATCCTCTCCTGAAGAACATGGTGTACAAAGCTAGTTTGCATGGTTTCTCTTACTAGAACAGGCACTAGATAAAGCTTTGGTACCAAGTATGGGTGAAAGCGTTGATTTAAAGGTCACCAGGGTTGATGTTCATGACAAATGATGAAAACTAACTGTAACTTGTTTAAATTGAAAATCTCACTTCTCAATTTTTTGAAAATTCAGAATGCATTCTAACACAATTCTTATGTCACTTTTAGGTTCCTATCGGAGGATGCTATCGGCTTATCGATGTTCCTATTAGCAATTGCATCAACAGTGGCATAAACAAGATATTCATCCTCACCCAGTTCAACTCTGCTTTGCTCAATCACCACCTTGCTTATACTTATAACTTTGGAAATGGTGTCAACTTTGGGGATGGATTTGTAGAGGTATGATCACAAGGGTTTTAACATTCGAGCATCTAAGCAATTTCAAGATTTTTTTTTTTTTTTTCAGAAAGGTTGGAGCACACTGTCAATAACTTTGTTGATAATGAAAAAAAAAAAAAGAGTGCATATTCATATGGGTGGGCTCCACCAAAAAACCAGGCCACGGCTATACTGCGTTTGGATTTATCATGAAAAAAAAAGTGCATTTTCATATGGGTGGGCTCCACAAAAAAACCAGGCCATGGCTATACTGCATTTGGATGATGGTAAATGAGGCAATTTGTAAATGATTTACTGCGTTTGGATGCCCTAAAATGCTAGTAAATCATTTACTAGTTGTAAATGAGTTACCACCCTTTCCCCCTTTTCATTTGCTAGCCAAAAGCGGGAATTTCATTTGCTAGCAAGTGATTTATCTGCAAGAAGCCTCCAACAGCGTCTTATGAACTTCAATTTTTCACTTTTTCATTGGTTCGTCTGGAGATTCAATTTTTGAACCTTGTTTCTTTATCTATGCAGAGAAATAAGGCGTGGGTTTTCATTTACCCCAACAATATCTGAGGTAATGCTTTGATATTTTGGAATGGTTTTCTTTGATTTTTTCTTTTTTTAATATTAGAGTGTAATTAAATTGAGAGTTGTTGTATATGCTAATAGATTCTCAACTTTCTAAATCTGTTCCTTTACTACTATTATTGTGATCATTATGTAGAAGATTCTTGCTTAGATTCTCAACACATCTTAGATACCATCCCGTTTCATCCATGTCACCTAAAGCAGATCATAGAAATGTAATTAATGAACCTGATTCACCACTGATACTGGTCACGTGTACACTTGAATGTCACGTGTGAAGGGTGCATATGGATGGACCGGCGTGGATAAAACACATGCATCAATGTAGGACCAATAGATTTAATGGAATTCAAGTTACAACATTTGTTGCCTTGATAGTTTTTGACTTTTAAGGATAGGATCAAATGATTGATTATTTTCCATGCATCAATTTGTTGAATGCTACTTTTTGACGCTTTTTTTTTTTTTTTTCCTTGTGTGCAGGATTTTAATCAATTATGCTTGAATTTAGGCCTACAAGCACTTCACCCTTTTGATGCCACTGGTGCTACGAGTAGACCATATAGAGGATTTGTTTTTATTTATTTATTCGAGACCATTTTTTAATTTATTGTAATAAATATTATATATTTTTTTATTATGAAGTAATATAAATTTTATTTAATATTCAGTTTTAATTGTATTGCATCATTTTTTATGTTTCAAATATTAAAAATATGCAGCTTTTTTAATTGAATTATATATAATAAAAAAATTATTATTGGCCTACCGGGGCCTTTCAAATCCATAGAATGACTTTTAGCGGCGCTTTTTTGTGCAAAAGTGTTTAGAGACATGATTGGCGCTTGGATAAACTTTTGCCGTTTATGCTTCTCTCGGCGCTTCTGTCAGAAATACTAACGGCCACCAAAAGCGTCGCTAAAGGCAGAAAGAGCGTCCCGACACCCCCATTTATCGGGGCTTGCCTAGCGCTGCTTAGAGATTTTACCATCCTTCTCGTAGTGATGGTTGTCTATTTCTCTTCACGAAATCTCTGTCTGCAGGCCACAAGGTGATAGCTTAGGCCACCTGTATGTTGGGAATTTGGGGAGTAAACCCTAAGTTCAAATCACACAAGATTAAGCAAATATAAGTGAAGCAATCACAAAACATACATGATTTTTATATGAAAAAATTCTTATGCAAAAATCATGGCACAAAGTGGCAACGAATCCACTATGATAAATAGAGGTGTACATGAGTCGATTTGAGCTGAGCTTTGCCCAGCTTAGCTGGACTCCGCCACCTAGAGTCCTTAGCTCGAGCTCGTCTTGGCTCGGTCATCGAGCTTGGATTGGTAGCTTGGCTCGGCTCAGTTAACAGCTTGGTCCAGTTCGAGCTAAGTTTGAGTTCAAGTTTTTGAGCCGTTAGCCACCCGGCCAGTGGTCGGGTGGGGTTTGCTAATCGGACGGACACTGCTCGTTACTCGCTAGTCACATACCTCGGCCGGACATACGCTGAAAAAATGGAGAGATAGGAGAGGAGACTCACTTTTCAGTTGTCGGTCGTCCGGATATACACTAGAAAATGGAGAGAGAGGAGAGGAAGGAGAGTAGTCGTCTGTAACACCCTATACCTCTGGTACATGGGTGTTACCTTATCTTAAACCCTGCACCAACCAAGCCTAAAATATTAGGTGACTTAAAATTTTGACATGTACAGGATGAGACTTCCAGCTGACATCAAGGCCATCTATCAGAGTCAATAGGAGCCAAGCTTAACCCGACACCAAACAGTGAGGTAAGACTAAATGAGCGCCTTAAGTTAAACCTATGGATCAATCTACCTAAGTCATGTTGGGGGGCAAGGCATCCACTAACAACCCTTGAGGATTAACTAGCGACCAACCAAACTGTCATTGCAATACAAAGCCCTATTTAACCGTTGAAACCTGCCCTCAGATTGATCCAGCCATCGGATCAGCATATATTGGACCAAATAGGGCCTGAAGTGTGTGGTATGGCCCACCTGAGCCTTGGCCCCTCCTGAACCCGGGCCGGGACCCCTCCATGGGGACCCTAAGAAGTGTGGATGGGCTGGATTTATCACAAACATCGTGATGGGCCGCACATGGTACGCATGTGCACCCTATACACATGTGCACAACGTGCACCAGAGCTATGGGCTGGGTCAAATTGGCCTTGACCGAGTTCCTCTCAAAAATTTGAAATGATTCTTCCTCCCGCCTTTCTTTCGTCTAAACTGATAAAGTTTGGACGCCTAAGTGGCCTACCATGGCCACTTTCCGAGCCATCTGATCCGTTCAAATTCTCCGTGGGGCCCAACATAACAAAACCCTATAGCTATTCCACCCCTTGTAAACGGATACGGATGAAGGAGATGGGCTACCACCATCCAATGCATTGCACGTGGAAGGCGTTCGAGAGGTGGGGCCATGATGGGATTGCTTGGACAGCCCACAATCGGTCCGATCGTGCAACCCCATCCGTCCATCTTCCCGTTGGAAGCGTGCCCTTTCTTTGCCAAAAACGGCCAAGCAAAGGTCCTGCAGGAGAAAAACAGAGAGAAGACTTTCTTCTTCAGGAAAGCCGGGCTGGTGCAAATCTCGGCCGTTCACTGTGAGAGCAACGCTCAGTCGTTCCTCTCTCTCTCTCTCCCTATTTAACGGGCCTTGCGGACCTAGGGATTCGCACCGAGAGAGAGAAAGAGAGTGGCCGTGAGGAGTGAGCCGACCGGGTGAACTCAGTGCACCCTGCACCGTCTCAGCTGTGAGAAACTAGGCTGAGTCGGGACAGTGTGGACCCATAGTTGCACCACAAGCAAGAAGAGAGAGAGAGAGAGGAAAGAGAGGGAGTGGAACAGGGAAACCGACCCCCTGTTTCAGCTTAGGTGAGGAAGGCAGCAACTGTCCCAGGTAAAACGTTTTTCTTTTGTTCTTTTTTTCATTTTCTTTGTAGCTTCAGGTGATACTTGCCTGGACCGAAACCAAGCCAAGCAATGGCCGGGTTCGGTCCAGCCGCAGTGATGTTGGGTCGAGCCAAGCAATGGCCCACTTCAGACTTTTTGGGCCCCATTTGAAGTTTTGAGCTCTCTGTAGAGCTTCGAAACAGGCTCAGGGATCGAGCCAAACAATGGCCAAAACTCGGGTTAAAACCAAGCCAATCCATGGCTGTATGTCAGACCCAAACAGAGGTTGAACAGAAGCATTTTAGGGGCCGGAATCGAGCCAATTGATGGACGAGTTCCAGGCCGGAATCGTGGCGGAATAGGCCCTGTCTTCATGCTGTGTAGCAAAGCTCCGATTGACCAAACAGCGGTAGCATTGGGGCACTGTTTTGAGCTGGGAACAGGCCAAGTACATGGCTGTCTCAGACCCAAGCAAGACTGAACAGTAGCTCTGTTTCAGACCAAAGGCCAGGCCAAACAATGGCTAGGTTTTGGGCTGAAACCAGTTTAGATAGTGACTCCGTTTTGGGCTAGAACAGGGCCAAAACAATGGCCGTGTTAGGGACCAGAAACGGACTGAAATCAGGCCTTTCATTAGGCTGTAATGGAAACTAGAAAAAGGACCTTCAATTAGGCCTTGGGTCGAAGGGAACAAGGTCTCTTGCTGGGCTGTGTTCGGCACTGAAAACAGTCACCTAGCCGGGCCGTTCCTCGGATTATAAACCAGCTTAGAAGAAGCCTTTGATGGGTGTCCAATCATAGCCGTAACCGGGCCATTTTTGGGCCGGAAACATGGCGGGAAGTAAGCCCCCGCTCAAGCCCTAAATAGTCTGCCAAAAAAAAAAAAAACAAGAAGAAGAAGAAGAAAGCATATGTAATAAATGATGGTATATATGTATATATATAAAATACTATATATAGGTGGTGGCCCCACGTGGGACCCACCTGTTGTGATTGGTTGGAGTATCCACTCCATGTCCATATAATGTGTGATGCACCCACGCCATCCAACATTGGGAACGGTGTGGTGGGCCACGATAACATATGTTTTGATCCACACCGCCCATATGTGTGGGCCTGGCCGTGGTACACGTATAGTATACACGTTGTCCAGCGCATTGGCGAGTGCTGACGGTGCTAGGCGACACTTGGACAACACTGATTGCATTTCCTATGTGTGGGACTTGGATAACACTGAATTACATGAACTATATTTGGATGGTGCCGATCAACATGAACTACATTTGGACGGTGCCGATTTACATGAACTATATTTGGACAACACTGATTTACATGGGCCGTGTTGGAAAATGCTAATCATCATTAGTAAGTCATGTGTCCCAAAAGATGATAGTATACAGTGACGCACATGTTACACTTGCAACTATTGGAGTAATTTCTTTTATGTGTAACCCAAACTCTCACTTGGGCCCATCCATGGGGCCTACTTGATACATATGAGGTCCAAGTGTGAGGCCCAGTTCAACCTATGGTAATGATGAGCTTGAGCCAGTAGGGCTACCTTGCTTGAATAAGTATATGGAGGGCCTAACTCAAGCCTAAAAGGCCTTGTTACTGTATCCCTTCAAACCCTCATGATAGTTGGACAAAACCATAGGAATACCTGACAATTATAAACTGTGATTTTAGGAAATTCCTTGGGTGACTTTAGACCATAAGAGAACTGGGACCAAGGACACAACCATGACCCTACAGGTGATGATTTTCCTCCCCTTAAGCTTTCTATCCCTAACTAGACCAGAAATAGTAGTTTTGTTAATTTTAATGGTTAATTGGACTAATGATAAATTGTGAGTGGAAATGGACTGCTTTCACTTGACCTATCTATTTAGCAAAAGGATTCTCATGCTTACTATTGTTTAGGCTTTGGATTATATACTCTGAACTACCTAGGTAAATAACCCAACCATTCATGTTATGTATCGTATGTTAATTCAGTTAATGTGTTTTAATAGAAATATATGCACCGTTTCTTATTCCCTATTCATGACAAGATCTATGTTACTGATATGATGATGTGACACACATATTGCTGAAATCTCTCCATGGGAAGTCCTAACAAAGGAGAGTCCGTGCTCGGGGTATAACTAAACTAGTTGTGACATAAGTAGGCCCATGACATGGAGGTTTAGGTTGTGGTGTTTGACCATGGGGTTTACCATCCATGTGTGGTTTCACCTAACTGACTTAGGATGAACTTCACAACCTTTCTAAATACCACTGTTTACTCATCTTTGAACCATTCATGCCGTCATGTTTTAATCACCACATTTGGTAACTCCAACATTTCATTCCCAGTCAGTATTAGTGGTGGCCCCTTTATGTTGAATTGATTGACCACATGTTGGTGGGTACTACACACACCCTAAGACGGTAGCCTCATGGGCTGGGGATGGTAGTCATGAGATACTATGCTCGAACTGTCGGCCTACGCTGGGCCAAGAGCTCCTCGTAGTGACTGTGAACTTATTTAAAATGGTTGAGTGTAATTGGATTAATAATGGACCAGCTAATCATGCATACATGGCACAAACCATCATCTATTGCTATCGTACGTGATGTACGTATTGTTTCCGACTGGATGACTTTTCCCATGTTCGATGATTGCATGGGTGACGAGTCCACTGTCCACACGGGTGAGCATCCCCGAGGCGATGATTGCATTCTATACATCTATGCACTTAATAAGACTGCATCTACTGTGTTTTGGATTACCTGTATGTTTTTATGTTATTCCTTATTTAGGGCGGCGTTGTGCAATCTTGAGGGGAGATCACACTGAGCTGGCCACTCATTCATCAATGTTCAACTGTACAAAGGACACAGGTACAGGAGCCGATGAGTACACGGCAGAATTGGAGGCGGTGACAGTCGAGGAGCTATATGACGAGGAGCCGTAGCAGGAGGTGGCCGCCTATTTTGGATTGAATCAGTAGATTAAGCATTTATTTTATTTCAGTACATTTGGAGTTTGAGAAACTTGAGGTTTTGTAATTGGCCCCCAGCTGAGTGGGCCAGAATATTGTTCCCATTTTGAATCACATTTATACTACATTTTATCCCTGCTATGCACTTTGATTTATTGATTACCACTATTAGCAGTTAACTTTTGGGTTTTCGGAATGCGAGTCATGTACTCAGGTTTTGAAAATTGGGGCGTTACATCGTCGGTCTGGCGCTGGAGAACGGCAAGAAATAGAGGAGAGGAGAGTAGTACTGGTCGCCGGTCTCCATTCGGGTGCTAAAGAGAGTCAAGTTCAAGTTGGGGTTAGGATTTTTAGGGTTGGGCGAACGGCCGAGACGAGAGTGGGCGTTGGGGGGTTAGGGTTTTTAGGGTTGGGCGAACGATCGAGACGAGAGTGGGCGTTGGGGGGTTAGGGTTTAAAAAAAAAAAAAAAAAAAAAAACATATTTCGGGCATCCGATTTTTTTATATATACTTACTCAAAAATCGATCCGAGTCAAACCGAATTGAGTTTGAGCTCAATACCAAGTCGAGCTAAGTCTAGCTAGGACTCGACTCAAAAAGTTTCGAGCTCAGTAAAACTGGCTCGACTCGGCTTGAACACAGTTTCAATCCGAGTCGAGTCGAGCTTTTCCGAGTCGATTTGAACGAGCTAACAACCTAACTCAACTTGTGTACACCTCTAATGATAAACAATGTACAAAGGATGGATGGATTTAACAATATGAAAAAAACCCCTTAAATCTTATAAAACTCGAGTTTTAATCACCCTTTGCTTACAACAGCCCTAAAATTGGTCTTAACTCCCTAATCCCAATTACTGACCCTTAAATATATTTAAAATTGAATTAGAAAATAAAAAAATCATAATTCTGCAAAACTGCGCGAGTTGGTCAATGGGAACTTCGATCAAGTTGAGTACCATTGACTACCCCTCGATGAGATCAAAGTTATCCTTGAACCTAAAAATTGTCTAGCGAGCAAAATCCAAAAATTGAGAGTTTTTCCATTGGATCGATCGGGACTTCGATCAAATCGAATTGTCTTGTTTCTGACTGATTTCAAACATCTATCAACAATCTCCACCATGTCTTCAATCAGCACTGATCACAGCCCAAGCTCCCTCTCTAATTGCCTCCATCATAGCTTCATAATCATTGTTGCTTTTCGTGCACACTTAATCTTAATAAACCTTTTGCCATACCTAAATAAGTTGAACAAATCCGAAACTTCTCTGTAGGAACCACTTTTATCAACATATCCATCGGATTCACATCCATGTGAATCTTCTTGAGATTGACGCCACCTTCCCCAAGCACTTTTCACATAAAATGATGACAACATCAATATATTTAGTTATAGAGTGGTAAACTGAATTCTTAACCAAATTGATCGTGCTTTCCCTATCACAATTAACCGGCATGGCCTCCCGTAGAAGCTCAAATTTATTTGTCATTCCTCGCAATAAAACCTTCTTTGAATACTTCTGTCACCATCATATACTCAACTTCGGTTGTTGAAAGAGTAACCATAGACTGAAGCCTCAATAACCAACTAATCACTCTTCTCACTAATACAAACGAGTAACCGAAAGTCAACCTTCTGTTGTCCACAATCCCTGCGTAGTCGAAATCAACATAGACTACAAAATTTCTCTCTAATTTTTGAAATGTCAAGACATAGTCTATTGTACCTCGTAAATAATGAAGTAGCCATTTTAATACCTCTCAATATATTGCTTACTAGGATTTGACATGTATCTACCTATAACACAAACTACATGTGAAATATTTAGTCTCGTAGAGACCATGACATACATTAAACTATAAGCTGCACTCGAATAGATGACACAAGATATAACCTGCTTTTCTTCATCTGTAATGGGACATTGATCTGAAGAAAGTTTAAAGTGAGCATAGGAAAAACTCTAAATTCGAATTGACTTACAGTTTTGCTTAGGATGATGTGTGTCCTCATGTATAAGTCTATATCATTATCTTGTAGGGTCCTCTATTAATGGGCCTTAATCCATCAACAGGATCCTTGCCATTGAAGGTATTCGTGATCTATCCACCGAGTGTTGTGAGACCTGTAATGCATTATGTAAAAATGTTGCTCATTTGATCCATCAGCTGTGAGAACTTAGCACGTGCAATATTGAATGAGACCATATTCCATCCTCCGCACGTGTGACCATATGTATTTTATATTTTCTTATTGATTCGTGCATGTAAGGTACATATAAATCCCAAGTCACTACAATTTTTAGCAGTGGCCCACCAACGATGGGCATCCTATCAATTGTCGATGCATATTGTGTCAGACTGGGTGATGATGCCACAATCTTATAGGTATCTAGCGAATGGCTTTGGATTACGTTTAGATTCATCATATCTTTCGTAGCATTCACCACCACGGTCAGATCCGACAACTTTTATCCTTTTATCGAGTTAATTCTTGACTTCAGCTTTATATATCTTAAATGTATCCAGGGCATCTGATTTGTCGTTAATAAGGTATAAGTACTTATAACGAGAGTAGTCGTCTATGAAAGTAATAAAATATTTCTACCCATTGTCCAAGATGATTCTAACTAATACATTTATTTTAGTTGAGCCATTTCAAAATAAATGAAACCTATATATATTAATTGACGGTTGGTAGGTTCTACTTATTAAATGACCCTGTTAATTCAACAAATATGGTTAAATGTATTATATAGTTTTGATCTGACCCAAATAGGGCCACTACTTATATGTTTGAGGCTGATATTGAATAGTTGACCATTAAGAATTCAATCCAACCATCACTTTAAAATATATTTAAGCTTACGGGCGGTTAACATCAGCCGTATTTTAGGCCACATCAGAACTATTTCAGAATGGTCCGTTATGGGCAAGACCATGTAGCAATCCTTAGGTCTGGGAGTGAGAATTGGAGATGGTTGTGTAAGTCACCAAAGTGACCTCAATTAGTGAAAATTTTTGCTTTCAGACTTTAGTTTATGGAATTCAGTGACCATCCATATTATGATTGTAGTTAGTTGCGTTTGTTTTCAGAATGGGTGGTGGTCAGAACAAGGAGGTATCATCACTTGACAGGATATGAGCGGGGTGAAGTGATTGGTGATGGTTATATAAGTTTGAGAGATTCATTTTGCCCAAAGGTGATAGACATCTTAGATTTATTTCACTAGCACTAATCAGCTTCATGTTTAGTAGAGCCTCATGTATGTTATAATTTCGCCCAAAGGAGGAGTCACAATGATACATCGGGCTCTTGCCAAAATTTGATGAGTATGGCTCATCATCATTCTAGGTAATTTGATTAAAAGCCCAAATCAATCGAATGTTAATACATGCATAATATTTGTGGTTTACATTTATATAGTATTATATGGGACTTGTTCATTCATTGATGTGAGTGTTATTATTATTATTATTATTATTATTTGCCCAACCATGATTGTTTCCAATGTTCCAAACCAGTATAATTTCATACCTTTGCTTATTAGGCCCAAAAAATGAAGCACTATTTAGGAAATCGTTCTTCGGAAAGAGGATTGCACACAATTTAAAGAATGTCTTGTTTATAAGGGTAAAAATTAAGTTTTAGTCTGTTTTGAATCTAATTTAGCTGATATATCCACAGACTCTTGACAAATAGACCCTAGTACAACTATTCACATATGTAATTTCACACAAGACATGCTCCAAAGCCAGACACCAACCGATACAGAAAGATTGGTTTATATGGGGAACAACATTACAGTAGACGTGGAAGCTATTGGAGTCTTTAGGCTTAGGTTATCGTTAGGACACTTTCTTGGTCTAATAGATACTGTATGTGTGCCTTCTATAAGGCACGATTTGGTTTTCATTTCCTGTTTAGACAAATTTGGTTATAAGTTTAAATTTGAAAATGGAAAATTAAGTATTTCTTATAATTCAATTATGATTGGTTCTGACACTTTAGTCAATAACCTTTATCAGCTAGATTTGGATGTTTCATATATCTACAGTATTAACTCATCACATAGAAACACTAAAGGCATTAAGAGAATGTTAGATTGAGAAAATTCATCCATGTTATGGCACAGACGAGTAGGTCATATCTCTCATGAGATATTGGAAAGGCTTGTGCGTGAAGGAATTCTTCACTCTCTAGACTTCTCAGACTTTAGGGTCTGCATATATTGCATTAAAGGTAAACAAACTAGAATTAGAGAAAATTGTGTCACTAGGAGCATAGGACTCTTGGAAGTAATTCATATAGACATTTGTAGACCGTTCCCTTTAGCATCTTAGAATGGGCAGAAATATTTTACCACTTTCATAGACGACTACTCTTGTTATGAGTACTTATACCTTATTAACAACAAATCAGATGTCCTGAATACATTTAAGATATATAAAGCTGAAGTCAAGAATCAACTCAATAAAAGTATAAAAGTCGTCAAATCCGACCGTGGTGGCGAATACTACGGAAGGTATGATGAATCTGGACGTAATCCAGGGTCATTCGTTAAATACCTACAGGATTGTGGCATCGTCGCCTAGTATACCATTCCTGGTACTCCAGATTAGAATGATGTAGCAGAAAGGCATAATCGCACCCCAAAGGACATGGTGCGGTCTATAATATATAATTCAACGTTGTCGGAATCTTTGTAGGGTGATGCGTTGAAAACAGATGTGCATATCCTTAATAGAGTCCCTAGTAATGCTGTAATGAAAACTCCATATGAATTGTGGACAGGGCGAAAGCTTAATTTACGATACTTTCATGTATGGGACTGTCCTGTAGAAGCCAAACCGTATAACCCACATAAAAGAAATCTTAACCCCAGAACAGTTAGTTGCTTCTTTAGTGGATACTCAAAAAGATCCAAATGATTCAGATTCTATTGTCCATCCTATTCTATGAGAGTTATTGAGATTGCAAATGCTAGGTTTATTGAGAATACTGAAGATAGTGGGAGCACAAATTTTAGAAACATTGTGTTTGAGGAAGAACGGATTGTGATTCCTACTACAATCATTCAAAGTAGCGTGGTCATTCGTTCAACAATAGACCCTGAGATCCTTATGGATGACCATGCAGAACCTTAAATACAATCCACTGATGAGGAAACAGAATACCCAATTCAAAAAAAAAAAAGCCTTTAAGACAATCACATAGAAAGAGAAGATCTGCGATTACAGACGATTACATCGTCTATCTGCAGGAGCATGACTTTGAGATTGAGGCAGAAAATGATCTTGTATCTTTTTCACAAGTCGAACAAAGTGTGAATTCTTCTTATTGGTTCGATACCATGAACAATGAATTGAAATCTATGAAGGATAACAAAGTCTGGGACCTTGTTGAATTGCCTAAAGGGATTAGGCCAATTGGTTGTAAGTGGGTATTCAAAATCAAACGGGACTCTAAAGATAATATCGAAAGGTATAAAGTCATACTAGTTACAAAGGGTTTCAGTCAGTGTGAGGGCATTGACTTTAAGGAGACTTTCTCACCTATGTCCAAGAAAGACTCCTTTAGGATCATTATGGCTCTTGTGGCTCATTTGAATTTAGAGCTGCATCAAATGGACATGAAAACAACGTTTCTCAATGGAGGCTTAAGTGAGAATGTATATATATTGCAACCAGAAGGTTTCAAAGCCAAAGGCTCAGAACATCTGGTCTGCAAGCTTAAGAAGTCTATGTATGGGTTGAAATATGCATCACGACAGTGGTACCTAAAGTTTCATGAAGTTGTTTTCTCATATGATTTTATTGAAAACACTACGGATGAGTGTACATATGTGAAAATCAATGGGAGTAAGTTTATTATTTAGTCTTATATGTTGACGAAATTTTATTGTCTAGTAGTGATATTGGATTGTTGCGTGAGACTAAGAAATTTTTATCTCAAAACTTTGAGATGAAAAATCTTAGTAATGTATCATTTGTCATCGGCATTCAGATAAGTCGGGATAGATCACGTGGACTGTTTGGCTTGTCGCAGAGGGTCTATATTAATAGGGTTCTCGAAAGGTTTAACATGCAAGGTTGTGATCTTGGCCAAATACCTATTGTTAAAGGTGACAGGTTTGGCCAATTTCAGTGTCCTAAGAATCACCTAGAAAGGAACAAAATGAAAGATATTCCTTATGCGTCAGTAGTAGGGAGTATCATGTATGCTCAGGTCTGTACGCATCCGGATATTGCTTTTGTGGTTGGAATGTTGGGCAGGTACCTTAGCAATCCAGGGATGAACTATTGAATAGTTGTCATGAAAGTATTACACTACCTGCAAAGGACAAAGGTACAAGAAATCTGACCGAGCTGGTTGGATATATAGATGCAGATTTTGCAGGTTGTCTCAACAACAAGAAATCCACTTCGAGCTATGTATTCATGATGGGTGGTGGAGCCGTATCATGGAAGATCATAAAATAATCGATTGCGGCATCTTCTACCATGGAAGCAGAGTATGTAGTTTATCATGAATCCACGAGTCAGGCGATCTGGCTTTAGAGTTTTTATCTGGTTTACGGGTTGTGCAGATGATCCGAAACCATTGAAAATTTATTGTGATAGTTCAACTGCAGTTAACTTCTCCAACAACAACAAGCATTCATCGAGGTCAAAACATATTTGCATTAAGTATCTTGTTATGAAGGAGAGAATTCAAAATCGTCAGGTGTCTGTAGAACTCATCGACACGAGGCAGATGATAGCGGATCCTCTCACTAAAGGTCTTCTTATTAGGCTCTTTAAGGAACATGTAACGTCTATGGGAGTTGTAGATCCCAAGGATGTATTTCAGTAGTGGGAGTTTCAGTTTTGATCCAATTATAAACAGATATTTTGGAGATCTCTTTTATATGCATTGATGATTCTATTATTCAGTTTATATCTTGCTTCTCCTTCAGTGTGCACTTTAAGTTTTGAGTAAGCAAGAATTTGGTTTATGTCTCGGTGATACGTTCAGATGGACCACTTGAAAATAGGCATGTGTGATCACATTAGATGTGCAATCTTCATACCACACCCCATATCCTTGATTTATGTCATTGAGGCTATTGGTACTTGTGACCATGATTCGTCGCACTTCGAAATGTAATAAATATTGTGTTGATTACCGCGATTCAATATTTATAGTCTTGATGGATCGAATCTGACAAGCGTTGCTCATAATTATCCAACGGTATTGTTTTGAAATTTAGTAGGACGCCCATTAGGAACTTTCAAAAGCAAATGCATTTTTCAAAATTATTTTCACAATTAAAATAAAATATTTTTTTTCTTTCAGAGATCAGTGTAGTCCAAGTGGGAGAATGTAAGACTCCTATCAGGTGGGCCACACATGATCATCAAATCTGACTGTTGGATTATTCAGATTAAGCGATTCAGTGGGCTCCACTACAATTGTGATCTTGTATATAGGTTTGGGGCGGGACGCTTGAACCGCGTTCCCTATACTCAATTATTAAGCCAGATATGAAAACCTATGGTGTGGAGACCGTAAAGGGAGAAGTGTGATGGGTAAGCTTCTGGCCCTTTTTCTTATAAATAGATGTCTTGGTCCCCTCACCAACACAAACGAGAAACCCTTAGTCCTATTGAAGGTTCTCCTAAAGGGTATGAGGTGAGGAAGATCAGGATTCTTGTAGGCTACAACAAAAAATCAAGAACATCTTATCAATCAGGTACGCCTTAAGATTATTGTATTGGATCTCCATTAACTGATGCATAGATGATCCATAAATTCCGCAATTCAATTTTAACATATTGATTATCATATCCACCAATTTTTCTGAATTGAGGCTGGATCCACTATAAAGGTTTGCATTTTAAGTTAATCTACAACACGAAGTGAGGGACCCACCTTGATGTGTGCATGCAATCTAATCCATTCATCATTTCTGCTCCCTTGATCAGGTTTTCCTTGAAGATATATATATATATATATATATATATAAATATCATGTTGATCCAAAACTCAAAGTGAATGAGATGCCACTATTAAAAACCTTTCAAATGGTGTGTCGTCCACCCACTCTGTTGTGTATGCCATCCAACTTATTTAGAATATGTGAATGTTGGATTTTGTACCCATGAGCCTTCTCACTTAAGTTGTACGAACTCGCATGCGAACTTCTAACCTTGACACATATATCACCTTTCATCCTTTCACTTCATTATCATTTTACAATCATGTGGGCCAGGCCTTAATCATGGACCCTACTTGACGGTTGTAAAGACCCATTGTTGGATTTTTTTTCCTTAAACCTTTTGGATAGAAATCCTTCTTACACAAAACATTAATATGCGCAATGACCCAATCACATGTGTATGTCATTCTAAATCATGTGAATCACATTAAGGGTCTGTTTGGATAGTAAGTTGTTTGAGATAAGTTACTTATTTCACAAATAACTTATCTTAGTTTCTACTTATTCCAAAGATAAGTATGTTTGATAAACAACTTACTTATCATCTTCTCCTCCCTTTCGACTCTCCCATGCCTCTCTTCAGCAACGTGTGAAAAGTAGAAAAGCTAAAAAAAATAACTGAAGTGATTAAGTAATTTTAAATAAAAAAGTTACTTATAATTAATCATAAACTAAACTTACTTATCTGAAATAAGTTACTTATCTATTGCTGTAAGTAGAAAAAGTAACTTATTTAGTGGTATCCGAACTAACGCTGAAAGTCGGTTTGGGTTGAGTCGGGTTGGTGCTCAACCTTAGCCCAACCCAAGGTTCCTATACCTCAACCCTAACCCAACCCAACCTCGGGTTGGGAATTCTCAACCCAAGCGGGCTCGGTCCAGTTGGTTCAGTTGGTTGGGTGGATACATTCTAATATTTCCATTATTACAATAGTCTATTATATTTCAATACACATTTTAATTTTTTGTACCTATGATTTTATTAATTATATATGTAATTATTTATTGTAAAGAACTTCATTTTTTTCTGAACAAACAAGATAAAGTATAGGATAATTACTCCTTTAAAAGTCGTGTTATGTAGCACACAATCTATAGCTTGAGTCATCGAAAATGATGTGGACCAATGAGACTTGATGGCACTAGAATTTCCTGTGCCTTCAACACAGACGGTCCTCATTCAACTATAATTTATAGCTTATATATCGATAGGTTCGGGTTGGGTCGGGCAGCCTGAGACCTCAACTCGAGCCCAAACCAAGTTTTATCAGACTGGTGTTTGTATAGCCCAAGCCCGAAACCGAACCCGATACATCCTGACCCAACCCAATGTTGAGTTGGTCACGGGTTGGTCGGGTTGAACCCGCCCGACTTTCAGCCCTAATCCAAACCGCCCTAAGTGTAATAGCCAATCAAGAAGATAATGGAGTAGCATAACTAGTCCTCAAGTCTAACGACATTTGAATTAGGTGCAAGTTTACCCTCCTCACATCGTAATCCATGCGCATAACGGTTCTAAATGATATTTACATGGACAGGAAACATCAAGGATATTATATTTCTTGTGACATTGGCTTAGCCACATACACAAGTTCTAATATAATATTTATTTAGGACTTCAATCCATTGTTTTTAATCATTCATTCTATAGTACATAACCCAGTGGGCCCCACACATTTGATGAAATCATTTTTCTCATTTCAATCAATTGAAAACAATGTCTAACATAATATTCAAGTTGTGATTCAGCCTTCTGGTGCACATATGCTAATAAGGCCCACCTGTGTTTTGGAATATTAGCCTGATTATTGGGTGTGGGGGAACGCAAGGGGTACACATGATGTGTGGCTTGGATGTCATATACACACATTGTATTGTTGGTTAATCTTTAACTTACTCATCACCAAGCTTTTTGAGAATTAAATGGTGAGAGCCATGCATTTTTCCCGCTAAGTACACACCTCTTGTGGAGGACATCCCAACCGTGAAAAAGGGTAGACCCCACATCTGTGTTTTCAGTTAGACGATCAGTTGTTCGTTGATTCCAATAGTAGTAAGCTAAAGAGTGTAACGTGAGAGTGACCTGGTTGAATGGAAGCATATCAAAGAGGGGACAGGAGTTGCAACTCGTAAAACACCCAAGCTCTGTGGGGCCCATCATATTGTATATGTAAAATCCACTCCATCCATCAGGTGAGATGTCTTATATTCACCGTACATACAATAGATCATCTAGACAGAGAACTCAGGCGGGGCCACAGCAATTCAAAACTACTCCTACAACCACTAATTTCAGGTGATGTGGTCACCTCGATCAGGCTGATTTTTGTATCTACTCTTATAATAGTCCACCAACATTATAGGTGACCGTACAATTTGTTATAATAGTTCACCAGCATTGCTAAATCTTTTCTTGTAAAGTATAAAAGTTCATCACTGTTTTGGACATTGTCTGAAAACTCAGCGAGTCAACCCGAGACTCGCCCGAGTTGACTCAGTTCGTCAAAAAAAAATAGGTCCATAATACACTTGTTTTACTCACTCTCATGTTCGGGCCCAAAAACCATGTTGGTCCACTTTCAAATAACATATCTTTAGACTTCAGCTGTAAAAAATAATATAAATCCATAGATAACTCAAACAAGAATTCTCCATCGTTCATTGGTAGGGTACAAGAGAGATGTTCCATCTTTTGAATAAGCATTTTCTCTGCTCAAGAAACCGCACTGCCGTGGCCAGTTTTAGGTAATCTAAACCGTCTACATAATGGGCCCCCCCATTGCAGATGGAGGGTACCCCAAAAATCTCCCCGCCATTGGAATATTTGAAGACCCCAAACGTCTGATCAGGGTCTGTTAAGCATAATTAAAAACTTGAAACTTGACTCGATGTTCAGCCGAGTCAGGTTGACTCATAGACTTGGACAAGTCTTTACCTGACTCGACTTGATATTTAATTAATTTAACCATTTTTATAAATATTTTTACATATATAGTCGTGTAAGGATAAAAGATTATAAAATAATAATAATAAATAACGGAGATCCGGATACTCTACGAAGAACTTGGTACAACTGTCGTACCATTGATTAAAAGGAAAAATAAAATAAAAAAGAAAGGAAAAAACATTTTTCAAGAGAGTGACTTGGTTTGAGTTGCCTTGAGTTACCGAGTCATTGAGCCGACTCAACAAGGCACACCAAGTCGAGACTCAGTCACTCTTCCAATCGAGTTTCACTGAGTCAAAGCCCGAGTTTTAGAACTATGCTGTTAAATGTGGAGCACTAGTCATAATTTTCATCAGATGGCCGCAAGCATCTAATAAGGGGAGATAACAAAGCACATCCAATCTATATGATGGGACACACCAATTCAAGGGCGGGGGTTGCCAATAGTTGGGTCCCACTTCTGTTGGGCAAATACCCTTCATTTCAATCACAATAGGCAACCATTAGATATAATTCAATCATCGATCCACATCGATGTTTTTGTGGTACAAGAATTGTAAGAGAGACAAAAACTTGCATAGATACAACTATCTAGCAGATAGCTGATCATTGAGATCAATGATACAATTACATACATTTTTTCCATGGAAAATAGGATATTACATATATAAATTACTAGGAAGGTTATATAGCCTGATAGGATTATCAGGTGGAGGTTTACCGCTTGCTCCCCGACTCAGACGCTTCTTCTTGTATCTCCATGCTACTTGAATGCAACTTGCTGTGTCTTCTCTCCACTCTGGCGATTCGTACCTGCAAAAGAGGCGTGACAATTGTTATAGACTATTCATATGTTGGGCCCCACAGTTGATGATCCTGCCTGATTGCCCCCAATCTGATTGGCCTCTGTTAAGCATGGATCGTTGTTTGTAATTGTCAATTTTCATTGGATGGCTAGTTTTATATGATAGGCGACATTATATAGTCCATCAAGTCAACTGCCTACTGAAAGGTGGCCCACCTGAACTGTTTCAATGAGGGATTATAAGGTCTCAAAGTACATTTTGCTTATGCACAAAACTTGTTGCACTTAAGAAAATGGGTTTGCGATCCAAACTACTGATATGATGGGCCCTACTAAAATCTCCAATATTGGAAGATCCTCATCCTTTGATCCTTGGATCATACTCCTAAACTACCTGTTTGTAGGATACTAAATGGTTAGAATCTTCTGATCTAAATAACTTTTAAGGCATCCCCCGTCCATGGCGAGGCCTAGCAGATGAATGGTTTGAATACCCCAAACGATGGCCCCCGTACGGAGTCCTACATGTGTCCCGTGCATTAGCAAATTTTAATACCTTGTCAAAGTTGAGAAACCTAAAACACATGGTGCAAACTGCTTGGGGATGCAGGCCTTGATCCTGTAAGGCTGTAATTGATTTTTTTTTTTTTTTTTTTATGGGGTCCATCATGGCATAAAAACAACACTTATAAGCATGACCCGCCCCTGGCTGCGTGATTTTGTAGGGCTATCATAAAAGTGTATGAGATGAGATTATGTATAACCTTATGGCCCCTAACACGTGGGCTCCGCAAGAATGGTGCAAAAGTGGCGGCGACTTCTTTCAGATCATCAGCTTGCAGCACAAAAGCTACCACATTTGTTAAACACTTCACAGTCCTTTTGGAAAGTAACTGCTGTCCCAATGACCTGATTTTCTTTCCATCTGAAATAAATAAATAAATAAAGATCATGTTTTCAACCTCAACACAGCAAGAACTTGATTGGTAAATTCATAGTTATGAAAAGCAATTTATGGGCACAAGCTGACAAATAAATAAAACATGAAGACTCTAAATCATCGTTCTAAGTATCTTCCAAAACTGAGTCGACTCAGCCAAGTTGTCTCAGTTTAGATGGGCAATGAAGCAAGTCACCAAACCAAAACGGGACCGAAGCAGTCCGAAACAATAAAATGGGGAAGTGGGTATTGTTGCAGTTTCCAAGCAAGCTGCACACTGAAACCACTATTTAAAACTATAAAATATCTTGGCAAAGGCCTAGTTAACAATGATTTCGACATTTGGTTACCTATTTTCCACCAACCAAAATAAACAATGAATTGGTTACAAGCAAAGGGGGCCACACATTTAGAGGAAATATACAACACTCAATTGAGAATTTCCTTGGCTAAGTGAACTGCATCAATGGGGTCTGACCATTATCCAATCATTGATATGGTGGACCCCATGATTTTCCATACCTCATAACCTTCCCGATTTGGGCAATCCTAACTGCTGGATTGAACCCATCAAAATGGACCTTTGAGGTAATTTTCCATTCCCATCAGACAACTAGGATAATCTATAGGATAGATATTTAGGATAGTCCATTGGTCAATCAGTTAGGTAACTGAAGGTGGGCCCCAGATGTACCAGTATTGGGTAGAACAAATATTGCAGTTTCGCTCAATCAAGCATCATATATCTCATATGCTAATTAATGAGTCACAAACACTTGCTAAGTCTCCAAAAACTTTCAGATCACTGATTCGGAGTTAGAGTTAGTATTAGTTTTAAATTTAAAGATCTACTCTACCTTAAGCTGTGTAATAAAAGAATGAATAAGATGAGCATTGAACACATACTTCTGCTTACTGAAGAATGCTCAAGACACCATGTGAGTAGCTCCTGCCCACAAACGTCACCTTCTGACAAGGGGGTTGGATTTCCATCTCTAACACTCTCCATTTTTCCTCGGACAATGAAAACCATCTTGTCAATTGGAGCTCCTTGATACAGTAACTTTCTTCCTTGTATATACAGTTTTTGCTTCAATCTTTCATAGATAGCATCTAAGATGGGATCCTCCATTTCTGTGAAAATACGCACCTGCAAATCAATATGGTTTTAGGTTCTTTGAACAAGTAGGAGGGATTGGAAAAATGCCACCAAACAGCTGCACATTCTGATTTTGTGATACATGACTTGTACAAGAACATATTACATATCCAATGGCATTTAACTTGTTTTGTTTCCATATTCAATAGTTTAGGCCAGAAACGAGTATGCTAGGATATTGTGAACTCTCATGCACATGAACTTTACTCACAGATATCTTACAAGCAATGAGCAGAAAGGATAAATAGAGGCATAAAACTCAAAGAGAATAGCGAGTTGGGAGCACCCATATACAGATAAGAATGATATGCCTCATCACGGGTTTGCATTTATTTGTGATCTCATTCTTTGGGCCCTTGTGATACAAAGCGAGTTTGTCTTTCTAATAAGGCACAAAATTAGGAAAATTCATGATGTTATGTCGAATGCATTGTTTGTCATCGAATAATACATAACAAGACTTTATCACAGGAGCCACTTAAACCATGATTAAATATGGTTTGAAAAATCATCCAAATATGCAACTCAGTAAATGTCCGAGTTATATCGATTTCGGTCCAAATGAAATGAGTCCCCACACTTATATGGGGCCAAGTACCGGTTTCGATCTCCAGGTAAGTCACACTCCAAAGCCACTACTTAAATCCATGGCTTAAACACAATATACTTAGTCGTAAGTTTGTAGAACCATGTTCCAAATCAAAAGACATTGTGGCAATAAGTGGTAGTGTGAAGGAATCGTACAAGCATTGATGAAGAAGATGGTTCATAATTTGCACACCCAAAAAAGCTTGATTGGACCCATGGATCAATTATCATCACCAAACCACAATAAGCAAGCTTTAAATGCTATGGCTCAAAAATCAGATTATTACAAACCACAATAAGCAAGCTTTAAATGCTATGGCTCAAAAATCAGATTATTATTAGGCAAGGTATTCCGTTATGTTATGGTAGTAATGGCCATACACAATGGTAATTGTGGTAACAATTATGCCTTAAAAAAAAAAAAAAAAAAAAAAAAAATTGCCTGGGACAGTCTGGTATGGGGTTGACACTTTATTGTTATTATTATTATTATATATATATATATATATATATATATATATATATATATATATATATATATTTTTGTGAAAAAAAAAAGTTGTAACGCCCATTACAGCCCATATTGTAACAGTTACCATATGGAATACCTCGTTATTGAGTGAAGTTGGATTTGCAAAAGCCAAAATGGAGAAATCTCATGATCACTTGTCAAACTGCTCCTTTATCGGCAAGCTAGGACGTTGCTATCAGGCTGTTTAAACTATGACCGGGCAGTGTCACATCCATGTGAATGGTAATAAGTTATGGACCTATTATGGACCTATTATGGGCCAATGGGCAGTTTTCATTATACATGACATCAATGATGCGTCAGTAACTCGAATTATTTCATAGTTGGGGTTAATATATGATATGGCAATGTTTCACTAAACAGAGCCATCATATTACAGGGGTCCAACTCGGGCAGGTTCGGTCAGGTTGAGGGTCAACCCAAGCCCAACCTCGACCTCAAGAGATCTCTACAAAACTCTACCACGATCTAGCCTTGTTATAGAATTCCCTACACTCTTCTACCATGTACGAGTAGATACAAAAATGGCCAAGTACCTGGATTAGCTTACATTGCCTTGACACCATACTCCCACCCAACTGCAAGCATCTATGTTCAATGTTTATGTGGCATTTGTGATATGAACAATTGTAGACAAGGTTTAGTCACTAATCTTTCTTCTACTTCATTTGTCTTTTACGGTTGAGCAGGGTGAAATTATCCGTGATGAGAAAAGAAAAAAAATCCTTTTCTCAATAAGCGCTGTTGGTTGTTTATAAGAAGCAAGGTGTAGGTAGGACCTGAATCTAGAGGGAGAGAAACTACTTAAACATGTCAAGAAAAAGATGGATGTGATATGCCCATGCACTGAAACATCTTGCTTTTATAAAGACAGGCTACATTCAGAAAACAAGGATTTAGTTATTCCAGTCATCAAGAATGACAAACCAGGCAAAACCAACAGATTCGCAACAGCATGCTCTAAAGTTCCCTTTCTTGAAAAATTCAAAGAGATGGCGGTGTATGATTCTTTGTTGGTACTTCGGTATGGAGCTAAAGAACTAGAAAAACAGAGTTTTGGTAAGTTCATATGTACCTCTAAACAGAATCTTCTCATGCATCAAGTGGAACCCTCTATGTAGATGAAGTGGCTCAAAAGTTAGGCTGGCCACTCAGCAGTTTTGCAGGATATATGCAACGAAGGTGGACCATTAACAATTTCTCTTAGATCATTTGTTGTTTTCAAAAACGTGAGGGTTACATGGTGAATGGATGCACATAATCTTTAAACAAGCTCATCTACGCCTTAACACCTACATAATGCATGGACTGGATGCCCCATGTACATGTGGTCGCATGAAAACTTGGTGAAACTTTGAGAAATAAAAGCTGCAACAAGAAGTTCGAATGCTCACTTTGTTGAGAAATTTAAAGAGGTGGCGGCGTATGTCTCTCTGTAGATCCTCTGGTAAATTCTCCATTAGGGCTTCTTCATTTACACCACGATGGGCGACCCAGTTAAAAGTTTCAGATAGTCTTACTTGCCTACATGACCTCAAAATTGGTTAATATCAAAAATGAATGACATCATATAGACAAAATGGAACAAAAAAGAAAGAAAAAGAAAATATAGAGTAAAATATTGAAGTTTTACATCTCTAACATTGATATTCATGACAAACCAAACAATTCTTATAGATTGAATTATTGCAAAATGTACAGTGGGGAAACCTTGAGAAGAAAAATTGAATGAATTTTAGAAACCCAAATTTTGATATACGTAGGAAAAAAGTGATACCGTCTCAAGTTTTCCGGCAACTGCCGATGCCTCATCCACCGTTCTACATCACGATGCCTTAGTTGCATTTCTAGCCTCCTTGAGAAACAAATGAGTGAAAGTAGTAAATACAAAGGTCCAAATGAAAAGGAAATGATAATAAAACCAAAGAAAAGTTCATACTATTGAATTACAAATTCAAGACCGTTCAACGTGTGGTGGTCAGAAAAGTCATGCAGTTTTCATCCATACATATGTGGCTCACTTGATGAGTCGACTGCTTAACTTTTGGTCTTGGGCCAGGTAAACTACACAGCATGACCCATCTGATGAAACATCTACAATGTCACACGTCATGCAGGTTGGCATGTGGGGCTGCATGGAGGAGTGCATGTGGGCTTGACAAAGCTATAATTAACAATAGAACCATCTGATGCAGGACTTACCATTCAGGATGAAAAGAAGAGGATTTTCAAAAGAACGCATGATTTGGTGTCTGGTGTAACACAACAGAGGGGAGGAGAACTCAACAAAATGAAATTCTTGGGAAGTAACTTTTGTACCTCTGTCCAAGGGATTGGAGAAATTTCTGCATATTTCTGATGAGTAAAGCAAAAAGAAACAGGCCAAGTCCAACAATGCCCACAGTGAATAGAACTTCCCCCACAAAGCTGCTGGGCACTAGGTTTCGTGCTAGAGTACTGATTTTCTGTGGAATTAACATCGTCATGAAAAGAGAATGACATTAAGAGTTTTGACGAGTGACGACCTACTTAAAAAAAATCAGAAATGTCAAGGCATTTACATAAAAATAACACTATGTTGCATAAAGTTGCTGTGGATAACTCAAAAAAAAAAAAAAAAAAAAAAAAAGAAGAAGAAGAAGAAGAAAGAAGAAGAAGAAGAAGAAGAAGAAGAATGAAATTTTTATTGACAAATTCCATAGTATAGTCATGGTGGAAGAAAGTATGGAGTATGTCTCAATGAAAAGAAGGGATTTCTCTTCCCACGTAGGAAAAACAACAGTAGTTTGCAAAGAATTTCTCGTAATATGCCAAAAAAAAATTAAAAATATGACATGGACAACAAGATTAAATGCAAGAGAAGATTGTGGGCGCTTAGGGTGAACAGAGTAAAATTTTGAATTTCAAAATTCTTATAGATTCCTGCCAAGTTTCTTTTAGATGGTGGGAGAATATGTTCACGTGAACTCTTGTGATCCTTGTGCACATTGATCAGATTATGCTCTTAAAGGTAAAGGCTTGGAATGTCCCCGGAATGAGAATGGAATGAATTTTGCATAGATCCATGCACATCATACAGAAGTGGAACTGTTGAGTAAATCCCACAAATTGCGGCGTGTCAATGTAGTGACGAAGGCCTGCTAGAAATGTGGAGCCTTTGAAGTCAACTTGGAGTCACCACTAGCCTTTTCCACGTGGTTCAAGGTTAGGCTATAAGTTAGAAGCCTTATTTTCGACCCAACAATCAATATGAGTCATTCTCTTGATATTCAGGGACTTGACTCTAATATGGCCTATTCACCCAAGACCTGACTCTAATATGGTCTAGTTACCAAGTTCTTGGGTAAGGACCAGGGTTGTGGAGTAGGGAAGGTGTTAGGCACGATAAGAAGAAGAAGAAGAAGAAGAAGAAGAGACTTGCAAGAGTTGTTTTGGTTTGCAAACGTGCTGGTCGTGGTTTTGGTTTGCATCCTACGCTAAACATGGAGCAATTGCAAGAGTTCATGAACAACATAACCCGGCAATTTGAGTATTTAGGTAGGCGCTTGGAACAACGTGTTGACAAACACTTTGATCAGCTTAATGTGCGCGTTACCTAACTAGAAGCCTCCACTCGGGCCAACCCCACTAATAGGGAAGATGCTCAGTCTCAAGTAGGTGATCTAGAGGATAGATGAGGTAATGATCGCGATCAAGAAAATAGTTATGGGCATGCACCTACGTACCCACCTTGCGAGGGCCATCGCGGCCAATATGATCCTAATATGTACCTTCTCAAAGGGGTCGAAGTCGATGCCCCCACATTTGACGGCCGGTTAGACCATAAAGCTTTTCTAGACTGACTGGCAGATGTGAACCACTACTTTGAGTGGTACGACATGACGGATGTCTACCAAATCTGTTTTACTAAAATGAAGTTGGTGGGTCAAGCTAAAAGATTTTAGGCCACGGTTGAGCATCAAATGAAAGGTCAAGGGCACCCCCAATAGTCCATTGGGTAGAGATGAAAGAAGTTCTGAAAGAGAAGTATCTCCCATTCTCTTATCATTTGAAGTTGGTGGAAGATTAGCAGTCCCTTCGACAAGGTGTCATGAGTGTGACCGAATACATTGAGAAGTTCGAAGAGTATTTGACCTAATGTGAGGTAGAGGAGGAGCCTGTGCTCACTCTTGCTCGATTTAAGACAGGCCTCCATTCTGATATTAGGAGAGAATTGCTCGCTAAGGATATTGACACCCTTGAACAGATGTATCAAGTGGTGTTGGAAGTTGAGCAGTATCTCAGGGCGCCTATGGGAAGGCGGATTGAATCTCAAGATTCCAGCACTAAGGTCAATCACACAGGGACTAAGCCTAGCACTAAAAATCAATTCAAGCCTTCTAGTAGTTCGTAGTCTAGATTCAAGGATGATAAAGGGAAAGGAGTTGTTGGGTTTAACTCGCATGGGGGTGATGTGACTAGGTGCTTTAGGTGTTAAGGATTTGGTCATTTTGCCCACCAATGTGGCACGAAAGAGGGCACCAAAGTGTTCTTTATTAATGGACAAGTAAAAGTTTTGGTCCCTGAGAGTGGGGATGAGGAAGAAGAATATGTGCCAGAGGAGAGCGCTAGCGATGAAGAAGATGGAGCACATGAGGTGGCAATGCTTGTAGTTGTTTGTTGTGCCTTCGCGCAAGCAAAAGGTATCGATGACTGGCGTCGCAACACAATTTTCTACACCTATGCAAAATATGGGGAGAAAAGTTACAAGGTGATTGTGGATAGTGGTAGTTGTGCTAACGTGGTCTCAATTTGTACCGTGAGCCACTTGAGCTTTAAAGTTGAAGCTCATCCTCAACCTTATGGATTCTCTTGGGTTGATGAAACCTTTATTTCTATATCTCAGTGTTGTCTTGTTCTTATCTAGTTTGGATCATATACAGACAAGCTGTGGTGTGATGTGGTTTCCATGGATGTCGACCACATCATCTTGGGTAGGCCATGGTTGTATGACATGGATGTTACCATATTCGGTCGCTCGAATGTGTGCACATTCATGTTTGAAGGAAAGAAAATCAAACTGAATCCTTTATCACCTAAGAACACTGCTGGAAAGGAGTCCACCACAAAGAGTGGTGCAAGCGGTTCAAGGGAACCTAAGTCTAAGTCCAAATCCCAGTCCAAGCCTCTTCATATTTTGAATGCCAAAGAATTTGAGAAAGAGACCGAGTCAGACTCAATGGTGTATGCCCTAGTAGCCAGGGAGACGAAACCGGAGGTTGGTATAAAGTTGCCCACTGAGGCCATCCTGGTAGTGGACAAATTTCATGATATTTTTCCCAATGACCTACCGAAATAGCTTTCCCCTATGAGGGACATACAACATGCCAGTGATTTAGTCCCTACTGCGACATTACCAAACCTTCCCCATTACCAAATGAACTCAAAGGAGCATGTAGAATTGAAGAGATAGGTTGCTCTTCTTGGACAAAGTGGGGCTTGGGTCTCTCCACCATTCTTAGTCTCCTTGTATCTCCGCGCCGCATGTCTTTGTTTGTTTTCTTGTTTGTTCATACGATAGGAAGGCCCTTTGGCTTTGGGCCTTCCCGAAACAGTCTTACTTGTAATTTTCGGGCCATCGGATCAATGAAAGTTTCTCTTCTTTAAAAAAAAAAAAAAAAAGAAAAAGAAAAAAGAAAAAGTTGATGAACTCCTGGGTAAGGGATTCATTCGAGAGAGCATGAGCCCGTGTGTCATGCCCGTTCTTCTTACACCAAAGAAGGATGATACATAGAGGATGTGTGTTGATAGTAGGGCCATCAATAAAATTACGATCAAGTACTGGTTTCCCATACCGCGTCTTGATGACATGTTGGATATGATGGCCAACGCTACTATCTTTTCAAAGCTTGACCTCAAAAGTGATTATCACCAAATCCGTATATGCCCCTGGTGATAAGTGGAAGACGGCTTTCAAGATAAAGGATGGGCTATATGAGTGGCTCGTCATGCCTTTTGGGCTGACTAACGCCCCGAGTACTTTCATGCGCGTGATGACTCAAGTGTTGAGACCCTTTATCGGTAAGTTCTTGGTCGTTTATTTCGACGACATCTTGATTTATAGCATAACCAATGAACTACACCTCAACCATTTGAGGCGAATCTATGGGATCTTGAGGGCTGAGAAGTTATATGCTAACCTTAAGAAATGTGCATTCTTGTCTAGCAGTGTTGCCTTCTTAATTCCACAATAAATCCCATGAACATGTATAACATGGTCAGATTTCTGATAATGATATGAACGTGGATGGTTAAGATCTTACCTCTATGATCACAATCGTGATAATAGATTTCTACAATGAAGAGTTTGATGCCAATCCTTTAAACCAAGAAGTTTGTCCCCGATCTATTGCAAGTAGAGGGAGGCGAGAAAACACCGTCAAATCCTCTGGTGAGGACAGATGATAACAAAAGCTGTCCACACGGGTGGACAACACCACACTTGTGATAATGGAGAGGAAGAAGCAGGGAGAAGAAGAAAAGGAAGACAAATTCTCTCTCTTACACTTTTTTTCTCTCCACCGATGGAAATGCCAAATACTGAAAATAGTGATAATGTGAAATGGAAAATGATGAAACTGTGGCCATATATTTCCATCAAGTGGAAGAAAAATGAGTCAAGAGAGGAGGATAGAGATAGAACATGGAAAGCATCAAGAAACTGCCAATGTTGTTGCTTTCATAACATCAATGTGGTGGGCCACCTTCCGTATCAATGTGGTGGGCCATCTTCCTTGATAATGCAGAACGTCAACTGACTTTTAACTGCTCATATCTCAATAAGGAAAGGAAGCTCTCCCTCAAAGATATATACCTCGAATGATGATCATCCAATCTCTACCATAGACGCATATGGTGATCATGATTACTATCTTTTGCAAAGGGACCCTCTTAAAGAGATCACTATCTTTTGCACATTTCTAGGGGGATGGGTCTAAAAAAGACATTTCGCACATTACGGAAATTTTCCCTTGCCTCTTGGAAATATATGACTGAGAAGGTTGAATTTTTATTCTATTTAATGGGTAAAAATGATGGATGTTGGCTCGTTCCTAGACGTGGAGCACATATTCATGAGAAATCAACATCTTAGACTTGAATCTTCTTAGTTGGTCATGATGGTGGATTTTTTTTTATGGCGTGTGTATTGTTGGAATTATTTTTCTTCATATTAAAGGTGAAAACAATCAACTATTGGATGGTTAGGATATGGAAAAAATTGGTTGGTTGGGATATTGAAAATTTTGATTGCATGTGGTCTTTTAGAAATTTGCTTTTATGGCTCAATTACAGGTGGAAATGGTCGAGTATTAGAAGGCCAAGATCTGGGTCAATACAATGACTACTAATATGTCAAAATTTAGATAGTTGGGATCTTGGGCCACACACCAAGAGCGGTGGGCCCATTCAAGCCAATGCAGGTAATGAGTCCCACTTGGCAAGGGGGATGGTGGGGACCATCCATCCTTGCCTTCCAATGCGGAACAATTTACAGTCCACTAGTTTACAATGTTGATTCCAAGAAAAAAAGTCCCAAACAACATAGAAGTAGAAAGAAGAAAATTTTCAAGAAAAATTGTAAAGTCTCAAATAAGTCAAATTATTTTACTTGGAAAGTAACTTAAAATAAAAATGACCCTTCCTCTCCTTTTATTTTCCAAGCTCCCAAATAGGACCTTAGGTCTTTTCCACAATTCGAATAGGTGATATATTGGAATCACATGGATTTCGAAAAAGTGATATTAAAAAATGGCTACATTACAGCTATAGTGACCGTTTCATAATGGTGGTGCCCGTTACGCAATATGGGGCCATAACGCGCAATTATTACGAGGCCATAATGGCCATTACAGTCCATATTGTAATGGCCATAACAGCCCCCGTCACTGTTATTGAACACCTTGTTTTCCTTAATTTAGTAGAACCTAATTTTTGTAGACTATAACCAAATTAATATAGAAGAAAGCATCCAATGGAAAGGAAGATGTAGGAAGTATAGGAATACCTGGAAACCCCAAAAGAAAGAGTACGTATATCTTGTAACAATACTTGGCTCTGTAGAAAGAAGAACGACTTGTTGATAAATTCCATAAGAAAAATGACTGCGGTCAGTAACAAAGCAATCATTCGCGTTCTCGTTGGTTCGCCACAACATCCAAGCATCAGCATGTGATAGACTGGAGTCTTGGATATTTTCCTCATCTCTGCCGCAGTCTATGAATATTTTACAATCTTTAACCTTGTTATTGGAGCAGAAATCTCTAAGGCACTGAATTACCCTCTGAGACAAGTTCGCAAAGCATTAAAATTAAAATCACATCTATCTCTCTGCATGCATAATAACAAAAACAAACAGCAAACCATACATCAAATCAAATCAATGTTGAAAAACTATATAGTAAAATCAAAGATACAAGATACTGACACAAAGGAATCATATTGTAACACATTCCTAAACAAAAACAGGATAGGAGTCTGACAAATCAAAGTGAAATGTGGAATTTTGTGCATCACCTTCAAGAGTTCATGGAAATTGCATTAATTTTGTATGAAGAGGACCATATGCGCCCTTTACACAAAACACTTGAGCTGCATATGAATATAGGCGACCGGCATCAATTATGAAATCGGATCCGTTGATTACAATTCAAGCGTCCACCAAGTGTTGGTTTCACATAATACAATGTTTTTTCCTAAAGAAAGAATTCAATCCCAACTGTGGGATTGGGTCGTCAAAATACCATGGTAATATAACTTTGGACCTTCTCAACCAAGGCAGATATATGCTCTCAGTTTCCATACTGGAAAACAGAAAAGGTTTAAAGCATGAGAACATCTACACATCATAATTCATAACATCTTACACTTCTACCGAATGTGAGGCACAAATTTACAGTATCCAGAGTCCAGAACATCACAACCAACCATACATTTCCATTCTAGATAGCTGAAATATGCCATCAGATAGTACTATTTTTTAGGTCACAAGAAATCCAGCAGTTATCTACACTTTTACTCCAACTCTACTAAAAAAAAAACACAATAATGTTAAAAATAAAAAAATTAAATAACACCAACAGCAACAAGTTTAGCGTTTGGATGACCAGGTAATCAGATGTGATGTTTATCCCGCATCACTGTCCATCAGTTTTTAGGCGTTTCACTGCTCTGAGAATGCAGCAAAACTGATGATAAAGCAGCTGAATCTATGGTATTAAATAAATTCCTAATCCATTCTCTATCAATATACAGGATCCCCTCATGTCAGACAATTACCCAAACACATCCTAAAAAGTTGTTTTTTTAAACAAGCTGCTTAAAGCATAAAGATAAATACTTTCACAATGAAAATAGATGAAACCATGGAACAAATCACGCACAGAAAATAAAACATATAACAAGATTGAACACTTATCATTGGTAATGGAAAATGTTTTTAATACATAATAAACAGAGAATGCTACAATATCGAAATCCAAGGCTACATTAGTGCTTTGAGTTTACAACGTAAGGGACTGTCAGTAACAAATCTACATTAATCCAAACAGTCCAAATCAATGGCCCATTCAAGGACGAAAACCGGCCCAAAACAATTACACTTGCCAAATGTTCTCACCACCCAATCGGTGGCCATGAAATGGACGGTCGAGAAGAAAATGACCAAATGCCCAAATTGAAACACAGAGGGCAAAAATCATCTGATCACTGTGTCTTTTAGGCCATGCTCCATGTACAACATGCCCCACCATGTTTTTTTATGGCTAGAAGCAGAAACTAATGTCACAGAAAGATTTCACTGACCTGTACTCCAAAGAGATACCAGAACGACCCCACGACATGGCCAGCCAATACAAAAATCAGAAGATTAATGACGAAGTTCGTCCACGCTGACTCAAATATGAAGCCCCTAGCAGATTGACCACTAAGCAATGGTAGAAATCTTATTATCCTCGGTATATACTGGAAAAGAACTGTGGTACATAGAAGATTCTTTGCATAAATCTCCGCTGATGATTCCAAGTACATAGGGAAGACCACCAATATCATGATCTTCATAACAAGGATTGAAAGAAAGTTAGTAGAGGATAAGAATGACGTTTTCTCGTATCAAAATCGACTGCTTGTTAAGTGGGCCTAGCTCGGAGATGACCAGGCCCAAAACATGCTGTTCCACTCATCAAAGATGTTGCAAGTGAATGCTTAATGTGGACAGTTGGTTCATTTTTATACTGTCTACTGCTTTCTGGTAACCTGATGAGCTGACCAGCCCGATTTTCAGACCAGGTTTTCTAAACTTTGAGGTCCACCTGATGCATGGCTCAGATGTTCCACCATATAAAAACTGGTAAAAAGCATAACGATGCCCCACCATTGCAATAAATATGGTGCAGTAAATTCATTTTATCAAACAAAAAGATAATTGTTACTGAACCACAAAGAAGGATAAAACATAAAGGAAATGAGAGCTTGTTTGAATTTGTAGAATCCAATAAGTAGATTTGAAAAGGAAAACATCACATTTTATTTTATTTTTTAAAGCTATCGTTTTTTGTATTGATGAGACAATGTACATCCATTCTGACGGGGCCATGAGAAACAAAAACATGATCGGGCCCGACTATCATATACTGAAAACAAAAACAAAGCTAGAAAGAAAGAAAAATGCCGCAGCGAGGCTGGAGAGGGGCAGCCTATCCAGCGGGATCTAAAGAAGATGATAGGGCAAGGTGCAAGTTGACCAACTCCTTTCTTGGTTTTCCAGCATCTGATTCAGCCCATACCTACTTTGTCCAGCACGAGTTTCCCTCTAATGAGACAGGGAAGGTATGAGGGGCTGAGATATAGTTCGTCAGGAGAGCCACTGCTGGCCAAGTTGGTAAGCCCGTCCGCCACAGTATTTCCTTCATGGAGCGTATGAGAGAAACGAAGGTTCAGGGGCTGGGATGGTGAATGTGCGTAAGGTGATACCAGATATTCCAACCACATGAAAAGGATGGTGAAGAGGCAGCCTTGAATAGAGCACAGGAGTCCATTTCAACAATGATGGAGAACAGCCCCATGTCTTTACACAGATTGATGCCATCGGCCATGGCACAGGCTTCCGTGACCATGTTGGAAACATGACCGAACTGATTGTGGAAGGCAAAGATCATATTACCCCGGCGGTCTCGACACATGCCTCCCCCTCCCCCTGCTCCAGGGTTGTTCTTAGTGGAGCCATCAACATTCAACTTGATCCAGTTCTCGGGAGGTCGGATCCATTTGACAAAAATACCCATCATGGGAGAATGAGGAATAGGAGTCGCTTGAAAGCCTCTAAGAATTAGTTCTTGCCACTTAAAATGATCGATGTCAGGGAAGTGCGTGCCTATCTCAATGAGGCAATTGGAAATTCTGATGATGGTGGTGTCAGCCTTAAACTTCCTGTTGTTGAATCTAGCCCTGTTCCTGCCAATCCAGATTTCCCAAATAATAAAGCACGGAACCAAGCCTATGAGTAGCCAACGCAAGGAAGATGTTGAGGCAACTGAGGTGCATTGGTGTATTCTTGCGTGTATGGACTGGTTATGAGTGAGTGACATTAGGAAATGGAAAGCGAAATGGGTCCAGACCGCAGTAGAGGTCTTACTATGGGAAAAGAGGTGGTGGAGGTCTTCAACATGATGATCAAGGGAGTGGGAAGTGTTGCTGATGAGGGAAGGAAGATGGGGACTGAAAGGGACGTTGTGGTTGGGCTGGAGAGAGGGGTTGGTGAGGTGGGTTGAAGGTTGGGTAAGGTGGGACCCAAGTGGGGGTCTAGATGGGTGGGCCTGAGGGGGGTCGTTGTTGCTGGGAAAGCTAGGTAATCGAGAGCAAGAGAGATTTGGACCATGAGGAGGAGTTGGATGAAGCTCCTGCAGCACGGGAATGGATGCGAGAGGGGTACAAATGAGGCTGGATGGGCGGCTGATATTGGGGGAATGTTGGCTGGACGAGGATGGAAGAAGAAGCCTGCAAGATTGCTTGGTATGGCTGGCTGAACATATAGGTGGAGATGGAGGGTTGGGCCGTAAATTCATGGAGTGAGGTGGGAGAGGCTGACGCAGATCAGCTGTAGCAAGATGAGCTTGAAGGATGCTGGGAGGAGGTTCAGTTCTAACACTCCATGACGGGAGAGGAGACGCCTCTGGAATGATGGGCTGTGAGCTGACCAGTGAAATCTGTCGGTAAGGAGCTCAGGTGGAGGGATCGATGCCGGTAGAAATGAGATTATCACAGCAAACGCATTTGGATGCGAGGCTGATCCTAACACCCTGAACAATAGCATCAACTGGAACAGCCATGTGCATCACCTTCCAGCAAAAAATGGCAATCTTGGGAGGAATGTACTTGTTCTAGGCCCAGATTGCCCATCTTTGCTTAGGCCTCGAAGAGCGAAGATTGGCCCAAGACGGTTTGGGAAAGGTTCCAGCTAAGACTGTCCATTCTGTTAGATTTCACTAAGCCGCATTCTATGATAGATTGGATGGCCTGAGGTGGCAGGATGATCGCTGCTTGAGCCAAGTTCCAGCTGCCGGTGGGATCCCAGAAATCAGAAACTAGCATATCTATAAGCGGAAGCAGCGGAGGAGAGGTGGTCGCACCAAAGAGAAGGCCCTTTCCAGTCCAATTATGAAGCCAAAACTTAACATTCCCATTGCCAATCAACCATCTAGAGTTGAGGATACTAGAAGTGCAGATTGTTGCGGATGGCTTTCCATAGGCTGGAACCATTGATCCTGCTGGGGCGGAATGAGAGTATGGGCATGTGAAGGTACCTTGCTGAGATAAGCCTGACCCATATGGAGCTCCCCTGAATGAGAGACCATCTTGTAACAGAATGCTAACATGGCGAGACGCAATCGAAGAATTCCTAAACCACCCTCTGAAGTTGGGTAGCAGATCGTTTTCCAGCTGACCCAATGGTGATGTTTGGATCCCTCTGAAGATCCCCAAAAGAAGGCAGCCAGGACTTCTCTTATGTGTTGGACGGCTCTTATTGGGATGTTGACTGAGGAGAGGATATGCATGGGCATGCTGGCGAGAACATGCTAAATAAGAACCATCTTGGTGGCCTGATTGAGGAGCTTAGCCTTCCAACCGACAATTCTATGTTCAATCTTCTGAATTAGGGGTAGCATGTGACGACATCGGATTCTTCTTTTGAGCATAGGGACGCCAAGATACGTGATGGGGAGGGATGATAGCTGAAAACCAGATATTCTCTCTATCTACCTGGCTCTATTTAGAGAAGCTCTCTTAGGAAGGATGAAGCTGCTCTTAGAAGAGTTGACTTTCTGCCCTAACGCATTTTCGTAGGATCTGATGATCGCTAACAGCGAGCAAACTGATGAAAGCTTGCCATTCAAGAATATAATTGTGTCGTCGGCAAAAAGTAGATGAGATATGATGGGGCAGCTTCTTGAAAGGTTGTAGGGGCAGCATCTCCTCGACTGAAAGAGGGAGTTAAGGCCTCGACTGAGGACCTCCACCACTATAATGAAAATGGCCGGGGAGAGAGGATCTCCTTGACAAAGGCCCCCCGACAATGGGAAGTAACCATGCGGCTTTCCATTAATGATGATGGAGAACCAACATCCTTCCCAACATTGCCTGGCCAGCTGGACCCAAGATGGATGAAATTCAAATTTAAGGAGGACGGCACAGATGAAGGGTCACTCCATCCTATCATAAGCTTTTTCCATGTCTGGCTTAATGATGTTACCACCATGAGCTCTACGGTCGATGTCGCTGGCCATTTTCGAGGCTATAGAAATGCTTTCAACAATGGATCGATTTTTTACAAAGGCGCTTTGTTCTTCTGATGTGATGGAAGGGAGGATCTTGGACAGCTTGGTTGCTAAAATTTTGGATAGGATCTTGTGGATGCAGTTGCACAAACTGATGGGACGATAATCTAGGAAGGTGGAGGCGTTTTTCTTTTTGGTGATGAGGAATAAGGATGAACATTGAAAGGATCTGGGTATGGTGCCTCCTTGGAAGAATTTCGCAGCAGCAAGAAAGATGTCGCCATGGACAATATCCTAGCAAGAGGCGAAGAAATAGCCCGGGAAACCGTCCGAGCTAGGTGCGCTGTTAGCAGGAATCGCGAATATAGCGTCCTTAACTTCATCCGGGGTAGGTGGGCACATAATCTGTGAAAACATCAAATCTAAGGAATACCATGGATAACATAATCCATGTAAGAGAATCCTAAAAGATTGTGTGTTGTAGTTTCCTTGATTTTCAGGGAAATGTAGAATGGTCAATGGTCAATGAGTGAAATATGTTTCTCAAAAAGTGTGGAAATGAGGATTATCATTTAAAAAAAAAAAATTTTTGAGGAAATAAAATTTTTAAAAAAGGAAAACCCTGGAAATGGATCTTGTTTTCCATGGCATACTTTATTGCCACAAAAGGCAGAAAATGTCACATCAGTGGAAAATGATTTCCTTTACCTAGTAGGAAACTTGATCCCAACAATCCAAACAAGCACAAATAGAAAATATGAGATATTGAGCAAGAAAGAAACCATACCTGAGGTAGTGGTAATACAAGAAAAATGTCAAGTAGAAAGTAGCCACGCAAATAATGAAGAGCAATTTTTTTCGGGTGATTTGTATCTCCTGCACCCACCACTCTTGATTCGGGAACAATGTAAGCCAACCTGAACTGCAACCCACAAATATTGTATACATATTGGTCATTGCATTTTTTTTTTTTTAATGAGGACTTCATTTTATATCTAATGAATTGGAATTAGAAAAATTGGTTCCAAATTTCATCAATGCAAGTTGTGGCGTGTTTGTGTGGCCCATATAGAGCTGAAATGTGGCACTACTTCAAGTAGAAGTTGTGAAGCAAATACTTTGGCCTTGGAGACAAGCGCTTTGTAAATGGAGAATCATGCTTGTGAGATCAGACTACGAATTTGACACCATTAGTACCAAGTGGCCCACCCTATGATTGGATTGTGCCAGTTATTAGACACCACGCATACATAGCGGAGTCCACTTGATGAACAACTAGGTTCTCAACAAACTAACAACTAGTGTTCGTAATATCGATACTATTATCGGCCGATATTATCGTTATCGATGGCCATCGATACGAAACCCTTAGGAAGTCTCTTAGAAATAGAAAAAGTCCCCAGAATCCTACAAATATCCTCAAAAATATCGTGCGATATTGCCGATATTGATTATATATCGGCATATATCGTGATTTTTCCATTGATTGTATACACGATAGCGTCAATATTTGTCAATATCTTCTTGTAAAAAAAAACATAAATAAAAAATAGGAAAAAAAAAATTCTTACCTCAAATCTGTTTGAAGGGGTGGCCTTCGACTGGATTTGGTTGGCCGACAACACTGGATAAGTCTATCATTAAAAACTTCCTGAGGGCCACAAAAGTTCTTTTTCACTTTGATATTTGTGTTTTCCCTTAGTCCAGATCTCCATGAACTTATGAATAGGTTGGATCTCAAATAAACATTATGGTGGGTCCCACAGTAAGTCGTCAAATTTCAATGGCTGATGTCACTTTCCCTACTGTTTTCTATAGTGGGGTCCACTTAAGCTTTGGATTAACCTCATTATTTGGTTTCTGCCCTAAAATAATCTCTCCAAATGGATGGACGGTGTGGATACAACAAATACATTATGGTGGGGCCCACAGTCAGGGTACCACCCACATTGCTAGTTACATGTGTAGCGCGGATTGAGGAGTACCCAACTCTGAGCGCGGTTTCATGTATCCATTCGATGGATCCCTAACTATGGGGCCCACTGTAATGTATGTGTCTTACATCCACACCATTCATCTATTTTATCAAATAATTTTACAACTTGATCTTAAAAAAAAAAAAAAAGATTTAGTGAACCACACCACATGAAACAGTGTGAATTAAATGTGCACAGTTGAAAAGTTCTTAGGGGCCAAAAAAGTTTTCAATCAAGCTGATATTTGTTTTCCCTTCATCTAGGTCTGCTTGACCTTATGAATAAGTTAGATCTCAAATAAACATCATGGTAGGCCCTATGAAGGTTTCAACAGTGGGTGTCATTGTCCCACTGTTTTTTGTGGTGGGGTCTACTTGAGCTTTGGATCATCATAATTCTTAGGTTCATGCCTTAAAATGATCTTTCCAGATTGATGGATGGTTTGGATAAACATATACATCATGGTGGGTCCCACAGTCAAGTCCCACCCACATAGTTGTTGAGGTGGATTAGCACGTACGCGGATTGCTTATTGATGCTTCTTGTGCCGAGTTGACAGGTGGCTACTACATAGTACTTTGTGGGCCCCCACCATGATGTATGTGTTATATCCATGCCATTTATCTATTTTTCGGTATTATTTTAGAGCATAGGTGTCCCATGCCTATAGTGAGATAGGTGTCCCATGCCTCTTGGATTAGTTCAGTCAGATAGCGCATAGCTTAGGACCCTATACAAAGGAAACCTATTATGTGTATTTATTTTTTGAGATTTTATTATTTAAAAGTATGTATTAAGTTATTTTTTAATAATCCCTGAAGTTTCATTGAAAAATTCAATTATTTTCTCAATGTTTCCCAAAAAGTGCAATAAATTACGCGATATAAACAATTTTCCCGTGCGATAACCGATATGTATCTGTATCTCTCATGTGCGATACATCGCGTGATACCGATATTTTGAACATTACTAACAACTTTGGCACATTTGAGGTGTTTTCCAGGTTTGCGCACTAGTGCATTGCATGGATTCCATACTTGTGATCAAATATAAGGGTAGAAATGAAATGTCACAATACAAATGATAAAGATAATTCCATCACTAAAATCACAAATCACCATCATCATCAAAGCATTAACCCAACTAATTGGGGTCAGCAACATGAATCTTGTTCCACTATTCCACTCTATCAAGGGCCATAACTTCAGTTAGACCCCTAAATCATAAATGAATTCCGAAAAAAATGATAATAAGTGACCATGGCTTACCTGTAGAAGCATGTGAAGTAGGTAGATGAAATCAGTAAAGCTTCTCGCAATCACGAGTGCATTTGCAAAGGACCAGTGAACCTGAATACACTTGTTATCCTGTTGTAAAAATGAAATTAAATAGTTAAAGATATGGAAAGAAAAGAGGCATATAACTAATAATCCATGCAGCAGAGTAGCGCTCTCAATGGACTGTACTAGCTCATTGTGCCTAGCCTACTATGAGCTAAGTCAGCCCTCAACTTTTGACATGTGGATCCATCTTGGACTTGATTTCAAGGCCCACGAAATGAATAGGCAGGGCGAGGTCACCATTGAAGGATACTATCAATGGTAACCATGCATTATATGCAACAACAAATCCTTCAAATCCTTTGCAACAACAAATCCTTTAATATGAGGGATTATGATGAGGACATCAAATCCTTCAAAGTTTATCAAAGATGAAGGCGGCCGACGAATACATCTTTATGACTTGATGATGGTTCGTGTCATAATCAATGAGGATTTTGAAGACCTTACACGTGTCCCTGTATTAATTGAAAGCGACATATTAGGAGGACACACATGTAGGATGAGTTAGAAGATTGATCTGTTACGCACGATTTTTATTGTTTTTAGACAACTTTGTTTTGTGCTGTTTTTTTCTTTTGTTATAGAGGTAGTTTAGTCATTTTCTTTTAAATTCGAATTTTATAAATAGGGTGCTTTTTACCCTAAACCTAATAATGTTTTTTAATGAAAGCTTGGTGCCTCCTTCCCCACTCTCTCTGTGGTAAGTTCTTCTCTTTCTCTAATATTTTTTCTTCTTCTAACTTCTATTTCTAGCTCTCCAACCTTCTTCTTTTCTTTCTATGCCTAATCTTTTTTTCTTTAAAAAAAAATAAAAATTTTTGCTATTGTCCCTGAAAATCTGAGAATTGATCCCAACCCTCTCTCAGATTTTTCAGTCATCCATATTTCAGAAATCCTTTTGATTTCCTGGACTTGAGAAGCTGCATTGATTATTGGATTGAAACCATGCAAGATCGAGAGGTCTCATCCCTCACCGGATCCAATTCACGTATGATTTGAATACGGTACCACAGGATTGTGATAATGGCCTGTAACCATTGCATGTTTCATTTATTATTATCTTTACTATGATGTGGAATGTGAATATTTCAATTGATTTGCTTAGTTTATTTTGCTGGATAATTTTTGTGCTCACACATGCATTTTAGTTTAGACCATCCTGTATCAAATTTGGTATTAGAGATTTAGGTTTTGCATGGTTTTTGTTATATTGAGTTATCTAAACGTAGGATCATCTGTTTTCTCATATAGGATTATCTAGATAATCCAAGATCTACATCCCACATAAATTGCAAACCTGATTTTTCAGATTCATAATCTAGTGAGATATAAATCTGAATTTCCAAATTTGTATTTTTATTCTAGTTAAATATGAAAATCTCCAGCATTCATACATCATATATAAATAGGATTATACATCCATATTGAGGTCTATTCAAACCTAGAGTCGAGCTTAGGAAAATAGAGTTTGAGTTTTTGGTGTATGCCCACTAGAAGTGGTAAAGGTTTTGGCCGACACCCCATCATGAGTAACGAGCAATTAAATTACCGCTTCGCTCAGTTACTCCAAAAGATAACTGCCATAGAGACATCTAACAAAAATATCAAATGAAAACTAATCGCCACCGAAGCTAGATTTGAGCGATTAGAGGCATCCCAAAGGGAGAACCCCACTGTTGGGGGAGATGTGCAGTCGCAGGCAGGTGGTGTTGGTGAGGAGCCAACCTTTAGACAAACCCCCACCAATGGCAGACATGTGGGTAGAGAATGGGCATATCAAGACCACTTTGATCCTGATGAGAGGGCTATGAAGAATGTCAGGATTGATGCCCTGAGCTTTGATGGTCGCTTTGACACCAAGGCTTTCCTTGGTTGGTTAGCTGACATGGACCACTATTTTGAGTGGCATGAGATGTCAGAGAACCGACAAGTGTGGTTTGCCAAAATGAAGCTTGTGGGGTAAGCGAAGATGTATTGGACCAATAAAGAGCGTAAGATTGAACGGATAGGAGGAGCTCTCGTTACCCACTGGAGCGAGATGAAAACTATACTAAGAGAGAAGTATCTATCTCTCTCTTATCGGTAGAAGCTCTTAGAACAATGGCAATCTTTAAGCCAAGGATCCATGACTGTCGCGAAATATATCACAAAATTTGAGGAATTCATGATGCGGGTGACATTTAGGAAGATCCTTTAGTAATGCTCACGCGTTTTAAGACGGGCTTTCAACGTGAGCTTTGGGCTCGTCACGTGACAGATTTGGACAAGATGTACCAGGTGGTGCAAGAATTAGAACAGTATCTGAAGACACTTGTCACAAGACAGTTCGATTCCCGAGACTTTTATGTTAGGATTGGTTCTCAAGGAACTAGACCCAACATTGGTAATCAACCTAGGGTGCAGGCGAATGTTCCGCCTAAGCCAAGAGATGACAAGGGAAAAGACATACTTAGTATTAGTCCAAGTGGAGGGCAGAATGTGCGATGATATGAATGTGGGAATAATGGCCATTTTGCAACTCGGTGTCCCACTAAGAGCAAAGAAAAAACCTTACTCATAGGCGATTCGCAGGATAGCGAGTATGATCATGGAGACTCTGAAGTTAAATAATATTAGCACGTAGGATCATTGAGTGATGAGGATGATGCAGGTGATGATGCCACACTAGCAGTTGTCAGGTGTGTGCTAGCCCAGACTAGAAGTAGTGTTAACTAGTGTCGCAACACTATCTTCTACACGATTTCCAAGTGTAGCGAGAAAAATTGTAAGGTGATAGTAGAAGTGGGAGTTGCCAGAATGTAATTTCCACTAGCACCTTAGGCCATCTAAAGTTAGAGGTCACCCCTCATCCTGATCCATACAAAGTCTCATGGGTAGACAAAACTTCCCTTCCTATCACCCATCTAAGTCTTGTACCCACGGAGTTCGGGTCTTATAAGGAGTCCCTGTGGTGTAATGTGTTGCCCGTGGATGTAGGTCACATCATCCTAGGCAAACTGTGGCTATTCGATAATGATGCCATGATCTACGGTTGTTCTAATGCGTGTACCTTCATGCATAACGGCAAGAAGATCAAAATTAATCATATACCACCACGAAACACTGCACAGAAGAAAGGTGAGAAGGCTAGTGAGCCTAAAGAAGTGAGGAAATCCACACCTAAGTCTCTCCACATCATCACAACTAAAGAGTTTGAAAGAGAGACTGGGGAGGATTTGACAGTGTATGCCTTAGTGGCTAGAGAGGCTACACCAGAAGTACCAGTAGAGTTACCCCACGAGGTAGTCCCGGTCTTAGAGGAGTACAAAGATGTATTCCCTAAGGATTTTTCGGATGAGTTGCCACCCATGAGGGACATCCAATATGCCATTGATCATGTCCCTGGATCAACTCTACCAAACCTTCCTCACTATAGGATGAACCCTATAGAGCATGCAAAGTTGAAGAAGCAGGTAGATGAGCTCCTGCGAAAGGGTTTCATCCAGGAGAGCATGAGCCCATGTGTGGTACCCGTTTTACTGATACCTAAGAAACTAAGGGCAAGATGGTCGAAGCTCTCGTCATGCGCCTTCCTGACTTTTCTAAAGCCTTTGAAGTTGCATGTGATGCATATAGTGTTAGTATAAGCGGTGTCCTGAGTCAAGAGGGTCATCATGTTGCTTGTTTCAATGAGAAACTGAATAAAGCAAAGCAAAAATACACTACCTATGATAAGGAATTCTATGTGGTAGTGCAGTCTTTAAGACATTGGTGCCACTACCTCCTATCGCAGGAATTTGTCTTATTCTCTTATCATGAGGCCTTACGTTATCTTCACTCCCAGAAGAAACTTAACCCAATGCATGCTAAGCAGGTTGCGTTCCTTCAAGAGTATTTATTTATCTTGAAACACAAGGCTGGAGTAGAGAATAAACCAGCCGATGCCCTTAGTTGTAAAGTGGCATTGCTTAATTCTTTAAGTGTAGGAGTTATCGGCTTTGAGCAATTGAGAAACGAGTACCCCACATGTCCATATTTTGGGGGTACCTATATGTCACTCTCGAGTGATCAGCAAAATGCAGGGGATTTTGTGTTGAGAGATGGATTCCTTTTTAAAGGAAATTATTTATGTATTCCCCGTACATCCCTCTGTGAATTCCTTGTTTGAGAGCTTCATTCGGGAGGGATAGCTGGCCACTTTGGTTGCAATAAACTATTGCCCTCGTAGAGGATCATTTCTACTACCCAAGTCTCAAGCGAGATGTCGCTAAAATTTTAGGGCAATGTAGAACGTGTCAAATAGCGAAGCAGCAAAAGAAAATTTCTGGATTATATACACCATTACTTGTGCCACATGCTCTGTGGCAAGACATTAATATGGATTTAATGCTTGGGCTTCTCAAGACGATTAAAAAGCACGATTCCATTTTTTATGTTGTAGACTACTTTTCTAATATGGTGCATTTCATCCCATGTTCTAAAACTTCGGATGCGTCTAATATTGCTAAGGTCTTTTTCAATGGTGTGGTTCGTTTCCATGGTTTACCTCAAACCATAGTGTCTGACAGCGATATCAGATCTACCAGCTATTTTTGGAAGACATTATGACACATGATAGGAACACGTTTATAGTTTTCTACTGCATACCACTCCCAAACTAATGGCCAAACTGAGGTGGTTAATCACAGTCTTGGAAACCTCTTACAATACTTAGTGGGTGAACATGTGATACCTATAGCCAAGTTCGTCTACAACAATTCAGTCAATAGATCTGCAGGATTGTGTCCATTTGAAATTGTTAGTGGGTACAAATCCCAGTTACCCATAGATTGTTACCCATGTCAGTTACCCAAAGATCTTCTGAGTTAGCCGATGCATTTGCACAACACATTCATGACTTGCACGCACATGTTAGACAATGAATACATGCTAGTAATGATAATTTTAAATGTTCAGCTGACCAACATCGTAGGTGGACAGAATTTAATGAAGGGAATTATGTAATGGTTAGGATTAGACTAGAGCGGTTTCTTTCGGGTTCCGCTAAGAAATTACAAGCTCGCAGAACTGGACCATTCAAAGTATTGCATAAAATTGGGTCTAATGCATACTGGGTAGACCTTCCACCTGAAATGGGAATAAATTCGACGATTAATGTGGAATATCTAGTCCTCTATCCTAACCCTTCCATTGTTTCTTCTTCCCACCCTTGGCCAGTTTCTGACTTTACTTCTTAAGCCACTCCACCCCTTCCACCATTAATTGACCGTAAGGAAGAGATTTAAAGGATAGTGGATGAGGAGATTGTTTCTACACGAGATAGGAGCTTCCAAAGGTACCTTGTCAAATGGAAGAACAAGCCATCATCCGACTCAACGTGGCTGACAGAAGCGGAACTCTAGTGGATTGATTCGGACCTTCTTGAAATGCACAAAAGTTTTAACTCATCAAAGCCGAGTTCTTCTCACCCGAGGGTAGTTGATGAGGACATCAGACCGTCAAAGTTTATCAAAGATGAAGGCGGCCGAAGAATACATCATAGCTCAATTATGATTCATGGCACAACTAAGGAGGATTTTGAAGACCTTACATGTGTCACTAAATTAATCGAAGGCCCCACATTAGGAGGACACACGTGTCGGATGAGTTAGAAGACTGATATGTTACGCAGGATTTTTTTTTTTTTTTTTAAAGCTTTGTTTTACACTTTTTTTTTTCTTTTGTTGTAGGAGTAGTTTAGTCATTTTCTTTTAAATTTGAATTTTATAAATAGGGTGCTTCCTATCCTAAACCTAATAATATTTTTTAATGAAAGCTTGGTGCCTCTTTTCCCTCTCTCTCTCTCTATGGTAAGTTCTTCTCTTCTTCTAATCTCTTCTCTTTTTCTAAATTTTATTTCTAGCCCTCCAACCTTCTTCTTCTCTTTCTATGCTTAGTTTATTTTATTTTATTTTTTATTTTTATTACTATTGACCTTGAAAATTTGAGAATTGATCCCAACCCTCTCTCAAATTTTCCAGCCGTCTATATTCCAAAAATCCTTTGATTTCTTAGACTTGAGAAGCTGCATTGATTGTTGGATTGAAACCATTAAAGATCGGGAGGTCCCATCCCTCGCCGGATCCAATCTATGCATGATTTGAATACGGTACCACAAGATTGTGATGATGGTCTGCAACCATTGCATGTTCCCTTTTTTATTATCTTTACTATGATGTGGAATGTGAATATTTCAATTGATTTGCTTAGTTTATTTCGCTGGATAATTCTAGTTTAGACTGTCCTGCATCAGATTACCTTATATATATATATATATATATATATATAAAGGTATTAAATTTCAGCTAAACCTCCAGGTATTCCATGAACCTAAATGAACAAACAGAGGAATAATATGATACCCGCCTCAAGGATTTGCCCAACATACTCAAGTTTTCAATTGTACAGGTGAGCCCATCATTTAGTGATCCAGACTACTAGTCCTAAAGTGCCTCATGGAGTGAATAATTTTGCTTGCCACCTCTCTAATAGAGATGCGACCCGCTACTAGGTGTGCAACTTGGGCGGGTCGGGTTGGGTTGGGTTGGGTTGAGGGGCAACCCAAACCTGATCCGAACTAAAGAGGACCCAACTCGAGGACCTTGACAACCTAACCCAAAATCGGGTTGAGTCAATTGGGATCGCGTTGACCCAAACCCAAGTTGCAACCCTACCCATATGGTTGGATTATGCCACCAAAACTCCTGGATTTAAATATCATGTTGCACGGTTCCTTCCTTTTGAATGTGGATCTCTCCTTAACCATCAATTTCCTATAAAGAACTTGAAAGATTAGGATCATCCTCTGTATATATTTTTCGAGTTTTACTAGATTCAAGAGTCTAAGTAGTGAGCATGTAACCATATCCTTTATACATGAGGATTAATGATTCTTTATTTTATCCATGAGGATGATAGTTGACAACAATATATTGGTTTAAAAGAATAAAGATACCCGGAAATACAAATTTTCATCATCTATTCAAGGTAAAGATGTGAAATTTTTAAATGCAATCTAATTACATGCCATTAACATAGAAGAGAGAAAAATCATACCTTTTGCATGGACAATATGAAGAAAAACAACGGATCCACAAAAATTGCCACCAAGCAAGAAATGACAAAAAATTGGTTCCAGTTTTGAACAAACATTGAATGAGGATTTATGATGCCCCCATAAAGTGCAATCTGTATAAATAAATTTACAAAAAAAAAAAAAAAAAACAATCAGAAACATTCATAAGCTATAGGCACACTCCATGAATATGTGAAGATAAAATCAATATCGCTTGGATGAAAAATGTGGGTATCCGAAAGAGTAGGATTTAGAGTTCTCCCTACATGTGCTAATGTATCATGCGTGTGTGAGATAAGGGTCATTCATTTGGTGGCTGCACTATGTATGTGCCATAGCCTAAAAATCAGGGCAGTCAGGACATTATATATGTGGTGTAAGAAATGGAAAGCTTAAAACATGACCACTTTTCCACAGTAAATGTACATGTGTAGCCCACCTGACGAACATACATTGCAGAGCCACCTGCCTAGATTCATGCATACACTCACAAAGTGTGTTGGAAACAACATGAGACCGATATTGGTGTTAGATACTTTGGGATGCTTGTAGGAAATATTAAATGAATCCTGTTTTACTGGAAAGTCATTTATGAAAATCTAAAATCTTCTCAATCTCATCATAATATGTTGCATCTGTATCGTAGAAATTAGTAAGCAATAATGATTTCATTAATTTTAGCATTGACAGATTAAAAACAATACCCGAAATATTTCATTATAGAGCTAAATATAAGTACCATGTTAGAAGTGGAATACATGCATTCATATAGCTGGATCTTTTAGGAAATTGAGAACCATATTTATGAGAGTATAAAAAGGGTATTTGTGTACTGAATATATAATGTATGCTTTAATGGGTAGTCTTATGTGTAGTTTCATAGATGCAACCAGGAGGATATGACAAATATTTTCCGCGGTTTTCATGGGAAAGGTTTTAGCAGGAAATCCGTGTCCCCTGAGGCTTGGGAAACGGACTCGCTACTCCCCCGCCACCGGCAAATGACAGGTGGTCGGTGCTATGTGGGCCCCACCATGATGTATGTGTTTCATCTATGCTGTCTATCTATTTTTCTAGATCATTTTATGGTATGAGACCAAACATGGGGTATATCCCAATCTCATGTGGACCACATTACAGGAAACAGTGTTGAATGGGCGCCAACCATTAAAAAAATTTTGGGGGCCATAAAAGTTTTGGATTTAGCTGATCTTTGTTTTTTTCCTTCATATGGGTCGGTATGACCTAATCAATAGATTGGATGTCAAATAAACAGTACAATGGGCCTTATGATGATTTTAGTCGTGGGCTCTCCTCACTTTTTCCTGTGGTGGGTCCACTAGAGATTTTGATCTGCCTCATTCTTTGGATAGTACCATAATATGATCTCTCAAAATGGATGGACAGTGTGGATATAATACATACATCATGGTGGGACCCCACGGAACTTGGTCATGTCACTTCAGCTACTCAACCTCTTTGTTAGTATTAGTACCCTAGTAGTAAATAGGTTAAAATTGTTTTGAAGTTATAGTTAGCAAATTCACTAATTATACATGTATTTGTTGTTTCTTTATAAAATGTTCCATCTATTGTATAATTTAAAAATACATTTTCATGTATTTATGATGCTTTGACATTGTAAAGTACATTTTATACATATACCACCAAATATATATAGACCAATAACATTTTTTTTGACGGGTTTTTTTTTTTTTTTTTTTTTTACACATAGCCACACTACATGGGCACTCGAACCATGATCTCAGTGTTAAGATGCAATCTATCCATCACTGAGCCATGAAACTGAACCCAAAGAAAGAAAACTGAGTTATGATAGGTCTATATGAATTATGAGAATTGATCACCTACAACCTGATTTTTCGTACAAACCCTTTTTTGTGCACTTTGAATTTGTGTTTTGTAAAGATATGTTTTAGGTTAGGTTTGATATGAAGTAGATATTGCCTTCATCGCGGCTCAAAATCACCAGCATATGTTACCCCATTGGCTACACTATGGATCGGAGATGGACTGAGAATTGGCCAATTGGGACCGTCCATTTCTCAGTTGCTAACATAAATGAGGATTTGTCAAATAATCTTGCTTTAAGGATGATCTTGACCTTTGACTTTTGGAGTTAGATGTGAACCGTTGATATTTTCTTTTCAGCGTTCTACATTCATCTACACAAGGTGATGGCCAGTATACCATCAGCCCATCTCAGCATCTGGACCGCAATGGCACAACACGTGCTGGTGATTCTGAGTCGGACCAGGGCTAAACAAACTACTGTATTTATATGTCCAAGCTCTTAGAAACCCTACTAGCCAAAACAAGTTCAAAAGAGGAGGACTAGGAAGGTAAGCCATCCAAATTCTACTCACCCCACACAGGCCAACTTGGCACCTGTATTCAACATCCGGGCCTATCATCATCAGTTGATATGTTGTAGTTATCATTTGCCCGGCCCGGATTTTAGATACACATGCTCCCACAAGCTGTAGAAAATCATCACCCTTGTCATGAAGGCAAAAGCCCCACATGTGCTACTATAGTCAAAGCTATCATCTTCAATCCGGAACAAGGCTTATTTTCTTGGAAAGTCACAATTAACGACTCTGATTATTGTTTTTTAGAATTATAAGATGAATGCAAGGCCAACACAAGCCACCAACAACAGACGGTTCCACGAGAATCACTGAGATCTCAATCAACTTGGCTGAGAAGCGTATGAACCGAGGGACCATCTTATTCAACACTTGTATTATGGATTATTTTACAATGTTTAGTAACTACCATATTTAATTGCATTAGTGATTTGGTGGACAGGAAATTTCAGAAAAATATTCACAAATGAAAAATGTAGAAAAAAAAATTTATAGAAACTTTTTTATAACCCATTTTCAAAGTGATTATTTATTTATTTATTTATTATTATTTTTTTAATTATTGGTTGAATATAGGTGATAGTTCTCTTTTCAATTTTCGGTGCTACATAGTGACCTTTTAGCAATGGGTTATCTATGGAGATGGGCATTGATGAATGGTCTGGATCTCCTAGGAGACTGTTGCATGTTCATGTTCATGGTTTATCTCATTTTCATGGGAAAATTTCTTTAGGCTAGTAGTAGGCGGTGGGCATGTCGAGCATCAGTAAGTGGACCTTTTTTATTTTTTCTACACAGGCACACATACCCCACACACTCACACCGTAGTGAGATTTCACCACCTATGGATACATGAACCCTTGACCGGGTGTTGAAACTCCTGAGAGTCTACCACTGGAGTAAGGATCCCAGCAATTGGACTTGACGTTTAGGTTTGTGGTCTAGTTTGGCTAGTTTTCTAGCCCAAGAACAGGTGAAAACCCTCTTATGACTGACATCTTGAGCTTTGGGTTTGGCTTGGGCCTGATTTTAAAGCCTGTTAATAAATTATAATGGAACTTAGCTGTTTTTCATGCGGCCCATTGCCACCCTTACACCATCACATATACTAATAGAAACATAAACTATATTTAAAAAAAAAAAACAATTATTAGTGTAGACAAGCAATTAATTGAAGATGAAGAAACATGTAAAAGGATGCAATATGAGGGACCATTTTTTTGTGTGGATGACAACAAAAGTTGCCCCATCATGAAAATAGGATGACCCAAAAATCAGGTTGATCTAATTATTATGTGGGCCACTATAATAAAAACAAAATGAATTTGATTACAATAAACTATCTCTAACAAACTGCTTGATTTAATGCCTTTTAAAGAATAAAAATCACTACCTCAGCAGAGTTGTCATCTGACTGGTCTCGCATGCCCATTTCTATATTACTTTCTTCTATTCTTCTGCCTGATGTCTCATTCATAGGTTGAGAGGATACCTTATCATTTGAACCACTAGCCATTTCAACTACAAGAAAACACAAAATCATCTACAACAGTGAGCAGAAGCTATTGTAATATAAATGTCATGAATACATCAATTTCATTATAAACTTAAATTAGGGCCTATTTGAATTTCCAAACCAATGATAAATATGGGGAAATAAGGAACAACATGTATGCATACTAATTGAGCTAACATATGACACATGCAAGATTTAATCATTTAGCTAGTTCAATTTACATGTTCAAAGATCTTAACAAGTAATAAGCAAGGGAGTCATTATTCTAAATAAATATATCAAGTAAATGCGATCTTCTAACTAACTATTAAACCCTTATGTTAACTATTTCTAGTCTACATGGAGATGGAAAGCTCAAGGGGAAGAAAATAATCACCAGACAAATAGCAGTGTGTCCCTTGACTTGAGTGATCGCGAGTACCTAGCTGCTCAATATCACGAGAGTAGCCTCCTAGAGTCATTCCCAATATAGCAATTGGTGTTAGAAGGCATTCCCATTTATAGGATGAATGGGACTGGTAAAGGCTTGATGATTAAGGAAGCATGGGCCTGATTTATGATGACCAGGCCCAATAGACTTATGTCCATAAGTGCCCCAGCCGGGGCTCCAGGTCATGCTTTGCCAAGGGTCGAATTGGGCCCGGACTAGGCCCAGTTGTTGGGTCCAACATAAACACAAATATTTGGGCCGGACTGGGCCGTCTCTGGCCCAAGTCTGGGCTTGGTTCGGCCCATGCTGACCTAAGATGAGGCCCACCGTTATATGGTGTGTCCTACATTAAAATGCACAGGGCCCACTGAGGTTTGAAACTCAGGTGCAGCCTACTGCTTTATGCAGCCCACCTACTGTTAGTGTGTGGCTCACCAACACGTATGTTGTGGCCCACCTGCTTATACAGTGTGTGGCCCACAGCCTTGTGGTGCGGCCCACCTGATAGACGGTTGGATATTAACATATACATTACGGTGTGGCCCACTGGTCCCATACACACCTCAAGGTGGCAGGGATGAACATACAACATACGTGGGACCCCCATATAGCTGGTGTATAAGTACACCAGCCAACCTCTTCACAGTTGGGTCCCACGTAGGACCCACCATATATTGTTATATATATATATATATAGAGAGAGAGAGAGTATATATTATCACTATTATTACTATTATTATATCATTTTTTTTTATATCTCCAAGCCTGCTGGCCACCGTCCAGATGTACGGTGGGCGTGGATGAAACCCATACATCTGGTGGGTCCCACGGAGCTTGCTGACGTCATAGGGTTCATTGATGTACGGTATAGATGAAGCACATACATCGTGCTGTGGGCCTCACAGAATTCGCTGGCGTCAACAGAATGGACGGTTGAGATATAACACACGCTTTACGTGGGGTTCACACAGATGGATGGTCAAGATAAATCCCACGCATCATGTGGGGTCCACACATCATGCTGACGTCAACACGTCAGCCAGCAGCTGGTGGGAGGTATCCCAGCCAGTCCGATTCAACAGGTGAGCCAGCGGTCAGCACTCCTGCTGCTGAACCTGCCCTCTGGCCTGCCCGTTTGGATCTCTCTAATGGACTGATGGTGTAGATACAACACTCATCAAGATGTTGGATGGACCCCACAGTGTTAGACAACACGCTAGGATCATCATTGCTGTCAGGCGGGAGCTCCACATGAGATTTGAGTCGTCTTATTTCCAGGCCCATGTCCTGAAATGATATGGAAAAATGGAGGAACGGTCTGAAAAACTCATGCATCTTGGTGTGGCCCACCGTGATTCGATGGTGCGGCCCACCCTAACATTTGGTGAGTCCCTGCTTCGGACCTTCTAACGGCCCAGCAGGAGGGTCGTTTTTCGGCCTGGTGCAGGGCTGTCTTAGGTCCGGGTTTGTAGTTGGTTGGAGTGCTGTGTCGGCCTCCAAACGAGGCCGGAATCTACCTAAAAAGAAGGGAAAAAAAGGAAGGTGGTTAGGCCGTTACCTGGCCTGGCGTGCAAGATGGTTGACGCCCCACTCTCTCTCTCTCTCTTTTCTTTCTCACTATCTCTTCCTCTCTTTTCTTTTTGTTTCCTTTCTCTCTCTCTCTTTTTCTGGTGTGAAAATAGAGGGCAGTGGTTGTTGGAAGTCCTAACCAAACCGGTGCATCTTCCCCAAGGAGAGTAAAAGCTTCAAGCAACCAAGGCGTTTCTCCATGCGACTGTTCAGTTCCAGATGCCGAGTTTTTTAAATAGAGTGCGGATCCTCTGCCTCCCGGAGGCCGGAACTCGGACGCGGATTTCCTGCGAAAGGGACGCGCAGGAAGTTCCTGCGAAAGATGACATGGTTCAATAAAAACACGCCAATCGTGTGAATGACGTGGCAAGATTTAAATCCGGTTAACGGAGGCTCCGTTAACGGTGAGACTCGAGCACCTACGTGAGCGTCTCTTCGATTTCTATTTACCGCGAAAGCATTTGGCCGCGAGAACTTGTGTAAGAATTTTGTGTGAGCTAGTGCGATGTTTTTTTGTAAAGTCACTCCGTCCATCTGTTTTCTGACCTCATTTTAGGACATGCGACCAAAAATAAAGTATATCTAAAACTTAAATGGGCCACACGTGAGGAAACAGTGAAGATTTAGTGACCACTGTTGAAACATTTAAATGGGCCATGAAAGTTTTGTATGGTTTAACTTCTTAATGTTTTCACTTCAACTAAGTAAAAATGACATTATAAACGGTCTGGATGGAATATAAACATCAAGGTGTAGCCTAGGAATGTTTCAAGCACTCATTTTCCCACTGTTTCATCTCATACGTAGAACTCATACGGACCACTAGAGTTTTGGATACTTTTCTCATTTTTGGTGGTATCTCCTAAAATGAGCTCGAAAAACAAGATGGACAGGTTGGATTTCTCATTTGGATATTGATATGGACGGAAAGCATTTTGGCCATTAAATGTTCTTCAAATGCTATTATCTTCTTGGTCATTAACCAAAAACATGTCCACATTAGACAACTTAAAATTTTTTTCTAGCCTATAGATCAATAGCTTGCATTCAACTTGATTAGAGAGTTGAGTTCCAGTTATCAAAAGAACTTTTTTTACATGTGCAGGGCCCATTACAAGGGCTCAGTGTTGCGTGTGCTAGTTGCATCAATTTGGTGGTATTATTCACATGTTCTCATTCGAATAGTTGTTCACCATTTTTTTCAACATAGTCACACAACTATAGAGTGAAACGATCTGAATTTTAGGCTAAATTTCTAACTCATATAGACCACCTAATCGAAAGGATCTCATACACACGTGGCATGTGGGGGTGTGCAGGATCTCATACACACGTGGCATGTGGGGGTGTGCTTGCTTGAAGATGAGCACTGATATTTGTGCCTGCACTTCATAAATGGGCTCATATCCTACACACGACGTCACACATTGGTGCATGTGACAAAAAGAGCCCCTTATTTACATGCGCACAAGGGCTCACTACGAGGGTTCGGTGTTACAAGTGCTAGTTGCATCAATCTGGTGGTGTTATTTCACATCTTATTTTCACAACATGTGTTAAATGGGCCACTCATCAGGGTAGCACACTCAAATTCTTCACTTAGTTATCTTTGTATAGAAACTGATCAAGCTTCTAATACAAGATTAGAATGCAAAACATAACAACCCAAGAGTTCAAATAGGATTTGAAAGAGTTACATATCTCAATGATTCAAATACTATTAATCACATCAACTAACAAGAAGAAAAGAAAAGAAAAAAAAAAAAAAGGAACAAAACAATGGCTTTTATGAAACCAAGCCCACAACATACTCAAAAGAACCATAGCATGCACCTACCAAGTGAGTGACAACTAAATTTTCCATTGTTTTTTTCCCTTTCCTCTATTCCCTTTCCTGTATAACATTCTTTACACACAAAAAACAGCCTATACGTCAATTCAGGCAGGCTATAAAAAAATAATAGGAAACCATGCCTATCATATGGAAGAGAGGTATACAGAAATAACATAAACAAACAAAATAAGACAATAGGCGAGAGGTCTAAGCACTCAGACAGCCTCGACAAAACTGCCACACAAACTATCAGTCTAACCAACAATGGGCAAACTCGAACACACCAAAAAAACACCACCTCTGAACTAAAGTGGAATAGCCTTACAAACCCCAGCACAAGACCAATAGTAAGCTCCACATCTTACAATAAGAAATGATGGAAAAGGGCTATCCTCGCATTCAACAAATCCAACATGGGCAAAAGGTGGGTAGACTTGCATCCAACAAAAAGACCCCACACATACATAGTACAATATCTCATATTCTGCATCCAAGAAATCCCCCATATATTCATAGCACAAAACAACTATTCTGCCCTTCAAACAGCAATGCAGCTAACATTGACATCGAACCCGCAGCCCTCCAAACTGCAATATAATTAACAACTCAATATGTAATTACTAGAATGATGAACATAAACAAAACCATACACATTAGTCAAAATATTTGTAAGCTTATGTGCCAAGAAAAAAATATTTTTTTAATACATGCTACAACAATTCATACCTTAGGCAGGCGCTGGTCCTCGAATAATTTTGTTGTTACCAGTTGATTCCTGTTTGGCACCCACAAGGGGCAGATGGTGTGCATTCATGGATCTACTGGTGCCAGCTACGCAACTTCCACCAGGTACTCCAAAATAACTCCTGCTAGTAACAAAGCTACCCTAACAAAGAAATAACAAAATAATAGAATCACAGTTCATGAGCACATGTTGTGAGAACCACATATGATATATTTTAGTTTTAAAAAATCTCAAATTTACCTGAGATCTGATGCTCAAGGAATTTTGCCGGTATATGTTAATATTAGGTTGTTGGTACCCATAATAAGCCACTGGTAATCCAAAAGGACTCACCATAGGAACTTTTTAACCCTCGTATGGAAAAACAAAGTATAAAAAACTGTAATGTGGATAACAAATGTTATGACAAGTTTAGTAAATAAAATGTCAATAATACCTTATTGACTTGGCTTAGTTGAGAGAATACACTTGGACAATGTGAAGGGTGAAATGAAGGAATGTGAAAGATATTTGGTGCTTGGGTTGAATCATTTCTCTTTTGATTCATTTGTAGCTGAATGGATTCGGTTCAAGATTTTTTCTTCCTTCCTTTATCTAGAGGATTTTTAAATGTACGGCGATCACCTACAACTCTAGGCTTCATTTTAATCCCACTTACAGTTTGCGAGCGGAGACTATCAACAAAAGTAACTTTATTGTCAGTCGGTTGATGATGAACACTTTTAGTAGCTACATTTTCATCATTAATTTGAGCTGCAATAATTGGCAGCTCATTGTCAATTGATTGATGACAAACAATTTCAACATCTACATTTTCATCATTAGTTTGATATGTCATCAATGGAAGTTTCTTGATCCCTTTTATACACTCTGTCAATTCATCATGAAATTTGTCTGAATATCTATCAGCAAAATCAAATGCATCTTCATATTCCGCAGCCATTGAAGCAATTTTAACAAACTTGCGACACAAATAGCTATAACGCTTCCCTAAAGAAATCTTAGGATATGGTAAACCCAAGATGGTCCTTCACAGCACCAACCTTTGCATCTCTTTGCCATCTTTTCAAAATATAATTGGAAGGAAGCACCTTTATATTATAATAATCCAGAACTTTTAGTGCATGGCTACATAGTATCCCGACAAACTCAAATTTCTTACAACTACATGTGACGGTACTGTTTGATGTGTCAAATTTGACAAGACGGCCTCTAACTTTGTCATTACAAACAACTTGAAACTCTAACACTGTATCAAATTCACCACTTTTATGAATTGTATGACTAAGAAACTTTTTGTACTCATTTTGGAACATTTTAAATACTTCCGGAGTGTATGCTTTTGCTGCTTTCATCAACATCTCCACATCAACATACAATATTGGGGTACTTTGCCTCATTTTGAAATCAGCTTCCAATTCTCGATATCGTCGATCAGCCACTACTCGTTCATAATATGTGAAGAAACACAAAAGATTGTATTTGGAACTTAAATATTTCTTCAAAACATTATTCATGCTTTCACTCCGTTGTGTGCTCTTCATATCAGCGCAGAATGTATTTTTGCCATACACCAAAGCCCATTTGTTTCTTTCTTTAAACAACGCTTGTAACCATTTATTTTGCATCAAATCATATTATTCCATGCAATTAGAAACTCTTCCTCTTCTTCATAATCATACACACATCTACTGAAATCATATTCAAAACTTTTTGAACCATGAAATACATTACTAAGGTGTTTTGCAGCATTTTGGTATATATGCCAGATACATAGATGATGGTATGTTTCCGACATCACATCAGCTATTGCATTACCCATTGCAGCACATTGATCTGTTAAGATTGTCCTTGGTTGCTTTCCAGACATTGCCTTTAAAAAAGTTTCAAACAACCACTTAAAAGATTCAGTTGTTTCATCATATAATAAGGTCGACACCAAATATGACTGTTTGTTTATGATGATTTACCCCAATAAATGGGGCAAATGGACGACCATAGCTGTTTATCCTGTATGTAGTATCAAAACAGATCACATCCCCAAAATAGCTATAATCCATTATCGACTTTGCATCTGCCCAAAAAATATTGGTGATTTGATCATCTTCATCTACCTGTATTGCATAAAAAAAAGATGGATTCTCTACTTGCATTTTTGTAAAATATTCTAAAACAAGCTCTCCTGCATCTCCCCTTTCCATCGCTTTCATTTGCTTTTTTCGCAAGTAATTTTTGTAATCAACAGGTTGGTATCCCAAATTCTCTCGACCTCCAGCTTGCTTGCTCATAAATGTCATAGTTGCTGATGGTGTTATGCCTAAACTGTTTGCCATATCTGCTATAGCTGATTGAGCATCAGTTAAATATCGTTGTGACCTTAACATGTGTACTTTTGATGGTGTAACGACCTCATGGTTATACTCTGCAACAAATTTAGTGACACTGAATCTACCATTCATTTGAAGCCTAATAGTCATTTTTGCTCGACATCCTGTTCTTATATTCGGACGTTGATACTTTACTTGATCAGTTCGTTTATCTTCCTGTCTTTGACCTTCTTTATAACAACAAAATGTTTTTTGAATCACGATACCATTATCTGATTTGTTACACGATGATCTTCGAACACTAAACCCTATCTTCCCAGCATATTTATTATAAAACTCATATGCACTCTCTTCAAAATTGAACTCCATTCCAAGGTTTGGTTCATCTAATTTCTCACCTGTCTCAACCAAAACTTCATGTACTGCTTCTTGAACATGATGTCCCTTTTCAACATTGAAGTCCAACCTTCGACATGATTGGGGAAAATTTTGGCTATCCAAGGCACCCATGTCATCCATTTACCTACCAATATAAAATTGTCAAAACATAAATGTAGATATACATACGCAATAGTGAAAAAATCTTTTTAAAAAAAAAGACAACACATTCTTACAATAGAAAAAGTAACAATGTGCCATTAAAAAAACAAACAAATGAAATTGCCAGTGTATTCATTTAAATAGGAAAGTGTAAAACCAAGAATAAAAATCATAAAATAATTCATTGAAGTAAAAACGTAAGCACACTTTCTATATTTTTCTAAAGTAAATGCATATATACAAAATCCTTAGAGGCTTCACTTGATTAGGGGTGGCAATAGGCCGGGTTCGGGTTGGATTAGGATCAGGCCTAACCTGACTCATTTATTAAATAGGCCACAAATAATTCTCACTGATCAAGTTGGGCCATATATTTGAGAAAACCGGGTCTAGAATGCTGGTGGCGACGTGACTAGCCAAACCCCGTCCGGTTAGAACATCCCAGCCTTGCCAAGGTGGGCCATATCATTGAGAAAACCAGGTCTAGAATGAGAAGAGAACCTACCACAATGTGTAGCACCGAGCCATCTTGTCCGCAAACGTGGCACCTGTTAAGGAAATCAGTACCATGAAAATGAGAGGCCCCACCACGAAGTCCAGCTTTCCAGAAAAGCAGGCTGATCCATTTAGTAGGTGGGCCAATATTTTATGTTAAGTCCAACCATCAATTGTAAGTTGATTTCAACAATGTGGCCCACTTGATTAGAAAAACAGCTTGATTTTTCGGTCAGATGATTTTCATGGTGGGGTCTATAACTTTGATGGTACAGATTTTGTAGATATGAAGGAAAGATAATAGTTCACCACGAGTTAGCGGTACCTTGCCTGTGTGTTCACCGGCAGGCATTATTTATGTGAACTTTCGCAAACTGGATAATAATAAATTCTTATATGCCCCTAAACTATGAAAAAAGTGAAAAAATTCTTACATTTACAGATTTCAACATTAAAAAAAAAAAAAAAAAAAAGCCCAAACCTCATAGAATTTGGGGGAGGAAACTCCAAATAGTTACCTATTCAAATGAGATACTGTATGCAAGTTCTAGATTATCTCCTTGCCAAAGTGTGTTTTCCTAAAATAAAAGCTTGGCAAGTGGTTTTTTTAGTTTCCGGTTTAGAGGGGAAGAAAGGGCAGGAGAAGAAAGAGAAAAAACAAAAAGGAAAAAGGAAAAACAAGAAATGAAGAGGCACCGCGTAGTGCTCCATTCTCACCGTTAACAGAGCCTCCGTTAACAGGATTTAAATCTTGCCACGTCATTCACACGATTCGCGTATTTTTATTGGACCACATCATCTTTCGCAGGAAGTTCCTGCACGTGCCTTTCGCAGGAAATCCGCATCCCCGGAACTCCCTACCTGCAGCGTATTCATTGGTTAAGGTCACTGCAAGTGCCACCTCATCAATTTTTTAAATATATTAGAAAAGGTGATAAAAACTATAACAGAGACGTCAAACGGAAGCGGTTTGCGTGCTGCGTACGGTAAGCGCAATGAGTGAAGTCTGTGGAGCCCACCGTCATTGTCATTCGTGCATTGTATCAACTCCTTCCATCTCTTTTATTAACTAATTTTAGGGTTTTACAATAAAAATTAATCATATCCAAAAATCAAGTGCACCACACCACATGAGACAGTGTGAGTTGAATTCTACTGTTGAAAAGTTTTTGGGGCCCACAGAAGTTTTATATCAAGATGATATTTGTTTTTTCCATTCATCCATGTCTTTGTAATCTTATGAACAGTTTGGATGAAAAATAAAAATCATTGGGATCTTAGAAACACTTCATTGGTGAAAGTCAATACTTCCACTATTTCCTTTGGTATGGTCTACTTGAGCTTTTGATATACTCCAATTTTGGGCTCAACTCCTAAAATGATCCGAAAATATGGATGGACGGCGTGGATAAACCACATGAATTCACAATGGGCCCAATAGAGTTTACTTAGTATGATAAGACTCGGTACACAATCCAATTTCACGTTTTAGATGCGGATTTCCTGCCAAAGTCTTCTGCAGTGAGATCCTGCGCAAGGATTCCGGATGGACCCACTGGGACGTTTGTGATAAATTCAACCGTTCATCCATTTTTAGATATCATTTTAGGACATCATACCAAAACTAATAAATATACAAAACTCAAATGGGCCACACGAGAGGAAATAGTGGGGATTTAGTGTCCACCGTTGAAATATTTATATGGCAACAAAAGCTTTGCATCGGTCTAATATTTTGGTGTTTTCACTTCATCCTAGTAAAAATGACCTTATAAATAGTTTGGATGGCATATAAACATCAAGAGGCCCAGGAAGGTTTCAACGGTAGGAATTTCTTTCTCCATTGTTTCATCTTGTTTGGCCTAGTTGAGTTTTTTATCATCCTAATTTTTGGTTACATGTCTTAAAATGAGCTCTAAAAATGGATGAATGGATTGGAGTTCTTATAAACAACATGGTGGACCCCACCATACATCCAGTGCTGGAACTTCATGCAAAAGACTTTCCCCTTTTAATCCGCGTCCATGGTTTCCATTGAAAATGTATTGGCTACTCCCCTGCTACTTGGTGCTATGTGGGCCCATCATGATGTATGTGTTTCATCCATGTCGTCCATCTATTTTTCTAGATCATTTTATGGTCTGAGACCAAAAATGAGGTATAACCCAATCTCAAGTGGACCACATTACAAGAAGCAGTGTTGAATGAACGTTGACCATTAAAAACTTTTTGAGGACCATAAAAGTTTTGGATGAAGCTGATCTTTGTTTTTTCCCTTCACCTGGGTCTTTATGACCAAACCAACAGATTGGATGTCAAATAAACAGTACGGTGGGCCTTAGGAGGACTTTAATGATGGATATCCAATCACCATTGTTTTCCTGTGGTGTGGTCCATATGAGATTTATATCCCTCTCATTTTTGGGATCAACCCCTAAAATTATATATATAAATAGATTAACGGAATGGATGAAGCACATACATCAAGGTGGGGAAGTGATGTCACCCATTTATTTGGGTCCCACTATGATGTATGTTTTGTATCCACACCGTCCATCCATTTGGAGAGATCATTTTAGGGCATGAGCCAAAGAATGAATCAGATCCAAAACTCGAGTAAACCTCACCACAGAAAACAGTGGAGAGAGTCACGCCCACCATTTATTACGATTGAATCCAATTCAAACTTCGTCACTTTGTCTACCGAACCCCATCACTTTGTCTACTGAACCCCATCACTTTGTACTGCAACCCCATCACTTTGTCTACTGAACCCCATCACTTTGTACTGCAACCTCGTCACTTTGTCTACTGAACCCCATCACTTTGTACTGTAACCCCGTCACTTTGTACTGCAATAACGTCACTTTGTCTAATGTACCCTGTCACTTTATGCTACAACCTCGTCACTTTGTCTATTGTACCCCGTTACTTTTTGCTGCAATATCGTTACTTTGTCTAGTGAAGCCCGTCACTTTGTACTGCAACATCGTCACTTTGTCTATTGAACTCTGTCACTTTGTACTGCAACCTCGTCACTTTGTCTACTGTACCCCGTCACTTTGTACTGCAACCCCGTCACTTTGTCTACTGAACCCCGTCACTTTGTACTGCAATCCTACCACTTTGTCTAGTGAACCTTGTCACTTTGTCTAGTGAACCCCGTCACTTTGTACTGCAACATCGTCACTTTGTCTAATGTACCTCGTCACTTTGTCTAATGTACCCCGTCACTTTATGCTACAACCACGTCACTTTGTCTACTGTACCCCATCACTTTGTGCTGCATTCTCGTTGCTTTGTCTAGTGAACCCCATCACTTTGTACTGCAACCTCGTCACTTTGTCTACTGAACCCCATCACTTTGTCTAGTGAACCCTGTCACTTTGTACTGCAACCCCGTCACTTTGTACTGTAACCCCGCCACTTTGTCTACTGAATCTCATCCCTTTGTATTGCAACATCGTCACTTTGTCTACTGTACCCAGTCACTTTGTGCTGCAACCTCGTCACTTTGTCTACTTTACCTCGTCACTTTATGAAGTACCCCGTCACTTTGTGATGGGGTTTTACTAGACAAAGTGATAGGTACTGGATAAAGTGATAGGGTTAAGTATGGTTACTGGACAAAGTGACGGGGTACAGTAGACAAAGTGACGATGTTGCATCATAAAGTGACTGGGTACAGTAGATAAAGTGACGATGTTGCAGTACAAAGTGATGGGGTTCAGTAGACAAAGTGACGAGGTTCACTAGATAGTAACAAGGTTCACTAGACAATGACAGGGTTGCAGTACAAAGTGACAAGGTTCAATAGACAAAGTGACGGGGTTAAGTAGACAAAGTGATGGGGTTGCAGTACAAAGTGACAGGGTACAGTAGATAAAGTGATGAGGTTGCAGTACAAAGTAACAGGGTTCAGTAGACAAAGTGACGAGGTTGCAGTACAAAGTGACGGGGTCACTAGACAAAGTGATTAGATTGCAGCACAAAGTGACAGGGTACAGTAGACAAAGTGACGAGGTTGTAACATAAAGTGACGGGGTACAATAGACAAAGTGACGATGTTGTAGTACAAAGTGACGGAGTTCAGTAGACAAAGTGATGGGATTGCAGTACAAAGTAACGGGGTTCACTAGACAAAGTGACGAGGTTACAGTACAAAGTGACGGGGTTCAGTAGACAAAGTGACGAGGTTTGGATTGGATTCAGTCGTAATAAATGATGGGCGTAACTCTCTCCACTGTTTTCTGTGGTGGGGTCCACTCGAGTTTTGGATCTGATTCATTCTTTGGCTCATGCCCTAAAATGATCTCTCCAAATGGATGGACGGTGTGGATACAAAACATACATCATAGTGGGACCCATATAAATGGGTGACATCACTTCCCCACCATGATGTGTGTGTTTCATACATTCCGTTAATCGATTTTTACATATAATTTTAGGGGTTGATCCCAAAAATGAGAGGGATATAAATCTCATATGGACCACACCACAGGAAAACAATGGTGATTGGATATCCATAATTAAAGTCCTCCTAAGGCCCACCGTATTGTTTATTTGACATTCAATCTGTTGGTTTGGTCATAAAAACCCAGGTGAAGGGAAAAATCAAAGATCAGCTTGATCCAAAACTTTTATGGTCCCCAAAAGTTTTTAATGGTTAACGTTCATTCAACACTGTTTCATGTAATGTGGTCCACTTAAGATTTGGTTATACCTCATTTTTTATCTCAGTCCATAAAATGATCTAAAAAAATAGATGAATGACATGGATGAAACACATACATCATGGTGGGCTCACATAGCACCAAGTGGTAGGGGAATAGCCAATACGTTTTCAATGGAAACTGTGGACGCGGATTCACTGGGGAAAGCCTTTTGCATGAAGTTCCAGCGCTGGATGTATGGTGGGGTCCACCGTGATGTTTATAAGAATTCCAATCCATTCATCCATTTTTAGAGCTCATTTTAAGACATGTAACCAAAAATTAGGATGATCAAAAACTCAACTGGGCCACACAAGATGAAATAGTGGAGAAAGAAATTCCTACCGTTGAAACCTTCCTAGGCCTCTTGATGTTTATATGCCATCCAAACTATTTATAAGGTCATTTTTACTAGGATGAAGTGAAAACACCAACATATTAAACCGATGCAAAACTTTTGTGGCCATATAAATATTTCAATGGTGGACATTAAATCCCCACTGTTTCCTCTCGTGTGGCCCATTTGAGTTTTGTATATTCATTAGTTTTGGTATGATGTCTTAAATTATATCTAAAAATGGATGAACGGGTTGGATTTATCACAAATGTCGCAGTGGGCCCATCTGGAATCCTTACGTAGGATCTTACTGTAAAAGGCTTTAGTAGGAAATCTGCGGCTAAAACGTGAAATCGAATTGCGCACTGAGTCTTATCGTACTGAGTAAACTCTCTTGGGCAATTCATGTGGTTTCTCCACACCGTCCATCCATATTTTCAGATCATTTTAGGAGTTGAGCCCAAAACTGAAGTATATCAAAAGATCAAGTCGGCCATACCAGAGGAAATAGTGGAAGTATTGATTTTCACCATTGAAGTGTTTCTAAGCCCCCAATGATTTTTATTTATCATCCAAACTGTTCATAAGATCACAAAGACATGGATGAATGGAAAAAACTAATACCGTCTTGATATAAAACTTCCGTGGGCCCCAAAAACTTTTCAATGGTAGAATTCAATTCACACTGTTTCAGGTGGTGTAGTCCACTTGATCTTTGGATATGATTAATTTTTGTTGTAAAACCCTAAAATTAGATGATAAAAGAGATGGATGGAGTTGATACAATGCACGAATGAGAATAATGGTGGGCTCCACGGACTTTACTCATTACGCTTACCGTACTGAGGTACTTAGCGCGCGAATCGCTTCCGTTTAACGTCTCCGTTATAGTTTTTATTAAATGTATTTTTTCTAATATATTTTAAAAAATTGATGAGGTGGCACTTACAGTGACGTTGACCAATGAAAACGCTAGAGGCAGAGGATCTGCACTCTTTTAAATATTTCTTTTGATATTTGTTATAGCAGTTAATACCATGCCCCTATAGTGTAATTTAAAAGGGCATTTTTGTCTTTTCACCTTAGTGAAAAATGTCTATATAAGGGAGCTCATATAGTCCGTTTGGAATCAAGTTAACTCAGTTAGCTTGTAAGCAACAGTAAAATAAATATAGCAAAGTTCCTCCTCTTCATGTGTCCAGTGAGTTTAAATCTTAGGCTTTGTAAAGCCAAGAGAAGTTCTGGCTAATACAGCCAACAAACTGGTATCAGAGCTGGGGGGATCTTTAATCGTTGTTTCAGGATCCTCCCTGTCTTTGAATACGAACGACCTTTGGCCATTTAACAAATCTATGCAAATCCCTTTTTGGTGGTAATGCACCACCAATTCCAAACTGCTTTGGACGCTTTTCAAATAGTGGATTCACAACCTTCTCAGGCTTCTTTGCCTCTACAGTCTTCCCTTCAGCTTTAGCTTGTTTCAGAAGCCTTTCCTTCTTAGCAGCCTTATCTTCAGGTCTATATTTGAGTAGCATCTTGAAAAGATTTGTTGCAGAGCCTAGTTCATTTTCAAGAAAAAGTTTTCAGTTTTTCTTTCCAGCCAAGTACAGATTTCTCTGAAGGAAAATCTATTTGAAAAAAAATTCAGATTGCAAAAGCCAAGTTTTTTGCTGCTTGACGTTGCCAGCAATTTTTTTCCAGCAAGGAAAGAAAAATCTACTCAAAAAAAAAAAAAAAAAAAACAAATTCCAGCAGTTTTTCAGCCAAGAAAAAAAAAAATCAGACTTCAGTAGTTTTGTTTTTCAGCCAAAAAGTTGTTTTCTATTTCATCTCTCTCCCTTCATTAAAAAAAATAGTCATTCCTTCTCTAAAAAATAGAAAAGATGGCCAGCACAATCCAGCCACAAGAACTGTCAAAGGACAACTATGAAAAGTGGTGCATCCAAATGAAGGCGTTGTTCGGGTTGCAAGAACTGTGGGAGATTGTCACCGATGGGTATGTAGAACTCACTATTGAGGAAGAAGCCGCCTTCACCAATGAAGAAAAGACCACTCTCAAAAATCAAAGGAAGAAAGACAACAAGGCTTTGTTCCTCCTCTATCAAGGGTTGGATGAATCAACCTTTGAAAAGATTGTCAAAGCGACATGTCACGCCCCAAACCCAGAAATCGGATTCACGGGAATCCAGATCGCTGAATCCGGTGCCGACAGCCTCCGTAGTACCCCATTCTCGGCTCCTAGCGCCCATGCGCCAGATTCCAATCCTGGGACCCTACAAGGAGGATTTTTTGTACATTTAACTCGCAATAAGCATAACCGCAAGATTACCCATTTCACAAAGGCAAAATCATCATCACATATCCACTAATATAATCAATTGAGTACAATGCTGAAAGGGAAATACATAAATCAAAAATCAAACTCCAGACGACCGCTGCACGCTCCAAGCTCTACACTGCTGCAATCTAACATCACCTGCACGCATCTATCGTGCATAAGCTTATAGAAAGCTTAGAGGGTGGTGTAAGTGTGTGCACAAGTAAGTGCCGAGTAAGCAATATCAAAGTAAGCGAGAATACTAACAACCCATAAATCATACAATATCAGAAATAAGCAGAGATACTGACAATAGCATGAGTATCCGAGTAAACAACATTATTAACAAGGTCACAAATCATACAATAACAGGGTAAGCAAAAATACAGACAAGTTCATGAGTCGATCAATATCAAAATACTCATTATAGAACATCTATATAAATGAAGAGTCATAAGGAGTCAAACATCAGATGCTAAGGATGCGATGCAGTACGCGATTCCTGATGAGTGCACAAATACCATCAGTCGTATCTAGACCGTATAAATGCATAAACACAGCAACCCGGAATGCCATATGCAGTAGATGTAATGCGCTATGCTGTGCGAATGGAATGACCATGCTGGAGTGTGAAGTCGGGATGATAGTACGTAGTATCGCAGGCTATGGGGTCCATCACAAGGGCCTTCTATCCAAACCAGTCCCATACCTAAATTTGGATAGTCAGACTCAATGTGGTAAACTCCTGATCTCAGGTTAGTCGCGCGCCCCAACCGAAATCCTTGTCATAACGAAGGCACACAACAATTAGTTGCGCACCACCAGCCCGAGTGGATAGTGAATGAATGAATGAATGAGCATGCAACTCCTACTCAATAAGTCCACATATCAAGACTGATTCGTCTCTGGGATCATCAGGGGTTTAGTACACTCCAAATGGCACTGTCTCTCTCCCAAGAAGACACGGTCAAGTGAGCGTAAGAAACCTCACTATCCGCCCGGCCAATAGTCGACCAATACCTATCCAGGCACGTCGATAGCGAACCCATTTCCGAGCTGGTCAAACTCAGCCTAGTAATGCCCCCTGCTCTCGGGCGAGTAAGGCCACCACTCCTTTCCAACCGACCACGACACAGTGAGAGACGCGGCCTCCTGGTATTCGGCCCTCATGCGCTCATATATCCACTCGGTCTCGACGTTGGAGTCATCTCCTGGCCACGGAGGTTTAGGGATTTTCACCCAGGGACATCTATGGCGCCCGTATGCTAGAACCAAATATTTCCGGTGTCCCGTCTGGCCATCCACGATATGCCTGTGGAGGCTACGACCCTGATGTCGCTAGGGCGTACAGTAATCATAATGCAAAATGCATGAATCATGCAATCCAGTCATGCATCATTCCTGCGCATACCATGCACTCATGTGAGATGACCTCCGCCTATCAGGGGGTCTCATAACAACACGCTCAATGACATATGCAATGATCAACCACATCTCATAACAAACATGCAAATGATGCGTATGGGCATGTATCATGATGCTATGCTATCACCTACTCATAATCGGTATCAATAACCGGCATCAACAATCTGCCTCGATCGGTAATCGGTCAATCGGCCACGACAAGCAGAATCGACAATCGGCCACGTCAATGATAATCGGCCACGATCGGTCATCAGTCACAATAATCGGCCTTGATCGGTAATCGGTCAATTGGCCACGACAAGCAGAATCGACAATCGGCCACGTCAATCGATAATCGGCCACGATCGGTAATCGGCCTCGATCGGCAATCGGTCAATCGGCCACGACAAGCAGAATCGACAATCGGCCACGTCAATGATAATCGGCCACGATCGGTCATCGGTCACAATAATCGGCCTTGATCGGTAATCGGTCAATTGGCCACGTCAATCGATAATCGGCCACGATCGGTAATCGGTCACGATAATCGGCCTCGATCGGTAATCGGTCAATTGGCCACATCAATCGATAATCGGCCACGATCGGTAATCGGTCACAATAATCGGCCTTGATCGGTAATCGGTCAATCGGCCACGACAAGCAGAATCGACAATCGGCCACGTCAATCGATAATCGGCCACGATCGGTAATCGGCCTCGATCGGCAATCGGTCAATCGGCCACGACAAGCAGAATCGACAATCGGCCACGTCAATGATAATCGGCCACGATCGGTCATCAGTCACAATAATCGGCCTTGATCGGTAATCGGTCAATTGGCCACGTCAATCGATAATCGGCCACGATCGGTAATCGGTCACGATAATCGGCCTCGATCGGTAATCGGTCAATTGGCCACATCAATCGATAATCGGCCTTGATCGGTAATCGGTCAATCGGCCACGACAAGCAGAATCGACAATCGGCCACGTCAATCGATAATCGGCCACGATCGGTAATCGGCCTCGATCGGCAATCGGTCAATCGGCCACGACAAGCAGAGTCGGCAATCAGCCACGTCAATCGGAATCGACAATCAGTCACGACAATCGAGATCAATTGATAATCAAGATCGGTAAATCGGTCTAACAAGGGGCCTATGGGGAGATCATAATGTGGACGTTTAACCAGTATTACCCATCATGTGGACATTTAATCAACATTGCTCCCAAGGAGTGACCTACATAGGGGTGAACATAAAGTGGGCCCATGGCCTCGCATAAAGGCCCAGTACACATCACTATGGGCTGCATCACATGGGCCTCAAATACATTATATGGGCCACAAACCATGGGCTTTAAATACACATTTGGTGAGCTTTACACATGGGCCTTATACACATTAAATGGGTTATATCAATGGGCCTCGATTACTTCATAATGGACCACATCAATGGGCCGCACCAATGGACCTCAAACACATCTCAATGGGCCTTAACCCATGGGCCACAAATACATCAAGATGGGCCTAATCACATGGGTCGCAGCACATGGACCTACTACACATCACTATGAGCTGCATCATAATGGGCCTTACCCATAGGCCTGCGATTCAAATAGGTAGGCCCCATCATATGTGTCAGATACAAGGCAGGTGGACCCTGCTACATGAGTCAAAGTACTTCCTGATAGGCCACGTGAATGGATGATGTGAATACAAAATACATACATCGAGGTGGGCCCCACCCATTCAGAAATCAGATGGACGACGTGGCTGAAAACACATATATCATGTGGTGGGAGTCCCATGTCCGGCACGGATGAAACACATGCATTGTGGTAGGATCCACGTCGAGTGGACTGGATGGACGGCTGGGGTATAAAGCACATATATCAATGGTATGCCCCACATGGCACCGTCCAAAATGGACGGTGCAGATATAGAATACATGCATTGAAGGTGGGCCTGGATAAATCAAGTGGGCCCAGACCATACAGCAGGTGGGCTCAGTATCCAGCAGAACAGACGAATGGCATGGATACAAAGCAGGTGGACGGCGTTGATCACAATACACATCACGGTGGGATCCCACGACACCGTCCATAGGCCTCTGGATGGTGGGGGTGCAAAAATACATGCATTATGGTGGGCCCCACCTTCTGCACGAAGGGTGTAGACAAAACACTACGTCATGGTGGTCCCCATTTATCAGGACAGGCCCACCATCCTCTGAACGGTGTGGACCATCATATACATCATGGTACAAATCACACTGTCCAGGTGGACGGACGGATAGATAAAACACATATATCATGTAGGATTCCACCGTCCAGATGGACGGTGAGGATAGACCACTTACATCATGGCTAGACCTACGGACTTGCTGAAGTCAGCAGCAGCTTTACAACTGGTGGTCCCCATGCTAGGAAGAAACACATACATTGCTGTAGGAGTCCATGTCCCTCTACAGGACAATAGGTATACATCAGAGGTGGTACCCACCCTCCAGGCCACTGGCCGGCGTGGATACAAATATACGTCACGGCATACTCCACCTGTCCAGATGGTGGATGGACGGCGTGGATACAAACAATATCACGCTAGGCTCCACCCATAAAATGGATGGATGGAATGGCTTACATCAGGGTGGACCACCGGTAAAATGGATGACAACATGGCTTGCTTCAAGGTGGGCCACCCGTAAAATGGATGGACGTCATGGCTATCACACTAGCTGCACCGTCCAGCAACTGGACGGTGCAGGTATATACATCAGGGTGCGATCCACCTAATGGCCCACTACGACGTATAATATGTAATATAATATTGTATCTAATATAATAATATATATCATACACGTGTACAGGGGCAGGAGGTGCCCGTATTCACCGTCCAGATTCATCTGGACGGTGCAGTCATCATATTTAAAGGTGGGCCCTACGTGATGGGCCACCCTTCCCAATAACATAATACTGTAATATTACATATTATAATAATATTATATTTTTATTCCACTTTCTTTTGTTGCAGGTGGCTGGTACACCCACACTGTCAGTTCACGTTTCATTGCTGGCCACGTCCAGCGACGATGGGGATATGTAGGCATCAAGGTGGGTCCCACTGTCCTGCCGTGTGGACGGGGAAGATAAAACACATGCAGTTGGGTCCCACATGGTGGGCCATCCCACGGACAGAGCGTGGAGAAAACACATTCATCACAGTGGGTTCAACCGTCCACTACTGTGGACGGTGTGGATAGAACAAATACATATTGGGTCCCACGTGGGCCCACCGTAGTGTCTATATGCCGTCCCACCCATTGACACGCCTGGATGGAAAGGGAAAAAAAATAAATTTCGTAATGGTCCAGAGCTTCTGGACGCCCAGAAAGGTTTCAACGGTAGACGTTCATCCTTACTGTTTCCTGTGATGTGGGCCACCTGAGTTTCAGATCAGGATGATTTTTGAAAGGGGCCCACTTCAAGAAAGGGTCCACAAAATTAACGGTGTAGATTGAATTCATACATCACAGTGGGGCCTATATGAGTGACCCTCCCCAAGTTTTCAAATCAAGCTGATATTTATTTTCACCCCAGTAACGTCCAGGGACGCTGGACGGCTTTGGGTACAACACCAATTAGGGTGGGCCTTGCTCAGATGGGCCACCAAATGGATGGATGGTGTGGCTAACACCTACATCAAGTGGGGTACATTCAGGTGGGCCACACGGCCACATCATCGCATACGAAAAATGAAAGAGAGAGGGGGGAAGAGAAAAAGAGACACCCACCTTTGATCTTCTTGGACTTTTTCTTCCATCAATGCATGCCAGAGATCCAATGGATGCACTTCAACGGTTGAGATCGACTTAGGATGGTGGAGATGGGAGATAAGAAGGTGGCCACACTTGCTCTCCATGGGAGCCATGGACGTTGGGTGCTCTATGGGGTTGCTTGAGAGAAAATGAGAGAAATGAGAGAGAGAGAGAGAGAGAGAGAGAAATGATGTGAGTGATGGAGTGATGGGAAGAGGGATGGGTGAAGTAATAGAAAAGTTGACTTTGGAGTACTTTTGTAAGAGAAAGTATGGTGGCTTGTACTTGACATGTAAAGTGATGGATGGGGTTGATTGATGTGACATTTCGTAGAAATTCCCTCGATATTTGTAACATGCGGTGTTTTCTTCGAACTGAATGCGGCCCCACATCTCCTGGCCTGGGTACTGCCTCAGTGTGCGAGATGCGGCATCGGAACCGCAACGACGGCGCGGTCGCACTGGTACAAGTCTCGGGTTGATCTGACTCTGGAATATGGGACACGACTCAGGGCTGTGTGCTAATGTCGAAAACAGATTGTGGCTTACCGGATTCTCCCGAGAGGACCGCAGAAGCATATGGAACGGTACGGGCTAGGATACGGGTCTTACACGACATCAAGCAAGCAAGCTTGGAATACCCTTGCACCATCTTCAAGGGTGTTGATCGAGTGAAGTGAGTTCGCCTTCAAACACTAAGAGCCGAGTTTAAAGCGGCGCACATGAAGGAAGGTGAAAGTATCTCTAACTACTTCTCACGTCTAATTGTTATTATTAACAATTTAAAAAGAAATGGTAAAAAAGTTGAAGACATACATGTCATTGAAAAGGCACTGCGATCTCTCACAACCAAGTTTGACATACATGTCATTGAAAAACTGTCCATTGAAGAAATGATGAGATCATTGCAAGTGCATGAGCAACGAATGCAAAAGAATGCCGGTTTAACGCTTGAACATGCCTTAGAGTTTAAGTTGACTCTAAATGAACAAAAGAATGGCCATACACAACAAGATGGCCGTGGCACTAGCAATCGTGCAAGAGGCAGAGGGCGTGGATATCATCCAAGCCATCAATAAAATCAACGAAATTTACCAGTTTTCATGTAAGAGGAAATGGTAGAGGTCGATTCATACGTGGTCATAGAAACACAATGAATGTTCAATGCCACAATTGCAAGAAATTCGGACATTATGCCTCTTAGTGTTGGAGCAAAGTAGATCAAGATGAATGATCCAACTATGTTGAAGCATCACACCATGAACAAGAAGACTCCACGCTCCTCCTCGCACAAGAAAAGGCATGCGAACCGCCAGATGTGTGGTATCTCGACACAGATGCAAGCAACCACATGAGTACTGGTAACAAAGAACTGTTCGTGGAACTCACAAAAGGAGTTCATGGCGACATGAGTTTTGGCGACTCATCAAAGGTACCCGTGATAGGCAATGGAAAAGTTAAAATCTATCAGAAGAATGGTGAGCCAAATTACATCTCTAATGTGTATTATGTACCGAACATAAAAAATAACATCCTCAGTATCGGCCAACTCCTTGAGAAGGGGTGTGTCATACACGTGAAGAACTGTTCTCTCTCTATAAGAGATGCTCAAATGAGACTTGTGGCTCAAGTCCAAATGGCGAAGAATCGCATGTTTCCACTCCATATTTACACAGAGGATGAGAAGTATTTCTATAGACTCGTGAAGAATGATTCATGGAGATGGCATCTTCGTTTTGGGCATCTCCATTTCAGTGGCCTTAAACTCTTATTCTCATCAAGCATGGTGCATGGCTTGTCGATTATTGAAGCTCCAGAACATGTGTGTGAGACATGCACACTCAACAAGCAACAAAGGAACTCCTTTCCAAGTGGAGTGTTTAGAAGAGCAAAGGATCCACTTCAGTTGGTTCACAATGATATTTGCGGACCACTTGAAACACCCTCTCTTGGAGGTAATGAATACTTTATTACATTCATTGATGATTTCAGTAGAAGACTTTGGGTGTAATGCATCAAAGAAAAATCTTTCGCGTGCACTATCTTTAAAATGTTCAAAGCTCATGTTGAAGTTGAAAGTGGTCATAAAATTAAAGTACTCAGATTTGACAGAGGTGGAGAGTACACCTCAAATGTATTTCGAGATTTTTGTAGGGAACATGGCATTAAGCAACAACATACTGCAGCTTACACGACACAACAGAATGGAATTGCTGAATGGAAAAACCGCACCATGCATCCTCGACATGACGAGGACCATGCTGAAGGAAAAAGACCTGTCAAAGAGCTTCTGGGCAAAGGCAGTTGCATATACTGCCTACCTACTCAATCGGTGTCCAACCAAGAGTATTAGAAACATGACACCACAGGAGGCATGAAGTGGCTACAAATCGAGCGTGGCGCACTTAAGGATCTTTGGGTGTGTCACCTACGCTCAAGTTCCAGAAGCAAGAAGAAGGAAGCTTGATGATCGTGGCAAAAAATGCATCTTCATCGGCTACAGTGAAGCATCTAAAGCCTACAAGCTCTACAATCTACTAACCAATAAAGTAGTGGTGAGTAAAGACATGGTCTTTAGTGAGGAAGAAGCTTGGAAATGGAACGACGAAGAATCGACCAAAGATATTCTAGTTGAAACAGAAGAACATGAAGAAAGGCATGACCGTCAAGAGCAAACACCCGTAACACCTTCTTTGGCCACAACATCAGCACATAGAAGTCTAGAAGTACATTCCATCACTCCTGAAAGCACTCCATCAAGTCAAAATTCGATCAGCTCGTCCTCACCCATGGCACCTGTAAAAATGAAAAGCTTAAGTGACATCTATGAGCAAACTGAAGAAGTCAATCTTTTATGCCTGTATGCAGATCATGAGCCTCTAACATTTGAGGAGGCCATAAAAGAAGAATATTAGAGAATTGCTATGAAAGAAGAAATTCACGTCATTGAGAAAAATGACACATGGGAGCTAACTACACTTCCTAATGGCTAGAAAACTATTGGCGTTAAATGGGTGTACGAGATCAAGCGAAATGCTCATGGCGAGATCGATCGCTACAAGGCAAGGCTCGTAGCAAAGGGTTATAAACAAAAGTATGGGGTGGACTATGAAGAAGTCTTCGCTCCTGTTGCTCGCCTTGACACTGTAAGGATGATTATCTCTCTTGCAACCCATCACAGTTGGATGATCTACCAACTGGATGTGAAATCTGCATTCCTGAATGGAATTCTAGAAGAAGAGGTCTATGTTGACCAACCTGAAGGCTTTGTTATGCAAGGGGAGGAACACAAAGTGTAGCGACTGAAGAAAGCCCTCTATGGGTTGAAGCAAGCTCCACATGCTTGGAATGCAGGCATTGACAACTATCTTCAAGAGAACGGCTTCGCCCAATGTCCATATGAGCATGCAATTTACATCAAGAAGAATGCTCATGGCGATATACTTATAGCATGCCTATATGTCGATGATTTGCTATTTACAGGAAACAGCCGACCGATGTTTGATGAATTCAAGAAGGCTATGTTTAAGGAGTTCAAGATGACCGACGGAGGTCTTATGTCCTTTTTTCTGGGCATTGAAGTGAAGAAACAATATGGTGGCATCTATATATCTCAGAAGAAGCATGCCAAGGAATTGCTTGAAAAGTTTAAGATGGCCAATTGCAATGCCGTAAACACGCCTGTAGCAACGGGCTTAAAACTGACAAAGGGCGGACAAGGAAAAAGTGTTGACTCGACTATGTTCAAGAGTCTGATTGGAAGCCTAAAGTACCTCACAATCACAAGGCCGAATATCATCTACAGTGTTGGGCTTTTAAGTAGGTACATGGAAGCACCAAAAGAATCACACTGGCTAGCCGTAAAAAGAATCCTCAGATACGTCAAAGGAATAGTGAATTTGGTCTTTTTTATCCATATGATGATGAAGCAATACTGTATGGATACTCAGATAGTGATTGGGGAGGTGACCGAGATGAAAGAAAGAGCATCACTGGCTATGTATTCTATCTCGGAACGACTGCTTTCACATGGAATTCGAAGAAGCTAAGTGTGGTCGCCCTGTCCACATGTGAAGCTGAGTACGTGGCAGCATCGTCCACTGTCTGTGAGGGAATTTGGCTGAGAAACCTACTAAAGAAGCTGAAACATCCGCAAGAAGGATCCACAGTCATATATGTGGATAACAAGTCGGCAATCGAACTAGGCAAAAATCCGGTGCAACATAGAAGAAGAAAACACATTGATACCCGATATCATTTTCTAAGAGATCGCGTGAAGCAGAAAACGATAAAATTATAGTATCGTCATACTACGGAACAAGTGACGGATATTTTCACAAAGGCATTACCGACAGATGCATTTAAACGGCTAAGAACGATGCTCGGATTTAAGTCAGTTTTGGTTTGAATGGGAATGTTGGAAGTCCATACCAAACCGGTGCATCTTCCCCAAGGAGAGTAAAAGCTTCCAGCAACCAGGGCGTTTCTCCATGCAACTGTTCAGTTTCAGATGCAGAGTTTTTTACATATTTCTTTTGATATGTGTTATAGTAGTTAATACCATGCCTCTATGGTGTAATTTAAAAGGGCATTTTTGTCTTTTCACCTTAGTGAAAAATGTCTATATAAGGGAGCTCATGTAGTCCATTTGGAATCAAGTCAACTCAGTCAGCTTGTAAGCAACAGTAAAAAAATATAGCAAAGTTCCTCTTCTATTCACGTGTCTAGTGAGTTTAAATCTTAGGCTTTGTAAAGCCAAGAGAAGTTCTGGCTAATACAGCCAACAGTGGTGTCCTATTTATACACAAGGAGAGGAGAGGCCGACGGTTGGCAAAAGCTTTTCACACTCAATGGTTGGGATGGAAGAGAGAGGTTGCATGGAGCCCATCCACGTTTGGGGATGCATTGGTGGCATCCAGGGCTACCTAGAAGTACAACTTTTAGGCCAGGTGGGGCCCATCTTAAGTTGGTGGTTGGGTGGGTTTTTGAGGAAGATGACCCACCCAACAATGGTGGATTCGTACTTAGGGGTTCTCAGGGAAGTCCAGACCGTTTAATTGGTCCGGATGGGTCCCATTAAGGGTGTGGGGCCCACTTTTCGGATGTCAGATGAGATCTTTCTAGATCTTTACTATTTCCTTTCTTATTCTCATGAGATGAGAAAACCCTCCATCTCATTTCGTACCTTCCATGTACGAGGGTTGAGATGAAGCCACGTGGCCCATCGGACGGCCGCTAACGTGACAGCCATTGGTAACTAAAAGAGGAAAGTCTTCTTTTCCTTCCTTCTTAGTTGTCAGCCGTTTTTGGGCTGTGAGAAGACCCTTCTCAGCTGGAAAGGAGGGAGGTTGAAAACCTCCGGTCCATGGGATGTTGGCTTGCCCAGCAAGCCATCTGATGGTCTCTCTCATCGAAACTCAGCCCCACATAAAGGAAATGGACTGTTGGGGCTAATCTTTGTTGTCTTAATTCATGGGTCAAAGATCCTATACCGTTTTGTTCAGTGGACCCACATGAGTAAAATGGATGGTTTGGATCGTCCGGAAAGTATCCAGGGTGGTCCACTTTGGGGTTTGAAAATCTCCCAGTTTTAAAAATTCCAATGGCGGGAGAGTTTTATTTGCTTTATGCATTTTTGCTCGGTCAAGGCCGTTTGACCAAACGGGTTTGGTATGGTGCACCTCATGCATGGTGATATATGTTGCATGTGAGTCGTGTATGGGATCCACTGCGATGGTTGTATTAAATCTACTCCATCCAGTCATCATGGAGATCCATTTGGACATCCTGGCCCACTTTGGACCGTTGATGAGGTCCAAGTGGGTCGTTGTACACCTTTTGGGGCCATATTTGGCCCACATGCCACAATCCGACGGTTAGACGGGTCTGATGGTTGGTTTCAACGGTTGAAATGGGTTCCAAAGTACACTAATTATTCGGTTGGCAAAAAAAAAAAATATCCTTAAGAGTTGCTAGTGGGCGCACTATCCCATATGACTTGAAAACTTTACGTATAAGCTGCCTTATCTTAAAGTTTTTCATTGAGTTTTTACCTTCCTAACTGGTGTCGGGTTCAACTTAGCTTCTACGGTTCTGGATGGATGTCTTTACTAGCGACAGGAAGTCCCAACCTACACTTGTAAAATTTAAGTCGCCTTGTTAATTGATCTCAGTTTCCATAAACGTGGTTTTAAGAGGTAACACCTATGTACCAAAGGTATGGGGTGTTACAACTTTATATCTAAGATGGATCAGAGAAGGCCTGATCAGAGGCATAAGTCATGAATATCATCAGAACCTTAAAACAGGCATATCTCGCAAACCAGAATGAGTTACTCGACATGCCTTATATGATTTTAGGGTAGGACAAGCTACTTTAACCAACCAACTTGGCTATGCCAAGTTTCCCACACCGAATTTGCGAGATTCCATTATATCAATAACTGAATTCCATGTTTAATTCCGTTTTTACTATAAATAGTAAGTTTTAGTTTGATTATAACTCTTCATCCGTTGGGCTTTATGAGTTGCGCCCAACATGAAAAGTGTTTAGAAAAATTAGGAGAATAACGTGTTAAGCCACACAGGACACTTACTATATATAGAAAATTTACTATTTATAGTACGTAAGTTACGAATTTTAGGGAGTTTTAGTTATAGTTTAATTCTTAAAATTCAATTCTTAGTCTTGATATCCCTATTTAAAGGCTTGTAGACTCATTTATCTATCAATCAATCAATTTATTAATTTTTATGAATAATATTTCTATTTTCTTGCTTTTTCCTCGTGGATTCGGTAAGTCTTTATGAGGAGTCCAGAGAAGCTTCGTGGATTCAAAGTAGTTATCCACATAGGCATTATCGTGGGCTCGAGTGGGCATCTTTTTTTTAATTTTTTATTTTTTAAAAAGTAATAGGAAGTGGAAATTTCTTCAAACTTGTAGGAGAACGAGGCTTCGCTAATTTCTGGCGAGGCTCACTATATATATATATATATATATATATATATATATATATATATATGGGAAAAGGTACTATGCGCTCGAACGTAAAGTGGTCGTCCGTGAGGTCGAGCTGGGTGGGCCCCACCATGATGCCTTTTGAACATCAACATCATCCACCAGATGTACCATTCCATGGTGGGCCTGGACGGCCCAAAATCAAGTCAATCCGTGACTTTAGTGTGCCACACCACATACAGAAGTGCAGAGGGGCCGTGCACCATTAAAACATTCATAACCATTTTTGAGGGCCCACCTAGATGTGTTTTGCAAATCCAGCCCATCCATTATGTGTGTCCCACTTGAATGAGGGTTGGACCAAGTTTTGGTGCATGGAAAACTCAGGTGGGTCCCACCAGTGCTTTTATATGTTTTTGGCATGTATACTTATGGTTTTAGATGGTGTGGCCCACTTGAGTCATGGATTGACCTGATTTTGGGCCGTCCAGGCCCACTATGGAATGTTGCATCTGGTGGACGGTGTTGATGTTCGAAAGGCATCACGGTGGGGCCCACCCAACTCGACCTCACGGACGACCACTTTACGCTCGAGCGCATAGTACCTTTTCCCTATATATATATATATATATATATATATATATATATATATATATATATATATATATATATATATATATATATAGATACACACATGAAATCTACTCTAACCATTAGATGTATTGTCTAACGTTATGCCACGTACCATTTTACATGGCCCATGTGATTATTACGTGAAATTCACTCAAACTATTATATACTATATAAAAATTTAGGCATGAGTCCCAAAAATCAGAACAATATGTGATTCAAGTGGCCCCACCGAGGGATACAGTTTATCAGGTGGGTGTCACAATTTTGAGATCTGTGGTCTATCTGATATTTGTATCTCCTTCAATTTTAGGACCATGTCCTAAAATAGTTGACTCCCATGATAGTTCACCACCATTTTCTAAAAAAGGTGACTCTTCAGCTAGACATGCATTATTGTATGGCCCAAATCACTGATACAACCATAGCTGAAGAGTCGCCCGAAATATTAAACATATGATTTTTCCTTGAAATTTGTACCACCAGCTATTACTAAGTTACTAAGGGCACCTCATGCGATGGACGGAATGTCTATTAGAGATCCTTGTGTACGGCACGTGTCACAGATCCTGGCCAATCATCAGATAGGGCGCACCGTGAATATACCATGTACCAAAAATCAAAGTAGTAAGCTCCTCATGTGAGACACGTGTATATTGATTTTTTATTTTTATTTTTTACAATTGTACTCTTTTATTCTAATCACCCATTTTTTTGTCACCCAAGTTTGAACCGCCTATTAACAGAAAAACATTATGTTTGTTTGCTCCGGACACGGTTTGGCTAGCTGATGCCAAAAGCTCTATGGGCCACCATGATCTATGTGTTTTATCCAATTTTTTCGGCTCTTTTTAGAACATGAGCCCAAAAATGAGGCTGATCCAAATCCCACGTGGACCACACGATTGGGGATTGAATGCTACCATTGAAAACTTCTTGAGGGCACAGAAGTTTTAGATCAAGCTGATATTGTTTTCCCACCTTCAAGTCTGTGTGACGTTACCAATAAGTTGGCTCGTATAAAAACATTAGTGGTTCATAAATACATCGGTCTCCAATACTCAAATATTAGGTGTTCTTAGGTGTTACCGAAAGCCTTTTGGATTAAAACATCTAATCGCATATGTAGGCGCATGTAGAAATCTAAGATATTTATCAATTAAACCAACACTTATTCAAAATAGTAAATTTTACTAAAAATAGTAAGTTGTGTTCTAATTTTGCCCGATGATTCCTATCATGATGAGAAACAAATTCTAAGAAGATATCACACAATAAAACTCTAAGACGAAAGAGATACGCCCAATCTAAAACTCACTACAAATAATAAGTTCTTCATAAAACTGAGGTTTTGAAGAGAAATGAGTTGTTTCCTGCGAAATGGAGCAGCACGACTCGCTTATGGGGTCGGTTGGCCCCGAATAGCCTGTTCGAGTCAAAATTCATAGGTCATGCGTCCCATGACTCATCTTAGATCGAAAGTTATGTCCAATTTATGATTCACACTTCGGGTAGCCAAAAAATAGGAAGAAGCCAATGCTCCATTTGTCCTATCGGTTCAACTGATGGGAGGGGCTTAGGAAGTAGGAAAAATGAGCAAGAGCATTGTTGATCTAACCGACACCCTATTGGTTCAACTGATAATGTGTTCAACGAAAAGTTGGCATTTTGTTGGTCCAACCGATCAAAACATTGGTGCTCGTCGGTCTGACCGACGGGCCACATAAGTGGCTGATTTTGGAGAAATTTATGAGGGTATAAATACCCATTCATTTTCCCATTTCTCTCATTTGAGCAACCCTCCAAATTTTAGGGTTTGGAGAGAGAGAGAGAGAGAGAGAGAGAGAGAGAGAGAGAGAGAGAGAGAGAGAGAGAGAGAGTGAAGATCCTCTATAATTTGGGTTGTGCAAGTCGCTCAATGTTGTTCCCAGCCGGAGAACCTTTGATTGGGGACTAGAATCCCCTTCCTTTGTTAGGTAAGAGGTTCTCTTGCTCCTATGTCTTCCCTAAACTTCCTAGTATTTTGAAGCTAGTAAGGTTGGAAAACCTCCGTAATCTTTAGTATTTTGGAAACCCTAACATTAGGGTTTTGTGCATCTTAGGGCTTGCGCTCACTAAAGCCAATTATAGCAGTCCCTCCTCTCATGGGAATTGTATTTGGGAGTGACTTCATTGGAGCGCTGGTTATACACCAATTTCGGGCTTCGAATAATGGAATCGAGTAGGGCATTGTCTAAATTGAAGTAGGTAAGCCCTAATCCTTTGGTTGTTGTTTAATTACGGTCAAATTTAAGTTATTAACACTAGATGAGTGCTCTAACTTAGGGTTTGGAGCATTTTTCTCTAATTTTTATACATTGGGGTTGCGTTTGAGTCAAGCGTTTTTAACTCTTAAGTGATGATATGACCTTCAAGCTTTTCTTTGACATTTTTAGCCTTGCGATAGTTTCAACATCTGATAATTATACTAATTAATATATGAATCATGTAATAATTGTGATAATGTATGTCACATGTGCTAATTTTAGGATCATTTGTCAGAATCCCTAATCTTGGAAGTTGCATAGGAACATATAACATGCTTAGCTCTTTTCATAAGTTGATTTACACACATGCACCCCTTAGGATGATTATTCACTCAAATATAACATTGCCTCGTAGGATTCATATGAACATGAAGTATAACATGATAGTGTAAATCATATGCAATGATATGTTAAAATGTTAATTTATAATCACGAATCCCGGCAACTGGACTCACTTGTGATATCCACAGGGATTATGGGCGATTGTGGATTGACTTGTGCAACCCAGTTGCCCATTTTTTTTATTTGTATAATTGTATAGCACATATGTGAAATCGTTCCCAAATGGTTGGTTGCCTCATAATGGAAGTTTGATTGTAGGCTTACCATTACTCAGAAATTGTTGTGCCTTACTGGCTTTTTTTTAAAGATGAAAATATGTTCGTGCCTTGCTAGCTTTATTAGGATGAAAATCCGTTTTTGCCTTGTCGGCTTGCCTTGCTAGCTTCTTTTGGGAAGAACCCATTTGTTGGATCGTATATACCTTGTGATGGTAAGGTCTACACCTTCAATTAAGGTCAACCACTAGTTATAAGGGCTCAATAAATGGTTGTTTATGAATTATTCATGGCATATGGGTATTATCGAGTGCCTAGTTGACTGTGTTAAAAGATCGGTGTATTATTCGAACGACCATTTGTGAGTTGGGTCAATTGTTCGAAAGGCCTAGTCTCTTCATATAGAGAATGAGTCGACTGTTCGAAAGACTCATTGTCTTGTATTTGAATGAACTGACTATTTGAAAAGTCCATTCATTGGTCCTGCTGGATGTGCATCCCTAGAGCGAAGAACATATGCATGCATTCATGCATTTAAATGAAACAAAATGCAAATTAGGATTGTTTGGTATGCTTCTTATGAAACTATACTTGATTGATATGTCAATTGTGGAATTTTAATGGGATTTATTACTGAGTTTACCACTCATCATCGTCTGTATGTGCAATTGCACCCAACTGTAAAGGGTAGCAACGCAAGGTTAATCGTAACAATATTGAGCCCCAAGAGGTTTTGTTAGGAGTTTTGGGGAGGTCGTTGTCATGGAGCCTTACTGTAGCAACTGGGCTTGGTACCGCTAGTAGTTTTATCTTATATGCCTCGTGTTTTTTGTATTTGTACATTTAGATATTGTGGATAATTTGGTTCCCAATGGTGGAACTCATTTTGGATAATATACTTTGTATTTCCTAGGATATGGCTTAATTATCTTAGTTTCAGTTATTTTCACTTATCTTTGATTCCACTATAAACTGCACGCTACTATAATTTATTTTAAGTTTGAAATGAATGATAATTTGCATAAGTACACACGTGGGAGAATTTCCCCACACGTGACATTCCTAGGTGATGCTCAGTCTACGTAGCCATAATATCATTTTCAAGCGACAAAACACCAAGGCATGGGACTCGGGGTTTACTAGCAAAATTGATGTACTTCAAATCCTTTTATTTTTATTTTTATTTTTTTACACACGCACACACACCCCATGCACTCACGCTGGTGGAATTTCACCAGTTGTGGATACACAAACCCTTGACCGGGTGTTGAAACTCCTAAGAGTCTACCACCCGAGCAAGAGTAAGGATATATAACAACCTTTTATATTTAAACCATCCATTTAAAAGGCCATCAATTGAGCTTTTTTTTTTTTTTCTTTTAACACTCAAGAATCTCTTTCATTGGACGACCACTTCGATGCTTGTATTACAGCCATTCTATCCATCCATTTCCATCTCATTTTAGAAAGCATCAAGGAAATCCAAAACTCAAGTGGGCCACACTATAAGAAACAATTGAGATTGGATGCCCACCTTTTAAACCTGATTGGGCCACAAGTGTTTTAGATTAGGCTGATATTTGTGTTTTCCCTTAGCGCTAATGGGAACCGCCTTATGAACAGGTTGGATGGCATGTAAACATCACAGTCCACCCTGGGAAGGCTTCAACAGCATTCATTTTCATTGCATCTCTTTCCTGTTGTGTAGTCCACTTGAGTTTTCATCTATCTCATGCTAGGGTTTATGTAGTAAAATGAGCTTTGGAAACGGATGGATGGAGTGGGTGTAACACAAACATTACAGTGGGCCCCACAGACCTTGGGGCAGTTGTTGGCATCACATCCAAGTGGACGGTTAAAAAAAAACAAACTAATGGTCCAATATTAATGGCTAGGCTCTTCTTGTTTGGGATATTTGTGATGCGATGGTTCACCAAAGGTGGGTCAAACAATCGCAGTAGTAGTCAGCCAGAAGCCAGCAGCCGGTTATACATTGAACTTTCTCTTCTTTGATTTTTGCTGGTCCGGTAGTTTACATTGTATTCAATGAGAAGTGTAGCATATTAAGTCTATCCTAGAGGTGTGATGAAAGGGATGATGACCATTCATTATTGTTGAGAAGTGGAGCTACATGCGCGGATTTTGTGTCGCAAGTCCTTTCGCAACTGGGATGCGGAAAGGAGTTTCACGAATTTCATGTCGCAAGTCCTTTCGCAACTGGGATGCGGAAAGGAGTTTCACGAATTTCGTGTCGCAAGTCCTTTTGCAACTGGGATGCGGAAAGGTAAGTTGCTAAAACTATAAATTAGGGTCCCTAGGGCTATGCTAGGGTTAAGGTGAATATTGGGAAATATTTCTAAGGTGTGGGCAAGAGATTTTCTCTGTACTTCCAAGGGAGAGGTTAGTATATTGCCTTGTAATCTTCGTTCTTCATAGTGAAAGTTTGCATCCATGGTTTTTTAACCCTAGATTGGGGTTTTTCTACGTATATCTTGTCTTGTGGTTTATTTTGGATTGCTTTGATCTGTTTCTAGTTTATATTTCTTCCTGTTTATCGTTTGTAGGTGAGGCCTGAGATTAGATCTAGGCTCACTGCGTTGTTGGCGAGCTGCGCAACAACTGGTATCAGAGCTATTGGTTTAGTTCTATTGGGAGCGATGGCAGAAGATGAGAAAACTAGAATTAAGAAGTTTAATGGTTCAAACTTTGCCTTCTGAAAGATGCAGATGGAAGATTATCTGTATTAAAAGGACCTCTATATTCCTCTAGGAGGAAAAGAGAAGAAACCAGAAAAGATGACAGATAATGAATGGTTTTTACTGGATAGGAAGGCTTTAAGAACGATCTGACTCTCTTTATCAAAGAGCGTCACCTTCAATATATCCAAGGTGAAAACTACTAAAGAATTAATGGAAGCCCTAGCTACCATGTATGAAAAATCCTCTGCATCCAACAAGGTTCATCTTATGAAACAGCTATTCAACACGAAGATGTCAGATGGTGGGAGCGTGACTGAACATCTAAACGAGTTCAATACAGTCACGAGCCAGTTGGAATCCGTTGGCATTGTTTTTGAGGATGAGGTCAGGGCATTATTGATCTTATCCAGTTTGCCAGATAGTTGGGATAGTTTGGTGATTGCTGTGAGCAATTCTTCAGGGTCAACAAAATTGAAATTTGATGACGTGGCCAGTCTAATTCTCAGTGAAGAATCTAGAAGAAAGGCATCAGGAGTTTCAGAGGATTCAAGGAATGCTCTAAACATTGAAGGAATAGGAAGATCGCTGAACAAATGAGGCAATAAACATGGACGTTCTAAGTCGAGGAAGAAGTCTGAGGGACCGAAAGACAAAGATGGGTGTTGGCATTGTGGCAAGAAGGGAAAAATGAAACGTGATTGTAGAGCGCTTAAGAAACAAGAAGGAAGCTCTCAAGGCGGGAAAGATTCAGTGAATCTATCTGAGGAGAGTGACACAGAGGCATTGATCTTGTATCTTGATGCGAGGAATGAGTCTTGAGTTATAGACTCGGGTGCTTCGTTTCATGCCACTTCGTGTAAGGAAGTTCTGTGTGATTATGTGTCAAGTGACTTTGGGAGAGTCTACCCGGGTGATGATGAGCCATGCAGTATAGTTGGAAAGGGAGACGTCCAGGTCAATCAGAAAGATGGAACGGTCTTGAAATTGAAGGATGTCAGACATGTACCGAGTTTAAAATATAACTTGATCTCTATGGGGCAGTTGGCCGATACCGGTTATGTGACGACATCCACCAGTGATTCCTGGAAGATCACAAAAGGTGCCTTAGTGATATCTCGAGGCAAAAATGAAGGTACTTTGTACGTGACTTCAGGGTCATATAGTTCACTCGCAGTCGCATCAACTGGAGTGAATGGGCATTTATGGCATCAGAGGTTGGGACATATGAGTGAGAAGGGAATGAAAGTGCTATTGTCGAAAGGGAAGCTACCAGGGCTGAAGTCTATTAACTTAGAATTCTGCGAGGACTGCGTGTATGGGAAGCAGAAGATGGTAAGCTTCAAGAAGACGAGACGCGCTCCAAATACGCATCTATTGGAGCTTGTACACACTGATGTGTGGGGACCGACACAGGTATTATCTCTTGGTGGCTCATGTTATTTTGTTACTTTTATTGATGACACTAGTAGAAAACTGTGGGTCTATTTCTTAAAGCATAAATCTGATGTATTTGATGTATTTAAGAAGTGAAAAGTTATGGTAGAAAATGAGACAGGTAAAACAGTAAAATGTCTCAGATCTGATAATGGGGGAGAGTACTGTGATAAGAGGTTTGAGGAGTATTGTGCAGCAAATGGAATCAAACACCAAAAAATGATTCCAGGGACACTGCAGCAGAATGGTGTGGCTGAGCACATTAACAGGACCATCCTTGAGCGTGCCAGGAGCATGAGGTTACATGCAAGGTTGCCCAAGACCTTCTAAGCAGATGTTGTGAATACTGCCGCATATCTCATCAATAGAAGTCCCTCAGCACCATTGGATGGTAGGCTACCAGAAGAAACGTAGACTGAGAAAGAAGTGAACCTTGCACATCTCAGAGTGTTCGGTTGCACTTCATATGTTTACATTGATGCAGAGCACAGAAACAAGCTGGATGCGAAATCCAGGAGGTGCACGTTTATAGGCTACGAGCAGCATGATTTTGGCTACAGGTTTTGGGATGCAGAAAACAAGAAAATCATCAGAAACAAGGACGTAGTCTTCAATGAAAAAGTGATGCATAAGGACAGTGTGCAGGAAAATAAGGCCAAAGAAAATGAATTCGTAGAGTTTGAAGAGTTACCGGACACGGGTGTTACAACGTCACAGGATGATCATGCACAGGAGCATTATGAGGCAGAGCCACATACACTGGTTGTGAGGAGGTCTACTCGGGAGAGGAGACCCACGGTCCGATATTTACCCTCATTATATTATCTACTGCTGACAGATAATGGTGAGCCAGAGTATTTTGAAGAGGCATTACAGTCAGATACACGGGTTAAGTGGGAGCAGGTCATAGATGAGGAGATGGACTCTCTTGAGTCTAATCGTACATGGGAGCTAGTCACTCTACCTAAGGGTAAGAAAGCTCTTCATAAAAAGTGGGTTTACAGATTGAATGAGGAGTACGATGGTTTGAAACGGTACAAGGCTAAACTGGTTGTGAAAGGGTTTCAACAAAAGGCAGGTATCGATTTCACTAAAATATTTTCACCTATGATGAAAATGTCTACGATTCGCATGGTCTTGAGTATAGTGGCTACAGAGGACTTACATCTAGAGCAGCTAGATGTTAAGACAACCTTTCTTCATGGAGACCTTGAAGAAGAGATATATATGCATCAGCCGATAGGATACGTGGCACCAGGAAAAGAGAACAAGGTGTGCAGACTGAAGAAGAGTTTATATGGCCTGAAGTAGGCCCCGAGGCAGTGGTATAAGAAGTTCAACAGTTTCATGTCAGAAAATGGCTTTAGGAGATGTCATGTAGACCACTGTTGTTACTTGAAGAAGTTTGATACGTCATACATTATTCTTCTTCTGTACGTTGATGATATGCTTGTGGCCGGTTCAAGCATGAAGGACATCTCAGATCTCAAAAGACAACTGTCTAGAGAATTTGCCATGAAGGATTTAGGAGCTGCAAAACAAATCCTAGGTATGAGGATAAAGCGTGACAGGGAAAACAAGAAACTGATTTTGTCACAGGCAGAGTACATAGCCAAGGTACTTGACCGACTCAATATAGGAGGTGCTAAGCTGGTTAGCACTCCATTAGCCAACCACTTCAAGCTATCTAAGGAGCAAGGAGTAAAGACGCAGGAGGAACGGGACTACATGGCTAAAGCCTCATACGCGTCAGCTATTGGGAGTCTCATGTATGTTATGGTGAGCACAAGGCCAGACATTGCTCAAGCAGTGGGAGTTGTTAGCAGGTTCATGAACAACCCGGGGAAGGAACATTGGGAAGCTGTAAAGTGGATCCTTAGATATTTGGTAGGTACTAAGGATGTAGGGTTGTGCTATGGTAGATCGGAAATTAAGCTATAAGGCTACGTGGATTCAGATTTGGCAGGAGATACTGACAGCAGGAGAAGCACTACAGATTATGTCTTTACTCTGGGTAGTGCTGCAGTCAGTTGGGTCTCTCAGTTACAGAAGATAGTATTTATCAGTACGACAGAAGTAGAATATGTTGTAGCTACAGAAGCATGCAAGGAGATGGTGTAGATGCAAGGTTTCATGGAAGAGTTGAGTAAGAAGCAAGCAGATTGCAAATTGTATAGTGACAGTTAGAGTGCAATACACTTGGCCAAGAATTCAGCCTTTCATTTAAGGACCAAGCATATTGCCATTAGATATCACTTCATACGTTCGTTACTGGAAGATGAATCGATTGCTCTGGAGAAGATTCATACAAGTGAGAATCTTGCGGATATGTTGACCAAGGCGATTACACGAGAGAAGCTGAAACTCTGTTCAGCTTTGATTGGTCTTCAGGCTTGAAGACGAGGAGGTGGTGCACTCGGATGGAGAAGACAAAGGTTTATGGCGATATGTCTCTAAGTGGGAGATTGTTGAAAAGTGGAGCCATATGCGCGGATTTCGTGTCGTGAGTCCTTTCGCAACTGGGATGTGGAAAGGAGTTTCACGGATTTCGTGTCGCAAGTCCTTTCACAACTGGGATGTGAAAAGGAGTTTCACGGATTTCGTGTCGCAAGTCCTTTCGCAACTGGGATGCGGAAAGGGAAGTTGTCAAAACTATAAATTAGGGTCCCTAGGGCTATTCTAGGGTTAAGGTGAATATTGGAAAATATTTCTAACGTGTGGGCAAGGGATTTTCTCTGTACTTCCAAGGGAGAGGTTAGTATATTGCCTTGTAATCTTCGTTCTTCACAGTGGAAGTTTGCATCCGTGGTTTTTTTACCCTAGATTGGGGTTTTTCCACGTATATCTTGTCTTGTGGTTTGTTTTGGATTACTTTGATCTGTTTCTAGTTTATATTTCTTCCTGTTTATCGTTTGTGGGTGAGGCCTGAGATTAGCTCTAGGCTCACTGCGTTGTTGGCGTGCTGCGCAACAAATATAGGGTTCCATCCAGGTGGGCCACACCTCTATAAGCCACGTTGAAGAATCTCAAGTGGAGGAAGATAGATAATTCCATCCAAAGCTTAAGTGGGCCACACCACATGGAAACATTTCCATGGGATGGGAACAACTGATATTGAATTATTGGGCTTACCGAAGTTTGGATGGGACTGATATTGAAGTCCATCTGCACCCTGATCCATAGCTTAAGTGGTAGACTGAGTTAAAGATATATCTCCTTTCAACACCGAGGTCTTGGTATCAATTTCCCAGTAGGGTTGACTAACAGTTCAATATGAACTGACGGTGAGAGTGTACTTAACAAGTTAACGGAAAAAAAAAAAAAAAAAAAAAACCCATCCCATCCATTGACTGTAATTGAAAGATATGATCCATACATATCTTCAATGATAAAAATTAGAAGCTTTTACTCTTGTTAATTGATTCTATTCTTCAGACTCTTTCCTGTTTCCAACATAGCAACGATAATCAATTAAATAAAAAATCAAGATATAAAAGAGTTTAAATATGATTTTTAATTTTTAATTATTTTCATTCTTTGTCAAATATTGAAAAAAAAAAATCAAATAAAAAGGTTCCAATTATTCAAATGACCAAGTCTTAATTATTTTGATTCTTTCCGAAATATTGGGAAAAAAAAGAGTAAAAAAGTTATAATATTTCAAATGACCAAGTTACTAGTTATATTAAGATTTTTATTCAGGTAAAAAAAAATATGAAATTTTTATTCCATTATCACCAGATATCATCTGTAGGACCAATGTGTGTATACATGAGCACATACAGTGATCCAGACCGTTCATGCGCTTCTTCTCACCGTGGATAGCTATTTTAAAAATTCACACCCTGGATGATCTCAATCGCTCCACTGGTGGGCTGCCATGAACGGCTAAAACCCAAATTCAATGGTCTACATTCGATGCAATGAATCCATTGCTCGAGTCTGGAACTGGGTCATAGTCCATCCATGGTGGGACCTCTAGATTGATGGCCTAGATCAGCGTGGATAGGCCACGATCAGAATCCACACTAATTGGACGATCGTAACCATTGTATCTGTACGCTTTTCCCAGTGATCCTGAATCGTTGATAATCACTCCTAAACAGCTAGAATCAACGGCTCCAATTTAAACGTGCTCCCTATCATGCAAGCATGCGCACATATTACGTAATCATATAGCGATGTGGTCAGCTCATCTACTCTACCGGCCTATGTTAGTCCGTTTCAGAAAAGTCTTCCTTACAACCGCTTGTATTAAATGCTTGCATTCAGCCCACATTAATATCAGCGAATTATATGAACCACATTCAAAGCTAACAGTGAAGTGTGAACTGACGCCAAAAAAAAACATTCAAAGCTATATTTGGAAAGAGTCAGATGTACCGTTGGTTACTATACAGCCACTGTTTTTAGGCCAACATATTATATTTTAGAAAATCCAATCCGTAAAAAATGGTGGGCCACACCATGAATATCAAAGGAAGTGGAAAAATCAGGCGATAAAGTAATCTATCAGGAAAAAACATCAAAAAGCATTGGACAGACAATGGTATGAATCCGGGTACTGGTGTGGCCCACCAATCAGTGGTTTGGCCTGTTTTCATAAGAGCTGGTAATCAAAGAGCTGTCCACTTTTTCCATAGATTGGATATTTTATACATCGGACATGTTGGCGAATAAAAATTCGATGTACGGATGGTGGACCACATCTGTTTATCAGATCACTTCTTTTTTTAAAGGTGTGAAAATGGCTGCGAATGGCTAATACATCTTCCAGAGGTTTGTGACCCACTGTCCCACACAAGACATGGGCACTTGAACCCATCCCCTCAGTGTTGAAATGCAGTCTCCAGAAGTTTTTAACGGTGTGAATTCAATCAAACTTTTTTCCTGTGGTGTGGTCCACCTAATATTTGATTCAGATTCATTTTTGGTACAATAAATAAAATGATCTGTCAAAATGGATGGACGGTGTGGATTTAAGGCAAATAAATCACCCTGAACCATATAGTTAGGGTCCCACCCATCTCGTGTATCCAGGAAGCCGCGCTTGGGATGTTTCTGCGTCTTTAAAATGCCGGAAAAAATTCTGTTGATTTGTTACTTATGGTATACGGAGTTTGAATGACAGTCACATTCTGATCTTCTTAAAATAACGGTATCATTCTTGACAGTGACATTCTTATCTTCTTAAAATAACGCTATCATTCCTATACTGACATTCTTGCGCTTTTTACCTGTATACCCATAGGTTTGTGAGATCACTGAAATATCATGGCTCTTGAAAACATTATTTTCCTTGGCATGGGTGACGCACTCTTTTTTTAAATGAAAATACTTTAAACGAAAATACTGAAATTTGAATTAATTTTTAAATGATTTATTGAGTTTATTTGAATTAATTTTTCTCTTATGTATAATGTGTGAGCACTCATGTACCAAGCATCCTATGCAATTGGATTATAAAATAACATCCTATATATTTATAAAATAAAGAAGGGTATTTATCTCGTGGACTAACAGTGTACATAGCTTTCCTTGGAATCGGAGGCATTACTTTTTAAATTTTCACTTTTACCTAAAGCCTTTTTAGATTTGATCCAAATCAGGCCAAATCCTTTGATTTCAGGTCTTTGGCGCTTTGAAACCGACTGTCGAACTTTCTAACTTTTCAAGCACCTATCTCAAGTTACTCCACAGCCTCGAGTTCATTAAATTTCCGAACTTCAGGTCCGGTTTATAGGGGGATGCTTTTTTAGACAATATACATTTATAATAGAAATGGAAAATATCATATCCTCGTAACATCTATAAATGCAAAGAGCAACACGTTCCTTTTACAAAAATATCATCAAAATCATATCATACATCATTAAAGTATCATTCAAAAAACACCTAGCATTTATATGACCAAAATCCAAAATTAAAGAAGTAATGAAAATGACATCCATTAACGTCCATGCACATGAGTATAATAATGTTCTAAAAACACATAAAGAAATACAAGTGTAAGAACGTAGGCTTCACCCAAAGCCTAGGGCTCTAGAGCAAGGCTAGCGCCAAGGTTAGCCTGGCCATTCCTACCCAACTTGTAGTGTAGGGAAATCTTACTCACAAACATATCACTTGTGTACGGCATCTGTGCCGTTCAAACGGTGGGCCTGATCAAGGAGTTCAATAAGTTTTTTTTAAAAAAAAAATCAAGCAACATGGCCCGAACTATTTCATTCTCGAAAACAAGGCCCATCTATTCACTAGTGGGCCACATCTGTCTTCAGTCAAGCCGTTGACTGTCCATCGGATGTTTGTCGTATTCTTCTCACAACTGTCAACTTGTAGGCCACCAATCCAAGGAGGCGAGTCTTGGATTGGTGGGCCATCAGATCAACGGTCTCGATCGCCTAAACATAGCCCCTATTTGCTTATGCCATACATATGGACACTATTAACGGTCTGATGATGCATCTGTACCTTATAATTTCTCTCGGAATTTCGTACAAAAGCGCACTGCCCTGCAAATGATCCTTACCGTTTGGTTAGTGGACTTGAATGCTTTTAGACGGTTTAGATTTTTTCCAATAGATAATGACTGTCCATATGCATTCACAAAACCATTGTGTAGATCAACCCAAACCATCCGATCATGGGACCCACCATAGGTGAGCCACTGATAAAAGATATGATTTTTATTGGAGAATCCCCACATCAGGTAGATGGGTATTTATTTCTTGAATTTACAACGGTCATCCTTCGTATTAACCGTCCATTTGATCCCAGTCAGATAACTACAACCATCCAATCAGTGTGATTTTTTTTGGGTTACAATGGTGCATAAATCCATCAAAAAATTAATAAAAAAGAAGAAGAAGATCTAACGGTGGACGATGGGCTAGAAATAGGCCCTTAGATAAGGTAGCAGAAACGGCCGACATGTTCTCAAGATCACAGCGGTTCATTGTGTAAATGCCATTAGAAAACTAGGCCCATCTCGTGATCATATGGGCTGGCAGTATAGATGCAAGAAATCTACATGGCGAGGATTGCTTCACAAATTGATCTGATCTTACACACGGGGTAAAACATCTCCACGTGTGCTCGAGTGCAAATGCATCAGCATCTCTCAGTCCACCATCAAACTCGCAGCCGATTGCCTATCCCTAGTGACCCGACTCTGTGGGGACCACCGTGATGTATACGTTTCATACACGCCGTCTATCCGTTTTTGGTAGCTCATTTTAGGAAATTACCCAAAAAATAAGGCAGATCTAATGCTCAAGTGGACCACACCATCTTAAACAGTGGGATTGAACTCTTACCATTGAAAACTTTTTAAGGGCCACGGAAGTTTTGGATCAATGCGGGCGTCACTATCCCTGCTGTTTCCTGTGGTGTGGTCCACTTGAGCTTTGGATATTCCTCATTTTTGGGATCGTGACCGTAAATGAGACGTTAAAACAGATGGACGGCGTGGATAAAATACATACAATCAGCAAACCGCTGCTTAGGTGGAAGGTGGAAACTGGAATACGCGGCTAGAGATATGCTAGTATGCAGCGCACACTGATTAAAAATTCTACGGAGTGCCTAATTACGGTACACGTGGCAAGAATTTGGTGATGGAACTTTTGTTACAATGTCATCACGTAGATTGGTCCATGAAAGGACATGTGAAAAAGAATTGTGAAAATCCTAAATCTAAGAGAGAAAATTCTGAGGCTTTATACAGGGAGGCCAATGTTGCCACGTCAGATGGATCGAGTGGATGAGATGGTGATGTTTTATCTGTGTCTACGATCAGACACTTTTACAATGATCGTAAGGATAAGTGGATGCTAGACATAGGGGCATCCTTTCACATGACTCCTCATCGGAGTTGGTTCGCCAACTACAGGGAGTGCGATGGTGGACAGGTGTTTATAGACAATGACATTACTTGTAATGTTATGGCTATTGGTACGGTGCATATCAAGATGTTTGATGGAGTGGAGCGTACCTTGACTAATGTCAAGCATGTTCCTAATTTGAAGAAGAATCTGATTTCTCTCGGTGCACTCGAGGCTATAGGGTGCAGGTTCATAAGTATTGATGATGTCCTTAAAGTATTTAAGGAGGCACGGTAGTCATAAACGCACAACAACTCGATAATATTTACAGGTTGATCGGGAGTACTTCAAAAGATGGAGCTGCAATGGCTGTAGCGAATTCCACCTCTGCACATGTATGGCATGCTGGGCATGGCCACATGAGTGGGCATGGCATAAAGGTTGAGACGCACGGACAGGGATACAAAGCAGATGAAGCAACCACCTGTGAGAAGAATCACACATCATAATCGCAGGATATCGGCGAGGTACATGAACGACTCCAATATCGCAGGGGATCTATCTTCTATTCAGATGACTCTTGGTGAGCTTGGTGCTGAGAAGTAGAAGGTGACTATGGGCGATGTGATGGACTCGTTGTACCAGATCGACACATGGGAGCCGGTGGAGCTTCTAGTGGGCTAAAAAGCGATTGAATGCAAGTGGATCTTAAGGAGGATACAACATAGATACAGAGCAAGGTTGGTAGCGAAGGGTTATGATCAGAGATAAGGGATCGGCTTCTCAGAAATATTCGTGCCGATGGTATAGCAGGTGTCTATTAAATTCGTAATTGGCACTAGTTGGCCAATGCGATCTTTAGGTGGAAAGAATGGATGTAGAGTATGCACTTCTGCACGGGAAATTGCAGATCAAATTGAAGCAACCGGAGTATTTCAAAGTTAAAAGGGCTGAGAAAAAAGTTTGTAGGAGGTCATTACACGACTAGTAGCGTAGGCAATGGTATAAAATTTGATTCCTTCATGGTAAATCAGGTATTGTATGTTGATGACATGTTGATCGCCAATTATGACATATTTGAAATCAATGTATTGAAGACTCAGTTAAGTGGGACATTTAGGATAAAGGATCGGAGCTGCAAAGATGGTTTTCAGTATTAAGACTAAAAGAGTAGGCTTTAGTTATTTCAGGCAGAACACCATGGGTAGGTATTGATCAAGTATTTGATGGACTAGGCAAAGCTAGAGAGCGTTCCTTATGTGTCTTTCCTCAAGTTTTCCTCAGGACGTGTCTCAAAACAGATGAGGAAAAACAGGATATATCTTATGAGCCTTATTCGAATGCGGTTGGCAGTGTATGCCATAGTTTGTATTACACCAATTATTTCACAGGCTATCAGTGTTGTGAGCAAATACCCCTACAAGAAATATTGAGTAGCAGTGAGATAGTAAGAAGACTACGTCTTTACTTTTGGGAAGACAGAAGCAAAGGTGGTTGGGTGTGTGGATTTAGATCCGACAAACATGCTCACCAAGGTCGTTCTTGCAGAAAAGTTCGAGTTTTGTCTAACTTCTCTGGGCTTGACGATGGCGTAAAAGAAGGACGAAGTGTACACAAGAAGTTATGATGTGATGCATAGATAAGAGAAGAGGTTAAAAAGCTACACGGTTAAAGATTGAAGACATGGTGGAGATTGTTGTAAAATAGATGTCTTAAATCTGATTTTCACTGCGTTGCTCAACCAGTCAAGGGCCTGGCTCGACCAGTCGAAGGTGCCCTTTGACCAGTCGAAGCCCGCTCAACTCGAAGTCCAACAATGGGGTTTTTTGGATTTCTGGGACGCTCGATCGGTCGAGGGATAGGCTAGACCAGTCGAAGGGGTCCTTCGACCAATTGAGGGTCAGTCTCGACCAGTCGAGGGTTACACAGATATTGCGAGGATTTTGTACGGACTGCGTAAATTTAAGTCGGTTTCAAAGAGGTGCATAAGTGGAGTTTTTTAAACTATAAATAGGAGTCCCTAAGGCCATTCTAAAGTATTCTAAGGTTTTCTAAAAGTTTTTCAAGGGTTCCTAAAAGAGTTTTTAAGGGTTTTTAAAGGGTGTAGCAAGGGTGAGATTTGAGGTTGTTCGAATCGGGTGAGTCTTCTCTTTTTGTAATTTTTATTTCATAGTGGATTTCTGTCTCTTTGTGCGGTGGTTTTTTCCCATAAGGGTTTTCCACGTTAAATCTTTGTGTTCTCTTGTGATTATTTGGTTCTCTTGGATTGCTATCCTAGATCTATATCTGTGTGATTCTGCAGCACAAATCCCAACAACGTATTCATACGTGATTCAGCCTGGTGTTAATTTTAATATTTTTATTTTTGGTTTTCCAATATATCATTAAAAACTTCTTGGGAGTTATAGAAGTTTTAAATCAAGCCGATATTTGTGTTTTCTCTTTGTCAAGACTATGACCTTGCGAAGAGATTGGATGGCAAATAAACATCATAGTAGGGCCTAGAAAAGTTATAACTATGGGCCTCTCAATCCCTATCGATTTTGTGGCATGGTTCACTTGAGTTTTCTGTCTAATTTAATTTTGGGCCATACTTTTAATTATCTCACTAAAAGGATGAACAATTCAGATATGATAAATACACCATGGTAGGCCCAAATAACTTAGTGATGTCAATACGCCGCCCAGGTTGGTGGTATGACCCACACCACGCAATCCACTTCCATCTTCCAATGTTGAAAGTTTTCTCCTAATTAGCTATCTATGGTTAGTTGCGTTTGTTTAATTAGAAAGTAGATTGCGTACTACCCCACCTTGATAATCCATCTAGGTAGGGTTTTGTGAGACCCACCATGATATATGGGTTTTATCTATATTGTCCATTCATTTTAGGATACGAAACGGAAAATGAAATAAATACAAGGCTCAAGTGGACAACAAAGTAGGGATTGAACTCCCAACATTAAAAACTTCTTAACAGCCTCAAAGTTTTATATCAAGCAGATATCAGTGTTGTCCCTTCATCTAAGTTTACATGACCTTATGAAGAGCTCGGATGGCAAATAAACATCATTGTGGCCCGTAGGACAGTTTAAATGATTGGTGATCACCGTGGCTTCCTGTGGTATGTTACTATTGAGCTTTGAATCTGCCTCATTTTTTAATTCTTGATCTGAAAAAATTGAATTAACAGCGGTGGGCCCCACAAAGCCCCTTCCCGGGTGGAATATTAGATTACCATCCGCGGTCATTATTGAAAGTGACATTTTGCTTATGTAAGATCGAAAATGGCCGGTATTTAATAAAAGTTTTTTTAAAAACCAAATATATTTAAGATTATTTATGGAAACTAGCTTTCAAAACATTAAAGCAACTAGCTTAAAGTCATCATGTCATTATCGGATTACCATCCGCAGGATGAAGTAATCATGTCATTATTGAAAGTAACATTTTGCTTATGTAAGATTGAAGATGACCGGTAATTAATAAAGGTTTTTTTTTAAAAAAAAAAAAAAACCATATATATTTAAGTTTATTTGTGGAAACTAGCTTTCAAAACATTAAAGCAACTAGCTTAAAAATTCCCGGTTAAAATATTGAAAAAGCAGATTTGTCCTGCCCTTATGTCATTAGATCTGTGTACGGTTATAATCCATGGAAAGCGGTTGGGCGTGTAGAGGAATGGATGGGACCCACCTATATGCGTGTGATCGACACCGTTCATCTGATTCGCCATATCATTTTAGGCTATGTGCCCAAAATTTCGTCAAATTTGAATCACCAATGGACCCCACTACAGTAAATAATGATGGTTGAAATCATACCATTAAAAACATGTTGGGCACAAAAGTTCGGATTAAAATGATATTTGTATATACTCTTCATCTAGGTCTATGTGATCAACGGTCCTAATAAACATCATAATGTTCACTCCCCAAGTATAGGGTTGTGATGTAGTAATAAACTCGGTAAGATCGAGGTCGAATCCCACGAGGACTGGTCGTCACAAATCAAATCTGTGATTCCCCTTAACTAATCCAACGATTAATGTAGCGAATTGCTAACACAAATTTATGGAAAATAACTATTGAGAATAAGGAAGAAAATTCAATCAGAGAGAGCACTAGGACTTTCGAATCCACCCCTAATTATCCTAACCCTTGTTTTGTCTGTTAATTCACTTTAATTTAGATTGATCTAACTTATCTAGAGAAAGCACAATCTGTGTCCTTAATCGGGCATACTGATTGTCTAATTCCTTCAAGCAATGCCATGAATAACATATCTCATGTCCTTTGTTGGGCACATGGAATATACCGTTCATTAAAGCACCCTGTCTCTTCCTCTATAGGAACCTGTTCATAATCAGACACAAGTACCTAGCATAAGCATCCAGACCACATCCATACATAGACTCTGATCAAAGTTGATAGATGGAGAAGTATGGAATTTAAAACAATCAAGCACACTAGGGAAAGAAACAAATCAATCTAATTAAAGTAAAATCAACATAGAACAATGGATGTTCAAATTAAGGGTTTCATCTCAGCCCTAGCTGAGAGATTAGTTTCCCATAAAATTCATTAAACAGATGGATAAATAAAATTCATAAAAAAACATCAAACCAATTTCTCTCTTTCTTCTTTCTTCTCTTTCTTCTCTCCTTTGCTCTAGATCTGGAATTCTCCACTTTTTCAATCTCTGAATGTCTTTCCTCATGTTTTGCAACTCTTTTTATAGCTGATGGAGTGACTGGAGTGGTGAAAATCGGATTTGGGAAGCTGTCACACGCGCAGCAAAAACCTTTTTTTGCAGCCAAGTTCGGGACCTTCAAACACCATACTTTCCTCGTTCAAATTCCAACAAACACCGTCCCTTAGGACTTTCTTGGGTCCTCTACATGATGGACGGTTCAGATCTGCCATATGATCAAAGATGGTGGCCCACAACCGCCTGGAAAACCGGATTTCTTAATTTGTGTGAAACTTTCGCACCCTTTCGCTGTCGTGACCGGTGGGCCCCATGGAAGTGTTTTCTGGGAAATCCACCCCGTCCATTGGATTCAGGACGAAATTTCAGTCAAGAATAGGTAGTTTTAAACGTCCAATGATGCGTCCCAGAGAAGAAAACACAAAAAGATCAGATTTGGACGTTGCAGGACAGCCCGTTTGTGGCCTCTGTACCGCACACGTGTACACGCATGGGTGTAAAATAGTAGCATGGTTTTGTAGTGCTCGAGCCCATCTACAAGATGGACGGATCGGATTGTCCAAAAAGACCTCGTGTGGGGCCCACTGCTATTCGCAAAACGGACCAGCGGCGTCCGTTACGCAGCAGCGGAAACGGGAATGCGGACGCTGTCCGTACTGGTGGGGCCCATTCCTTCACGACTTTTTGAAATCCACTCCGTCCATTGATTCCATGACGAAAAACCAACCTGAAATGAGTACTTTCGGAGTAAAATAGATGTGGCCCACAAGATAATTTGGTCCATCGTCCATCTTACGTTTAACCAGAGATCTCTGTGTTTACCCACGCATGGGTCCAAAAGGACACCTAGGTGAAGGTCAAGCCCGACCTCTGAGTACAATGAACGGTCCAGATCATCTGAATGCTCAAAGGGTGGGGCCCACAAATGCCAACCGACGATCGGCCGGAGATTCCCTGTAACGGCAATTGCCGTTTTTGAGTTGAGAAGGCGCGGTCAGCGCTGCTGACCGCCCGACTCGGTTCGGTGCGGCTCTGGAGTATAGTGCACAATGCACATTCGCTTCTTATGGAGGGCCTGCTGTAATGTTTTCGAGAAATCCAAGCCGTCAATCCTATTTCTCATATCATTTAAACCGTCTAGGTAAATTTTGAAGAAGGTCCAGATATCAGGTGGGCCTTAAATCAAGGGTTTGTGGGCTGATTTGTCAGTTGGAGCACTTTCCAAGACATCAAAAGGCTGAAATTTGAAATGTACGGTTAATTTATGTCCCTAATCCCATGTATAAAGTTTCGAGCCAATTGGATGGAGGGAACCATGTGATCTTTCATTCTGGACCAGTTTCGGGCCTCTTTAAACGTGAACGGCTTGATTTCCTCGGGTCCCTGGCATGTAAATTCTTCAATATTGGTCCTCTGGAGTTCGTTCCTTGCTCTGGTGTCTTTGGAGCGTAAAATCCACGCTTTTAACATCATTTTTCAATCAACGCTCTTGGTTTCATCCTGTAATAAAAATACAATTAAAATATGGCATGAAGCATTATCATGTATGTAAAATCAGGTAATATCTAGGGTCTGAGATGCAATATTCGACCCTCATCACATAATAGACTTCAATATCCCACTATTTTATTTAATGCTATTCACTTATGATTAGTATCCACCTCATTATTTTTTGACTTATGGCTTACATTGAGTCAACAACGCTGATCACACGCATACATTACGGCCCAATTTAAAAGGTTTTCAATGATTCGTATCATTATTCTACCTTTTTTATTTTAATAAGTCACAACCATTGATTCGCATCATTATTCTACCTTTTTTTTTATTTTTATAATAGCTCACAACCATTGCGAAAAGAGTTAACCAACTCTCACTCAAATTGCACACGTACACATACAACAATTGAAACTATATGTGAATGCATACATTGACTTTGAAAAGTAAACCTTTCATTCGAACATTTAACAAATAGATGCTAGAAAACCACTGCAATTGAATGTGATATTAGTATTATCCACTAATTATACAATTATTTCCACTTCTTCTAAAATTAGGATTACCATAATTATATGCTATGTGTATTTAGGCTGCCCCACCACACCTTAAAAATAGTGGTAAACTCACAACTATTCAATTTGCAATTCAACCTAAGCTGTGGAGGCCTCGCCTAAGATGGTGCTCTTGATGTACATACTCTGTACCTATGCCGTCTATCAATTTAGTCGGATTAATTCAGAGTGTTAGCCCAAAAATGAAGTAGATTCAAATCTCAGGTAGACCATACTGTAGGAACGATGGTGATTGAATATTGTTCCACCATTAAAAACTTCCTAAAGTCCACTTTAATGTATTTTGTAATATTTATTTGCCATTCAACCTATCGATAAAGTCATGAAATTCTAGATATAGGGAAATAATAAATATCAAGTTAATTCAAAACTTTTATGACTTGCAAAAAAATTTTAATGGTTCACCTGATATTTAAATCTACTTCATTTTTTATCACATACAATAAAATAATCTGAAAAAATAAATGATAGATGCAGTGTATATAGAATACATACATCAAGGTGGGCCCGTAGTAAGGGGCCCATCATATTAGGTGAGACCGGGCCTCCTCATGGTTGGTCGTTAGTTTGCCATTGGTTGTTTTAGCTTTCATCAGTCTTAAAAAGTCTCTTCGTGCCCTCCTCCAAATAGTACTGCAACATGTTGGTTGTTTTAGCTGTCAAGTCCAATGTTGTCAGGCACACATGAACTTTCTTAGCCGTCTAAGTCGGTATTATTGGGTCAGTGAAGCCAGGGTTTTGAGCCCTTATTATGATAATAGGGAAAGCCGTGGCGCTTCTTATTTACTTTAGATAAAGACTACGTTCAGCTGAAAAATGCAGGTGCCAGAAAGTAATTTTTTTTTTTTTTAATTTTATTAAAGGATACTTTTAATTATTGCTGGTGCATGCCAGGCTCTTCTCATATATGTTATATGTAAGTGTTGGCTTTTTTCTTTTTCTTTTTTTTATTTTTTTAATGGTAGATATCGAAGTGTGGCCCAACAAAGAGTCACGTCTCATTTGCAAACCATTGATCCTCATAAGTTGTCTTGGGCCATTAACTCCTAAAAAATAGTTCGGATCATCTCACAACCACAGCTTTTAGAGCACAGAGTAATTGTGCGCCCACCAACTTGATATGGCGAACGGATATTCCTTACCGTTGGATGAATTTTTATTTTTATTTTTGCTTGTACTGCAATGGACGGTTAGGATCTGATTGGAATTTTGAGAATGTAAGTGTCCAAATAAAAGAATTCCTTAATGACATATATGTGTGTGGGAGGGGGAGGAAGTTCTATGAGGTTGACCTCATGGGAAGCGGCAAGCTTTATGGGCCCCACTGTGATGTACGAGAGACATCCATCCCATCAGTTAGATGTACCCTTCCGTTGTGATCTATGGGTCTAAAAATCATTAATTCCATGACTTAAGTGAGCCACACCATAAATAATAGTCGAGATGGATGCCGTTCCATAAAACCTTCCTGATTGTATATAAGGGCCATTGAGAAGTGGTTTAGACATACAGCCCATCCATTGCATCCATCCCACTTGCATGAGGGGTCAATCAAATTTTATGCCATTCTAAAATGCAGGTGGGCCACACCAGTGCTTTTAAATGTGTAACACTTGATTTCCATGGTATATTAGATGGTATAACTCACCTAGTTTTATATACGACTGATTTTTGGCACATCCTACAACCTAGAGGGGACCTACCAAATGCACGGATTGGATGTCCATCATACATCATGGTTGGGCCCACAGAGCTCGACCTCATGCAAAGCTTCCTAATAAGTCAGATCTCAAAATAACCATGGCCCAACTTGATGTATGAATTCTATATCCACACCATTCATCCGTTTTGCCCGATCATTTTAGATCATGAGCCCAATGTTGATTGAACTCCACCATTAAAAACTTCCTAGAAAAAAAAATAAAAAATCAGCTTGATTCGAAATTTTTGTACCTCATTATAAGTTGTCAATGATCAATCACCACTGTTTCCTATGGTATTGTCTACCTGAGATTTGGATCTGCTTCATTTTTTGCTCACGATCTAAAATGATATGGAAAAACGGATGGATGGCTTGGATATAGAATACATGCATTAAGGTGGGCCCCACAGTAAGGGGGCACCGACTTGGGTGAGAAATGAGAGATCTGGACCATTCATGAGGTGGGGGCCGTCACCCAGGCTTCATGGTCCCTTCACAGGTAAACCACGGTATGAGACGAATCAATGGTTAGGAAAAAAGATATAATAATAATAATAATAATAAAACATATGACCAGCAGACTACATTCAGCATACACGCGTGTTGAACATAATGAATGGCGAGGATCTCACACAACTAGGATGTTAAAGGGCAGGGTCCGGGTCTGAAAATCATATTTGAATATGGCCAGGCAGATGGCCTGTCCCGAAATAGTTCAAATCTGGGCGTAGACCAACCCCAGGCCCGCCCGTTGACAGCCCTCCATACAACGTATCCTAGCCATCTGAATGGAGTCAACGGTCAAAAACATTCATCGTGGGCTTCTGAAGCGAAGTAAGGTGATGGACAGGCCTGAACTTTTCATATGGTCATCTTTATTGTGGGGGCCACTTATTCAGGGCTCAGATTTTCCACACGCTTGCCGGACTGGCACGTGTTCTGCATGTGGGGAGCGAGCAAACGTCATCTATCATACTATCACGTTTGTAAGATATGGTGTAAATAAGCTTGATTTGCTAGCATACGGTGATTATAAAAGGGGAGGCCCATTAACTGCAGACATGGCATATATAGCAATTAGGACCCCATAGAAAATAATGGGCCCATTTTTGGATGGAGAAAATTCAGAAAGTAACGCTACTACGAAAATCATTACCGTCTGATTACTCCCATTTAGTTTGGCTCGCTGGTTAGAGTATTTTAAACCATCAATTAGATGGGGACTCTTTCTTACGTTTTAACCATCCATCACAATGGACCTTTAAGCTTGACGGTCAATCTTTCTTACATGCGTTCCACGTGTGTGGTGGATGAATCACCGCCATTTTGAAAATGAAAGGGAAAATGTAGGGAGAACAGCAACGTAAAGCAGTGCAAGTAAAGAGAACTTGATCACCTACAGCCATCCCCCGCCAATGTGCAATGTGCAACTCCTGTAGAGCATCTGAGCCATGCAAACGGTGGGCCCACAAGGAAGGTCGCCCAACAAAAAAGCAGACCAATCCATTATCCAGCATTGAAACTGAAGATCTGACTCAGAGTACACATTTTGGTTCACCCAATAAGTAGAATGTCCTGATTTTGAGACAGATGAGATGATCTCTAAGGTGGACCCCACTATTGAACGGTTCAGATGTCCTACACAGGACTACTCTCAAAAGTTAGATTACAGCCGGTCATCGGTTCTCAACACTCAAGAGAAGCCTATCTCCTTCTCTCTCAACGTTCAAAATCAGTGTATTGGGTACCGTATGGTTTCGCTGTGGGATATGAACTATATGCGGAATAGTCCCACCGATCTGTCTGTGCATAGAACATGGAGATCAAGGGGTCAGGATGGCTTACCTAATTGGGACGCCATTGCTGAGAATAAGAATACCAGTATATAGATAGAACTTAGGATCTTCCTCTCCTTCACACCCTTTCTGCAAATCTGTAGATGGGACTCGAATTTTGCTGTGGTGTAGGATCGGGGACCCAGCTCTCTTTTATAAAGACTATGGAGAGAGAGTTTGAAACCCATCAAAACTCTCTCTCCCACGCTCCACATTACTGAGTCCTAGTTCGACTCAAATTGCCTTGCGTAAGGCCATAGCATTCAACCCAAATACGTAGTGCTTTGCGCCTGATGATTGCGCAGCGTATCACCTTAAGTGGGGTCCACTGATTAACTCAATCAAATAGTCCAACTAGAATACAATCCAGATCGTTGATCAGTAAAGGCCCACCACGTAGAGTTCTTACATTCTCCCACTTGGGCCTCATTGAGCAACGTCAATGATTGTCATAAAATTTTGAAAATTATTTTTGATATTAAGAAAACATCTGAATGGTTAACCAAAGAAATAGTTGGACATTATGAGTAATGCTATTCAATCTGGTCCATCAAGACTGTCAGTATCGAAAAACGGTAGTCGTCACAACATTTAATTTAGGCGAAGTGAGACTAAGCGCAATCACAAGTACTTTCAATCTTAACGACATAGATCACAAACTAGGAAATGTGGTATAAGGATTACACACTTTTGTGTGATGATATGTGTCTATCCTTAAGAGGTCCTGAAGCTTTTACATGTTTCCAACGAGACACGTCTGTAGTTCTACTTACTCAAAACTTTGCGCATATATATATATAGAGAAGTAGAAATAAATCTTTATATCAAAATCATCCAAATAAGCTGTATAAAACGAGATCTCTAAGTGTCTGTGAAAATCAACATACGCTCAACTCCCACTAACTGAAAACATCTATAGGATCAATGACTCCCATGGACGTAACATGCTCCTGAAATGGCGTGATAGGGAGCCCTTTAGTGAGCGGATCCGCAATCATCTGCTTAGTGCCGATGAATTCCACGGACACTTGATGATTCTGAACCCTTTCCTTTACAACAAGGTACTTGATGTCGATATGCCTTGACCTTGACGAATGCTTGTTGTTACTAGAGAAGGAAATAGCAGCCGAATTATCGCAAAATATTTTCAATGGTTTCGGGATGTGCTCCAGTACCCGCAAACCTGAGAAGAAACTCTGTAACCATAGTGCCTGATTTGATGTCTCATGGCAGGCAATAAATTCAGCTTCCATAGTGGATGAGGCTGTGGTAGATTGTTTCACGCTTTTCCACGACACTGCTCCTCCCACCATCATGAAGATGTACCGAAGTAGACTTCTTAGTGTCAACGCAGCCTGCAGTCTGCGTCTGAATATCCGATCAACTCCAGCTGATCAGATCTTCTGTATGTGAGTCCGAAGTCTTTTGTTCTCTGAAGGTATCGTAACACTTTCTTTGCAGCTATCCAATGTTGTAGTCCTGGATTAGATAGATATCTTCCCAACATCCCAGTGACAAAGGCAATGTCCGTGGTCACTAGACTTGAGCATACATGATGCTCCCTACTACTGATGCGTAGGGAAAATCTTTCATTCGATTCTTTTCCAAATCATTCTTTGGACATTGAAATAAACCAAATTTGTCGCCCTTTACAATAGGCGACTTTCCTAGAGCACAATTTTGCATGCCATACCTTTCAAGTACCCTACTAATGTAGGCCCTCTGTGACAGGCTGAGCAGTCCAAGTGTTCTGTCACGGCGAATTTCAATGCCGATGACGTAAGAAGCTTCACCAAGGTCTTTCATTTCAAACTTTTGAGACAAGAAGATTTTGGTGTCGCTTAACATCCTGGTATCACTGCTAGCCAACAGAATGTCATCAACATACAAAATCATTATAACGAACTTACTCCCACTGGTTTTAATGTAGATGCATTCATCTGCAGTGTTTTCTACAAAGCCATATGAGGAAATGACTTCATGAAACTTAAGGTACCACTGTCGCGATGCCTGTTTCAACCCATAGATGGACTTTTTAAGTTTGCAAACCAAATGTTCGAGCCAAGTAGCTACAAAACCTTCGGGTGCAACATGTATACATTCTCATTAAGATCCCCATTGAGAAATGCAGTCTTTACATCCATCTCGATGTAACTCTAAATCCATATGAGCTACAAGAGCCATTATGATCCTGAATGAGTCTTTCTTAGATACTGGAGAGAAAGTCTCCTTAAAGTCAATGCCCTCACGTTGGTTAAAACCCTTGGCAACAAGTCGGGCTTTATACCTTTCGACAGTACCTTTGGAGTCCCTTTTGGTTTTAAATATCCATTTAGAACCAATCGGCCTTATTCCAGCAGGTAACTCTAAAAGATCCCATACTTTATTGTCCTGCATGGATTTCAACTCATCTTTCATGGCATCAAACCAATAAGAAGAATTAGCACTTTGTTTGACTTGTGTAAAGGATTCAGGATCCTTGTCCACCCCTATGTCAAAGTCATGCTCCTGTAAGTATACGATGTAATCGTCTCGATTTACAGGTCTTCTATCTCTTTCAGATCTTCTCAATGGTTCAGCTTGCTGGGTCTGATCTTGATTTTTCTCATCAGTGGTTTGTATTTGAGGTTCCACGTGGTGTTCTGTAGTGATTGCAGAATCAACTGCACCATTAATGTCCACATGATCTGAATTGACTATGACTGAAGTCATAGTCCTTTGTTCCTCAAATACAAAATTCCTTATGTTCGTGCTCCCACTGTTTTCAGTGTCCTCAATGAATCTGGCATTCCCAGTCTCAACAATTCTAATAGAGTGGGAAGGACAGTAGAATCGATAGCCTTTTGATCTTTCTGGATATCCAATGAAGAAACAACTTACGGTTCTAGGATCAAGCTTCTTTTCATGCGGGTTATAAACCTTGGCTTCAGCAGGACATCCCCAAACATGTAGATATCGGAGACTTGGTTTTCTCCCATTCCACAACTCAAAAGGAGTTTTGTTGATCGCTTTCTAGGAACCCGGTTTAGTATATGAACTGCGGTTTTGATCGCATCACCCCACAGAGATTGCAGCAATGTCGGGTGCAGACCATGCTTCGCACCATATCCATAAGGGTGCGATTGCGTCTCTCGCCCACTCCATTTCGCTGCTGGAGTGCCGGGCATAGTGTCTTGGCGACAATGCCACAATCCTGCGGTATCTAGCGAATGGCCCCGGATTACGTCTGATTCGTCATATCCGCCATAGTATTCACCACCACGGTCGAGATCGACAACTTTAATTCTTTTATCGAGTTGATTTTCAACCTCGGCCTTATAGATTTTAAAAGCATCCGGGGCATCGATTTCTCACCGATAAGGTATAGGTACCCGAAGCGAGAATAGTCATCTATAAAGGTAATAAAATATTTGTGGCCACTCCATGAGGCTGTAGGGAATGGTCCACAGATATCTGTATGTATAACCTCTAATAGATCTACACTCCTAGTTGCACCTTTCTTTCTCGTTCTAGTCTGTTTCCCTTTTATGCAATCAATGCATACTTTGTAGTCAGAGAAGTCTAGAGAATGTAAAATTCCTTCTCGCACAAGCCTGTCTAATCTCTCACGAGATATATGGCATAGCCGCCTATGCCACAACATGGAGGAATTCTCATAATCTAGTCTTCGCTTGGATCCCACTTTATTTCTATGCAAGGTATTAATATTATAGACGTGAGAGGCAATCAAGTCTAACCTGGTATAAGTTGTTTACTATAGAGTAGGTTCCAACTTTAATCGAATTAAAGTAAATACCAAGACTTTTATTTCCAAAATGGAATGAATATCCTAACTTGTCCAAACAGAAATTGAAACTAAATTGCGCCTTATAGATGGCACACAGAATGTATCTACTAAATCCAAAAATTGACCGGACTTTAACTTAAGCCTATAGACTCCTATTGCCTCCACGTCTACCTTGACACCATTGCCTACGATATCGAGCGCTCCGCATCGTTGGTGGCCGGCACTGTAGTAATTCCGCATAGAAGTGCATATGTGAATAGTAGTTCGAATCTATCCACCAGAATCGTGACACATCAGTTAGATAAGATTTAAAACAAACAAAACAGAATGATTACCTTTCTTTATGAGCCAATTCTTAAAGCCTTCATGGTCTTTCTTAAAATGACCCGCCTTTTTGCAAAAGAAGCACGGTTTGCCTTTAACCCGTTTGTGTTTAGATCCATTTCAGATTGATTCTCATGGTTTCCAGATGGAGGACCAGAGAATCCATTATTAGAACCTTGTTTCCTCTTCTTCTTACCTTTATTCCTTGCCCATGCCCATGACATGAGGTCACCATATTAACATTTTGAACTTTAACCACCTGCCGATCCTGTCTTCTTCTTGGACACTTGAGTGATAAGTTCATCCAATGTCCACATGTCCTTGAGTGTTATAATTTACCAGAACGTGCCGAATTGGGGAGGTAGGTTATTCATGATCAAATGAACTAGTTGATCATCAGTGAGTACAAGTCCTAGAGCACGAATCTTAGAAACAACCTCGATCTGCTCTACAATGTATTCACGGATGTTGCCTTTTCCGTCGTAGGACGAACGAGTCAATTTATTTAGAAGGATGCCTACTTCATTTATCGATTTCTTGAACCGTTTTCCCATTTCGGTCAGGAAAGTTTTGGCATTATCACGTATCAGGCATGGCGCCCTTCATGGATTCAGAAATCGAATACTTAATTACTTTCAGGCATGTATCATTTGATCTAAACCATGCAACCCATCGATTATATTCAGCTTCAGTGGCATCATCAGAAGGTTCTGGCGGTTCTGGTGTTATCAGGGCAAGATCTAATTGAAGACAGCCCAGTACAACTTCAATGGCGTTCTTCCATTGAGCGTAGTTAGATCCATTAAGGGCAGGAACTTGATGCGTATTAGTTGGAATTGAGACTGAAATAGAAGAGATACATATATATACTCACATCAGTAGGTGATTTCACAAATTAATTTCATGAATGTAAACAAAAATTATCAGGCTAAATGAATTAAATCAGTTGTTTAAGGGAGGCATCAACTGAATCATCCAAGATAACGATGGGCCCAACCATCTCATCCTGGTAAGAATCTGTTACATCATCATCATTCCTCCTGTGGGAGGCAATAATAACATGCTAGTGATCCTCCTGAATGTGAAGTTAAGTGATGTCAGTGGTGTAAATCTTAGACACTCAACACCTATGGGTGAGATGAGTGTTTCAAATTTACATTACCTACACCATTTACTCCACCCGTTTACGTTTCTGTCAAACGGTAATCGTCTGTGTTTTCGTTACCATACGCATAAAAACGTGAACGCAGCTATATGCAATCCTCCTAATTCCATTGTTAAGTCTGTACTTGTAAAGTTTTCATCAATTGAGGTCACTATGGTGGCTAACACAACCGAATCCAAAACTACAAATATAGACTTTAGGATTACTATTATAATCCCGCCTCTCTATGGATTATATCTAAATTAGTCGATGCGGCCCACAAGATGGTCGGTATAGATCATTGGAAAATATAGGAATCTTAAAGAGAAACTTGCTGATAATTTTCATATTATTTATTCCAATGGTCCATATCAACACTTAAGGATGGGTAATGGGTCCAAATATGGGCTTCATCAGAACTCAATTCATATTATCTATACATCATCCTTAAGGCATTCATTATCAGATTTGAATTATCATAAGATGGGCGGTAATAATCAACAATCCATTTGGTTTAATTATAGTGTATTCACACCCTTGATCCCCACCTAGTGAATATATGAGATGCCCACAGAATACAGCATGGATGGTTTAAATCTATCAATCAAGGTCCAAAACATAACGTTTACAATGTCAACTACATGCAGGTTTGACCCATCAAACGTATGAAAAAACTAGGCCCATAACGGTCATGAAAAATCAGACCCATGAATGTCAATGGCACAAATACACAGTGGAATGGGCCCAAGGTTCAGAAATGGGCTTATACATCACGTCAGGCCCAGTTCAAAAGATCCAGAGAGCGGATCCGTTTGAACTGGAGCCGGGTCCAGAGGACGGGTCCGATTAAATTGAAATCGGGTCGGAGGACCCATCACCTTATAAGGTCGATTTTCGACCTAATATCAGTTGCAGCGAAAAAAAAAGTCGGTTTTTCGACCCGATGTCTGCGGCGAGAAAGGGGGCGGTCGATCTCGACCCACTGCAAGTATCCTCGGAAGAGGGAAGAAAGTGAGATGAATCTCATCCGTTCTCCTTTGTCCGCCCGATCAGATGAGGAGAAGGTCCTTTGTCTGCTCGACCAGATGAGGAGAGGATCGACGATGGCATCTCCCTCGATTCCAACTAGCTAAGACGCAAATTTCTCCAAATTCGTCGGACACAGTCGTGGTTGAACGATGTGGCTAGCACAAAACTACAACAGCCATGGATGGAGGTGGATCTAGAGAAATTGAAGTTTCTCAGACAGCTCCAGTGGAAGAATCGTTCATGGCTGCCTCCATCAATTCATAGGTATGGGTATATAAATCCCTAGCTGATGATTTGGGGCTCAAAATCTGAAATCCCCAATTTTGGATTTTAAAAAAAATCCCTAATTTGATGACTGGATTTGGGGATTGAATCCAGAAAAATTTCTAATTCTGAATCTGGGAATCTTAAATTGGAATCCCTAATTTGCGGATTTGGGGTTTTGAATCAAAATCCCTAATTTTAATTGGATTTAGGGATTCGAAATCGAAAATCCGAATTATTTGCAGAATAAATGGATTCTTAATCCCTAATCTTAGCTGGATTTTTGGGGTTTTGTAGACTGAATTCCCCAATGTTGGATTTGGGATTAAAATCCCTAAACATAAATACAGCTTCGAATTTGGGAAGAAAGAAACCCTGATTATCTATATGGGTTTAGAATCTGAACATGAAATAGATGAACCTGATCATCGATGCCTTTGCACAGATGGCTCTGATACCAAATGTGGGATATGAACTATATGCGGAATAGTCCCACCGATCTGTCTGTGCATAGAACATGGAGATCAAGGGGTCAGGATGGCTTACCTAATTGGGACGCCATTGCTGAGAATAAGAATACCAGTATATAGATAGAACTTAGGATCTTCCTCTCCTTCACACCCTTTCTGCAAATCTGTAGATGGGACTCGAATTTTGCTGTGGTGTAGGATCGGGGACCCAGCTCTCTTTTATAAAGACTATGGAGAGAGAGTTTGAAACCCATCAAAACTCTCTCTCCCACGCTCCACATTACTGAGTCCTAGTTCGACTCAAATTGCCTTGCGTAAGGCCATAGCATTCAACCCAAATACGTAGTGCTGCGCACAGTAGATTACGCAGCGTATCACCTTAAGTGGGGTCCACTGATTAACTCAATCAAATAGTCCAACTAGAATACAATCCAGATCGTTGATCAGTAAAGGCCCACCACGTAGAGTTCTTACATTCGCTACCGATACGGCCACATATCGGTCTGTATCGGGCAGATACGAGACGATGCAGGCATATCCGAGAGGAGTGGTGTTATTTATACTGTAGGAATTAATCCCGTTCCTTGCATATGCGCATGTAGCGTTTATATAAAAGATTATCCAAACAAATTCTAAAATTAAGAAGAGAGATATGAAAGGGCTGTCACCCAAAGATATAAACAAATGGCTGTATTGATCGGAGAATTCTTGATTGTAGCAGTCGTAGCTAGACTTTATATTTATTGAAAATTGACTTTAATGCTCAGGATAGCATTGCCCTCCCCCCTCTCTCTCTCTGGCGTAGGCGCGCATGGCCCTAGTGATGGGGGCGAGGTCCTGAGCAGAGATGATGTTGATCTCTAGGAGCTGAAAAGGGACTATGGACGGTGGATCGTTAGGGACTGGCATGGTGGGGTCCATTGGATCGGTGGTGGTGGTGGGGCCCGCTAGACCCCTTCCAAACCCAATGAAAAGGATGGAAGGGACAAACGGGTGGATTCGTCAGGTGGTGAACGTAGGATATTAGCTGCGCGGGATTTCAGGAGGGTCTTTATTTTCCTGGGGCTAGACGAGTTTGGCTAATTACGGGCCCAGGGGATTCGCGCCGAGTCCACATTCAAGAGGAAAACCGTGCGTTGTGGGTCCCAGCTTGATGTTTGTGTGACATCTGATCCGTCCATCGTTTGCGCCAGGTCATGTTTTGGACTTGAGAATAAAACTACCGAACCGTGGATGCGTGGACGCCCACCATTGAAACCTTCTTGGCGCCATCCAAGTTTTGGATGATGGCATATAACATCAACCTGGTGTAGTGATGGAAGAAGTCGATGACATGCACATCACCGTGGGTCCCACAGCATTTATTGCACGGTCAGGCCGCATTCCCTGGTGGGCGGAGCCTACCATAACAATTGTTATGTTTACATGAAATCAACTCCACTCATGTGCATCACCCCTAGTTAGGCTCAGGTCTCAAAACCTAACAATTTTGTGGTTTAGATGTACCATATGGTTGTAATCAGTGTAGAGGTAACATCCACCTAAATTGTGGATCACCCTATTTTTGGGCCACAAGCCTAATTTTGTTATCACATGTAATGGTTAAAGTGTATTTTGTATGATCATCATGATTTAACTATAAAAATCAGAGTTCGTCTCTCTCCCAACTATTTACTGTGACATGGTGACTCATAGGTCAGCTTGATTTTTTTTTCTTTGAATCTAACATGGTATTATACATATAATGGCCCACAATATGATGGGCCCAGGAAAACATCAAGGGCAACATCCCTCTCCAACTGTTCCCAAAAATATTCGATGTGTGCCGTCCTTGATTTTTAAGGTCCCACCATGAAATTTATATGCGATCCACTCCAATCATTAGATATGTTATCCTGGTTTGGCCCAGGTATAAAGAATCAATCTTACCTATAATTTAGGTACGCCACACTAAAAAAAAAATGGTTGGGAGACATGGAAGGAGATTGCCTGCTGAGTAAGCCAGCTTAATTTATGATAGGAGCCCAAAATTAAAGTATATCTAACGTTCAAATGGACCACATCAATGGAAACCATGTGACTGAACATCGTATCATTAAAAACTTCTTACGGGCCACTCAGATTTATTTTTGAGTGAACATCTATAAGGGATGGACGGATTCGATCTTGCACCTTTGTGCCATGCTGGCACGTGTGGCGGGTAGATCTGTCTTGGACACGCGTTTTGGGCTGAGCAAAGCTCACAATAATAGTCGTAGCGGTAGTAATAGCTGTATTTGCTCTGGTTGTTTTAAGTCGCTTTCTTTGAGATTCTGCTTATGGAAATTTATTTATTTATTTTTATTTATTTCAGTGTCGCTGTAGCTGTTTCAAGTCAGTTTCTCTGAGATCCTACTGCTGGGTAATTATTTACTTATTTATTATTATTATTATGGCTATTATTGTATGGTTGGAGTCTTGGAGAGATGTTTACATGCAGCGTTGTATGCAGACTTTAACATACAAGTGCTTCGATGATCAGAACCGTTGATGTTCCTGTGCTATCCTGGATAGAGGTGGGCTGAGTACCTGACACTGAATGGATGGTTATTACCATTGATATGCGCAGCTGAGTGTGAACCATTCAGAGGAAAATGTTTTGAGGTTTTACATTTAACTCAGATGATCAACGGATCGAGGGAGATGTTTGCTGGTGATTATGATTTTTGACTCTTCGATTGTTGGCTGATATAGAGCAGGTAGCGGACACTTTCATGGCCAAGATGGACTAGAGAAGGCCATATCATAGGCAGAAGTGAAATGGACCGTCAGAACATAAAAATAGACTCATCTTGTAAATTTAAATAAGTTTTTGGATATATCATATGTGATTTTAGGGTAGGAAAACCTACTTTAGCCAACCAACCCTGCTGGAAATACTTTGGCCTTACTTTCCCGAGTAGATACTGTGGGCCAATTCAGCCTCGACTAGGGTGACTCCCACCAGACACAGCTGGATGAGCACGTCTGAGCTGTGCCGGACTTGATAGCATGGTTTTAAGATTCGGACAAGTCCGATATAGCTTGTCAGAGTCAACCCAATTCAGGGCGAGTCGGCAATTTTAATCATGCTTGATAGCAATATGGACTTACCAAACTTCACAAAACATGAGAAGAAGAGAACATTCATTGATTGATTGCGAAATAATACAATGTATATACATAAAAATAAGGAAAATGATCACAATTCTTCAATGCAGACTGAGAGTTTGTGACCACCAGTTGAAAGATGGTTTTCACTAACAAATGCAGCAAGAAATTCAAAGAACAATGCTCATTTCATCCTTCAGATTTCTTCACAACAATAGATAGCTCTACATCACTGGAAGCCACATCACCAAGTGAGAATTGTCTTTTTAGGGCGTTTCGGGCGGCCAAACATGAATATCTTACTGTCATATGTTCAAGCACTTTGACACTCCCGATGAGAAATTTAGAGAAATAGAAGTTAAATATATCTCCTTTAAGATCTTCAATCACAACTCTCTTCAATGTAGAGTTGAGAAAGTGGAAGTGCTTTCGTTGCTTCTCCCAATAACGTGAGTTGAATGATACCTTCTTCATAGAAGCACTTCTGGTGATGGTTGCGCTGTTTTGACTCTGCACAAAAACCACAAATTCGGATGTGTGCATTTTACTATCTACTAATATTACATGGTGGGCCATTTCCTTGGTGCGATCTGGTCCGTCCACCTGGTGGCCCCAACTTGGATTTTAATTGGCCCAAAGTTGCTCTGATCAAATAAGAGTGGTTGTGTATAGTATCAAAATACACATGTAACATGTTTAATACACTATCTTCAAATGAGATAATTAAAGAAAAAACAACAACAACATTAATAGGTGATTATAGATTACTCACCCAAAATTCTAGTTCCTCTAAGCTTGGGAAATTCTAGAGCAATTTTGAAAGGAGACAAACACTCATTCTCTTGCTCAAATCCACTTGTATTATCAGCTTCTTCGAATCCACGAAAGAAGGAAAGTTCATGTGTCCTATAGCCCAACACAAGTCCTAAAAAAGGGAAAAAAAAAAAAAAAAAAACGGATTAACATCATTACACTATTTTAATATATGGATAATGTTGTGTTTGGTTGCACCAAAAATCATGAAATTTCAAGATATTTGGTACAACCAAACAAAACCCAACTCAAAATCAACGAGGAAATGGAATTACTTACCATCACAGTAAATCCAGATACTTGATAACCATAACATGCGAGACGCTCCTTAAACGGGTGATTATCTTCCCACCTTTTACTTTGAGAATTTCATATTTATCGATAGTCAGCATCAATTGATGTTGTATGTGACACTCGAATGTCTCGAGCTCTGGTACATGAATTTCAAACTCGTATCGTAAAACAGAATCGCCCAACTTGAGGCTATTGAGAAGTGGTGCATCAATATGGACGCGCTTCAATCCAACGGCATAGATGTAAGACATCGTCAAGCATTTTAGGTGGGGAGCATTGATGTGAGGAAGAGGTTCCTCCTCAAAGGTGCAATCATCTAATGTTAAGCTATCCAAACTACTGCATTGAGAGAGTAGACATTTGATCGTTCTAATGTAGATGGTAGTGTTGCTGAGTTCGACTGTTTTCAAATTCTTACAACCCAAAGACGCAGTTGGAGATAGACGCACGCTACAGTTGATCAGTACCAATTTCTCTATAGTAGTGCAATTGAATAGAGAAGCAGGAAGCTAATATGGAAACTCGTCACTGCTCTCTATTACCAATTCACCAATCGATCTTTGTATCAGAATACCAATCCAACGGTCCTCTATTACCAATTCACCTATCGATCTTTGTATCAAAATACCAATCCAACGGTCCACATCCAAGTTAGAGATGGAATACCAGGTAGGGATGCGGCAGCTTTGGATGGGCCCAGTATGGGATAATAGAATCTTCTCAACTGTTTGGACCCACTCGTCATCCTCACCATTCGGTGGGACCCAACAATCTCTATCTTCTTCTTTGATGCTCCTTTGAGTCGTGTTGAAGATATTCAAGTCGATGTGTGGGATTATAGTCCATGCATATCTCCATAATCGTGAAGAACGGACGTTCGAACAGCCTCGTCGAGCGGTAGGAGAGAGAGAGAGAATAGAACTCCATAGTGGCTCACCCAAACGGTCATACAGATCTTCTTCGACTCTTCTAATTTTCTTCCTATGGTTTTCGTCCATGGCTTCCACTAAGTGGTGGGCTGAAGAGAGAGAGAGAGAGAGAGAGAGAGAGAGAGAGAGAGACCACAATAAAAGGGGGCTTTAACCTCAGTTCAAAACTGTGGCTAAAAAGGTTAAAAACTGAGGCTAAAGCCTTTAGCCTCAATTGTCCAAACCGAGGTTGAAACCCCCGTGGTTAAAGGCTTTAGCCTCAGTTTTAGCAACCGAGGCTAAAATGACTTTTATAGCCTCGGTTCTTCAAGTGAAGCTAAAAGAACCTTTTTAGCTTCAATTTTCTCGAAATGAGGCTAAATCAAAATTTTAGCCTCCATTGTTTCCAACTGAGACTAAATCCAAATTTTAGCCTCAGTTGCCTCCAATTGAAGCTAAATCTATTTTTAACCTCAGTTCTCAACAACCGAGGCTAAAGCCTTTAGCCACGGGAGTTGTAGTCTCAGTTTAGGTAACTGAGGCAAAACTGAGACTAAAGATGGATTTAGCCTTTGTTGGCATCAACTGAGGCTAAATTCACTTTTTAACCTCAGTTCTCAACAACTAAGGCTAAATCATTTATTTTAACCCATTCATAAACCAGTGCATAGTCAGTCAAATCCACAACATTAGCTACAATATTTTAATGGGTTTTTCCTCTCAAATAAAACCCAAGAAAACCCAAAAAGAGTCTTCAATTCTCAGTCAAATATACTTGGAATCCCAATCCATAAAACATGGAAAAACAGAAAGAAAAGAAAAACAAAGATGGGTTTTCTCCCTCAGTCCAAGAGACTCGAAATCTCAACACAAAGGTGGGCTTTCTCCCTCACTGAACCACTTCTCTATCCATATCCTTTCAAAAGTTTGCCCAGAAGTTATGACCACAGGGTCGAACATCAGTTTTGATGATATGGGGCACTTGAATTCCTCAGGGGGCATGTCTGTTCTAGATACGTTGCTTTGAGCTTCACAGCAATCAAAATCCCTATGCTGTCTCAACTCCACAGACTCATCTGTTTTTTCACACTGACCACTATTACATGCATAATTCATGATTGAAAGCGGATCTTTCCACTGAGCATCAGCACTTTCTGCTTGTTCACATCCCACTAAATTTCCATACTTAGAAGGTATAGGAGGTACTTGAGGATATTCTCCTTTCTCTGGTCAGTATCACAGACCTTTTCAAGTAGTTTTTTAATAGATCTTTTCTCTATCAAAAGAGCCTTGGAGACATAATATGCAACCGAATAGCTGCTATTTGGAATGCTTCAAATTCTGGCATTTGCATTGAACCTGTAGCAGATCTATCATGCCTGAGCAATGCTAGCACCACTCCGCCTGCCTCCTCTTTAGAAGAACCTATTACAAACTTTGCATCTTAAAGATCATTGATAATGGCAGAAATCTGAGATTGAAATTATTTTTTTTAGCATCCATTTCTACCAGAAGAAAACTGTAAGAAAACTAGTAGACAACAGTATTCAGATGGTATAACAAACAGATGCCTTGCCCTTAAAATCCAAATGGCTCAATCCAGGAAAATGATAATTTGCAACACAGAAATGACAGTCATCTCAGAAACATATTCAAACTAATTTACAGCATGATCTTGCACATAGACAATATATAAAGAGAGGATCAAGTGTTCAACATTAAAGAGAGGATCGAATGTTCAACACTAAGTTATCAAGCATTCAATATCTGCACACGTGGTATGTGTACTGAACCTGTACCTTTCATCTTTCGGGCTCTATAGTTGATGGGTAGTATCCAAGATTCACACCAATTCATTGAACATAGCCACTGAATGGAGGACTGTTGAGGACTTCAAATGGGTGATGAGGAAAAAGTCCAACCAACAGCAGCCATTTAATGAGCAAAAATCCTCCAAAAGATCCCTACCATCATCTAATTGGTATCATTTTTGGTGCATGACCTGTCCACAAGGAGGTATAGCAGACAAACAGTCTAGATTTCATACAAGTGCCATGCGTATGGAGAATGAATGATTGATGACAACTTAGACATTAGCATTTAGTACTGGGTGCATGATATGCATACATACATTTTTTTTTAAAAATGAAAGGCAAGGATTTTATTACTGAAAAAGAGAGAGAGAGAAAGAGAGAGAGAGAGAGAGAGAGAGAGAGAGAGAGAGAGAGAGAGAGAACAAGAAACAAAACAAGAGAGAGAGAGAGAACATACTACCAAAAGAAAAGAAAATACAACAAAAGAGAGAACGAAAAGGAACTAAAAGAAACAGCAGCTGTACAAAAACCGTCCCCCGGATAGTAAGACCCCCAACACGACCAGCTCAAGGAGCCCAATTCCTAAACATGATGAGAACCTGAGAGAAAACACTAGCCACAGTTCCAAACACTTAAACCATCAGGATGTCGACTTAAGAGAAATCAGCATACCATTGCAGAAACAAAGAAGAAGACCTCCAAAACAAATCATTACTATGGAAAAGAAAGGAGAAATCAGAGTCCAAGCCTTATCAACTCGCAGTCACCATATAGCCATGTGTTATAGAATTTAAAATGATCTATTTTACCTATTCACCAGCATGTCACCGTTACCTGGAGCTGGATAAATTGGAGCCTTATGTTCCAGGATACAACTGCTGGCCTGCCATGCTCAAACCACAGCTAAAAGAACACATGGATGCATGGCCACTATCACTTAAGTAAGACTAGTGCAGAAGTAATGGAGTTCCAGGGGGCCCATAGCGATTCCATTTCCACTTAAAATTCTCTCAAAGAACGAAAAAGTACAGATATTATAACATAGTGCAATGAGGAAAAAACCATGAACCCAGTATTATGACCATTGCTTCTTATAACATAGTGAACTGCAAGGATCACCGGATCATTGTGCAATGTATCCCATTCTTGAGCTATGCACAGGAACTACATTCATGTCCTGTACCAGGTTAGTAATCTCCCTGTTTAAAAATCCAAGAAACAGCAAGGCTTACCTCAACTGCAAAATTAAAGAAAATCCAATACAACTTCTTCTCTTTGAGATCCAGTTTATGCATCTAATTTCACAATAAAAAGCATTCTACACTTCATAAAAACTCAACACCCATGAAGAAATTGCTTTAAGAAAATAATAACAATAATAATCAAAATACAAACACCATTTCAAAGTAGAAAATAAATAAATGGAAAATGTCATTTAAAAAGCCATGAATACATCAGAATTAAGCTCACCTGCATAAAAGTGGAATTGGATCTACTAATATATCTTTCTTTCAAAATCACATCGTTAATGGATTTGCAATCCATGCCACTCCTTCTCAGGTGAGTTGATATCTCTAAAAACCTTCAGCCCACATAAAAATGAAAGATGGATCCTCTGTTTGCTTGTTAGAATCTGTCTTGCTGGTCCCTAAATTATAACGTTTCCACTGATTCAGTATGAATTCTGTTTTGCCAATCAAATCCTGCTTTGCTAGACTTGCACAGAATTAGCTTCAGGTTTTATTTTCTGACAATTAGCACAGACTTGACATGGCCAGCCACTTGGTGGCCCAGAAAGTCAACGGTCCTGATCACTATGCAAATGTGTTATGGGTACAGTGAAGAGATTTTGATGTGCGCCTAATTATGTTACTCCATGAATCTTTTGTCACAGTAGCAATCCTCTTATTACAGATTGATGAATGGAAAATCTAGGTGATGGGCAATTCAAAATGAAGTATAAATTGATACCAAAATATGTTTACTTCCAACTTCTACGTTTTTCTTTTTGGTTGTTGTTGAAGGGTTACTTCTAAGTAGTAAATGCTAAAAAAGAACAAATTGAAAAAAGAGAAGAAAATCGTCTAATTTGCATAAATAGAAAAGATTGATATTACCTTCCCATGATAATTCCTAAGATTAACATCAACGCCAGCCTCAACCAATCGAGAAACAATCTAAAGGAAAAGGCCAACACAATCAGTTTAGAAAATTTACAAAGGCCCATGAATTTAATAACCAGTCGGGATCAAATGGGAAACAAAAACTAAATGAATCACCTCGTGGTGGCCCTATGCTGCAGAATAATGGAGAGGAGAATTACGAAGCCGAAAGTCGAGTACCTCGCAAGGCGAGGATTATATTCCAAGAGAGCCTAGGCTTCTTGAAGATCCCCGTCTCTCACAGCGGACACCAGGAACTCCCCTGACACGGAGCATCCAAAGGAATCATCCATCATAGTTAAAAACTCCATGATCTTTAAAACAAAGTAAAACTCCTGAGTTGACTTGGGTGAGTTAGGCTTGTCAGCAAGTTTCCAAGAGTCTTGGCTCGAAATCTTCTCTAGCCGAGTTGACTTGGGTGAGTTTTGAGTCAAGCCACCGAGTTTTAGAATTATGGTATGCACAGTGAGGCTTACATAATGAATGGTCTAGATGTTCAACATACATAAGAAGAGGTGCTACACTATGGTTGGTAACATTTATAAAAAGACTGAATTTTCATTTGCCATAATTTTAAAGCTAAGTGGCTCAATTTGAAACTCACACAACTTGATGTGACCAGGTCTACTCAGTCAAGTTCGAATTACTCACCCAATCAACCATTTTTTGTTACAAGTGCAAACTTAAGTTACTCACCCAGTCAACTATTTTTGTTACAGCTAAACAGAGGGAAGAACGCTCAGAATAGTTTTGAAAATGGGTGACCCATCTCCAGTTTTTCCTGTTTTGTGGCTTATATGAGTTTCAAATCTTCCTGGTTTTTTAGGGATGATGTTCTAAAATAAGCACGTAGCGGACATCAAAATCTAAAGCATTGCAATAAGCAAGAAACAAGGCCACATGAAGATGGCTCTTATCTAAAGCATTGCAAAAAGCAAGAAACAAGAATCAAAATCACTTCTTCATGATATCCTTTCAAGTCATTGTAAGAACTCTATACGGTAGGCCTTATTGATCAACGGTCTGGATTGTCCTATCAGTTGGACTATGTGATTGGGTAAACCAGTGGGCCCCACCTTAGTGTGATCAACTACGCAGTCTACCTGTGCAGGTATGCGTATTAGGGCTGGAATGCTATAGCTGTGTTACGCAAACAACTATTTGAGTAGTACTAGGATTGTGATAGTGTGGAGCCAGGTGAAGAGAGTTGTGATGGGTTTCAAACTCTCTTCACCTCAACTTCTATATAATAGAGCTAGGTCCCCGATCCTACACCACGGCAAAAATTTGAGTCCCATCTACTGTTTTGCAGAAAGGGTGTGAAGGAGAGGAAGATCCTAGCTTTATCTTATCTGGTGTTCTGATTATCTATCTATGGCGCCACAGTTAGGTAAGCCATCCGAACCCTAGATCTCCATATTCTATGCACAGCTAGATCCGTGGGCCTATTCTGCATATCTGATAAGTCCCACAGTCATTAGATACACCCTCATGAGTAAATGACCGATATTTACTATCGCCCATCTGAGCTGTTCATTAGACCTGCTTAATGAGTCACTTGAACGCACACACGTGTCCCATGTTGACATGTGTGGGGCATTTGCAAGTAGCATAATTCACTACTTTATGCTAAGAAAGTGCAGAAACTTTAGAATGCAAAGGAAGCTATTTCAAAAGGTCATCTTACAGCCATAGACAGTGAAGTGTATGCAAGTCCATATTTATCGCAGAGATCTTGAGCTCCAAATGGATTTCCTTTCTCCTTACAAATAGCCGGGACTATAATAATGAGCATATTCCCCAGATTTCATGTTTGTGAAACCAAAGCAACAATAACTATAGATGTCACCTAACTCGCTTCAACTATTCCACAATAAATGAACCCACCTTAACAGAAGGTTCATGAGATTCTTGAAGCAGAGCAATGGGCCAGAAACTACACCACTCATTAAATAAGAATAAACACATCCATACATGGGACCACAGACGATGGAACCAAGTATTGAGTTAATGAATGATACATATCTCAGGGGTTAAATTAACCCCAAAAATCTTACTTTTGGAGAACTTGGGCTGTCATCTGAGGAAATGTCACACTGGAGCATGTGAGAGGCTACAACGTGCAACCTAGCAAAAACAGTTGATACTTTCAATTTTATTTTTTTTACGACAACAGTACAGAGAACACCTTTGTTGAAGCTTTGTTTGTTAGGTGGTACCTTGCATGGCCCTGCAATATCTTGGCAGCCCAACATATTGTTAGGGGATCCCACATTGTCCCAACATTATTCACTCTGGACACTGGGAAATCCCTATATTCTAGAAGCAAAGTTTCTGCTTTACTTGATCTATCAAAGCGTTAATGGCCAAATGTGAATCTCTGTGGGTGAATTGGTGAGAGTATCAATAATTCCAAAAGGTACTTCTATTTCTTCACAACCAGCATTGAAGTAACACTTCCCAAGGAAATCTACAGGCTAAAGCTCAATTCCAATCTATACAGAGCCCAAAATCAGCTCATAACAAACTAAACAAAGGCTCAAATCCATCTCATTTGAAAGAGTTTCCACGAATACTACCAGGAAAAAATAACCTTTTCGCTCAAGTCCTTCCATCTAGATTCAAACCTAAGCAGGGAAAAAAAAAAATATATCTTTTTCTTTTCAAAACTGCCATGAAAGAACCATTTCCGAATTAGAAAGTGAAAGCTTCACAATTAATTACATGAAAAAAAGGGATCTCAAACAAGCACAAAAAAAGATATCAAAAAGCCTCGAGTAAACTCAAATCAAGCTACAAAAGCATCAAAATAGGTCCCATTTGAAAGGATTTCAGACATTTGTCTCCATAAAAAGATTGTTTTCAGCTCAAATATAAAAGTACGAGAAAATCTAGCCAAAACCCTAATGTTACGGAAACTAAAGGAACTCTACAGCTGACAACTCCGTTCCAAACAAGAAAAACAAAACTCAAATCCGCTCAAATCAAGCCACAAAAACCTCAAATCCAACCCATCTGAAGGAACTCCCACCATCTACTCGGTAAAAACCGGTACTCGCCCCAAATCCATCGATCCGGACTCGAATCAAGCTAGAAAACCCCCGATTCTACAAAATCTACACCCCGTGGCCCGATCCCAAGCCCGAGAAACCCTCAAATCCGCCTCTTTTTTATGCATTACGTTTCCTACTAAGATCGTGCTCGAGAAAGCGGGAAAAAAAATCGCAAACTCTAGCTAAAAAGAAGAAAAGCCCGAAATCTAAGCTACATTTCATACTTTTTTTCACAGAAGAAGAAGAAGAAGAAGAAGAAGAAGAGAGAGAGAGAGTGGGAGAAATTACCAGAAGCTCTCTCTCTCTCCTTCGGCGCTGAAATTTCTGGAGCTGCCCTTGTATCTTCCCCAGTAGCAGTGTGGGAACGCAAGAGATGGGATGAGAGAGAGGTGGGCATCGGATCGAGTCCTAACCCGTTTCGGTCCGAAATCTAGCTGAACTGACCCGAGTCGAATCCGATCCGAGACTGAGTCCGGAACATAGGACTCGATCCGACCCGGTGCACGGTTGGCCTGACCCGAACCGAGTCCAACTCAGTAAGGGAAACCAAGTCGGATCGAACTGGGTGCGATTCAGATAGTAAAATGGTGAAAATCATTATCTCATTGCTATTTTCGGTGTGGTCTATTTGAACTTTAAATATGATTTTTTTTTTCTAAATGATCTAAAATGATCATGAAAAATAAATAAATGATATGGATATAATAAATACATCATTGTGGGGCCCATATAAGATGATATCATTTGAGTCGTTCGTACAACTCGGAGCTCGAGGTGCTGCAGCTGCTGTGCATGCAGCTGTTGTAACTTGCTGCCCACGAAAATGACTTTGATGTTATCATTTGAGTCGATATGTATGGGATATGTGTTATATCCAAACCGTCCATCCATTTGGTGAGCTCGTGTTAAGGCTTGAGACAAAAAATAACATAAATCTGACTATCAAGTGGACCACACTGGAAAAAGCAGTGGGGCTATACTGAAAATCATTCTCTGTTGCTGTTTGTGGTGTGGTCCAGATGATCTTTAGATATGATCCTTTTTTTTTTGGATAATGCTCTAAAATGATCTCTAAATATATATCAATGGTGTAGATATAATAAATACATCACTGTGGGGCCATACAACTTTGATCTCCAAACCAATAGTGAACTCATAGGAAATGGATAATAAATACAGCTATAAAAATGCCTACTACGATGCTTGCTTGTTCTGGCACTAAAACCAATGATGTTGTGAAATACATGTGGGGCCCACGGTGGTATGTGTGTCTTATCCATACCGTCTATCCATTATCCCACTGAAATTAAGGCATCGCCTAAAAGGATGAGGAAGATCCAAAGCTCAAGTGGGCTACACCACAGGATTTAGGAAATCAAACACTTACCTTTAAAAACTTTTTAGGGCCACTGTTTCCTTTGGTGTGGGTCACTTGAGTGTTAGATCGGCCTCATTTTTTGGCTCATGCCTTATAATGTTTTGCTAGAATGGATGGACGGCACAGATACATCATATATATTACAGTGGGACCCACAAATTTAAACCAATCCATTTAGACCGGTTTCCAAGCAAAAATACAAAATACGTCCTAATTTTCAAACGGTAAGCTTAAAATCGCTTTTTGAACCCATTGTTTTGTTCAAAACCGCTGCAGCATGGGTTGCAGTTATGAGAAAATTTACTCTGGTGGAGTTTGATGGATCATACACAGGCACTTAGAAATTGCAGACGGTCCGAATCGGATCCAATCGGATCGGATTCTGGATCGGGTCGGTTCGGAACAGGGCCTATCCGTATTCGACCCGAAAATAATTCGGATCTGGATTATCCTATTCGATCCTGACCATCGGTTCTGTTCGAATCGAGTCTAATCGTGTCTGATCGGGTCGGATCCACCAGTTTGGGTATAAAATGCACAGCTCTACCCAGGCACACAGATTTACGTGCCCGGGGCTGTGTGGGTCCATGAGATGTCCTTGATAAATCTAATTCATTCATATGTTTTTAAAGACCATAATAAGATAGATATGATTATAAAAATTAGGTAGATCCAAAACTCAGGTGGGCCATACCAACAAAACAGTGAGAACAGCAACATCCACCGTTGAAACTTTCCTGAGCTAACTATGATGTTTATATGCCATCCAAACCGTTCATAGATTTATTACCAATCAGAATCATCTTGATATAAAACTTTTGTCACTATCAAGCGTTCAGTCCCCACAATTTCGTGTGATATGGCACACATGAGTTTTGGATCTTTCTAATTTTTTAAAAGTCTTTCAAAGCAGTTGAACGGAGTAGATTTGTCACACCCATCTCAATTGGCCCACATACCCATCATTAAAAACATCCTAGAGTACACCGTAATGTTTATTTTCAAACATACCTGGATGACAGAAAATGTACAGATATCAACTTCATCTGAAAATATTGCAGTCCACGGGAAGTTTTTAATGTTCAATCACTACTCTTTCTTACGGTCTAGTCTACCTTAGATATGGATCTGCTTCATTTTTAAGTCCACTTCCTAGAATAAGCTGTAAAACGAATGAACGGTGTGGATATACAATATACAAATCAAGGTAGACCCGCGGTCCCAACTAGACTGAACCTGTTCCACGTCGAACGAGGAAAGTTCGGGTGGAGGACGACAGAGCAGAGTCGTTGTATGACTTTAGGGCTCGTTTGGCCACCTGCATTAGGTGGGATTAAGCTGGATGGAATTGAAAAAGTAGCGTTAAATGCATGTGTAAGGTATTGTCTCTGAATTGGGTGTATCATGCTTAGAGATGGCATGTTTGGAAGATACGAGACTAACTTCTATCCAGCAGTATTGGAGCCAAATCCTGTTTGGGAAAGATGAGATTGCAAAAATCAGGCCGGTCAATTATTAAACAGGCCACAGTACTAGCATGTTGTATCACCCTGTCAACAGTTTTGACTGAAAAATTCCTTACATTTTCTACAGTGGGCCCCACCATGATGTATGTGTTTCATCCATGCCGTACATCTATTTTTATAAATCATTTTATGGTATTACACAAAAAACGACGTATATCCCAATCTCAAGTGGACCATATTACAGGAAACAGTGTTGAATGAACGTAGACCATTAAAAACTTTTTGGGGGCCATATGAGTATTGGATCAAGCAGATCTTTGTTTTTTACCTTCATCTGGTCTTTATGACCTAATCAACAGATTGGATGTCAGATAAACTATACAGTGGGCCTTACGACGATTTACATGATGGATATCCAATCACTATTGTTTTCCTATGGTGTGGTCCACCTAAGATTTATATCCCTCTTATTTTTATTTTAAAGCCCTAAAATAATCTTTAAAAATGGATGAACGGAATGGATGAAACACATACATCATGGTCGGGCCCATAGAGCACCGACCACCAGCCACAGGGCTGGTGTCAGGGGGAGTAGCCAATCTGTTTCCCAAACAGAATCGTTCCGAATCTCCTGGATATAGATGTGGATTTCCCACGAACCACTTTCGCAGGAACTTCATGCGATGTGAAGTTCAGTGAGACCCACTGTGATGAATATATGAAATCCACCACGCCCAACAGATTTACAATATCAATTTAGGTGATGGGCCCGAAAATGATCTAAATCCAAAACTCATGTGAGTCATGCATAAGATAAACGTGTGTAGGTAAATTCCTACCATTGAAACCTTCCTGGGTCCACCGTGTTTTTTTTATACCATCTATACCATTCACAAAGTAAATTATATACACATATTGGTGAAAAGTTACGAGTTATCATGTTTCAAATCTTGTGTGGCCCCATGTATGTCTCAATGGTGGACATTCAATCATCAATTGTGTGACCCATATGAAATAAGGATTTTCGTAATTTCTGGTTCAATGTCATAACATACCATGAAAAAACTGATGAACATGGTGGATTTCCCATAAATATCACTTTGGGCCCCAACTAGCTATCCTTCGCACGTAGATCATGCGAAACACGTTGGTCCAGAACCCACATGAAATCGGATTGCTAGTTGCTACCCACTTTATATCGTACTGACTTACACAGTACCCACCGTTCGTATTGAGTACACTCAGTTGGGCCCACCGTCAGTGTATTGTCTTATCCACCCCGTCCATCCTTTTTTTTTTTTTTACATCATTTTAATGGTTGAGACAAAAAAAAAAAGAGGTATATATAAATCTTAAGTGGACCATACCATAGGGAATAAAGATTTCCACCGTTGAAATCTTTCTATGGCCTACATGTATGTTTTTTTCATCAAACCTGTTGATAATATCACAAACTGGTTGATTAACTGAAAACACAAATATCAAATTGCTACAAAACTTATGTGGTCCCCAAGAAATTATCAATGGTAGATGTTCAATTCACACTGTTTCCGGTAGTGTGGTCGATTTGAGCTTTTTTAATTTTTCAGTTTTACGCTAACGATAAAAACTTATCTTCTAAAATGTATGGACGGAGTAGATGTAATCACAATATCCACAAGGGGCCTACAGTCAAGCGTCATACCCAAATAGCTTCATTCATGTGGACATCACTCAAACAGACAGCAGTGGAAGCGGTTTACCTGGTGGCGAAGTCGAAGCGGGTTACGACAACCTCACCCACGGGATTGCCAAATCCTACCTTCTGACAGACGGTATTGGCGGGAGACCCGGAGTTCATTATCTTAGGTTGAAATATCGTCTCCAAATATGACTGGATGGTAGATACGGTAGGCCGATGAATGCAATCCTAGCTACTCCCACTTAATGCAGGTGGCCAAACGAGCCCTTACAGTCTAACATTGACTCTTAGGAGGAGAAGTTTCCTTACTCTTGGAACGTGTATTTTCCTACTCATGGAAGCGGATTGGCTGGTGTACCACATGACAACTTTTAATTTTTTTTTTTTTTTTTTAATTTTTACACACGCACACACACTCATGCTGGTGGAATTTCACCACACAGCAGCTATATAGCTGCTGTAGGTACGTGTCGTGTGAAGACGAGCACTGACGCTCCTCGAGCTCCGACTTATACGAATGGTTCGAAGGAGATCAAAGTTACATGGCCCCACAATGATGTATTTATTATATCTACACCGTTAATCTATTTTAAAAGATCATTTTAGAGCATTATCCAAAAAATGAATCATATCCAAAGCTCATCTGGACCACCCCAAAAATAGCAACGGAGATAATGATTTTCACCGTTAAAAAATTCATAGGGCCCACAATAACGTTTATTTTCCATCCAATCCATTAATAAGGTCACAAAGATCTGAATGAAGAGGAAAAAACAAATTTCATATTGATCCAAAACTTCTGTGTGACCCCAAAAAGGGTCTCAATGGTAGACGTCCAATCTCCCACTGCTTTTTGCAGTGTGGTCCACTTGATAGTTAGATGTCTTACTTTTTGTCTCAAGCGTTAAGACGAGCTCACCAAATGTATGGACAATATGGATATAACACATACCTCATGATCAAACCCACAGAACTTGCTGATGTCAATACAACAGCCATATAGCAGGTGTGAGTACACTAGCCAATCCGCTTCCGTTACTCATGGTGCTATGTGGGCTATCATGATTAGGGTTGTACACGAGTCAAGCTAGCTCGAAAAGCTTGCTCAGTACAACTTGATTTATGTCGGCTTGACTCAACTCGAAAGATGACTCGAGACAAGCCAAGCTTCATATAACCCAGCTTGCTTTAAAAACGAGTTGAGTTTGATCATAGTGGATCTTAACTTGACTCAAACTCGGCTCGGCTCGAAGCTCGAGTTCAAACTCGGATCGAATATATATATAACTTAAACCATATCTCACCCGTTTATCCATTTCTTACCCTTTCATTTCCTTACCCAACTCGCCGTGCCCGAGCTCTATAGTCTTTCTCTCCAAACCATATCCTACCCGTTCATCCCTTTCTTACCCTTTTATTTCCTTACCCAACTCGCCGTACCCGAGCTCTATAGTCTTTCTCTCCCAACAGTAACAACAAGGTACCTCTATGGCTTTATATATATTTATATATATATATATAGAGAGAGAGAGAGAGAGAGAGAGAGAGAGAGAGAGAGAGAGAGAGGCATGCTCACCTACGCACCTACACACGTGTGCACCTTTGCACACGTGCATGGGTGTTGAATCCGAATGGTTCATAAGATGTAGAATCCCATGAAACCCTAGGGGGCGAATTTTCACCATGATCTAAGATTCTGGTGGGCCATAGCAAAGAGAAATGCAAATCAAGGGAAGAAACTGTTTGCATTTTTCATGGCCCACCGAAGTCTTGGTTCAAAGTAAAAATACATACCAGGGGGTTTCATGAGGTTCTGCTTTATGTGGATCATTCAGATTTTAGAGACTCATCATGTGTGATGAGTTCTCAAAAAAGTTCGTATGTAGTCTGTGCGAAGTGGTTCGCAGGTCAGCATTCCGCTATATATATATATATTGTTAATTAAATATTTGATATGGGAGTTTGGTCGGTGCGGGTCGGGTGAGTTGGGTCAGTTGGATTGGGTGGCTGGGTTGAATTGGGGTTAGGAGCAAGTTCGACTCAATTTGAGGTAAGTTCACCTTGACTTGATCTATTGGCTCACCTCGAGCTTGACTCGAAAGGTTTGACAAACAAGCTAAGCTTCAATGATAAACTCGAGGCTGAGCTCGAGCTTGAACTCGAGAAGAGCACGGACGAGTCAAACTAATCTTGGCCCACCCCGACTCAACTATGCTCGACTCAATTCGAGGTAAGCTCGCCTCGACTCGATCCATTGGCCCGCCTAAGCTCGACTCGAAAGGTTTGACAAACAAGCCAAACTCCAATGATCATAAACTCGACGCTTAGCTCGAGTTCAAACTCGAGAAGAGCACAGATGAGTCGAGCTAATCTTGGCCACCCCAACTCAACTAGACTCGATGTACACCCCTAATCATGATGTATGTGTCCTTTATATCCACACTATTTATAAATGTTTTCGGAATATTTTATCATATGAGTCCAAAAATGAAATAGATCTAAATCTCATATGGACCACACAACTGGAAATGGGTGATTGAAAACTCACCGTTAAAAACTTCCCTGGGGCCACAAAAGTTTTGGATTAAGCTGAGTGGCACGATCAACAAATTGGATGACAAATAAACATTACAATGATCCCTGGGACCCACATGTGGTCAATCCGAACCATCCACATGGGGGGGCCGTTGTGGATGTACTATGTTCTGAACACTTCGTACGGATCAAACAACCGTAACCGCATTGTCATCGAACTGGGACAGTGACTGTTACTGTTGAGTCTTTTAACCGTCAATTTAACAGACATGAATTGGATGGTTGAGATCACTACGCCACTGTGGCTTTGGGGATGATCCATCAGGTATGGCTCCTATATTTTTGTGTGGTCTGGATGGACGTGCATATACGCCACGTGTCCGGTGGATGGGACACCACAACTTAAAATGTCCTTGTCGATTATCATCGTTTGGTTTTCTCCTGCTAAGGATGCCTAACAACTCGAGCAAGGAAACTTTCTTTTTGCACTCGCCTCTTACATGTGTAATTATTTCACACGTATAGCATATCCATGTCGTTCGTCTGGTGGATTTCACAATGTAAACGCTTTTTCCAAAATTTATGCTAATTAGATAGCTCCAAATGTAAAAAATAAATGGACGACTGTAAGAAAACTAATGAATTCCATATTCATGTGATACATTTTACTTACCTGATGAATAAAACGACATGATTACTTACTAAAGAAATATTGTTAGTGACTCACCTGGTGAATGTCTCGGATTTCGTACATATATGCTATTTTGGCAAGTATGAACGCGAAGCTCCCTCCATCTCAAGCGAGCGAATACTCTGTAGCGGTTCTAAGTCATTGACCGACGCAGGGACCGGAAAACCGAAAAAATTAGTTACTCGGGAAAGCGCGAAGGTCTATGCGCATGCGCTCAGAAACCTTATACGTGCCAAGTTTTCAACCTAGTCAAACCATCTTGGTCGTAGCTTCCACTTCAGATGTCATAAAACAACACTTACACTGAACAATAAATCCGTGGGACCCACTGTTGATATGACATATTATGGATGGTCACGACGAAACCTATTCAACGATTCGTATTCGACAGACAAATGTACACTAATCAATGTTATTTAAAAGGCCCATCTGCATTGGTCCTATTATTTGAACATTCTAATGGGGCACGGATTAGGGCCTGTTTGGGCGGTGGGATTAGAAGGGATTAGGTGGGATGGGATTCATCTAGTTCTGTGCCAGTTGTACTCCAAGCTTGGGAAGAATGGAAAGGCTTGGAATTACATTAAATGGAATTGGGTTGCGTCTCGTGCCAACTTCACTCAATGTTAGCGAGTTGTGTAGGTCTGCCGTTATGTTTGAGCTATGTCCACGACATCCACCCATTTATTGAGATTATTTTAGAGCAAGTGCCAAAAAATTAGGTAAATTTGAAGCTCAAGTGGACCCACTATAAAAACAAGGAAGATTGAATACTAATTGTTGAAAACTTCTTTGAGGCCATATAAGTTTGGGATGTAACTCATTTTTAAGCCCATGACATAAAATGAGGTTGCAAAACAAATGAATAATTTAAATATAACACGTGCGTTATTCTTAATAATTTCAAATGATAGTGGATATATCCCTTCAATGTACCACCGTATTATCAACAAATTAATCTTATCCCATGGCAATCGGGTAACAATTATATTTTCTGAATCCCACCCCACCCCCCAGACAGGGCGCGGATGCGGTAGTACCCCCGCTTGTTCGAGCTCAGGGCAGGCGGAGGCTCATAGGGAAACTGTGGGGCCACCGTAGTGTATGAAATTTATCCACACCTTTCATCCAATTTTTTAAATATAATTTTAGATTATGAAGTCAAAAATAAAGAATGTCAAATTCTCAAATGGACTACCCAACGGGATTTAAATTCCTACCGTTGAAAATTTCTTACGGACCAAAAAAGTTTTACTGTATATGACCATATCAACAGGTGGGGTAGAAAATGATACACACGGTGGACCTAGGCAGGTTTCAATGCGAGTCTTTTCGTGCCGAGTGTCGATTTCTGACTGCATACGTATACAGAATCTGACACTGCCGAAGTACCAAACACCTCCGTTAAGACGGGCAGATTAGGTGTTACCCGTAACGTCGGGCCCAGTTTGATATTTGTTTTTGCATATCCACGCCGTCCATCCGTATTTACATTCCATTTTAGTATGAAATCAAAAATATTAAGATCATCAAGATCTCTAGTGGACCACACCTCAGGAAACAGGGGCGATTAAACACCCACCATTAAAAAATCCAAGGGCCCACCGTAAGAAGATCTGTATTGTCTATTTTCCATCCAACCCGTTTATAAGGTCAAACAGATCTGGATGAAGAGAAAATACAAAGATACGCTTGATTCAAAACTTTTGTGGCCTAGAAAATGTTTTTAACGGTCATTCACCACCTTTTTCAGTGGTGTGATTCACTGTAAATTTTTGTCACCCTAATTTTTGGGGCGAAGTCCTAAAATGAGCTGAGACAACCGATGGGCGGCGTGGATTTACAAAACAAGTCATCAAGGTGTGCCCATACGGTAAGGGCAACACCTAATCAGCTCCCTCTTACAACCTTCGAAATGAGTTGGTTTTGCCTCTGTCGCCACTCAGGATCTAGCCTATGTATCCGTTCATGGGGGGCCACATGCTGATTTTTACTATGATCGAAACCGTCCAACATATAGAACCTACTTTATAAAGACATCATAATAAAATTAACCTGAATCAGATGACTTTGAATCACTGAAATTATCAATGGCTTGCATAAAACTCTAAAATTCAATAGGTAATGATCATTAGAAAAGTAGGATTATTGAAAAAAAAAACTACTCTATTTAGCAATAAAAAAATATCAGAAAGTGAACCCCGCGTCGTACGTGGATTGCCTACCATGCTGCATTGCTACTGAAGCTGCTATACGGGCACCACCGTTATATATGTGTTTTATCAAGCCGTCCATCTAGGTTCACAGATAATTTAGGGGCATGATCCAAAAAATGAGAGAACTCCCACCGTTAAAAACTTCTCGGGCCTACTGTAATGTTTATTTTCCGTTCAACCGATTGATTATATCACAAAGACATTTTCATTAAAAGAAAAAACAACTATAAGATTCATTCAAAACTTTTATGGCCCAATAAGTTTTTAATGATGGGCGTCCAATCACCATTGTTTCCTGTGTTGAGGTCCATATCAGATTTGTATCTGCCTCATTTTTTGGGATATTATCTTAAAATAATCTGAAAAAAAAAAAGGATGGACGGTAATGATAAAATACATACATCATAGCAGGGCACCAGTAAATTTCTGCCAGGTCACTTCAGTAGCCTTATGAAGTAGAGCCGCGCGAGTCTAACTTGTACCGGCAGTGCAATCTCCTCCCCCACTCCCTGCTCTTGCCCTTCCAGAAAAAAAGCGTCTCTTTTCCGCAAAAAGAGCACGCCATTACCATCGCTCTCTCTCTAGAAAAAAAACCCCTCCAAAAAGGACCTCTCTCTTTCTCTCTCCATTCCATGGCACTTGAATACCAAAAAGCAGAACACGAACCTGCAATCATCACTCCCATCAACCTCAAAATTTCCCAACAGGTATTTTCACAAACACATTCCATACGCCATCCTACCAAACCACAATCCTTTCCACTCTCCCAAACACTCCCATTTTCCTAATACGATCTGCTGCTTTTTGTAGGAAATCCAAGAACAACAACAACAAGAAGAAGAGGAAACTGCCTCATCGCCTCACGTTTCTTCTCGTGTATGCAATTGCATTCTAAAAACATAAAATCCTTCCAATTTTACAGATCTGTTACCGAACGGATTTCCTTTTATTTTTATTTTTTATTTTACCTTTTTGCAGGTGCTGTTTCTGTTAGGAGAAATTTCGACGGGCTCCGCCTTCCGATTCGCCCAATGGTTGGAGTCAGTGCGTAGACGCAGGGGCCAATATCAATCTTCGGGCTTTCCAAACCGTATGCAGAGTCTGGAAACTATGCCATTGAGGTTGCCGTCTGCCAGCCAACAGAGGTATTGGACGGATTCCTTCCCTTGTGAATTCATTAGATTTTATTCGGTTTCAATTATGTCCATCTGGACATTCCATGTATGCCCAATCCACGCTATTCATCGAGGTGAATGTGCCCTTTGTCAAGAACCAGGTTGATTTGCTCTTCAAGTGGGCAACACAATGCGGTTTTGGGCTGCCAGGAGAGTGGATCAGCCGGATTTCTTTGGTCAATGAAAGTTCAACCTGGGACCTGATGATGAACGGCCTTGATCTCTCATATGTGTTCTAAGTTCTCATCTGGAGCCCCTTGTGTTTGGCATTTTCTGATAGGCCCCTGCTCATGTAGCATTCCTTGTGCTTGAATTGGTTGCTTGGTTAGTATAATAAGCTTCTGAGGATTTTGAAGTTCTAGAGTGCGATTGGATGGGACCGTACTCCCGCATGGGACCCGTACTCTTGCAGACTGGATGACCATCTATTCTGCTCTTCTTTTTGGGTTGGTACAAAGTTCATAAACTTGCATTAGGCTTGATATCATTTTATGCTATTCCAAATCATAATTGGCAACATTACATTTTCCCCATATTTATCTGGTTGGAAGAGCAGTCAACCTTATTCCAATCCATAGAGTATCTAAACACCTTTTTAATGTTCAACGACTACGTGAAAAAGAAGATAGAATTTAACTTGTTCATCCATGTAGGGGCTATCATGTGGTTCTAAGTATGTATGCCCATCCTGGCCTCACAATAGCTTCGTGGTGGCCCATGGTCGTGATTGAAAAGATCTACCATGAGACTGTTATATATTTCATTAATCAAACTGCATTATTTATTTTATACTATAATTATCAAATCTGTATGATTTTAAAAACTTCGTTAGAACCGGGAATTAATTGGCTAATGAGTTGACTTGCAAATGGAGGATAAATAACCCAGTTAGGTACTTATGTCATGGCTATTTTGAGGAAGTAATTTTGCAGAGGTTTAGTAACAAGTTTTTTACTACTAACTTCAAATCAGTGTTTTAAATAGCGAATAGCATGTAGCATAGCATTTACCCCTTTGAGGCATGAGGAGTATGCTACATAGCGTGTGGCGTAAGCGACATGCTACTTCTAGGTTTTTAATTAAGGCTGCGTTTGGTTGCACTAAATATTACAAAATTTTATGATATTTTGCACCAAATAAGTCTGATTAATAGTGAAATTTAATGGATATGAGTGCCTCCCATACCTTGATATGGGCCTTGCTGATCTTAGCCCTTTTGTTATTGTGTCACATATGTTCTACCTTTAACAATGACAGAGGCATTAACCTGTTTTTTGTGAACTCAGCTTGTGGTCTTTCTTTCTGCCTCATATTGCTGGACTTTGTTTTGAATTATTTTTTTTTTCCTGCTATCTGCTTCGTATGAGAGATCTTTATGCAATTTTAAAGGCACATTATAGCGCTTTTATACAGTGCAGGAGATACACTTGCTGATTCAATAAATTCACAGCCTTACGAACCAGCTCCAGAGATCAGTTTGTGTGAAAGACTTGGTAAAGCTGCTATGTTGGACATTGAGTCAAGTGAATTTTCTTGGTGCATGCTTTCATCTCTACACCACACCGAACATACTAGCAGCACTGAACATTCTGAGGATGAAATGAATCGAGCTATTGAGGTATGCAATGATTTTTTTTTTTTTTCTCCTTTTTTGTTTTTTGTGAGATGAGGCTGTGCAATACTTGGCTTTCAGTTGTGACTCCTGACAAGTGGGGCCTATGGTTCAGTAATCCTGTCAATTGGTCAGTTGCGCCTTATGGTCATGGACTTTGCTCCAAAAATCTCTTTGATGGAACAATCCTAACCATTTGATTTGCGGCTGGAGAATTGGTCACTGGTGGCCAGGATCTTCTAATTTGGGAGAGTTTCGGGGCATGGTCCATCCACAGTGGCATGCAACAGACAAATGGTCTAGATTACTAAACCATGGGCTCTACTTGTTGAAACTGAAAAACCCAAGTATGCTGGGAAATGCCTCTTATCAGGGATCTTATGATGGCTCTTCAGAAAAGGTTTATGGATCTCCCTAAGATTTGTGTCATGTGCATGAGTAATGCCGAATCAGCGGATTGCTTGTTTCTTCATTGTTCTTTTGTTAGTATGGTGTGGTCTTGGCTGCTTTGGATCTTCAGAATGCTGTGGGTGATCCCCAATTCAGTGGCAAGTGCATTTCTGTCATGGCACGGGGTGAGTCTTGGGAAGCAAGAGAGGGCTTTGTGGAGATTAATGCCAATCTCTGGACCTTGTGGGGCGAAGGAACGGGGGGAGTTTTGATAATAGGAGCAGTTTAGAGGCCGAGGTTTTCAGTAGGGTGAAGATTTGTTTGGCTGATTTGGCCATATAGATACTTTAAGGGGTTGTTATTTTTTTCTTTGATTTGCTTCCAGCCTTTTGTGCCATCTTGGCACCTTTTTAATAAAAGTTTCTTTACCTTAAAAAAAGAAGGAATCTTATAATTCTCTGTGAAATAGAATTATTATATACATCTGAATGCCAACACACAAAAGAAGGTATGTTCATTAGTAATGCTCACAAAAAAGTATTCTGGTTTAGAGACAGGAAGGTCTCATCTATCATATCACATGTACTTCAGTATTTGCATGTGAAGTCCATAAATGAAACCGACATTGAATAGGGAAAAAAGATGTCCAATGCCTCTAATTGCTGTTTTGAGTGGAGTTGGCATGAGAAGCCATCTTTCATTTAATCATTTAGCTGCATTTACAGCAGCTATTCCATTCGTAACAGATTAAAAAAGGAATAATAGGTTAAGGAAAGGCCCAAAGAAAGTCCAAAAGGAAATCCAAATGCCTGATGCCTGATGGGAGTTGTGTATGAAGAGACTGTAGTTTGAGCATCTCCTGAAGAATTTTTCAACCAATAAAAAAGGAAGACATGTTTGCAAGTTTGCATGCTGCAAATGAATTGTACTTCATGCATATAATCTTCTGCCCCATTTAGGGCCTGTTTGATTTTGAGGGAATTGGTAAATCGCGCGTAAAAAAGTAATAATTATTTCCCCCGTGAATTTACAGCATACCTGATATGACTGTTTACTTTTTGACACAAAAATCAAGAATATTACAAAATATTTGTGGGTCCCACTGTGATGCATTTCGCTTATCCACACCGTTCATCCATTATTCCATTTGAATTCATGGCATGAGTAAAAAATTGAGGCATATCCAATACTCAAGTGGACCACGTCATACAAAAAAGAGAATCGAATACTTACCGTTAAAAACTTTGTAGGGCCACTGTTTCTTTTGGCGTGGCCCACTTGAGTGTTAGATCTGCTTCATTTTTTGTCTCATGCTCCAAAATATTGTAATAAAACGGATGGACGGAATGGATATATCATATGCATTACCTTGAAGTTAAAAAATTAAAATTATCTCTTTTTAACCAATTTCACCGGCACAAATTCCTATGCATTTTCAAACAAGATGAAATCGTAATAATTATTATTTACCGTTATTTCCCATTGCTCCGAAAAAACAAACAGGCCTTTAAGTTCATGGAGTGTACAACCATGAATCATGATCGGTTCCTTCTCCAAGCCCTGCTAGACTTGCCAATATTTGATAGTCATTAGGAGGCAATTGTTATAAACATGGGAGCCACATCTATATACTGCCTGTTGATTGTTTGGTTGGTTTTTTCTGCTAGTTGTTAGGTTTCTATATACTAACTTTTCTGTTTGTTCATTGCAAAATTACATATGTTTTTTTTTTGGTTACAGGTGACTGTAAATTCTGGAGGAGTTGTTTTCTTCGCCCTGTTCAACAGGCCCGAGAACAATGACCTCCTGCCACGGGAAGCGGCCGCAGTCATAAAGATATCTTCGACAAGGATGGCCACACAATCTGAACGCCTGGGCTATGAGCTTGCAAAATTGCTAGGAGTTCGAACACCGCAGGTATATATACAGGAGTCTGGAACTTCTTCCTTGCTGGAGCATAAATCTAATTGTATACCCAAATAACTTGTTTGAACATTGCAGGCTAGAGTCATTCATCATTCTAGCCCTGAATGGCAGCAGATCAAGGATGCTGTAGAGAAAGCAAGAGATGTGGCAGTCATGGAGGGAGACGAATCCAGTCAAGTGACATGTTCAGAGCTGTTGGAGGCTCTTGAAATGAGTCGGTGCCTACTTCTGATGAAGTGCAAACAGAACCTGCTCCTGTAGTGAATATTGCATTGCAGTAAGAGGTTCATTAATTCCACATGCATTTTGATTCCAGCCTCCTATCCATTTCATCTCATGTACCAATGTATGTAGCACATGATTGCGAAGCCTTCGATCAGCTGGCCTCACTGTCTAGGTGCCTGATTCAGCAATCAGGCAGGTCCACATATTAGGTGGCCACAGTGTAGAAGAGAAATGGATGGCTCGAAAAACTTGGTCTAGTTTGCTGTAGTGGTTTCATACAATGCCAGCCCACCTGATGAGTGAACTGATGTGGGTGTTGGGTCGGGGCGTCTGCATGTTGCGTCCTACCTGATGGACAGCTCAGATGTTCCCACATGTGCACCACATTGGCATGTGCTGTGGCATGTATAGGCTGGGCCAACCTGTGGAATTAAAAAACCTCCATAATCCGATGTCATGTTGACACTGCATGAATGAATTTCTTTTTTCAGTTACGTCCATGGCTCGCCTCTTCTAGAAAGTCCAAATGCATTTGCTTTGCAGGATGCTGCTGAAAATACAGCTGCAGCCCTTGGCCGGATCTTGATGTTGGACCTTGTTCTTAGGAATGAAGATAGACTCCCGTGTCGTCAGCTTGGATGGCGTGGCAATTCTGCAAATCTACTGTTTGCAGAAAAAGTGTCCGTTGTAGACATGGATGCATTGGAAGAAGCCTTTGATTCTGCATGGAGAAGATACAGACCGAGTGTAATTAGAGCTCTTCAAAAAGATAGAAGATCCATCTCGATAGACAGCAGATTAAGTCCCTCTAACCCTGAACTGGTATCTCAGAGCTTAGATGCATCTGATATGATGGATACCCCAAAATCCACGAATACAGCCACAAAGAATCAAGTCTCTCATGAATCCAAATCATCTGATTTTCACATTGTGGCTATTGACTCTGGTGTTCCACGCCGACCTCCTGCAGGCAAACGTGCAAATGATCATGCCAATTATCCAAAGCTAGTCGAGCTCCTCCTGAACAGTGCTGATTACTCGTCAAACGTGCTATATGAAATAACAGGAGGAAAGATTGGGTCTCCTGAAGAGTCTGCTACAGAGACTGGGCCAAGTCATGACACAACTGTGATCGTTCATGAGTTCCGGGCTGGATTTCGTGCGGCTCTGAGGGACCTTCAGGGTTTCCATATATTCCTTCTAACGCTTTACCAGAAGCTCGATAGCCTCTTACGGGCATTTCTGTTGATAATCAATAAAAGTTCCCCAGGGGATATTGATAGGGAGGATACTGGGGCTTCGGAATCACCATCACTAGCAGCAGGATTTTGGCTGAACTGGCCCTCCCCTGCAAAGGAACGGGCTATTGGGGAAGCTCCAGCGGATTTAAGTGACTCTGAGTTACCGAAAATGACTTCCAAGTCATCTTCTTCAGGATCGAGAGAAAGCTCAGATTCAGCTTCTCCCGCCCTACGTGATAATTGGCATGGAAGGTTCTCTAGGGGAGTTGGGGAGCCTCTTCGTAGTCTACGCCTAACAATGAAGCTCCGTGACTTCAACAAATATACTAAGGTGTGAAATATTCTTGCATATGGTAGCATATATTAGCAATCTATGATAGTTGGCTAAATAACAAGAAAAGGCTGGTAGTCTATGACAACTCTATTCCTCAATGCGCCAGTGGTTGAAGGCATGGGATGCAATCCACCAGAATTCTTATAGGAGATCTCGAATCTCTTGTTTCTTGTAGGATCCCCTTTCATCAGCCAGTAGAAATGCCATGAAAGTTGAGAGCTATATAACTCTTGCATACCACTGTTAAAGCTTTTAGAAAAGGATTATTTAACATTGCTAGGACGGCCTATTGGTATTAAACACCCAAAAATGTATTGATGATGGTCATTGGGCTAAAAAGAAAATGTTGTAGACAAACTTATATGGCGGGTATTTTGTTACTTTCCTGAATAATTATGGAGTGTATTGTGCTGATTAAATAAATAAAGTGTTTCATGAGATTTCCTCTCCTACCATTTTCTCTTAACAAACTGAATTGCCAGTATCTCTTAATTTTCATGAAATCCCCAATTAATTTTAAGTATCTGCAGGTTTTAGATATCCCTTGGAAGATCTTTCGATATGGTGCTATGGTTGAATTATAGGGCTGGGATCTGGTGGTATGCAAAAACAGTGCTATTGCTGTTTGAGTAACATCACCTTGATTGGACATTACTATGATGGTTGTACCTCCGTAGAACCATTCTAATATGTGTTGGCCTTGAAGGAATGGCTTCACTTATTTGCCTCAGAGCTCTCTGCTCTGGTTATAGCCGAAAGGGACTTGTTGAATGTCATTGCTTGGGCTCAGAAAGGTCATGACCAATCATCGAGGCTTTTGTGTTTAATGAGACCCAATATTTCACCTCTAGGTTAGACATTTCATTTGCCAATGTTGGAAGAGAAGCGAATGCTGTGGCTGATATCTCAGCTAATTAGGGTGTTTTTTCTCCCTCCTATTTGTATTCAATTATTCTTTAATGCAAAGTCATCTTTCAGGGGAAAAAAGCACAATTCTTTGACTTTTCTATCTTCTGAGAAATCCTGATTAGTACCTTTTTGTTTATTCCAAAACTGGGTGTTTTGGGCACATTTAAAAACTTATTTATTCCCGGAGCTTTAATGTGATGTCATTTTTTAATCCTTATGGATAAAGGAATAATAGTTTTTTTTTCCCCCCCAGAATGGAGTTATTTGTTAACACAATGCTTGTTTTAGGTGGATGCGGAGTTAAGTAGAGAGTTGGAACAGTGGAATGAGATGCTTAGAACCGAAGCAGTTAAACTCTGCCAGGAAAACAATTTCAATTCAGGTTTTTTCGAAGGGAGTGACAACAACAGTGTCATCGATGCCTATGAATTGAAGGTAAGCTCTACATCATTGATTGTATTCAGTGCTATTTGGAGAATAAGATTTATGGATTTGGATTTAGCAGGTGAGACTTGAACACATTCTTGAGAGGATAGCCTTGATCTCCGATGCTGCAAACACGGAGCGGCCATCTATGATTACGGGTAACATGTTTATTGGTGGAGCTCTAGCTGCAAGATCTGTGTATACACTGCAGCACTTGGGCATTACGCATATACTGTGCCTTTGCTCGAATGAAATTGGACAGTCTGACTCTCAGTATCCCGACCTTTTTCAGTACAAGAATTTCTCAGTAAGCACTGTTATCCTTTGTTCCACTTAGAGTTGTCTGCTGGAAACCGTTTTTTTTTTTTTTTCCTTTTAAATCTTCAATGATTCTAAGCACCAAAACTCTACAGAAGAACGCTCTTCCTCTGTCCCGCTGCTGCAACGCTTTTAAAAAAAAAAAGGAATTTCCAATTGCAGTCACTGCCAGCACTTTTTGGGCAACAAGGATTCTCAAATATTATTCTTATATAGTAGTGGCTATGACCCAGCTGTTGCAATGTCGAAATCATGTTCCGCTTGCCAAGAAAAACAGGAAGAAAAAAGAGTTCAAATCATTTAAAAACTTAAGTTGTTTTTTCGAGCTTCTAATTCTGAAGCATAAATGCTTTACACGAATTAACGGATTGATAATTGGGAAAATACAGCAACAAACTTGCAATTCAATTGTAAAGTAAAATTGCAAATCACTGAGGGCCTGTTTGGATTGGTGGAATTATGTTTTGTACTGTGGAAAAGAAAATGTTTTCAACTGATACGATGTTTTCTACCAAAAAAGTAACCGATGGAAAACAGTTTTCCCTTATAAAAAAAAGTGTCATTTTTCCTTTCCTCCCATCCCAAAAACTTGATAATCCTGTTTTTTTAACTTTTTTTTTTTTTTAAAGAGACGATACTCATTGTTTGACCTTTGACCTTTTCACTTTTCCATGGAAATCACATTTGCTTAAACAAACCTTTTTAAGATTCTTTTCCACAATTTTCTTTTAAACAGTTTTCCTCAGATGTGACGTTTTCCTTTCCAAAATTCACCAATCCAGATAGACCCTGATTCACAAAATGAATTACACAATGGGCAGTTCTGAGATATTCACTTCATTTGACACAAGCATATGACTTTCTATATATATGAAACTCCAAAGAAGAGAACTTCCACACAAGTTTGAGAATGGTTCTTCTCTCTTGTGAATGACATGACATATGTTGACTTTGTGCAGTTGCACTCATAACTCGTGGATCGCTGTTATCTGTTCCCAGCCTCCACCTATGTATAGCATCCTCAAATCTTATGTCCATGCAAGTGGGATCCATGGTTTGGTAATCCAGACTGTTAATCTGATGGGCCCAACCATGGAATGTTCTAGTTATCCCCTAACTCTACCTGTCTGTGATGAGCCCAAGGAGCCAGTCATCAAACTTCTGCCAAACAATAGTGACAGCCTCTGTTCCTGATCTTGATCAAGCTGGCCCCAAGTAGCTGCGATAAGGCTACATCATGATGATGATGGTGGTGGTTTGATGCTGTAGCTATTTCTTGAGAAATGCTCGCATGATACAAGTAGTCGTTCCAAACAACTAGTGATTTAATGAAGCAAATTTTTGAATTTAAAATTTGAGGGAATTTTTGCTTCATCAAACAAGTGAGCATTTCTACTCATTTTCTCTGCAGTTGATTTGCAGGGCACCAATTGAAAGGGTAGGATTCATGTGGCCCTTGATAGAGTGGAATGGCGGAAAAGGATTAGTGTAGCTGACTCCAATTAGTTGGGAAAATGCTTAGATGATGATGCTGATGATTATGAATTGGAAGGATGGGATTGCCCCTTTGGGGATTTTGGAGGGACATTCTATCCATGGTGTGGTGGGGCCCATTAGATAATAGTCTTGATCACGGGATGAGGGGCTTCACTTGTGCAAGCTCATGGCTTGAGGATACTACTCATATTTGGGTCCACCCGTATAATTCCTCTCTGAGGTTCCAAATTATTTGACTAGCCTTTTCCATTTTCTCACTGCTACACTTGGGTACTGCTCTCAACTGATTATTATTGGACATTTGCTCTTTGTACAGATAAGTGACAATGAAGATGAGAAAATCAGTAATCTTTTTGAAGAGGCTTCTGATTTCATTGAACACGTAGAGTCCTCGGGAAGAAAAGTTCTAGTCCATTGTTTTGAAGGGAGAAGTAGAAGCGCAACAGTTGTTCTCGCTTACTTGATGTTACGAAAGTAAGGGATGATATGAAAAGCTCAGATATGCGGTCAAAATGTTCCGTTCCTGATGTGCATGTTTCTTTTGCAGGAACTTTACTTTGTTAGCAGCATGGAATGCACTGAAAAGGGTGCACCGCCGAGCACAGCCCAATGATGGGTTTGCCAAGGCCCTTTTGGACCTTGATAGGAAACTGCATGGGAAAGCTTCGATGGAGTGGCAGCACAGGAGACCGATGATGAAAGTGTGCCCAATTTGTGGGAAGAATGCGGGCCTGAGCAGTAGCTCTCTCAAGCTCCATTTACAGAAGTCACACAGGAAGTTATCGTCCGGAAGTGTGGACAGTGCAATGACCATGGAAATACAGAAGGCTTTGGTTGCATTGAAGATTAGCCGGGGTGGGAGTGTCAGTCCGACCCAAAAGCAGCCTCAGTCGAAGGTCGATGGATTTTCTCCATAACTTTCTTCTTCTTTTTGTGTCTAGTGGTGTAAATTAATTTTGGTGTGGACAGATCATCCACAAAAAAGAGTCGGTATTTAGCAACCACCAAACCCAGAAGCAGTCTCAATGGATGGTGTTAATGGGTTTGCTTGATAGGATCTGTTGTTGAGTGGTGTAAATTAATGCTGGTGGGGAAGGATAATCTGTGAAAGAAATGTAGATCCTTGTTTCATACTGAGCTTAGTGATCAATATAATTATGAAATGTTTGAGGTTTTCACGGTGATTTTTGATGCACAATCTTTTTTTCTTTTTTTTTGGGTTAGCTTGTTAGTACACACCCATGTCAGTACACACACTCCATGTTAACCACCCCCGCTAGGGATCGATACCAAGACCTCAAGTGTTGAAACGAGGTATCTCCACTCAGTCTACCAGTTGAGCAATCTGATTATACTGTAGGGCTGTCAATGGGACAGGCATGGGGGCTTATAAAACTGAAAGGGGGACTGCACCTCAGTGCTGGTTGACAACCCTATTGCACTTCCATTATCAGTCAAATATTGCCGGATTGGAAATTCTCTTGCATTTTGCTTAGAATGGGGTGAAACTATATATATATATATATATATATATATATATATATATATATATATATATATATATATAAAAAGCTCAGCTACGCACCGGTTCACACGTCATTACATACGATTTCCTTCTCTCGCAGGCCTCTTAACCATCTCCAAAAGATGCGGAAGCCTTTTCATATGAAATTCTTCCGTTGGGATGTTAGGTGAGACCCACCAAGATGTTAGTGATAAATCCATGCGGTCCATACATTTTTAAAAAAAATTTTATGGTACGAACCCAAACCTGAGGTAGATCAAAATCTCAAGTGGGCCACAGTCTTGATTGAAGTCTCACCATTAAAAACTTCCTAGGGCTATCAAAATTTTGGATCAAGCTGATATTTGTATTTTTTTTTCCATCATCCAGGTCTTTATGACCTAATCTATAGGTTGAATGTCAAATAAATATCACGGTGGGCCCTAAAAAATATTTAACGGTGAGAATCATTATCAATGCTGCTTCCTTTGGTGTGGTCCACTTGAGATTTGGATCTGCCTCAATTTTGGGATAATGCTTTGAAACGATAAGGAAAAATGGATGGACGGGGTCGATTTCTCAAAAACATTAGGGTGGGCCCCACTTAGGTTTCCAGCGTACAAAAGGCTTTTACAGGTAATCCGCGCTTGAAAAAATCGCGCTGCTAATTTTCTGCGAAAGCCTTTCACATTGCGTTGGAAACCTAAGTGGGACCCACCGTGATGTTTTTGAGAAATCCAATTTGTCCATCCGTTTTATGAGATCATTTTAAGACATGCATACAAAAACAAGCCGAATCCAATACTCAAGTGGGCCGAAAACGTGAAGATTGAACTTACACAGTTGAAATATTCGTAGGTCACAGAAGTTTTGAATCAGGATAATATTTGTGTTCTGATCAGCTAATCTTAGTAGGAATGACATTATGAATGGTATAGATGACATGTAAATATCACTGTAGACCCCAAGGAGGTTTCAACAGTAGGAATTTTCCTACCCCCTTTTACTTCGGTACAGCTCAATTGAGTATAGTATGCCACTCACTTTTGGTCACAAGTCCTAAAATGAGCTCAAAAAATAGATGAATGGGATAGATTTCTCAAAAACAACATGGTCACCCCACCTAGATTTATAGCGGACTTAGCAAAGAGCGTGCATCATGAGAAACGCGGATTAGATTCAGAGGTTGAGTAACTTAGAGGGATTAGATACTAACAAAGGTTGAGTAGAGACCGCAGATTGGATATTTACAGAGGTTGAATAGCCAGACTCACTACTGAAGTGACGTCACCAAGTTTCGTGGGCCCCACCATGATGTATGTGTTGTATCCCCACCGTACATACATTTGGAGAGATCATTTTAGAATATGGTTCAAAGAACGAGGTAGATTCAAGGCTGGGGTGGACCCTACCATAGAAACAGTGGTGAGAGTGACGCCCACCGTTGAAACTTTCAAAAGGTCCCCATGGTTTTTATTTGAGATCTAGTCTGTTCATGTGTTAACGCATACATGAAAGAAGGGAAAACACAAATATTAGCTAGACGAAAACTTTTGTGGTGCTAAGAACTTTTTAATGGTGGGCATCCCTCTCCCCACTATTTTTTGTAGTGGGGTCCTCTAGATCTTTGGATTTGAATCATTCTTTGGATCATGCCCTAATATGATCTCTCCAAATGGATGGGCGGTGTAGATATAAAACATACATCGTGGTGTGGCCCACAGAACTTGGCAACGCCACTTCATTAGGGAGTCTCGGTACTCAATCGGTCGGTAGCTAATAGGCACCCGTTGCGGATTTCCTACTAAAGAAGTTACTGCGCTGGAACCCAAGTGGGGGCCACTGTAATGTTTGTGAAAAATCCTCCCCGTCCATCTGTTTTGTGAGTTCATTTTAGGACATTTTACCAAAAATGAACAGTATCCAAAGCTCAAGTGAGCCATACCAAAGGAAAACGTGGTTAGGAAAATTCCCACCGTTGAAACCTCATTGGGTCTATACTGATATTTACATGCATGCCATCTATACCATTCATAACGTCATTCCTACTAGGATTAGTTGAGAACACAAATATTATCCTTATTCAAAACTTTTGTGATCTACGAATATTTCTACCATGTAAGTTCAATCTTCACGTTTTTGGCCCACTCGAGTATTGGATTCGGCTCGTTTTTGTATGCATGTCCTAAAATGATATCATAAAACGGATGGACGGATTGGATTTGTTAAAAACATCACAGTGGATCCCACTTAGGTTTCCAGCTCAATGTGAAAGGATTTTGCATAAAATTCGATTTTTCAAGCGCGGATTTCCTGCAAAAGCCTTTTGCGCGCTGGAAACCTAAGTGGGGTCCACCATAATATTTTTGAGAAATCTACCCCGTCCATCCATTTTTCCTTATCAATTCAGGGCATTATCCCAAAACTGAGGCAGATCCAAATCTCAAGTGGACCATACCACAGGAAGCAGCAATGATAATAATTCTCACCATTAAATAGTTTTTAGGGCCCACCGTGACATTTATTTGACATCCAACCTGTAGATTAGGTCATAAAGACCTGGATGATGAAAAAAAACACAAATATCAACTTATCCAAAATTTTGGTAGCCCCAGGAAGTTTTTAATGGCGAGAGTTCAATCAACATTATGTGGCCCACTTAAGATTTTGATCTACCTCAGTTTTGGGTTCATACCATAAGATTATTTTTAAAAATGTATGGACGGGGTGGATTTATCACTAACATCTTGGTGGGACCCACCTAGCATCCCAACGGAGGAATTTCGTGTGAAAAGGCTTCCGCTAGAGGTGGGCATTTTGGACTCGATCTGGTGGATCCGACCCGATCTGATCCAACTCGATACCGTTCCAAACAGAACCGACGGCTTAGATCGGCCTGATCGAGTCTGTCAATCCAGATCCGATAGTATTTCGAATCGGGTCCGGATAGAGGTTAATCCGGACAGATCCGACCCGGATATCCGAACCGAAAGGATCCAACCTGAACCAACCAGACCTGATCCGAAGCCTAAAGATTTTAGACTATAACCTTGACTTTGACTCAGATCATGATCAGGTCCATCTACTTTCGTTGCATACATGTGTCGATTGACATGTGCGAGAGTCGAGTAGCATTCTCCATTTTTCCCGCTAAAACTCATCCTCTCGTAGGACGTAAACCACGTGGTCCGTCATTACCACATGCCACACTAGCCTCAAGCTAGGTGGTGGCTAGTTCCGTGCGAGGGACGGATTGCCTGCTTTACTGCTCGATGCTCTGTGGGCCCCACCATGATGTATGTGTTTCATCCATTCCGTTCATACATTTTTACAGAACATTTTATGGATTCATAAAAAAAAATAGGTATGTTAATCTTGGGTGGACCACACCACACGAAAACAATAATAATTGGATATCTACCATTAAAATCCTTCTAAGGTCCACTGTACTGTTTATTTGACATCCAATCTGTTAATTAGGTCATAAAGACCCAGATGAATGGAAAAAATAAATATCAGCTAGATCCAAAACTTTTATGCCCCAAAACGTTTTTAATGGTCAACGTTTATTCAACACTGTTTACTGTAATGTGATCCACTTGAGATTTAGATATATCTCATTTTTTTTTTTTCATATCATAAAATGATCTATAAAAATTGATGGAAGGCCCATAGAGCACCGACCAACAGCCAATGGATGGTGGCACAGTGGCAGGGGAGTAGCCAATCCGTTTCCGTGCAGGACGAGATTGACGCTCCTCGAGCTCCGAGTTGTATGAACGGTTCAAAGGAGATTAAAGTTATATGGCCCCACAGTGATGTATTTATTATATCTACACCGTTCATATATTTTTAGAGATCATCATAGAGTATCATCTAAAAAATTATTAATATCCAAAGATCTTGTGGACCACACCACAAGTAGTAGCAGCGAATGATTTCCACCATTAAATATTTCGTGTGGTTCAGTTGATAGTTAGATCTGTCTTATTTTTCATCGTAAGCCTTATGACGAGCTCGCCAAATGGACGGACGGTTTAGATATAACACATACCCTATAATAAGACCCACATAACTTGCTAAGGTCATTACAGCAAGTCCCCACTCACTGTATACAAAAAAAAAAAAAAAAAAAAAAAAGTCTCGTGCGGTGCACGTTAGTATATATGTTCGGTAAAAACATAAATACAGTAACAGATAGTTTTTTCAAAGCAACGTGGGGCCCACCTTGTTGTATATGTTTTATCTAAGCCATTCATCTATTATGATATATCAATTTAAGCCTTGAGCAAAAAAATAACATATATTAAAGGTTGAAGTGGACCACGTTATATGAAAAGTTAAATTAAATTCACACGGATCCAAATCGTATCCAACTCGATTCGACTCAGTTTCTTTGACTAAGTCGGAATCTGTTCGGGTCTGGTGAGTCATGTATCGGATCTGTTCAGGTCAGGTGACCCGGATTTAATTCCGGATCTGATCGAGTTTGGGTCAATCCATTGCCATTTTGGATCTGATCGAGTAGAACCCAATCCGCTCCGATTTGACCGATGCCCACCTCTAGCTTCCGCCACATCCTTCGGAGTGGGTGAAGAGACGTGCGAGAGAAAGAAACTCGTTCTTTTAAGCTCGCACTAAGAACGCCTTCATCCAAACCGTTTGCCTAATCCGACGATTGATAGAAAGGTTTGCACGTAATGACGTGCGAACCGGTGTGTAGCTAAGCGTTCATATATATATATATATATATATATATATATATATATATATATATATATATATATTTCTGTGAGTAGTACACACCTTTTTCTCTCACCCCTCTCACTCTTTCTATCTCTGTATGTGTGGCACATTCCATACCGTCCAATATGAACTAATTGAAAAGTTTAAGATGATAATAAATAAGTTGGGGAGAAAAAACATGCGATGGTGGAAAAGAAAAAGGGTTTCAAACCTGTTCATCTGTAGATTCTATTGACTCTTATGGATGATGTTTTACCATACATCCTAAAAATTATAGGCTGTAGAAATCAATCACTATGAGATGGGATTCTATCATTAGATATGCACATTATTTTTTAATTTAATACTAATGACATGGCAACAATAGGCCCATCAATTTGGACGGCCAGCATTCACTTAGCCCTCGGAATATGCATGGTTCCATTCATGCCTCTAAATGCAATGGTGCCCGCCTCTGTGCCAGCCACGTGCCATTTTGGCATGGGTCAGCATTATGTGATCGACCTGGAACATTCATTACGTAGTGTGCACTGAAAATGTGCCATTTACCAAAATCAGGGTATTGCACACAGTTGGATATATATAGGTGGGAAACGGTTCTATGCAGTCGAGCTGTGTGGGCCCCGCCGTGATGTGTGTCGGACATCTACCCCATCACTCAGATGCACCATTTCATGGTGGGTGTCGGGCTTAAAAATCAAGTCAATCCATAACTTGTGTGGGCCACACCACATACAAAAGTTGAGAGGAGTTATCCTCCCATTAAAACATTCATAATCAATTGTTGGGCCCACTGAGATGTGGTTCACAAATCCAAGCCCTCCATTATGTGTGTCCCACTCGGATGAGAGGTTAGACCAAGTTTCAGATACATCCAAATTCATGTAGGCCCTACTAAGTGTTTTTATATATTTTAGGAATGTCTTCACATGATTTTAGATGGTATGGCCAACCTGACTTCCATATATCGCTGATTTTTGGGATATCCTATAATTAAAAGGGGAACCATCAAATGCAAGGTGTTAATGTTCGACATGCATCACAGTGGGGCCCACACAGCTCTACCTCATGGAAGTTCCCATGAGGTTGACCGGGTATATATATATATATATATATAGAGAGAGAGAGAGAGAGAGAGAGAGAGAGAGAGAGAGAGAGAGAGAGAGAGAGAGAGAGGGAAAAGGTACTATAGGCTCTAGCTGATGGGACCGTCCCATGAGGTCGAGCTATGTGGGCCCCACCATGATGCATCTTGAACATCTACCCCATCCGTCAGATGCACCATTCCATAGTGGGCCTAGGTTTCAAAAATAAGTCAATCCATGACTTGTGTGGGCCACACCACATACAGAAGTTGAGAGGGGCCGTGCACCATTAAAACATTCATAATCATTTTTTGGGCCCACTGAGATGTGGTTTGCAAATCCAGCCCATCCATTATGTGTGCCCCACTTAGATGAGGCACACCGAGATGTTTCCAGCCCATCCATTATGTGTGTCCCACTTGGATGAGGGTTCAGACCAAGTTTCAGCAGCATTCAAAACTCAGGTGGGCCCCACCAAGTGCTTTTATATGTTTTTGGCATGTCTTCACATGCTTTTATATGGTATGGCCCACCTGAGTTCCATATACGGCTGATTTTTGGGATATCCCATAATTTAAAGGGTACTCATCAAATGCACGGTGTTGATGGCCGAAACACATCACGGTGGGGCCCACACAGCTCGACCTCATGGGAGCTTATTGTCAGCTCTAGCGCATTGTACCTTTTCCCATATATATATATATATATATATATATATATATATATATATATATATATAAAAGCATCCATTTTTCCAAATTCAAGTGTTACCTGGTTGATTAGGGGATCAATACTAATTATTGGTCCAGGCATGTTCAGATGGTACACAAACCTGATCGATGGAAGATCTCTGATCTTTGCGCCATCCAACAGCAACAAGCTGGCCAACTGGGGCCTGCACACGTTGACAAATCTCATTCTCGGCAAATTCTCTTAAATGGATTGTTTAGGAAAATTTTAGATTTTGAAGTTTTTCCTAAGATATATAGAAATCTTACTTAACAATATTTATTATACATTAATAAATAATTAATAATAATAAGTAATAATAATAATTTAACTTTTTTAAAAATATAATTCTGCGATAATTCTTGAAAAAAATTGGCAAGATTTTTAAATATGGTGTTATTAACAAAACGATTTTATTTAGTTCTTTTTTTTACAAAAATATCACAATATTTTCAAAATCTCACTAATATTTGTCAATCTGGTCCCACATTTTATTAGAGCTTGTGGCAGGGATATATATTCACACTCCTTCTCTCATGCCATATACGCCTTCAAACTACTGTTTCATCATGCATATCATGTGTTAGCCACTACCATCCTTTGTGTGAGATATAGTCTTCCACTAATGTTTAAATGCAAATATTTGCATGTCACTAAACATTCGGCAAATAAATCCTGAATTGAAGAGAAAAATGAGGAAAAAGAAAATAAGAATTAGGTGAAGTTATTTGATACTCTAGTGGTATTATGCTTGAGATGCAGGTACTTAAATTTGTACATGTGCATACATTAGCTCAAATTAAAGCACCCACATTGTGAAATCCTTTGTAACTAAGCCACAATCCCAAAACCAGATTAATCAAATAGTACTAACCTCTGATTCATGGACCCTTGTATTCTGAAATAGATTTTGATACTTTTCATTTCCACTATCCAATTAATGTCCATCAGTCCCAATCCGTTGTTTATATAATCAATTAAATGTCAATTTTAGCCTAAGATACATGTAAACTTAGACCATCCAATTTAAATTGCATCCCTTCTCCAAGTTCTCCGTTTACTTATTCTTATTTTTATTCAATTGTTGTCCTTATTTCTCAAGTTGAATTTTTTCAATAGAATGATTGTTTAGAGATGACTGAGGCATTGGAGTAAATTTGAAATATTTTCACAAATCTTATATGCATGAGGTACCTTTTTTTCAAGGTTTGTTTTATGGACTCTCATAGGGAAGTCTAGGGCTAGCTTTCTTGACTTGAAACTCAGACGTGTAAACTTGATTCAGCAATATTTTGACCTAAGTCATTGTGCACTTAATCATGGGATCGATTCGTTTGCGACTTGGAAATGGGACTAAAAGGTAGTGGGTGATCTAGAATAGCTTGTCTATTATTTTTCCCACAAGTGCGGCCTACTTTTTTTTTTTTTTAATCCTTTTATTTGTTTATTTACACATCCCCAAATGGGTGCTCGAACCCACGGCATCAGTGTTGAAACACATAGCGTCGACCATTGAGCCATGCATTGCGACCCAAGTGTAGCCTATATCATAATTGACTAAGATGATGGTTTGGTTATCATCTACATGATTGGTCCCAACTAATAAATGGATCGGGTGTAACATGCATTTTACGATGGCACATGCATAATAGATTGTAGAAATGCGTTACGAGAGGGACTAGTAGAATTTATTGAAATATGATTTTTTTTTATTTTTTTTTTGCTTGGGTGGTGGGGAAGTAAGGACATTATCATGGTTATAGTTCATAGCCATTTTTAGGCGTCTCATTCAATTTTTATTTTTTATTTTTAAAGTGACTTTATCTATATCTACCACTGGTTGATTGGTGGCTTATCACATTGTGGTATTCCATGGCTTATTGTATAATTTCCCTCCTCAAAATTGATAATTGGGTTCACTACATTAGATTGATGGTCCACCTTGGATGGGGATGCCCCAAAAGGCTTGAATAAGATTCCAATCCTTTGATCAGTGACCCATAATATACTGTAAATAAAGCAATTAATACAAATACCATAATGAAAAAATTATCAAAGATTTGGGGGATTCAGATCTTCCAATGTAGGAGATTTTTGGGGCATCCCCTCCACTTTGGGAAATCAGATCAGTGGCATGCACCATTGAACTGTTGCTCTGTGGACTTGATCTAGATCATTCATAAAACACATTGTAGCCGCAAAATGCATTTACATGTTATTCCACTAGTAATTGACTAAAATTATTCATCTTTGGTAAAATTTTCCATAACAATAGTACTTTTCGCATACTGTATCGGCCACACGCAATTATTATTTTAGCCATGTTAAAGTTTTCGGGGCTTGCATATTTTGTTCTTCAAATGTTAAGGTGGAGAGAATTCAAGGCAATGCTAATTAGCGATAATTAAATTCATTTGAAGGCCGATGAGATTTGGTAGAGAGATTTTGTTGTTAAAATCAGTGGCTCTAACTTTTATATATCACATGTTTACATCTTTGAGAATGATGGATGATACATAAGGAACTTGAAAAAGACATCTATTAATTGCACTGACTTGCTTCCCTGAAAGGAGAGATTGGGATTGCTGGATAATGGAACAGGAGGATTGATCTAATGTAGAGATTTTATTGTTCCATGCATAGTTGAGTCTAACTTTGTAGCCCATATTCACCCATAAACATCTTGATTCCTTCCAAAAACTCTATAATTCCACTTGAAACTTGTAGGGAATGGAAATCACAAGCTTTGTTCCTCTCAGGCACAGTCTACTAGTAGGTTCTGAATGACTGGTATTCAGTCTTATTTTTCAATACTTGCAACATATCTAATTATTCTAAATATTTCTGATTTTTACTAAATTTATTTTTTATTTATATCTATTAATTTTGACTACGCCCACTGAATATCAATTGGATTTGAATTTTCGGGTTTTTAAACTATGGATGTACACTAAACTTTTGGATTGGACTTGTTTATGCCGTGCTTTTGGAATGGACTTGTTTTTGTGCCATACTTTTGAAATAGACTTGTTTTTGTGTCTAGTGTTTGGATTAGACATTTTTTATGCTAGGCTTTTGGACCAGAATTGTTTTTGTGCCAAGTGTTTGGATTGGACTTGTTCGTGACGGGCGTTTGGACCGGACCCGTTACGTTGTTGATCTTGTAGTGGGATCTATTTTTTCTTCACTATTGGAACATTTAGAACCACTGTAAGAGAAATGGTTAAAATTCTAGTCATTGTTGGTGTCTATTTACTAAAAGAGTAATAGGCCAAATTCTTATCATCAGAAGTGTCACTAGATCATTCACCAGTTATTGATAGTGTCAGCGGTTCACATTCTAAAACGCATCAAAAGTGCTTGCTCGCCTCATGCTACACAATTTTTTGTTGCCTTATGTTTCCTTCATGTTACCATTACATTTTTCTTTTGCTTTTTGAATAAATGTTTATTATAGCTTTTAAACTTAAGTTATTTATTCCAGAATAACTCGAGGTTGAAAGAAATATTAGAGTGGATTAGAGTAATCTTCCTAAATTAGGATGATCTTTTATTTTTGCTAACAGTATTTGTTAAGATTTCTACTAATATCTTACAAAGTTTCAATTTTCATGACGTAGTCTCTTATAATTTGATAGATAACAATTTAAATAGTTAATATTCTGAATTTTATGTACAGGAGCCATCCTAAGAAACATTTGTTGAATGGATTATTGTATATTAAGATAAATTTGAAATATTGAAAAGTAAATTAAATTTTATGGTTTGTATTTAAATCCAAGAGTCAAGGATAAGTTAACCGATCGATGACGCATGATGGCAAGTTAATAATTTCTATTAGGTAATAATGAGAGGCCATACACGAATGTAAATACACAAGATTAAATGTTTCAGTCATTGGATTGAAGATATCAATTGCTGAAGAACCATGCCCAAAAAGCTTGCAAATAGGACTGAGCAGACAAAAACCTGCAGACTTTTGTTTTGGTTAATTTATTTCTTCTACGTTTCAACAATTTTAAATTTCTATAAAGCAACAATGTAACCTTAACTGTAATTATTAAAATATCCAGTTGAGTCGGTAATTTTCTCACGTTCAGACATGTAGGGTTGGCAATGGGCTGACTTGGGTGGGCTATGACTAGGCCCGACCTGACACTTACGACTCAAGTCAAGCCCAGCCCAGCCCAAGCCTAAAATGAGCCTAGAACAAAGGGCCCAAGTAGAGCAACCCACCCTGCCTCAAATTTGATAAAATGTCTATTTACCATTTGAAATTTTCTAATTTTTCTATTAATCAAGAGGGCCACACATAAACAAGGAAATAAACATTTCAAAGGAAGGAAACCAATGGTATACATTCAAATATATGGGTTGCTCAATCAGGGATTAAAATAGTTTATTTGCAGGATCTAACACATGTACAAATAAGGTTGGGTCAGCCCTGATAGCGGGTTGGGTTGAAATGACTTTAGCCTAAGCCCAACCTGAAAATTGATCAGACCATGCATGCGAGTCTCAAACTTGGTCCATGGGTCAAACTAGTAGCTCCAAGTCTGGCCCAAAGCTAGCTAGGTCGGGCGGGCTACCCGGTCTACTGCCACCTTTTTCATGCTCACACTCACACACACACACACCTCAGTCTTGAAACTTACCTCAAATAGCAGTTTAGGTTGAAATGACTTTAGCCCAAGCCTAACCTAAAAATTGATCAAACCAAGCATGCGAGGCCTAAACTTGGCCCATGGGTAGTAGCTCCAAACCTGGCCCAAAGCTAGGTCGGGTCTAGTGTTACCTTTTTCATGCTCACACTCACATGCACCACAATGGGCACTTGAATCCATGACCTCAATGTTGAAACTCACATCAAATAGCAGGTTAGGTTGAAATGACTTTAGCCCAAGCTTGACCTAAAAATTGATAAGACCATGCATGCAAGGCCCAAACCTGGTCCATGGGTCAAGCTAGTAGCTCCAAACCTGGCCCAAAGCTAGGTCAGGCGGGCTACCGTGCGCACTACCACCTTTTCCATGCTCACACCCACACATTAAAAGTCGGTGTAATCTATAATATATAAATACAAACGGATCTGTGAGAGCCAATTCAATAGATTGGCTTCATACACCACATTCCCTATAGCAAGCATAACTAAAAGCAAACATCCGTCATACATGTAATGAAATTCAGGGCTTAGAGAGCAAAAGCACATCAATAAGAGCAGAGGAAGCAAGCAAGAAACAGCTGAAGAAAGCCGAAGAGATTGAAACTTCTACATGGTTACAGAAACGATCCAACGGCTTGCAGAAGTTGGGTATGGTGAAGTTCCACTGGATTCCCATCCGATTCGGGTTTGTCACTCCAGCCGACGCCGATCCTGCACTCATCATCACATAAGCGAAGATCTGATCCCCAGCGAATAATATCCAGGTGTGACGCCGTGAAGGTGTCGGTGGCGACTTGTTAATCAGCTTCACAATGCTCAGCGCCAGTTGTATAAGAGAGTGCGCCGCGACGGCAGCAGACACTGCGACAAGAAACTCGAAGGAGTTGGAATACGACCATTTGGTTTGAATTGGGAGGTTGAAGCCGGACATGGATATGTTTGCGGTCTGCTCAGCTTGGAGCATGAAAGATAGAGATGTGGTGGAGGAGAGGAGGCATAGGAAGCGGAGGATTGCATTTGCTGCATGGGTTTTTCGGCGGATCTTCTCACCCAAACCTGATGAGATCGGCACGAGCGAGCCGTTCATGGTGGGAGAATCAGCCGTGATCTCGGACTCCTGCATCTGAATTCCGACCTCCGGCGATGGTTTCCGACCCTTCGTCATCGTCTTCTTGTCTTGGTCGACCTGGCACAACCTCACGACGGTTTTTATGGCATTTTGTATACCGTTGTAACGTTACGTAGAATAAGCCTATCGTGCGTCGCGATGTGTGAGGGCGCGTGTGTATACACACACATAGGGAGGAATGCTTATATGCGCAGCTTCTTACATGAGCACCTTTGTACACGTGTCATGGGCACAGCATGTGAACGGTCCATGTGATGCGACACCCTTTGAAACCTTGTATGTCCAACTTTCAGCCCGATACAAAACTCTGGTGGACCAAGGAAAAAGGATACAGCTTCTTCCCTTGATTTGTATTTCTCTTTTTCTATGGCCCATTAGAATTTTGAATCCAGCCGGAAATTAAGTATAAAAAGTTAGTTTTGGATCAAGCCAGAAATTAAGCATAGAAGTTTCAAGGGGTGAAGCATCACATGGACTGTTCACATTCTGTGTGTGTTCGTGTAAGAAAGTGCACAGGTAAGCATTCCTGTATATATACACACACGAGAGATGCTCACACGCAACTAACTATACATTCAACTAGTTGACAAACAGGGCCACCATTGTGCTCGTATGACATCTCATCCATCCACTAAGATTCTCCCATCATAAAAATAGGATGCCTAAAAAATTAGGATGATCCAACCATGAAAATGAGACACAACGTGAATATGAAAATTTTAAGTGTTGTTTTGTGGTTTTTTAGGGTGTAACCCACCTAATTGCTGGAAATGATGGGATCATCTTAATGGAGGGGTAAGATGTTATATAAACAACATAATGGCCCCACACACCAACTAGTTGGACTTAAACTAATTGCGTGAGTATTACTCTCTCTCTCTCTCTCTCTCTCTCTCTCTCTCTCTCTCTCTCTCTCTCTCTCTCTCTCTATATATATATATATATATATATATATATATATATATATATATATATATATGAAAAGGTTAAGGTTCTATACGGTCGAGCTCATGGGAACTCCCCATGAGGTCAAGCTATGTGGGCCCCACCATGATGTATGTCAAACATCAACACCGGGCATTTGATGGGCCCCCTTTAAATCATGGGATATTCCAAAAATCAGCCATATACGGAACTTAGGTGGGCCATACCAGCTAAACAAATGTAAAGACATGCCTAAAACATATAAAAGCACTTAGTGGGACCCACCTGAAATTTGGATGCGTCCGAAACTTGGTATGACCCCTCATCCAAGTGGGACACGCATAATGGATGGGATGGATTTGTGAACCACATCTCGGTGGGCCTAAAAAATAATTATGAATATTTTAATGGAGGATAACCCCTCTCAACATTTGTATGTGGTGTGGCCCACAAAAGTCATGGATTGACTTGATTTCTAATCCCTAGGCTCACTATGGAATGGTGCATCTGTCTGATGGGGTAGATGTTCAACATACATTATGGTGGGGCCCACACAGCTCGACCTCATGGGACGTTCCCATCAGCTCGAGCGCATAGCACCTTTTCCATATATATATATATATATATATGGAAAAGGTTATGTACGGTCGAGCTCATGGGAACTCTCTATGAGGTCGAGTTGTGTGGGCCCCACCGTGATGCGTTTTGAACATCTACCCCATCAGTCAGATGCACCATTCCATCGTGGGCTTAGGTCTCAAAAATCAAGTCAATCCGTGACTTGTGTGGGCCACACCACATATAGAAGTTGAGAGGGGCCGTGGACCATTAAAACATTAATAATCATTTTTTTGGGCCCACCGAGATGTGGTTTGCAAATCCAGCCCATCCATTATGTGTGGATGAGGGCTCAGACCAAGTTTCAGCAGCATTCAAACTCAGGTGGGCCCCACCAAGTGCTTTTATATGTTTTTGGCATGTCTTCACATGATTTTAGATGGTATGGCCCACCTGACTTCCGTATACGGCTGATTTTTGAGATATCCCATAATTTAAAGGGGACCCATCAAATGCACGGTGTTGATGGTCGACACGCATGGTGGGGCCTACACAGCTCAACCTCATGGGAGCTTATTGTGAACTCGAGCGCATAGCACTATATATATATATATATATATATATATATATATATATATATATATATATATATATATATATATATATATATATATATATTCAAAAGTCAGGAGACACATCATGTGATCTGAGTTTTGATCGTCCTGATTTTTGGATGAATGTATAACATGATAAGGCTGAATTGCTGAACGGATTGGATTTGATTCATACACCAAGGTGGGTTTACCATACGAGGTTGAAATTTAGACTTTATGTACAAATTAACGTTGTAGAGGAGTCACTTCATTATCATACAGTATGCAGTAAGACGCGTGGTGGAAAACTCCTACCTATTGAAGGAACAGGATGGATGAATGGAGTTGAATATCCAAAATTAGCAATTATAATTAAATGAGTCACTAGTACATTGTAGTTGGGAATCCAAAGGCATTTTGAAGTGTACTTTTGAAAAATTAAAATTCGAAATGCTGCTGGATTCTGCCAATCCTCTCTTAAATAGACAGATAATGAGCTCTTTTTTTTTCTTTTTTTTTTTTTTCTTTTTTTTTTTTTTTTTTTTAAGAATGAAAATTGTACTGAAAAAAGGAGATGCCATGGACGGCTTACAGGCGATGATTCGGGGTGGGCCAATGACAAAAAGAAAAAGGCCCCCTACCGCGTGGCTATACAAATAAACAAGAGGCAGCCCTAAGGTTACCCGTGCCTACTTTGTCGAGAAAGAGAAGCCCTCTGATGGCGGGTGGGAGGGCTTCCCAAGAGTGAAAGTTGTGGTCTTGTCGGCGTTCGCTTCCCAGTCTAGCCATGTCGTCCACTGCCGAGTTAGCCTCTAGGGGTATAAGAAACATCAGTCTAAACGTCTTGTGAGATGGACCTAATTCTCGCTTTCCAATACTAGATCGACCAGGCGCTCTTGCTGCTGGAAAGGGCTTGAACCACAATTCTAGAATCGCTAACAACATGGACTTGATTGAATCCCAAGAGAGCACAAAGCGTTAGACCATCGAGGATCGCCTTGATCTTAGTCCTTATATTAGTGCCGGCGCCATAGCCACGAAAGAAGCCGAATAGGAATGTACCATTGCAATCTCTCCCGACACCACCACCGCAGGAGGGCCTCGGGTTCCCTCGAGTTGAACCATCCACGTTGAGGTTGATCCAGCCAGTGGGAGGTCTGGCCCATTTAACTATCGAAATTTTCTGAGGTTTTGGACCTGGGATCGGGATGGGCATAGAGTTCATCATAGCGATCGTGGAAGAATGAATATTGTTGGGAATTGGGAGGAGATGGCTCGCCCGGTTTATCCAATATAAAATCCCAACGATAATCCCATTGGAGTTGAGGATTTTGTTATCAAATATACAGTTATTTCTCTTCTTCCAAAGTTCCCAAAAGATGAAGATTGGAATCAGACTTCTGAGAGGAGAGACGTTGCCGGGGAATTGGGCCACGCCCCACCAATGAGAGGCCCGGACTTCTGCGGAGTCCAAACCAGGATCAGCCATGGTAACGACGGTAGAAGAACTCCCAAGCTTTGTTAGCAGCCCAACCAATAGCAAAAATGTGATCAATGGACTCCACAGTGGGTCTGTGAGGCACAGGGCAGCAACAATAACGAGATGCCAAACTCACTCCCCTGGATTGAAGCCAGTCATTCGAAGGGATCGCCCTATGAAAGATTTTCCAGGATAAGAGAGAATTTCAGCGGAAGTTTGGGGTGCCACACCCAATTGCACCATCTCTATTTCAAGCCTATTGGTTTGATAGATTGCCAAGCCAGGGCGGTGGTCAGCTCACCATCAGGCGCATTCATCCATATGCGTTTGTTAGCAGCCTTTGAAGTGCATATACCCTCGACAGAGATGTGATCGATGGCAGTTTGGGGAAGAGAATTTGAGATGTTTGCCCTCTCGATATAGCCGTGAGGACCTATGAACTCTGTGACTTTGGAAGAAGAAACAGCGGTTGAAGGTTGAAGGTTGGGAGAAGAAGCAGCGGTTGAAGGTTGGATCAGTCTCCAGTGGTGCAGTGGGCCTAGGTCCGACCAATCGTCCTCCCAGAATCAAATGTCCCCTTTTCCAATAAGCCAGCGGGATTCAGAATGCAACTTACGGAATGTGTTTCTGATGTTCCTCCAGAGAGGAGAAATAGAGGAGGCAATAGCGTTCCTACTAGGGACAAAAGACCAGTGAGGGGGCTGAGGGGGAAAATCAACTTTGTATTTTTTTTTTTTAATAGTTGAAAATCATTCCATTGATAAAGCAAAATTTACAGGTATAGGATTTCGGGCAGAGACCAGGGACAAAAAATCCTGAACTGCCTATCATGTACTAAACAAGTGGAGCTCAGTTAGTCTTTTTAACTGCACCTAACCCTGCTCTATCCAAAGAAAGCGGCCCGTACCAGGCGGGGGAGGCTGGAAACGTTAAGGAAAATTGTGTTATCTTGGGCCGAACTGCCCAGCTTGGCCAAACCATCAGCTGACCCGTTTGCTTCTCTAGGGATGAGCAAGCAATGGAAGGAGCCTCTTAGAGAAGGCTTATGGATCTTAGAAATCCAATACTTCCACTTCCATGCTCTGGAGGACTCACCATTTATGCAGTCCACAACCCATTTTGAGTCGGATTCGATGAGGACTCTGAGCAACCCACGGATAATGCAAAGTTCCAATCCATCATGCAGGGCCCGCAACTCAGCTGCGTACTTGGCTCTAACGAATTTACTCCAGCAACTTCCTTTATCTCTGAAGAGGGTTGTCCAAGCAAGCTTCATCCTATAGGCTTTCATGATAGATTTCAGATTTCTCAGGCCAAGGCCTCCTTCAGATTTAGGGAGGGGAATGCTATCCCATTTCCTCTGGTGGCATTTATTTTTTGGGCCATCCCACTCCCAGAAGAAGTCCGTGAGCGATTTCTCAAGCTCTACCAGAATATAGCTAGCCTGGGACGTCTATGGCTGCCAAAGTGTGAATAGGGATGCTGCCCAATACGTGGTTGATGAGATAGTGAGCTCCTATGATCCTTTTCTACCATCGAATTGCAACCAACGAATGCCCCATCTCAGGTTATTGCAGCTTCAACTACTTGTCTTTTGGGGTCCACCATGTTGGAAGTCCAAACCAAAACTAGTGCATCTTCCCACTGTTCGCTGGATTCTCAAGGACCATAAATAATGGAAGAAGCTTCCAGCGTCCAGGACGTCTTCCCCATGCGTCTGTTCAGCTTCTCCAAGCAACTATTTAAATGTTTCTTTTGATATTTGTAATAGCAGTTAATTCTATGCCCTTGTAGTGTATTTTAGATGGCCATTTGTGTCTTTTCACCTTGATGGAAAAGTCTATATAAGGAAGCTCATGTAATCCGTTTGGAATCAAGTCAAGTCAGCAAGCTTGTAAGCTACAGTAAAAATACAAAGTTTCTCTTCTCTTCTGCGTGTCCAGTGAGCTCAAACCCAAGGCTTTGTAAAGCCAAGTAAACTTTGGCTAATATAGCCAACAAACTGGTATGGTATCAGGGCTTGGTTCTTCTCCTACAGGAAGTTTTCCAGCAGTTTTTCAGTTAAAAAAAAATCAGATTGCAGTAGTTTTTCAACGAGAAAATTCAGATTGCAGAGCCTAGTTGTTTTTCCGGAAGAAGTTTTCAGCAGCTTCTTTTTTAGTTAGTACGTGATTTTTTTCTCAAGAAAAAATCTGTTCAAAAATCAGATCAAAAGCCAAGTCGCAGAGCCTAGTACAGTTTGGAGAAGAAGTTTTCAGTTTTTTTTTCCCAGCCAAAGAAGAAAAATCTATTTGCAAAGCCAAGTCTTTTGCTGCGAAAAGTTGCCATGTGTTTTTTTTTTTTTAGTCGAAGAAAGAAAAAGCTATTTCAAAGAAGATTAGTTTATTTTTCACCAAATTTTTTAAAAAATCTGTTTAAAAAAATCTGCTTAAGAAAAGTTTTTGTTTGTTCCCTGGTTGAGTTGTCAGTAGCTTTTTTTTTTTTTTCGAGAGAAAAAAATTCAGATTCAAAGAGCTTTTTTGCCAAAAAAAAAAAAAAAAAAAAAAAAACAGATCTTCTAATCCATCCTTCTCTTCCTTCATTAAAAAATCGGTTATTCCTTAAAAAATAGAAAAGATGGCCAGCTCAATCCAGCCACAGGTTCCTACATTGTCTAAGGACAACTATGAAAGGTGGTACATCCAAATGAAAGCGTTGTTCGCGTCACAAGAATTATGGGAGATAGTCACTGATGGGTATGTAGAACCCACTATGGAGGAAGAAGCCGCCTTCACCAATGAAGAAAAGACGGCTCTAAAAAATCAAAGGAAGAAAGATAATAAGGCTTTATTCCTCCTCTATCAAGGGTTGGATAAATCAACCTTTGAAAAGATTACCGAAGCGACATCAAGCAAGCAAGCTTGGGATACTCTTGGCACCATCTTCAAGGGTGTTGATCGAGTGAAGCGGGTTCGCCTTCAAACACTAAGAGCCGAGTTTGAAGCGGCGCACATGAAGGAAGGTGAAAGTATCTCTGACTACTTCTCACGTCTAATTGTTATTATTAACAATTTAAAAAGAAATGGTGAAAAAGTTGAAGACATACGTGTCATTGAAAAGGCACTGCGATCTCTCACAACCAAGTTTGAGCATGTGGTTGTGGCGATCGAAGAATCAAAGGACCTTGAAAAACTGTCCATTGAAGAACTGATGGGATCGTTGCAAGTGCATGAGCAACGAATGCAAAAGAATGCTGGTTCAACGCTTGAACATGCCTTAGAGTCTAAGTTGACTCTAAATGAACAAAAGAATGGTCATACACAACGAGGCGGCCGTGGCACTAGCAATCGTGCAAGAGGCAGAGGGCGTGGATATCATCCAAGCCATCAACAAAATCAGCAAAAGTTTACCAGTTTCCGTGGAAGAGGAAATGGTAGAGGCCGATTCACACGTGGTTGTGGAAACACAAAGAATGTTCAATGCCACAATTGTAAGAAATTCGGCCATTATACCTCTGAGTGTTGGAGCAAAGTGGATCAAAATGAACGATCCAACTATGCTGAAGCATCACACCATGAACAAGAAGTCTCCACACTCCTCCTCGCACAAGAAAAGGCATGTGAACAGCCAGATGTGTGGTATCTTGACACGGGTGCAAGCAACCACATGAGTGGTAACAAAGAACTGTTCGTGGAACTCACAGAAGGAGTTCGTGGTGACGTGAGTGCAACTCATCAAAGGTACCCGTGATAGGCAAAGGAAAAGTTAAAATCTATCAGAAGAATGGTGAGCCAAATTATATCTCTAATGTGTATTACGTACCAAATATGAAAAATAACATCCTCAGTATCGGCCAACTCCTTGAGAAGGAGTATGTTATACACATGGAGAACTATTCTCTCTCCATAAGAGATGCTCAAAGGAGACTTGTGGCTCAAGTCCAAATGGCGAAGAATCGCATGTTTCCGCTCCATATCAACACAAAGGCTGATAAGTGTCTTTATGGACTCGTAAAGAATGATTCATGGAGATGGCATCTTCGTTTTGGGCATCTCCATTTCAGTGGCCTTAAACTCTTATCCTCATCAAGCATGGTACATGGCTTGCCGGCTATTGAAGCTCCAAAACATGTGTGCGAGGTGTGCACACTCGGCAAGCAACAAAGGAACTCCTTCCCAAGTGGAGTGTCCAGAAGAGCAAAGGAACCACTTCAGTTGGTTCACACTGATATTTGCGGACCACTTGAAACACCCTCTCTTGGAGGTAATAAATATTTTATTACCTTCATTGATGATTTCAGCAGAAGACTTTGGGTGTATTGCATCAAAGAAAAATCTTCCGCTTTCACTATCTTTAAAATGTTCAAAGCTCGTGTTGAAGTTGAAAGTGGTCACAAAATTAAAGTACTCAGATCTGACAGAGGTGGAGAGTACACCTCAAATGCATTTCGAGATTTTTGCAGGGAACATGGCATTAAGCAACAACATACTGCAGCTTACACGCCACAACTGAATGGAATTGCGGAACGAAAGAACCGCACCATCTTCGACATGACGAGGACCATGCTGAAGGAGAAAGGCCTGCCAAAGAGCTTCTGGGCAGAGGCAGTTGCATGTACTGCCTACTTACTCAATCGGTGTCCAACCAAGAGCGTCAGAAACATGACACCACAGGAAGCATGGAGTGGCTACAAACCGAGCGTAGCGCACCTAAGGATCTTTGGGTGTGTCGCCTACGCTCAAGTTCCAGAAGCAAGAAGAAAGAAGCTTGATGATCGTGGCGAAAAATGCATCTTCATCGGCTACAGTGAAGCATCTAAAGCCTACAAGCTCTACAATCCACTAACCAATAAAGTAGTGGTGAGTAGAGATGTGGTCTTTAGTGAGGAAGAAGCTTGGAAATGGAATAATGAAGAATCGACCAAAGATATTCTAGTCGAAACAGAAGAACATGAAGAAAGGCATGACCGTCAAGAGCAAACGCCCGCAACACCTTCTTCAGCCGCATCATCAGTTCGCAGAAGTCCAGGAGTACATTCCATCACTCCTGAAAGCACTCCAAGTCAAAATTCAGCCAGATCATCCTCACCCATGGCACCTATAAAAATGAAAAGCTTAAGCGACATCTATGAGCAAACTGAAGAGGTCAATGTTTTTTGCCTGTATGCAGATCATGAGCCTCTAACATTTCAAGAGGCCATAAAAGAAGAATGTTGGAGAATTGCTATGAAAGAAGAAATTCATGCGATTGAGAAAAATGACACATGGGAGCTGACTACGCTTCCTAATGGCCAGAAAACTATTGGTGTCAAATGGGTGTACAAGATCAAGCGAAACGCTGATGGTGAGATCAATCGCTACAAAGCAAGGCTTGTAGCAAAGGGCTATAAACAAAAGTATGGGATAGACTATGAAGAAGTCTTTGCTCCTGTTGCTCGCCTTGACACTGTGAGGATGATTATCTCCCTTGCAGCGCATCACAGTTGGATGATTTATCAACTGGATGTGAAATCTGCATTCCTGAATGGAATCCTGGAAGAAGAGGTCTATATTGACCAACCTGAAGGCTTTATTATGCAAGGGGAGGAACACAAGGTGTATCGACTGAAGAAAGCCCTCTATGGGTTGAAGCAAGCTCCACATGCTTGGAATGCACGCATCGACAACTATCTTCAAGAGAACGGCTTCGCCCAATGTCCATATGAGCATGCAGTTTAAATTAAGAAGAATACTCATGGCGATATACTTATAGCATGCCTATATGTTGATGATTTGCTATTTACAGGAAACAGTCGATCGATGTTTGATGAATTCAAGAAAGCTATGTTTAAGGAGTTCGACATGACCAACGAAGGTCTCATGTCTTTTTTTCTGGGCATTGAAGTGAAGCAACAACATGGTGGCATCTATATATCTCAGAAGAAGTATGCTAAGGAATTGCTTGAAAAGTTCAAGATGGCCGATTGCAATGCCGTAAACACGCCTATAGCAACGGGCTTAAAACTGACAAAGGACGGAGAAGGAAGAAGTGTTGACTCGACCATGTTCAAGAGTCTGATTGGAAGTCTAAGGTACCTCACAATCACAAGGCCGGATATCGTCTACAGTGTTGGGCTTCTAAGTAAGTACATGGAAGCACCAAAAGAATCACATTGGTTAGCCGTAAAAAGAATCCTCAGGTACGTCAAAGGAACAATGGAATTCAGTCTTTTCTATCTATACAATGATGAAGCAATATTATATGGATACTCAGACAGTGATTGGGGAGGTGACCAAGATGAAAGAAAAAGCACCACTGGCTATGTATTCTATCTCGAAACGACTGCTTTCACATGGAATTCAAAGAAGCAAAGTGTGGTCGCCCTGTCCACATGTGAAGCAGAGTACGTGGCAGCATCGTCCACTGTTTGTGAAGGAATTTGGTTGAGAAACCTACTAAATGAGCTGAAGCATCCGCATGAAGGATCCACAGTCATATATGTGGATAACAAGTCGGCAATCGAACTAGCCAAAAATCCAGTGCAGCATGGAAGAAGCAAACACATTGATACCCGTTATCATTTTCTGAGAGATCATGTGAAGCAGAAAACGATAAAATTAGAGTATTGTCATACTACGGAACAGGTGGCGGATATTTTCACAAAGGCATTACCGACAGATGCATTCAAACGACTAAGAACAATGCTCGGAATGAAGCCGGTTTTGGTTTGAAGGGGAGTGTTGGAAGTCCAAACCAAAACTAGTGCATCTTCCCACTGTTCGCTGGATTCTCAAGGACCATAAATAATGGAAGAAGCTTCCAGCGTCCAGGACGTCTTCCCCATGCGTCTGTTCAGCTTCTCCAAGCAACTATTTAAATGTTTCTTTTGATATTTGTAATAGCAGTTAATTCTATGCCCTTGTAGTGTATTTTAGATGGGCATTTGTGTCTTTTCACCTTGATGGAAAAGTCTATATAAGGAAGCTCATGTAATCCGTTTGGAATCAAGTCAAGTCAGCAAGCTTGTAAGCTACAGTAAAAATACAAAGTTTCTCTTCTCTTCTGCGTGTCCAGTGAGCTCAAACCCAAGGCTTTGTAACGCCAAGTAAACTTTGGCTAATATAGCCAACACACCAATCACCCCTTAAAAAGAAAGAAGGAATGAGATTTTTTGGACCATCATGGTGAAAATTGCAATGGTCAAGATTGTTGATCTCCTTGCATCATAGCCTTCATCATTTTTCTAGCATTTGTGGCCCACCTGATGATTGGACCAGCCTGATTTTATCCTGGCATCTCTTCGGTGGGACCCACTTGGGGGACATTAAATTGACCGGTGTCAGGAATTTGATCTTGATGGTCCAGCCAAGGCCCAATATATCATTTGAAGCAAAATCTACATACAGGATTTTCACAGGTTGTGAACTTGTCATTCTCCTGTACTACGATTGCCACAGTTTAGTGAATTGTGGCAGAACATGTTAGGATGGAAAATAAACATCATGGTAGGCCGTTTGAAGGTTTCGAGTCTACGTGACCTTATGAAGGGGTGGCAAATAAACATCATGGTAGGCCTAAGAAAGTTTCAACGGTGGCATTCAGCATTAATTGCTTCCTGTGGTATGGTCCACTCCAGCCTTGGATTTGCCTCCTTTTTAGGCACATGCACCATACTCCTGCTTCTCTCTCTCATTTGGATTATAGGCCATAGAAACATTGGCACCTTTCTTATATACGATGTTGTGCATTTAATGGGAGGGATTCTAATTAGCATTTAATGGGAGGGATTTTAATTAATTGAGAATAGGGATGAAAAAAGTGGAAAAAGAGGGAGAGGATATATGTGCTAACTACACATGTGAGAGTGGGGCCCATAGTGCAAAATGACAAAAAAGTTCCCAACACACAAATTACACCATTAACTTCACCACATTGCTCTAATTAAAAATTAAGAAAACTAAAACTGAAAAATATAGTTTAGCTTTTAACACTTCTTAAAGCGATTTTTCTAGAAAGGACACACCAAGCTTACTTCTAAAATATTCAAATATACTTTTGGAGAGCGACTTGGTAAAGATGCTGACAATGTTTGCTAGCTTCACACTTCCAAAAATGGATCGATCCATTAAGTACCTTTTCACGTATGAAATTATGTTCAATTTCAATGTGCTTGTTCTTGCATGACAAATTGGATTTATTGCACGTTTGAGAGCACTTTGATTGTGATGCAGGAAAGGACATGATGAGGTCGATCACCTTCTTCCTGAAGGAATAACTACTCTGAATCGAAGGATTTCTTAGGACTCCTCACAGAGCTTCCTCGAATTTACAAGGGGTAAAATTAGAAATAATTTCTAATAAATTTGAAATAAATTAATTGATGATAAAAAAATAAATTTACAATCTTTTAAATAATGAGCTCAAGCCTAGGATGATGTTTTATACTCAAACTCTAACTCAAACTCTAAAAACATGACTTATTTACTATTTATAGACGGTCATGATTCCTATTAGACTTCATGGTTTTTGGCCAAAAATAGTAAGTGTCCAATTTGGCCTAACCACGTTATTCTCCTAATTTTTCTAAGCCCTTTTCATGTTGGGCACGACTCCTACAACTCAATGGATCTAGGATCAAAAGTTATGATCGAATTAAAACTTACTATAAATATTAGAAGAGGAGTGAGACATAAGGAGATCTTGCCCCGTCCAAATGACCAACACTTGGAAAAGTCAACTCATTCGAGAAAGTCAGCTAATATAAGAGTAGGGTCAGAATCAGGGATATTCGGCCATTCCTTTCGAACAAAAATGGTGTATGAATTTCCTCTTTCTTTCTCATATCTCAATCATATTCATAGCGTATTCCATTCCATACATTCTTGACATACCTTTTATCATCACTCTCATTCTAATTTGTTATGTTTTCATGCATCTTTTATTTATCTCGTTCGCTTGCTTGGAGTTGCTTGACTCTACGAAGAAATGTCAGGATTTTCTCCATTTTCCGTGTGCCCGGTTCTCTTGAAGTACTATGTGAAGCATGGATAGATATATAAAGCTGTTGTAGAACTAAGCTCTCTTGAAAGTCTTTTATTCTATAGAGTAAAGATTGCATATTGTTTGGGCATAAGAGAGTCCCTAACCCCTTCCTCTTCTGTCACCGAGACCCTTTCTTAGACCTTGTGGGCATAGGCTAATCATTGGAGTAATCTAGGTGATTAAGGGATTTCACGATTACCTGACCTTGAGGTAATTCTACGAACCCTAGCCGGATGTGCATATAATTAAAGCCTGATCGGCTAGTGGTGACTCCAAAATCTTGAACGCACACCCTTTTTTGGCCGCCTTTAAAGGAATTGCACAACTAAGAAAATGAGTAATAGCCAAATCAATTCATATACTCTTTGCACCATACCAAAGAGTGGTATTTGTGCGAGCTTCCTCTCTCACTCCTCATGATGGATTGTGTCGAGAGGCTGTGGGCGGTGTTCACGCTCCCATAAGTCTTTACTAATAAGGTAAGACTCAATACAAGACGTCCATATCTTATAGATTGATTGATTAAGTAACTCGATACCAAAACTATGACACCTTCCACCTAAATCAATCTTTAAGAGATCGATTGATCTTTTTCACTAAGGTAAGTGAGATAATATTACCACCATTTAACTTTGATACCATGTGGAAAACAATGAAAGTTATAATACTAGAATAATATATCGCTTCTCAGATAATATTGTAATAAAGTCACGATAGACCAAAACTCACAATTAAAGATGAAGGAAGAAGAACAATCTTCATTAAGAAGAAAAACAATCCAATAAATGAAGACGTGGAAATATACTTATTCAAATGATGGACATCAAGTTAATACAAAATAAAGAAGGCAAATACACTTGGTATATGATCCACTTATACAAGAATAATGTAGCGTAGGGTTGCTTAGACTTCTCCCAGTTTTATCTACTTCAGTTATTATTATTATTTTTTATTTTTAAATTTTACTAGTTATTGAAGGAAATGAAATGTGCAGCTCTCTTGCACACGAGGATATGCATTTAATGAGAGAAATTCTCATTGATGGATAGTGGGAAATGGGGATGGAAAGTGGAAAAGAAGAGAGAGAGGAGACGTGCCAACCACACGAGTAAGTAAGCTTATAGTGTAAAATGTCAAAAAAGTCTCCACCCCACAAATTACATCATATTAATCTCATGACGTCACTCTAAATTAAGGAAACTAACACTAAAAATTACACTTTAACATTTAACAAAATCTTCCATTTGAGGTCATGGCCATTAGAGTTGTACACGAGTCGAGCCGAGTTGAGCTTGGCACAACTCGGCTTAGCTCAGCCAATATCTAACCTCAGCTCGAACTCGACTTGGTCCGCGAGCTTGATTGGCTAGCTCGGCTCAGTTTGGTCTCAGGCGAGTTTGAGACTATATGGCATTTTCTCAAACACCTATGGCGCACCTTCAATTTTTCACATAATGCAAAACAGTAACAACAACATACAAGTATTTCATCAGACACTGGGCGAGCAACATCAAAATCATGATTTGAGGGCAATTTTATAATGTGAAGTTTGTGTTTTTTGTAGTGATTTATTTCATATCTATTCTTTCTTTGCACTAACCGATCCCGCAGAGAATGAATGCACATGAAACAACACTTCATTGAGTCATTTCATCTAACACTTGGTGAGCAACATCAATATCAAAATAACTGAGTCCCCAAGTTGATTCTTGTTAATCTCTTTTCAAGAAAGGGACTAGTCTTGTCTTAAAGCCAGAAGACGAAGGCATAAACAACAAGGGACATTAATCGGCTTAGCTACAAGTCTTATCAGAGCGGGTGTTCTCCAGTCGACTCGTTTCCTATCTTTTAGTAACTCTTGTTGGCTAGCCAAGCATGGTATGAATAAGTGGACAAGCCAAGACAAGCTACAACTATTGGCTTACCTACTACACATGCATATGCTTTACTTGCAAATATCTCGAAGTGATCACCGCTGCCCCCTTCTTCATTATGGGGCTATGGAGGCACTTTCACTTTAAGCTTCAAAATGAATGTGCGCGTTTTACTAATAAGCTTTTTAGCCAATCCTAGTCGAGTCGAGCTCGGGCAAGCTCGACTCTGCTTGAAAATTTTTTGAGCTAAAAAAATCAGCTTAATTCGGCTCGAACTTAATTTCAAACTGACGGCTCGAACTCAGTTTTGAACTGAGTCAAATCGAGCTTTTTTGAGTCAAGTCGAGCGAGCTAACTGAGCTAACATGGTTCGTGTAGAGCTCTAAAAATGGCCATAGAATGTTTAGCGTTGTGCAGTTGAATGTGAACCGTTGAAGTATTTCATTCTTTAACTGTCACTTGGCCGGGTTTACGTGAAGAGGTTGGTGTGGCCCAGCATTACATTGGTACGAAATCCAGCATGGTATGTTGAGGAGCGTGGGTCCCAACGTAATGTTAATATGGAATCCACTCCGTCCATCAGACACTAACCCCTTCTGTTTGGCAAGAGTCCCAACAATTAGGCTGATATATGATGTATGTGGGCCACATCACAGGAAAACAGTTGGCAGGTGACCTCCACCCTTGATCGCTCTAGGATCCACTTGGGTGTCGGAATGACCTGATTCTTGAATGACATTGCTCCTTCATCCCGCAGAAATGCGTCAATTGAATCGATTGGATTGGATACATACCGTACTCTGGATTCCATACACAATAAATCGTATGCGTCCCTTTTCAACTTTTTTTCTGCGGTGTGGCGCATCTAAAACGTCGAGGCTGGATAGAAAATAAAACGTCACGGTGGGCCTAGGAAGTTTTCAACGGTGGGCATTCAATCCCCACTGTTTTCTGCGGTAGTGATCCACTTGAACATTGGATCTCCATCATTTTTGGTATCAAGCCCTAAAATGACCTGTAAAAAAGGATGGACGGCACGGATAAAACACATACATCATGGTGGAGCCCATAGAGCTTGGGCCACCTCGTAACCGAGGGATATCAATGTGGTTGGGTGTCACAGGCAACCCGTTTCGCTTATTCTTCTATAATGAACTGATTGTTTACCACTATTTTGGCAATTGGTGTCTCATCCACCGTACATGCACAAATCATGGAACACAGCATGGATGGAGCCTGGGCTCAGATCCACACTTATCCGGGCCACCACAACCATCAGATTGACTCGACGAGTTTGGAATATTAATCATTTTGCTTTTAATCATCTAACTGATAGCAAACAGTTGGATCAGCGTGATTTTCCAAATGATGCTTCATCAGCAACCTAACCATGTTTTTTAGATAGATGCCGAGGATTTGGATTCGGATTCGTTACTGAACGGTCACGGTACCAACCTGGTACTGGTCAGTGCTAGAAAAGATCCATGATCTACCATGATGTATGTGTTTTATCTTTGCTGTCCATCTATTTTCCCAGCAGACCGTGATCTAAAAAATGAAGCAGATCCAAATATCAGGTGGACCTCACCATAGAAAAGAGTGGTGATTGAAGGGCACCATTAAAAACTTCATGGGGGCATAAATTTTTTGGATGAAGCTAATATTTGTATTTTTTCTTCACTCATGTCTGTGTTGAGGGCGAATTAGGTGAGAATCCAGCCTCACCCAAATGGTGTAGACCTCACCATGTGACTCATCTTGCCGTATGTATTATGTATCCACTCACTCCATCTGTCCTTTTCAGATAATTTCAGGGCATTGTCCCAAAAATTGCAGCATATTCAATTATCAGGTGGACCATACACCATATGAAATTGTGGCGATTGACCACCCTACTGTTAAAAACTTCGAGGGCACATTAACATTTACATAGTGTTTTTTTTTTTTTTTTTTTCTTTAACCATCTAATCCATTGACAAGGTTAGGTAAGCATAGATGAAGGGAAAACCAAAACTTCGTAGATGTACATTATTGTCTACGTGCTTGTTATTTTTGTCCATAAGGTCACATAAGCCTAGATAAAGGAAAATAAAACAAATATCAGTTTGATCCAAAGCTTTGGAAGCCAATTAATGGTTAATCATCGGTGTTTCTTATGGTATGGTCCAACAATTGGATCTATTTCATTTTTTTGGGTTAATGCCCTAAAATGATATGAAAAAAATAGATGAATATAGCATGAATACATAATACATACATCAAGGTGGTGTGGGTAACCCCAGGGTAAATAATAATAATAATAATAATACATACATACATACATAATACATACCTAATAAACATGTTGGATGGTAAATAAACATTACAGTACGCACTTAGAATTTTTTTAACGGTAAGCGTTCAATCGGCACTTTTTCTTGTGGTGTGGTAACGTGAGACCTAGAACTGTCTCATTTTTTGGAATTGTCAACTAAAATAATCTCGTAAAATGAACAGATGGAGTCGATAAGACAGATACATCATGGTGGGGCCCACAGAAGCAACCAGTAGCGAGAGGGGTCGGAGTCAGAGTCGGAGTCCGAGTCCCGTGAGGAGAGGCTCGAAAAGTCAGATTTTCGATTGTCCTCCTCCACAAACAAACAAAAAACCTAACAACCCTCTATATTTTGTCGTGGCTCACCTCTCTCTACGTGCATGTTTTTAGAAAAATCCTAACGACCTCTTATCTTGTCCTTTCCATCTCCTTATAAGCAGACCTCGTTCCTCTCACTCAAAGCGAAGAGAAAACCCATCTCCATGGCCTCGGTTAAGAATTCCTTAAACTGAGCCCAATCCATCCCTAGATTTTCATTCATTTTGATGAGAAGCAGATCGATGGTTGACGATTGCTAACACGTTGTAGCGAATCAAGAAAACCAAAAAAGAAAAAGAAAGAGAAGATCAATCAAGATGGCATCCAAGGGATATGGACAGGTCTCAGGAGCAGACCAGGGCGGTAAGTCGAAAAAGATGGCCATCATGGGCCTCTCGTCTCTAATCCTGGTGGCCATGGTCGTTGCAGTTGCCGTCGGCGTCTCTAAAGATAAGGGCACCTCCGGCCCTAGCACTAATGCAGGTGGTACTACTGAAATCAAGACCTCCTCAAAAGCAATCACAGCCATCTGCCAACCCACCGATTACAAGGAATCTTGCGTCGAAAGCCTCTCGTCTGTTGCCGGAGACAATACGACAGACCCAAAAGAGCTCATCAAGCTTGCCTTCCAAGTAGCCATGGAGAATGTGAAGAAAGCCTTCAATGAATCAGCTACCTTGCAGGAGGCCGAGAAGGACCCAATAGCTTCAAAGGCCCTTGAGAACTGCAAGGAGCTCATGGACTACTCCCTCGATGATCTTAACAGCTCTCTTAATAAGTTGGGCGAGTTTGAACTTAGCAAGCTTGATGATCTGCTAGATGACATCAAGATCTGGCTCAGTGGGTCCCTTACCTATCAAGAGACATGTGTGGATGGCTTCGATGGATCGAAAAGTGACGCTGGATCGAAGATGAAGGAGGCCATCCGAGGGGGTTCAGAGCTAACTAGCAATGTCATAGCCATCGTTGATGAACTTTCTTCAATCCTTACCTCTCTTGATCTCCCCTTCTTAAATCGTCGGCTCCTTTCGACAGATGGGGATGCGGCCGAAGATGAGATCCCATCATGGGTCTCGAGTGGAAGGCGTGGACTCCTTAGCTCACCTCTAGATAGCCTTACTCCTGATGCGGTGGTCGCTAAGGATGGCAGTGGAAAGTTCAAAACCATTAACGAGGCGGTTGCCACTATCCCCAAGAAGAGCCCCAACCCATTTATAATCCACATAAAAGAGGGAGTATACGCGGAACAGGTGACAATCGACAAAAGCTTATGGAATGTAGTCATGATAGGTGATGGACCGACAAAGACGAAGATCACCGGCAAGGAGAACTTCATCGATGGGACACCCACATTCAAAACTGCAACCGTTGGTATGTAATCCAACATCCATATGCCAACTTAGGGGTGCACACGGTTCGGTTTGGTCTGGTTCTGGGGTGAAGCCGGAATTGAATCATTCCTAACTATTCCAGGAAAATCAGAACCAAAACTGGACCGTTTGCACCTTAGAACCAAATCGGAACCAGACCGTAAAAAACCGGTTCAATTCCGGTTCAGTTCTATAGTCATGGGCTTTTTATAATCCAGTCCGATCGCATGGTTTGTTTTTATAATCAAACCCAATTGCTTGGTTTTTTTTTTTTAAAAAAAAATAAAATTATAATCCAGTCCAATTGCACGGTTCTTGAGAGACAAAGAGAGGCCATGAAAGATGGGGAGAATAAAGAAAGATTAGGCCTTCTTTTTTTTTTTGCTTTAAATATTAAATATTTATTAACTAAGAGGTATGGTTCCAGGTTCGAATCCAAGGTTCGGTTCTATGGTCCGGTTCGTTTCTACATAACCTCAAATCGAGAATTGAACCGAACTAACCAATTCTTTGATTTTCGGAACTGGAACTGGAGCCGCCGGTATGCTTCAGAACCAATCCAAACCATGCAATTTGGTCAGTTCCAGTCTGGTTTACCAGTTCCACTGGTTCCGTGTGCACCCCTATACCAACTCTCATTTCCATGTCTCCTTTCTAAAACCTAACTATTGTAATTACAACATTACAGCGGTGATCGGTGAGGGTTTCATGGCCAAGGGTATTGGATTTGAGAACAGCGCGGGCGCCGCGAAGCATCAAGCGGTGGCATTGAGGGTCCAATCAGACAGAGCCGTGTTCTTCAACTGCCAGATGGATGGATACCAGGACACGCTCTATGTCCACACTCATCGCCAGTTCTACCGTGAATGCACCATCTCAGGCACCATCGATTTCATTTTCGGAAATGCTGCTGTTGTCTTCCAGAACTGCAAGATAATAGTAAGGAAGCCAATGGACAACCAGCAAAACATCATCACAGCCCAAGGAAGGAAGGACAGACGTGAGCCGACGGGAATCATCATCCACAATTGCAACATAGTAGCAGACCCTGCGTTGTATCCGGTCCGCAGCAAGCTTAAAACATACCTTGGTCGACCATGGAAACTATACTCTCGAACCTTCTTCATCCAATCTGATATCGATGATCTGGTGCAGCCAGTCGGTTGGTTGCCATGGGAAGGAGATTTTGCTCTGAACACCTGCTTCTATGCTGAGTATGGCAACCGAGGGGCTGGATCTGATACATCACAGCGAGCTAAGTGGAAGGGAATCAAGGGTCTGACACCCGAGCGAGCGGAGAAGTTCACCGTCGCTCGATTCATTCAAGGGAATTTGTGGCTGAAGAAGAGCGGAGTGCCATACACACCGGGCTTGATGCCTGCCTAAGAGCTTGGATAAGTATTCAAATGGATTGCAGATTTTTTCTTGCATAATGAAGTGCAACAATAAGATTTTAATCAGGAGCTAACGTGATCAAGGGTTGTGGAGATGGTAAAGATGGGGCCCACCTCTATCATCTTCTCCAAGATCTATCATTTGTTTTTCAGTAGTTATATCTAAATTACAGGTGCATGCAGATTTGTAAGAAACATTCCATCACTTCTTTTGTGACAATAATATTGTACAAGATGATGTATTGATTTGGTGTTATGTGGTTTTTGACGTGAGTTGTCCTTCTTGAACGGACGCGGATTTCCTGCGAAAGGCTTTTGCTGGAAGTTCTGTGCTGGGAACTTAGATGGGGCCCACTGTGATGTTTGTGAGAAATCCACTCCGTTCATACGTTTTGTGGGTTCATTTTAGAACATGAGGCAAAAATGAGCCGGATTCAATGCTCAAGTGGGACCAAACCGTAAGGATTGAAATTCCACAGTTGAAATATTCGTGGGGGCTGCTGATGTTTTGAATCATGCTAATATTTGTGTTTTCAGTTCATCCCAGTAGGAATGACGTTATGAACGGTATGGATGGCATGTAAACATCACTGTCGACCTCAGGGAGGTTTCAACGATAGAAATTTTACTAACCACGTTTTCCTTTGGTAAGGACCACTTGAGTCTTGGATCCTGCTCAAAATTTTCTTATATGTACTAAAATGTTATTATAAAACGGATGGACGGTATGGATTTCTCAAAAACATCACGATGGGCCCCACAAGGGTTTCCAGAGCAGGAACTACATGAGAAAGGCTTTCGCAGGACATCCGCGTCCTTCCTGAACTTGCCGCTGGATGGGTCCCGCATAGATGCATGGTTACATGATCCAAACCGTTCAGCTGGTCCCGCATATCTGAACTGTTGACCTCTGTATTATTATTATTATTATTTTTGAGTTGTCTGATGAAATGCCAGGAATCGAGTGGCCTGGATCGTCGATTGGAGTGATTTTTGGTGTCTGGCCTATCCACATTGGACCCATCAGTTGGTTTGTTTGGATAATCTAATCATGCTGATCATTGAGACTCATCCACTGACACATGAGCAGAAGCGGGCGTGGTGAACCTGCCAGTGACGAACTCGTTCATCTCTCGCTAGGAACCGATAGGGGACAGGGCCACCGTGATGTATGGGTTTTATCCACACCGTCCATCCATTTTACCATATCATTTCAGGGTACAGGCACAAAAAATGAGGCAGTTTCAAGGCTCAAGTGGACCACACAGTGGGGATTAAACATCTATCGTTAAAAATGTTTGGGAGCCACAAAAGTTTTGGATTTAGCTGATATTTGCGTTTTCCCTTATTCCGGATCTTTTAGGTATTATTAACAGGTTAATTTCATAGCAAGCTCTAGGAAGGTTTCAAAAGCCGATTGCCGAGCTTTCCAGCAATTTCCTGTTCGGGGAAGTTAGTGGGGTCGTCCATTATGTTTGTGAAAAATCTACCCACTTTATCATTTTGTCAGATTATTTTAAGAATATTGTAGACACCCGCCCTCGATTAAAACACAACTATGTGGTTAGAAAATTTTGGTGGGCCCTCAATCTAAGTCGGTATACATGGCTAAAATTATCATAAGAAGGCAACCAACAGTTCAGATCGAGCCAACTAAGTGCCGACTTTGCCCAGTCTTTTGCACACGGGCCTGCCACGCCGGCTTTGCACAACACCACTGTTGCTAGTGCCGGATGTAGGATTTTTTGCATTTCAATGTTGTCTCAAGCTTAGTTGTTCTTGTCTCAGGCTCAGTTACTTTTATCCCTTCAGCAAGTTTGCTTGAGCCTTCTATCCATTCAACCTTACATGTCCTCTCAATTGCCTGTAATTAAAATGAACTTGCACTCACAAAGGAGAGACTCAGACTCAAATAAAGTCCAAGACTGGCTTTGCTCTAACATCACATAAAGTATGTTCGCCTGTTGCTTCCCTTCAGGATCTTTTGTATCCGAATATGCAACCTAATGGAATAATTGAAAACTTTATATTCTTTTTCATTTTCATACTACTTTTGGAAAATTCTTTTTCATCGATCAAGTCTTTTAAGAAGAGACGGGACTTAACAACCTTGTTCGACTGTTGCTTCCCTTGAGGATCTTTTGTATCCGAATATGCAACTTAATGGAATAATTGAAAACTCTATATTCTTTTTCATTTTCATACTACTTTTGGAAAATTCTTTTTAATCGATCAAGTCTTTTAAGAAGAGACGGGACTTAACAACCTTGTCTTTTATGAAGAGATGATTTTCTTTTTTTTCACACACACATTCACCCCTCCCTCACACGCACTTACACCTCCACATATGCATACTCACCCCCACACACTCTCGTGCACTCACACCACAAAGAGGTGCTTGACCTGTGATCTCGTGTTGAAACTCTAGATAGTCTACTATTAAGGCACGACAATAGGTGTGACTTGACTTAAAAGGGTAAAATTAATTATTTGTTACAGCTATTAGATTCAAACGGCCTATCAGTGTGAAATAGCAGGTTACGTGAGAGAGCGACACTCATGACATGATGCACAGGTACCAAGTGTAAAATGTGCCACTAGCACTTCAACGGGCGCCACAAGCAAACTAACATTTTTTTCTCTCAATTTTTCAAGTAAAAATTCTAGAAAACTCAAAGTTTATAAACTCCTTTACATAAGCAATGTAGGATTAAAGGCTTTTGCAAAAATTTTCACATTTTCAAACAAAATTTCTAAAGGAAAAAGAAATTCAAAAATAATTTGAATTTGAGTAGAAAAGTGTACGAGAAAAACTTTAACATTTTTTTTATTTATTAATTTAGTTAACCAAAATCAATCGAGATCAAATCTCAACACTTGGCCTTCCTCTTGTAGCTTCCTCATTTACTCGGGAAACAGATCGGCTACTCCCCCTGCCACCGGCCAATGGCTGATGGTCGGTGCTCTGTGGGCCCCACAATGATGTATGTGTTTCATCCATGCCATCCATTTACTTTTTTAGATAATTTTATGATACGACACAAAAAATGAGGTATATCCCAATCTCAAGAGAACCACATTAAAGGAAACATTATTGAATGAATGTCGACCTATAAAAACCTTTTGGGGGCCATAAAAGTATTGGATCAAGCTGATCTTTGTTTTTTCCCTTCATCTGGGTCTGTATGACCTAATCAAAAGATTGGATGTCAAATAAACAGTATAGTGGGCCTTAGGAGGATTTTAATGGTAGATATCCAATCACTATTGTTTTCCTGTAGTGTGGTCCACCTGATATTTATGTCTCTCTTTTTTTTTTAAAGGATCAAACTCTAAAATGATACGTAAAAATGGATGAAACACATACATAATGGTGGGGCCCACAGGGCACCGACCACCAGCCACCGGGCTGGTGGCAAGGGAGTAGCCAATCCGTTTCCATTTACTGCAATATGCAATGGGCCCATTGGACAGCTGCTCAAGGTTTGCTCAAGTATTTCAATAAGATGCGTTGGGACTCTAGCCTTTGAATCTGGATGAATATGATCTTAACAGTTTGTACAGTGTTTCTTACTTTCTATGGTAAGTAGGCAAGGAATCAAAGCTCTAAGTTGGATTATTCCTGTACTTTGTTAATTTGTAATTTTACTTTGAATACGAACGGTTAACAAATGTTTCAAATACTCAGCTGGAGAGGGGATTTATTTTTATTTTTATTTTTATTTTTTTTTAATTCATACGTAAGGAAAGCCCTGCCACATAAACGTTTGGTTGGTAATTTAAAAAGGCCTAAATCCAGCTCCTATAGTCTCGACTTATCTTATAACAAAACTTCTGGAGGTAACGGGTTCACAAAGGTGCGAACGCATCCCTTAATGGCGCGGATCAGGTAAGACAGGGGTAACAGCTAAGTGGGTGCATCTTGGACCGTGGGGCCCATCTCGATGTATGTGCTGTATATCCGTACACCATCCATCTCTTTTTCCATCTCATTCTATGTTATAGTCTAAAAACTGAGGTAGACCCAAATCTGAAGTGCCCCACAACACCACAGGAAAACAGCAGTGATTGAACGCTCACAGTTAAAAACTTACTTAGGGCCCACTGTAGTATTTATTTGCCATCCAACCTATCGGTAAGATCACACAGAATTGGACAAAGGAAGAGCACAACTAATAGTTTAATCCAAAAATTTTGTGGCCGCAAAGATGTTTTTAATGATAGGAAATCATTCCTTACTGTGTGGTCCAACAGAGATTTGAATCTACCTCATTTTCAGGAAATGCCTTAAAATGATCCCAAAAAAGAGATGGACCACGTGGATATACTAATTAGGTGGGCCCCACAGTCATGGCCTCACTGGCTAAGCTATTACCCCAGGCTCACCTAATCCGGACGCAGATTAGCCACTGATAGGTTGAGTAAGGAGACTCGCTACCGAAGTGACGTCACCAAGTTTGGTGGGTCCCACCATGATGTATGTTTTGTATCCACACCGTCCATCCATTCGGAGAGACCTCATGATCCAAAGAATGAGTTAGATCCAAATCTAGTGGACCCCACCACATAAAACAGTGGAGAGTGACACCCACCATTTAAAACTTATAAAGGCCACAAAAGTTTTTCCATCAAGTTGATATTTGTGCTTTTCCTTCTTTAATGTATGTGTTAATTTATGAACTGTGGTGGGTCCATTACAGCTTTTGGATCTTTTCATTCTTCATCTCATGCACTAAAATGATTTCTCCAAATGGATGAACAGTGTGGATACAATAAATACATCATGCTGTAACCCACAGGATTCGGGGACGTCAGTCTCGCCACTACCTGTCGCGCTCCGCTCCTGTCTTAAATGGTCAAATTTGTGTCCATAGCGTGGGATTAAATGGTTTAAAGTGGGATAAAATTACCTAAATGTAATGGTTACAAAGTGTCAGGGATTGTCCTTCAATCCCATGGCTCGAGGCCATCCCAAGTCATGTCTGGAAACGGATTCGCCACTCATTTTGCTAATAGCGGTCGGTGTATTTGAGCCCACTATGGCCTATGTGTTTTATCCATGCCGCTGTCTACCCATTCTTCCGTGTCATTTTATGTTATTAGCCCAAAATTGAGTTTGATCCAAATCTCAAGTGGACCGCACGGTTGGCGCTAGGAGTTTTTTAATGGTGTAATTCAATTACTACTGTTTTCCCGTGGTGTGGTCCGCCTGAGATTTATATCTACCTCATTTTTGAAATCAAGCCCTAAAATTATATTTTAAAATGGATAGATAACATTTATAAAACACATAAATCATGATGGGTCCACATAGCACCTTCGAGATTATCGAAAGAGGATTGCGTCCTGCCCCTGCCTGGACGGTCCAAGCAGGTGCTACGTGGAACCCACCGTGACGTATGAGTTTTATCCACGTCGTTCTTCCATTTTCAAGATTATTTTAGGGTATAAACCCAAAAACGAGGCGGATCCACTTCTCAAGTGACTACACAGTGATGATTGAACGTCCACCATTAAAAATTTCTTGCGCGCCACAGAAGTTCTGGATCAAGCTGAGATGTGTGTTTTCCTTTCATCCATGTCTATGTGACCTTATGAACAAGTTGGATGGAAAATAAACAATACGGTGGGTCCTAAGAAGGTTTCAACGATGGCCATAACTATCATCTCTGTTTACTGTGGTGTGGTCCACTTGATCGTTGGATCTTTCTCATTTTTGGTATCATGTTCTAAAATGATCTGTAAAAATGGATTCACGACGTGGATTAAACCAATACATGAATGTGGACTCCACATGTCTCCTGCCTGGACCGATTTCCGTCCAGCGGAGGCAGGACGCAATCTGCTTCCGATTATCTGAGTTACAACAGCATTAATTGCATGAATTTTGCCCTCCCTGTATATGCCTCTCTCTGTCAAAACCGCATTTTCTCTGTTTCTATTTCTCATAATCTCTTCTTCCTTAGCTACTGTTAGCGTCCAAGATGCGGCACTGATAGACAAGATATGCAAACAAAACCAAGTTTACGATCTGTGTGTCGGCGCTCTGCTTTCCGATGGTCGCAGCATCACCGCAAATCCTGATTACCTCGCTCGCATCTCCATCGATCTTGTGTTGGTGAACGTCACAGACAATTACCCAGTCATCTCTGACTTGCTTGACAAGGCTCAAGACTCCAACATGAAAGAAGCTTTGGGGACATGTCTTGACATCTACGGCAAGAAGGAGACGAATTACAATATCCAAGTATCGTTCGAAGCACTGAAGTCCAAGAACTACTTCTTCCTGAACAAGGTAGCCGGCCTCATGGGCCAAGAAGCCCTTGGCTGCGACAAGGTGTTTGATCGGTTGAGAATTCGTCAATCTCTGTTGGGTCTCAGGAATAAAAATGTGGCCCCACTACAAGAAAAATGATATTTACCTACGAAAATATTTTTCGTAGGTAAAGATGACTTTTACCAACGAAAAATATTTTCGTAGGTAAAAGCCAACTTTTACCAACGAAATTAATTTTCGTAGGTAAAAGACATCTTTACCTACGAAACTTTTCGTAGGTAAAGGCTGTTTTGCCTTAACTAAATTTTCGTAGGTAAAACCCATATTTACCTACGAAAATTTTCGTAGCTGAAGGGTCTCTTAAAATTTTTCTTCGAAAACGTTACTTTTACCTACGAATTGTGAATTCGCGGGGAAAACCCATCTTTACCTATGAAAATATTCGTAGCTAAAGGGTCTTTTGAATATTAAAAAAAATTAAAAATCGAAAACCTTACTTTTACCTACGAAGTGTAGTTACGTAGGTAAAACTCATCTTTACCTACGAAAATATTCGTAGCTGAAGGGTCTTTTAAATATTTAAAAAAAAAAAATAATTGAAAACCTTACTTTTACCTACGAAATGTACTTTCGTAGGTAAAACTCATCTTTACCTACGAAAATATTCGTAGCTGAAGGATCTTTTAAATTTCCGAAAAATCGAAACCTTATTTTTACCTATGAAATATAATGACATAGGTAAAACCCATATTTTCCTACGAAAATATTCATTGCTGAAGGGTCTCTTCAATTTTAACAAAAATCGAAAATCTTACTTTTACCTACAAATTCTAATTTTGTAGGTAAAACTCATATATACCTACAAAAATATTCATAGCTGAAGAGGTTTTTAAAATTTCAAAATAATTGAAAACCTTACTTTTACCTACGAAATATAATTTCGTAGGTAAAACCCATTTTTACTTACGAAAATATTCGTAGCTGAAGGGTCTTTTGAAATCATAAAATTGAAAATGTTACTTTTATCCTTACTTTTACCTACGAAATTATATTTCGTAGGTAAAACCCATTTTTACCTACGAAAATATTCATAGCTAAAGGGTCTTTTGAATTCATTAAATTGATAAAGTTACTTTGACCCTTACTTTTACCTACAAAATAAAATTTCGTAGGTAAAACCCATCTTTACCTACGAAAATATTCGTAGTTGAAGGGTCTTTTGAATTCAAAATATCGAAAACATTACTTTTACCCACGAAATGCAATTTCGTAGGTAAAACCCATCTTTACCTACAAAAATAGTCGTAGCTAAAGGATCTTTTGAATTTTTACCAAAAAATCGAAAAACAAATTTTCATGGGGCATTGTAAATGATGGTGGTAAGACTTTTACAGACGAAAATTTTCGTCAGTAAAAGTGTCTTTCCTAAATATTTTTTCCGACTGCTAAAAACCGTCAGTAATAATGTAAAAATGTTTTAATTTTTAAATTTTTTTTTCTATAGCCTAAATGTGTGTGTGTGTGTGTATGTATATATATATATATATATATATATATATATATATATATATATATATATATATATATATATATATATATATATATAGTTTTTATATTATATGAATGAAATTTTTTATACATATATAATTAAAAGGTAATATTTAAATAATTTATAATATCACATGAAAAAGAATATTGAAAAGTTTAGAAATTTTAAATTTGTTTAAGAAAAATTTCGAGAACAAAATAATGCTTTTGAAGAGAAAATTTTGAGAAAAAAAAATTAAAATATGAGAAATTTTTTGAGATTTTGCAAATAAAAATTCAAAATTTGTATTTTAAATATTTTTGAAATATTTTATAATAAAAATGATATTTATTTACAAGAGTAGAAAAAAAATATACCTTTTGAAAAAAAAATGTTAAATTTATTTGTGAAAAATAAATTTACTAAATTATTAGGCACATCCACTAATTGAACCTTTAATCGTTTTTGGACAATCTAATCAGTTTAAATTAAAGAGTAAATAACTTCAGATGTTTAAATTAAATTTCACTGAAATTGTTGATCAATCTTGGATGCCCAATATCTTTCTCATATGTAGCCTGATTAGGTGGTGGCCCCAAAAAAGTTTTCAACGGTAAGTATTCAATCCCCGTTGCTTTCTATGATGAGTCCACTTAAGCTTTAGATTTACCTGATTAGGTGGCCCCATCCCACCTAATCCCTTCTAACCCCACTGCCCAAACACCACCTAAGGGTATTGATTAGTAAAATAGAGTGAATGGACCAGACATGTAAAATGGGTCAAATATTCTGGTCAAAATTGTGACCTAACTTATTAACCTCGTGAGAACCTAAGAATTGATGTTAGTAAGTTTTGTGGGCCCCATCATGATGTGTGTTGAACATCAACACCGTGGATTTGATGTGTCCCCTTTAGGTTATGAGATATCTCAAAAATTATCTATATACGAAACTCAAGTGGGCTATACCATCTAAAACTATATGAAGACATCCTGAAAATTTTAAAAGCACTTGGTGGGACCCACATGAGTTTTGGATGCGGCTGAAAATTAGTCTGACCCCTCATCCGAGTGGGACACACATAATGAATGGATTGGATATGTGAATCACATTTAGGCAGACCCAATATATGATTGTGAATGTTTTAAGGAAATCCCTCTCAATTATATTATGTGGTGTGGCCCACTCAAGTCATAGATTGACTTTATTTTTAAGCTCTTGGCCCACCTAAGTCATGGATTGACTTTCTCCATACCATTCAACGCTTTTCTCGGATCATTTTAAGATATTAACTAAAAAATGGGGCGGGTCTAAAGCTTACGTGGACTACAAAGTAGGGATTGAACTTTCACCATTAAAAATAACATTCATAGAAGTTTTGGATCAAGCTGATGTTTATGTTTTCTCTTCATTTATATCCTTTTGTTTTGGGATTCGATGATTTTTTGTCCATCTGGATATGGGTGTTTGGGTATCACATTCCTTTTCTTTTTTTTTTTTTTTTCCAGTTTTGATGTTGAATTCTCTTTTATAATTCGGATTTCTCCCTTTGTTTGTAAAATTTTAAGGAATCCTGTTCCTATAAAATAAATAAAAAAATAAAAAATAAAAATAGAAATATTTACTCATTCTTCATGGTTATGAAGTATCTGCCCTTGTTGCAGCAGTAGTTAAACTTGTTGAACATTGTCTCTTGAAAAAGAATTATAGTCTCCATGTAAAAAAAAAAAAAAAAAAAAAAAAAAAAACAGTACAGTTGGCCTTATGACGATTTTAATGATGGATAACCAATCACTATTGTTTTCATGTGGTGTGGTCTACCTGATATTTGAATATGATTCATTTTGGGCTCATGTCCTACAATGAGTTGGCAAAACAAATGGATCAGATGGATATACAATATATAAATCAAAGTGGGCCCACATCTACCCCATCAATCAGATGCACCATTCCATAGTGGGCCTAGGGCTTAAAAATCAAGTCAATACGTGACTTTTTTGGGCCACACCACATACAAAAGTTGAGAGGGATTGCCCTCCATTAAAATATTCATAATCATTTGTTAGGTCCACCGAGATGTGGTTCACAAATCTAGCCCATCCATTATATGTGTCCCACTTGGATGAGGAGTCGGACCAAGTTTCAAATACATAAAAATTTCAGGTGGGCCCCACCTAAGTTTTGTATACGGCTGATTTTTGGGATATCCCATAATTTAAAGGGGGCAGCCAAGAGGGTTTCAATGCACATTACATCTTACTATGCCGTATCCAATTAGCAATGACACAGTGAATATATTTGGTTTATCCACTCTATCAATCCATTTTTTCATATCATTTTAGCGGTTGAGCCTAAAATTAAAGTATATCCAAAGCTCAAGTGGACCATACCATAGAAAACCATTAAATGTGACAACCATTAAAAACATTTTGGTAGCTATAAAAGTTTTGGATCAAGCTGATTTTATCCCTTCATTTGGTCCTGTCTGACCAAATCAACAGATTGGATGTCAAATAAACAGTACAGTGGGCCTTACGAGGATTTTAATGGTGGACATCTAAGCACTAGTGTTTTCTCATTTATTTCAGGCTCAGTTTTTGAGATCGATAACAAAAATGATGCGGAGAAATGGATGGACGGCGTGGATGAATCAAATCAATCATGGTGGCCCATAGAGCCATGTCCAAAGCTAAATTTAACGTTTTTTTGCTTCTCTTTTCACTGCAAGTTTTGTATTTAACGTAAAATGGTGGTGACTTGTTTATAATAATATTGGCTAAGATATAGACTTATCCAGACCATCTAAAGAATTAGTATAGTTGTAAATGGTAAATATTTATATATTTTTATTATATAATATAATTTTAACCATCTAGAAACCGGTCCCATGCATGTACGACCGTCAATAGATTTTGTGATATTATTTAGTGGAAAACTCGTAACATACGGATTTGAAAATGTTATGTTATTTGAAAGAGGATTCCAAATCCATCCCAAATCCATCGGGCGCCTCTTTTCCCTCTTTTCCCTACTTCATCTTCCATCGATAAAGCCTCCATCGAGCGTCGTTCAAACGGCCCCTTAGATTTCCTCTCTCTCTCTCTCTCTCTCTCTCTCTCTATCCGGCAAACTCTCCGGCATCACTGGAGCAATCATCCCTGGCTGCCCTGAGTCCTTCCAATCCTTCCAACAATCAGAGGGCAGGGCCAGCGCTAGATCGGTGTTGCTATGCCAACTGTGGTTAGGGTATCATCTTCCCAACAAACACTGATGAAGATATGCACCTAAAAAATATAGCAGCTCGTTGTTCATCATTGGTATGGTGGTTGATTATTTTGTATTTGTTTTAGATAATATTGATAATGATTCTCAGGAAATTTGTTTCTATGGAGTTAAGAGATGTTGTTATTTCTGACAATGCATTTTCTAGAATTTGGAAATTTTAATGCTTTTGGAAGTAGATGTTTCCCTGATTTGATAATACTTTATATTTTTTGGTGCTTGGTTTTTCATGCACAGTTGGTCACTGATTATGGCCTTTTGGTAGAATCTTTAATTCTCAATTTATGTTTAACTAGAAGAACTTCACTGCAATGGAAATTTCACTTTCAACCAGCTTCTATTTTGGCAAGCTGTTTGAAAAGGCTGCATATCTTGTGCGATCTAGTCCACATGAGTTTTTGCTCAAGTGCAAGTGGGTTGTAGTTACAACGAGCAGTCTTGTTACCGATTCCACTTCTATAGTGTAGGAAGCATGACAACTAGAAAAATATTTTCTAAATGTGATCAATGCATACCATGAGACCCAAAACTCCAATCACAACCACACAGACGATCCAAGAATGTATAGAGTACATTTTGATGCAGTGTCCACTCAAAGACCACATACTTGAAAATAACTAAACCTTGATTCGAAGACGAATAAAAATTCCCCTTCAACTGAGAACCAGAACCAAAAGCAACAAAAAAATAAAAATCCATTAAACCACTTCATTTGTGTGTACAGTCATGATCATGGGAGCCACTTCATTTGTCTCATCAACAGGTGACCCTGCTGCACACCACACACACCATGATGCGTGTACAGTCCTGATCATGGGAGTCATTCCATGCACCATTGCACTTGGTTGTATTGAGACACTGCCAATTTTCAATTTCATGTGAACGGCCTCATGTTGTATTGAATGATTTTTTGTGCTATACACTGATACCTGGGCAGTTGGCATAGGTGTGTGTCAAAGTGTTAGGCACAAGAAACTCCAAAAATCTCACTTCCATCCACAAATAAATAATTTATAATAGAAATAAATTGATAAAAGATAAAAAAAAAATTAATGAAAACTATGAAAACATAAAAATCAAAGTAAAGTTAAAAGGAATAGTTGCGTAGTTCTAATTAAAACCATTTAATATCTAAACTAATAAATAATCAATTGACAAGGATAAAAAAATATGCAGTACTCATCTCAAGTAATAGTAGCTTCTTTGAACACCAAAATGAACATCTCTTGCTCTTTTAAAAAATTCAGAGAACCCAGAACAGAACTGTCTCTGAGAAAGTATGCTCTCTTGATTATTTGTCCTGGGTAATACCGTGAGATAAATGGTAATAATGTGGGATCAATGACATATTTCATTTTTCATGAGGAAATGCATCATATCATTGGGTTTTCAGCATGTAGTATGTACAAGTCGTGCATGTTTAGTTCGTAGTTCCAAAAATAGGTTATTCATCTTAATAAGGGTTGTTTGGATGCTAAGTTGTAAATACCATACATCTTTATAGGTATAAAGTGTTTATAGTATGTCTTGCTTGGTCTTAAGCTGTAAATTATTTGAAGCAGGATCTGGCAGATTAGCGTGCCATAAGGAGTTGACAATATTCAGAGACGAAGATGCAGCAAACAGTCTAGCGATTAGGGAATGTAGACAACCAGGACCAGAGGGATGGTTAGCATCATAAAATTGAGAGAGAAGATTTTCTCTATAGGCTCTGATACCATAAAGAAATATAGGCTGTTAGAAGTAAACTCATCTTGAATTGGATCACACGGATCCTTTGTGTTATAGATCAGTTATAGAATACAAGAGTTTGTTTAGATAGATTACAATTTGAATTCAAAACTGAAATTTGAAGCCTTCATGGATAAAATGCTAACCATCCGGAGGTAGTTGCAGTGGAGATGAGATGGATTATTAACAATAATGAGTAGCTTGTAGCTGTAAGCATAAAGAGGAGACTTCAAGCTGTGGGGCTATGATTATTAGTCCTGTAATGGGATTAGCTGTAATGTAAAATATAACAAAACATTAGGATTCTAAAAACCTCTTTGATATATTAAGAGATAGTAAACAATTAAAAGCATGATTTGTAATGTTTTCACCTGCAAACCCCTTACAACTAAAGGATTTTATGGGCATCCAAACGATCCCTTAGGCATGACTTACCTCCACTTATTATGACTCGTTGAGTCAACTTGATAAATTGTGGACTCAAAGCACTCCAAATAAGTTTTTCAAAATAATAATAATCATGATGATTAAAAAATAAATGTAAAACATAAGTTTTATATATATATATATATATATATATATATATATATATATATATATATATATATATATATATATATACATACTTCTTACATTAGCACCCATGCACACCTTTGCACACATGTCATGGACATGGAATCTGAATAGTCCACGTGATGCGGCACCCCTTGAAACTCTATGGGCCCAATTTTCAGTTTGATCCAAAACTCTAGTGAGCCATAGCAAATTGAAATGAAAATCAAGAGAAGAAACTGTTTCTTTTTTCCATGTCCCACCAGAGTTTTGGATCAGAGGCTGAAAGTTGGGCTTGTTAGGTTTCATGGGGTAACGCATCACGTGGATCATTTAGATTCTGTTCCCATGACACGTGTGCAAAGGTGTGCATGGGTGCTCATGTAAGAAGGTGCGCAGGTGAGCGTTCCTCTCTCTCTATATCGCTATTTTACAAAATTTATAGTAATATTAAATTAATTATTAAATATAGAGTCTGAGTTGGAGTAAAGACTCATCTTGCTCTTCGAGATATCGAATCAGTTAAGTTTTTTGAACGGTGGTTTAGTTATCCAAACTATGAGTATTAGGATGGCAAATGGGCTGGACCTGCCCATGCTGAACCCTTTCTTTAGACTAGGATTGCATTGATCCTCTAGGTCAACGGATTGGAACAATTCCTTTAGACCCAGCGATTAATTAGGCTGGAAATGGGTTTTTTCCTAACATGCCCAATGACTTGACCTTTCCACCTGTAATTTTATTGACGTGGAAAAATTATATACACACCTACACAGCAAAACCAGGCTTTTCCACCATGACAAAACAAAACTACAAGCCTAACAAACACAAAAATAAAGGCTGATTCAACCCATACATCAAGCCCTACAACTGCAGACTCCACCCACATGATGACTAGGCCCAAAAAACGGCAGGAAACAACCCAGCTGCTATAAGCCCCAACAAAAAAGCAGCCTAAAAACAAAACTACCATCATTGCCACCAAACCATTGCCTCAAACAAACAATGGTAACAGTGCAAAATAAACTACCATCGACAGTCCGGAGAAATCACCAAAACCACACTATTCACCCGACCATTCCAGCCGATGGCAAAAAAATTTAGTACTTCCTGTGAAGATGTGTCACACCAGATTTCGAGGGGCCGAGTAGGTACTCAGCTCCCGGATTCTCGGGTGCCACTTATGGCCTACTAGGTTTCGAAATACGCATAATCGGTTTGTTTCATAAGCAATGAAGAAATTTAAGTGGACCATGTAGCATAAATCAAGACTAAAATAGTAAACACATGTGCAACTATCATGGAGTAAGCAGATCCGGCAAAAAGATAATGAAAGTGAACGTGAGGGACCATGTCCCATAAAAATACACATAATCCAGAAATATAAACCCTAGCCTGAACCCCATCACTAGTCCTACGACGGCCTATGGTGATCCGCCCAAAAGCTGAAAGTAGGAGAGCTCCTCGTTGTCTATACTCACCCCATCCAGCGCGTCGAGTTCCATGACATCTGCATCTAAGATAGGGTCTGGTTGGTGTTTTAAAACACTGTTCCAGAGTGGGAGTGAGTGATCAACTCAGTGGGTACCATTATCAATAAGTTATGCATATTATCAAATACATGGACAAAGTTAGTGAAAAGCAATCATTCATAAAATTCTAACTACTCTTATTAATGCATATGCATGGTTTCATGATATGACGCATGCCCTTACTTCTAACACTCCCTCAAGCGACAACGTCTAACGATCGCAATGCCCAACACTTCCTCAATGCGACCTCGATTGTCGAATCACCATTCTTAACTAATGCAATGTGATGGTGAGATGTTAGTCGAGTATTTAATTAAGTCTGTTCATCTAGCATAATTAGGAAAGCTGAACACCTCCATTTAATCAATGGCCTTATCCATATCACTTGACCCAAGGCGACCGTAACGACTATTAGCCTATGATCCATTATCCAAATTTAAGTATCATTTATCTGTCTCACAAATCAACAATTTTAAAGGTAAGGCATGATACCTAAAGGTATGAGGATCAACTCGGTATGGGTCGTCACCCAAACACCGAGTATGATCACTCAGTTCCAAGGTGCGAGCTTGTTACATAACCAAATCACCAAAAGGAATGGTTCGTCGCCCAATTCCATTCAAGCCCGAGTCATTCGAATGAAAATCTGGCATGGAACCATCGGCCAGGTAATTTGATGGGGGCCATTCGAACAAAAACCTATCACCTCATATGCTCGTTGGTCACAACGGGGAGGCTCATCACCCCAGCGTAAGCCGACAGCACGGACACAGTGTCCCATACCACCATGCCCAGTTCCCGAGTCTTAGTTGCTTACTGGTCACTACGGGGAGGCTCATCACCCCAACGTAGGCCGACAGCTCAGACACAGTGTCCCATACCACCATGCCCAGCTCCTGGGTCTTGGGGATTGTATCATTATGGTTAATAGTGGTCTCTTAAAGGTATGTGGTGCTTCAAATTTAGGTAGGTGTGTACATACATGGTTAACAAACATGGATGGCTAATTGGTGAGCCAATTTGTCCCCTCTAGACGAACTACGAATCGTACGGCATTGGGAGCGACATCCCGCGTAGTCCGACTACAGCCGACTATTCGTAATTTGACTAATTGAGTCAAATTTGCCCGTAGGCGGCCCTACTAGAGGGGTTGCCCAAGTGGGTTCTAAAATTTGCTTACCAATCTAGAAAGGGGGCAGGATATAAATGAATGATACTAAAGTAGATGTCAGTCTATTTCTAGTTATGAGAGATTTAGGTATACATAGTAGTAAATTGTAAACATGGAAATCATGATTCATTAAGGATTCTTAAATACATGAAAATTTCAAATAAACATGTAAACAAGATCAATTTCAAAAAAACAATCATGTATAGAATGAAATCAGTAATTAATCATGTGTATAGGAGACATGCAGCTAAAATTTTCTATTTGTTTCAGAATTTGGGAAACGTGTCCTAATTTTATGCTCATAAATAATAGGAATTAAGGCAATGAAAGGATCTTGGGTGATTGAGAGCCTAAGTTCACCCCAAATCGGAAAACGTTCGAAACAACACTCTCATTCCACAATTAACATACATGCAACTAACATGCAAGCAAATTCTAAACCCATAATCACTAATTTCGGCCTAGATTTGATAAACGGTCACCTATAGCTAATGGTCCGCACCTAAGGGTTGCCAAAGGCTTGTGGAGTGACTTTTGGGGTGTCGGACTCGTGAGTTGACGAGTCGGAGCCTGTGTCACATAGATTTGTAGGTTAGGACATATGTATGCGGCTCCTCTTGCTGGAATTAGGGAGATGATAGGGTGGTTACTTTTTCGAATCGCAGCAAATCCCTTCTTGTGACGATGGAGATGTGGTTTTCGGCGTGAGGTTGTGGTAGGAGAGGGAATCCTCTCAATTCCCACTCTTTGAGCTCACTCTCTCCTTCCTCTTTCTCTCTCTCTCTCTCTCTCTCTCTCTCTCTCTCCCTCCCTCCTTTGCTGGAAAATTTGTATGAGAGTGTGGGAGAGGATTTTTAGAGCTTATATAGCCTGAAAATTAGCTCATTTGGCCCTGGGAAGGCTGGACCTAATACGTATACCCTTGGTGGGTGTAATTTTTGGCCTTTGGGGCTATCCCAGTGGCCCCCTGGCCCATCTGTGCTATGGAATAGTTGTTCTATAGTCAGATGAAGGGTTGTCCCAAGTTTGGTGGCAAATGGAACAATCAATTGATCGCAGGGGCCCGATTTGTGATCAACGGTCACTGATGATCAATCGGGCCCACAATTATATGGATATGAGTAGGAAAATATACCTGACTCATGGCCTGAGTTTGATTCCAACTCAACGGTTGGAAAGTCTCAACTTCGTCGTTTTAATGGCGGGACTAACTCAAGTTTTAAGTCCCAGAGAGTCGCACCTTTCAAGCTCTACCTTCGCGGTCCAAGTTTTGCGGTTCGAGGCATCGTTTGGGCCCACCGTCCATGATGGATGTCAAGCCTAATGAGATGGACATTATTATATAATTTTGGAACTAGTGGCCGAGTAACGAGCGGTCTAGATCTTGTTCGGGTGATCTGAGTATTTTTGGAATAAATTGGGTAGGGAGATTTCTTGAGTGTAGTTGTTAGGGTCTGGATTAACTAAGTTCATCGTGTGACCTATTCAAAATTAGCGAAAATGGTGATTCGGTCATGATCACATTAGATCGTTGGTTCTTAGGCTAAATGAGTGGCCGGGTTGATTTAGTTTATTCATCAAGATCCGACCCATAGTTTTCTCAGCTTTAGGTATGTCTTTATTTGGTTATGGTTATCTCGATTGGTCAGTGATGGGTTGGCTAGATTTGGGCCCTATGTGAATAAATCATGGGGCTAAACTTGATGTTTAAGTGATCGGTTGGATTCGTTGGTTTTCTACGGTTGATCAATCTTATTTGTACGGTTCTTTTTTGGTACCAGCCGCGTATAGGCTCATTTCGAGTGTCAAAGGTCAGTAAGTGACGACATAGGCAGTTATATAAAAAATAAAAATAAAAAATTAAGGATTTTTGGTAATCTAAAATAGCGAAAATTCAGGATGTTACAGAAGATGAGAGAATACCTGAACTTGTTGCTTTCATTATAGCTAAAAATTTTGAAGCTGAATATGATATGAACATGTATATGAACCTGTGACAACACATTTTAGGTCTACCATGACTGACTTATTTTACATTCGTGGCTCAATATTTCATGGGTCTAACCCTAGAGTGGATTTGGTGAGACCCCAGACTAACCCAAAACAATGTAGTCCTTACTGTGGGCTCACCTTAATGTATATATATTCTGCATCCATGCCGTTCATCTGTTTTTCCTGATTATTTTAAGGATCCATTGAGAAAATGAAGCAGATCCAACTGTCAAGTGGATTATACTATAGGAAAGAGTGGTGATTGACCATTATTGGCCAAAAAAAGTTTTGGATCAATTTAATATTTGTTTTTTCCTTCATCCAAACTTATGTGACCTTGTCAACAGATTGGATGGAAATATTAAGGTATACTCATGAAGTTTTTAATGGTAGGGAGTTCAATCACCACTATTTCCTATAGCATGACCAACCTAGTTATTCTCTAAAATAATTGAAAAGAACGGATGGACGACGTCGATACATAATATATAGTAAGTGGAATTCCTGTGAAAGCCTACTATGCCCAAATCATGAATTTGCGATGGACCAGATGCATCGCAAAACCACATTAACGATGGATTTCGTCCCACGTATGTTCCATCGCTGTTTTCTACACCGTAAAAATTAAACAACGGACTAAAATCTGTTGCAAATTTCGATGGAATTAGTCCATCGCAAAAATTAAAAATCCATCGCTGAACTTCGTAAAACCCGCCTGAGTTGTTCGTCATTAGTCAGTCATGGATTTTCGAATTGTTCACAAATTAGTGACGGATTTGGTCTGTCGCTAAATTTCTGCAAAAGTAAAACATTATATTTGGTTTTCATTAAAAAAAAAAAAAATCAATTACACCTAATAGTTATCCAAAAAAAAATAAAAATTCACATGATTGTTTAATAAGAATCCCATTCACAAAATTCAAAAGATTGGCCAAAATAAAAAAAACTAAGACTAAATCCCATTTTAGCGACGGATTTAGTCCTTTGCTAAATCCTGATGCGATGGACCTTTTCTGTTAGCGATGAATTGAATCCGTCGTTAAACCAAACCTTTTTTGTGACAGACAAAATTCATTGCAAAATCACAATTTTGGCACTCTTCGTTGGAACTTCTTGCACTGGAGACCTAAGTGGGACCCACCATGATGTTTTTTTCAGAAATCCACCCTGTCCATCCGTTTGGCTCATTTTAAGACTTGAGACCAAACGTGAGTAGCATCCAAGATTCAAGTGGGCCCTACTAACGAAAAAGGAGGGTGGAAAAATTCCTACCGTTGAAAGATCCCTAGGTCAACAGTGATGTTTACATGTCATCTATACTGTTTATAACGTCATTCCTACTGAGATGAATATAAAACATAAATATTAACCTGATTCAAAACTTGTGGCCCCACGGATATTTCAATTGTGGATGTTCAATCCTCATGTTTTCGGCCCACTTGAGTATTGGATTATAATGCCATGAGTTTTTGAAACCCGAGTATATGACTCGTTTTCAAAAAACCCAAGTGTTAACCTTTAAAGATAGTCAAATTTCATATATATATATATATATATTCCTTTCTCAGAGTTAACAGTTTAGCAAAAGATGGACCAATCAAACATAAAAGAAAATTTGCATTTACATTCAGAATATATAAGTGGTTGCCCAAATGACGCATACAAACCAATACCTCTATCTTAACAAATATAAGAAATACACAATTTAACACATGAGAAATAATAAAATGCATATAAACTTGAGCCGCAAGATCGCGCAGCTTCTCTTGGTAGATACAGTCATGCATCCCTGATAATTGTATCATACTCTTCATCAATCTGGACACACTACGCCAAACTGGTCAATTTGCGACGTATTTTTGCGACGGACTTCGTCCGTCGCTAAAATCTCTTGGTTTAACGACGGATTTAATCCGTCGCTAACGGAAAAGGTCCGTCGCTAATCTCGTGTTTGTCGAAAATCCGGTTTTAACGTCGCTGAATTTAGCGACGGATCCAAATCCGTCGCTAAAATCTGATTTACGACGTATTTACGACGGATTTTGGTCCGTCGTTAATAGACGACGGATGACATCCGTCGCAAAAGTTGCTTTTGTGACCGCACTAGTTTTCCCGCTCAAAACACCAAATGGCGCGCTTTTCAGCTGCTTTTGCGACGGATCTTGGTCCGTCGTAAAAGGACTTTTGCGACGAATCATATCCGTCGTAAAAGGACTTGTTTTAACATTTTTTTTTTTTCATTTTTTTAACAATATGGTGGAAAATTAAGTTTTTTTTGTAGTCTAATAGTTGTTTTTTAGTAGAAATTCGGTAGTTTAATTGTACATATTTGTATCTAAGATTATTTTTTAACAATTTATTGAATGCAAAAAGAAAATTTATTCTGTTTTTTTTATCAAATGAGTGGAATTTTTATTTTTATTTTTTAATTTAAAATTAATATTTAAATGATTTGCAATATCATATGAAAAAGAATATTAAGAAGTTAAAAAAATTTGACAATGTTTGAGAAAAAAAAATTAGATTTTGAAAAAATAAAAATCGTAATTTAATAAAAATCTATTTTGTGGGAACAAAAAAGAATTTTGAATAAAGTTGATAAATTTGAAAAAAAAAAAAAAAGCATTTGATTTTGAGAAAAAAATAATATCCTGAAAAAGAAAATTAAAAATATTTTAAAAAAGAAAATGAGAGTTTGAAATTTGAAAAATAAAATAAAATTTCATATTTTAAAAAATGTGAAATTTTATTTTATTTTCACTCAAAATAAAATAAATTGATATTAAAATATCAATACTTTATCAAAAGACAAACATTTTGAAACGAAAAATAATTAAGTTGAATAATTTTGTGATTTTGAAAAATAATTGAAAATGTTCAAAATTCGAAATTAAAAGAAAAAGTTATTTATACAAACATTAAGATTTTAAAATATATATATATATATATAATTTTTTTTTTAAATGAAAAGTTGAAAACAACATGATGCTTTTGAAAAAAAAAAATCGGCATTTTGGAATTTTTGGGAAAAAAATTAAAATTTGTGAAAATTTTAGATATTTTGAAAATAAAAATTTAGAATTTGTATTTTAATTTATTTTTTGAAATATTTTATAATAAAAATGATATTTTGTTGAAAGTTTTCAAAGAAAAATTAAGAGTAAAAAAATATACATTTTGAAAAAAAAAATGTTATTTTTAAATGGAAATTAAAATTTATTTGTGAAAAAAAAAAATTAAACAAATTATTAGGCACATCCACTAATTGAACATTTGACCATTTTTGGACATTTGAATTAGTCCAGATTGAAGAGTAAATAACTTCATATGTTTAAATCAAATTTCACTCAAAATTGTTGATCAATCTTGTATGCCCAATATCTTTCTCATATGTAGTTAGCCTGATTGGGGTGAGTAACTAGTCAAATTGAGGGTATTGATCAATAAAATAGAATGAATGGACTAGACATATAAAATGGGCTAAATATTGTTGTCAGAATTGTGACCCAACTTATTGACCTCGCGAGAACCTACGAATTGATGTTAATAAGTTTTGTGGGCCCTATCATGATGTATGTCGAACATCAACACCGTGCATTTAATGTGTCCCCTTCAGGTTATGAGATATCTCAAAAATCATCCGTAAACGAAACTCAGGTGGGCCATACCACCTAAAACCATGTCAAGACATCTTAAAAAATATAAAAGCACTGGGTGGGGCCCATATGAGTTTTGGATGCGGCTAAAACTTGGTCTGACCCCTCATCCAAGTGGGACACACATAATGAGTAGGTTGGATATGTGAATCACATTAAGGCAAGCCCAATATATGATTATGAATGTTTTAAGGAGACCCCTCTACATTTAGGTTAGTCATTACCCTTACCAGAGTAAACTCTGTGGGGTCCATTGTTATATATTTATTTTATCCACTCCGTTTATCCATGTTAACAGATAATTTGAGGTCTAAAGAACAAAAATGAAGCATATCCAAAGCTCAAGTGGACCACACTACAGGAAATAGTGTAATTGAACCTCTACCATTGAAAAATTCTTGGAGGCCATAGAAGTTTTGGATCAAGCTGATGTTTGTGTTTTCTCTTCATTCATATATATTTGATATTATGAATAGGTTGGATGGCAAATAAACGTTATTGTGGGCCCAAGGAAGGTATCAATGGTGGAAATCATTATTCCGCATTGTTTCATGTGGCATGGTCCACTTGAGTTTTGGATTTACCGAAAATTTGGGATCAACCCACACTGTTCATCCATTTTTCAAGATCATTTCAAAGAATTATTCAAAAAATGAATCATATCCAAAAATTAAATGGACCGCACCACAAGTACCAACATGGATGGGAATGGATTGACTATTCCCCTGCCACCCGCCCATTGGCTAGTATTCGATGCTATGTGGGCCCCACCATGATGTATGTATTTCATCCATTATGTTCATCCATTTTTACCGATCATTTTAGGGCTTGATCGAAAAAATGATATGGATATAAACCTAAGGTGTACCACATCATAGGAAAACAATATTGATTGGATATCCACCATTAAAATCCTCTTAAGGCCCACAATACTGTTTATTTGACATCCAATTTGTTGATTAGATCGCATACGATGAAGGGAAAAAACAAAGATCACTTGATCCAAAACTTTTATGGCCCCAAAAGGGTTTCAATGGTAGACATTCAATCCCCCATTGCTTTTTTCAGTGTGGTCCACTTAATAGTTAGATCTATCTTAGTTTTTGTCTCAAGCCTTACAACGAGCTCGCCATATGAATGGACGGTTAGGATATAACACATACCTCATGATAGGACCCACATAACTTGCTGACGTCACCCAGCCCCCTTTCTCACGAGTGCAGATGGCTTATGACAAGTTGAGTAAAGAGACTGCTACTGAAGTGACGTCACCAAGTTCTGTGGCCCCCACCATGATATATGTTTTGTATCCACACCATCCATCCATCTGGAGAGATCATTTTAGGGTAAGATCCAAAGAATAAGTCACATTCAAAGCTCCAGTGGACCCCACCAGGGAAGACAATGGGGAGAGTGACACCACCATTAAAACCTTCTAAAGTCCACAAAAGTTTTTTATCAAGCTGATATTTGTGTTTTCCCTTCTTTAATGTCTTTGTTTACTTTTGAACAAGTTGGATTTTGAAAAAACATCATGGTGGGCCTTAGGAAGGTTTCAACGGTGGGCATTAATCTTCCCGCTGTTTTCTCTGGTGGGGTCCAGTAAAGCTATGGATCTGCCTCGTTCTCTAGGTCATGCCTTAAAATAATATATCCAAATGAATGGACGTTGTGGATACAACACATACATCCTGGTGGGGTCCACAGAACTTGGTGACGCCACTTCAGTAGTGAGTCTCGCTGCTCAAACCTGTCAGTATCTAATCCGTGTCCCTCACGAGTGGATTAGGGCGTCGGCCCCCTCTCGTTTGGGGAACGGATTGGATACTGAACACTTCAGTAGCCAAAGGCTACTGAAGTGACGTGGCAAAAGGGCATTGGTGGATACCAATCCGCTATTTCTTTCCAATAAATGATCTTCCAACGGAGATCCGTTAACGGATATTTTTATGTTTGGGCAGTGAATGCACTCGGCCACGCACAGGTAAGTGTTTATCTTACGAAAAAAAATAGGAAAGACTTTAACTAGAAGTTCCTGCGTCGGGAATCCAGGTGGGGTCCACTGTGATGTTTGTGAGAAATCTTAACCGTCCATCTGTTTTTTTTTAATTTCAATTTTGATATGAAGCCAAAAATGAACCGTTTCCAGAGCTCAAGTAGGCCAAAAACGTGATAATTGAACGTCCACGGTTAAAATATTCATCTCAATAGGAATGAAGTTATTAACGGTATGGATGGCTTATAAACATAACTGTCGAACCCAGGTAGATTTTAACGGTAGGTATTTACATAACCACATTTTCCTTTAGTACGGCCCACTTGAGCTTTGGATACGGTTCTTTTTTGCATCATGTCCTTAAATGAACTCAAAAAACGGATGGAAGGGAAGGATTTCTCACAAACATCACAGTGGGCCCCACTTGGGTTCCCAGCGTAGAACTTCCTGCGAAAGCCTTTCGCAGGAAATCCGCGTCCAGGAAAAACGTACGTGGTGGGAACCAATTAGATACTCCCCCTGACACCAGCCAATGGCTGGCGGTTGGTGCTCTGTGGGCCTCACCATGATATATGTGTTTCATCCATGCTGTCCATCTATTTTTAGAGATCATTTTACAGCATGAGACAAAAAATTAAGTACATCCCAATTTTAAATGGACCACATTATAGGAAACAGTGTTGAATGAGCATCGACATTAAAAACATTTTGGGGGCTATAAAAGCTTTGGATCAAGCTGATTTTTTGTTTTTTCCCTTCATCTGTGCATTTATGACCTAATCAAAAGATTTTATATCAAATAAACAGTACAGTGGGCCTTAAGAGGATTTTAACCGTGGATATCCCATCTCTATTTTTATCATGTGGTGTGGACTACTATAGATTTATGTACCTCTAGTTTTTGTGGTCAAGCCCTAAAATGCACTACCAAAAAACCGGGCAACTCTGACGGACCTGGGGCAGTTTTGGCTACGGCTAAAATCCGTCGGTGAATGTCTTAAATCCGTCGACTTAGGTTCACTTTTGAACGGTGGACGTCCAACAATCCAGATTTTTCTCATTTTGTGGTCCATCCAAGATTTATTCAGGGCTCATGTTTGGGGATCAACCCCAAGATTATCTTTATAAATTGATGGACGGCGTGGATGAAAAATATACATCGTGGTGGGGCCCATAGCGCCCTCCCCCTTTCCAAAGCATGGTTCACCGTTTTTTTCCTGGGACAAAGTGTATGAGTTTTATACATAGTGTAAAATAGTGGTGGCTCGTTAATGTAAATACTGGCAATGATATAGAGTTATCCAGACCATTCAAATAATCCGTCTAGTTTTAAATATTTAATATTTATAATTTTATTATATAATACAATCTTAACCATCCAAAAAATGGTCCCTCTTGCATGTACGACCGTTAACAGGTTGTTTGTTATAAACAATGGTAAACAAACATTGTTACGGATTTGAAATTTTTATCTGATTTAGAAGAGGATTCGGGAGAGGAGCGCCATTTCGTCTTTTGCTTTGCAAGCAGCGCGGGCCAGCCCTCGAGAGCTTCTCCCATTTTCAAGCAGCGCATCCCAGCCCTCGAGAGCTTCTCCCATTTTCAAGCAGCGCATCCCAGCCCTCGAGAGCTTCTCCCATTTTCAAGCAGCGGCATCCCATCGCCATCGAGCAGCGTCATTTTCAATCTTTCATCGAGCGGCGTCATCTTCAAATAGGTGAGTTCTCTTTCCTCGCCGATCGGACCCACCATGATGTGTTTTATGTGGCCCCACTATGATGTATGCCTTAGTTGAAATCGGGGCCAAGTGCAGAAGCAATCATATTTGGCACATTTGTGGAAAAACAGAAGTTGTATTTGAAAGCTTACATACATTCTGTATGTTTTATTTCTAACGGTTTATTTGTAGGCTACTGATCTAAAGGTTTTAATTTCACGATCTGGGAATTTTTTTATACATCACCTGTTTCGGATCAACGGTCTAGATCTCTGAACCATGGGCCGCACATGTAGAAACTGGTCCATCAGGTAGGGATTCTTCTGCTTCATGGTGTTTTACGCAGATGAAACAGTGTTCAATGTCGCTTGGGTTTTCAGTTTGTGTAAGTGGGGCCCATGGTTCAATGATCCAAACCGTTGATTTGATGTGTTACAGTGCCGATTGCTCATGCACCAAAAATGCCTTCAATGGCCTTTCAGTTAAATGTGGACCGTCCCTGTATTTTCTTTCTTAACTGTCTATTAGCTGACCAACTATTAAAGGGCTAGGATTTTCCCACCTGGGAAATATTTATTGCATGTTCCATTTTGTGTGGTCAACCATACCAAAGGTTTGGATCATGAACCATGGGCCCCACTGGTGTGAATTGAAGATCCTGATGCATTGAGCACTGTATAAAACTGTACAATAAGGCATTTTTACACGTGGCCAATCTGGACTATCCAATCAATGGACCACCTCTTGGATGGTGGTGGGCCATAGCATATATGTTTGCATGTTGCAACAACAGACAAGAACAACGTGTGTACTCTCCATGCATGTGATCATAAAAAGATGAAACTATCTACAGTGTATATTGTCTCGTACACATGCACTCGTCCATTTCACATGTCCCAACTGTCCACTTCAATCCGATCCATCAAAATTATGGGCCATGGTATGGATGGTGCATAATCCAAACGATGTCTAATACACTGATTGGATCATTACAACCACTGGCCGCAAAATACGGTGAAAAGGGGAAAAAAAAAAAAAAAACAATGGTCCAAAATCAACAAGCAAATATCCCTTTTGGGATATTTTGGATCATCTGATCAATGTGATTTTCACGATATGACCCATGGGGCCCACGATGTGAACGGATTAGATTGAGGTACATGAGTGCTACATGAGGTTTGTTTGCACATGCAAATTTTCGTAAGTTCTAAGATTCCTCCCATGTGTCACCGTCCTATGATGCTAGACTCGTATGTTAGTTTCTCACCGTTTTAAAGATAGTGGTAATCCAAACCGTCAAAATCGCTAACCAAATTATGGACGGAGCATAACTCAAAATGACACACAAGATGATATCAACCGTTTCAATTTTCCCTTGAAATTTGGTCCACTCACTATCTTACTTTTAGCCAGCCATCCAATAGTCGACAATTGGATGGTCATTGAAAAAAACTCAAATCCAACCGCTACGATCTCGATCTATCATGCGGCATTGCGTGGGGATGTATTGCAAAAAACCTCGAATGAGAATGGTGTTATTGTAAATAAAAGAGAATGCCTCGTGCACAAATAGATGAGAATTCTATGGTGCAGGTAACTATTTTTTAAAAAAAATTCAAAGAAGTGACAGTTGGGAAGGAATCCATTTGCTTGGAATTTTCAATTCAAAGAAGTGGTATATGAATGATGCATTTAGATCTTATCTAGTAAGGAATGGAATTATTCACTAATTTCTGTCCTCATACCCAAACAAAATAGGGTTGCAGAACGTAAACATCATCATATTGTTGAGAAAAGAGTCAATACTAATGTAACTTGCTCATAGTTTCTGTCCTCATACACTAGTATTAAGAAATTGTGGTTAAGGCTCTGTTTGGTAGCGGGACTAAAAGTAAATTGTCGTAGGAATGTTTCCTGCCAGGCTCTGTTATTGGCCTTTTCCCATGGGAATTGTAATTTTGAATAAGTTCAGAAATATTGGAATTTAAGAGCATTATAGTTTGAACACAAAATGACCAAAGAAAAGATGGAAAAGGTTTAATCATTATAGTTTCAACACTAATAATTGCTCTGAGGGAGCATTTTTTCCTTTGGGCAATGCTCATGTGTCTTCTTGTTTGTAGTTTTTGGTGCTATCTCAACGCCTCTTTAATGAAGCTTGTTGTTATGTTTCAAAAAAAAAAAAAAAAAGAAAAAGAAAAAAAGAAGGATGGAAAAGGTTTAACAATTGCTCTAGGAAGGCCATGTTCCTACTGTAATTTAGTTTTAGCTCTACCAAGCATTGCCTAAAATAAAAGCCATTGTGGGCTTCTATCCTTCAATCCTTCAGCTCATGGGAGTGAATTTGGTGGTTCTATGCTTGTCATGAGCAGCGGAGTTTTGTTGGGCAGTATCCTATCAAATTCCACGGTTTTAAGTTGTAGTGCAGAATTGCAGGCCAGTAACAGCCCCAAGGATCTGTTCTGATTTTGACTGATTCATAGAGTTTGGTTGTGGCCCCATAAATTATTTGCATGGGCTGCTCAGATGTCAGACACTCTTTCAGTGATTCATGCGTTGCAACATCTTTTTGTTTCTGAATTGATGCAGGTGGAGTCGATTTCTTTCTTTCTTTCTTTCTTCTTACTTGGTTTCTTTCTTTCCTTTCCTTTTTTTTTTTTGTTTTTTTTAATTAGTTGAGCACAGTTGATGTCTATTGTTAATGGTCAATCTATGCGTTAGAGGCTAGCTCAATCCACTACTTGGGATAGTTAATTTATTTCGCTGTGGATTCATTGATGGAGACTAGGTACAGGTCAGTGGTAGCTTGAATTTTCTCCAATTCTTTGTGCAAATAAGTTGTGTTATTCCTCTCTACTCGCCATATATCAATAAAAACTGCAATCTCCTTTTTATGTGTTTCCAAAACTAAAAGGAGCATCCTGGAATCTTGTAACCTATAGATGTTTCAGGTTTGAAAATAGCTCTCTCTCTCTCTCTCTCTCTCTCTCTCTCTCTCTCTCTCTCTCTCTCTTTCTAACACCAAATCTACCAATACACTCACCTGACACCAAAAATCACTCCTCCAATTACTTCTCCTTTCACCTAAAGTCCCATTTGGTAATCTAGTAGAGTGTGATTTGTTTGTTGTAGAAGTATTACAAACTGATGTTTGATTAAATGGTTCTATTTTTTAGGTGTTGGGCTTGATACTTTTTCTAATTGTAGCAATAATATGTTTGGGGGACCTGTGGATATTCTTCATTTGGATGCTCATCCAGATATCTATCATGCTTTTGAAGGAAACAAATATTCTCATGCTTCATCAGAATACATCAGTTGGATCAACTGACATAACTGACAAAACTGTTTCCTATCACTTCTTATGTTGTTAGTCTCCCGGCCCTATATATTGTTACACATACAATTTGTTATTGGTAGACTCTCATGTCTTATCTAATGGCATAATACACGCTAATAATTAGCCATTTGCATTGATTAGTTGGTGCCAGGTGTCACAGAGTTCATGATAGCAGAACTGCTTTACTTGCAATGGATGGATCCAAACCAGCCAATTTATCTTTACATCAATTCAACTGGAACGACTTGTGATGATGGTGAAACGGTATGTTGGCTCTCGTTTCCAATTTCCAACTGTACCACAATCGATAATGGTACTATGTGGCTTCTAGAGTTGCTGGGATATACAAGCATCACAAGGATACAAATGAGGATTCTGTGGATTTTCTTGCTTTCTTTTTTATTTGTGATGTATGCATTTCTATTCTCTAACTTCCTTGAAGGGCATTATTGCAATCTTCTCTTAGGCACTTCAAAAATAACCAAATTGTGGAAATTCATCAACCATAAATTTGTATATCTGCATCCAGACTGTCCACATCTTGTGCTCATAGTTGATAGAAAGTAAGCTGAAAATTTCATCCATCAAATGATTCGAACCATCCATTTTGTGGTTGATGTCATACTTGGGCAGAGTGTTGGACCATGTAAACCAACAATATCTTTGCATCAATACCATGGAGTTTAATAAACTAATTACGTACCAGGAGATGTTGGGTCGTTGTTGAATCTTGAGGCTCAGAGACTTGTACTTGCTCGCCTTCTCTCCCTTTACATCACTTTCAAGAAAGGGAAGAAGTGGAAGACATAAGAGATGCTTGGGGACCAACAGTTCTATATACAGGGGACTCTTAAGAACACTCAGCCCATCAAGGTTCCTTAGCCGTCAAGTCTCTACGCTTCTAGAATGCCCACACTTGCTAAGACCCCACCACATGAGTGTCTATCAGCCCATAGTATGTAGGATATGATCAAATCATAAGTGGGGCTCACTAACACACTCATTAGTTAAGATCCAACAACTTGATTCAATCTATTTTAATCAAATCATTGATCTATGATGGCCCACTAAACGGACAATAGTCTTACATTCTCCTCTTGAGCCACATATAGATCGATGCTTTACTTGTAAAAATGAGTCAAGGGTTAACTGACAATAGTCTTGGTATCGATTCCCTAGTGGGGGTGGCTAACAGTGAAGTGTTAACTGACAGTGGGGGTGTACTAACAAGCTAACCGAAAAAAAAAAAGTTAGGAAATATATTTTTTTATTCAATTTTCTCATATCGAATACATCTACAACACCTATAGCAGCCATCCTGATGATATTAGTTGCCATGACATTTATCGAAGTGGGAACAGTCATGGTACAACAATACTATCATTCCAATGATATAAACCTGAAGTGTGACAGTCTGGTATGAAAGTTACATGTAAAATTCAATCATGCATGCCTATTTCGAAATGGACGTCTTCTCTATTATTTTGATTACACAGAAACTTGTGTACACATAAATTGAGAAGCAGAAATTAGTCTCTATAACATAATCATCAGTATATACTGAATGTGAGTACTACAAGTGTTTGTATCAATTGACCATATTTTAACTAATCCATGCTGTCATAAGAGATCCACTCCAGTATATGTCACAAGCTCTCTAAAAGGGTCAGTTTGGGCAGTGGGATTAGGTGGGATGGGATTCATCTGGTCCTGTGCCAATTCCACTCCATGTTTGGGAAGAATGAAAAAGCTTGGAATTACGTTAAATGGAATTGCATTGGGTCCTGTGCCAATTTCACTCAATGTTTGGGAAGTTGTGTAGGTCCCAACATGATGTGTGGACTATATCCACACCGTCCACCCATTTATAGAGATTATTTTAGAGCATGGGCCAAAAAATCAAGTAAATCTAAAGCTCAAGTGGACCCCACCATAGAAAGCAACAGGGATTGAATACTTACCGTTGAAAACTTCTTTGTGGCTACATAAGTTTTGGATCTACCTCATTTTTAGGCCCATGCCATAAAATGAGGTTACAAAACAAATGAACGGTTTAGATATAACACGTGTGTTATTCTTAGTAATTTCAAATGATGGTGGGTATATCCATTCAATGTACCACCGAATTGTCAACAAAGCATGGCATTAATTTTATCCATCATTATGAGAAGAATATGGCCAAATTGTGACTGGCACCATTTTAATTTGTTGCAGTTCCATGGGCTTTTAAGTTGGACAGTTGGACTTGGAATGACAATAATTTCAATTTGAGTGGCTAGCCTCACTAGAGTCATTTACTCATTGAATCCAAACACAGCCTTAACTGTTGGGACTTGGAGTCCAATATTAGTTTTCTTCCCCCATGCTTATTACATTTCTTTTCCTTTTTCTCTATGGGTTTTGTATTATTTCCTCAATTAGATTTTGGGATTTCTAGTTTTAGATTCTCTCTAGCTATTCTTTTGGACAAGTGTTCTCCATTCTGTTTGTCTTTAGCTTACTTTCCTTGGCTGTCAAATATTTAAGGTCAGTTCTGCATTTCTATTTTGTTCTTCAATTGGTGGAATGAGAGGTTTTAGGATAGATGAATTTATCCCTCAGAAAACATCTTGCATACATCTGCATACATTAGCCAACATGACTTGCACTGTTGCACATATCCAAGACTGAATTTTTTAATTTTTATTTTTCATGTCATGTGATGGAAGAGCTCCTGAAGGAACTCAAGAAAGGAGAGAGAGACCAGAATAGTTGCTGACTTTGATTTGGATGCATACATGAATGTGGTCTACTGTTTTCTTCCTTTTATTCTAGAAGTGGTTAGAAAGTTTCTATTAGTAATGATTAAAAGCTACAGTTAATTTTGATAGGCAATAACAGATGATTCGAGCTCGGGCAAGCTCGTACTCAGCTTGAATTTTTTTCAAGCTCCAAAAACCAACTCAACTCTGTCCGAATCCAATTTCAAGCCGAGGCGAGTCGAGTGAGCTGACCGAGCTAACTCGACTCGTGTACAACTCATGTTCTACTTGCAAGGTAATTGTGCAGCTAGGAAACCTCCAACCTATGGAGAAATTTTTTAGTTTTACTTTCAATGGTCTTTATTTGTTTATCCTTTTTATATGATTCTTTTCTATATAGACTGTATATGTTCCTTACTGAGGAAGTTTCTATTATTTTCATTGTTCACAGATAACTCATTGAAGCGCCAAGACGTTTGGATTTTGTGGTCAATCCATGGTTTCATGGCCATATAAAATGAGAATGGTACGTAATTTTCCATCCAAGCTCAAAAATAAAAACTCTTTTCCTTTGAATATAGGGAGTCTGCTTAACCACTGAATATATAAGGGCTTTGAATAATCCAGAGGTTAGAATATTCCAACAGAAGAGTTTTTATTTTTATTTTTGTACCCACACTCTGGCTGCTAGCAGCACCCTTCCCTTTCTACTTTTGGTTACACACTAGTGCCATTTTGTACTACAGAATTCTTTTAAATTACAGATTTTGTGAAATGATTCTATGCAATTGCACTGTTTCTATTCATTACAAACCCTTGTGAACGGTTTAAATTACAGATTTCTTTATGCTCGTCTTAGTAGTGCTTCTAACCCTATTTTAACAATGGCTTATTATTTGATTTTTTTACCGACAAATTTACTTAAATATACAATTTGCAGGTTCAGACTAGAGCCATGTCTTTGCAAAGGTATATTTGCTCAAGGGAGGATATCTTAAAGTATGCTACCAAGTTGCTAAAGGCAGAGCTCCCTCTTTCTGTGAGGCTTCTTGGTATGTAGATTGTTTGCATGTTATGCATATTAATCATGGGATGTTACAAGGATTCATATGACATAGAGTAGCAGTGCTTATATGACATAGAGTAGCAGTGCTTAGGTGTCCTGTTTTTATTGATTGAGAATTGCAATCTCATTGGCCTAGAGTCTTTTGATGCTCTTCAGTCATTTTAGCCCATTTTCCCACTTCATGTACTTGTATGCTATACCATGTATATGCCCATTTTCTAAGCATTGGTTAAGCAACACATGCATCTTTCAACACAGATATGATGCATAAAAGGAACTTTACGAATGTCTTGCTCAGCAGGTTGTATCATCTAATGTATGTTTTCCAATTTGTTATTTCAAGGATTGTGCTCCATGACATTAAGGGAGTGTTTGGCCGGTTGCATTAGGTGGGATTAGAAGGGATGAAACTAGTTTTAAGGTAATGATGATGTTGTCGGTGGATGGGTTGGTGTTCCACAGTATGTATTTATGAATATAACCGTATGATGGTTGAATGGATGTATGGGGGAATCAAAGATATTTTTTTGGGTCTGGTTTCATGGATCAAATGGTAATAGAGATGCAGTTTTATAAATGAAAGCAGTTACAAGCACCGACAAGTTGTTGCTATCTTCTGATTATGCAGGTGTATCTTCTTGGGAAATAGGAATTTCGCTATTCCTACACTTTCATTTGGTCATTTTGTTAGACACTAGTGCATTAAATGCAGATTGCATTGCGCTGTTGTGTATTGATTCCAACATCTAAAGATCTTTTCAAACTGTATTGTGCTCTCCTAGTGAAACGCTCTTACCTGAACCTCTATTGGCTAGGATGAATTCTAATATTTTGTTTTGTTAATTGGTTTTAGTTGATTAAACTATTCACTTTTCATGGATTTGAACTGGTTATTTGTAATATATGAAGGGTTGACTAAACTAGCCTTTTCTTGGATTGAATCTGGTTGTTTGTAATATATGTAGGAAGGGCTCAGAAGAAGGTTAAAGAAGAGAAGATACTAAGTAGCCAATTCAAGGCAAGGCATAGCCAACAGTTGAAGTTCCGGGTAATTTCTTTTGTATGGGTCCTAGTTTGGGGGGGAAAGTGTTTAGTTAGGAGGGTTAAAAGTCAATTTTTGTTGGAGTGGGCCATTTGGGTCATTTCCTCTTTTTATTGAATTGAGTTGTTACCAAGTTTGTGAATAGGATTCTTATCAAACAATAGTGTGAATTATTTTTTGAATGACTATCAGGTACAAGATTAAAAAAATAATACTAATAATTTATCGATTTTAAATTTTACAGATGTTTTAGCGACGGACCAAATCCGTCGCTAATTTCTGAACATTGAAAATCAACGACGGATTCGAGGTCTGTCGCTTACTCATATTAGCGACAGACCTTATCCGTCGCTAATGTTTTTAGTGACGACTAATTTTTTGGATGTTGCCGACGGATTGTTTATTTTTTACAACGGATTTTATCCGTCGCTATGATGCGACGGACCTTATCCGTCGCAGATTAAACGACAGATAAAATCCGTCGTAAAACCAAAAACGACCCGGTAAACAGCGACGGACCAAGCGACGGACGAAGTCCGTCGTTTATTTGGTTTTACGACAGATTTGCTCCGTCGCAAAACAGCGATTTTGGCGTAATGACATGGATATTATTTAAACCACTTGCGCTACCTGTATGATTATATATTCGATGAATGAGTGACTAACTTAATGTGAGTTTCCCTCAAGATTACACACCACCACAGTAGTTAAGCATAGTTATAAACAAAAAGGCACTCAAAACAATACACGATGCAGTCTTATTAAATGCATGGATGCATGAATGCACATCAACTGGGGATGCTCATCTAGTTGGCTTTTGGGTGAAATCCATGCATGTGGCCGGTCACCAACAAAAGTACATCCTGTACGTGTGTAGTGCCAAACTCACCAAAAGTGGGCTGATAGTCGATGGTCTAGGAGCTAGCGAAACAATACCATAATTAAGGCTTAAAGGCACATGCTACAACATCTAGAATTAGCCACATCCATCAACTCCTGTATGCTATAAATACATGATTAGTCAAACCGTTATTATTCCAATTACAACCAGCCAATTTAAGAAAGCTCAAAGGTCACCACGGGAGGCTCATCACCTAGCATAGGCCAACAGCTCGGGCATAGGGTCCCATAGCACCATCCCCGGCTCATGAGACTCCAACATTGAGATATTTAATGGAATCTCATCGACTAGTGGCCAATTATAGTTTAACATGTGGAACTTTTCATTGCATGCTTGCATAAAAATAATACATCGAACCCACATAGGGCAAATGCCAAAACTACATAGGGCAAATTTCAAATCAAATGCCACATAGGGCAAATACCAAATCAATACAATAAAAAGACTACCCTCAAAAGCTGCGTAGACAGAACAACCCATTGATGGTAGGCCACATCAATATTTCATTTAACCCATCATTCAAGTAGCCACTAAGTCGAAGGTCTATTATGATCACAATCAATCAAGTTACATCTTAAGTTTGAATGTACATATGTAAGTGGGGTTCTCCACTGATAAATGTACCAATTCAAGTTCCACAAGAATGAGAAAATATACAAGTGCAATATAGATGTTCATGCAGAATAAATATTTAACATGTAATATAGAATTTAATTTCAACAACTAGACAAATAATTATGAGATAGGGATATCAATTATCAATTAAAATTAAAGCAGAAACTATCACTTAAGCTAATGGAAAAGTGGAAAGCTTAAGGGGAAAAAATCATCACCTTATGTGTTGACTTGCCTTCTAATGTTGTTAGGAGGTGCGCAAGCCCTTAGAATCTTTCCAAAATAGACTTGACTCGACTTGCTCTCGGTTCGAACAACATGAAACTAAAATGCGATATTAGGCTACATTTCCATTGGGATTAGGAAACCATCTAACCAACCAAGGCTCTAATTAGATCTCCAAGGCAAGGTTTGAGAGAAAAATGTACCTAGTTGGTTTGACTTGACATGACTCAAGCCAACTCGACTCTAACTGAGTCAACCCAACTCCACATAACTCGACCGAGTCAACTCGACGAAAACCCCACGAAGCAAAACCCTTCACACCTCTCTTCTTCTTCTTTCTTGGAAGTCCAGCATGGCTGGGACTCACCTAATTGTGCCACCCAACTCAGCCCGACTCAATTCAACGAGTCGACGACTCGGTGGTCTGGAGCGGCATCGAACCTGTACCCATTTTTTTGCTCTCTCTCTCTCTCACTCTCTCACCGGCATGTCCAGCGAGGTTGCCTGGCCAAAACTCACCCAACAATACCCAAACACGAACCACAACTCACCCTGTTTCGGCCCTGACATGGCAGCAACACCCAACTTGTGAAAACAACCCGAGTACATGATGTTGCTCCTGTTGATAGAGTTTGGACCTCAACCCAGACACATGACATTCTCCGAGAAGATCCGAAGGGCCTAGATGATCTTAACTAACCCGTCTTGAACCTAGACTCGATCAAGTCAGCCCTGGGTGGCACAAGCTCAGACCTAAGCTCGGCAGCAACCCAGGCCCCCTCTTCTTCACTGCCTTAATCTCCATCCCTTCCTTCTCTTGCTAGATCCTCAAACCAACTTTGGACATGGAAAAATAGGGGTCGACAAGTCGATGAACCCGGACATACTCGAACTGAGTTTGAAACTCAACAGCATCTCGGTGGGCCAAACATCGATGCTACATCAGCACCACCCCTACTCCCGTCTCTCTCGTTCATTCTTCTCTGCTCTTTATCCCTTTCTTTTCCTTCAACTAAGGTAAGCTAGACCTCCTCTCGACCAGACCTTGCCCCAACCCGGATGCCTTTGTACGGCTTGAATGGGGAAGAAGGAGGTGGCCATTAATGGTGCTCTCGAAACCAATGCTCCCTCCTCCAATCTGCCTCTTGTAGATGGTCTGTATGGACCCTAGAAAGCTTGTAGACAAGCTTCATTGAAGCTTAGATGTAATGCCCTGAAAATCGGGGGTCGAGTAACAACTCAACACCCGAGTTCCAAAATATCACTTATACAACATAAATGCTTATGATTGAATGTTGTCTGTGTTAGTGCATAAATCATGAGTGGGATTATACCAAAACAGTAATTCATACTCCAGATCAAGTTATAAAACGCAAGCGAAAGACTGAAAGATGTATATAAATGTATATAAACCCAGAAACGATCACAATCGGTCTCTAGAGTATGAACACCTTACTGAGGCACCATATACATGTATTAGTCTCAAAATCAAAATGCCAAAAAATGGTACAACTATAATGGTAAACCCTGTAGCCCCGTCATTTGAATGGCCTAAGCGAAGCCTCCATAAAACTGCATGTAGGAGAACTCATCCTTATCATCTTAGTAGTCAGGCTCAACCTCCTACGTCTCGTCAACACCTGCATCTAAGATAGGGTCTGGTTGGTGTGTACAACACCATTTCGCAACGTGGGAGTGAGTGGTTAACTCAGTGGAACGATAAAACATAGGTTAACATGTTATTAATTCAGTCAAGCAGTAATGATAAAGCAGTACAATCAAACACTCCTAAATACTCTCATTAATGCAAGTATGGAATGTAGTCATGATGCATGCCCTCGCCTACACTCCCTCGTGCGACACCATCTTACGTCCGCGGCATGCTTTCATCCCTCAGTGCTCTTCAACCCGAGGCACATGCAGTATTATGTTATGAGAGTGATTACCGAGTTATTATTAGTCCTTTTCATACAGCAGTGTTGGAAAACTAAGGTACCTCCCTTATATCATTCCCAAACAATGATCCATCCTAGGGTCGTCAGTCCTAGATAATCTCATACGATGATGTGGTTCTAGGTCGCTGCAAAGGACTGTCAGGGCTGTTACACGCACTCGTTACACCACTCCCCCATCACCCTACATGGCTAATCATCAAATCAATATAGGCCTAGTTGTACTCTCGTTGCTACAGAAGGGTCGTCGCCTTTACGTAGGCTCAGAGTACGCTCAAGGTCACTACAAAGGTCTGTCAGGGCTGTTACACGGAATCGTTGCACCACTCCCCCATCACCAAATCAGTGTAGGCCAACAACTTGAATACAGTGTCCCATACCACCGTCTTTGGCTCACGAGTCTGGGTTGCTCATTGGTCACTATAGGGAGGCACATCGCCTCAGCATAGGCCGACAGCTCGACCACGGTGTCCATACCACCATGCCCGACTCATGAGTCTTAGCGGATCAAGGTACTAAGGTTAAGCGGGATTCACTGGTGAGTTGGGTACCTTAGGTTCAAACAGAGGCGTCCATATATGGTGAACATACATCGGCAGATCGGGTTACTTGACGAGCTCGACTAGCACGAGCGCACGTTGAGTTGAGCGACATGAAGTGCACAAACACTCCGTGTGGCCTAACCACTGCCAACAACTTTAGTACGACTCAAGTTCGTCAAACCCATCTCAAGTGGCGAATAAATCTCAGCCACGAAGTCAAACCTGTTACCGATTGCCTATACTATATCATAGCCCCACTTTCACTTCATTCCAATAGGTAATCATAAGATACAATCAAAACAATAATGAACAAATAATTCAAATCGTACAAGCATGTGAGCATATTGAGAAATATAACACAAACATGATTTGCACACACATTCATTACACGAATAAAACAGACATCATAATGTATCGTACATGGAGGGAATCATATACCTAATTAAGGTAACCGAGATTCATATCTCAGCCCTCATACAAAACTACTATTAGTAATACTTAGCACATTCAGAGATTTCTACAAACACTTAGACTACATACATCATCATACATGATGTATGTGGTTTACACATATATGAGGTCAACTCCTTTCACTAGGGAGTTGCCCCGTAAACCACATGCATATACCCACGACGGATGATCATGGCGTGCACAAATCCAGGTTCCATATTCATTTAAGCATTTCCACAAACACTTGGGCTACACACTTTATCACATATAGTGTGTATTTGTCGTGACGTGATTTTAGGGTAAGTCCTTTCGCTAAGGAGTTGTCGCACATGTATTAAGCATATATTCACGACAAATAAACATGTTAAGCACAAATACAAATTCCAAACGTATTCAAATATTTCAACACATACATAGAATACACTATATTACACATAGTTCATATATAACTGAAACATGAAATGGACGACGCATTTTTTATGTAAAATAGCACCCATAATAAGAATAAATCATTAACCAACATTGAAAGCCTTGAAAACCATAACCTATACGTCTAAAGTCCGTACCTTACGCCGTAGAAGCGTAACGAAGTTGATAGAATCGCTAAGTCTTCGTCTACGGCGGCACAACAACCTATAGCATGAATTAAGTTAGCTATCTCGCTACTTGTAATAGTTGAAACCCTAGAACAAGTTAGGGTTAGGATTTTCTTACCTAAGAACGAAGACAGAATAGCCGGAATAACGATTAGACGGTGGTGGCTAAGCACGTATGGTAGCAAGTTAGAGCAACAGAATTTTTCTCCTACTTCTCCCACACTTTCTCTCTCTTTACTCTCTATCTCACCTAAGGTTTTCTCAAATTCGTATGGAATGAGAGAGTGAGGGTTTAAGGTCCTTATATAGGCCTAAAACTCACAAAAATAGACTCAGGGCCATGGTATACTTAGGTTATGTCCAAATACTGACTGTTCCATCTCAACGGAGCACTTCTGGAGCCCCCCCTTGAGCCAAAGGTCGAACTTAAGCTCACTGACTTTGGATCTAGGTTGACTTAAGTTTTCGTTCCAGTCGGGTTCCCAGATCACACGTGGTGGACCAATTTCAGTTCAACGGTCACTGAAACTCGATCAGGGTTACAAGTACACGGACATGTATGGAAAATGTTCCCTGATCTGAGAGCGTATTTCGGTCAGATTTCGACGGTCTGATTGCTTATATTTGGCCCGCAAGCGACAAGTCTCAGATTACTCAAATTATATTTAATTTCTAAAGAAAACTATGTTTTCTCACACTCCTCGCTCCAGGCTCAAGCGAATAGCCCTGGGACACTATCTGGTTTTGACTTCCGAGATGGTTGTCAAGCAAAGCAAGGCGGTCCTAATTCTATAACCTCGTATTATTCAGACTTTCGATGTGCGTTCCAGATCTAATACGGAGTTTCGTGATGCTCCCGAGAGCAGTCGAGTAATGAGATTGATCCTAGATTTTTGGGTAATGTAGCGTCAACGATTCCACAAGTTTTAGGTCTTGCAGATCGTATTTAAAGTGATTAGTGCGGATTTCATATGTAATCTAGTTTAACACTAGTTAATCCTCGTCTAATTTCTAAAGGATTTGGTCCTGAGTGATTTCTGCTTGAGGTGGTACTTGGGCCTTTGTACGGAATTTTTCGAGTCGTTACATTAGAGGAGGTTGGGTCGGTTGGATCGAACAAAGAAAAGCTCGGACGATTTTTCTTGCGACCGCCAAAAACAGCAAATGGAGATGTTTTTAACATGCCTTTTAGGGTTTCCTACATATAGGGAAGTTGGAATGGACATTGGTCTAGATATATTTGTAGTTTTTAGCCATGGATGGGGCGACTGGGATCATGCCAACGCACCAACAGATCCTCCCGCAACTGCTCTCTCTCTCTATTGTAAAAAAAAACCTAGTTTTGAAGGGCTAAGATCCTCGTAGTGGAGGGCTGAGATTTCAAGAAGGACTGCTACATGGATTGCTAGCTTGGCAAGATGAAGCTGATTTCCATTTTCGAAAATTGTCGTGTGCAACACCAGTTTGGGCCAAGAAGCCTGTGCCCACACGTATATGAAAACTCGTGAGATCAATTGGGTTTTGATAAGGCCCACAATTTGAATCAGATCGACAGTTTGGATTGGCTCTAGGTGGCCTATGTTGATTATGATGGATTGGTTTTGGGGTGGCTAGAAACACAACCATGCTCGAACGCTTGACCACTTGCACTTGCTATTGTAAGCATGCACGTGCATGGGTTTGTGTAAACACTAGGGTTTAGGTCATTTTCGAGGGGCGCACGCGATGGACGGTTCTAATAATCTTGATGATCGATCATGATGGCCCACCTATCTAATGCATCACGCATAGTCTGTTTGAAACGGATGCTGGTGAGAAGTAAAAAAAAGGAAAGAAGGAGGTTTCCTTCTTCAGAATTCTCGATCAAACCCAGTTTGACCGGAACTCCCGTTCTTGTACATCACGGCTGTGCACACACAGTGCACACGCACCCTAAATGTGGGGATCCGAGTGTGTTATAGATATCCTCAGAGATCTTTGGAGAAGACCTTGGGCAGATCTCCGTTGGATGAGGCTTGATTACCCGAAACCATCAGAGACGTGCAGTGGGAGGCTGAGGTGGCATTGGCCAACCTAACCTGGGAGTGGTATGCCACTTTTAGCCATGCCGACCTAGGTCATGTAGACTCGGGTTACGCCGACCTGGGTCATGCCGCCCTAGGACATCCCAACCTGTCTCCTCAATCAAGCAGAGGAACGGGAGTTCCTGACGACCTTTGGAGATCTTAGAAACGTCCGAGGTGGTGCTCTTGCAGACACGTTCCTTGGTCACGGACTGAGTAGGAAGCGGGCCCTCATGAAGACTGGGCTTCTTGTCGTCCTTTGCTTGGTCAAGTGTGCAAGGTTCCCACCAGGCGTACTTCCCCCGTAACAGTAGCCATGCAATCCATCTTATTCTAGGTACTCGATTTAGACTGTTTGGACCCTACCAAAAGTCATTATACTCACCGGAAGCGGATTGGCTAATGTAGCACACACCAGCAACCTAGTTGGTGTGGGTACATGTCGTGCAAATATGAGCACTGACGCTCATCGAGCTCCGAATTGTACGAATGCTTCGGAGGAGATCAAAGTTACGTGGCCCCATAATAATGTATTTATCATATCTACACCGTTTATCCATTTGGCAAGATCATTTTAGATCTTGATCCCAAAAATGAGTAATTTCCAAGGGTCAAGTTGACCACACCACAAATAGAAGTAGGGACAATGATTCTCACCATTAACACATTCGTAGGGCCCACGGTAACGTTTACTTTCCATCCAATCTTCTCGTACGATCACATGGACCTGGACGACGAGAAAAAACAAATATCATATTGATACAAAATTTCTGTGACCTTTGAAGTGTCCAATCCTCCACTGCTATTTACAGTGGCCCACTTGATTTTTTGATTTGTCTTATTTTTCGGAAATGGATTGGCTACTCCTCTTGCCATTAGCCGGGTGGTAGGTGCTCTGTGGGACCCACCATGATGTGCGTGTTTCATCCATGCTGTTCATCCATTTTTACAGATCATTATAGGATTCTATCCAAAAAAAAAAAGAGAGTGATAAAAATCTTAGGTGGACCACATCACAGGAAAACAATAGTGATTGGATATCCATCATTAAAATCCTCCTAAGGCCCACTGTACCGTTTATTGGACATCCAATCTGCTGATTAGGTCACGCAGGCGTAGATGAAGGGAAAAAACAAATATCAGATTGATATAAAACTTTTATGGGCCCCAAAAGTTTTCTAATGGCTGAAGTTCATTCAACACTGTTTCCTGTAATGTGCTCCACTTGAGATTGGAATATACCTCATTTTTGGTCTCATTCCCTAAAATAATGTAAAAAAATAGATGGACGGCATGGATGAAACACATACATCATTGTGGGTCTCACAGAGCACCGACCACCAGCCATTTGCCGGTGGCAGGGGAGTAGCCGATCCATTTCTTTTTTCTTTTTTTTTTCCTTTTTTGGCTCAAGCCTTACGACGAGCTAACCAAGTGGACGGACGGTTTGGATATAACTCATACCTCATGATGGGACCCATAGAACTTGATAACGTCAACACACACCACATCCATGGTGCGTTGTAAACCAGCCAATATTCGTAATAATAATAAATAATAAATAAATAATTTCGCCAGCAGAATCTCAATGAAAGCTACTTAAAACGGCCACAAAAATAATAATAAATAAATAAATTTACAGAATCCCAGAGAAAGCTATCTACCGCTTGCTACGAATTGCGAGCAGTGTTAGCAGTGTTAAACCCGGACTCCTGTCCAAGACAGATCAACCCGCCACACGTGCCATCATGGCACAAAGGTGCGAGATCCAATCCATTCATCAGGTTGGCCGGCCGTTGTAGATCTTCCCTCCAAAATTAAATCTGAGTACCCCACCTAAGAGAGTGGAAATGCTATCATGCGCTACGTGGCGCGCTATGCAAGAGCTCCAAAGGCTAGTGGCACGTGTGAGCGGTATATATTCTATGTTGGGCCCAAGTTATATATGGATAGGATTATTCTATGTTGGGTGGAAAAAAATTGTTGTATCATAACTTATGGTTCACCTGTTGTACCTGACCGTTTATCTTGTTCCGGTCCATTTTAGGCCCACCATGACACACTTCAAGTTACCCACCATGCATCCATGTGGAATCCATCATATGCGTCGGTTCATTTCTTCGTTGCATACAACTGGTGGCCAAATACGACTGTCCACAACAGATCTAACGACGTGGATCACACCAGAAAGATAGTACTTTAATGGACTAGATAATCTGGTGGGCCACTAAAATGTATGGTGAGTAACGTCAATATCAAAGTAATTGAGTCACTGAACTAGTTTGATTCGATACGAGTCGAGTTGAGCGGGGGCCAACTTAAACTCAGCTTCGAACCAAGTTGAATCGAGCCTTTTTAGAGTCGAGTCGAGCTGGGACCAACTCGAACTCAGCTTCGAACCGAGTTAAATCGAGCTTTTTCGAGTTGAACTAAGTCGAGTTGGGGCCAACTCTAACTTAGCTTCGAACCAAGTTGAATCGAGCTTTTTCGAGTCGAGTCGAGCGAGCTAACCGAGCTAGCTCGGTTCGTGTACACCGCTATCTACGATGGATGAAAATAGAAATAAATTTTAATAATTAGAAAATAAATTGATTGATTATAAAAAAAATAAAGTAATAATCCTTTAAATAGTGTACTCTTGGCTAAAAATAGTAAGTGTCTAATTAATCCTAATTATGTTATTCTCCTAATTTTCTAAGGCCTTTTCATGTTGGGCACAGCTCTTAAAATTCAAAGGATCAACAGTTATAATCAAATTAAAACTTACTATTTATAATAAAAATAAAAATAAAAAAGACTTTTCACCATTAATTTGTTGGAACCTCACAAATTTAGCTTGGGCAAGGGTTGGTTGGCTAAAGTAGGTTTTCCTACCTTAAAATCACGTGATATATCCAAAAACTTATTTAAATTTACAAGATGAGTCTATTTTTATCTTCTGACGGTACATTTCACTTCTGCCTATGATCTGGCCTTCTCTAGTCCATATTGGCCATGAAAGTGTCTGCTACCTGCTCTATAACATCCAACAATCGAAGAGTAAAAAATCATTATCACCAGCAAACATATCCCTTGATCCATTGATCTTCTGAGTTAAATGTAAAACCTCAAAACATTTTCCTCTGAACGGTTCACATTCAGCTGCGCATATCAATGGTAATAACCATCCATTCAGTGTCAGGTACTTAGCCCACCTCTATCCAGGATAGCACAGGAACATCAACGGTTCTGATCATCGAAGCACTTGTATGTTAAAGTCTTCATACAACGCTGCATGTAAACATCTCTCCAAGACTCCAACCATACAATAATAGCCATAATAATAGTAAAAAATAAGTAAATAATTACCCAGCAGTAGAATCTCAGAGAAACTGACTTAAAACAGCTACATCGATACTGAAATAAATAAATTTCCATAAGCAGAATCTCAAAGAAAGCGACCTAAAACAACCAGAGCAAATACAGCTATTACTACTGCTACGACTATTATTGTGAGCTTTGCTCAGCCCAAAACGCGTGTCCAAGACAGCTCTACCCGCCACACGTGCCAGCATGGCACAAAGGTGCGAGATCGAATCCGTCCATCTGGTTGGCCCGCCCTTATAGATGTTCACTCAAAAATAAATCTGAGTGGCCCGCCAGAGAGAGTGAGGGGGGAGGTAAATGCTATCCTGAGCTACGTGCGCACGTGCAAGGAGCGGGATTAATTCTTACAGTACCCCATACACTGATTTTGAACGTTGAGAGAGAAGGAGATAGGTTTCTCTTGAGTCTTGAGAACTGATGACCGGCTGTAAACTAACTTTTGAGAGTAATCCTGTGTAAGACATCTGAACCGTTCAAGAGTGGGGTCCACCTTAGAGACCATCTCATCTGTCTCAAAATCAGGACATTCTACTCATTGGGTGAACCAAAATGTGTACTCTGAGGTGGAATTTCACCACCTATGGATCCACGAACCCTTGAACAGGTGTTGAAACTCCTGAGAGTCGTACCACCCGAGCAAGAGTAAGGACCCAATGGCTGTAGGTGATTAAGTTCTCTTTACTTGCACTGCTTTACGTTGCTGTTCTCCCTGCATTTTCACTTCCATTTTCGAAGTGGTGGTCATTCATCCACCACACACGTGGAACGCATGTAAGAAAGATTGACCGTCAAGCTTAAGGGCCTATTGTGATGGATGGTTAAAACCTAAGAAAGAGTCCCCATCTAATTGATGGGCATTAATTGGAAGGTTTAAAATACTCTAACCAGATAACCATACTAAATGGGAGTAATCATATGGTTATGATTTTCCTAGTAGAGTTACTTTCTGAATTTTTTCCATCCAAAAGTGACCCATTATTTTCGTTGGGATCCTAATTGCTATATGCCACGTCTACAGTTAGTGGGCCACTCCCATTTTTAATCACCTTAGTCTAGCAAATCAGGCTTATTTACTCCATATCTTACAAACAACAGCCAAACGCCCCACATGCAGAACACATGCCAGTCTGGCAAGCATGTAGAAAATCTGAGCCCTGAATAAGTGGCCCCCACAATAAAGATGGCCATATTAAAAGTTCAGGCCTGTCCATCACCTTACTTCGCTTCAGAAGCCCACTATGAATGTTTTTGACCGTTGGCTCCATTCAGATGGCTAGGATACGTTGTGTCGAGGGCTGTCAACAGGCGGGCATGCGTAGGTCCCGGCCCGGATTTTGAACTATTTCGGGCCGGGCCATCTGCCTGGCCATATTCAAATATGATTTTGAGACCCGAACCCGGCCCATTAACATCCCCATAGTTGTGTGAGATCCTGGCCATTCATTATGTTCACCACGCGTGTATGCTGAATGTAGTCTGTTGGTCATATGTTTTTTTCTTTTTTCTTTTTTCTTTTTTCCTAACCATTGATTCGTCTCATACCGTGGTTTACCTGTGAAGGGACCATGAAGCCTGGGTGATGGCCCCCACCTCATGAATGGTTCAGATCTCTCGTTTCTCAACACCGCACAATGGAGCCATAGCCACTTGTCATATCAAAGCCTTGCCAAGCACACATGCGTCCGCAATAAACTAATGTACATGCCACACGTGCAAGATTGACACAATATATAGGTCTAAGATCCAATCCATCCGTTAGAATGGCGTCAATATGCTGATGCCCTAGTGCAATAATCAGGTTGATCCACTAGTCAGGTGGACCACAGCTTTCAAAACAAATGTCCGGCTCTAAAAAAACTTGGATGAAGTTTTCCAACCCACTGAAACCTCTAAATTCAAGCGTTGTAGTCTGCCTGTGTCTGCATGCGTCTGCGTAGAGCAGGTGTTGCGGAGGATTACGGAATCCACTGCAGCTGCATGACTACATGCATACTCAACACGCATGTAACGTGTGAGGTTGAGAATGCCCTCCACAGACAGTGGCCAGTCCGGTAACCCGCGGACTACTATAGTGAATTCTTGCTTCTCTAATAATGTCATCCCTACCAATAATCGGAACGGTTAACTAGGTTATTTATCCATAAATATGTTATATTGATAAAATGATCATCAAAAAACGATTCCAGCCGTTTGATCTATGAATAGATAAAATATTAGAGTGATCAACGGTTGGAATTCATGTCCATTTTATGAATGGTTTGGATCATCTTTACAAAAAAAAAAAAACTACATAGTCTATCCATGGTTGGTTGTGCATGAATCCATATGGCCCATCCACTTACAATCGCATGTGTTGAAAATATGCAACGTTGGTAGCCCAATGGTGTATGCGGCCTAGCTTAAAATTAGCATACATACTTGTCAGAGATGGTCTGCTTGCTATCAATTTTCAAGCCTTCCAATTGGCCCACCTGATGAATGGTTAAGAAATATTCATGAATGAGAACACCTACCATACAAGTATTTGACACGTGTGGTGCGTTTGCCTTCGGGTAAATATAGTATTCCTAGGCTCATTCGTGAGGAAATTCCGTCTGATCTCCAGACCGTCCAAAAGTCATTGTATTTGCTGAGATTAGCCTGAGCCTCCCCAGAAGGCACTGCCACTGCAGGTAGATATGATATTCGCGGATTACGTACGGACATCGGGTGGTGGATATGGGACGCGGATTGTGTCGTACCCGGTTCTGTGGAGCCCACCATAATATATGTGTTTTATCCACGCCGTTAATCGCTTTTCTCGTATCATTTTAAGATTTTATCCTAAAAATGAGGCAGGTCCACAGCTCCGGTAGACCACACCAAAGGAAGCTGCAGTGATAATGACACCCACCGTTGAAACCTTTCTAATGGCCACTGTGATGTTTTTTTTTTTACCATCCAACCTATTCATAAGGTCATGCAGACGTGGATTAAGTGAAAACATAAATGTCAGCTTGATCCGAAACTTCTCCAGCTCCCAAGAAGTTTTTAACGGTGGACGTTCAATCCCCACTTTGTGGTCCACTTAAGCCTTGCACCTGCCTAATTTTTGAATAATATCTTAAAATGATCCGATAAAAATGATGAACGTTGTGGATAAAACACTTACATCACTGTGGGCCCCACAGATCCCTAGACGCAATCCGCGTCTGTAGATACGTTGGACGTGGCCATGTGGAGAGGACGCGGATTGGCTGGTGTACCACGCACCACCGAACTGGCTGATGTGTTGACGTCACCAAGTTTTGTGGGTCCCACCATGAGGTATGTGTTATATCCAAACCGTCCGTCCATTTGGCGAGCTCGTTGCCGAGTCTCGGTGCTCCACCTTTGGTTATCATCAAAGAGTTTCTAGAGAGATTATACGATCTCATGGATCGCCGATCTACGTTCGGTCGTGGCCCAGAGAAAGCAATCGAAGGATCCGATCACATGGTCATGTTATCAAAGCCCAAAGAGCTTGCCTCTTTTATCTCCTGGAGATTGCAGGGAAATACGCTTAATTTGAACTCTGATACTGACAGTTTCCAAGCTTTTAATAAATTTTACTTTTAATTTAAAAATAAATGTGGGACGAATGTGTACGTTGAGTCATGGTGGGCCCACCGTTTGCATGGTTCAGATGCTCTACAGGAGTTACACATTGTCAGGGGAGATTGCCCTGCATGCATGCAGCTGGCTGTAGGTGATTAGTTCGTGGAACGTATGTAAGAAAGAATGACCGTCCAAATCTAAGGGCCAATTATGGTTGGATGGTTAAAACCTAAGAAAGATTCAACTACAGCCGGTTGAAGTAGATATCTAATCACCTACAGCCACATGGAATTACTAGACGGGTTGGACATCACACACGATATTGTATGAAAAAACAGGAATCCACCATAGGTGATCAGTTCACAAACATACCAAGCAAATAATAATGTGTTCTTGTCACATGAAATACTGATTAGCTTGTTGGTGCAATTCTCGCATCATCTGATCTTTTGTGTGTGCTCTGTTTTTCATCAGGTATGAAATAGGGGACCATGTTGGTGTGTTTGCTTTGAATTGTACTGTGAGGAGGTAGAAAGCTTATTAGGTCTCTCACTAGACACTTTCTTCTCTATCCATATGGACAGAGGATGGCACCCCATCAATGAAAGCTCCTTACCACCCCTATAACCGTCCTGCACCTTAAGAACGACTCTTGCCCGATATGCTTATCTCTTGAATTTTCCTAAAAATGTAAATCTTCATCTCTCTTTCATATTTCAAGCATATTTTTGTATTTCAAGAAACTTCTCTATGGTTGGATTTTTTATATGCATGTATATATCGGTTTTTTTTTTTTTTTTTTTTTTTTTTTTTTTTTTTTGTAGGCTGCTCTTGTTGCATTAGCTGCTCATGCTTTCAACTCCAAAGAAGTTGAACAACTAAGATTTCTTGCTTCTCTTGGAAAGGTTGGGACTATACTGGTTGAACTTTAGATGTAGTTTTGTGTGTTTCAGGAGATGATTGGTGTTTTAGATGTTAAATTTATTTTTTCCTTTGTTGCATTTAGATGTAAAATATTATTCAATTGTTGTTGTAGGAAGCAGAACTTGCAAGGGAGAAGACGAATGGGTACAAGTTAGAAGAATGGACATACATATTCTTCTTTCCTTTTTTCTTTTTTCTTTTTTTCTTTTTGTAATTCTTTACCAATTTCTTCCATGTGTTCGTGTTATTCATAGAGGCCTTGCAAGGTTCCATGTGTTCATGTGTTGTCAAAGGATATGAAAAATAGGAGATGAATGCTTTGGTTTGTCTTAAATGTACTATTATAAGTATTAATAAATTATGTTCCTTAATTGTAATAAAGTTAGTATCATGTTGTTTCTACAGGTTTATTGTTGTTAAGAATGAGATGATTTGCATGAATGTAAGGTTAATGAAGTTAGATCTTTTTTTAAGAATATATGATTATAAGAAATGCTTATGTATGTAATCTCTAACAGGTGAAAAAAATCAGTAAAAAATTTACTTTTTTTATTTTTACGAAATAAATTTACCGACGGCTTCAAGCCGTCTCTTTGCCTGATGTAATGTGGAAATTATCGACGGTCTTGGAAGGAGTTGGACGCAAATTAAATCTCCCGCGGTTATGGGCCGTCGTTTGTTACGACTGTTCATAACCGTCGTAATCTGACAACGGATTCCGCCCGTCCCAACTTATGTGACGCAGCAAAAAAAGACGGATCATACGACGGTCCAGAACTGTCTGTAATTGCTATTTAAGACGATTTTTTCGCTGTTTTGGCATTGTACTGACCATTTATTTTTTAAGGTGTTTTTTTTTTATTTCAACCATACCATTTTAGGCCACCAGTTGGACAGGGCAGCCTGGCAATGAGATGTTACAGCGCTTGTATCGTAATTGAAGTGATCATACAGCTTTTTTACCGGGCAAATTGTCAGAAACCAATCCTCACAAAAAGTGGGCCACGCTATCATGAGAACCTGATACGAAAATCAGGTCAACCCTGCGTACAGTGGGATACAAAGTCACTATCAACGGCAGTCGATGGTGTGACTTTGTTACTAGTGTGGTCCACCTGGTGAGTGGATCGGCCACCAACATGTATCTCTTGAAAAAGAACGACGTTTTGGGGCTTTTTCGTCCTACAAGGAGTTGCTTTTGCCTTACGTGGCGACTCAAGCTCTCCAGCATCAGGGTCCACATGGAGAGATGGGGTGATCAGAACCATCCATATAGTCGTAACTGCTGTAGATAGCCATAGATTTGTGCGGTTGAATTTGAAGAGGGGCCTTTTTTTTTCGATTGCCCAGGTTCATCTCTAAATATCAATGTCCAAGGTTATTCTTTCGCCTTGAGTTTACGATTTTAGCCCGTTGACGGTATCCCCCAGAGGCCAGAATTTGGACAGTTCCGATCACTTCTTCATCTCAGCATGTGGGCCCTGATGCTGGTGATCAGAAAAAGGAAGATCCGAATGATTTGCCTTTCTTCTAATGGGCTGTTTGATTTTAATGCAGAGGTGAAATTATCATATTTACCCTTGGCAGTGAATTTCCGCCGTTTTGACTTTTATTGCAGTATTTACTGCAATACACGCGCCTGAAGTGACGTCTTCCCCTCCTGCAAACCGAAGGAAATCAACCATTGGGGTATTTCGTAGCACCGCGTGGTGTCCACCGTAATCAACAAAGGAGATCCGCACCATCCATCCATTTTACGGGCTGATTTTATGGGTTGACAAGGACGGTTTGGCTGTCCACAGTTGGGTCTATCATCTCATTCAATGGTGGCAGTGGCGTGTAATGATTTTCTTTGTGTTTTTATCCACTTGAAGTTTCATTTTTGTGTTGAACGCCTTAATCTTTATTATGGAAAAAATGGTCGGTGTGGATTGTGCTAAAAACATGTATGGTGAGCTGAACTAAGATTACATGGTCCGTTTTATACAATACAGCTACATATCCATCCGCGCTCGGCAAAATCACGGTCTATATATCTTGCATAGGCATCATAGCACCTATGACAGCACATGGATGGGTTGAAATCCAAAGATCGACAGCACATGGATGGATTGAACTCCAAAGATCATCTGGACCACTCAGGTAGGGCCCACCGTGATGTTTGTATGGAATCCACAGCTGATTTTAGGATTTGAGGAGATTTTTTTTATAATACTAGTGTTGCCTATGATGAGAAGGCTAGCCTAATTTTGGGCCATGGAATGCTACCTGTGGGACCTGGGTGATGAAGGGGCTGGATCTTTTACGCGTGTGCCACGCTGGCTCATATGTCGTGAAGCCTCTGCATCTCACCCGTGCGAATACAATCGGCATTCCTGTAAACACAAATTCATTGTTTGTACTGTGTAAATAAGCCTGATTTGCTAGACTATGTTGATTATAAATGAGGGTGGCCCACTGCGGACGTGGCATATAAAGCAATTAGGACCCATAGAAAACAATGGGCTGATTTTGGTTGGAGAAAATCCAGAAAGTCACACTACTAGGAAAATCTTAACCGTCTGATTACTTCCATTTAGTTTGGCTGGCTGGTTACAGTATTTTTAACCATCCATTTTAATGCCCAGTGATTAGATGGGGCCCTTTTTTAAGTTTAAACCATCCATCCACAATGAGCCCTTAAGTTATATATATTTATTGTAAAACAGTGCAAGTATTGCCGCAGTGGTTTAAAGTCCCTTTCTTTGAGATTATAGTCGCTTTCCATGAGATTCTGCGCTGCTGGAAAGTTATATGTATTTATTCACGGTTATTATTATATCACGAGTGTTAGAGAATGCTCACATGCAGCGTGGCATGCAGACTTTTAACATACAACGTTTTCTTTCCCACCAATGTGACTCGCATGCAAACACGCTTGGATGATCAGGACCGTTCATGTTTCTATACAATTCTGGATGGCGGAGGGCCAATCACCTGACACTGAATGGATGGCTATTTCCATCGGCATAAGCAGCTGATCAATGTGAACCATTGAGAGGAAAATGTTTAATGTCTCACATTTAACTCAGAGGATCAATGGTTGTGATCATTTTTCAGCGACATATAGGATCATAGGGCATTCAAAATATCAACCACAAGATGGATGTTTCTGATTATTCAACCATATTTGCATGTGGGCCGGGTGATAAGGATTTTTTACTCTTGATTGTCGACCACATCTTGAAGTGTTATGATTATTCCATCTAAGAGATTTTTGGTTTCGGTCCATCATCCATATTGAACCCATCATATCAACGGAACAGATCAATGGATCAATAAGGCATGGACCCCATTTGTACAAACTGAATGCCCGAATTGAACTGTACAAACGTTCGGTCCAAGCATACCGTAAGAAGAGTTATATGGTGCTCTGGAAGATACATCGACTGATACGGAGGCAAGCAGGAATTGTATATATAGCCTACCTTCTTTCGCAGGTTTTCTCGTTCCGAGTTTCAATTCAAAAAACATCTTTCTCTATACTCACCGTGTTTGTATCTTTTAGTGTTGCAAATGGCCTTTTTTTTTTCTTTTTTTTTTTTTTCTTTTTTTTTTGTATTACCCACTTATTGCTGGAGTAATTTTTTACTATAAACCTGACCCACTTATTGCTGGAGTAATTTTTTACCATAAACCCAACGTACCACCCATCTTTTTTTATTCAACCCAAACAAAACCTACTTTATCAAAGTAGACCTCTACCCGTATAGACGAACTCATAAAAACTAAAATACTCCTACTTTTTTCAGCTACTTTATCCTAAAAATCAAGGGTATTTTCGTCCAAAACTTTTTTTCTATACCTTAAAAATCCACTTTGATAACATAAGTTTTCGGGCGTAAAAAAAAAAAAAAAAAGGCACACAAGGGAAGAGTCTACAGTACTATTTTTTTCTTATTGCTTTGATGTCAACATCAACATCACCCTTCCATGGCGGATCATTTAATTCGTCTATGCTTTCTTGCTCATCACTTGGGGTTATTGTGTTGCTAGGTGTTCTTCATATCCAAACTGTCTCCACACCCTTGGAAACTAACTTGACGAACCTAACGGTTGCTCAGAAGAAAATCAATATCGCCTTCATCGGGGATGAGATTGGCAAAACGGTCATAACCGCAATTGTTGGTGGGTTTGTTTGTCATCTTAAATTCTGCATATTTTAGTATTAGTCCTTCGGCTTTTCTTTGATGAGCATCCAGGATCCCACACACGTGCTAACATGTTTTATTGCATTTGTTTATGATTTCTTATATAGTATTTTCAGTTTAATGTAGTAAAAATAAAAAATAAAAAAAAAAGGGTTTTGCACTGTAAGTTTTGCTAAGCGCACACACATGGGCAATACAGCTCATGATGATAGAGTTTTCCTCCTTAGTTCAGAGGAGAGGCAGTACAGCCCGTTGTAAAACGGATGTCTTTCGCTGCGCTGCTCGACTAGTAGAGTGGGCCGGTTGACCAGTCGAAGGGGCCTGCTCGATTGGTCGATGGTCGCTCGACTCGAAGTCCAGCAAGCAGTATTTTTTAGCCTCGACCAGTCGAGGGCCTTGCTCGACCAGTCAAGGGTCCGTTTGACCAGTCGAGGGCCTGACTCGATTAGTCGAGGGTTACACAGATTGAGCGCGGATTTTGTGCGAATTGCGTAAATTTGAGGCAGTTTCCGCATAAGTGCGAAAAGAACTTTCTTAAACTATAAATAGGGGTCCCTAGGGCTATTTTAGGGCAATGTTAAGGGTTTCTAAAGTGATTTCATCAAGGGTTTATCATGGCCAAGGTGAGAGAGAGAAAAGAGAGAGAGAGAGAGAGAGAGAGAGAGAGAGAGAAAGCTTGTGGAGGGGAGGATTTTACTCGTAGAGGTGATTTACTGCATAGTCGATGTATCAGCGCTTCTACGTCCTCGTGATCGGTGAGATATCTCCGTTTTCATTATTCTCTTTTTATTCATCCACTCCTACGTAAGTGAACAATGTTTGATCTAAGCGGTATGTACTTGTGATCGGTTGTAACGTTCTACTTCATTGTGAATTGTTGCTCTGGACGAGGTCTCGTAGTTTTTACCTCTTTGAGGGTTTTCTACGTAAAATTCCTTGTGTCGTGTGGTTTGTGCATTAATTTATTTCATTGCTTTATTATATCCTATAATTCTAGTGTTATTTGGGAGACGAGATCCTAAGGTTTTTGTGCATCGCCCCCAACAAAGTGGTATCAAAGCGTTCAGGTTAGTTGAACTGAGTGAGATCGGTTCTGAATTATGGAAGGTGGTTTATCAAGGATGATCAGTCTCAATGGTTTTAACTGAACCATATGGAAGGCTAAGATGGTGGACTTGCTTTATTGCAAGGACTTATATGTTCCAATTCTAGACATATCAGCAAAAATAAAAGATATGCCAGATGATGATTGGAAGAAGTTGGACCGGAAGGTGGTAGGGTTTATTAAACAATAGCTAGACGATTCCGTATTCCACTATGTATCTATGGAGACCTCAGTTGCTAGCCTATGGGTGAAATTGCAAGGATTGTACGAGAGGAAGACAGCCAGCAATTAGATTTTTCTAATAAAACAACTTGTAAATCTTAAGTTCAAAGATGGTGGTTCGTGGCCGAGCACATGAATGAGGTCAGCAATATATTGAACCAGCTCTCCACTATGAAGATGGTCCTGGACGATGAACTATAGGCTTTGTTATTGCTTAGTTCATTGCCTGACAGTTGAGAGACATTGGTGGTGCCTCTGAGTAACTCTGCGCCAGGCAGAAAAGTGTCAATGGAACAGGTAACCAATTGTCTCTTCAATGAAGAGACAATGAGGAAGTCTTAGGGGTCTACTTAATAAAAGGCTCTCGTAACATAAGATCGAGGGAGAGGAAAGAACAGAAAGGGCGGGAATGCCCAAGATAAATTAAGAGGTAAGTCGAGTGCCAAGATGGATGTTAAATGCTGGAATTGTGAAAAGAAGGGTGTAAGACCCGTATCCTAGCCTATATTATTCCGTAGGCTTCCGCGGTCCTCCCGGTCGAATTCCGACGACCTGTGATGTGTAGATAACATTTGCGCACACCTTGAGTGTCATCCTTTAATTCCGAGTCGGCTTGACCAAAGACCTATGTCATCGCGACCGCATCGTCACTGCGGTTCCAATGCCGCGTCTCGTGCGCCAATCCAACGAGTACATCAAAAGATATACCCTTTACAATATTTGAGCCCTTGATTGATGTGGGGTCCACTTTGAGGGAGTGCACACGTTTCCCTAGGTGGACCCACCCTAGGAGCACCATTTCCCATGAGAGCTTTTAGTCAAATCTCTCTTACAAGTCATTATGAGGTTTTCTTCCCCATGCTCTTACAACTCATTATTACCCTCTTACAACCCATCATTTCACTCTCTCTCATCTCTCTACTCTCTCTCTTCTTCTTCATTTTTCTTCCCTAGCAAGTGAGGAGCTAAAAACGTCCATGGCAACCCCCCATTTCCAACCACCCTCTAGTTAGATCTCTCTCAATCCAACCCTCTAAACCCTATCTCGACCGTTAAATCAACCTCCTTGAAGCTCTAACACCTATTGGAGGAAGGTGGAGTCCGAGATCTAGAGGTGGGTGCTTTTCTTTCTCTCTCTCTCTCTCTCTCCCTATTTTGTGGACCCCGTTTTGATGCACGTAGTTGATCCCCACCGTCCATCCACTTTGCTGTCCAAGTGGTAGGACGCACCATGACATGTGTTGTATCTACGCCATCGTCCATCACCGTGGAGCCCACCTTGATGGGTGTTTCATCCATCCGTCTAGCTGGGACAGTGGAGCCCACCTAATGCATGTATCTGACCCAGCAATCCAGCTGGGACGACGGACCACACCACATTGTATATGTTTTATCCATACCCTCCAGTGTTTGGTCGGTGCTGGACACCGTCCTGGATGGTGCTGTGCACCTCACCTGATGTATTTGTTCCGTCCACGGCTGTGCAACCCACATGATGTATATGTTTTACCCACGATGGCCTGGCCCACTGTGATGTACGTGCTATCCGCACCGTCCAGTCCCTGGACGGTGGGACTCACTGGTATCAGCGATTGATCCAGGCCGTCCAGCCCTATAAGTAAGACCTGGTAGGACGTATGGTCCACGGTCCAGCAAAGGACAGACCCAGGTAAAGTGAACACAAATGTCAGCTTGGTGGGTCCCACACGTGTGGACCACCATGATTTATTTATTATACCTGCATCGTCCAGCAGCAGGCGCTGCTGGAGATGCAAATCGTTGAGATCGGGTGGGCCACGTATACGTGGACCCCACCTCAATGTTTATGTTGTATCCTCACCGTCCACTAGCTGGACGGTGGGTCCCGTCCGATTTATGAGCAAATCCAACCGTCCATCTGCTGCATTGACATCAGCAGAGGGACTGATGATGAGGTCCGTATTATATCCAACACCATCTAACCATTTGAAGGTGTGGGTCCACCCCACACGTGTGACACATGTGGGAGTGGGATCCACCTTGATGTAAGTGTTTTATATCCAGCGTCCAAGTACGGGCGGTGGTAGGTGGAACCTACCGTGCTGTATGTGTTTTATCCCAGCCGTCCACCTGTTTGGACGGTGGTGGGTATATCCACCATGATTTACATATTTTAACCCCTCTGCCCATCCATTTTCTGGGTATGGTGCTACACGTGTGAGGGTGGGGTCCACATTGTGATATGTATTATGTAACCTGCCATTCTCATGAGCAGTGGGTCCCAGCAACAGTGGCTGCTGTGTAGACATAAGCAGAGTGCAGTGGGTCCTATCATGAGGCATGTTTTATATCCACCCCATCCAGACCGTTCATCATCTGGACGGTGGACGTGGGACCCACCAAGGGGGGATTGGTTAGTGTGTGATGCACAGCTGCAAAAGCTGCTGTAACAGTGTCAGCAGGTCCTGAGGATAAGATTGATGTATGTGTTAGATCCACAGTCCTGATGGCTGGACGGTGGGCCACGTCTTGATGTATGTGTTGTATTCTCACCGTTCAGTACTCTGAACGGTGGAATCTCACCTGCCACATGTGTGTAGGGCCTGCCCTGATGAATGATGGACCCCACTTGAATTATGTATTTTATTCGCACCGTCCAGCGGTCTGGACGGTGGAAACCACTGCGATGTGTGTGCCATCTCCATCGTCTATCTGACGGTGCTGTGCAGGCCCACCATGGATGTATGTGTTGTATACGAGCCGTCCACCTGTTTCGCCAGCATAGGATGTATTTACTTCATCAACACTGTCCAGATAATGCTGGACAGTGATGGACTTTTTGGACGGTGCTGTCATGCCCGCCGTGCTATATGTGATTTATTCCACACCGTCCATCTGTTTAGAATGGTGTGACCCACCCCTGATGTATTTATTATATATCCACACTGTCTATCAGGTGGACCACACTGCAGAAAACAGTGGAGGTTGAACGTCCACCATTGGAACCCGTTTTGGGTCATGGAAGTTTTAGATCTATATGAAATTTGTTTACCCTCTTAATCCAGGTCCTTGTAACCTTATTATCAGATTGGATGGAGGATATGGTAGGGCTTACCTTGATGTATTTATGGCCCATCCATGAGGCCCACCTGGACGTATTTGTGAACCATTGATGCGGCCCACTTGTAGATGGTGCGGCCCATTGGTGCGGTCCGTAAATGCGGCCCACTGTGATGTATTTATGGCCCATCATGATGTATTTGGCCCATGTGCGGAGCCTGCATGTTTGTATTGTTAGGCCCAAATAGTGCGGCCCACTTGTTGTATATAAGGCCCACGTATGAGGCCCATGGTGATGCATTCCCGACCCATTTGATGAGGCCCATCGAGATAGCTTGGAGGCCCATAGGACGTGGCCCATTGTGATATATCCAAGGCCCATGGGCGCGGCCCATTGAGATGTATCTGAGGCCCATGGGTGTGGCTCGTTGCGATTGCGTGGCCGATTGCCGATTCCGATTTGCCATTCTGATTATCGACCGACTCTGATTGCCTTGACCGATTGCCGATTTCGATTGACGTGATCGATTTACCGATTCCGACTATCGATTGGTGCGATTATCGTAACCGAGTTGCTAATTCTGATTGCCTTGACCAATTGCCGATTCTGATTGACGTGACTGATTTACCGAATCTGATTATCGATCGATTCTGATTGTCGTGACCGATTGCCGACTTCGATCGACGTGACCAATTTGCCGATTCTGATTATTGATTTATCCCGATGGTTGTGACCGATTTGCCGATTCTGATTATTGATCGATTCCGATTGTCGTGACCGATTGCCGACTTCGATCGACGTGACCGATTTGCCGATTCTGATTATTGATTTATCCCGATGGTTGTGACTGATTTGCTGATTCTGATTATCAATCGATTCCGATTGTCGTGACCGATTGCCGACTTCGATCGACGTGACCGATTTGCCGATTCTGATTATTGATTTATCCCGATGGTTGTGACCGATTTGCCGATTCTGATTATTGATCGATTCCGATTGTCGTGACCGATTGCTGACTTCGATCGACGTGATCGATTTGCCGATTCTGATTATTGATTTATCCCGATGGTTATGACCGATTTACCGATTATGATTATCGATCGATTCCGATTGTCGTGATCGATTACCGACTTCGATCGACGTGACCGATTTGCCGATTCTGATTATTCTATCCCGATGGTGGTGACCGATTTGCTGATTCTGATTAGCTATCGATTCCGATTGTCGTGGCCGAATGCCGATTCGATTGCCGAGGCCGATTGTCGTGACCTATATGATGTACAGGTGACCCGTAGTTGAGGCCCATTATGACACGTAGTAGGCCCATGATGCATGACCCATTTGATGTATTCGAGACCCATACGTAGGGCCCACATGTCATATTTGAGGCCCGTGGGCAAAGCCCATTGTGATGTGTTCATGGCCCATGGGTAAGGCTCATTATGACGTATTCATATATGGCCTATGGGGCAAGGCCCATTGTGATATGTATTAGGCCCATGAGTAGGGTCCACCTATTGTGTATATGTGGCCCTTGAGTAAGGCCCATCGTGTTGTATATTAGGCCTTTGTGTCAGGTCGTGGGCCCATTATATGTTTGGCTCTATGTGGCCATTCCTTGGGGGCAATGTTGGTTGAATGTCCACATTGTCGAGGCCGATGCTTGATGCCGGTTATTGATACCGATTATGAGTATGTGACAGCATAACATTATAATACATGCCCATACGCATCATCTGCATGTTTGTTATGAGATGTGATTGACCATTGCATATGTCATAGGGCAGGTTGTTCATAGGGCTCCCTGATAGGCGAAGTTGCCCCATATGAGAGCATGACATGCACAGGATTGATGCATGACTGGATTGTTTGACTCATACATCTTGCATTGTGTGTTATGATTACTGTACGCCCTAGCGACATCAGGGTCGTAGCCTCCACAGGTATTTCGTGGATGGCCGGATGGGACACCAGGAAATATGTTCTACATGGGGTGCTATAGATATCCATGGGTGAAAGTCCCTAAACCCTCTTGGTTCCAGAGGTTGCTCCAACGTCTGACCAGAGTGGATGCATGAGCGCATGAGGGCCGCATACCATTAGGCCGCGTCTCCCACCGTGTCGTGGTCGGTTGGAAGGGGTACGGCCTTACCGCCCGAGAGGAGGGGGGCAATGCTAGGTGAGTCGACCAGCTCGAGGAATGGGTCCGCTATCGACGAGCCGGACCCGATATTGGCAGGCGGATAGTGAGGTCTCTTCCACTCACCTTGTTGCGCGCGATGGGGCGGCAATCTGGTTTGGAGTGTAATAGACCCCGGTGATGATCCCAGAGAGTAACCGTACCGATATGTGGACTTATTGACTAGGAATTGCATATCCATTCACTCATTCATTCACTATCCACTCGGGCTGGTGGTGCGTAACTATTTGTTACGTGTACCTTCGCATGGCCAGGATTTCGGTTGGGCGCGCGACTAACCTGAGATCAGGAGTTTACCACATTGAGTCTGACTATCCAAATTTAGGTATGGGACTGGTTTGGATAGAAGCCCCTTGTGATGGACCCCATAGCCTGCTATACTACGTACTATCATCCCGACTTCATACTCCAACATGGTCATTCCATTTGCACCGCATATTGCATTACATTCGCGGCCTATGATATTTAGGGTTACCTGTATTTTGCATTTATATTGTTTAGATACGATTGACGCTAGTCGTGGACTCATCAGGAATTACACACTGCATCACATCCTCGGCATTTGATAGTTGGCTCTTTATGACCCATCATCTGCATAGTTGTTCTATATTGCGTATTCTAATATTGATTGATTCATGGACTTGTCCGTATTTCTGCTTACTTTGTTATCATATAATTTATGATCTCGCCAGTATTTATGTTTACTCTGATAATTCCTGCTCTTGTCAGTATTTCTGCTACTCTGGTAATTTATTATCTTGTTAGTGATTCTGTTTATTTTGATATTGTACCATTTATGGATTACCAGCATTTTCGGTCTTGTATGATGATGGCATTGTGTTGAATACTTAGCACTTACCTTGTGCACACACTTACACCACCCTCTAAGCTTTCTATAAGCTTATGCACGATAGATGCGTGCAGGCGATGTTAGGTGGCACGGTGTTGAGCTTGGAGCGTGCGGCGGTCTTCTGGAGCTTGATTTTCGACATCATGTATTTCCCTTTCAGCATTGTACTCAAATGATTATATTAGTGGATATGTGATGATGATGTTACCTTTGTGAATTGGGTAATCTTGTGGTTATGCTTATTATGAGTTAAATATACATTGGAAAATCCTCCTTGTAGGATCCCAGGATCGGAATCTGGCGTATAGATGCTAGGAGCCGAGAATGGGGTACTATGGAGGCTGTCGGCACCGGATTCGGCGATCGGGATTCCTGTGAATCCGATCTCCGGGTTTGGGGCGTGACAAAGGGCCAGTACAAGCATGAATGTCATAAGAAGAACAATGACAATAAAGGAAAAGGAAAGGAGAAGGAAGATGAATCAGACTCCACCGCGGTCGCTTCAGATAGCGACGTTGTAATTATTCTTTCGGCGGATCATAATGTTTATCTCACGACTACGAGTCAGGACATCAACTGGGTGATAGACTCGGGAGCCTCGTTTTATGCGGCTCCACACATGGACTCTTCATAAGCTACAAGTCAGGTGACTTTGGGACCATGAAGATGAGAAATTCTGGCATATCGAATATCGTAGGGGTCAGTGATATTTGTGTAAAGACCGATGCGGGCTGCATATTGGTTCTCAGGGATGTGAGGCACATTCCAGACCTTTGTCTCAACTTGATGTTAACGGGAAGGTAGGATGATGATGGCTATGAAGGCCGATTGTTGGTAGTCGTTGGAAGCTCATTAAGGGTTCGTTGATCGCAGTCAAAGGGAAGAAGTGTTGCACCATTTATAAGGCAAGTATAGTGTGTGCAAGGGTGGGTTGAACGTAGAAGAAGATTCAACTACTAACATGTGGCACATGCGTCTAAGCCACATGAGTGAAAAAGGACTTCAGCTACTAGCAAAGAAGAGGCTCCTTTCAGACGTGATAGTTTTACCTCTCAAAACCTGTATTGATTGTTTATCAGGGAAACAACATAGAGTTTCATTTGTTAAATCTGCTTTCTATGTTAATAAGATGCATGCATTAGATTTAGTTTATTCTGATGTTTGTGGTCATATGAGGATAAAAACCTTAGGTGAGGCATTGTATTTTGTCACTTTTATAGATAATGTATCTAAGAGGATTTGAGTTTATGCTTTGAAATCCAAGGACGAGGTCTTTGATATGTTTAAAATATTGTATGCTATGGTTGAGAGAGACAGATAGATCATTAAAGTGCATCCGCACTGACAATGGTGGTGAATAGATTGGTGACTTCCACGAGTATTGTAAGTCCCTGGGTATACGGTATGAACAGATGGTTCCCAATACCCCCCAGCAGAATGGTGTAGCTAAGCGAATGAATTGCACTATTGTAAAGAGAATCAGATGCATGTTATCCTATGCAAAGCTGCCCAAGATGTTCTGGGGAGAAACAATGCACATGACAGTGTATTTGATAAACAGGTCTCCATCAGCCCCGTTGAATGGAGAAGTATCTGAGAAGGTGTGGACTAGACAAGATCCATTGTACAATCATCTCAGGGTGTTCGGATGCAGGGTATCCGTTCATGTACCAAAGGACGAGAGGTATAAGCTCGATATAAAGATCAGACAATGTGTGTTTTTAGAGTATGGTGATGAAAAGTTCGGCTACAAATTGTGGGATCCGACAGAGAAGAAGCTAGTCAGGAGTAGAGATATGGTCTTCTTTGAAGATCAATGTATAGAAGAAAAATAGAGAGGGCTGACACACTTGAAAGGTCTCATAGACCCTAGAATGGCTCATATGGCCAGTGAATCCTGCTTATTGGTCCCATGGTGCCTGCTGGCAAGGTATTACGTAACGGGTCCCATAGTACCAGCCGTTATGTAAGGTATTGCATAATGGTAACGACTAATGTATCAGCCAGTTTATTGGTGATATAATGCGGTTCGTAAGGACTGCAACTTTTTCTCTCAGGATAAAATCTCAAAAATCATTAGTAAAATTCTAAAAAACTATGGGGATAAAGGTATTTGTTCTTGTTTGGTTTTGGATGTGTATTCTACAGTGTAACCATTCTTTGGTAACAATGTTGTTTGTCGGGCAATGTAGATGGGATAAAACTATAATCCCATAATTAACTTCAATGACGATCAAAATATCTTTCTTAGGGCCCGTTTGGCCGGTTGGATTGGAAGGGATTGGATGGTAATGGAAGGGATTGGAAGTTAAATCCCGGGAATGGCCGGACCTGCCAAACATGGTCGGTGATCTGATCCCAATCCCATGGATCTTCAGACAATCCACTGACAACACCATTATTACCTTTAAATCCCGTCTAATCCACCCTAATCTGTTGAAATTTGCTTGGGATGTGTTTGGTTGGTGGGATTGGAAGGGATGGGAAGGTTGAATCATCGGATTGGCCGGGCGTGCCAAATGGAGTGGGTACAGCAATACAGGGATATATCCAATCCCATGGATCTCAAGACAATCCACTGACAACACCATCGTTACCTAGAAATTCACGCCATCCACCCTAATACTATTCAATCCCTTCCAATCCACCCGGCCAAAACGGGCCCTTAGTGCCTGGTTGAGCGGTGGGATTAGAGGGGATTAGGTGGGATGAGATTTAAAAACATAATTATTACTCACGGTAGGGATTGTCCCCATTGCCATGGGATAATATTAATGCCTGCTTTGTTGATAATACAGTGGTACATTGAATGGATATACCCACCATCATTTGAAATTATCGAGAATAACACACACATGTTATATTTAAACCGTTCATTTGTTTTGTAACCTCATTTTATGATATGAGCCTAAAAATGAAGTAGATCTAAAACTTATGTGGCCCCTAAGAAGTTTTCAACGGTGAGTATTCAGTCCCCGTTGCTTTCTATGGTGGGGTCCACTTGATCTTTAGATTTACATGATTTTTTGGCCCATGCTCTAAAATAATCTTGATAACGGGTGGACGGTGTGGATATAGCCCGTGCATCATGGTAGGACCTACACAACTTGCTAACATTGAGTGAAATTGGCATGGGATCCAATGCAATTCCATTTAATGTAATTCCAAGCTTTTCTACTCTTCCCAAACATGGAGTGGAATTGGCACAGGACCAGGTGAATCCCATCCTACCTAATCCCTTCTAATCCCATCGCCCAAACAGGCCTTTATAGAAACCCGTAGTCATACAGTCCAACGGTTCCGATCATTGGACCACTCAGCATGTGGGCCCTAGTAATTGGCGATGCATGCTGGAACCTGAGTCGCGACGGAGGCAAAATGAACTCTTACAAAAGGCCAGGAAACCCCTCCAAAATCAGAATCGCTCCGAAACAGCTCTCTCTCTCTCTCTCTCTCTCTCTCTCTCTCTCCAATGGCACCCGCGGCAATTCCAGAAAACCTAACGAGGGAGCAGTACGTGTAGCTTGCGAAGCTGGTGGAGCAGGCCGAGCGCTACGAAGAAATGGTGCTTTTCATGGAGAAGCTGGTGGCGGAAACGTCATTGGCGGGCAGCGAGCTTTCGGTCGAGGAGCGCAACCTCCTTAGCGTTGCCTACAAGAACGTCATCGGCTCCCGCCGCGCTGCTTGGCGCATCATCTCCTCCATCGAGCAGAAGGAGGAGTCCCGCAAGAACGAGGAACACGCCGCCCTCGTGAAGGACTACCGCTCCCGTGTTGAGTCGGAGCTTTCCGACGTCTGTGCTGGAATACTCAAGCTCCTTGATTCCCACCTCATACCATCCACGGCTGCCAGCAAGTCTAAGGTCTTCTATCTCATGATGAAGGGCGAATACCATCCGTACCTCGCCGAGTTCAAGGTTGGCACCGAGAGGAAACAGGCTGCTGAGGATACAATGCTCGCTTACGAGGCCGCGCTGGTACTGCCAGGGCTTTCTTTCTTTCTTCCTTTCTTTTTCTTCAGGTTTTCTTTTGGAGAAATCGGACGAAAAGGATGGAATTATTTAGGGTTTCTATCTTTTCCGGGTGGCGGTTGAAGGATATTGCCGTTGCTGAGCTGCCGCCAACGCATCCTATAAGGCTCGGTCTGGCACTCAATTTCTCTTTTTTCTACTACGAGATCTTGAATTCTTCAGAGAAAGCTTGCAGCATGGTGAAACAGGTCTGTTCTTGTTTCTTTGTTTTGGTTTAGTTTCTGGATATGATTTTATATGGAGTAGAACCCTATATTGATGCTTGTTTATTAGTGTCTTCAATCTATTATAAATAAGATAGAGTTAAGTGTGCTGTATCCGGAGAATGACTGATTTTGGGCTTGTAATTACATGGAGGATGCAGTCTTAATGAGCTTTGTTACTTCCACTGGTGGTAGGTTATTACAAGAATTTTGCCCTTGGAATTATATGGTATTCTCAAAAGTAAAAATTAAACCAAATTCTGAAGTCATGAACAAAAAAAACTAGCATACTACTGGTTATAGGCAATTAATTCTCTTTTTGATGCTTGCATCAGGGACTGAAACTTGTGGACTTTTTTTTTTTTTTTTTTTTTTTTTTTTAAATTTTATTTTTTGTGAGTTGGGTTTTGAAATTGTAGTTTCTTTATCAAGTGAAGCTCCTCTCTCCTTTTAGTTTTACTGCTAAACCTGGTACTTTAAGTTTATTTGATTGCTGGAAATTTAATTCAATGAATTGATTTTGAATCAGGGTTTTGGAAATCTATTTCTGGTTGCTGGAAATTATATATACTTGCTGGAAAACTATTTGTTGTTGCTGGAAACGAGATATGCTTGCTGGAATTTATGATTATTTGCTAGAAATTGCTGAAATTCCTTCAAATGGTCAGATGTTGGTGGTTGAAAATCATTGTGGAAATTATCCCACACAATTGGATAGTGTGGGATAAATTGGTGCAAGGATTTGGCTTTTGAAGGACTTGCAACGTTCAATAGATGCCATCAAAGAACACCTAGAAGATTCACTTATACACATCGGAGGAGATGGTTTTAAAATTTGGCGAATGATAAGAGTGGCTAGCTATTGAGGTTCACTTTTGTAGGTTTTGAAGTTTTGGAAAAGCCTAACAACTACAGACCTCATAAGTGCTTAGTGCAAATGAGAGAGATCAATTAGAACCTTGAAATTCTTTGATCCCAAACAATTTTGGAAAGGGAAAAAAGTCCCAAGTCATTTGGTCGTGATTATGCCCAGTGTTGTGGTTCTTGTTTTTTGTTTATTATTGTTTAATTAAGAGGAAGGAGGAGAAATGTGTGTGTGTGTGTGTGTGTGTGTGTGTGAGAGAGAGAGAGAGAGAGAGAGAGAGAGAGAGAGAGAGAGAGAGAGAGAGAGAGAGCCTTTGTGACGACTCATGCACTTATAACACCCCCAGAGAGAGAGAGAGAGAGAGAGAGAGAGAGAGAGAGAGAGAGAGAGAGAGCCTTTGTGACGACTCATGCACTTATAACACCCCCGCAAGCTAGAGCATGGATATCACATACAGCCAACTTGCCCATAATGTCTCTAATTTGATGATGACTTGAAGCCTTTGTGAAATGGTGGACCAATTGATTGTTAGAATGGGCAAAAGGCATTGCCATCAATCAATTTTGCCATAATCTTCTCTCTTACAAAGTGATAATCCCCTTTAGTATGTTTAGTCCTTTTATGAAAGACCAGATTATTAGCAATATGAATTGCAGCTTGATTGTGATAGTGAAGAGGGAATGGTAACCAACTTCAAAACGCATCTCAAGAAGAAGAGTTTTAGTCGCATGAGCTTGCAAGCAGGTGGCAACGTTTGATCACCCAATATTGAGCTTCAGCCAATGATCGAGGGCCTTTGGGTGGGTGGGAGTGAAACAACTGATGCCAAAGTTAATGTAGAGAAATGTATTTAAATCTTTGGTGCCGGGGGCGAGGGGGATCTCTTTTGTAATTAGTGGGCTGTTGTGTAATTTTTTTGGCCATTTCGTTCTTTTTCAATAAAATTGTAACCTTTTGAGGAAAAAAGAAAAAAGAAGAGGACAACTTTGATTAGCTTCAATTAAAAGAATTCTTATGGAATTTAGTTTTGCAACTAAAGCAAATGTTTCTTGAAAATCCACCCATATTGTTGAATGAAACCTTTTGTCACAAGACGTGCCTTGCAGTTCTAGAGTACATAGTCCTTTTCATCACCCCAATCTATTGCAGGGTTTGTAGAATATTGATAGGCATTATCAGACTTGAAAGGTTCTTAAGTTAGCTTCAAATTGAGTTTGAACCATTTTGCGAAACATTTTTACGATAGAGGGAACCTCATCCCTACTATTGATAAGATATATTCAGAAAAACCTAGAGCAATCATGAATGGAAGTTATAAAAATATTTATAGCCAAACACTGAATAATATGTGCAGGTCCGCACACATCAGAATAAATAAGACAGAAACTAGTGCTCTTGTTATTACTGGAAGCAAATGATGTCCTGCAATTTGTAAACAACTGACACTTTTCAAACTGAAAGTTCAAATTGCTAACACATTTGGGAACAAAATGGTAGGTCCCCACACCTATATGTGCAGGTCCCTGCACCTATTTGGGTCATGTACCTCAGTTTCTGTTTACTTCCGATGAACATCTTAGCAGATTTGATCTTTCAAAAAAAAAAAATAAAATATCTTAGCAGGGTGGGACCATTTTAAGTAAATTCTCCTATCAAGTTTCATGGTTGTAAGTACTAACCCAAAGTAATTATGATGAGTCTATGCCACTGTAGAATATATCTTTTGATCGTTACTCATGTTACCATCAGCTGCACACGTGCGCGCGCACACACAGGACAATTCTTAAAGAAAAGGAAGAAAAATCATAGTGCACTTGTAATCTTCATGGGGAGGCCTTTTGTTTTAGATGGAGCAGAAAAACAGAGAGGGCTGACACACTTGGAAGGTCTTGTAGAATCTGTTGGTGAGGAATGGCTCGTATGGCCAGTCAATCCTGCTGATTGGTCCCATGGTGCCTACTGGCAAGGTATTACGTAATGGGTCCCATAGTACCAGCCGTTATGCAAGGTATTGCACAATGGTAACGACTAACGTATCAGCCAGTTTATTGGCTGATACGATACGGCTTCGTAAAGGTTGAAACTTTTTCTTTGGGGATAAAATCTCAAAAATCATTGGTAAAATTCTAAAAACTATGAGGATAAAGGTATTTGTTCTTTTTTGGTTTTGGATCTATATTCTACAGTGTAATGGACCATTCTTGGGTAATAATGCTGTCTGTCGGGCAATGTAGATAGAGAGAGAGAGATGTGGCTCGTGGCCATACAACAACCAAAAAAAAAATAAAAAATCTAAATAGTCTGACTAACCTTCATCATGATCATCTTCAAAACCATCATCAACACCATCCAAATCATTGCGGCTCATTGTAGATGGAGCATATACCCTGAAAATCACACAGTATGGATGATCTCAACCTAGAGATTTTGCTCCTTAGTTATTAACTGCAGATTATTTTCTTTCACTACCAGTTAAAGGATGTCAGGGCCATCCATTCAGGATAATTTTTGGTCAATGTTCCATCAGATCATGGATGAGTAGCCAACATTTAATAAAACCCAAGTATTCAATAGAGCCATCCTCTAATGAACTCTGTTTATGTCATGTATGGAAGTTAGCATTTTATTTGCATGTCCTTTAGATGGATGTTGTAATAGTACTCCTATAAGGGAACAAGTGACTAAAGCTGCATGGAATGGGACACATGAACAGTCGAATCAATTGGTCTTGATCAAGGTGTCCCGTATCGGTATCGGTTGGCGTAACGGTGCCTTCCAAAACCGATACGGATACGGGGGCGTAACGGCGATACGAGGGCGTAACGGCCCGTAACGGCGCAAAATTTTTTTTTTGCCAAAAAAATATGAAAAAATATGGATTAAATCCGGAATATTCTAAGCATTTCAAATATGCATTCATTTATAAATTGGAACATGTTTATGGTGGTGTAACGGTCCACTCTTTGGTGAGAAGTTGTATCGGACTGTCTAATGAATTTATGAACCAGATAACCTGAATTTGACTACAAAATTCATATATTTTGTTTTCTAACCATCTACTATCAATGATAGATATATTAGAATGAATGTAATATGAAAATACCTTACATTTAGGTCTTTGCAATTATTTTTGAGGGCCAAAATTCATGTGTAAATAGAAAAAAATATTAAAAAAAATATAAAATGACACCCCAAATATGTAAAATGCACATTAACATGTTCTACTATGATTAACACATCATATGGCATCATTAAAACAGCAAAAGAATCATTAAAAAATGATTTTTCGAATTTTCAAAAAAAGGGCCAAAATAAATGCGTAAATAGAAAAAATATAAAAAAAATAAATAAAATGGCACCCCAAATATGTAAAATGCACATTAACATGTTCTACTATGATTAACACATCATATGGCATCATTAAAACAACAAAAGAATCATTAAAAAATGATTTTTCGAATTTTCAAAAAAAGGGCCAAAATAAATGCGTAAATAGAAAAAAATATAAATAGCACCCCAAATCTGTAAAATGCACATTAACATGTTCTACTATGATTAACACATCGTATGGCATCATTAAAACAGCAAAACAACTATTAAAAATTGATTTTTCGAATTTTAAAAAAAGAGGCCAAAATTCATGCGTAAATAGAAAAAAATATTAAATGGCACCCCAAATATGTAAAATGCACATTAACATGTTCTACTATGATTAACACATCATATGGCATCATTAAAACAACAAAAGAATCATTAAAAAATGATTTTTCGAATTTTCAAAAAAAGGGCCAAAATAAATGCGTAAATAGAAAAAAATATTAAAAAAATATAAAATGGCACCCCAAATCTGTAAAATGCACATTAACATGTTCTACTATGATGAACACATCATATGGCATGATTAAAACAGCAAAACAACTATTAAAAATTGATTTTTCGAATTTTAAAAAAAGGGGCCAAAATTCATGCGTAAATGAAAAAAATATAAAAAAAATATAAAATGGCACCCCAAATCTGTAAAATGCACATTAACATGTTCTATTATGATTAACACATCATATGGCATGATTAAAACAGCGAAAGAATCATTAAAAATTGATTTTTCAAATTTTCAAAAAAAGGGCCAAAATAAATGCGTAAATAGAAAAAAATATTAAAAAAATATAAAATGGCACCCCAAATCTGTAAAATGCATATTAACATGTTCTACTATGATTAACACATCATATGGCATGATTAATACAGCAAAACAATAATTAAAAAAAGTTACCATTATTTGGCCGAGCCGTAACGGCTCAACGGCCCGTGTGATCGGCCGATCTGCATACAAAAAAGCGAACGGCCGATCACGACCTGAATCGTGTATCGGCCGTCACCGTTACCGTTACGTATCGGCCGATACGGTCGATACGTAACCGATTTGGCATTCCTTGGTCTTCATAGTCCCTCATGAAAATGATAGCCATCCATTTCCTAAGCCTGTGAATGGTAGAAGGTTAGGATTGGCTGATTAAATGCTATTAGAACCACAACCAATCTACAATTGCCCCTACCAAATGGCCCGGTTTGAACTTTTTATTGGACCGCTTTTTCCATAAACTATATTTTCTGTCCATTTTGAAGGCCTCAATTGGATGATTGGAATTACCAGATCGGTGTAAGGTGTGATCCGTAGCTAATGAACACATCAGATTGATTTCAGACCATCCATGTAACTCTATGCAGCTAGTAGCACTATAACTTATTGTGCTCCGTGACTATTGGGTCATTTCTCGTAGTGTGTTTGTTTGTTTGTTTTTTTTTGAAAACCTCAAACTTGTATTAAAAATCAAAACTGGGCCCGTACAAAACATTTGGTGGGTCAAACAGAGCTAAAAAAGGTTTCTGCGAAAATTCAAAACATCCTCCCTACAACTAAAGAAAAAAAGGTATCCTACTAAATTGGCCATGTACTTCGGGCAACTTGAAGAAACAAAAAAGAGCTTTGATAGCTTGCCTATCATATAATTCTGCATTCAAGAGAAAAGGAAGAATGGGAGGTTCCTTTTCTTGTAGTTATAGCCTTCATTTATTTCAGTGAAATATTTAGCTATTAGCATAGTATTTCTGAAAAAAAAAAGCGTAGTATTTCTGAATATTGATATTTCAAATTGCTGGTTGGACCACTAAATGATCTTGAATGTGCATTTTATAGCCCTTGATTGGATTATTGGAAATGTTGTATAAGTGTGATTTTTGGGTGGTGTTAACTGCTCTTAATGAACATTCCTTATTGATTGATTGGACCGTCTAAAGTACTTTTAATTGGATTGCATACGACCCAAACTTGATGGGTACAAGACATTGATGGGTGACAGGAAGGGAAGTTTTGTCTACCCATGAGACTTTGTACTGATCAGGATGAGGGGTGGCTTCTAACTTTAGACGGCCTAAGGTGCTAGCGGAAATTACATTTTGGCAACTCTCACTGTCTACTATCACCTTACAATTTTTGTATCTACACTTGGCGATCGTGTAGAAGATATTGTTGCGACGCCAGTTAACAATACTTTGAGTCTGGGCTAGCACACACCTGACAACTGCTAGTGTGGCATCATCACCTACATCATCCTTATCACTCAATGATCCTACGGGTTGATATTCTTTGACTTCAGAGTCGCCCTGATCATACTTGCTATCTTGCGAATCACCTATGACTAAGGCTTTTCGTTTGCTCTTAGTGGGACACTGAGTTGCAAAATGGCCATTATTCCCACATTCGTAGCATCGCACATTCTGTCCTCCACTTGGACTAGCACCAAGGATGCCTTTTCCCTTGTCATCCCTAGGCCTTGAGAACCGGTCTTAACATTAGAGTCTCCGGAATCGAACTGTCTTATGACAGGAGTCTTCAGATACTGCTCTAATTCCTGCACCACTTGGTACATCTTGTCCAAATCTGTCACGTGACGAGCCCAAAGCTCACGTTGAAGATCCGATTGAAGGCCCTCCTTAAAGCGTGTGAGCATTACTAGAGGGTCTTCTTTAATGTCACACCGCATTATGAATTCCTCAAATTTTGCAATGTATTTCGTGACAGGCATGGATCTTTGATGTAAAGATTGACATTGTTCTAGGAGCTTCTAGCGATAAGAGAGAGGTAGGTACTTCTCTCTTAGCATAGTTTTCATCTCGCTCCATTGGGTAACGAGAGCTCCTCCCACCCGTTCAATCCTACGCTCTTTATTGGTCCAATACATTTTCGCTTGCCCCACAAGCTTCATTTTGGCAAACCACACTTGTTGGTTCTCTGATATCTCATGCCACTCAAAATAGTGGTCTATGTCAGCTAACCAATCAAGGAATGCCTTGGGGTTCAAAGTGACCATCAAAGCTCGGGGCATTAATCCTGGCATTCTTCATAGCCCTCTCATCAGGATCAAAGTGGTCCTGATATGCCCATTCTCTACCCACATGCCCGCCATTGGTGGGGGTTTGTCTAAAGGCTGGTTCCTCACCAACCCCACCTACCTGCGACTGCACATCTCCCCTAACAGTGGGGTTCTCCCTTTGGGATGCCTCTAATCGCTCAAATCTAGCTTTGGCGGCGATTAGTTTTCGTTTGATATTTTTGTTGGATGTCTCCATGGCAGTTATCTTTTGGAGTAACTGAGCGAAGTGATCATTTAATTGCTCGTTACTCATGATGGGGTGTCGGCCAAAACCTTTACCACTTCTAGGGGGCATACACCAAAAACTCGAACTCGATTTTCCTAAGCTCGACTCTAGGGTTTGAATAGACCTCAGTATGGATGTATGATCCTATTTATATATGATGGATGAATGCTATAGATTTTCATATTTAACTAGAATAAAAACACAAATCTGGAAATTCAGATTTTCATTGGACTATGAATCTAAAAAATCAGGTTTGCAATTTATGTGGGATGTAGATCTGGAATTATCTAGACAATCCTAGATGAGAAAACAGATGATCCTAAGTTCAGATAACTCGATCTAACAAAAACCATGCAAAACCTAAATCTTTGATACCAAATTTGATGCAGGACGGTCTAAACTAGAATGCATGTGTGAGCACAAAAATTATCTAGCGAAATAAACTAAGCAAATCAATTGAATATTCACATTCCACATCATAGTAAAGATAATAAAAAAGGTAACATGCAATGGTTGCAGATCATCATCACAATCCTACGGTACCGTATTCAAATCATGCGTGAATTGGATCTGGTGAGGGATGAGACCTCCCGATCTTGCATGGTTTCAATCCAATAATCAACAGCTTCTCTAGTTCAAGAAATCAAAAGGATTTCTGGAATATGGACGATTGAAAAATCTAAGAGGGTTGGGATCAATTCTCAGATTTTTAGGGTCAATAACAAAAAAAAGAAAAAAGAAAAAGACTAGGCATAGAAAGAAAAGAAGAAGGTTGGAGGGCTAGAAATAGAAGTTAGAAGAAGAGGAGATTAGAGGAAGAGAAGAACTTACTACAGAGAGAGTGGGGAAGGAGGCACCAAGCTTTCATTAAAAAACATTATTAGGTTTAGGGTAGAAAGCACCCTATTTATAAAATTCGGATTTAAAAGAAAATGACTAAACTATCCCTATAACAAAAGGAAAAAAAACGAACAAAAAGTTTTCTAAAAAAAATAAAAATCTTGCGTAATAGATCAGTCTTCTAACTCATCCTATGCGTGTGTCCTCCTAATGTGGGGCTTTCAATTAATCCAGGGACGTGTAAGTTCTTTAAAATCCTCATTGGTTGTGCCACAAACCATCATCGAGTCATAAAGATGTATTCGTCGGCCGCCTTCGTCTTTGATAAACTTTGAAGGGTCTGATGTCCTCATCATAATCCCTCATATTCATTGTTGCATATAATGCACGATTACCATTGATAGTATCCTTTAATGGCGACCTCGCCCTGCCTGTTCATTTTGTGGGCCTTGAAATCAAGTCCAAGATGGATCCACGTCAAAAGTTAGGGGCTGACCCAGCTCATAGCAGGCTAGGCGCAAAGGGCTAGTACGGTCCATTGAGAGTGCTACTCTGCTGCATGGATTATTAGTTATATGCCTCTTTTCTTTTCATATCTTTAACTATTTAATTTGATTTTTACAACAGGTTAACAAGTGTATTAAGTGTAATTGGTCCTTGGCAATTGCAATTGTGGTTGTGAGAAACTTTACCGATTTCATCTACCTTCTTCACATGCTTCTACAGGTAAGCCAGGGTAACTTATTATCATTTTTTTTTTTTCGGAATTCATTTATGATTTAGGGGTCTAACTGAAGTTATGGCCCTTGATAGTGGAATAGAGGAACAAGATTCGTGTAGCTGACCCCAATTAGTTGGGTTAATGCTTTGATGATGATGGTGATTTGTGATTTTAGTGATGGAATTATCTTTATCATTTGTATTGTGACATTTCATTTCTACCCTTGTATTTGATCACAAGTATGGAATCCATGCAATGCACTAGTGCGCAAACCTGGAAAACACCTCAAATGTGCCAAAGTTGTTAGTTTGTTGAGAACCCAATTGTTCATCAAGTGGACTCCGCTATGTATGCGTGGTGGTCTAATAACTGGCACAATCCAATCACAGGGTGGGCCACTTGGAACTAATGGTGTCAAACCCATAGTCTGATCTCACAAGCATTATTCTCCAGTTTACAGAGCGCTTGTCTCCAAGGCCGAAGTATTTACTTCATAGCCTCTACTTGGAGTAGTGCTACATTTCAGCTCCGTATGGGCCACACAAACACGCCACAACTTGCATTGATGAAATTTGGAACCGATTTTTCTAATTCCAATTCATTAGATATAAAATGAAGTCCTCGTACAAAAATAAAATGCAATGACCAATATATATACAATATTTGTGGGCTGCAGTTCAGGTTGGCTTACATTGCTCCCGAATCAAGTGTGGTGGGTGTAGGAGATATGGTTGATCACCCGAAAAAAATTACTCTTCATTATTTGCGTGGCTACTTTCTACTTGACATTTTTGTTGTATTACCACTACCTCAGGTATGGTTTCTTTCTTGCTCAATATCTCATATTTTCTATTTGTGCTTGTTTAGATTGTTGGGATCAAGTTTCCTACCAGGTAAAAGAATTCATTTTCCACTGATGTGACATTTTCTGCCTTTTGTGGCAATAAAGTATGCCATGGAAAACAAGATTCATTTCCAGGGTTTTCCTTTTAAAAAAATTTCATTTCCTCCAAAAAAAATAAATTGATAATCCTCATTTCCACACTTTTTGAGAGAGAGATTTCACTCATTGACCATTGACCATTCTACATTTCCTTGAAAATCAAGGAAACTACAACACACAATCTTTTAGGATTCTCTTACATGGATTATGTTATCCATGGTATTCCTTAGATGTGATGTTTTCACGGATTATGTGCCCACCAACCCTAGACGAAGTTAAGGACGCTGTATTCACGAATCCTGCTAACTACGCACCTGGCCTGGATGGTTTCACAGGCTATTTCTTCACCTCTTGCTGGGATATTGTCAATGGCGACATCTTTCTCGCTGCCATGAAATTCTTCCAAGGAGGCACCACACCGAGATCCTTTCAATGTTTGTCCTTATTCCTCATCCCCAAAATGAAAAACGCCTCCACCTTCCCATATTATTGTCCCGTCAGTTTGCGCAACTGCACCCACAAGATCCTATCTAAAATTTTAGCAACCAGGCTATCCAAGATCCTCCCTTCCATCACATCAGAAGAACAAAGCGCCTTTGTAAAAAATCGATCCATTGTTGAAAGCATTTCTATAGCCTCGGAAATGGCCAGCGACATCGACCGTAGAGCTCATGGTGGTAACATCATTAAGCTGGACATGGAAAAAACTTATGATAGGATGGAGTGGCCCTTCATCTGTGCCGTCCTCCTTAAATTTGAATTTCATCCGTCTTGGGTCCAGCTAGCCAGGCAATGTTGGGAAGGATGTTGGTTCTCCATCATCATTAATGGAAAGCTGCATGGTTTCTTCCCATCGTCAAGGGGCCCCTCCGTCAAGGAGATCCTCTCTCCTCGGCCATTTTTATTATAGCGGCAGAGGTCCTTAGTCGAGGCCTTAACTCCCTCTTTCAGTCGGGGAGATGCCTCCCCTACAACCTTTCAAGAAGCCGCCCCATCATATCTCATCTACTTTTTGCCGATGACATAATTATATTCTTAAATGACAGGCTTTCATTAGTCCGCCCGCTGTTAGTGTTCATCAGATCCTATGAAAATGCGTTAGGGCAGAAAGTCAACTCTTCCAAGAGCAGCTTCATCCTTCCTAAGAGAGCTCCTCCAAATAGAGCCAGGTAGATAGAGAGAATATCTGGTTTTCAGCTATCATCCCTCCCCATCACATATCATGGCTTCCCTATGCTCAAAGGGAGAATCCGATATCGTCACATGCTGCCCCTAATTCAGAAGATTGAACATAGAATTGTCGGTTGGAAGGCTAAGCTCCTCAATCAGGCCACCAAGATGGTTCTTATTTAGCATGTTCTCACCAGCATGCCCATACATATCCTCTCCTCAGTCAACATCCCAATAAGAGCCGTCCAACACAGAGAAGTCCTGGCTGCCTTCTTCTGGGGATCTTCAGAGGGATCCAACATCGCCACTGGGTCAGCTGGAAAACGATCTGCTACCCAACTTCAAAGGGTGGTTTAGGAATTCGTCGATTGCGTGATGCCATGTTAGCATTCCGTTGCAAGATGGTCTGGCATCTCATTCAGGGGAGCTCCATATGGGTTAGGCTTATCTCAGCAAAGTTCCTTCACATGCCCATCCTCTCATTCTGCCCCGACAGGATCAACAGTTCCAGCCTATGGAACGACATCCGCAACAATCCGCACTTCTGTATCCTTAACTCTGGATGGCTGATTGGCAACGAGAATGTTAAGTTCTGGCTTCATAATTGGACTCGAAAGGGCCTTCTCTTTGGTGCGGCCACCTCTCCTCCGTTGCTTCCGCTTAGAGATATGCTAGTTTCTAATTTCTGGGATCCCACCGACAGCTGGAACTTGGCTCAAGCAGCGATCATCCTGCCACCTCAGGCCATCCAATCTATCATAGATTGCGGCATAGTGAAATTTGACAGAATGGACAGGCTTTGTTGGAACCTTTCCCAAATCGTCTTGGGCCAATCTTCGCTCTTCAAGGCCTAAGCAAAGATGGGCAATCTGGGCCTAGAACAAGTACATTCCTCCCAAGATTGCCATTTTCTGCTGGAAGGTGATGCACATGGCAGTTCCAGTTGATGCTACTGTTTAGCGTGTTGGGATCATCCTCGCATCCAAACGCGTTTGCTGTGATAATCTCATTTATGCCGGCGTTGTTCCCTCCACCCAAGCTCCTTACCGGCAGATTTCAATGGTTAGCTCGTAGCCCATCATTCCAGAGGCCTCTCCTCTCCCGTCACGGAGTGCTGGAACTGAACTTCCTCCCAGCATCCTTCAAGCTCATCTTGCTGCAGCTGATCTACGTCAGCCTCTCCCACCTCACTCCATGAATTTACGGCCCAGCCCTCCATCTTCACCTATCTTTTCAGCCAGCCATACCAAGCAATCTTGCAGGCTTCTTCCATCCTTGTCCAGCCAACACTCCCCCAATATCAGCAGCCCATCCAACCTCATTTGTTCCCCTCTCGCATCCATTCCCGTGCTGCAGGAGCCTCATCCAACTCCTCCCCATGGCCCAAATCTCTCTTGCTCTCGATTACCCAGCTTTCCCAGCAACAACGACCCCCCTCAGGCCCACCCATCCAGACCCCCACTTGGGTCCCACCTTTCCCAACCTTTGACCCACCTCACCAACCCCTCTCTCCAGCCCAACCACAACTTCCCTTTCAGTCCCCATCTTCCTTCCCTCATTAGCAACACTTCCCACTCCCCTGATCATCATGTTGAAGACCTCCACCACCTCTTTTCCCATAGTAAGACCTCTACTGCGGTCTGGACCCATTTCGCTTCCCATTTCCTAATGCCACTCACTCATAACTAGTCCATACACGCAAGAATACACCAATGGACCTCAGCTGCCTCAACATCTTCCTTGCGTCAGCTACTCATAGGCTTGGTCCCGTGCTTTATTATTTGGGAAATCTAGATTGGCAGGAACGAGGCTAGATTCGATAAGGAAATCTGGATTGACAGGAAGTTTAAGGTTGACACCACCACCATCAGAATTTCCAATTGCCTCATCGAGATAGGCACGCACTTCCCTGACATCGATCATTCTAAGTGGCAAGAACTAAGTCTTAGAGGCTTTCAAGCGACTCCTATTCCTCATTCTCCCATGATGGCTATTGTTGTCAAATGGATCAGACCTCCCAAGAACTGGATCAAGTTGAAAGTTGATGGATCCACCAAGAACAACCCTGGAGCAGGGGGAGGGGGAGGCATGTGTCGAGACCATCGGGGTAATATGATCTTTGCCTTCCACAATCAATTTGGTCAAGTTTCCAACATGGTCGCGGAAGCCCGTGCTATGGCCGATGACATCAATCTGTGTAAAGACATGGGGCTGTTCTCCATCATTGTTGAAACTTACTCCCATACTGTATTCGAGGCGGCCTCTTCACCATCCTTTTCATGCGGTTGGAATATCTGGTATCACCTTGGGCACAGTCACCAAATATCCCAGCCCCTGAACCTTTGTTTCTGTCATACGCTCCGTGAAGGAAATGCTGTGGCGGACGGGCTTGCCAACTTGGCCAGCAGTGGCTCTCCTGACAAACTATATCTCATCCCCTCAGACCTTCCCCGTCTCATTAGAGGGAACCTTGTGCTGGACAAAGCAGGTATGGGCTGAATCAGACGCCGGAAAACCAAGAAAGGAGTTGGGTAATTTGATCCCTCCAGCCTATCCTGTCCAACCTGCACCTCGCCCCCATTATCTTCTTTAGATGTCGCTGGATAGGCTGCCCCTCTCCAGCCTCTCCATCCTCACTGCGGCATTTTTCTTTCTTTCCAGCTTTGTTTTTGTTTTCGATATATGATAGTCGGGGCCCGATCGTGTTTTTGTTTCTCGTGGCCCCGTCCGAATGGATGTACATTGTCTCATCAATACAAAAAAGATAGCTTTAAAAAAAAAGAAAAAAGATGTGATGTTTTCCTTTTCAAATCTACTTATCGGATTCTACATTCCCTTAGATGATACTCTGTCAGGAGTCGGGACCTGCCTTCTCGGGATCCGCCGACATTCCCTCAGATGATACTATGAACGTTAAGAAGGCAACACTGCTAGACAAGAACGCACACTTAAGGTTAGCATATAACTTCTCAACCCATAAGATCCTACAGACTCGCCTCAAATGGTTGAGGTGTAGTTCCTTGGTCATGCTATAAATCAAGATGTCGTCGAAATAAACGACCAAGAACTTCCCAATGAAGGGTCTCAACACTTGAGTCATCACACGCATGAAAGTACTCGGGGCGTTAGTCAAGCCCAAAAGGCATGACAAGCCACTCGTATAGCCCATCCGTTGTCTTGAAAGCCGTCTTCCACTTATCACCAGGGTGTATACGGATTTGGTGATAACCACTTTTGAGGTCAACTTTGAAAAGATAGTAGCGTTGGCCATCATATCCAACTTGTCATCAAAACGCGGTATGGGAAACTAGTACTTGATTGTAATTTTTTTGATGGCCCTACTATCAACACACATCCTCCATGTATCATCCTTCTTTGGTGTAAGAAGAGCAGGTATGACACACGGGCTCATGTTCTCTCGAATGAATCCCTTACCCAGGAGTTCATCAACTTGTCTCTTCAATTCTGCATGCTCCTTTGGGTTCATTCGGTAATGGGGAAGGTTTGGTAAATCAATGGAATATTGTATGTCTCTCATAGGGGAAAGCTCTTCCGGTAGGTCATTGGGAAAAATATCATGAAATTCGTCCACTACCGGGATGGCCTTAGTGGGCAACTCTATACCAACCTCTGGTTTCGTCTCCCTGGCTACTAGGGCATACACCTTCGAGTCTGACTCAGTCTCTTTCTCAAATTCTTTGGCATTCAGAACATGAAGAGGCTTGGACTGGGATTTGGACTTTTGGCCCTTAGGTTCCCTTGAACCGCTCGCACCACTCTGTGGTGGACTCCTTTCTAGCAGTGTTCTTGGGTGGTAAAGGATTCAGTTTGATTTTCTTTCCCTCAAACATGAATGTGCACACATTCGAGCGACCGAATATGGTAACATCCATGTCATACAACCATGGCCTACCCAAGATGATGTGGCCGACATCCATGGGAACCACATCACACCACAGCTTGTCTGTATATGATCCAAACTAGATAGGAGCAAGACAACGCTGAGATATAGGAATGGAGGTCTCATCAACCTAAGAGACTCTATAAGGTTGAGGATGGGCTTCAACTTTCAAGCTCAAGCGGCTCATGGTGCTAGTTGAGACCACGTTAGCGCAACTACCACTATCCACAATCACCTTTCAACTTTTTCCTCCACATTTTGCATAGGTGTAGAAAATTGTGTTGCAATGCCAGTTGTCGATACCTTTTGCTTGGGCGAAGGCACAACGAACAACTGCAAGCATTGCCGCCTCATGCGCTCCATCTTCTTCATCGCTAGTGCTCTCCTCTAGCACATGTTCTTCTTCCTCATCCCCACTCTCAGGGACCAAAACTTTTACTTGTCCATCAATAAAGAACACTTTGGTGCCCTCTTTCGTGCCACATTGGTGGGCAAAATGACCAAATCCCTGATACCTAAAACACCTAGTCACATCACTCCTATGAAAGCTAGACCCAACAACTCCTTTCCCTTTATCATCCTTGAATCTAGACTGCGAGCTACTGGAAGGCTCCTGTGTGATTGACCTTAGCGCTGGAATCTCGAGATTAAATCCGCCTTCCAATAGGCGTCTTGAGATATTGCTCAACTTCCAACACCACTTGATACATCTATTCAAGGGTGTCAATGTCCTTAGCAAGCAATTCTCTCTTAATATCAGAATGAAGGCCCGTCTTGAATCGAGCAAGAGTGAGCACAGGCTCCACCTCTACCTCACATTAGGTCAAATACTCTTCGAACTTCTCAATGTATTCGGTCACACTTATGGCACCTTATCGAAGGGACTGCCAATCTTCCACCAACTTCAAATGATAAGAGAATGGGAGATACTTCTCTTTCAGAACTTCTTTCATCTCTACCCAATGGACTATTGGGGGTGCCCTCGACCTTTCATTTTATGCTCAACCGTGGCATAAAATCTTTTGGCTTGACCCACCAACTTCATTTTAGCAAAACGGACTTGGCGGCCATCCGTCATGTCGTACCACTCAAAGTAGTGGTCCATGTCTGCCAGTCAGTCTAGAAAAGCTTTAGGGTCTAACTGGCTGTCAAATGTGGGGGCATCGACCTCGACCCCTTTAAGAAGGTACATATCAAGATCATACTAGCCGTGATGGCCCTCGCGGGGTGGGTACGTAGGTGCATGCCCATGATAATTTCCTTGACCGCGATCATTACCTCGTCTATCCTCTGGATCACCTACTTGAGACTGGGCATCTTCCCCATTAGTGGGGTTGGCCCGAGTGGAGGCTTCTAGTTAGGTAATGCGCACATTAAGCTGATCAAAGCATTTGTCAATACGTTGTTCCAAGCGCCTACCCAAATACTCAAATTGCTAGGTTGTGTTGTTCATGGATTCTTTTTTTTTTTAATTTATTGAGCACTCAAAATGCAGAATTATGCTTTTTTTTTTTTTTCAAGTGGCTATTTATTTCACTAATTCATCAAAATTTACATTCGGGCAATCCCATGACATAAAAAAGGGGAGCCTATCATGGCAAAGGACCAAAAAACTGCACAAAAACATTACCAAAAGAAACAATATCAGGCTATCTTAACCGAACCCAGCACAACCTTATTGAGAAAGAGAAGCCCTCTAACCTGTTGAGGGAGCTCAGAAAGGCAATCAAACCAGGAATGAGATTGGGAAGCGCTGCCTAAACGGGCCATAAAATCCGCGGGGGAGTTCCCTTCCCTGAGGACATGCACAAAGCTGATCCGGCCTCTGAGCTTCAATTGGTTAATCCTATACAACCACGACTTCCATTTCCATCCTGGCTTAGCCACCCCATTAAGAATATCTACTACCAATTGTGAATCAGATTCTATAATGACTTGAGAGGAGCCCCTTTGTAAACAATGGGATAGGCCATCGTGAGTGGCACATAACTCGCGAGGGTGTTCGAGCCGACTCCACAAGCTGCAGAAAAGGTAAAATGAAATTCGCCTCTATCACCCCTACAAACACCACCGCCACCAGATCTCCCAGGATTCCCTCTGGCCGAACCATCTACATTAATTTTAACCCATCCAGATGAGGGTCTCTCCCATTCAACCAACAAGGCCCGACCGCTAGGTCTCCCATTCAAGGACGTAGCACCAATCCCCATCCGAACAGGGTGGTCGGAAGCAGGGGCAAATGTATTTCAGACTGAATGATTTAATTGCGCAACCCACCACCTGATTCTCGCAAAGGCTGTAGCGAAGGAAACCGGGGAACTATCGAAGACAAATGCGTTTCGGGATTTCCATGTCTCCCAGATAATTAGGCACGGAGACAACATGTGCATTTCCAATTTTCTCGGCTTGAAAGACCCCACAGACCACCATTGTGATAGCCTGGCTTCAATGGATAGCGCTGCCATCATGTTTATTTCAAACATTCTACGAACTGCATACCAAAGTCGCTGTGCTAATCTACTACCAATGAACAAATGATACAAAGATTCCTGCGTGTGTGACTGAGTGTCTTGGAGGGCACAACAGATACATCTGGATGCTAGATGAATACCTCGAGATTGAATCGCACTATCCATCGGGACCGCTTCTTACAATACTTTGCAGACGAAAAGGGAGATTTTGGGCGGAAGTTTAGCATTCCATACCCATTTAGACCAGCTCCGACCTGGACTAGGGACCCTACTGATGGTCCAAGCTGATTTGACTGAGAACTCCCCTGATGGGGTTAAAGGCCAAAAAGGCAAATCTGGGCCTTTCGAAATACAAAATCCGGCCTGAAAAATGAAGTCAATAATGCTCCGAGGGATGAACTGAAACATTGCAGAAGGAGGGAGGGGTCCACTCGGTCTAAGGACCTGACAAACTTGTAAATCCAGTAATGTTTCTGGCACCTCTGCTTCAACCAACTGATGGAGAGGTCCCAGCCCAGTCCAATTGTCCTTCCAGATGTTACATCTACTTGCACCGATCTTCCATTGAACTTGGGACTCTAAGAGAGGGAGTTGAGCCAAAATTCGCTTCCACAGAGGGGAGGCGAGACGGAGAGAGCAATCAGACGAACCTGATAACAGGTCTTGACAGTATTTGGTTGACATAAATGCTTTCAAATGCTCTCCTCCTGCCCGAATTTGATCGTCCACGCCATTTTTAGACGAAAGGCATTCAGTATCTCAGCGAGCTTTCTAATATTGATTCCCCCTTCTTCTTTAGGCATAACAATCATCTTCTATTTTTTCCAATGGCATTTCGTCTTGCCCTCTGACCAACCTTAGAAAAAATTGGCCATATGCCTCTCAATCGTTGCCAGCACCTGAGAAGGTATATGGACAGCCGCCATTGAGTGGACAGGAATGCTTGAGAGCACATGTTTTACAAGGACCACTCTCCGTGCCTGGGATAGAATTCTAGCCTTCCACCTGTTAATACGACCCACAACTCTATCGATTAAGGGTGAATGCACTAGATTTCAGCCTACCTTCAGCCATAGGGACTCCAGGATAGGAGAAGGATGAAGAAGATTTTTCAATACCAAGGATTGCTTCGATGGATTTGATTCTGGCAGTTGAATGCTTCTTAGAACAGAAGAAAGAGCATTTACGTAGATTAATACTTTGGCCCGAGGAAGCTTGGAAGGAATGCAGGAATTGCTTGATCGCTTGTAACGAAGCCTTACTACCATTTGTGAAAAGTAAGGTGTCATCCGCATTTAGAAGATGTGAGATTGTTGGGCAACCTCTTTTGAGTGCAAATGGGCGACAAATCTGTTGATTAATCAGTCGATTAAAACCCCTGCTTAGCACCTCAGTGGAGAGGATGAATAAGCTTGGGTAGATTGGATCGCCCTGCCTCAAACCCCTTGATGATTAAAAAAAAACCAGCCATCTCCCCATTTATAAGAACTGAAAACCAACTATTCGACCAACATTTTTCAACCATGTTTATCCAAGGCATGCTGAATCTATAACGTTTCAAAACCTGAATGAGGAAGTCCCAATTAACCCTGTCATATGCTTTGTCCATATCTAGCTTCAGGACTATATTCCCACCGCGGATTGTTCTATTCAATTCCCTGAACAATTCTTGAGATAAGGCGATATTCTCTGATATCGAGCGCCCTTAGATAAATGCACCCTGGTCAGGAGAAATTAGCAGCGGGAATACCCGACTAAGCCTGGTAGCAACGATTTTGGAGAAGATTTTGTAGAAGCAGTTGCATAAACTGATCGGCCGAAATTGTGAGAACCGTTTGGGGGAGGCTGACTTTGGGATTAAGCAAATAATTGAGGAAGTAACTGCCCTAGGGATATTTCCTCCTTAGAAGAAGAAAGAGACTGCCTTATGTATGTCCTGGCCCACCACTTCCCAGCAAGATTTGAAAAAACTAGCTGAGAAACCATCTGGCCCAACCGCTCTATCAATAGGGATGGAGAGGACTGTCGAGTGGACCTCCAACAGCGTGGGGATTGCCGTAAGTGAGTCATTTTGGGCCCGAGTGACAATATGAGGGATGTAGTCAAGCAGTGCCTGATCGGGCAGACAGGGAGATTCGCTGAGAAGCTACTGGAAATGTGCCACAGTTGCGTCTTTCAAAGCAGCCAGCTCGTCAATGGTTTGCCCTATATCAAGTTCCACCCTGCATATGGTGGCTCTTCTGTGTCTCTCTGTAGCAGTTGCATGGAAAAACTTTGTATTGTTATCCCCCTCGGTCAGCCAATCAACCCTTGATTTCTGCTTCCAGTAAATTTCCTGCATGAGTTCAAGGGAGGTAAGCTTAGCCGAGAGTAAATTGAGCTCCTGATTCAAATTTGAGGGCGTATCTGACGTGACCGAAGAGATCTGAATCTGAGTCTCCAACTCAACAATGGCTCGCTCAACCGCCCGAACCTGCTCGAAAATATTACCAAATATCTCTTTGTTCTAGATCTTTAAATCATGCTTCACCTGTTTGAGCTTTGAAAGCACATTATAGACTGGGTGAGAAGAATCAACCTTACACCAAGCGGACTTGACAACCTGTATGAAGGATTCGTGTTGGGTCCACATTCGTTGAAATCTAAACGGCTTCGGACCACCTCCCGTCGGTGCAGGGAAAAGCCGGAGGAGCGGGGCATGATCAGATTGGACGTGGGGAAGATGAGTTACTTGGAACTGAGGGAATAAGGTGGACCATCTTGCGTTTATCAATACCCTATTAAGCCTTGCCCAGACACGAGAAGCTCCTGCCTGATTATTGCTCCAAGTAAAGCTGTTTCCAGTGAAACCCACATCTAGAAGGCCCGCGTTGTTAATCGCATCTGCAAATTCAAATAAGGTAGCTCTATCCGCAACCCTGCGACTTCTTCGTTTTGAGTCATTTAGAGTGGCATTGAAGTCCCCACAAACAGCCCAGGGCCCTTGAACCGAGGAGGATAGGGATGCGAGGTCATTCTAGAGAGCTCTCCTCAAAATCCTAGCACACCTGGCATAGAAAAAGGTTTTATATAATGGGGACCGAAAATTCCGCAGGGATACTACAATAGTTGAGCATTGGTCAGATTTATATAAAACCGAGAGAGAAATAAGGGTCTTAAAAAAGATCCATATTTTTCCTCCCTCACAATTAGAACAGGAGGAGTGAAAACCCAAGGAGAGTCCTGTTTGAACTCTCTTCTCCTCTCCAAGCATAGGTTCCAGAAGTGCCACAATCCAGGGATCGTAGTCCCTGATAAGTCTTCTAGCTGTCTTGATAGACCGTTGGTTACCTATACCACGAACGTTCCACACTATGATCTTATCCATCTATTACACATCCAGTGTTCATGGCCTTTCTCTTTAGCCTGCGAAGTCTTGATCCCCAGTTTCCCTTTGCATAGAGGATTCTGTGTCTTCTCAGCTTTTTCGATACTCTCTCGGCATCGGTAATCATCTGTCTCTCCTGTAGCCCTTGTACGTCCATCTCCTGATTCTGTATATTCCAGTTTGGATATTCCACCATAGCATTTGTTGGTCCTGGTTCCGGTCCTAATCAGCTCTCTGACTGGCCTGAGGGCTTTTCAAATCATAGTCTAGGTCTACATTGGATTGGTTTGCGGTTCTGATTGTAGTCGAAAAATAAGGCGAGAGGTCTACCTCGAGTTCTGATCTCTCCTTCACAAACATCCTTTCCGCAGATTGTAATTGTCGGGCAGAAACTGTACAACTCGTCTCTGAATTCCCTTGTTTCGTAGACATTAGACCTATCACTCACTGGGCCTTGGCTGATCAGAGGTGGGGTGTTCTCCTTTCCTCTAGGAGGTGTGGAGATAAACCGCAGCTCGGTCGGAAACTCTTGTTGGTTCCCATCACCATCTTTATTCATCAGGGAGTTTCTAGCTGATATGGATTTGAGAATCCTGACCTGGTGCTGCATCGGGCCATTTGGAGAAGGAATAGGCAGATCTTGTTGACTCACCATTGAAATTTTGTGCGGTTGGGCCAGGGTATATGACTTCATCCCACAGACCATATCCGCTTCACCTTGGGATAAGCCGCATCGATGGGCTTTCGGATATGAAGAACTTGGCAATAGACTGACTTGGTCTTTGTCTTGCTGCATGTTTGGGATTGAATGGCTGTCCCTGAGGGGCGGGTCCCCCTTCGTAGCACATGACATTCCTATAATGGCCTTGGTTCTGATAGCAAGAGGAGGAGGGTTTGGCGGGCGAGGTTGTATCTCGCCATTAGACTTATCACTATCTTCAACTGGGCTCACTAGGCTTTCTACTATTGTCCCTTCCACATTGCTAGCATTTCCACAAACATTTGGTGGGCGGTTCGATGGGCCCTGAAATTTCCTAACTACCCACTCTTTGGTGCTCTCTTTGGTTACCTGGCTGAAGGATCTAGAGATTCCATATCTAAATAGAGGTTCCATCTCAACGAAAATGGGGTAAGACTTATCAAATACCATCAATCTCAATATCTGTTTGAGGTTAGCTCCGGGACGAAGAATCACCTTTATACGAGCAAATGCCTGAAAAGATCCGAATCTGGTATTGGAATCAATCTGAATAATCTTTCCAAAATAGCTAGCTAGATCGAGTATAACAGTCTCCATCCAGGCTTGGGCTGGGATTCCGAATAGCCTAAGCCATACACCTTCAATACCTATGACCTCTTTCGGAGACCATGGGGTTAGTGACAATAACCCCATTTGCTTGTGTAGATCGTCTTTGCTGATGAAATCTTCAAGTTTATCTTTGGATTTAAAGGTAATCAAAAATTTCGAGGGAGAGATCCTTACAAACTCGATAGCAGAAGACTTAAAACTCGACGCCCTAATAGAACCAGTCAGCCTTACGATTTGGACGTCTGGATCTACTGCAGTACCAACAAGGGCGAGACTCAGCAAACGAAGACGATTCTCCACAGCTCTTGGGTCTGCCACTGAAGTAATCCCTGATGATGAGACTTGCAGATGAGTTTGAATCGGCACGGGCGAAGATACCTCTACTGCGTACGAATGACCTGGATTTGAAACTTCCGCTTGATTCTGTGGAGTCGGATTTTGGATTTCTAACTCTTGCCCACCTGACAAAGACCACTCCACCGTCGATACGTCTCTCATCCAGAATATCTTTAGCCGCTATAGCCTCTTGTTCATACTTGAATCTCGCAAAAGCATAACCCCTAGGTTTTAAGGATCCTTGGAATGTCGGGACGAATACATCAAGTAATCTGCCATATCGGCTGAAGATGCTCTAGAGGTCTTCCTTTAAGCAATCGAAAGGCAGATTACCAACGAAGAGGCTGAAGTTCGAATTTGAAATAAGAGGAATCGCTTTGGACGGAATGTGAGAGTTCGGTGGCAGATCCGTGGATGGGTGGCGAGATGGAGCCTGATCTCTCAGTTGTCTTTCCGATCTCGAGCGAACCCTCATTCTCCCTCTCTTGCGAGATGGACTCTTGCAATTGCTCCATGTTTAGTGTAGGATGCAAACCAAAACCACGACCAGCACGTGTGCAAACCAAAATCACTCTTGCAATTCTCTTCTTCTTCTTATTGTGCCTAACACCTTCCCTACTCCACAACCCTGGTCCTTACCCAAGAACTTGGTAACTAGACCATATTAGAGTCAGTTCTTGGGTGAATAGGCCATATTAGAGTCAAGTCCCTGAATATCAAGAGAATGACTCTATTGATTGTTGGGTCAAAAATAAGGCTTCTAACTTATAGCCTAACCTTGATCCATGTGGAAAAGGCTAGTGGTGACTCCAAGTTGACTTAAAAGGCTCTACATTTCCAGCAGGCCTTTGTCACTACATTGACACGCTGCAATTTGTGGGATTTACTCGACAGTTCCACTTCTGTATGATGTGCATGGATCTCTACAAATTACATTCCATTCTCATTCTGGGGACATTCCAAGCCTTTACCTTTAAGAGCACAATCTGAATGTGCCCAGGGATCACAAGAGTTCACGTGAACATATTCTCCCACCATCTAAAAGAAACTTGGCAGGAATCTATAAGAATTTTGAAATTCAAAATTTTCCTCTGTTCACCCTAAGCGCCCACAATCTTCTCTTACATTTAATCTTGTTGTCCGTGTCATATTTTTAATTTTCCTCTGTTCACCCTAAGCGCCCACAATATTCTCTTACATTTAATCTTGTTGTCCATGTCATATTTTTAAATTTTTTTTGCATATTACGAGAACTTATTTGCAAACTATTGTTGTTTTTCCTACGTGGGAAGAGAAATCCCTTCTTTTCATTGAGACATACTCCATACTTTCTTCCACCATGACTATATATTCTCTTACCTTTAATCTTGTTGTCCATGTCATATTTTTAATTCTTTTTGGCATATTACGAGAGCTTATTTGCAAACTATTGTTGGTTTCCTACGTGGGAAGAGAAATCCCTTCTTTTTATTGAGACATACTCCATACTTTCTTCCACCATGACTATACTATGGAATTTGTCAATAAAAATTTCATTCTTCTTCTTCTTCTTCTTTTTTTTTTTTTTTTGGTCTTCCACTTTAAGTTATCCACAGCAACTTTATGCAACATAGTGTTATTTTATGTAAATGCCTTGACATTTCTGATTTTTTAAAGTAGGTTGTCACTCGTCAATACTCTTAATGTCATTCTCTTTTCATGATGATGTTAATTCCACAGCAAATCAGTACTCTAGCAGGAAAACCTAGTGCCCAGCGACTTTGTTGGGGAAGTTCTATTCACTATGGTCATTGTTGGACTTGGCCTGTTTCTTTTTTGCTTTACTCATCGGAAATATGCAGAATTTTCTCCAATCCCTTGGACGGAGGTACAAAAGTTATTTCCCAAGAATTTCATTTTGTTGAGTTCCCCTCCCCTCTGTTGTGTTACACCAGACACCAAACCATGTGTTCTTTTGAAAATCCTCTTCTTTTCATCCTGAATGGTAAGTCCTGCATCAGACCGTTCTATTGTTAATTATAGCTATGCCAAGCCCACATGCACTCCTCCATGCAGCCCCACATGCCAACCCGCACGATGTGTGACATAGTAGATGTTTCATCAGATGGGTCATGCTGTGTAGTTTACCTGGCCCAAAACGAAAAGTTAAGCAGTCGACTCATCAAGTGGGCCACATATGTATGGATGAAAACTGCATGACTTTTCTGACCACCACATGTTGAACGGTCTTGAATTTGTAATTCAATAGTATGAACTTTTCTTTGGTTTTATTATCATTTCCTTTTCATTTGGACCTTTGTATTTACTACTTTCACTCATTTGTTTCTCAAGGAGGCTAGAAATGCAACTAAGGCGTCGTGATGTAGAACGGTGGATGAGGCATCGGCGGTTGCCGGAAAACTTGAGACGGTATCACTTTTTGGGTTTCTGAAATTCATGCAAATTTTCTTCTCAAGGTTTCCCCATTGTATATTTTGATATAATTCGATCTATAAGAATTGTTTGGTTTGTCATGAATATCAATGTTAGAGATGTAAAACTTCAATATTTTACTCTATATTTTCTTTTTCTTTCTTTTTTGTTCCATTTTGTCTATATGATGTCATTCATTTTTGGTATTAACCAATTTTGAGGTCATTTAGGCAAGTAAGACTATCTGAAATTTTTAACTGGGTCGCCCATCGTGGTGTTAATGAAGAAGCGCTAATGGAGAATTTACCAGAGGATCTACAGAAAGACATACGCCTCCACCTCTTTAAATTTCTCAAGAAAGTGAGCATTCGAACTTCTTGTTGCAGCTTTTATTATCCTCATAGCAACAAAAGAGATGTTGTTCTCAAAGTTCCACCAAGTTTTCATGCGACCACATGCGCATGGGGCATCCAGTCCATGCATTATGTAGGTGTTAAGGCGTAGATGACCCTGTTTAAAGATTGTGTGCATCCATTCACCATGTAACCCCATTTTTGAAAACAACAAATGATCTAAAAGAAATTGTTAATGGTTCACATTCGTTGCATATATCCTGCAAAACTGCTGAGTGGCCAGCCTAACTTTTGAGCCAGTTCATCTACATAGAGGGTTCCACTTGATGCATGGGAAGATTCTGTTTAGAGGTACATATGAACTTACCAAAACTCTGTTTATCTAGTTCTGTAGCTCCATACCGAAGTACCAACAAAGAATCATACACCACCATCTCTTTAAATTTTTCAAGAAAGGGAACTTTAGAGCATGCTGTTGCGAATCTGTTGATTTTTGCATGGTTTGTCATTCTTGATGACTGGAATAACTAAATCCTTGTTTTCTTAATGTAGCCTGTCTTTATAAAAGCAAAATGTTTCAATGCATGGGCATATCACATCCATCTTTTTCTTGACATGTTTAAGTAGTTGCTCTCCCTCTAGATTCAGGTCCTACCGACACCTTGCTTCTTATAAACAACCAACAGTGCTTATTGAAAAAAGGAATCAAATTTAAACTTTGACCACCTATACACTAGAAGTATGTCGTCATGGAAGCAATTTTTTCGATGTGGATTTTTTTTTTTCTCATCACGGATAATTTCAACCTGCTCAACCGTAAAAGACAAATGAAGTGGAGGAAAGATTAGTGACTAAACCTTCTCTACAATTGCATATCACAAATACCACATAAACATTGAACATAGATGCTCGCAGTTGGGTGGGAGTATGGTGTCAAGGGCATGTAAGCTAATCCAGGTACTTGGCCATTTTTGTATCTACTTGTACATGGTAGATGAGTGTAGGGAATTCTATAACAGGCTAGATCATGGTAGAGTTTTGTAGAGATCTCTAGAAGGTTTTGGAGTTCTCTGGTAAGTTTCGTAGCCATGTTTGTGTGGAATTATTCAGAAGCTTTCTAGAGTGTTCTTGGCCATTGGATGGATGTCACATGGCACACTAGCTATTCAAGTAAGGTGTATGGAGAGTTTGTAATCCTATATAGGCGTGTTGTCAATATTTGGGATCACTCCTTAAGGGCGTGTTTGATTTTCCGGTGAAATGGTAAATGCCGTGTAAAAAAGTAATAATTACTTCCCCATACATTTACAACTTACCTGATATGACCACTTACTTTTTGACACGAAAACCAAGAATATTACAAAATATCTGTGGGTCCCACTGTGATGCATTTCGCTTATCCACACCGTTCATCCATTATTCCAGTTGAATTCATATCATGAGTAAAAAATTGAGGCATATCCAATACTCAATTGGACCACGTCATACAAAAAGGGGAATCGAATGCTTACCGTTAAAAACTTTGTGGGGCCACTGTTTCTTTTGGGGTGGGCCACTTGAGTGTTGGATCTGCTTCATTTTTTGTCTCATGCTCCAAAATATTGTAATAAAACAGACGGACGGAATGGATATATCATACGCATTACCTTGCAGTTCAAAAATTAAAATTACATCTGTTGAACCAATTTCACGGGCACAAACTCCTATGAGTTTTCAAACGCAGTGAAATCTTAATAATTACTATTTCCCTTGCATTTACCATTTCTCTGAAAAACAAACAGGCCCTAAGAGTTATAATCTTCTCTCTATAGAGCAATACAGATCTGTCCTATTCATTCTCTTGTGTTCTCTAACACTCTAACAGGTGCGGTGCATACCATTTTGGTTGTGCACAAGTGGGTAGTAAAATAGCTTGAGTAGCATTGAAGCATTGCAGGAGTGCCGCATGGGTAAGTAAGCTGAGGAGTTAGCAAGTCCATGACAAAAAGGTTTAATAAGAGGTGGAAGCTGAGATCCCCAAAGTTCTTAGAAGATGGGAAGCATCAATATAGAGGCTTGTAAGCTTATAGAGAATTGGGTCTTGAATAGGAATCATTCAGGAAACATGCGTCATAAAAGCCAACCCAAATTGGTGGAACAAGTCTGTGATGATGATGATTAAACTTTATGTTAATTGTAGTACTTGCGTTACTAATATATTGTTGATAAAAAACATACGTACGTGTATGTGATTATTGACACATACAACTGTAAATATTATCTTGTTTGTGGTTTTCTCTACATGTTAATATTCAACATTACTCTGTGTGGAATCCCATGTCACCACCACTCAGATTTGAGTTCAAGACAGTGGAAGCAACCAAAACACTTTCTTTAACCTCTATTTGTTGGTATGTCTTGGTGTTGCAGATTTGTTAGATTGATGTCATATTCAACGTATTCTTTATCATTCTATTAGAATGTCAGCTAACTACTAGCGTAGGTATTTACTACAATATGATAGGGCTGCAATTTCATTCAGGTCAACTCAAACCCAACTGACCCAACCCGAGTTTGGGACAGGTTGTGTCGGGTTGTCAGGGTCCTCTATTGGGGTTAGGGTTAGAAACCTCCAACTTGATTTGGAATTGGGTAGGGTTAGGTTTAAAAATTTCAGTTCGGGTAGGGTTGGGAACAATCACGTGTTTGAGTTGGGTTGGATCGAATCAGGTCAGATTGGGCCAGGTTAGGGTTGAGCATAGATAAATTTGGGTTGGGCACCTCTGGTTGGAATATGGGTTGGGTTGGGTTCTCTTGAGGTCGAGGTTGGGCTTGGGTTGACCCTCAACCTTACCCAACCTGCCCGAGTTGCACCCCTGTAATATGATGGCTCTGTTTAGTGAAACATTGCCATATCATATATTAACCCCAACTATGAAATAATTCAAGTTACTGATGCATCATTGATGTCATGTATAATGAAAACTGCCCATTGGCCTGTAATAGGTCCATAACTTATTACCATTCACATGGATGTGACACTGCCCGGTCATAGTTTAAACCGCCGGGTAGCTACGTGCTAGCTGGCCGATAAAGGAGCAGTTTGATGTCAGGTGGGCAGCAAGTCACGAAACTTTTGACAAGTGATCATGAGACTTCCCCATTTTGGCTTTTGCAAATCCAACTTCACTCAATAACAAGGTATTCTATCATGGTAACTGTTACAGTATGGGCTGTAATGGGCATTACAACTTTTTTTTTTTTCACAAAAAAAAAAAAAAAAGTTTCAACCCCATACCAGACTGTCCCAGGCAATTTTATTTATTTATTTATTTTTTTCCGTAAGGCATAATTGTTACCACAATTACCATTATGTATGGCGATTACTACCGTGACATAACGGAATGCCTTGCCTAATAATAATCTGATTTTTGAGCCATAGCATTTAAAGCTTGCTTATTGTGGTTTGGTGATGATAATTGATCCATGGGTCCAATCAAGCTTTTTTGGGTGTTCAAATTATGAACCATCTTCTTCATCAATGCTTGTACGATTCCTTCACACTACCACTTATTGCCACAATGTCTTTTGATTTGGAACATGGTTCTACAAACTTATCGACGTATATTGTGTTTAAGCCATGGATTTAAGTAGTGGGTTCGGAGTGTGACTCGCCTGGAGATCGAAACCGGTACTTGGCCCCATATAAGTGTGGGGACTCATTTCATTTGGACCGAAATCAATATAACTCGGACATTTACTGAGTTGCATAGGATGATTTTTCAAACCATATTTAATCATGGTTTAATTGTCTCCTGTGATAAAGTCTTGTTATGTATTATTCAATGACAAACAATGCATTGGACATAACATCATGAATTTTCCTAATTTTGTGCCTTATTAGAGAGACAAACTCGCACTGGTATCACAAGGGCCCACTGAATGAGATCACAAATAAATGCAAACCTGTGATGAGGCACATCATTCTTATCTGTATATGGGTGCTCCCAACTCGCTTTTCTCTTTGAGTTTTATGCCTCCATTTATCCTTTCTGCTCATTGCTTGTAAGATATCCGTGAGTAAAGTTCATGTGCATGAGAGTTCACAATATCCTAGCATGCTTGTTTCTGGCCTAAACTATGAATATGGAAACAAAACAAGTTCAATGCGATTGGATATGTTCTTGCACAAGTCATGTATCACAAAATCAGAATGTGCAGCTGTTTGGCAGCATTTTCCCAATCCCTCCTACTTGTTCAAAGAACCTAAAACCATATTGATTTGCAGGTGCCTATTTTCACAGAAATGGAGGATCCCATCTTAGATGCTATCTATGAAAGATTGAAGCAAAAACTGTATATACAAGGAAGCAAGGTACTGTATCAAGGAGCTCCAATTGACAAGATGGTTTTCATTGTCTGAGGAAAAATGGAGTGTTAGAGATGGAAATCCAACCCCCTTGTCAGAAGGTGACGTTTGTGGGCAGGAGCTACTCACATGGTGTCTTGAGCATTCTTCAGTGAGCGGAAGTATGTGCTCAATGCCCATCTTATTCGTTCTTTTATTGCACAACTTAAGGTAGAGTAGATCTTTAAATTTAAAACTAATACTAACTCCAACTCCGAATCAGTGATCCGAAAGTTTTTGGAGACTTGGCAAGTGTTTGTGATTCATTAATTAGCATATGAGATATATGATGCTCGATCCAGCGAAACTGCAATATTTGTTCTACCCAAGACTGGTACATCTGGGGCCCACCTTCAGTTACCTAACTGATTGACCAATGGACTATCCTAAATATCTATCCTATAGACGATCCCAGTCGTCTGATGGGAATGGAAAATTACCACAAAGGTCCATTTTGATGGGGCTCAATCCAGCAGTTAGGATTGCCCAAATCGGGAAGGTTATGAGGTATGGAAAATCATGGGGTCCACCATATCAATGATTGGATCATGGTCAGACCCCATTGATGCAGTTCACTTAGCCAAGGAAATGCTCAATTGAGTGTTGTATATTTCCTCTAAATATATGGCCCCCTTGCTTGTAACCAATTCATTGTTCATTTTGGTTGGTGGAAAATAGGTAACCAAATGTTGAAATGTTTGTTAACTAGGCCTTTGCCAAGATATTTATAGTTTTAAATAGTGGTTTCAGTGTGCAGCTTGCTTGGAAACTGCAACCATACCTACTTCCCCATTTTATTGTTTCGGACTGCTTCGGTCCCGTTTCGGTTTGGTGACTTGCTTCATTGCCCATCTAAACCGAGACAACTTGGCTGAGTCGACTCAGTTTTGGAAGATATTTAGAACCATGATTTAGAGTCTTCATGTTTTATTGCTTTGTCAGCTTGTGCCCATAAATTGCTTTACATAACTATGAATTTACCAATCAAGTTCTTGCTGTGTTGAGGTTGAAAACATGATCTTTATTTATTTATTTATTTCAGTTGGAAAGAAAATCAGGTCATTGGGACAGCAGTTACTTTCTAACAGGACTGTGAAGTGTTTAACAAATGTGGTAGCTTTTGTGCTGCAAGCTGATGATCTGGAAGAAGTCGCCGCCACTTTTGTACCGTTCTTGCGGAGCCCACGTGTTAGGGGCCACAAGGTTATACATAATTGGATTGCATAGTATTTGTAATTGTTCATTTATTTGAAAGTATTGTCTAATCATGTAATATTTACTCAGTAAAATTTTGTTGGATAAACCTGAAATAATCACAGTTACAACATGATATTTTTGTTTACTGCAGTGGTGAGAGGATTTGGGTTTGTAGCCCAGAATATGACCTTCGAAAACTTGGCTGGGCCCAACGGAGGAGAGGATGTGGCGCTTGTCAGCGAGTCGGACCACTTAGCATTTTACAAGTGCAGCTTTCTCGGCTACCAAGCTACCCTCTACGCAAGGTGACACAGACAATTCCACTGGGATTGCAATATCTTATGGTACCATCGACTTCATATTTGGACGTGCGGTTTTAATGTTCCAGAACTGCAAGATATATGCTCGGAGTCGGCCTGATGGGCAAAGCATCTCAATTATTGCCTAGGGAAGTAGTTGCCTGAGTAATTCGAATGCAAATTTTGGGTTTCAATCCATAACTGCAAAATTGCAGCTGCATTGGATCCTGCACTCATGAGAATGCCATTGAAAGCATACCTTGGTCAGCCATGGCAAGCGTATTTGACGGTCGTGATCATCCAATCATCATTGGGTGATCTGATCAACGCTGCCAGTTGGTTGGATTGCGATAGTAGGTTAGCCTTAAAAAAATTGTATTATGGAGAGTTTAAGAATACTGGGCGGGTGCAGATACTGCAAAGAGAGTCAAATGGAGCGGGTATCATGTTATTAGTAGCCAAGCTGAGACAAATAATTTTACTGTAAAAGCTTTGATTAATGGTGATACATGGTTACCGAGAAGGATACCATTTATTCCAGGCTTGATTTGAAAAAATACATATAATCTTATGCTATTGCATTGTCTATTGGAAATAAACAATGCAATAGCATAATATTATATATATTTATTCAAATCAAGCCTGGAATAAATGGTATCCTTCTCGGTAACCATGTATCACCATTAATCAAAGCTTCTACAGTAAAATTATTTGCCTCTGCTTGGCTACTAATAACATGATACCCACTCCATTTGACTCTCTTTGCAGTATCTACACCCGCCCAGTATTTTTATACTCTCCATAATACAATTTTTTTAGGTCTAACCTGTTGTCGCAATCCAACCAATTGGTGCGGTTGATTAGATCACCCAATGATGATTGGATGATCATGACCGATTATATATATTTTTTCAAATCGAGCCTGGAATAAATGGTATCCTTCTCGGTAACCATGTATCACCATTAATCAAAGCTTTTACAGTAAAATTATTTGCCTCAGCTTGGCTATTAATAACATGATATCGAGATTTCTTTGTACCATTTGTGCTTATAAGAGACTTTCTAAAGCTTTGATTAATGGTGATATATGGTTACCGAGAATTGGGATACCATTATTTATTCTAAGTTTGATTTGAAAAAATATATAATCTTTTGTGCTTATAAGAGAAACTTTCTAAAGCTTTGATTAATGGTGATATATGGTTACTGAGAACTGGGATACCATTGTTTATTCCAAGTTTGATTTGAAAAAATATATAATCTTATGCTATTGCATTATTTATTCTTTGTAATGATAAATCCAGTTGTGTTTAATGTTAGTGTAGACACTCGACCTGACTATGGTCCATGATCGATTGCTCTAGAATATAATGGATTGCAATTAGAGAGGAACCTGGAACCTTAAAGACATGTTTAAGTCTGTATAGTCCATACATGTCCAACCTGGAACACCCTCAACCCAATCGGAACAGATAGGGCCTCATCCAAGCCTTCTAAACACCAAAATAAAGAAGGAATGACACTTTGGAGGCAGTGTAAATCCAGTGTCCGCTGGCTACTTTTATTCATCTAGGAGTTCTGACATGTGCCTAAAATGAACAACATATCAATTGTACGTTAGACTCGGGTTAGAAATATAAAGTGGAAATCTCTTTTCTCCTTTCTTGGCTGCCAATTATCTCTAAGATGCACAACTTGGTATCGATCCCTAGTTGGGGTGGCTAACATTGAAGTGTGAACTGACAGTGGGGTGTACTAACAAGCTAACAAAAAAAAAACAAGTCAACTATGTTTCAAAATTTTGGTCAAAGAGGAAATTGAATTTCTACTCAATTTTCATTACCCCTAACTTGTTTTTTTTTTTTTTTTTTTTTTGTTTTTTAATTTCAAAAATTTCCATAATTTTATAATCAATGGCCAATCAATCAGTTGATAAGATAGGGTGAATCACCACTAATGAAAATTGGATTTTCACTTTCGATGACTTGCTTTATTATGATATCATATATATATATATATATATATATATATATATATATATATATATATATATATATATATATATATATATATTCCTAAACTTTTTATCATAACCACACTTGTTACTTTTATAACTATATTTTTGAGGGAAAAAATATTAAAAAAATAATTTACCTTTTTTTTATAAAAACCTTTAATTTTGAAATAAATTATTAAGACTATCACGACTAATGAAAAATTATCATGTGTCCCAAGAGTTTCTAAGAGACCATAACAACAAATCATGTATTATACACCCTTAGCCTTCACCTAAATTACAAAATGTCATCACCTCCACCTATTTAAACCTCTTGCTCCAGTCGTTCTCCACATTTCCTAGTATCGTATGAGTTGTTCAACGACTTTGTGTACAAGTAGAACGACCATTAGTGGTAAGACCGTTATCTCAGCTCTTCAGTTGAAGTTGATGAGAAAGAAAAACGGTGACATGGGTACTTCTATAGATGCGCTGATTACGAAGGGGAAAAACACATGGTGAGTAACGTCAATATCAAAGTAATCGTGTCACTGAACTAGTTCGATTTGAGCCGGGTTCGATATGAGTCGAGTCAAGCTGGGCCAACTTGAACTCAGCTTCGAACCGAGTTGAATTGAGCTTTTTCGAGTCGAGCTGGGGCTAAGTCAAACTCACTTCGAATCGAGTTGAATCGAGCTTTTTCGAGTTGAGTCGAGTTGGGGCCAACTCAAACTCAGCTTCGAACCAAGTTGAATCGAGCTTTTTCGAGTCGAGTCGAGTTAGGGCCAACTCGAACTCAGCTTCGAACTGAGTTGAATTGAGCTTTTTCGAGCGAGCTAATCGAGCGAGCTAACTGAGCTAGCTCGGTTCGTGTACACCCCTATCCATGATGGATGAAAATAGAAATAAATTTAATAATTAGAAAATAAATTGATTGATTATAAAAAAATAAAGTAATAATCCTTCAAATAATGTACTCTCTGCTAAAAATAGTAAGTTTTCAATTTATCCTAACCACGTTATTCTCTTAATTTTCCAAGGCCTTTTCATGTTGGATTTTCTAAGGCCTTTTCATGTTGGGCACGACTCTTAAAATTCAAAGGATCGAAAGTTATGATCAAATTAAAACTTAATATTTATAATACAAATAAAAATAAAAAAGGCTTTTGACCGTTAATTTGATGGAACCTCGCGAATCTGGTGTGGGCAACCCATCATAAACAGGGTTGGTTGGCTAAAGTAGGTTTTCCTACCCTAAAATCACATATGATATATCCAAAAACTTATTTAAATTTACAAGATGAGTCTATTTTTATGTTCTGACGGTCCATTTCACTTCTGCCTATGATCTGGCCTTCTCGAGTCCATCTCGGCCATGAAAGTGTCCGCTATCTGCTCTACCTGCTCTATATCGGCCAACAATCGAACAGTAAAAAATCATAATCACCAGCAAACATCTCCCTCGATCCATTGATCTTTTGAGTTAAATGTAAAACCTCAAAACATTTTCCTCTGAATGGTTCACATTCAGCTGCGCATATCAATGGTAATAACCATCCATTCAGTGTCAGATACTTAGCCCACCTCCATCCAGGATAGCACAGGAACATCAACGGTTCTGATCATCGAAGTGTTACCAAATTTGGTTGAATACACCGAAAATCAGAAAAAAAATAATTAAAATAATAGCAATTTCACTAGGCTGAATCACGTATAAAATACGCTGTCCTTAAAGCGTGATTCGTCCCCTTATCACTGCTGATGGGTTACAGACGAATTGCTTCCAGGATAAGACAAGCCTTCTCTGGATCCAGCGTGCAGCAATCACGATAGGTCCACTATGGAACAATTTAACGCAATAGATTTCTTCTGACAGATTTAGACGGTCGAGATGATCACAGTGTTCTTTAGGAGCTATGGATCGATTTGATCTGATGGGAGAGATGATATTTTTGAGATGATGAAATCAATTTGGAATGGTCCGGTTTATATAGGCCTCAGGTTTTAGACCCGTTCTTTGTGTGATATCAATGGTCCATAACGTTTGAAAAACGTTTCTGGCCGTTGTCCATTAATTCCAGACGTTTCTGGTCATTAGATCAGAAGATCTGACCGTTAGATCATCCTGGCCCGTCCGTTTTCGGACCGTTTGGCTTTCAAGGCAGAGAGCTGTTTGTAGAAACGGCTGGACGTTTCGGATTCAAGATCCGACCGTTCTCAGTCACCTATAAAAACCCAGGCTCATTTCAGATCCGCACTACCCTAAGGCTCTGACCAGACCCATCGCACCGCGATCGCACCGTCTCGCGTAAGGTCGCGAAGGAGCGACCCCTCTGCGACACGATGCGGACGTGCGAAGTGCAAAGTGCGCCATCTAGCGCCACTACAGCCACACTGCCTCACTGCCCACGCCCTCGCCCTCGCCCACGCCCGTGCCCGAGCCCGAGCCCGAGCGAGCTGAAGGAAGCGCGCATACAAGGCAGCGTGCAGTAGCGTGTGTGTTCAGAGCCGACCGGAACACGCAACCTAAGTTTTATCTCCTCCAAAAAGCTCCAAGTAAGAATACCTTTCACAACATCTCATATAAACCACAAAAGTTTCTTTTTCATTTCCGATGTGGGACAAAGCACACACACCGCACTTTTTAATTCAAAAAATTCAAAATACGTTTTGGCGGGAAAATCCCGAAATTTTGAAAATTCGAATTTTGTTTTTATTATTTGTTAAAAACCACTAATTTTTCAACAATCCCCCCTTTGGTTTTTTAAAATAATGAAAAACTCGTCGAATAATAATAATGTTATTATGCATAAAGAAAGATATCTTGCGATTTGAATCTTTCCTTAGTGTAAGTATCTTAAAGTTATTTGAAATTCCTGGTTGTTGCAAGATTGAACCAGATTATTCTATATGATATAACCGAAAATACCACACACATAATAGCTCCTGCGTTAAGTGTTCCTTTATAATCTTGCTTAGCACTTTTAATGGCCATGTGCTTATCCTGTTTCATGAACGATCCCGAGATAACTCTAAGTCTCATGAGAAGCGGCACCACTTCTACGTTCACATAGGTGAAATCCTTCCAGTGTTTCCGTTAAAACACTTGTCTGTTTGTTGGACTTCATTAAGAGTTTAATACTCATCCCTCTCATAACGGCCAGACTTATCATTCTGGATGAGGTTATTATTTTATTTAGTGCTGAAACTTTTCACTAATCAGTAAATTGTTGTTACCCATTAAACCCAATATTTAGAGATTTTCTAAATTAGGGTTGGGTTTCTTTCACTGGTGAAACTTTGAGTAAAGAGTTTCAACCCCATCCCTCTAGATGTTGTCCTTACTACCTCTCTCGTTAGAGGTTTAGTAAAAGGATCAGCCAAGTTATTACTTGACTTTACATATGAGATCGCAATGATTCCATCTTGAATCAATTGCCTTACATAGTCATGTCTCAAACTTATGTGTCTGGACTTTCCATTATAAATACCGCTATAGGCTCTCGCTAGGGTGGCTTCACTATCACAATGAAGTGAAACAAGCAGATAGGCTTCGCATAGAAAGGGATTTCTAAAAGAAGATCCCTTAACCACTCAGCCTCTTTTCCTGTAGCAGCTAAAGCTATGAACTCAGATTCCATAGTTGAGTGCGTTATGCATGTTTGTTTCTTGGATCCCCAAGATACAGCTGCACCTCCTAGGGTGAATATCCACCCTGTAGTGGACTTGTTGTCCCCCTCGCACTTGATATCCAACTTGCATCGGTATATCCTTCCAATATCTTTGAAATTGAGTAAAATAACCCTAGTTCTTTGGTTTCTTTAAGATAACCTAGAACTCTACTTATTGCTTTCCAGTGTTCCACACTAGGATTACTTGTAAGCCTCTGAGTTTACTCACAACAGATCTTATATCTGGTCTTGTGCATTGCATTGCATACATAAAGACTACCTATAGCACTAGCATACTCTAGTTGTGCAATTGCTCTTCCACTGTTTTCTTTTAACTTAATACTTGGATCAAATGGGGTCTTTGCCTCTTTAATATTCAAGTGATTAAACTTGTTTATTATTTTCTCAATATAATGAGACCGACATAATGCGAAACCCCACTATGTTTTTTAACTTTGATACCTAATATGGTATCCACTTGTCAAGATCCTTCATTTTGAAAACTCGAAGAAAGAAACTTTTGGTTTCAGTTACACCTTCCATTTTATTACCGATTATTAACATATCATCTACATACAAGCATATGATTACTATATAATCATTACATACTTTGAATATATGCATTTATCAAGAATATTATGTTCAAAACCATAAGATTTAACTTTAGAATCAAATTTATCATGCCTTTGTTTTGGTGCTTGCTTTTAACCCATACAAAGACTTAACTAGTCTACATACTTTTCTTTCATTTCTGGTAGAACAAACCCTTCGGTTGTTCCATGTAAACCTCCTCATCGAGATCACCATTCAGAATCTTTTCACGTCCATTTGATGGATATGAAGATGATGTATGGATGCTAGAGCGAATAAGATCCTAATCGATGTTATTCGAACTCTTGGAGAGTAAGTGTCAAAATAATCGATTCTTCTTTCTGCTTTCGGAAACCCTTAGAACTAATCTTGCCTTAAAGGTTTGAATTGTACCATCAAGTGTGATATTTCTTCTTAAATACCCACTTACAACCTATTGGTTTGGAACCTGGGGTAGATTTACCAATTCCCATGTTTGGTTAGATATTATGGAATCCATTTCATCATTAATAGCTTCTTTCCAAAAAGTTTGAGTCTCTTGAAGACATAGCTTCACTAAAGGTTTTAGGTTTATCTTCTATAGTTAAAACCATAGGTATTTTCCTAATCACCTTCTCTCTATCACCCTCTACTAGATGAAAGGAGAGTCGTTGAGAGTCTATTTGATCAGGATCAAGACTCTTTTCTACTCTCGCTCTTTGACTCTACGAGGTTCACTAGGAGTGTCTCTTCTATTAGTGTTTCTTTTATTATTCTATTAGGAGATTGAATCTCAGCATTCTTTTCCTCTATGAATACAGAATTCTCAAAGAACTCTACATCTCTAGACTCTATAATTACATTGGTGTCTAAGTCTAGAAGTCTATAGGCCTTACTATGTTGTGCATATCCTACAAGGACGCACTTGATAGCTCTTGGTCCTAACTTAGTTCTTTTGGGTTCGGAGTTCTCAGCAAGATGCAAGACACCCCACACTCTAAGATACCCTATGTTTGGTTTTCTTCCTTTCCATATTTCATATGGAGAGGTCTTGGTTTTCTTAGATGGAATTGTATTTAAAACATGACACGCTGGCTAACAATTGCTTCTCCCCATAGGTTTAATGGTAACTGTGCTTGTATTAGCATTGAGTTGACCATTTCTACTAAGGTCCTATTTTTTCTTTCCGCTACACCATTTTGTTGTGGTGTATAAGGGGTCGTGTAATCGATGAATTATGCCGTGTTCTTCACAATAGTTAGAAAATTCATTAGAGAAATATTCTCCACCTCGATCACTACGAAGGATTTTAACATTTTTATCTAATTGATTTTCTACTTGATTTATAGATCTTGAATGCATTAAATGCTTCATCTTTCGATTTTTTAACAGATATACATACACATATCTTGAACAATCATCTATAAATGTTATAAAGTACCTTTACCTCCACGGGTAAGAATGCCATTTAGTTCACATATGTCAAGATGCACTACGTCTAAAATTTGAGACGATCTCTCAACGCTAGTGGAATGGTTTCTTGATTATTTTAGACCTTATGCATACTTCACATTTATCTTTGTCACTATCGTTATATGATATTAAGCCGTTCTTAGCCATGAGTTTTAAGCATCAGAGCTAATATGGGCTAGTCTACCATGCCATAGCGTTACTGGACTCAACCACGTAAGCGGAAGAATTCTTTTCATTCAAAGATAATTTGATCATCCCATTACAAGCATATCCCTTACCCACAAAGTTCCCATTCTTGGACAAGATCAACTTCCCTGATTCAAACACAACCCTAATCCCAGGTTTGCTTAAGAGATCCCCTGAGACAAGATTCCTCCTTATGTCTGGGACATGCAGTACGTTGGTCAGAATTACCTTTTTTCCAGAGGTAAAGATTAATTCCACGGTTCCTTTGCCTGCAACTTTCGATCGTCCTTCATTTCCCATTTGAACCTCTTGACCATTGGTTTCGTCTTCATAGGTTTTAAAAGAAGATCGATCGTTGCATACATGGACTGTGGCACCTGTATCATACCACCAACCAGGAATTTTCTCTTGAACTAGATTCACTTCTGTGACCATTGCTACGATTTCATCGTCTACTGCATTAGCCTCTTTCTTAGGCTTTTTCGGTCCCTACAGACTCTGGGCGAAATGTCTTGGCTTGCCGCAGACATAGCAAGCTCCCTTAGGTTTGCCGTTTTTCTTCTTTTGGGTTTTCTTGAATTTTCCTTGATCTTTGTTAGGTTTAAGGGAATCTGCTTTCTCATAGGAATTATTTTGAAATGGCCGTTCTACTGCGTTAACCTTGGATGAGGATGCACCATTAGCGTCATCCTTTTTGTCTCTACATTCTGAGATTCTTCTTCTATACGAAGATGCTTCTGGATTTGTTCTAGGGTGAACTCTTCGGATTTATGCAGTAGCTTCTTCCTGTAGTCTTTCCAGCTCGGAGGCAATTTTGCGATTATAGCTCCGACTTGAAAGGATTCAGGAAGATCGATTTTTATGGCTTTTATTTTATTTACAATAAGCTGTAATTCTTGAATTTGGGCAAGCAGCGGTAGATTGTCTACCATCGTGAAGTCAAAATACCTGGCAATTAGAAACTTCTGTGTACCTTCCTCTTCAGCCTTGTATTTGTATTCCAGTGCGCTCCATATTTCTTTTGCTGATGTGGTCCCCGTGTACAAATCGTACAATCGATCAGAGAGAGCATTAAGGATGTGGCCACGACACACCAGTTCATCTTCCTGGCATTTGATCCTAGCAGCCCACTTGTTGTTCCGAGTGTCTGTTTCCTTTGCTTCAGGCAGGTGGAGAGTCGGGTCCAGGATGTAGAAGATCTTCAGAGCGGTCAGCAGGAATTTCAGTTTGTCCTGCCATCTAGTGAAATTTGAACCATCGAATCGGTCCAATCGGATCAGATCCTGGTTCATCAGTTTGACTGATGCAACACTTTCGGTGTCCATGGAATCACGCTTTAAGATTGTTACCAAATTTGGTTGAATACACCGAAAATCAGAAAAAAAATAATTAAAATAATAGCAATTTCACTAGGCTGAATCACGTATAGAATACGCTGTCCTTAAAGCGTGATTCGTCCCCTTATCACTGCTGATGGGTTACAGACGAATTGCTTCCAGGATAAGACAAGCCTTCTCTGGATCCAGCGTGCAGCAATCACGATAGGTCCACTATGGAACAATTTAACGCAATAGATTTCTTCTGACAGATTTAGACGGTCGAGATGATCACAGTGTTCTTTAGGAGCTATGGACTGTATTTGATCTGATGGGAGAGATGATATTTTTGAGATGATGAAATCGGACTGGAATGGTCCAGTTTATATAGGCCTCAGGTTTTAGACCCGCCGTTGTCCATTAATTCCAGACGTTTCTGGTCATTAGATCAGAAGATCTGACCGTTAGATCATCCTGGCCCGTCCGTTTTCGGACCGTTTGGCTTTCAAGGCAGAGAGCCGTTTGTAGAAACGGCTGGACGTTTCGGATTCAAGATCCGACCGTTCTCAGTCACCTATAAAAACCCAGGCTCATTTCAGATCCGCACTACCCTAAGGCTCTGACCAGACCCATCGCACTGGACCCATCGCACCGGTTCGCGTAAGGTCGCGAAGGAGCGACCCCTCTGCGACACGATGCGGACGTGCGAAGTGCAAAGTGCGCCACTATGCCCACATCGCTCACGCTTCGCCCACGCCCACGCCCGTGCCCGTGCCGTGCCCGAAGCGCTACAGGCGTGCGTGCGTGTGTTCAGTTGCTTCGACCGGAACACGCAACCTAAGTTTTATCTCCTCCAAAAAGCTCCAAGTAAGAATACCTTTCACAACATCTCATATAAACCACAAAAGTTTCTTTTTCATTTCCGATGTGGGACAAAGCACACACACCGCACTTTTTAATTCAAAAAATTCAAAATACGTTTTGGCGGGAAAATCCCGAAATTTTGAAAATTCGAATTTTGTTTTTATTATTTGTTAAAAACCACTAATTTTTCAACAAAAGCACTTGTATGTTAAAGTGTGCATACAACGCTGCATGTAAACATCTCTCCAAGACTCCAACCATACAATAATAGCCATAATAATAATAATAATAATAATAATAATAATAATAATAAGTAAATAAGCACTAGAATCTCAAAGAAAGTGACTTAAAACGGCTACAGCCATACTGAAATAAATAAAAATAAATAAATGAATTTCCATACAATGATTTTGAACGTTGAGAGAGAAGGAGATAGGTTTCTCTTGAGTCTTGAGAACTGATGACCGGCTGTAAACTAACTTTTGAGAGTAGTCCTGTGTAGGACATCTGAACCGTTCAAGAGTGGGGTCCACCTTAGAGATCATCTCATCTGTCTCAAAATCAGGACATTCTACTCATTGGGTGAACCAAAATGTGTACTCTGAGTCAGATCTTCAGTTTCGATGCTGGATAATGGACTGGTCTGCCTTTTTGCTGGGCGACCTTCCTTGTGGGCCCACCGTTTGCATGGCTCAGATGCTCTACAGGAGTTGCACATTGCACATTGGCGGGGGATGGCTGTAGGTGATTAGTTCTCCTTACTTGCACGGCTTTACGTTGCTGTTCTCCGTACATTTTCACTTCCATTTTCAAAATGGTGGTGATTCATCCACCACACACGTTGACCCCATGTAAAAAAGATTGACTGTCAAGCTTAAGGGCCCATTGTGATGGATGGCTAAAACCTAAGAGAGAGTCCCCATCTTATTGCATGGCATTAAATGGATGGTTTAAAATACTCTAACCAGCGAGCAAAACTAAATGGGAGTAATCAGACGGTTATGATTTTCCTAGTAGCGTTACTTTTTGAATTTTCTCCATCCAAAAGGGGCCAATTATTTTCGATGGGGTCCTAATTGCTATATATGCCACGTCTGCAGTTAGTGGGCCACCCCAATTTATAATCACCGTAGGCTAGTAAATCAGGCTTATTTATGTCATATCTTACAAACAACAGCCAAACGTGATGGTCTGGTAGATGACGTTTGGTCGTGCCCCACATGCAGAACACGTGCCAGTCCGGCAAGCATGTGGAAAATCTGAGCCCTGAATAAGTGGCCCCCACGATGAAGATGACCATATTAAAAGTTCAGGCCTGTCCATCACCTTACTTCGCTTCAGAAGCCCACGATGAATGTTTTTGACCATTGACTCCATTCAGATGGCTAGGATACGTTGGTGGAGGGCTGTCAAATGGCGGGCCTGGGGTAGGTCTAGGCCCGTATTTGAACTATTTCGGGACAGGCTATCTGCCAGGCCAGATTCAAATATGATTTTCAGACCCGAACCCGGCCCATTAACATCCCTAGTTGTGTGAGATCCTCGCCATTCCTTGTGTTCACCACGCCTGTATGCTGAATGTAGTCTGCTGGCCATATGCTTTTTTTTTTTTCCTAACAATTGATTCGTCTCATACCGTGGTCTACCTGTGAAGGGACCATGAAGCCTGGATGACGGCCCCCACCTCATGAATGGTCCAGATCTCTCATTTCTCAGCACCGCACAATAGAGCCATAGCCACTTGTCAGATCAAAGCCTTGCCAAGCACACATGCGTCCGTAATAAACTAATGTACAGGCCACACGTGTGCAAGATTGACACAATATATAGGTCTAAGATCCAATCCATCCATCAGAATGTCCGGCACTAGAAAAAGTTGGATGAAGTTTTCCAACCCACTGAAACCTCTAAATTCAAGCGTTGTAGTCTGCCGAGTTTTGGATCAGGTTGATTTTACGTACATTCCCTTTATCTGGTGAGTCACACCTGATGAGCGGGTTTGATGAAATATACACACCGTGGTGGACCCCACACAAACATTCGGTCGGCATCCCATTTGTGGTTTAGCCCACCTGAGTCATGAATCCGAGTCGCATAAATGCACCTGATGGATGGATTTGGTTTTACATATGCAATATTCTGGGCCCCAGAGAGCTTGGGTGTTTTACCAACTGCGTAGAGCAGGTGTTGCAGAGGATTACGGAATCCACTGCACCTGCATGACTATACATGCATACTCAACACGTATGGAACGTGAGGTTGAGAATGCCCTCCACAAACAGTGGCCAGTCCGGTAACCCGCGGACTACTATAGTGAATTCTTGTTTCTCTAATAATGTCATCCCTACCAATAATCGGAACGGTTAGCTAGGTTATTTATCCATGAATATGTTTTGTTGATAAGGTATGATCATCAAGAAACGATTCCGGCGGTTTGATCTATGGATAGATAAATATTAGAGTAATCAACGGTTGAAATTCATGTCCGTTTTCTGAATGGTTTGGATCATCTTTACAGAAAAAAAGACTAGTCTATCCATGGTTAGTTGTGCATGGATCCATATGGCCCATCCACTTACAGTCGCATGTGTTAAAAATATGCAACGTTGGTTGCCGAAAGGTGTATGCGGCCTAGATTAAAAATAGCATACGTACTTGTCAGAGAGTCTGCTTGCTATTAATTTTCAAGACTTCCACTTGGCCCACCTGATGAATGGTTAGGAAATATTCATGAGTGTGAACACCCACCGTACGCATGTCTAGATCCAGCATGCCATAATCACGATGGGTCCACTTAGGAATAGTTTAACACACTAGATCTATTCTAGCAGAATCAGACAGTGAGAATGTTCACGATATTCTATAAAGGAGATCTGGAGTATCTGATGGGAGAGATGGTATTGAGATGATTGATTTTGGACCAGAATGGTACAGTTTATATAGGCATCAGGGAGTGGACTGTTGCTAGGTGGCTATCAATGGTTCAGAACGTTTGAAAAACATTTCTGACCATTGACCGTTAATTTTAGTCGTTTCTGGTAATCGGATCACAAGATCTGACTGTTGGATCATCATGACTCATTCGTTTTCGGACCGTTGTGGCTTTCAAGGCAGCTAGCCGTTTTCAGAAACAGTTGAATGTTTCGGATTTATGATCCGATCGTTCTCAGTCGCTTATAAAGCCCTGGTTCATTTCAGACCCATCGCACCTAGGATCTTACCATACTTCTCGCACTGTTTCGTGACGGTTCGCGTAAGGTCGCGAGGGAGTGACTACTCTGCAACACAATACATATGTGCAAAGTGTGTCAACTAGCGCCATTACAGTCACACTGCCCACGCCCTCGCCCACACTCATGCCCATGCCTAAACCTGAGCACGCGCGTGTGCGTGCATGTGTTACGGTGCGTAGCACTAGAACACGCAACCCGAGTATCTCCATCTCCAAAACATCCAAGTAAGAATACGATACACACATCCACATATAAACCTCAATTTTTTTTTTTACCATTTTCGATGTGGGACTAAAGGCACACACCGCACTTTCTAATTTGAAATTCCCGAAAACCGTTTTGGCGGCAAATTCCTGAAATTTTGAATATTTTTCAAAAACTACAAATTTCGACAATCCCCCACTGTTTTTTTTTTTTAAATAATAGAAAAATATCTACTAGAGATAGAATAATAGTTATTATGTATAAAGAAAGATATCTTGCAATTTGAATCTTTCCTTAGTGTAAGTATTTTAAAGTTATTTCGAAATTTTTAGTTGCCGCAACATTGAACCAGTTATTCATCTATGACATAATCGAAAATACTACACACATAATAGCTTCTGCGTTATGTGTTTCTCCATATTACTTGCTTAACACTTTTAATGGCCATGTGCTTATCTTATTTCATGAACGATCTCGAGATAACTCTAACTCTCATGAGAAGCGGCACTACTTCTACGTTCACATAGGTGAAATCTTTCTTGTATTTTCGTAACTTAAAACACTTGTCTTATTTGACTGGATTTCATTATAAGTTTTAATACTCAACCCTCTTTTATAACGGCCAACACTTTCATCCTGGATGAGGCTATTTAGATTTAGTGCTGAAACTTTTCACTCATTAGTGATTTGTTGTTACTTATTGAACCTAATCTTTAGAGATTTTCTAAGTTTAGATTGAGTTTCTTTCACTGGTGGAACTTTGATTAAAGAGTTTTAACCTCATCTCTCTAGATGCTGTCCTTGCTACCTATCTTGTCGGAGGTTTAGTAAAAGGATCAGCCAAGTTATTACTTGATTTCACAAATGAGATCGCAATGATTCCATCTTCAATCAATTGCCTTACATAATCATGTCTCAAACTTATATGTCTGGACTTCCCATTATAGGTACCATTGTAAGCTCTCGCTAGAGTGACTTCACTATCACAATGAAGTGAAACAGCCGGTAAAGGCTTCACATAGAATGAGATTTCTAATAGAAGATCCCTTAACCACTCAGCATCTTTACCTGTAACAGTCAAAGCTATGAACTCAAATTCCATTGTCGAGTGCGTTATGCGAGTTTGTTTCTTGGATCCCCAAGATACAGCTGCACCTCTTAAGGTGAATATCCACCCTGTAGTGGACTTGTTGTCTCCTGCACTTGATATCCAACTTGCATCGGTATATCCTTCCAACATTGCTGAAAATTCTGAGTAAAATAGCCCTAATACTTTGGTTTCTTTTAAATCACTTAGAACTCTACTTATAGCTTTCCAATGTTTAACATTTGGATTACTTGTAAACCTGCATAGTTTACTCATAGCGTATGCTATATTCAGTCTTATGCATTACATCGCATACATAAGACTGTTTATAGCACTAGCATACTTTAATTGTGCAATCGGTCTTCCACTGTTTTCTTTTAACTTGATACTTGGATGAAATGAGTTTTTTGTCTCTTTGATTTTCAAGTGATTAAACTTGTTTAGTATTTTCTCAATATAATGATACTGACATAATGCAAAACCCCTATTATATTTTTAAACTTTGATACCTAATATAGTATCCACTTGTCTAAGATTCTTCATTTTAAAAATTAAAGAGAGAAATTCCTTTGTTACAGTTACACATTCCATTTTGTTACTGATTATTAGCATATCATCTACATACAAGTATATGATTAATCATTACACACTTTTGAGTATATGCATTTATCAACAATATTATGTGCAAAACCATAAGACAGAACTTTATAATCAAATTTATCATGCCACTGTTTTGGTGCTTGTTTTGATCCATATAAAGACTTAACAAGTCTATATACTTTTCTTTTATTGCCTGGTAGAATAAACCATTCTGGTTGCTCCATGTACACCTCCTCATCGAGATCACCATTTAAGAATGTTGTCTTTACATGCATTTAATGGATGCTATAGCAAATAAGATCCTAATCAATGTTATTCTAGCCACTGGTGAATATGTGTTAAAATAATCGATTCCCTCTTTATATCGGAAAGCCTTAGCAACTAATCTTGTCTTAAAGGTTTGAATTGTACCATCAGTGTGATATTTTTTTCTTAAATACCCACTTACAACCTATTGGTTCAGAACCTGGAGGTAGATTTACCAATTCCTATGTTTGGTTAGATATAATTGAATCTATTTCATCATTAATGGCTTCTTTCCAAAAAACGGAGTCTCTTAATGTTATAGTGTAATGCCCTAAATTTCGAGGGCCGAGTAGGTACTCGGCTCTCGAATTCTCGGGTGCCACTTATGTACTACTAGTTTCATACTATTCATAATTCGTTTCTTTCATAAGCAATGGAGAAATTAAGTGGACCATACAACATAAATTAAGACAAAAATAATAAACACATGTACAACTAACATGGAGTAAGCAGATCCAGCAAAAATAATATAGGTGAACGTGAAGGACCGTGTCTCACAAAATGCTCATAATCCAAAATATAAAACCCTGCCCTGGGCCCCATCGTTATCCTAAGGCGATTTATGGGGACTTACCGAAGATCTGAAAGTACGATCGCTCCTCCTCCTCATTCACGCTTACTCCATCAAGCGCATTGAACTCTGTAATCCCTGCATTTAAGACGGGTTCTGATTGGTGTTTTAAAATACCATCCCAGAGTGGGAGTGAGTGATCAACTCAGTGGATACCATTAGTAATAAGTTACGCATATTATCAATTTCATGGATGAAGTTAGTGAAAAGTAATCAATCACAAGATCCTAATTACTCTTATTAATGCATATGTATGGTTCCATGATATTATGCATGCCCTCACTTCCAACACTCCCTCGAGCGACACCGTCTAATAATCGCAATGCCAAACACTCCCTCAATTTGACCTCGACTGCCAAGTTGCCAACCTAACTAATGCAATATGATGGTGAACATGTTAGCCGTGTTGATTAGTTATGTTCATTCAACCAGCAATTTGGAGAAACTGGAACACCTTAATAGATCAATGCCCTATTTCGATCGCGCGGCCTTGACGACCGTGGTAGTCTTGCTCTAGCGATCCTTGGCCTGTTTGGGTTCGTCACTCCTAATAATAAAAACATACAAGGGGTAATTGTACGAAAGAGTTCTTACTCGTGATCACTATGGGGAGGCTCGTCGCTCCAGCGTAGGCCGATAGCTTGGGCATAGTGTCCTATTTTACCATGCCCGGCTCCCTAGACTTATGGGCCGCAACAAGCTGGTTATCAGTGGGCACAAGTGGATGCGAGATGTCTCAGGTTCTAGCAGGCATGTACATACATGGTTAATGGACGTGGTCGGCCAGTTGATGAGCCAATTTGTCCCCTCTAGATGAACTATGGATTGCATGACATTGGGAGCAAACGTCCCGTGTAGTCCAACTATTGTTGACTGTCCGTATTTTGACTAATTGGGTCAAATTAGTCCTTGAGCGGCCCTACCAAAGGAGCTGCCCATGCAAGTTCTGAAATTTATTGGCTGATCCGGCAAGGGAGCAATGTATAATTGAATCATATTAAAGTAGATGTCGATCTACTTCTAGTTGTGAAGGGTTTAGACATGCATAGCAATAAATCATAGTCATTGTTACCATGATTTGTCATGGATTCTTGAATACATGGAAATTCTAAATAAGCATATAAACAAGCACAATTACAGGGAATTTAACATGCATAGAATGAAATTGGTAGCTAGTCATATGTGTGGGGGACATGCAGCAGGAATTTCCTCATCTGATTTAGAAATTGGGGATATATCATGTTATAATTTTCATAGTAAATAGGAAATTAGGCAAAATAAGGGTTTGGACGGTTGAGGGTCCAACGTTTTTTCCCAAATCGGGTTTTAACCGGGACGACATTCTAAATTTACCAATTCCACACATGCAATTGACATGCAAAGCAAATTCTATACCCATAATCGCTAAATTCGGCCTAGGTTTGATAAACATCCACATATGGTTAATGGTCTGCAGCTAGGGGTTACTGAGGGCTTGTGGAGTTGCTCTTAGGGTATTGGATTCGTGAATTAATGCATCCGAGCCTTGTGTTAAATGGATTCGCATGTTAGGACACATGCATGTGGCTCAATATGCTAAAATTTGGGAGATGATAGGGTGGTTACCTTCCAATCACCGGCAAATCGCTTCTGTGGTAGAGGAGTTGCGATTTCCGACGTGGGGTCGTGATAGGAGAGAGAATTTCCTCATATCCCAGCTCCTTAGAGCTCCTTCCCTCTCTACTCTCTCTACTCACTCATCTCTCTCCCCTCTTTGTTGGAAAAATTTGTATGAGAGTGAGGGAGAGAGTTTTTTAAGTTTATATAGTCTGGAATTTAGCTCAAATGGCCCTAGGGTGGCTAATCATAATGCACATGACCTTATGGGGTACATTGATGGTCCCTGGGTTTGTCCCAGTGGCTTTTTGGCCCATTTGTGCTATAGAATAGGTGTCTCATAGTCTGATGAAGGGTCGTCCCAAGTTTGGTGGCAAACAGATGAGCCAATTTATTGCAGGGGCCCGATTTGCCATCAACGATCACTGATGATCGATCGGGCCCACAGTTATATAGATATGAGCATGGAAATATCCCTTACTCATGTCCCAAGTTTAGTTTCGGTCTAACGGTTAGAAAGCCACAATTTTACAAAAGTCTATTTCACTTAAGTTTTCAGATTTCAGCCTAGGGGATTCGTGCGTTTCAAGCACTTAGCTTTTGGCTTAAGTTGAGTAGTTTTGGGCATCATCTTGGTTCGCCACCTGCGATAGACGTCAAGCCTAGCGAGACAGACATTATGCTATAATTTCGGAACTAGTGGCCCACTAACGAGCGGTCTAAAGCTTGTTCGGGTAATTAGGACATTTCTGGAATGAATTGGATATGGAGATTTTTTATGCACAATGGTTAGAGATTGAATTAGCTAAGTCCATAGTGTGGCATATTTGCAATTAGCAAAATGGCGATTCGGTCATATTCACTCTAAACCATCAGTTCTTAGGCTAAGCGGATAATTAGGTTGACTTAGTTCGCTAGTTAAGATCCGGCCCATAGCTGGCTCGGCTTTGGATAGTTCTTTAATTTGGTTATGGTTGTCTTGATTAGTCAGTGATAGGCCAGTTAGATGAATAGTTCATGAGGCTAGACTTGAGATTTAAGTGATCAGGCGGATTTCTTGGCTTCATATGGTTGGTTAATCAAATTTGTGCAGTTCTTTATCGGTACCACCCACGTATAGGCTCACTTCGAGCATTAAGGGTCAATAAGTGATGACGTGGGCTAGTTATTAAAATTTTTTTAAAAGGATTTTTGGCAATCCAAAATGGAAAAAATTTAGGATGTTACACATAGATTTACTAAAGGTTTTAGGTTCATCTTCTACAGTTAAAACCATAGGTATTTTCTTAATGGTCTATTGAAGATGTAGCCACAAATATTATGTTTGCCGATTCTTTTAGCACAATGGTTGTTTCTAGTAATTAATTTACTTGTGCCCAAAAAAAAGGGAAAAGGAAACTAACCTACTGAAGTAGAGATCTATTCACCTACAACCACATGCAACTACCAGACGGGTTGGACATCGCACACGACATTGTATGAAAAACAGTATTCCACCATAGGTGATCAGTTCACAAACATACCAAGCAAATAATAATAAGTGTTCTTGTCACATGAAATACTGATTAGCTTGTTGGTGCAGTTCTCACATCATCTAATCTTTTGTGCGTCCTCTGTTTTTCATCAGGTATGAAATGGGAGACCATGTTGGTGTGTTTGTTTTGAATTGTACTGAAACTGTGGAGGAGGCGGAAAGCTTATTAGGTCTCTCACTAGACACCTTCTTCTCTATCCATACGGACAAAGAGGATAGCACCCCATCAACATAAGCTCCTTACCACCCTGATTACCATCTTGCACCTTAATAACCACTCTTGCCCGATATGCTAATCTCTTGAATTTTCCTAAAAAGGTAAATCTTCATCTCTTTAATATTTCAAGCATATTTTTGTATTTCAAGAAACTTCTCTGTTGGTGGAGAAGAAAGATTTCCGGTGGATTTTTTCTATCTATGGATTGATTTAATTCTGCAGTTATAGTTTTGCTAAAAAAGGTTGCTCCATTGTCATTATAAATTATGGCTGTAATCTCCATTGTCACCATGAATAAGAATATCTCCCATCCTCTTCTCCCGTGCACGTAGGATCACTACACTGGCGGCCGAAGCACGTAAATCTGTGTGTGTTTTGTTCTTGCTATATAATTTCTTCTTTGCTATATGGTATCAGAGAGGAAGATTTTATGCAGTTGTGATCTAATTCATCATTAAGGAAGAAGGAAACGTGCTCTCCTTTTTTTCATTTTCTACAGAATTTTTTTTTGCATACTTTATCTCTCTGTTTTTTGTTCTGATCTTTTCTCCTTTATCAATGGGTGAATCGGATGCAAATCCTGGTTGGAAGCTTTCATCAGTCCTCTTGAATGGTATTAACTATGTACCTTGGTCAAGGGCTCTAACCTTATCCATTGGTGGCAAGAAAAAGTTGGGTTTCATCAATGGAACGAAAGTTTGTCCTGCATCTACTGATATAGGATATGAAGATTGGATCTCCACTGATCAACTTGTCAGATCTTGGATTCTTAATTCGATGGAACCCCATATTGCTGGAATTTTTACATTCTCTGAATCTGCAAAAGAGTTGTGGGATTCAATAGCAGATTTATATAGCAGTCAAAATAATGCCGCTCGCATTTTTGAACTTAAACTTGAGATTGCTAGAGCACAATAAGGCGAAAAAATGTTCAGCGAACATCTTGGGAATCTGAAAAGAATGTGGGACGAATTGAACATGTACCGCCCACATACTACTGACGTGAAAAATCTTCTGAAAAGAGATGAAGAAGATAAAATTTTCTCATTCCTTAGTAGCCTGAAGCCTGAATATGAAAATATCAGGAGTAATATTCTTATGGATGCTACGCTTCCTTCTTTTTTCAGTGTTTGTGCTATTATTCAACGTGAAGAAACTCGGAAGAAGACTATGAATTCTGAGCAAAAACTTTCATATGAGAATGTTGAATCGAATGCTCTTTTGGCTGAGAAAGAAGATAGAAGAAAACTTTCTGGTAGTGAAAAAGGAAAAAATACTTATCGAAATAAGGGCAGAAAAGAGCATTACCATTGTGATCATTGTGGTAAAAATGGGCACACCAAGGATCGCTGTTGGGAATTATATCCTCACCTCAAATTGAACATTGATAAGAATAAGAAGGATTATGTTGCAAAAGCCGATACATCAATCTCAATGAATCAGTTAAGTCATCTTCTTCAACAAATCAGTAAGTCCATGTCTTCTGAACAAGGTCATTCTGCCTCTACTCATGCTTCAGGTAATTTGCAAGCTTACCTCACTTCATCTTCCAAAATTAATTCTTGGATTATTGATTCTGGAGCCACTGATCATATGGCCAATAGTCCTTCATCTGTGCATAATTTTATTCCTAAGTCTGATAAGAATGATGTTTTCGTTGCTAATGGGATTACAGTTCCTGTATTAGGGAGTGGAAAAATTAACTTTTTTTCAAACAGTCCCACTTCTGATGCCCTTGTTGTTCCGTCTTTTCCAGTCCAACTCCTTTCTGTTGGGAAAATTACTAATTCTTTGAACTGTGATGCTATTTTCTCTCCTACTTCTGTCATCTTTCAGGATCGAGTGTCGAAGAGGACGATTGGTGAAGGAACTTATTCACATGGATTGTACTTGCTAAATCTCGCTGATAAGGCATGTTATACCAGCGGCTTGGTGGAAAGTCACATCTTACATAAACGACTTGGACATCCTTCCAATCATGTCTTGACGAGACTTTGTCCTTCTATTTCGATTAAATCTAGTGTGTGTGATGTCTGTCAATTTTCTAAACAAACTCGTTTACCATTCATTAGTTCTTTGTCTACGTCTGTTGGGTCTTTTGAACTGATTCATTCTGATTTATAGGGTCCTGCTCCAATTGATTCATATGATGGATATAAATATTTTGTGTTATTTATTGATGATCGATCTCGTGCTACATGGTTATACTTGCTAAAATCAAAGACTGAGGTGTTGTCTGTTTTCAAAGATTTTCATAATATGGTGATTACTCAATTCAATGCCAAAGTTAAGATTTTTAGGTCTGACAATGGTACAGAATATACCAAAGGACCTTTCTCTGAATATATTCGCAGCCAAGGTATTATTCACCAAACTAGTTGTGTGGGAACACCACAACAAAATGGGGTGGCAGAGAGAAAAAACCGGCACATTTTAGAGACCGCAAGAGCTCTCATGTTTCAAATGAATGTTCCAAAAAGATATTGGTCCCATGAAGTTTTGACTGCAACATATTTGATTAATCGACTTCCTAGTCGTGTAATCAATTTTCAGTCACCATTAGAAGTCTTGAAGAATCGGAAGCCTGACATATCCCATTTGCGGGTATTTGGTTGTGTCTGTTATGTGCACCAACAAGCTATCCATCGTGATAAGTTGGATGCTCGATCAAATCGGTGTGCATTTTTTGGGTATTCTTCCACAAAGAAAGGGTACATATGCTACGACTTGGCATCTACAAAGATTTTTATTTCTCGTGATGTACGCTTTGTTGAATCTGAATCTTATTTCCAAGCACAAAGTGATTACAGGAATCGGTCCCAGGGGGAGTACTTGTATGATTTGGTACCACTTCCAACAGTAACTGATGATGTCATTGCCCGAGCTATACGTCCAGAAAATGAAGCAACTCCTACAGTTGAAACAACGGTATCTCAAATAGCAGCACCTCCAACTCAACGGAGATCAAGTAGAGAGACTCATCCTCCAGAAAGAATGAAAGATTTTTTTACTTACCATGCTGTTTCTTATCCTATGCAGGCTTATTTGACATATGATAATGTTACTCAGTCTCATTCTGCTTTCTTGAGTGCAGTATCTAGTGATCAAGAACCAAAGACTTTTCGAGAAGCTAATTCCAATCCAGTTTGGAAAAATACTATGAACGAAGAATTGCATGCACTTGATGAGAATAAAACATGGGACATTATTAAATTACCTCCAGGAAAGAAAACAGTTGGGTGTCGTTGGATATATAAAATAAAATATAAGAGCGATGGAACTGTGGAACGACATAAGGCGAGACTGGTTGCTAAAGGATTTACTAAAACTTATGGAGAAGATTATAAAGAGACATTTGCACCCGTTGCGAAGATGAACACATTTCGAGTTCTTATATCCTTGGCAGTTAATCAAGATTGGAAATTATTCCAAATGGATGTAAAAAATGCGTTCCTGCATGGTGACATAGAAGAAGAAATTTATATGAGCGTACCACCTGGTCATTCACAAGAATCTAAACTTGGTTTAGTGTGCAAACTAAAAAAGGCTATATATGGGCTTAAACAGTCACCACGAGCTTGGTATGCTAAGCTCAGTTCTGTCCTCATGATTAATGGCCTACAAAGGAGTGCTGCAGATCCTTCTCTATTTGTTAAAAAAGGTATTTCAGGTACCATTATTGTTCTGGTGTATGTTGATGATATAGTGATTACAGGTGATAATCAAGATGAAATATCAAAGCTCAAGACTCTTACACAAGCAATTTGCTATCAAAGACTTGGGAGTTTTAAAGTATTTTCTTGGATTAGAAATTGCCTACTCAAAAAAGGGCATATTTCTTAATCAACGAAAATATGTGTTGGACCTGTTACAAGAAACTGGAAAATTGGGAGTAAGACCGTCAGACACTCCTACTGACAGTGGTGGTAAGCTTGGTGATGATGGTGAATTATTTTCTGATATTGGTCAATTTCAAAGATTAGTTGGAAGACTAATTTATTTAACTATTACTCGGCCAGATATCTCATATGCAGTTAGTTTGGTCAGTAGATTTATGCATGCACCAAGAGTTAATCATATGAACACTGTTAACAGAATCTTGCAGTATTTGAAGAGTTCTCCAGGAAGAGGTATATGGATGCGTAAAAATGGACACAGTTCCATTACTGCTTATACTGATGCTGATTGGGCTGGGTGTCCAGTTGATCGAAGATCTACAATAGGGTATTGTACATTTGTTGGAGGTAACCTGGTAACATGGAAGAGTAAGAAACAGAATGTTGTTGCGCGATCAAGTGCAGAAGCAGAATATCGAGCAATGGCTTCAACCACTAGTGAAGTTATTTGGCTCCGGGCCTTATTGCAGGATTTGGGTTTTGGTTCATCCCAACCAACAGAAATATTCTGTGACAATCAGGCTGTAATGCTCATTGCTTCAAATCCAGTTTTTCATGAGCGGACTAAACATATTGAGGTGGATTGTCACTTCGTTCGAGAAAATGTACAAGCCAATATTATTCGTCTTTTTTTTGTTCGTGGCGACCAACAGTTAGCAGATAGTTTCACTAAGGGACTACCTGTTGCCAAGTTTCAAGAGATATTGTCCAAGTTGGGCTCTATCAATATTTTCGCACCAACTTGAGGGGGAGTGTTGGTGGAGAAGAAAGATTTCCGGTGGATTTTTTCTATCTATGGATTGATTTGATTCTGCAGTTATAGTTTTGCTAAAAAAGGTTGCTCCATTGTCATTATAAATTATGGCTGTAATCTCCATTGTCACCATGAATAAGAATATCTCCCATCCTCTTCTCCCGTGCACGTAGGATCGCTACACTGGCGGCCGAAGCACGTAAATCTGTGTGTGTTTTGTTCTTGCTATATAATTTCTTCTTTGCTATATTCTCTATAGATGGATTTTTGATATGCATGTATGTATTGTTTTTATTTTTTATTTGTAGGCTGCTCAGTTGCAGTAGCTGCTCATGCTTTCAACCCCAGCGAAGTTGAACGACTAAGATTTCTTGCTTCTCCTCTTGGAAAGGTTTGGACTATTCTAGTCGAACTCTAGATGTTGTTTTGTGTGTTTTAGGAGATGATTAGTATTTTAGATGTTAAATTTATTTTTTCCTTGGTTGTATTTAGATGTAAAATATTATTCAATTGTTGTTGTAGGAAGCAGAACTTTCATGGGAGAAGATGAATGGGTACAAGTTAGACGAATAGACATACACATTCTTCTTTCCTTTTTTTTTTTTTAAAAAAAAAAATTTATTTATTTATTATTTTTTACTTTTTCAATTTCTTCCATGTGTTCATGTGTGTTATTCATATGAGGCCTTGTAAGGTTCCATGTGTTCACGTGTTGTCAAAGGATATGAAAAATAGAAGGAGATGAATGCTTTGGTTTGTCTTAAATGTACTATTACAAGTATTAATAAATTATGTTCCTTAATTGTAATAAAGTTAGTATCATGTTGCTTCTACAAGTTTGTTGTTGTTAAGAATGAGATGATCTGCATGAATGTAAGGTTAACGAAGTTAATCTTTTTTTTAAGAATATATGATTATAAGAAATGCTTATGTATGTAATCTCTATCAGGTGAAAAAAATCAGTAAAAATTTACTGTTATATATTTTTTTAATGAAATAAATTTATCAACAGCTTCAGGCTATCTCTTTGCCTTGTGTAATTGAAAATTACAGACGGATATAAACCGCTTTTAATGTGGAAATTATCGACGGTCTTGAAACAATTATAATTTGCAAATTAAATCTCCTGTGACGGTTATAGACCCGTCGTTTGTTACAACTGTTCACAACCATCTTATTCTGACAACGGATTCCGACCCACGCAACTATTACGATGAAGCAAAAAAAAGACGGATCATATGACGGTCCACAACTGTCTGTAATTTTTTTAAGGTGTTGTGAACAGTCAGGGCAGCCTGACTGTGAGATATTACAGCGCCTGTATCGTAGTTAAAGTGATCATACAGCTTTTTTACCTGCCAAATTGTCAGAAACCAATCCTTACAAAAGGTGGGCCACGCTATCATGCGCACCTGATGTGGAAATAGGGTCAACCCTCCATAAAGTGGGATACGAAGTCAGTATCAACGGCAGTCGATGGTGTGACTTTGTTACTAGTGTGGCCCACCTACCGAGTGGATCGGACATATTTTTGTATAAATCGTGGCTCAAGTTATATATGGATAGGATTATTCTATGTCGGGTGGAAAAAAATTGCTGTATCATAACTTATGGTTCACCTGCTGTATCTGACCGGTTATCTTGTTCCAGTCCATTGTAGGCCCACCATGACACACTTCGAGTTACCCACCATGCATCCACGTGGAATCCATCATTTGCGTCGGTTCTTTTCTTTGTTGTAGAGCACTGGTGGCCAAATACGACGGTCCACAACAGATCCAACGACGTGGATCACACCAGAGATAGTACTCTAACGGACTACTACTTTTGATAATCTCGTGGACCACCAAAATGTATCTCTTGAAAAAGAAGGACGTTTTGGGTCCTTTTCGTCCTACAAGGAGTTGCTTTTGCCTTCGATGGAGACTCAAGCTCTCCAGCATCAGGGTTCACATGGAGAGATGGGGTGATCAGAACCATCCATATAGTCGTAACTGCTGTAGATAGCCATAGATTTGTGCGGTTGAATTTGAAGGGCTTTTTTTTTTTTTTTTCAATTGCCCAGGTTCATCTCTGAGTATCAATGTTCAAGGTTATTCTTTCGCCTTGAGTTTGCGATTTTAGCCCGTTGACAGTAACCCCCAGAATTTGGACAGTTCCGATCACTTCTTCATCTCAGCATGTGGGCCCCACAAGCGAGAAAAAGGAAGATCCGAATGATTTGCCTTTCTTCCAAGAGCATTTTTCTAATACTAGTGTTGCCTATGATGAGAAGGCTAGCCTAATTTTAGGCCAGAGCATGCTACCGGTGGGCCCTGGGTGATGAAGGGGCTGGATCTTTCACGTGTGTGCCACGATGGGAAGCGGATTGCGTACTGAGTAACTTAGTACACTAAGTGTATTGAGTAAACTCTGTGGGGCCCACCATCGTTCATACATTATATCAACTCCGTCCATCCATTTTATCATATAATTTTAAAGTTTTATACCAAAAATTAATCATATCCAAAGCTCAAGTGAACCACAGTACCTGAAAAAGCATGAATTGAAGTCTACCGTTGAAAAATTCTTGGTAGCCTACAGAAGTTTTAGATCAAGATAATATTTGTTTTTTCCTTTCATCCATGTCTTTATGATCTAATGAACAGTTTAGATGACAAATAAACATCACTGAGGCCTTAGAAAGGTTTCAACAGTGGAAATCAACACTTCCACTGTTTCCTTTGGTAAGGTCTACTTGAGATTTTGATATACTTCAATTTTGGAATCAACCCCTAAAATGATATGTAAAAATGGATGAACGGTAGGTAAACCACATGAATTCACAGTGGGCCCAACAGAGTTTACTCAGTACGATAAAAGTATACTTTCGTCACGGCTCATATTTCGTGTAGCCCGTGCATCTAACCCGTGCGAGTACAATCGGCATTCCTGAGAACAGAAATTCATTACTTGTAAATCGTCTAATTTTTCTTTCAATATTTATAAAATGGTGGTGACTCATTTTCCTCACACGCAATACTTATATACAGCTATCCAGACCATGAAAATTGCGGTTCCCATTGTGAATGGAGCATACATATGAAATTTGACCGATCAATCAATTCTAACCATCAAATTGAAGGACATCACATGGACGGCTTAAAGTAAAATAGTGAGTGGTCCAAATTTGAAGAGAGAAACCAGATCTTTAACATTTTCTCAGTGCAAATATTCAGTTATGATACATATGTAATTGGATTAATGATTTAGATGTCTGCATGACCTTACGGCTATGCTATGGGTACGCTCGGAGATTTATAACCATTTAGTCATTCTCCAAACGGTGCAAAACTCACATAAGAGTAGTGGAGGGTAGAGAATTTGTCTCTGGTGAGATTCAATCAGTCAAAAACCGATAGTGCTGCTCTTGCCTCACACGTGGAAAATAGTCACATATGCGTACGGTAAGATTAGTTTGCCTGACTATCCTCACATTGTAGATCGCATGAATCTTAAAATAGGACAGATACAATCGTCAGGTGGGCCACACCATAAGAATAATCCGATCCAGTCGCATTTTCTATCGGCAGTTCATTGATTTTCAGCAGGTTGGCCGCCTGATAGTCATAGCGGTTCTTAACGGTGAGCATTCAATATTCCCTAACGCGTGGTTCACTTAAGATTAGAATTTGCTTCATTCTCGGGACCTTGCTCTGGAATGAACTAACCTTATTAATGGCTTAGATATACAACACATATATCAAGGTGAACCTTACCGTGAGGAAAACACCTACTAACATGTATGCACCTGGGCAACAACTAACCCACTTCGCTTTTGGAGGCGGATTAGCTACTCATCGCTTTTAAAAGTTGGTGTTCCTGACGGTCCTTCCGAAGTTAAAAATTATGAGGGAAGGATAATGACGATAGTTTTTAATAGTCCGTGTCGCCCGTTTTTTTTTTTTTTTTTTTAGTAATGCAACTACTTTATAAATGATATTATACATGTGTGTGGAATGTACTAACTATTAAATTCTAATATTTATTTAATTATGTATACATATAATTAAATATTTATTTCATAAGTATAATTAAACAAGGGCTCAAAGACAGTTTCAAACATAAGCATGTATAGTGGTTTGGTTTCTCTGCTCCACTCTCGAGAGATGTATTTAACCCATGCATCAGTGTTTCAGATTTCGCTATCGGAGGTTTTAAATTAGGTTCACCTCTAACTTTTACAAACCTATAAATGGACACTCCTTCGAAGACGTGTGTAGTTTTTTATAAGCTCACCACGAAACTCAGTCCTACACAAGAACATACCAAGTGTACACTCTTATGGAGGCTCTCGCATGATATTTTAGTTGATTTTGTATAGACTAACAAATTATCTTGGCCCTAATATAAAGACATATGTTTATTCTCACCGAAGGCTCTCTTGGAGACTAGCACGTATACGTCTGTGTCTGGTGGCCTACGCAAGGACTTGGATTTATACACAAGGACTTAGTCGAGTTAAAAAATTTAAACTCTTACACTCAATCTTACATAAGGAATAATTGTACATGCATGGACTCTTATAAATAACAACTTGTTGGATTGATCCCCTTTTGTAGCGTCATCTTGGGTTGATCAATCGATGCTCTTTTGTGCTTCAATCAGCTTTCCTTTGCTCTTCCGACCATGATGCCGATGTGTCGCCAATACTTTAGATTCAGGATAAAACACCTTGCATGCATACTCCGATGCAGTGACCAATGTGATGGGAGGTATGGTAAATCTCCTACAATTAATAAGAAGTTAAAGCCTAGGGAATTCACATAGAATGATCTTTGAAAGGATTTAGACAAGGATATACCTATAGAGGTTTGGTCCAACTCTAAAAAATGGTCTAAATTGAGTTCATCTTTAACATTGAGTTTGCAATCCCCATTAGAGTGGTAAAGCTCAAGAAGATGAATCAAATCCTATGGTATATGAGACTTAAAATGTAGAATATGATTGAGGATTCACCTAAGTTTCAGTTGCACCAAAAACCCTCCAGAAAGCCTAAAGATCAGATCTTCTTTATAAAGAAATCGAGCTCCAACGATCATAAAACGGGCAGAAATGCCTCTAGACAGACTTAAGCACCTTTAGTAGCACCGATGGTGGTCTTCGGTTGCACCAAACATGATTGTTAGTGGGAATGAATGTGTCGCTAAGTTGCAGTCAAATTACTTGAAATTCTGTCACAGCATGTTATCCTATTTTAGCCAATTTGGTGGGATCGAAGATTGTTGAAATTGTGCAGTTTTTTCAGCAACATTGGATCTCTAAAGTTAATTTAAGAATGATCAATTTAGGCTCATATAACTTAAGGAATAATAAATAAAAAATTTACCTATCGAGTTGAAGATCATTTAAAGGTTTAGGCTGTTTTGAGTCAAGGGTTAGGATCACTAAGGCACCTCATATACATGTTCTTTGCTTATTGATGCTCTACTTCTACTTATGTCTTCAGTCTTCAACTACAAGGGCTCAACCGACTACATGACACAAAAGACTTGCCTGATTGACAAATAAGGTACAAAAATTAGTGCATTAACAGTTTTTGTGAGCTTACAACTGACATAAGTTCGATTATACATGTTAGTAGATGGTCATCGGAGCGTTGCGATCGATATACAAGAAGCGTGGTCGAGCTAGTTAAGATATAAAATGAGAGAGGGCAATCAAAACAAAACCTTGGCTGATAAAAGGGAAGTAAACTGCCAAGAGGCGTTCAAAAGTAGAAATGTTGTAAAGAAAAACATACTAAAAGAAGGCTATAACCATTGTGGTGATGGAAGAATGATATAGAGGAATAAGTTATAGCAGGAATACACCCAGATCCATAGCTTAACTGGTAGACTGAGTTGACATACCTCGTTTCAACACTTGAGTCTGGTATTGATCCCTAGTGGGGGTGGCTAACAGTGGAGTGTGTACTGACATGGGTGTGTACTAACAAGCTAACCAAAAAAAGAAAAAAGAAAAGTTATCACAGGAATCTATAAATTGTCGAGGAATGGGACAAAAGAAAAAAACTCCAACCTAATCCAATCACAACAATATAAAAAACAAACAAACTTATCATGTAAATTACTTTATCTAAGCTTATCACAAGAGAACCAACAATCAAGTAGCATAATTAAGTATATGCTCATGTGCTGGATTTATTCTTTATCCAATATCAACTTGTTCTTTCTAGAGATGTATTATTGCAGTTGCTCCTAATTACTGGTTGCGAGGTTTTCCTTTTGTTTGATTTGAATTAGCATGGTGAAAGTCCCTTGTTGTGGAAGGCATGAAGTAACCCATCTTTAGAGAAAAAAAAACCCATCATTTAATTATTGCCTGATATTATATATCTACTTATTTTATCGCTTGGGTCCCACTCTAACAATACTGGCACGCCCACATAATTGAAAACAAACCGAGCAGCTAACATCTACATTATGGACAAAAGAGGGATGATCACATGTGTCAGGAACTTATGTTATCTTACATTCGAACTTTGTGGGGCCCATCATGGTGTGTGAGTGTCATCCAATATTCCATCCATTAGATGCATCTCTAGTATAGCCCGGAACCCGAAATTCATCCAAATCCATTACTGAGGTATTTTAAGCTATAGTGATTATGCGTACTCAACCTGCATCGGGCCCACTGTGATAATTGAGTTCCATCCAATCCGTTCGTTAGATTCAAACACAATATGAGGCCGAGATCCCAAAATCCAGATGCAGGAAACAACCCATATAGTGACGTCCACCATTGAAACCTTTCTAAAGCCCACTGTGATGTTTATATGCCATCCAACTTGCTCATATCGTGATTAGAGCTGTACACGAGCAAAGTTAGCTCTGTAACTTGCTCGACTCGACTCGGCTCGAAATGAGTTTGAGCCGAGCACGAGCTAATTTTTGGTGCTTGAATTGAGTTCAAGCCGAGCACGAGCTTGACCCTACTCGACTCAAATAATACTCGAAATCGGCTCGACTCGGCTCGACTCGTATAGTATATATACCCATTTCAAAAAAAAAAAAAAACCCTAGTTACGTCCCTAACCCTTTTGAAAATTCGACCCGTGCGCCTCTTTCCTAGTCCTCCCTCTCATTCGGCTGCCGTCCTCCCTCTCTCTCTCTCTCTACTCTCTCCCTCATCCACTCATCCTCATTCCTCACCTACCCTCTCTCTCTACTCTCTCCCTCACCCTCAGCCTTCTCCCTGCATTGCACGACCGCCCAGGAGAGAAGTGTTCTTTCAATTTCAAACTGAAATCCAATTCTTTATTGCTGATCTGTGAAATATGTTACGTCTAGGGCACCAAAATCAGGTTGATCTATGAAGCATTCTGATGTTATTGGAACTCGACTCGAAAACTTTGCTCGAACTCGGCTTGAACTCGGACGAGCCGAGCACGAGCTGCTATTCCGAGCTCGAAGGCCGAGTTGAGCATGAGCTAGGACTTGAGCAGTCGAGCCGAGCAGGAGCTAGGCAAAGCTCGGCTCAAATCGACTCATGTACACCTCTAACTTTGATTCCCACCTGAATGCAGTGAAATACCATATATCACCCCAATCCAAACTTTACACGAGCCACAAGCTCTCAATGGTAGGTATCCCATCTCCACTTTATCCTTTGATATGGCGCACTTGAGCTTTAGACCATTCTGATTTCTGGTCCCACGTCCTAAGATTAGCTAACTCAAATGATGGATGGAATGGATGTTCCATATACATCAACCGTGGGCCTTTTTGTCCCAAGTTCTCCTTGCCATAGTGGGTCCGCACTTGATGAGCGGCACAGATCTCGGACAATTATGCAAATTTAATTCGGATCCTCACAATCGCAATTCCCATCGTATCCGGCTAAAATTTCTCCCAATTTAGTAGTGGTCCACCCCAGGATACGCCATGAATCTCTAAATTTAGCAAAACTCACACTATAAAACCTCAAAACCTCTTAGCATCTCCATACACAAATTCTCATCAAAAGAAAACATGGCCCACCTCAGTTTCTCTCTCCATCTGATCATCTTTCTCCTCATCCGTCCATCATCAGCCCGTGTGATCCCAATGGCCAGTGCTGATCTAATCAACAAGGTCTGCCAATCTAACCTGAATCCACCCGCCTGTGTCCAGCTATTCAACTCGGTCCCCGAAACAAAGACCGCTGATCTTGCAGGCCTTGGTCTGATCTCCCTCAATATGGCCCAGCATCTCGTATCTGAGACGTTGGATTACATCTCCTACCTAGATGGCAAAACCACCGATCAACGGCTGCACGACATTTTCAAAACGTGTAACAAGTGGTACGATTTTGCCAAGACAGCCGTCGATACTGCAATCAAGGACTTGAACGATGGGGCCTACACGCCGATGAACGAGAACTCTTGGGGCGCTGGAGAAGCGGCTTTAACGTGTGAGGAAGAGTTCAAAAATGCTCCTAGCCGTCCATCACCGCTGTCGGACAGGAATGACTTGATGTACCGTCTGGGTCAGATGGCCACTGCCATTTCTAATATGCTGCAGGATCCAACGCCACCTGCTGAATGATCATGGCCCACCTATGATCATCATCTTCTGATATATTTCACAAGCTTTGTTTATGTAGTGAGATGCATAAAAGTATGTTTTGTGATCTGTGGCTGACGTTTCATGGGCACGTCAAAATTTATATTATAATATCCCTTGTAATAAGGGAAGGTACCATGAAATCTATTAAATCAAGAAAAAAAGAAATATGGTTTTGAGACAAGCTTTTCTATGCTCTTTCATTTCTTCTTTTGATTATTCTATTTTTGTTTCTTTTTAATTTTATTCAAATATTAAATGAAATGGTTTGGTATGACATTTTCACCAAGTAAATTAAGAAGAAAAGATAATATAATTGCTAGGATTTTTGCCATTGGAAGATCGAAAATGTAAACTTTTAAATTAAAATGTTGGACCGTTTGGTCATTTAATACTTTTCATTTGAATATGCATTACATCTCCTACAAAAACCTAGGTTCAATGTTCTTCATGAATGGAATGATCTCATTGAGTTGATTACTTGTGGGGCCCACTACGACATTTGGATCAAGTTCTCTAATGTTTGAATAGATTAGGATATTTTTTCTTTAATTAGCATTTTTTTTTTGTTAAGATTATTATCTCTCATAAATCTACCACTCTTTTATATATTTTTATTACTGTTTTAAAAAATAAAAACATTATTCTTTACTTGAGCATCTAAACAACAGGATCCCTCAAAAATAAGCTAAATCCAAACTAAGGTAGGGCACACCACAGTTAACAATGGTGTGGCCCACTTTAGTTTTGTAATAACTTAATTTTTGGGCTGTCCGTTCATTCACGTGGGGCTTACATAATTAACTGGTTGGTGGCATGGAAACAAGGTGGGCCCTACAGATAAGTCTGCAATTTGCAGTCTCTCTCACAGTTTTCTTGGTGTGGCCCTCTGAATTACGGATACCCCTATTGTTTAGGGGAGTGGATTAGCTGTTACTGAGGTAATTAACAACTTGGTGTTATCCTTATCGTCTGGGGCCCATCTTGATGAATGTGTTTCATATCCATGCTGTCCATCAATGTTTTCAGCTCATTTAAGGACGTTATCCCAAAACTTAAGCAGATCCAAATCTCCATTAACCTAATCTTTGTAATTTCCATTAAAAGTTTTGGATCGACCTGGTTCAATGGCAATTAAAAGTTATTTTATTATTATTATTATTATTTTTTAGGCCACAAAAGTTTTGGATCAACCTAATCTTTGTAATTTCCATTATATATCCCAGTTCTGTTTGACCTTATCAATAGGTTGCGTGGCAAATAAATATTACAGATTTGCTTGTAGTAGGCCTCTGGAAGTTTTCAATGGTGAGTGTTCAATCATCATTGTTTCTTGTGGTGTGTTCCACCTGAGATTTGGATATGCTTAATGTTTGAGACCATGCCCTAAAATAGAATGGGAAAACGGATTGACGGAGTGGATATATAATATATCATCAAAGTGGGCCCTACGGTAAGGGTAACACCTAATCCGCACCCTATGTTTGGGGTCTCGCAGCTGATGGATGGGACGAATTTGTGGTGTTGGACACTGCCATCATTCCCCGTCTAATTTGCCAGACATTCTAAAGCTGGTATGACATCCATGACCAGGTCTGTACTGCGGATGTGGGAGTCTGAGAAGTCACACGAGTTAGATGATTTGAGCCATTGATTTGAGGGATTTAACCGTTAACAAACGAGATAGTTTTCAACCAACAAACGGCATTCACCGGCACCAGTCTCCTGCTATAGGAGAAAAACTTTGATACTTGATATGCAGGAAATCTAAAAATCCGGGGTTATAATTATTAGCAAGGTAGGGTTATAGGAAAATAGTTATTTATTTAGCAACGAGAATACGGTCGGTTCAAATAATGGGAAAATTTCAGAAAGTGGGCCTGCGATGCATGATCAATCCAGAGGGACAGATCGGGTGGTGTGTCGATGTGTTGGGCGTTGTGGGGCCCAGTGCGATCTCTGTGTTTTTATATCCATATCGTTCATCCATTTTGACCCCTCAATTTAGGGCGTGAATAATAATAAAATAAAAGGAACAAATCTGAAGCTCTGTGGACTGCGCCACGAGAAACAGTAAATGATTGAAGAAGATTTGGCAGTCTCACATAGACGGCATAGATTTTTTTTTTTTTTTTTTTTAAGACAGAAAAATCAAGCATACCCATAAGCACTGCAAGGCAGTGGCATTGAAACATAGACGGCATAGATATGGCCACATAGCACTTGTGATATATTCATGTTATGTGCTGAATATAAAAAGGATAGTTTATCACCACGCAAAACTTCAAAGAGTCTTGCTGGGCATGTGATTCAGTAATAAGACATTGAAGAAATGTGAGGAAGAAATGTGCCGAAGACAACTGAAGAAATAAGAACACATTTGACTGAGGGAAATCAATCAGCGCAATACTGCTTATCTAATCCTCTGGGGCACCGATCTTTGTCACTATGAGTTGTAAGTGCCTCGGTTTGTCAATAATGTGAGTATGTGTCGTTGAGTTGGTTGAGCCCCATTAGAGGACAGACGTCTGAAGACTTGTAGCATCAATTCCTGAATATTCAAGTAAATTAAGGTGCCTTGATAAACTTAGCCCTAAACCCCTTTAATTCCAAAATGACCTGCCTTTAGATAATACACATAAATAGGAAAGTCTTTATTTTATCATCTTGAAAGTAATAGGAATTATTTTGATCAAGCAATTAAGTTGACAATTTCATCAATTCAAGTCGATTCAATCGATAACTCTTATCATTTTGATCAAAAGTGCCTAAAAGTATCCACCAACCAAAACAACAAAATCAGAGACCTATTGATCGAATCGATAGTTCCATCTATTCAAGTCAATCGAATCTATGAGCTTGTCAATCAAATCATCTACAAACATATTAGTCGAATCAACAGTTAGCCATTTTCTATCCTTTAGAGCCATCTTTTTTTTTTTTTATAATGGTGAGAGATCATTTATGTAGATAATTGTTTAATTCTTCACTTAGGCTCTAATTTAATGAGTTCATACTACATTCATTGTTTTTAATCACTCTTTGAGTGTTCCAAGCTCCATTTGAAGATAAGCATGTTCTCTTACATTCTATAGAGGTTAGACCTTGTTCCCATAGGAAAATTATTTGTCTAATACTTTCTAAAATGCCTATATAGGTGAATCCCCATTTGGATTTTTTTTTTTTAAAAAAAAAAAAAAAAAAAAACTATACCTTAGTTGTAGGATATTCGACCTATATTCCATGGCTCCAAAAACCTTGGCATTGAATATCCTATATTCCATGGCTCCAAAAACCTTGGCATTGAATATCCTATAGTCCATGGCTCCAAAAACCTTGGCATCTTTGTAGGTAGATCAAATGTAAGATCGCTGATCTTGGAGCTGATCAAGAACCATTTAAAAGATCGTAGGAGCTAAAGAGAAGCCACATCAAAATTGATTAAGCATCTCAAGACTTGTGCTATTCAAGAGACTCATCCAACTTGTAAGAGTTTTTGTTTAGAATTCATTTATTTGAAGTTAAGTCCTTGTGTAGGCCACTGACGAGTGTGTACGTGTTTAGTTATTTTATAGGACCATCCGAGAGTTTGAGACCCAAGCTCGATTAAGTCCTTGTGTAGGTCACCAATGAGTATGTACATGGTAAGTCTTTGTATAAGCCATTGACAAGTGTGTACATGTAAGTCTTTGTGTAAGCCACCGACAGGTGTATACGTAAATTAATTCTTCTGTAGGACTAATCAAGTCCTTGTATATCGACGGGTGTGTAAATGAGTCAATGTGTAGGATCGTAAAGTTTAGTGATGAACATTCAAAACTATGTGAGATAGTGAATTCCAGAAAATTCAAGTTTGAGTTCATCATCTGAAAGTGGAGTAAGCAAGTAGCCGAACCACTATATATTGTTGTGTTTATAGTTGTTGATATGTATATGAAATTTTATTTATGCTTGTGATTTGATTTGTTTAATTTATATGGATACATGAATAAATTGTATGTTATGTTCTTAGTTTAGTACACATACTTGATATTTCTATTTCACATCATATACTACTTTGCACATATAATTGTATTTTTCAGAGTATATGATTTTGGACCCACTCTACTTTATAGCTTAATTGGATTAAATTGGTAAATATTTTAAAAGTTTCTATTCACCCCTCCTCTAACACTTAACCATACTTGTAAGCCCCTAAGCTTTGTGGTATCGATGTGATACCCGCAATTTCACGAGTAGTACAGTCTGTCCCTACAATCACCGCGAACCAACTTAGTGATAACCAGTAGTTGTAATTCTTTTTTTTTTTTTAAAATAAAATTAAATTAAAAGGTGGGATGGGGCCACCAAAATATATTCATTGGAGATGTACAACCTTTCAGGCCGGCCCCGACAAAAAGATTTAGGCCACGCCTATCGTGTAACAACACCCATAAAAAGCTAAACACAAACAAACGAGACAACCACTATACTCGAAGGCTTCCAAGCCCTGCATTGTCTAGGACCAAGTGACCCCTAATGTTCCTCGGGAGATCGTCACGGGACGAGAAGAAGCTAGTGGCGCACCCTTCATTCTGGCCACGACGTGAGTTGCCCTCATGAGGAATGTGCCTGAAAGAAAGATTGAGCGGGCGTCTAAGATGATGAATGGCCCCCATCTTGTACCATAAGTTCCACGGGCAGTGAGCCGCTTGGCCGGACGCTGCTTCGACCACAATTTTTGAGTCGGATTCTACGACAATGTTCGAGAAGGCCAGATTGAAGTACAAGATTAAACCATCAAGCATGACTTGGGCTTCCACCATAGAGTTCGTTGCGAGGCTATAATGTCTGTGGAAGGCAAATATCAGCTGGCCCTGCGAATCTCTGCGCACACCCCCTGCACCACTCTCTCCCTGGTTCCCATGGGAGGATCCATCTACGTTTGGCTTGAGCCAACTTTTTTTTTTCTCCCTCCTGCTTGAGCCAACCTGGACTAGGCCTCAGCCACATAACAACCAAGGGACTCATGGTTGGGGCGGGCCTAGAATGGCTCAGCAGGAGGGCTTGAATAACGGCCATGTATAGAAGGGATTGGGATTTTCTGTCGAGCATGGGGTTGCCCACTTCCTGCAACCAATTCACGACATGGGAGATAATCTGACGACCTGACATGTTGACACCTTCGACTCTAGATGCGTTTCGTCTTAACCAGATTTTCCATTAGATAAATGAGGGGGTGAGGCCCAAAAGCTACTTTAGACGAGAGGCGCAGGACGCCCGCGAGGTCCAGAGCATAATTCTTTGCTGGATTGATTGATTGGGGATGTTGAAGATGCGGGAGAAATGCTTTCATACTCTGCTGGCTATGTTCCCAGAGCAGAACAAGTGGTGGAGGTCTTCCTGACAGTGAGCAGGGCTAGGGGACTGGAGTGGATGCGAAAAAATTGCGTTGTTGAAGGGGGGGGGAGGACAGTCCAGCTGGGAGGTCCTGACCGACTGGGCTGAGAGTAGAGGGGGCTAGAGTTCGATCCCCTGGATTGAAGCATGCGCAGGGCTCTGCTGGGATCTGGACACGTTGCGTGCCCTGGCTATCTGGCACCTGCCCTGGATCACCTCTGCAGCATTCGCATTTAGAGACAAGGTGCACACCTTGTATTTGCGCTTGCGTGATAGATCTGAAGGAATACCGTTACTTTAGGAACCTTCCGCCTATGCTTATGCGATGGGTTAACAATAGGTTGTAATCTTGATATTACTCAATTCTCGCTCATCAGTGCGCTGCTCTAAGAAGCACTTTGCTATTCTCAGCTAAGTTGATGATCCCGACTTAGTGGTAAGTTTTCGCTTTTTCGTATCCATTTCTGGCTTGTTTTTAGTCATACAAATGTCGTATATTTAAAAGTCTTAGATTCCTAAGGTAAAAAAGAACTCATTTAAGAAATATATCCAACCTTCGTAAATCTTCTGATATCGCAATTGATAGTTGGCTAAATAGACGGCTGATCACGCTCCCGACCAAGCATCACTCTATCTTGATGTCATGGGTCGGTGGTTTCGGTTCGGAAAGAACCCAATCAATTCCAACGCACCCAAAATCTCACATGTGTATCACATTCGAATTTTAGACCAAGAGGGCTACACAAGTTTTGAATCAGGTTGACATTTGTAGTATCCTTTCATCCCATTAGGGACCTTATCAACAGAATAGATGACAAATAAACATTATGATGAACGGCGTAGATAAAACGCATACATCATGGTGGCCCACGGAGTTCACTACGCAACCCACGTCTCTTTCACAAACGCATTCCATTAGCAATCCTACCAATCCACATCCTTTCCACTCCCCCAAACGCTCCGCTGCTTTTATAAGAAAGCCAAGAACAACGACAACATCAAGAGGAGACTGCGTCACCGCCTCACGTATCTTCTCGTGTATGCAATTGCATTCTCAAAACATAAAATCCTTTCAATTTTACACATCTGGCACCGAAAGGTGTTCTTTTTTCTTTTTTCTTTTTCCTTTTTCCTTTTTCAGATGGTATTTCTGTTGGGACATTCTGGCGGGCTCCGCCCACCGATTCGCCCAATGGTTAGAATCAGTGCGTAGACGCAGTGGTCAGTAACGATTTTAGGGCTTCCCAAATCGTCTGCCGATGCTGGAAACTATGCTATTGAGATTGTCGTTTGCTAGCCAATAGATGCATCAGTCCTTGTGCATACATGAAAATGAATTTTAAAATTTATATGGTTTCAATTGGTCCATCTGCATATTCCAACCATGCCCAATCCGGTCCATTCATCGAGTAGGGACAGGGGGTGAATATACCCTTTCCCAAGAACCAGGCTGATCGATGCGATATTCAGGTGGATCGCATGTGGACGCTGAATGCGGAATGTTGGGCTGACTAGAGTGGATTAGCCGGATATTTTGGGCCAATGAAGGTTCAACATTGGACCTGCCTGATGAACGGTCTTGATCTCTCACGTGTGCTAACTTCTAATGTGGATCCACTTGTGTGTGGCATCGCAGATAGTCCTCGGACGTGGATTAGTTACTGGCAGGTTGAGCAGCGAATCTCGCTACTGAAGCGTCACCTAGTTATGTGGGTCCCACCATGATGTATGTGTTGTATCTACACCGTTCATCCATTTGAAGAGCATTTTAGGGCACGACTAAAATAACGAGGCAGATCCAAATCTGGAATGGACCCCATCAAAGAAAACAGTGACGAGAGTGACGCCCACCGTTGAAACCTTCCTAAGGTCCATTATGATGTTTATTTGAGATCCAACCTGTTTATAAGTTAACACAGACATTAAAGAAATGAAAACACAAATATTAGCTTGATCTAAAACTTCTGTGGCCCTTAGGAATTTTTAAGGGCTCTCTCCACTGTTTTCTGTGCTGGGGTCCACCCCATAATTTCACCTGATTCAAAACTTACATTATGGTGGGAGCCACGTAACTAGGTGACGTTTATTTAAGATCCAACCTGTCATATGTTAACACAGACATTAAAGAAATGAAAATACAAATATCAGCTTGATTTAAAACTTCTTTGGCCCTTGGAAGTTTTTAAGGGTGAGCGTTACTCTCTCTACTGTTTTTTGTGTTGGGGTCCACTCGAGATTTTCACCTGATTCAAAACTTGCATTATGGTGGGACCCACATAACTAGGTGACGTCACTTCAATATGAGTCTGGCTACTCAACCTCCCTTTTTTTTTTCCTAATCTGTTAGCTCGTTAGTACACAACTGTCAGTTCACACTTCACTGTTAGCCACCCCTCCAGCGAATCGATACAAGACCTGGGTATCTTTCAATCAGTCTACCACTTGATCTATGGATCTGGGTGTTGGCTACTCAGCCTGTCAGTAGCTAATCCGCGATCCATAGTCCTCTTCTCGTGGGAGTTGGATTCGGTAGTGACCCCTCCGGTACCCAGGTTTCAGAAGTGGTTGCTGCTGTGGGCCCTACATGATGGCTGCATTTTATCCATGTTGTCCATCCATTTTTTTTCTCTCTCATTTAGGGAATGATCTAAAAAATGAGACAGATCCAAATCTCAAGGACCACACCACATAAACAGTAGTGATTGAATGCACACCATTAAAAACTTCATAGGGTTCACATAATGTTTATTTGCCATACATGGTGCTGCCACCTTTCAGTTTAAAGCTAAAGGACCAGATTCTAATCCAAGCCTAGTTTGCGTTGGGCTTGCACTATGCCTGGTGTGAAATACTGAGCCCCCAACTACAAATAAGTCAGGCTAGCGCAGGCTAAATTGCTGGGCGCGTGTTTGCAAAATAAAAGTTCATTTCCAGCCCAGTTAATAACCAGGTCTAAAGCAATCTTTCCAATCCACTGACCTGAAGGCTCAATGCAAACCTGGGTCCAAAAGCAGCCGGAACGGGTTGAATCTTAAAAAAAAAAAAAAATCTAATCTTAGCCCATTTGCTGCCCTAATGCCCATAGTTTGGACAACTATACTACATTTTAAAAACTCACTCCACTGAAGGTTAGCTAAGTTGGGTTGACTCGAAGAGTAAGATGAGCCTTAATTTACTTGACCCAATATCGATATTTAATAATTAAATTAATATCATTATATATATATATATATATATATATATATATATATATATATATATATATATATATATATATATATATATATAATGGAAGACTTTTTTTTTTTTTTTTTTTTCAGTATATCAGAAAATGCTTCATATATTAGAAATACACAAATTGAATCTATCATCTTGTCAATAAGGTGCACATGTACTAAGTTAAATAGCTTTAGCACTAAGTGAAATAGGCTTACGGAAGTAGGGAAATATCGATAAAATTAGTGAAAGCTACGGTTCCGTGACACCCTCTCCTCACACATTTTGCAACCTCTCTCCCCATATCTCTCCCTTTCTCATCTCTTCCATCTCTTCTACTTCTTGCTTCTTTCTCCATATACTTTTGCTGCCACTGATCAACCCACAATTGGCCTGAGCGTGCCTTGCATGCTAGCCATGTAGATGGTCCACCATTGATTGTCATCTGATCAACGGTCGGCACTGTTCAACACACTATCATAGCGATAGCCCGATCTGATCATATAATCCTGAAACAGTTGGCTGCATCTTGGGAGCAAGAAGAAAACGTTGTTTGAAGGTGATGTTGCCGCACACTAATGGGTTCATAAGAGTAGTAAACGAGAAGAAGTCTCTGATCTGCATGCTGATGGGTTCCTCGATCAGCTATCCTTAAATAAAAATAAATAAATAAATAAATAAATAAATAAAAAAACAAAAGGTGGGAGCACAAAAGCTCACCACCAATATGTACAATAGCTGTGTCGTGATAGATGTGGGCCCTTTGTAAAAGGTATTGGGTAAATGCAATCTTGTTTATTTATTTATTTATTTCAAAACTCGCCGGAACGAGTGGCTCACTCTAAGTCAACAATGTCATCAAGTCGACGAGTCACAGGGAGTTGAGATTCAGTCATGCCTAAGAACTATGAAGATCTGCGGTGATGCTGTGAGCATAGGAAAGCAGAGCATTGACACAGATAGTAAGCATGGTTTTGCTTGCATATATTGTCTATCAATGCTGAGTCTTGGACATACGGTAACAGTAGATAAGGAAGAAGAGAATGATGAGAAATAGAAGCAGAGAAAACACTATTTTCTTTAAATTAAGATGAGAGAGAGAGAGAGGCATATAATCTCCTAATTTAAGCCTTTTTAAATCACACAAACGTTTATGTAGGACGGCTTTCCTTCCATTGAGTATTGTACATTTGATTATACATAGGTTAATGGTGACGGTCGGTTCATAGCAAAAGGTGCTTGACTCGACTTGCTATTTATTTATTTCCTCAGAGTCTACCAGTGAGGTAAGGACTTGATATTTAATTATTAAATAAATATTAGTATATATTTTTTTATATAATTATATATACAAAAATATAAAATTAATGCAAGAAGATACGTATGTAGAATATAAACTAGTGTTTCACAAATTTCATTTTTTTTTTTTTTTCCTAAAAACTCATATTGATTTGAGGGAATGTCTTGCTTTGAGTCGACAAGGTCATCGAGTCAACGAGTCACAACGAGTTGCAGCCGAGTCATGCCTGAGAACTTCGAAGTAAACATGGCCCCGCTAGTAAATACTACATACTGAAATTTGAAATATGAGTCAGTAATTCCCACATTATTTTCTGTTCATCTCACTACATTATCCAACACAAGTAATCAAAAGTGCAACTTTGCGATCACCATAGGGATTTCACTAAGAAAGACCAAATTTTGATTCCTGAGGCCCATCGGAGATGGAGGAACTCCCAACTGATAAAACGTGTAATCGCATTCAAAGGCATCATCGCCTATGTTTCCGGCTAAGTCCCTCATGCCAACATAGTTCTTGGAGTCCAATGCTTGGAACGCTGCTTGTATCTCATGCATCGCTTCAACCTCGCCATAGAGTTCTTGACATCCCTCTAAAGCTCTTTCATGTTGGGTTCTTGAGCCTTGCCAAGCAATTCAGAGATGACTCGGTTATTGTCCGTGATGTTCGCCAACACAAGATTGAGAGAGACGGTAGCAAGGCCATCGAGATCTGCTGTGGACTGCGAGCATCAGAAAGCAGAGCGGTGACACATACATAGTAAGCATGGGTCTGTTTGCATACCTTGTCTATCATTACTGCATCTTGGACGCTAACAATAGCTAAGGAGGAAGAGATGAGAGGGATCCTTTTCTTGGACAAAGTCGGGCTGGGTGCGATCAGGCTCTCTGTTTAGTTTTGGGCCTTCTTGTCTTCTTTCTGGCCCTCTCCCCTGTTTTTCTAGTTTTTTTTTTTTTTTTTTTTTTTTTTTTTTTTTTTTTTTTTATACAAAAAATGGGGACTAGCCCCCTGTATCTTTGTTAATTTGAAACAAGCATGTACAGACTGGACTTTCGGGTGGGCTCCACAATAACATCGGGCCTCACCTATCATTTCGCCTAATTGGCAAACGGAAAATAGGAGAAAAAAGAATAGAAGAAACTGGAGGAGAGGGAACTGCTTCAAGCGTCGAGACGGAGGAACATCTGAATTTTGCTGAAGTCGAGACCCAACGGCCCACATAAGCATCAATTGGAGAAATTCGGATAATCGGTTGGCCATGCCGCATAGCCGATGACCACATGCCTACATGCCGCTAGCTGCAAAGCATTATCCCACCTCAATCTTCACCGAACCAAACTGCCATCAACCATCACCATCAGCCTTGCAGCACACACCCAGTCAAGCATCAGTCCTGCAGAATACTGTTATAGCCAGTCATCCACAGCAATGGCGCCCCTGTTTTTCTAGTTTGCTCTTTGTTTCTTATGTATATCTGTTCATGGAATGAAAATTTTCTCTTTAAAAAAAAAAAAAAAAAAAAAAGAGGAGAAAGAGATGATGAGAAAGAGAAGCAAAGAAAACACCATTCTCTTCGAATTTAGAAGAGAGATACAGGCATATCTAGGGTGAGCGATGATGGGTTTTTTTGACCCGTGCTTGACCGGTCGTGAGCCTCACACGACCGGTCGAGGGCTGGTGCACGACCAATCGTGGAGTCGATCCCTGACTCGACTCAAAGTCCAGCAACTTTGGACTACTTTTCTCCGGGGTGCTCGACCGGTCGAATGAGGTCCTCGACCGGTCGTGGGTGATGCTCAACCAGTCGAGGACTCGGCTCGACCAGTCGAGGTTATGCAAATTCGTTTTGTGATTTTGTGTGGATTTCTGATTTTGAGTCCTTTTGCAACAAGGATGCAGAAGGGAGTTTCCTAAAACTATAAATAGGGGTCCCTAGGATTTTCTAGGATATATGAAAAACACAAGAGGGCTATCAAAGGTGTGAGAGAAAGAGAGAAAGAGAGAGAGGAAGCTTGTAGAAGGGAGGTTATGCTCGTGGAGGTTATCTACTGTGCAATTTATATCTCAGCGCTTCTACATCTTCGTAATCGGTGAGATCTCTCCGTTTTTTTATTCTCTCATTGTTTATTCACTCCCGCGTGAGTAAAGAAGGTTGTAACGTTCTACTTCATAGTGGATTGTTGATCAAGACGAGGTCCCGTGGTTTTTACCTCTTTGAGGGTTTTCCATATAAAAATCTCTTGTGTGGTGTGTGATTTATGCTTTGATTTATTTTATTTCTTTATTATTCCATAATTCTGGTTTATTTCGAGAGGCTAGATCCTAAGGTTTTGTGCAAGGGCCCCAACAAAGTGGTATCAAAGCTAAGTTCATTGAACGGGTAGAATCGTTTTTTTTTTTTTTTTGAATTATGGAAGGTGGCTCATTAAGGATGATCAGCCTCAATGGTTCTAACTGGACCATATGGAAGGCTAAGATGGAAGACTTGCTTTATTGCAAGGACCTATATTCTCCAATTTTAGGCATATCAGTAAAATCCAAGGATATGTCTGATGATGATTGGAAGAAGATGGACCGAAAGGTGGTGGGGTTTATTGGACAATGGTTGGATGATTCTGTGTTCCACAATATGTCTACAGAGACCTCAGCCGCTAGCCTATGGCTGCAATTAGAAGGGCTGTATGAGAGGAAGACAGCCGGTAATAAAATTTTTTCTGATAAGGCGACTTGTGAATCTCAAGTTCAAGGATAGTGGTTCTGTAATTGAGCACATGAATGAGGTCAGCAATATAGTGAACCAGCTCTCTACTATGAAGATGGTCCTGGATAATAAATTTCATGCTTTACTATTACTTAGTTCATTACCTGACAGTTGAGAGATATCGGTGGTGTCTTTAAGTAACTCCGCGCCAGATGAAAAGATTTCCATAGAACAGGTAACTAGTTGTCTCTTCAATGAGGAGACAAGGAGGAAGTCTCAGGGGTCTGCTCAGCAAGAGGTCCTTGTGACACAGGAACGGGGGAGAGGAAAGAACAGGAAGGGCGGGAAGGCTCGAGATAAATCAAGAGGTAAGTTGAGTAACAGAAAAGATGTTGATTGCTGGAATTATAGCAAGAAGGGCCACTATAAGCATGAATGTCGTGGTAAGAAGAACGACAAGAAAGGAAAAGGAAAGGAGAAAGAAGATGAATTAGATTCCACTGCAGTTGATTCATATGGTGACGTTGTAGCAGATCATGATGTTTGTCTCATGGCTACGAGTCAGGACACCGACTAGGTGATTAACTCAGGAGCTTCTTTTCATGTGACTTTATGCAGGGACTTCTTCACAAGTTATAAGTCAGGTGACTATGGGACCGCAAAGATGGAAAATTTTGGCATATCGAAGATCGTAGGGGTCAGTGATATTTATGTGAACAGCGATGTGGGCTGCGCATTGATTCTCAGGGATGTGAGGCATATCCTAGACCTTCGCCTCAACTTGATGTCGATGGGAAGGTTGGATGATGGCGGCTATGAAAGCCGGTTTGCTGGTGGGCGCTGAAAGCTCATCAAGTGTTCGTTGATCGCAGCCAAAATAAAGAAGTGTTGCACCCTTTACAAGGAAAGTGTGTACAAGGATGAGTTGAACGTAGTAGAAGATTCAGCTATTGACATGTGACACAGGCGTCTAGGCTACATGAATGAAAAAGAGCTTCAGCTACTAGCGAGGAAGCGGCTCCTTCCAGACGTGACAGGTACACCTCTCAAAACCTGGCTTGATTGTTTATCAGGGAAACAGTATAGAGTTTTATTTATTAAATCTGCTTCTCATGTTAATAAAGTGCATGCATTAGATTTGGTTTATTTTGATGTTTGTGGTCTTATGAGGACAAAATCCTTGGGTGGGGCATTGTATTTTGTCACTTTTATAGATGATGCATCTAGGGGGGTTTGGGTTTATACTTTGAAATCCAAGGACGAGGTCTTTGGTATGTTTAAATTGTTTCATGCTATGGTTGAGAGATAGACAAGTAGATCATTGAAATGCATCCGCACTGACAATGGTGGTGAATTCATTGGTGACTTTCATGAGTATTGCAAGTCTCTGGCTATACGACATGAATAGACAGTTCCCAAGACCTCCAGCATAATGGTGTAGCTGAGCGAGTGAATTTCACCATTGTAGAGAGAATCAGATGCATGTTATCCCATGCGAAATTGCCCAAGACGTTCTGGGGAGAAGCAATGCACATAGCGGTGTATTTGATAAACAGGTTTCTATCAGCCCCGTTGAATGGAGAAGTACCCGAGAAGGTATGGACTGTATAGGATCCATCGTATAGTCATCTCAGGGTGTTTGGATACAGGGCATCCGTTCACGTACTAAAGGACGAGAGGTCCAAGCTCGATATGAAGATCAGGCAGTGTGTGTTCTTGTGGTACGGTGATGAAAAGTTCGGTTACAGATTATGAGATCCAACCGAGAAGAAGCTCGTCAGGAGCAGAGATGTGGTTTTCTTTGAAGATCAGTGTATAGAAGACATTGGTAAGCCAGAGAAGAACCAACCTAGTTCAGGTGAGCTAGAGGACATGGATCCTATTATTCCTACCGTGGTGCCTGATGACAGGGGAGTACAGTAAGGTACAGAGGACGAGGGAGTTCTTTCAGAAGATGGACCAAGGGAACAGCCCCCACTTGATTCACCTGTTGAGGCACAAGTGATGAGGTCATCTAGGAATAGACAGCCGTCCAAGAGGTACTTACCGCATGAGTACATTATTCTGATTGATGAGGGAGAGCCAAAAGATTATTCTGAGGCCATTGCCGACAAGCATAAGGAGGAGTGGTTGAAAACTATGCAAGAGGAGATGAAATCCTTGCATAATAACCACACCTATGACATGGTGAAATTGCCTAAGGGCAAGAAAGCTTTGAATAACAAGTGGGTGTTCAGAAAGAAGGTTGAGCAGAAGAATTCACAGACGAGGTTCAAGGCTAGATTTGTAGTAAAAGGTTTTCGTCAAAGGAAAGGTATAGACTTCGAAGAGATATTCTCACTAGTGGTGAAAATGACATCCATACGGGTGTTGCTTGGGTTGGCGGTAAGCATGAATCTGGAGATAGAGCAGTTAGATATTAAAACTGTCTTTCTCCATAGTGACTTGGAAGAAGATATCTCTACTTGCACCAACCAGAGGAATTTGAAGTCAAGGGCAAAGAGCATATGGTGTGTAGGCTGAGGAAGAGCTTGTATGGGCTGAAACAAGTTCCACAACAATGGTACAAGAAGTTCGACTCGTTTATGTTGAAGCATGGGTATGAAAGAACGGAGTCGGACCACTGTGTGTTCACGCGCAAGTTCTCAGATGGTGATTTCTTAGTTCTGTTGTTATACGTTGATGACATGCTCATCATGAGTAAAGACATCAAGAAGATTGACAGGCTAAAACATGAGTTGAGCAAGTCATTCACTATGAAAGACTTCGGCCCGGCTATACAAATCCTAGTAATGGAGATAACCCGTGACAGAAGCAGCAGGAAGCTTTAGCTGTCACAAGAGCGGTATATTGAGAAAGTCCTAAAGCGGTTCAATATGAATGCAGCGAAGCTGGTCAGTATTCCACTGGATGGTCACTTCAGATTGAGCGATAGGCAATGTCCCAAGACGGAGGCAGATGTGGAAGAGATGCAGAAGATACCTTATGTGTCAGCAGTAGGAATTTTGATGTATGCTATGGTGTGTACACGCCTAAATATAGCATATGCACTTGGTATTGTCAGCCGGTATCTTGCCAATCCTGGCAAAGAGCATTGGGCAGCGGTGAAGTGGATACTGCGGTATCTAAGAGGCTCATCCAGTTTGAGCCTATGCTATGGTGACGGTAAACCTGTGTTAGAGGGCTACACAGATGCATATATGGCAGGTGACCTAGACTTCAGGAAGTCTACCTCGAGGTTCATGTTTACGTTTGCAGGGGGAGCAGTTTCTTGGCAAATCAAGCTAAAGAAAGTCGTAGTATTGTTGATGATAGAGGCCGATTACATTGCAGTCACGGAGGCATGTAAAGAGATGCTTTGGATGAAGAGGTTCCTACAGGAACTTAACCTAAAGCAGGAGCAACACCTGGTCTATTGTGATAGACAGAGTGCTATACACTTGAGCAAGAATCCAAGTCAGCATTCCAAGTCAAAGTACATAGAGATTCGGTATCACTGGATTAGGAATACTTTGGAACAGAAAGTGTTATAGCTTGAGAAGGTCCATACAGACGATAATGGGTCAAACATGATGACCAAGGCTTTGCTCAAGGGCAAGTTTGAGGTTTGTAGAAACCATGCTGGCTTGAAGAAGGTAAATCTCTAGTGGGTCAAAAAGGAAGAGATTTGATGGGTTTTTTTGACCTGTGCTTGACCGGTCGTGAGCCTCACACGACCGGTCGAGGGCTGGTGCACGACCAGTTGTGGAATCGAGCCCTAACTCGACTCAAAGTCCAGCGACTTTCGCAACAAGAATGTGGAAGGGAGTTTCCTAAAACTATAAATAGGGTTCCCTAGGGTTTTTTAGGATATATGAAAAACATAAGAGGGCTATCAAAGGTGGGAGAGAAAAAGAGAAAGAGAAAGAGGAAGCTTGTAGAAGGGAGGTTATGCTCATGCAGGTTATCTATTATGCAATTTATATCTCAGCGCTTCTACGTCCTCGTAATCGGTGAGATTTCTCCATTTTTTTATTCTCTCATTGTTTATCCACTCCTGCGTGAGTGAAGAAGGTTGTAACGTTCTACTTTATAGTGGATTGTTGATCTGGACGAGGTCTCGTGATTTTTACCTCTTTGAGGCTTTTCCACGTAAAAATCTCTTGTGTGGTGTGTGATTTATGCTTTGATTTATTTCATTGCTTTATTATTCTATAATTCTGGTTTGTTTCAGGAAGCTAGATCCTAAGGTTTTGTGCAAGGCCCCCAACAAGCGACAGCTTAATAGCGCTGCATGTAACTCGAATAATCTCCTAATGTAAGAGATTTGCTAATTTAAGACACTTCTTACCTCGTGAATATCATACGTGGATTGCCCGCTGAAGGCTATGGCAATGGCGGGAACTTGGGCGCGAATTATAATTAGGTGTTACCGGTAACAGCTCAGTGGGTGTTACCCCTGCCATATGGCCCACCTTGATGATTTTTTGTATATCAAGGCCGTCCATCCATTTTTCCAGCCCATTCTAGGATGGGGTACCGAATATTCTGTAGATCCAAATCACAGGTTGACCACACCACAAGAAAAAATAGTGATTGAGTGCCTCACCATTAAAAAATCCAAAGGGCCCATCGTAAGGATTTTGTAGTGTTTATTTGTAATCCAACGCGTTGATAATTTCACGAATATACGAATGAATGGAAAATAGAAATATCAGATTGATTTAAAAGTTCGTGGCTCATAATTTTTTTTTAATGATCTTTCATTGCTGTTTTTATTGGTATGGTCTACTTGAGATTTGAATTTTCTTATGATTTCGGATCACATCCTAAAAAAATATAAAAACAAATGGTGGCGTTGATATACCAAGGTTGGCCCCGCATGTTAGGGTAACACCCAACTGTTACCCGGTAACAGCTAATCCGCTCTCCAAGGAGTTATTGTGCTGAACCACCGGGGGGCTACGCAATGGTTTTGATAAGTCCACCGGTTTGAAGGAATGAAATCAAAAAATTGAAACCTTGTTGGGTCCACCTTAATGTTTAGGTGCCATTCAAACCCTTTATAAGGTCATTGCCATTGGGATGAATTGAAAATACAAAATTTTGTGGCTATACAAATGTTTCAATGGTACTTGTTCAATCCTTATTGTTTCCTCTCACTACAAGAAAATGTAGCTTAGCCGACGAACGGGGCTACCCTTTGCCTGCGGCCAGTTTTAACAGCTGCGAGCAAAAGGTCCCTATAAAGAAGAAAAGAAAAAACCTAATCCTCATTTCCGCTCTTTCATCTCCAGCTACGCGTCGACTCTCTCTCTCTCTACCTCTCCCTCTCCACTCCCTCTCCTCTCCCTCTCCACTCCCTCAAGCTCTCCCTCTCCTCTCCCTCTCCGCTAGATCTTCCTCCCTCTCCCTCTCGCGCACTCTCCCTCTCCCTCCCTCTCTCTGCCTCTCCCTCTTCCTCTGATTCTTCTTCTTCTTCTCTCTCCCTGCAATTAAACTTGGAATCTGTTCGTTTTTTCTTGCATTTTGTTCATCAGGAGATGCTTCATTTCTCATTTAATTCAACATGATGATGGTCTATTAGTAGGCGGCAATGAGGCTGGTCGCAAGATCGAGGTGGACTAAGGTGCAGTCCATCAGTAGTATCTTTTCGTCTCTATTTCTACTTCTAAAACAGAGAAAATCGATTTTCTCATTTTTCTCAAACAATATCTACTCTCTCTAATTTCCTCTTTTCTTTTTCTTTTTTCATTTTCTCAAATTAGGGTTCACTGCAAGATCTGGAGAGTCTCGTTGAAGCGATAAAGCAAGTAGAAATCGTGATCTGCGCCATTCTTTCCAAAAATGTCCTCGATCAAAAGCTTCCCATTCAAGCTATCAAAGAAGCTGGATGCATCAAGGTTAGTCGTAGCTTTTCTCTTGTTTGCTTGTTTGTTTGTTTTTTTGTGTTTTTTTGTTTTGTTTTGTTGTTTTTTTTTTCCTGCAACGGACTACTATAATAGTTTACCACCATTTAACGAATGGTTGTGACTCTTCAACTCTACGATGGCATAGTTGTACGGCAAAATAGACCGTCCAAAAAGCTGACCCATTTGCAGATGGAGCGATAGTGACCATCTGATTTTTGCCCTTGGAATTTGGGCCACTTAGCATTTTAATTTCAACGAATCCATTTAATGCCTATCAATTGGATGGTTATTGTTGCTTCTGATTAGCATGATTTTCAATATATTTTCCATTCACAATGTGTCCCACAAATTGAATGGTCTGGATAGCTGTAGAACATAGTGCTGCATGTGAGGAGGATGAGTCATCACCATCTTCGAAATTGTGGTGACCTATCACATAAGTCTTGCCCCCCATCATTCCACGCGCACCTCCACTAATATAGAAAGGCAGTAGCTAGGGGGATATTACAACTTAGAAGGGACTTCCAACCTATGTGAGGGTACCTGTTTGGAATGTGGGATTAAATGATATGGAATTGCATTAGGTAGAATTAACATTATTATTGCACAATGATTGTATATCTAGAAATTCCATGGTATCTTGACTATCCAATCCCATGTTTAGTATCAAATTGTTCCTTCAGGAAGAAACATTATATTAAGTGAAACATACATTTGGTGAACCATGGAATTGTAATCAACGGACTAGATTTCATGTATATATTACAGTAAATTAGGACAACTTTTGCCCATTGTTCGATGATTGGTTCCCATATATTAATTTCATGTATTATGGAAACCATTTTGCCTTCAAAACAAAAGAGAAAGTTCAGGAAAAAGAAACAGATGAAAGAGAATTCCAGTTGCAAAAGATTGTTTGATCTGATGAAATAGATATAATTGGTTGTAGAGGTTCATTCCATCAGAATTTGGAGCAGATCCTGATAAAGCCCGAATTCCCAACCTTGACTATGGCTTCTATCCAAAGAAATCAGCGATCCGACGTGTTATAGGAAAGGAAGGCATTCCATACACCTACATCTCTTGCAACTTCTTCATAAGATATTTACTTCCATCACTTGCACAACCAGGTCTTAATACACCTCCAAGAGATAGAGTCAAGATCTTTGGAGATGGAAACATAAGAGGTTTCTTGATTTACCCATGATTCTAGGATTTTGATTTACATAGATGAAGTGGATGGTGATAACTGTACTTCTCAAGTTCGTTCTTTAGCATTCTGGTTGCGAAATGCTATTACTACTCTGAGTGTAACCATCAGTCTCAATGCATGTGCCAATCTGGTGTGTGTGAAATCCAGGCAATTCATGTGGTGGGCACAACTGTGGCCCAAAATACCAAGCCAGCCTGGAGGTCAGGTGCCGCACTTGTATGAAAGAAATGAAAAGTTCAAAAATTAGCATGTTGTCCACATTCAATGTACACATGCTACCCACCTGATGACATACCGCCAGCCTGATTCTTGGGCCTTGGCACAACTAAATGTGGTCCAATGGATGAACAGGTAGAATCATGTGCGGACATGCTACTTTGGGGAGAGTAGGATTTGGATGGATACCTCGCACGAGTAGCCATGGCACTGCTTTATCTATTTTTGTTGCTTCATTTCTTATACTCAGAAGTCTGATAATTCATTCTTTCCACTATTGTGGTTTGGTGGTTGCTTTCTACAGCTGTTTTTGTGAAGGAATCTGATATGTATTGTTATTTTATTTATTTATTTGATAGGCATCATGGATTTGGGTATTTATGCAATCATATTCCATTAAAAAAAAATCATATGCAATCACGTATAATAAAATATAAAGTACACCTTAATTAATTCTATTGCACATTTACACTATGATATGATATCCATATATATGAAGTACATCACCCATATATATCCATATATTTTATAACCACACACTGACCAACATTCAAACTTTCTGATAGCTACGATCCATCAAATTGTTAAATAGCAGGATGCTACAAAGTTACTTAGTTTTTCTTTTTCTTTTTCTTTTTTAGAGATGCTATTTTGTTCATCCGAATATTACCCTCTTGTTTTGGAGGACAACCCTTTGGTAGACTTTGTCGAGCTTCCTGATACATGTCAAGGCCTATCTTGTTGCAACATCTTGAGTGGAGCTATCAGAGGGGCACTAGAAATGATGAGAATTTAATCTCTTCCTACATCGAGTGCTCTCAAAGCCGCATTCTGATGATTTAAGTTTTAATTTGGTGTAGCATGCAGGCATTGGGATATTTTACATAAAAAGGTGTATTTAATACATGTATCTGTATTACTTGTTTTCTACTTTTCTCTTGACTGATAAATTGTTGATTTGTGGTAGCACTACATTAAATTTTGCAAATTGGTAAAAAACCGCAAGTTGAATGATCTCCTAGATGCCTTGGATTTTAATCATGTTGTCATCTTTGTCAAAAGTGTAAGCAGGGCAGCTGAGCTGAACAAGCTGCTTGTGGAATGTAACTTCCCATCTATCTGCATCCACTCTGGAATCTCACAGGAGGAAAGGTTAGGAGCAACATCTCCCCAAACCTTATATTTGCAAGCACCTAGCTTTCGTATCTTTGCATATAAAACTCTTATAAAATAACGTTAAAGATCCCCAAGATAATGGATTCAATTGCAGTCATATCAATCATTAACTCTTATAAAATTATTTTACTAAAATGGAAGCCATTTTATTTCATCTATCCTTTTATATGGATTTTCTTCCTTTATTTTCAATTAGAATACGTTGAAACCATCTCTTCTTAGTGAATTTGACATTGTATTAATTGATATGACAGCAGTCGAATCTAGTTCTTGAAGCATTTGGCAATGCTAAAATATTACAAATAACAATTCCAGGTCAGATACTGTTCCAAGCATTTATTTCTTTTTGATGTATGTTGCTCTTTGAATCCAATGAGGTGTTCAATAGATTAGTACTTAACACAATGAACTTCCCATCATTTGTATTGATCATTCCTAATAATTATTTTAGTTTGTAGATTCTAATATTCAAAGGAATCAATGCATTCTTTTTTAAATATGATTCAAATTTATTGCCTTGAATGTCATCTGGGTCTAATATTGACCAAAGACGAGCTGATCATCACTATATAACTGTTAGTAGTAAAAAAAGAAGAAAAAGAAAGTGTTTATATATTGTTATGCATAAATATATATATATATATATATATATATATATATATATATATATATATATATATATTGTTATCTTTTAAAAACTTAAAATAAAAAATATAATTTTTTTAGTGAATTAACAAAAAAAAAAAGTTTTATAACCAGTGGATAACGAGCATGTAGACGGCATGTCTCCTAAGGAAACTCTAAAATAGCTTTTAGGTGAAGTCTACAATGTGGAATTTTAACTTCTTTTTTCCAAAAATTGAAAATGATGGTTTGCATCTCTTCACTTTCAAGGAAAGAATTTGAAAAGCATGAAAAGAGTGCCATTTCTTGAGTTGCTAAATTTTCACTTGAATTAGAATTCAGCAAATGAATGGAAACATCACAATGTGGCTGATTCTACAGCTTTTTTTTCTTTCCTGAGACTATATATATATATATATATATATATATATATATATATATATATATATATATATATATATATATATATATATATATATATATATATATGGAAAAAGGTACAATGCGCTCGAGCTGATTTTAACGTCCCATGAGGTCGAGCTGTGTGGGCCCCACCGTGATGCGTTTCGAACATCAACATCATCAGTCAGATGCGCCATTCCATCATGGGCCTAGGTCTCAAAAATCAAGTCAATCCCTGACTTATGTGGGCCACACCACATACAGAAGTTGAGAGGGGTCATGCACCATTAAAACATTCATAACCATTTTTTTGGGCCCACTGAGATGTGGTTTGCAAATCTAGCCCATCCATTATGTGTGTCCCACTTGGATGAGGCTTCAGACCAAGTTTCAGGTGCATGAAAATTTCAGGTGGGCCCCACCAAGTGCTTTTATATGTTTTTGGCATGTCTTCACATGATTTTAGATGGTATGGCCCACCTGAGTACCGTATATGGCTGATTTTTGGGATATCCCATAATTTAAAGGGGATGGATCAAATGAACGGTGTTGATGTTCGAAACGCATCATGGTGGGGCCCACACAGCTCGACCTCATGGGACGTTAAAATCAGCTCGAGCGCATAGTACCTATATATATAATAAAAGCCAGAAAATCGAATTCAAGGAAAAGCATGGATACTCACCTTCCAACATGCTAAAAATATATATGGAGCATTAACTATATAATATGTTTCCATCTTCTCTGGATAATTCAAGTCATCGATAGTAGATATAATGGTCAATAGCTGCAATGACAGAGCAAACAAATAAATCTTAACAAGCTTTCCATTGATTCACAAGTAGATAAATGGAATGTAAGGTTTTAGAGCAAACATGTTTAGATACAAATATCCATATATAGGTGAGAAACTCAATACCAAATGTCCTCGTTTACAAAAAAGAATAAACAAAGGCATGTTCAAAACTACAAAAGAAAACTAAAAAGAAAGAAAGAAAGAAAAGAAAAAAACAGTTCAAAATTTTCTATCAAGATTCACAAGCCAATGCTAATTGCTATGAACCACCTTTGAAAAAAAAGCATCAGAAAACACAGCAACATTGATGTTCCTTGATTTCCTCCAAACCAATTTGGAATCCTAATGCAGGGCTAAATCCATGACAGGTTTTAAGATAGCAACTAACAAGGGCACAACATTTTATCTAAAGAAATGACATGTCGAGCACATGCATCTGCCACGTGGATACGCATTAGAATACCAGTCTCTCTTTCTCTCTCTCTCTCTCTCTCTCTCTCTCTCTCTCTCTCTCTTAATCTCAGCTATATCTATCTACTGTTCACCCCCAATCTTAATTTTGACATATAAATCAAAATAACTAGATACAGTTTTTCATATTCTATACTTGCATAATATGAATCATAATTTGATAATGATAAACACTTCAGTATTACTAATGAACTGCCTGGATGGGTCAGTGTATCTAGTTTTATTGGGTCATTGTAGTTGACAATTAGATTCCATGCTAACATTCCCAAATCCTCCTTTGTTAATTTAAAATCAAGGATACAATATACCTGGTTTTCAATTTTGTAAAAGTTGCATGTTTCAGTGATAGAATGTTGGTCTGATGTATGGTGTGTCATAATAGCCATTACGTAAAGGTACTAGTGGCAACCGTCACATAATGACCGATATGGAAAAAAATGACCAGTAAGGGCTGTTATAGCTCCCTGTAAAGGCCTACCTTGTTGAAATAACTCCTTCAATTATTCTACCCCAGAGTTCCGCGCATCTATTTCAGGATAGGCCCACCTCTAACCAGGCCATCTCTCTCACCTTTTCGTTCATTAAACTTCTAGTTTTTCTATTATATTGTTATAGAGAAATGCTTCTACAACGGGTGTTTTCGTATAGTTCCATGAAGTTTGCACCATAAGTGTTTTCATACAATTCCATGTTTCAATTCCATCCTTCATATATTCTGTCATTAGCATTTTTTTCCACCTTGGAACTGAATTATATTTATTTTGCTTCTTTCTTTGCAATATCTATGCATCCATTTCTTTGCAGCCAACTATTCGAACATGACCTTTGATGCGGGTGGGTGCTCTATGCTTAGTCATTTTCCTGGCAACTGCCTATTCATGATCCCAAGGATTCTGTTAATAGTTTGCATTTAAATAAGAAGTATTGGTTTCCAATATGTCATGATTGAGAGTGAATAATAGTTATAGTTTTGGAATGAAGTTTAGGAATGTATGAACAACATGGCATTCTCCTTTTTTGCATGTATCAGCTAATCACAGTTAGTCGATGCTTTGACTTCATATGAATTGGCCAGATATAATTTATCAATTTGTTCTCTGCTACTTCAGACAATACAACTGTTTTTCTTTTTCCGATAAAATCAAATCATTATGTATTAGGTTTAAGTAATTGTTTTTGGGCAAAACAATGAATCTAGGTTCACTACTTGAATTATCCTTTTACTATTGTCATGAAGGACACTTGAATTATTGTCTAACAGGGAGGGTATCTTAAGAACAAAAAGGAAAATTAAAAGAAAGAGAAGATGGGATATGAGTGAGGAACGTGGATTAGGAAAATTAAAGGAAAATTACAGTCTCACTCACTGTAACAACCAAGTCCAAATTGTGGTCCCCATTGTGAAAAATAGCACCGAATTGCTAGTGATCAGATGATCTTAGCCATTTTCTTTTCTCTTGTTGAATTTAAGCCACTGCATGTTTTGCTTTTAGTGGTTCACTCAACAGCCAGCAATTGGATGGTTATGATTATCAATGGGAGTGTTTTCAGTCTATACCTAACCAACAATGGGCTATAGAATTTGATTGGTTTGTTTTCACATGAATTTATGCTATGTGTATAGTGGAAGAGACAACATAAAGTAAAGAGTGCTGGTGAATGGCCTGGATCTCCAACTGAGGTTCTTAGAGCAGATTCAGGTTCGCTATCCATCTCCAGCAATGATGGCGGGAAGGTTTCTCGCCAGGACATTGAACTTGTAAGACAAGTTCATACATTTTCCAATGACTCGTGTGCTGTTAAGTTTTTGAAGGAATCATGGCTGAATCCATCTTTTCTCTAAATAGGGATTTGATCTCTTACATTTCATGTTCAATCACTTGCTTGAGCGCCAGTACCATCTGATGAAATACCCTATGCCACCAAAGGTTCCTCTGGCCCCATACAGAATGGGATTCATCTTATGGTTGGTAACTCCTTTGCTCCATTCTTGACATTTGGTAGGTTTTAATAGGGAAAGCATGAACATACCTTGATATTCCAACAGATGTGCAATCCCAATCATGATCCCTTGTTTTTAGAAATGGTCATTTTATGCATGCAATCTTGAAATTATATATATATATATATATATATATATATATATATATATATATATATATATATATATATATATATATATATATCTGGTTCTTTTACAAAAATTAGAAAGTAGAAACTCATATTCATGAGTCTCAAATATATTATTAAATGTTTTAAAAGAATGTTTAGGTCCTAAAGCATTTTCTTACACTGTAAAAGTATCACATATCTTTTGTTAATATTATCTATTTTCCTGAGCTACTGTACTCATTTGTCTTGGATTTAGATTGCCTTTGCATTTGGCAATATCTTCATGCAGTTTAGTGTTTTTTGGTCATTTGGCAAAGAGCTTGGTATTTTTGGCTTTAACATTTTAATCTGTTTGCTTAATTTTAGGTGCCCATGCTTCATTTTCAGGTATTGAAGTCTCCAATATGGATGTTCTGCTTTTGATTGCTTTACCTTTATCGTCTTATGAAAGCAAGCATTCTTTTAGCAATTCTTTTGCTTCATTTTTCTGCTCTGCTCTACTCTCTCTCTCTCTCTCTCATAATTGTTGAATGTTATTAATCAGGCTAAAGAAAATTGTAAAAAAAAAAAAAAAAAAAAGAGAGAGAAGAAAACATTAAATAAGAGGCAAAGTAGACTTGACACATCTCAATCTGTTTGTTGAGGATAGGAAGTCTTGGGAAGTGATCCCCAAATTGGAGTTCTTGTTTAGGCTCTACTATTTTATTGACTGCTGCTAATTTATATTTTCATTCTTATAGGAAAAATTTTCCTTAAAATGAAGGCAGCAATGGCAAAGGGGGCCACGAAGAAGGAAACCATGGAAGCTTTGAAGCCAGTTGAAGATTGCGTGTTGATTGAAAGCTCATGTTTATTGTTGTTAATCCTTCTTTTTTTTTTCTGTATGCTTTGAGACAGGATTAAGTGGGCATGGGTTGTATTATTAGAGTAGTTCTTTCACCTGCAACATTGTAAATAAGGTGGTGTAGAGAGATCTTTCTACACTTTTTCTTTTGCATTAACACACTAGGTTCTAGCAGTTCATCAGATGAAAACTAAGGATTGCTTACAATTATTCTATACAAAAAAAAAAATTGAATTAAGTTCTTGTGTGCTTTATACATTTATATTTGTACACATTACTGATTTACCTGCAATTGATTTTTTTTTTCCTAGTAGGAAAAATTGAAACAACAAAAGTTGCAATGGCTACGGATTGTCGGTAACCATAGGTTCTATAGCTACGGATTTTATTCGTAGCTAATGACAATTTAGGGGCAGCCTACAAAACCGCCAGTAAAAGGTGCTGGTTGTCGGCAACACCTTTACCGACTGAGCCTTTGCCAGTAGTTTCCAGACCGCCAGTGATTCCTTTAGCGGCGGTTTTTGGGACGTTCGCCGGCGGTTTTGACCGCCGGGAAAGGCCCATTTTGTTGTAGGGTCTCTTTTGGCTCACTTGAGTTTTGAATTTGTTTCATTTTAGGTCTCATGTTGTAAAATAAGCTAGAAAAGGGGATGAACTGGATGGATTTCTTACAAACATCATGAAGGGCTCCACTTAGCTTCATAGTGCATGAACTTTTGGGTGATCCTGCCCACGTGATGTATGAATTTTATCCACACCATCCATTCATTTTTGGGTGATCCTGCCCCGTGTTAGATCTTAGGCTTGGTTCATCCTTTTCCCATGTTTTTGTTCTTTTTTATGATAGGTGAGGTTGGTGCCTTTTTGTGGGACGCCGTTGAAAATTATGTACATTTTCTCTCCTATCTATAAACTCAGATTACCCCAAAAAAAAAAAGATGCATGAATTTTATCCACTCTGTCCATTCATTTTTACATATTATTTTAAATTATGAACCCAAAAATAACAAAGATTGAAGGCTCAAATGGACCACAAAGTGAGGATTTAATTAATTACTAACTTTGAAAATATCTTGGGGGCTACAAAAGTTTTGGATCAAGATGATATTTGTTTTTTTCACTTTTTTTTGAAAGATATATTAATTGAAAGGGGAACTTTTTACACCGAAAGACTCGAGTAGGCCAATCAACTAAAAAAAAGAAGAAGAGGGGAGATCGGACGGGGACCAAAAGAATCTAAGCGGCTAACCATCACTACTCCTGCGACCTAGAATGTTAGCTACCACGTTCACTTCCCTAGGGGTGTGAGTTACCTTGACCTCCATAATATCCATGAGGGACTTGATCCTGGCCCGCTAGTACCAAATGGTCTAGGGTGGATGGAATTTGTCCCTACCACAAACTTTGAGTCACTCATCACCTCCACCTTGGTGAAACCCAATTTCGCACACTGCGAGAGCCCCTCCCAGATTGCTCTAATCTCTACCTGACTATAGGGGTGTACATCGAGTCGAACAGAGTCAAGCTAGCCTCAGCTCGACTCAGCTCAGCCACTAGCTGACCTCAACTCGAACTCGGCTCAGTCTTCAAGCCTGACTGGCCAGCTCGGCTCGATTTGGTTAGCAACTCAGGCCGAGTTCGAGTTAAGATCGAGCCGAGTTTGCCATTGAGGCATTTTCACCAACACCTGGACTGCGACTTCAAAATTCCATTGTATGTAAGACAGAAGCAATGGTTCTACAAGTATTTTATCAAACACCTTCTAAGCAACATAAAAACCAAGAAAAAAAATGGTATTTGTTTCATATACATACCTTCCTTGTCACCAGCTACACTTCGTTGAGTCATTTCATCAAACACTTGGTGAGCAACATCAATAGCAAAGTAATCGAGTCACCGAACTGGTTCGATTCGAGCTGGATTTAATCCGATTTGAATCAAGCTGTGGCCAGCTCGAACTCGGCTCGAACTCATTTTCGAGCTTAAAAAATTAGCTTGACTCGGCTTGAACTCAGCTTCGAACCGAGTCGAATCGAGCTTTTTCGAGTCGAGTCGAGCGAGCTAACCGAGCTAGCTTGGTTCGTGTACACCCCTACCTGAGTGTTGTATCCGAATCCATAACCGGATGAGAAAGCCAACATAAGATTTCTCACGTTGATCCTACTAACGCCACCACCACCAGAAGGGCTTGGGTTCCCAAGGGACGAGCTGTCTATGTTGATTTTGACCCAGCCTATGTTAGGTCTTACTGAAAGGGTTGTAGCCATTGATCGCTTTAACACTTTTGGCACCTTGGCAATGCAAATCATGGAGTCTTCAAAGCGAGCGACATTCCAGGCCATCCACATTTCCAAGAATATGAAAGCAGGGGTGAGGCCCTTTAATATTTGTTTTTTCACTTATATGGGTGTATATGACCACATCAACAGGTTGGATGGCAAATAAACAACACGATGCACTCTAAAAAGGTTTCAATGGTTGGCATCATTAGCATTGCTGCTTCCTATGGCATGGTCCACTTGAGACTTGGATCTGCCTTATTTTTGGTCCATTACTCTAAAATGGTATGGAAAAATGGATGAATGATGTGGATATAATTTATACATAACGGTGGCTCCTCAGTGTCCCTTCGAGCCTCTGCTTGTCCCGAGCTCTGAACAGGAGTAGTACCCAAATCCACGCGTGTACCAGACCACAACCGTCCATCCATTTGGCGGGCTCTCCATAAGTCTTGAGCCAAAAAATAAGACAGATCCAAAGATCAGGTGGACCACATCCCAAAAAGCAGTGGGGGATTGAACGTCTATCATAGAAACCCATTTGAGGTCACAGAAGTTTTGGATCAATATGATATTTGTTTTTACTTCATTCAGCTCTTTATAACCATATGAACAAATTGGACGGAAAATAAATGTTATGGTCGGCCCTGTGAATGTTTTAATGGTGAGAATCATTGTCCCAGTGCTATTTGTGGCCGGTCCAGTTGAGATTTGGATATGATTCATTTTTGGGATGAATGGTGTGGATATAATAAATAACATCATTCTGAGGCCATGTAACTATGATATCCTCTGAACCGTTCGTATAACTGGGAGCACAAGTACATGCTGAAATTTGAAATATTATTTATTCAGTAATTCCCATATTATTTACCGTTCATCTCACTACATTATCCAAGATTAAGTAATCAAAGGTTCATCTGAGCAATTGCCATAGGGATTTCACTAAGATGGAACAAATTTTCATTCCTGAGGCCCATTGGAGATTGATGAATCCCCAACTGACGAAACATGTCATCGCAGTCAAGGGCATCCATGCCGATGGTGCCGGCTGCGTTGTTCAGGCCAATGTAGTTCTTGGAGTCCAGTGCTTGGAACGCTGCGAGGATCTCATGCATTGCCTCCTTCTTACCGTAGAGATCTTGACATCCCTCCAAAGCTCCTCTCATGTTGGGATCTTGAGCCTTGCCAAGCAATTTAGTGATGACTTGGTTATTGTCCGTGATGTTCGCTAACACGAGATTGAGAGAGATAGTAGCAAGGCCATGGAGATCTGCGGTGGGACTGCGAGCATCTGAAAGCAAAGCGCTGAGACACACTTCATAAGCTTGAGTCAGTTTGCATACCTTGTCTATCAATACTGTATCTTGGACGCTAACAGTTGCTAAGGAAGAAGAGATTATGAGAAAGAGAAGCAGAGAAAACTCCATTGTTTTCAAATTCAGATGAGAGAAAAGAGAGATACGGGCATGTATATATAGGGAGGGCTAAGATAGCTTAATAACGCTGCATGCAATGTAAAGGGTCGACGATTGCATCCTACCCCGCCGGTCTCCATTTGGGAACGTGCTGGAGCTTTGAGTGGTCACCATGATGTATGATTCTTATCCAGCTATATAGCTGCTGTACTGACGTAAATAAGTTACGTGGGTCTGATCACAAGGTATTTATTATATCCAAACCGTCCATCCATTTGAAGAGCTAGTCTTAAGACTTGAGACGAAAAATAAGGCAGATCTAATTATCAAGTGGACCACACTGCAAAAACCAGTGGGGATTGAACGTCTACCATTAAAACCCTTTTTTGGGTTCACAGAAGTTTTGGATCAATATGAAATTTATTTTTCCTCTTCATTCAGGTCTTTGTGAACTTATGAACAGATTAGATGGAAAATAAATGTTACGGTGGGCCCTATAAATTGTTTAACGGTGAAAATCATTATCTCTGCTGCTATTTATGGTGTGGTCTAGATGATCTTTGGATATGATTGGTTTTTTAAATAATGCTCTAAAATGATCTCTAAAAATAGATGAACGGTGTAGATATAATAAATACATTACAGTGGAGCCCATAAAACTTTAATCTCCTTTGAACCTTTGAACCGTTCGTACAACTCCGAGCGTCACGACACGTACCTACCGCACTTATACAGCTGGTGTGTGGTACACCAGCCAATCCGCTTCCACGCAGATTGGGTATTACCCCGCCCGTCCCTATTTAAGAACGGACAGCGACTCTGATGGGCCATCATGATTTATGGGTTTAATCCATACCGTGCATTTATTTTGCCATATTAGCATGTACAAGCTAATGTGACAAGCAGAGTTCATCAGTCCATTTTCTGAGCTCATTTAAGGAAATGTGACAAAAAATGAGCCGGATTGGCTCTGTCCTCTGATAAAAAGTTTTTTTTAAAGAATTCCTGACAGAAGGAAAGCCGTCTATCCCACGACGGAAGCGGATTGGTTGGTGTACCGCACACCACCAACCTAGCTGATGTGGGTAGGTCTCGTGCGAAGATGAGCGCGGACGCTCCTCCAGCTCCGAGTTGTACGAACGGTTCAAAGAAGATCAAACTTACATGGCCCGTAATGATGTATTTATTATATCTACACAGTTCATCCATTCTTCGAGATCATTTTAGATCTTGATCCCAAAATGATTACTTACAAAGGCTCAAGTGGACCACATCACAAATAGCAGTGGGACAGTGATTCTAACTGTTAAAACAGTCGTAGGGCCCAACGTAACGTTTACTTTCTATCCAATCTGTTCACAAGGTCAAAAAGAACTGGATGAAGAGAAAAATCAAATATCATACTGATCCAATATTTCTATGACCCTCAAAAGGGTTTCAATGGCAGGCATTCAATCCCCACTGAATTTTAAAGTGTGGTCCACTTGATTTTTGGAACTGTCTTATTTTTTGTCTCAAGCCTTAGGATGAGCTCACCAAGTGGATGGAGGGTTTGGATATAACTAATACCTCATGATGGGACCCACAAAACTTGGAGACATCAACACACCAGCCACGTCGGTGGTGTGTGGGGCAGCAGCCAATCCGCTTCCAATCTGCGTACGCTGATATTGGCATGGGACGACCCTCTTCCGAAACGGTAAAATCAATGAAAGAGACCGTAAACGGCTTGCATTTGTTTCGCCCATATGAACCCTGTCATCGGTAAACTCGCTTGAGATTTATAGCTTTTTCCTTCTCATACCTGCTATCTTGGTACACCTCATAGATATCATGACCATTCATCCTATACAGCTCGCAGGAGTATCTTTTAAGGTATGATCAATTTCTCCCATAATGTGTATGAATAAACGTCTAGAAATGTGTCATATAAAAACAGTCCATAATCCACGTAAAGGTGCAACAGTGTTATGAAAAGCTATACACAGGAATAATCAACCTGAAAGTTGGACGAGATCACGATAATGTGATCTGTGTTGCTACGTGTTCCGCGGAGAACAATATAAATCCCACGCGAGCGAATTTCAGATATAGGCGAATAGAGTAGGACGTTAAAGATAACCAGCTGCAAATGCATGTACGCTGCATGCCCGCCTGTTCGGATCTGGGGACCACTGAGGGGCCACCGTGATGTATGAATCTTATCCACACCGTTCATGCATTTTTTCCATATCATTTTAGAATACCTGACCAAAAATAAGGAGAACCAACTCACAAATGGACCACACTGTAGGGATTAAATTCCTACCATTGAAAATTTCTTAGGGACCACAGAAGTTTTGGATCAAGATGATATTTGTATATTCACTTCATAAAGGTGTATATGACCATATCAACAGTTTTAATTGAAAAAACGACACGTGGACCCTAAGAAGGTTTCAATGGTAGGCGTCCTTAGCATCGCTGGTTTCGTGCGGTGTGGTGCACTTGAGGCTTGGATATGGCTTTACTTTTTTTTCAGCTAATCTGATATAATATGGAAAAATGGATGGACGGCGTGGATAAAAGTAATACATAACTTTAGCCCCTCAATGGTCGTCAGAACCTCCTCCAGTCCCGAGCACCGAATGGGCGGGGTAGTACCTAATCCGTGCCCCTACACCGCTAGAGCTCGAGATTCTACAATCTACGTGAAGGCTACCTGAATTGCTAGTTCGGCTGACCACTGCTCTGTTTTGATGATCACATGGGCCGCGGATTGCATGCACGGCCAATGAAAAAGCCCCACATCAGCCATCAGCGTATCATACGGAGGACCCACTCTGAAAAGAGGATTGAAAACTTTCGTATTCCGGAAAAGTGTGATAGGTGACGCCTGGGTGATTAGAAATTACTTTTAAAAAATACATACGTGGCGCGTAATTAATCAAAATTTAACTACAAATCAAATGTCCACGAACCAAAGGCTAGGATTGTTCAACCAATCTGATATTGGGACCGTGACTTTAAGGCAGTAGGATTTACAATTTAGTCGGTTTACATTAAGTTAGTATTTGCCACTTATACAATTCCTAACTGCCTGCGTATCAAGCGGTGTATGCTTCCTGAGCATCATATAACTCTCGTTACGGAATGCTTGGACCATAGTTTTTACAGTTCAATTCGGGCATTCAGTTTGTAAAAATGGGGTCCATGCATCATTGATCCATTGATCTGTGCCATTGATACGATGGGTTCAATGTGGATGATGGACCGGGACCAAAAATCTCTCGGATGGAATAATCATAACCCTTCAAGAAGTGGTCGACAATCAAAGAGTAAAAAATCCTGATCACCAGGATGCATATCACTCGACGGTCCACATGCAAAGATGTTTGAATAATCAGAAACATCCATCTTGTGGTTGATATTTTGAATGCCCTGTGACCCTATATGTCGCTGAAAAATGATCACAACCATTGATCTTCTGAGTTAAATGTGAGACATTAAACATTTTCCTCTCAATGGTTCACTTTCAGCTGTGCATGCTGATGGAAATAACCATCCATTCTGTAACAACCCATTTTTTTAGGGGAAGTAACCCCACCGTCAGCTTATGCGTGGCCCACCTGAGTTTTGGATCGGCCTCATTTTTGGCCTTACATCTTCTCTTGGCCAGGCCGAGATGATGGATAGAGTAGGTTATATTATTGCTAGTGGGACCTACCAGATCTAAAGAAATAAAAATAAAATAAGTTATACCTTTCGCACGCCGACTAAACCAAGTTCTCCGTTCTCCTTCCTTTTCGTACGGTAATGGGCGCCGAAACTTCCCACTAATTGAAACCGTCCCATAATCTACACCTCCATTTTCACTTCGCATCCATTTATATATAAAAAAAAAGAGAGCGAGTGAAAGAATCGAAGAAATCAAAAAAAAAAAAATATAGAGGGAGAGTGAGAACCCGGTAGATCAAGAGAGAGAGATTTGTGCGGGGCTGGATCATCAACTTTGAGGCAGGTGATCTTATCTCGAAATTTAATATTTTCAGTTAATTATTATTTTTATTATTCCAGCATTTTAATAGGAATATTATTGTAGTGATTATTATGTGGGTAATTCTCCTCCACTATTAATTTTCTGATTTTATATATTTCTGAAATTATTTATAATGACTTTAATAAATATTTCTAAATTCATTTATACATGATATCTGCTTTTCTGAATTTTTGTAATTATTGAATCTACTTAACTTGTAGATTAGATCATAATATCTTGTATTTCCGAAATTAAGTATTAAGATTTATACCATAAATCTGAGTTAGAGTAATTAATCTAAATTAGTTGGTTAGAATAAATACTAATTAAATTTATTCTAAATTAAAAATATACATATTATATATATATATATATAATAAATAGATAAAAATAATTTTACTAAATTTGTATTCTGATTTAGAAGTTTTAAAATCCTTTTTGGTCAAATTAAATTGTTATAAGTCTAAATTTTAAGCATTTAAGGTTTTATATGATTTAATTTAGATGATTATTAAATTATTTAAATCAAAATCTTAACTCGATGTTAAATTAAACTTTTAATTCATACTAATTTAAACTCTGATATAAGTTTTAAAAAAAATAAAATAAATAAATAAACAATTTATCTAAAGCTATAATTTAATTTATAAAAGTATTTGTGTTATCATGTGCCACAATTACAATTTCTGAGTGCATGCGTGTCAATCGTCATACTCTGCCAGAGTACCAAATAACTCCTCATGAAATGTCAGAGGATGCGCCATGAGAACCTACTTTAATGGAGAAGGTTTCAAGTTCATCAAGTTAGACCACAAGTTACGGTCCACCCACCAATAGATTTATGATATACTAAGTTCATACAAAATCCAACCCTTCTAATACATCTAAACATTATGAAGATCACTTATATGAAAAATTATTCCTATATACTAGTCAGGATATCCTCAAAATTAGAAAATAACTTATAACTATTGATAAATAGTATTATCCATTTAATGAGTGAATGTAAGTGTATTTTTTTTAAGTGATCCTAATTGTTTAATAAACCTAGTGAATGGGTTAGATTTTTCACATATATTAAATGTTAGAAGTTATTTACTTGATAGACCGTAATGTTTCCAACCGGTTGTACTGGAGATCTTTTTATTTTAATGAAACTCTGTTAGTACGAGATATGCCAGTATGACTACAATCTTACTCGTCTCTGCATGCGGAACATAGCACACGTGTGTAAGTCTGAGAAATCTACTATGTAATCCACATCTTCAATTTGCCCAAATAAAGTTATATATATATATATATATAAAATAAAAAGACCACGGTCTGTCTATTTTCTTGGGCACTATGAATGAATGAAAGCTAACAATGTTCCTTATCCAACTTACAAATATGGTCCACCTATTTAGTTTAACTACTAAATTTTCAGTAAGAGGAACATTGAAAACATGACCTCTCAAATGAACGGAATAGATATCACACACGTGGCTCGTGTAGCACGTGACACACGAGTAGGATTCAAATCCTACTTGCGTAAGTAGCTTTCCCATTTTTTTATGAAGAAATGAATGGTGGGGCATTGGAGTTGCTGTATGAATTCTAGAAATGAACTAACAGCTTTGGATTGTGCAAAGGGTCATAACCCTTTAGATTCTGTAGTGTAAAGATTCACATATACCTGCATTTTTAAATTATTAATTTGAGTGACACCAAATACTCAGTTTGTTGTATGGATTTATTTCCACACTCTTCTTCCTTATTAAATAACACTATCATGATAGTCTACTACCATTCTTAATATGGTGGTGACTCCTCAACCGTCCATCATGAAATGCTTGTACGGTAAATTTGATCGTCCAAATTGATGAACCAACTTTTAATGGTGGACCACCAAAAATTTGAGCTGAGAATGTGAAATAACTATGAATTTTAGTAGGCTCCATTTTCTCAATGTGAGATTTATTGCTCAAGGGTGGAGCTCATGTAGAACCTGATATTTTAACAAATTTATGCACCTTGTTCAGAACTTGCATTATAGTTTAGAAATTGGATTGATTAAATTATTAATCATTATTTTGTCGATATTGAAATTGTTCATGTTATTCATGTTTATCTATTGATTATTTAATTGTGAAAAAAAAAAATTGTGTATAAATTAGCAAGTAGGGCAATCGTGTCCCTTGGGTGAAAGACCCTAGAACCCACTGGATCCATTGGAGTCTCATTTGTGTACGGTGTATGAGTACAATCGTGTGCGTGGACATACGTCAGAGGTACAACTGGAGTAGTAGTCTGACCAGCTAACGTACAAATGGGTCCATCACCATGAGGTACCAGTGTGTGTGCGTTAATGCAACATGACCATCCACTTGGGTACGATGTTGTAAGAAATGATATAAATGTTATAAGTATTCATAGAAATATCACATGCATCGCATTTTTACAATTCTGTTGTCAAATTTCATTATCTGTATTTTATTTTTCTTCATTGTTATAAAAGTAATATTACCTGAACATATTGAATTTTGGGTAAGAAATGACCCTACTGGGCTGTTATGCTCATCCTACTAAAATAAAATGTACAGGTGAAGAGCTGGAATACTACGAGCAGGCAGGCATCTACTATTAACGTTATTTTCTAGAAAATTTGTTTAGTTTTAATTCAACTCAGTTTTCTTTTGTTAATTAGGTTTAGTTTATATTTAAATTTCGATGTAGAAATGAACAACTATCAAAGAGTTGAGTTTAATAAATATTCAGTTGTATTTCCTTTTAGATTATGTTGAATATTGGTTGGATCAGCTAGAATGTAATAAATGTCATCATATTATAATTCACACCTTAGGATTCCGGTCCTGAATACCTTATTTAGGTACCCGAATTTCGAGGCGTGACAGTTTGGTATCAGAGCGAAGTTTAAATTAAAAATTATGGACCTAGGGTTGTCTTTAGAATTAGTGAACCAAACATAAATCTTTTTGCTTTTATGATAGAAAAAAAAAATAGAAATAGAAATTTAGGGATCATTGTATTATGTTGACATCATGTATAATTTTATTTAGACTTGACATTGAACTATTTAAAAAAAATAAAAAATAAAAAAATAAAAAATAAAAAATAAAAAATAAAAAAACAAATCTAGACTTTAAGGAATTTTTATGAATTTTAGCATAATACACTAAATTGGACAGTAATAGTAAGCAGAAAATACTTAACTTGCAAAAGTCATAACTAATTAATTAAAACTTCTTTTAAGTTGATTTAAAATCTCAGTCGTAGGCTAACAAGTGTAGTTTCAGTAAAAAATAATTCAAAAATGTAAATATAGGTTTATCTTTTACTAATATTAAGTTATGTGTATACTAGTTAAAAATCGTTTGTTTTTGGACAGACCTAATTATCCGAATTTTAGAAATTTTTTTAGACTTTGTATTAGGCTGAAATTTTACAGAATTATATTAGATTCATATTTGTATCCTCGTAAAAAATTTTAGATCAATCTAACACTTATAAGTATCAGAAACATTAGCGGGAATAGTATCCTAGAATCTGAATTTTCTGCACTACAACTTTGATATATGTCACTTCCTGAATTCTCTTAATCTTCATGTGTTATTCTTTTGGATCATCAAATATTCTTGCAATCCAATAAATTCTTCATGCTCCTATAGACCTTAAATAGTATGCACTCCATTAATGATAATTAGAATTCAATTTAGTTATTACAACCTACTTTGATTGTTATACATTAAGCTTACATGTTTAAATTAATCATAGATTATGGCGGATCAAAACATAGACGTCGGAGCCACATCAGGAGTTCCTGGTCCCGATACCACTAAAAATGGGTCACTTATGGGTGGAATTCTTAGGGCCATAAGTGATCTTACGGCTCTTGTGGGCTATCAGATAAGACAGACTCAAGCAGAAGGACAAACTCAAGCGCAAGGTCAAACCCAAACTGTTCACGTAGCTAACGGAGGGATAGGAACTTTATTGGAAAGGTTCAAAAGACAGAGGCCGCCTGTATTTAAGGGTGGGCCTGACCTATCTGAGGCCGAGGTGTGGAAGAAACAGATTGATAAGATACTCACAGTTATGAAGTGTGATGAATACCAGAAAGCAGAATTGGCTATTTACATGCTAGAAGGGGAGGCGGATCATTGGTGGGACTCAGTTGTTAGGATGAACCCGAGTGTTGAAGTCTGGACCTGGGACCAGTTTTATGAGAAGTTTGATGATAAATACTTTCCCTTATATGTGAAAAATCAAAAGGCAGGAAAATTTATGAAATTGGAGCAGGGTGATATGACGGTGCGCCAGTATGATGCTAAGTTTATGGAGCTATCGCGATTTGTAACTTTTCTAGTGTCTGATGAAACCCGTAAGGCACAAAAATTTGAGGAGGGTCTGAGAGCATCTATTCATAGCCGATTAGCCCCTTTCGTACAGAAGACCTATGCCGAAGTGTTAGAGCGTGCCCTAGCAGTGGAGAAAGACATCAACGAATATTGGAAGAATCGTGATCAGAGGAAGGACGTAAAGAGTGGTGCTAGAACTGCTACACATATATCTACGGTCCAGCATGATGCAGCTAAGAGACAGAACAACATCGACATCGAGGGCTAGACCGACAACAACACTTCCTACACCACGATTTTCTGGATTTTTCTATAATTGTGGGCTCGAGGGCCACACTTCTCATTTTTGTTCCAGACCCCAGCGCACTCAATATCCACAAAGGTCAGGACCTTCACATCAGTCTTTCAGGCCTCCCCAGCAACAGACGTCGTCGTCTATGTCACAATGACCTCCACTAAATCCTTCTGCATCACAGCCTCCCTCGAGACCACCTCAGCCATATCCACAGAGGCCGCTATAGTCATACTCGAGGCCACCACAACAAGGACCTTCATCGGTATATCAGAGACCACCTCAGCAGCCACCGCCACAAGTTAAACCTCAGCAATACCAGCAGTCGAGGCAGGGAGTTCAGGCACCACGACCACAAGCTCAAGGCCGAGTCTATGACTTAGTACAGTCAGGAGATGACACAGTACAACCGTACGAGAACTTGGCACAACAATACGAGGGCTCAATTCAAAGTTATGATGTTCCAGCACAGTTTGAGGATGAAGCGACCCAGACTTATGATAATGCCGCACCCTTATATGAGGATTCAACACTGCCAACAGATGACATTATTTAGCCTGACATCGAGGCTAGCAGCGATGTAGTCGAAGGTACCATCGTCATTTATTCATCCTTAGCTAGAGCATTATTTGACTCTGGAGCATCGCATTCATTTATTTCTTACTGTCTTTTATGCTCGATTGGGCTATCTCCTACTCCCTTAGATAAAAAGTTAACAGTAGCAAACCCCATTGGTAATTCAGTGGACCTAAGTCAGATTTGTAAATCCTATCCGATCATGATCGAGAACGTAAATTTACCAGCTAATCTCATAGTTATGCCGATGCGAGAATACGATATTATACTGGGGATGGATTGATTATCTTTATATCGGGCAAAAATCGATTGTTTTAAGAAGATGGTCATATTAAATATCGATGGGCGAGCACCGTTACAATTCCATGGGACGCGAAGGAAGGGAGCACCGATTAGTTTGTCAGCCATCTCGGAAGTTGAACCTTAAGGAGTAGAACAAATTTCGATTGTTAATGAATTTCCAGAAGTATTTCAAGATATCTCTAGATTACCGCCAAAGAGAGATGTGGATTTCACAATCGATTTGGTACCTGGGACCGCACCAATCTCCAGAGCACCATATCGTATGGCACCTGTTGAATTGAGAGAATTAAGGGAGCAACTTCAGTAGCTCCAAGACCAACGCTTCATTAGGGCTAGTACATCGCCGTGGGGTGCACCGGTATTATTTGTAAGAAAAAAGGATGGTTCTTTAAGGCTATGCATCGATTACCGTCAACTTAATAAGGCGACTATCAAGAACAAGTACCCGCTGCCGAGAATAAATGATTTATTCGATCAGTTGAAGGGAGCTAAATATTTTTCAAAGATAGATCTACGTTTTGGATATCATCAGTTGAGGATTAGAGATGAAGATGTATCCAAAACTGCTTTTAGGACTCGGTACGGCCATTATAAATTTCTAGTGATGCCCTTTGGACTAACGAATGCTCTAGCAGTATTTATGGATCTCATGAACAGGGTCTTCAAACCGTATTTGGACCGATTCGTGATAGTGTTCATAGATGATATTTTAATTTACTTCAAGACGCAAGAAGATCATGCTGAACACCTTCGAACAGCTCTTCATACTCTAAAGGACAATCAGTTGTATGCCAAAGCTTCAAAATGTGACTTTTGGAAGAATGAAGTAAAGTTTTTAGGGCACGTAGTATTGGAAAAAGGAGTGTCGGTAGATCCATTGAAAGTCAAAGCAGTGTTAAATTGGGAGCAGCCCACCAATGTGATAGAAGTGCGTAGTTTTCTCGGATTAGCTGGTTATTATAGAAGGTTCATTGAGGGATTCTCTAAATTAGCAAGGCCGTTGACTAACTTGACTAAGAAGGGTACTTCTTTTAAATGGAATGAAAATTGCGAGCAGGCTTTTTCTGAATTGAAGAAGCGATTAACGGAAGCCCCAGTACTTTCTTTACCAGCAGAAGGGGAAAGATTTGTGGTATATACTGATGCATCTTATCAAGGGTTAGGATGCGTGCTGATGCAAAGTGGTAAAGCAATAGCATTCGCGTCAAGGCAGTTGAAACTTCAAGAGCAGAATTATCCCACTCACGACTTAGAGCTTGTAGCTGTAGTGTTTACCTTAAAAATTTGGAGGCATTATCTTTACGGTGAGCAGTTTGAACTGTATTCGGATCACAAGAGCTTAAAGTATCTTTTTGATCAAAAGGACTTAAATATGCAGCAGAGGAGATGGATGGAATTCTTGAAGGATTATCATTTCGACATCTGCTATCATCCAGGTAAGGCGAACATCGTAACCGACGTGTTAAGCAGGAAGACGCACAAGCTGGTAGCGAGCTTAATGATTAAAGAATGGGAGATGCTTGATATAGTTAAAGATTTTGAAGTTAGACTTCGTATAGATGAACCTCGGACTTATATCAGTAATTTAGTAGTGCAACCCACTCTGGTAAGTAAATTCTTAATTATCCATTTAGATTATCCTTTAATTTGTATATTAGGCTGTAGTTATTAGGATTTTCTTTTCTAGGTGCGACGAATAATAGAAGCACAAAAGAATGATGCATGGTTACAAGAGAAAATAATGGAAGAAGCGGGAAAGGACGACTCGGAGTGGCGAGTAAGTTCTGATAGTGGGGTCAGATTTCAAGGGAGGTTATGTGTTGCAGACATATCTGAATTGAAGCAAGAAGTCTTAAATGAGGCGCACCGCACAAAATTCACCATCCACCCAGTAGGAACTAAGATGTATCGTGATGTACGACGTCAATATTGGTGGAGTAATATGAAGAGGGAGATAGCCAGCTACGTTGCAAGGTGTCTTACTTGTCAGCGGGTTAAAGTGGAGCATCAGAAGCCGTCGGGACTTTTACAACCGTTACAGGTCACAGAGTGGAAATGGGAGCATATATCGATGGATTTTATTGTCGGACTACTGAAAACAAGCCGTCATCATAATGCGATATGGGTGATCGTTGATAGGTTAACAAAGTCAGCACACTTCCTTCCTATACGCATTTCTTCATCCCTAGATGACTTAAGCAAGCGGTATATCAAGGAGATCGTTAGACTTCACGGCATTCCTGTGTCTATAGTATCCGATCGAGACCCCAGGTTTACATCACGCTTTTGGATGAGTCTTTAAAAGGCATTGGGAACGGCGCTAAACTACAGCACGGCTTTTCATCCGCAGACTGACGGACAAACGGAGCGGGTAAATCAAATTCTCGAAGACATGCTTCGCAGCTGCATTCTTGACTTCAAGGGAAATTGGGACGACCACCTCTATTTAGTAGAATTCGCCTACAACAATAGTTTCCAGTCCAGTATTGGCATGGCGCCATTCGAAGCTTTATACGGAAGACCCTGCAGATCACCAAGTTGTTGGACTGAAGTGGGGGAAAGAATATTGTTGGGACCGGAACTAGTGCAAGAGACATCCAAGAAGATCGGCGTCATCAAAGAACGTCTACGTACCGCTCAGAGTCGCCAGAAGAGCTACGCCGACAATCGTCGAAAGAACTTGGAGTTCGCCATAGGAGATCATGTGTTCCTGAAGGTATCCCCGATGAAAGGAGTTATGCGATTTAGAAAGAAAGGAAAATTGGCACCACGCTACATTGGACCATTCGAGATCTTGCAGAGAGTAGGCCTCGTAGCCTACAAACTAGCCTTACCTCCTTAACTTTTTGGTGTCCACGACGTATTTCATGTATCTATGCTTCGGAATTACGAGAGAGATGCATCACATATCATTGACTGGGAGCCGCTGGAAATTCGGGAGGACGTTTCATACATAGAGCAACCGATCCGCATCCTCGACAGGAAGGAGCAAGTACTTCGAACAAGATTGATACCACTCGTGAAAGTTCAGTGGGGGCATCATGGAGAGGAAGAAGCTTCGTGGGAGCGAGAGAATGAAATCCGAGAGAAGTACCCTCATCTCTTCATATGATAGGTATGTTAAATTTCAGGGATGAAATTTTATTAAGGGGGGTAGAATGTAACAACCCATTTTTTTAGGGGAAGTAACCCCACCGTCGGCTTATGCGTGGCCCACCTGAGTTTTGGATCGGCCTCATTTTTAGCCTTACATCTTCTCTTGGCCAGGCCGAGATGATAGACGGAGTAGATTATATTATTGCTAGTGGGACCTACCAGATCTAAAGAAATAAAAATAAAATAAGTTATACCTTTCGCACGCCGACTAAACCACGTTCTCCGTTCTCCTTCCTTTTCGTACGGTAATGGGCGCCGAAACCTCCCACTAATTGAAACCGTCCCATAATCTACACCTCCATTTTCACTACGCATCCATTTATAAAAAAAAAATAGTGTGTGAAAGAATCGAAGAAATCAATCAAAAAAAAATATATAGAAGGAGAGTGAGAACTCGGTAGATCAAGAGAGAGAGATTTGTGCGGGGCCGGATCATCAACTTTGAGGTAGGTGATTTTATCTCAAAATTTAATATTTTCAGTTAATTATTATTTTTATTATTCCAGCATTTTAATAGGAATATTATTGTAGTGATTATTATGTGGGTAATTCTCTTCCACTATGAATTTTCTGATTTTATATATTTATGAAATTATTTATAATGACTTTAATAAATATTTCTAAATTCATTTATACATGATATCTGCTTTTCTGAATTTTTGTAATTACTGAATCTACTTAACTTGTAGATTAGATCATAATATCTTGTATTTCCGAAATTAAGTGTTAAGATTTATACCATAAATCTGAGTTAGAGTAATTAATCTAAATTAGTTGGTTAGAATAAATACTAATTAAATTTATTCTAAATTAAAAATATACATATTATATATATATAATAAATAGATAAAAATAATTTTACTAAATTTGTATTCTGATTTAGAAGTTTTAAAATCCTTTTTGGTCAAATTAAATTGTTATAAGTCTAAATTTTAAGCATTTAAGGTTTTATATGATTTAATTTAGATGATTATTAAATTATTTAAATCAAAATCTTAAGTCGATGTTAAATTAAACTTTCAATTCATACTAATTTAAACTCTGATATAAGTTTAAAAAATAAAAATAAATAAATAAATAATTTATCTAAAGCTATAATTTAATTTATAAAAGTATTTGTGTTATCATGTGCCACAATTACAATTTCTGAGTGCATGCGTGTCAATCGTCATACTCTGCCAGAGTACCAAATAACTCCTCATGAGATGTCAGAGGATGCGCCATGAGAACCTACTTTAATGGAGAAGGTTTCAAGTCCATCAAGTTAGACCACAAGTTACGGTCCACGCACCAATAGATTTATGACATACTAAGTTCATACAAAATCCAACCCTTCCAATACATCTAAACATCATGAAGATCACTTATATGAAAAATTATTCCTATATACTAGTCAGGATATCCTCAAAATTAGAAAATAACTTATAACGGTTGATAAATAGTATTATCCATTTAATGAGTGAATGTAAGTGTATTTTTTTTTAAGTGATCCTAATTGTTTAATAAACCTAGTGAATGGGTTAGATTTTTCACATATATTAAAGGTTAGAAGTTATTTACTTGATGGACCGTAATGTTTCCAACCGGTTGTACTGAAGATCTTTTTATTTTAATGAAACTCTATTAGTACGAGATATGCCAGTATGACTACAATCTTACTCGTCTCTGCATGCGGAACATAGCACACATGTGTAAGTCTGAGAAATCTACTATGTAATCCACATCTTCAATTTGCCCAGATAAAGTAATATATATATATATATAATAATAATAATAATAAATAAAAAGACCACGGTCTGTCTATTTTCTTGGGCACTATGAATGAATGAAAGCTAACAATGTTCCTTATTCAACTTACAAGTATGGTCTACCTATTTAGTTTAATTACCAAATTTTCAGTAAGAGGAACATTGAAAACATGACCTCTCAAATGAACGGAATAAATATCACACACGTGGCTCGTGTAGCACGTGACACATGAGTAGGATTTAAATCCTACTTGCGCAAGTAGCTTTCCCATTTTTTTATGAAGAAATGAATGGTGGGGCATTGGAGTTGCTGTATGAATTTTAGAAATGAACCAACAACTTTGGATTGTGCAAAGGGTCATAATCCTTTAGATTCTGTAGTGTAAAGATTCACATATACCTGCATTTTTAAATTATTAATTTGAGTGACACCAAATACTCAGTTTGTTGTATGGATTTATTTTCACACTCTGCCTCCTTATTAAATAACACTATCATGATAGTCTACTGCCATTCTTAATATGGTGGTGACTCCTCAACCGTCCATCATGAAATGCTTGTACGGTAAATTTGATCGTCCAAATTGATGAACCAACTTTTAATTGTAGACCACCAAAAATTTGAGCTGAGAATGTGAAATAACTATGAATTTTAGTGGGCCCCATTTTCTCAATGTGAGATTTATTGCTTAAGGGTAGATATCATGTAGAACCTAATATTTTAACAAATTTATGCACCTTATTCAGAACTTGCATTATAGTTTAGAAATTGGATTAATTAAATTATTAATCATTATTTTGTCGATATTGAAATTGTTCATGTTATTCATATTTATCTATTGATTATTTAATTGTAAAAAAAAAAAATTGTGTATAAATTAGCAAGTAGAGCAATCGTGTCCCTTGGGTGAAAGACCCTAGAACCCACTGGATCCATTGGAGTCTCCTTTGTGTACGGCGTATGAGTACAATCGTGTGCGCGGACATACGTCAGAGGTACAACTGGAGCAGTAGTCTGACCAGCTAACGTACAAATGGGTCCATCACCATGAGGTACCAGTGTGTGTGCGTTAATGCAACGTGATCATCCACTTGGGTATAGTGTTGTTAGAAATGATATAAATGTTATAAGTATTCATAGAAATATCACATGCATCGCATTTTTATAATTCTGTTGTCAAATTTCATTATCTGTATTTTATTTTTCTTCATTGTTATAAAAGTAATATTATCTGAACATATTGAATTTTGGGTAAGAAATGATCCTACTGGGCTGTTATGCTCATCCTACTAAAATAAAATGTACAGGTGATGAGCTGGAATACTACGAGCAGGCGGGCCTCTACTATTAACGTTATTTTCTAGAAAATTTGTTTAGTTTTAATTCAACTCAGTTTTCTTTTGTTAATTAAGTTTAGTTTATATTTAAATTTCGATGTAGAAATGAGCAACTATCAAAGAGTTGAGTTTAATAAATATTCAGTTGTATTTCCTTTTAGATTATGTTGAACATTGGTTGGATCAGCTAGAATGTAATAAATGTCATCATATCATAATTCACACCTTGGGATTCGAGTCCTGAATACCTTATTTAGGTACCCGAATTTCGGGGCGTGACACATTCGGTGTAAGGTGATTAGGCCTCCCCCATCCAGGATTGCACAGAAACTATATGAACGGTCCTGATCATCCAAGCATGTTTTGATGCGAGTCACATTGGTGGGATAAAAAACGTTGTTGTCTGTTAAAAGTCTGCATACAACACTGCATGTGAGCATCCTCCAACAATCCATGTGATACAATAATAACCATAAATAAATTAATAACTTTCCAGCAGCACTGTTTTACATACTGCTCTCGGTACGTTTTCACCTCCATTTCCAGAATGGGGGTGATTCATCCACCAGACACGTGGAACGCATCCAAGAAAGACTGACCGTCCAAACTTAAGGGTCCATTGTGGATGGATGGTTTAAACCTAAGAAATGGCTTCATCTAATCTGGGCATTGAAATGGATGGTCAAAAATGCTGTAACCTGCAGCGAGCCAAATTAAATGGGAGTAATCAGACGGTTAAGATTTTCCTAGTAGTGTGACTTTCTGGATTTTCTCCAACCAAAATCGGTCCATTGTTTTCGATGGGCCGGGTCTAATTGCTCTATATGGCACGTCTGCAATTAGTGGGCCACCTCCATTTATAATCACTGTAGTCTAGCAATTTAGGCTTATTTACAGTCTTACAAAGAACAGCCAAATGTTATTGATGACGTTTGCTCGCTCCCCATATGTAGAACACGTGTCAGTTTGACAAGTATGTGGAAAATCTGAGCGACGAATAAGTGGTTCACATAATAAAGATGGCCATAGTAAAAGTTCAAGCTTGTCCATCGTTAGACGGGCCATGTATATAGAAACATGTCAGGAGTTGTCACATGCTAGATTGTCGTGTGCATAGCATTTAAGGGTACATCGTACATGTGGTGCAAGAATGGCTTATCGATCTCACATGGCATAAGATCTACCAAACCATGGCAGTCCATCTAGTGGGCCCTTTGTTAATGGCTTATGTTCGAAAGTTCATTTACATTAGACAACCGAACTCATCACTTAGGTTCCGTGTGCATCCTGGCCATTCCTTATGTGCACCACGCATGTATGTTGAATGTAGACTGCCAGCCACATGTGTTCTTTTCTGACAGCTGATTCGTCTCGTAAGTGTGGTCTTCTGAAGGGACCATGAATTCTGGGAGACGGGCCCCACCTTATGAATGGGCCAGATCTCTCATTGCTCAACACCGTTCAACCTAGCCATAAGCCCAAGTCAGGTTGATCCACTGGTAAGGTGGACCACAGTTTTCAAAACATATGTAATGCTATGAAAATCTGATGAAAATTTCCAACCCATCTTACCTTTTCCAATATTTGGAGGCCACATGCTGACTGTACCAAATTTATTTGGACGCGGTTTGGTGGATCCCAGGATCCACACACCTTCCATCCATTTTCAAATTAAGCTTATTTTAGGATACCATCCAAAGAAAAAAAGAAAAGAAAACCAAAAAAAAAAAAAATCCAAATTTGAGGACCATACCACAGGAAACAATTGTGATTGAATCCCCACCATTAAAAACTTAATGGGCCAACCAGAATGTTTATTTACCATCCAAGGTAGGCTTTATATACAATTCCTGGGTGCCTCCGTAGCAATCGGTCATTCGGTTTGTACAAATGGGGTCCATGCCTTATTGATCCATTGATCTGTTCCATTGATATGATGGGTTCAATATGGATGATGATGGCTACCAAAAATCTCTTAGATGGAATAATCATTACCGCCTTCAATATGTGGTCGACAATCAAAGAGTAAAAATTCCTTATCACCCGGATGCATATCCCTCGATAGCCCACATGCAAAGATGGTTGAATAATCAGAAACATCCATCTTGTTATTGATATTTTGAATGCCCAATGATCCTATATGTCGTTGAAAAATGCTCACAACCATTGATCTTCTGAGTTAAATGTGAGACATTAAACATTTTCCTCTCAAGGGTTCACATTCAGCTGCACATGCCCGTGGAAATAACCATCCATTCAGTGTTAGGTGATTAGGCCTCCCCCATCCAGGATTGGACAGAAATTACATGAACAGTCCTGATCATCCAAGCATGTTTTCAAGCAAGTGACATTGGTGGAAAAAAAAAAAAAAATTCAAATTTTAAAAGTCTGCATACAACACTGCATGTGAGCATTCTCCGACAATCCATGTGATATAATAATAACCATAAATACATAAATAACTTTCCAGCAGCACTGTTTTACATTACTGTTCTCGTATGTTTTCAACTCCATTTTCAACATGGGAGTGATTCATCCATCACACATGTGGAACGCATGTAAGAAAGACTGACCGTCCAAACTTAAGGGCTGGCCCATTTTGGATGGATGGTTTAAACCTAAGAAAGGGTCCCCATCTAATCATTGGGCATTGCAATGGATGGTTAAAAATAATGTAACAAGAGAGCCAAATTAAACGGGAGTAACCAGGAGAATAAAATTTTCTAATAGTGTGACTTTCTAGATTTTCTCCAACCAAAATCGGTCCATTGTTTTCGGGGGGGTCCTAATTGCTCTATATGCTACATCTACAGTTAGTGGGCCACCCCCATTTATAATCACCGTAGTCTAGTAAATCAGGCTTATTTACACTGTCTTACAAACAGGAGCTAAACGTGATAGATGACGTTTGCTCGCTCCCCATATGTAGAACACGTGCCAGTCCAGCAAGTATGTGGAAAATCCGAGCGATGAATAAGTGGGTCACACGTTAAAGATGACCATAATAAAAGTTCAGGCCTGTCCATCCTTAGATGGGCCATATATGTAGAAGCATATACGGAGTGTTGGAAATTATACAGATTAATGTATTTTCTGTATAATATGGAAACCGAAAAATTACGATAATCAGAAATAAGGACAGGTTGAAGCACGTCTGAAAATGTTGTCCTTAAAGCGTTATTTGCCCCTACTCAAGTAAATTGAATATGCCGATAGGTTACACGCAAATAGCTTCTAGGATACGACGAGTCTGATGTGGGTCTGCGTTTAGCAAACACGAAGGCCCACCAAATGGAACTCTATTACACATTTTCTGGCAGTATTACAATATAGAGAAAAATTCCAAAAGAAAGAAAAAGAAAGAGAAAAGTGGTTTTGACCACTGCATTGATCAGTTCAATTCTTCGGCTACTGGTTCAGTTGAACCGTCCTAGACCACACCATTGGTCTGTTCTTCAAGTTAAGGTTCAAGCCTTGCTTGTAGCTGGAAGCACTAGAGTATATAATTTGAAAGGAGCTGGCTGTCTCAGTTCTTATGGGTTTGCTGGAGTGAGTTGAGATGGTTTGGAAACCCATCCAGGCCCTCCTTTATAGGCTCAGATAGCTGGGAGTTATGGTCCAGGGATATAAATCCACTAGCCGTTTTATGACTGTTGGAAATTAGTCGTTATATGGCTGTTGTGAGAGAGCTGACTAGCCGTTTTATAGCTGTTGGGCTAGCCGTTTTATGACTGTTGGCAACAGTTTCTTGCAATTAAGTCCATAGCTGTTACACATTTGTGCAACAGTTATATTTCCAACTTCTATATAATCAGAGGGACTCTCATTTTTGTCCAGCCAACCATCTGCCTTAGCCACTAGTCGCATCAGTCTAGCTCCGGTTCGTGAAGGGAGCGACCCTTTGAAACACAATGCACACGTGCGAAGTGCGCCACTAGCGCCTCTACAGCCACACTGCCTCACATGCCCACGCTCTCGCACCGAGCCCGTATCCGAGACCGAGACCAAGCCCGAGGCCGAGCCCGAGCCCGAGCGTATGGCACTGGAACACGCAAGGTCCATAGTCCACGGAGTAGGTAGGCAAATATTAGAATACTCTACTATTATTATTTAAACCACAGAAGTTTCTCTTCCCTTTCCCATGTGGGACTATTCCCAAAAAACTCACAAACGGTATTTTTCAAACAAAATAATATATTATATATATATATATATTATTTTTATTATTAAAATCTATTTAAAAATCAATATTTTGTCTACACATGCTAGATTGTCGTGTGCGGAGCATGTAAGGGTACGTGTGGTGTAAGAATGGCTCATCAATCTCATGTGGCAGAGTGATCTACCAAACCGTAGCGGTCCATCTAGGGGCCCCTTTGTTAATGGCTTATGTTCCAAAGTTCGTTTACATTAGACGACCGAACCCATCACCTAGGTTACGTGTGCATCCTAACCATTTGTTGGGTGCACCACGCATGTATGTTGAATGTAGACTGCCGGCCACATGTTTTCTTTTCTGACAGCTGATTCGTCTCATACGCGTGGTCTTCCGAAGCGACCATGAATTCTGGGAGACGGGCCCCACCTTATGAATGGCCCAGATCTCTCATTGCTCAACACCGTTCAATGGAGCCATATGCTTTGATAAACACACATGCCTACGCAATACAGCTGATCGATATACACGGCACAAATGTACAAGCATGGCCCGATAGGTCCAAGATCCAATCCATCCATCAGAATTAAAGGCACCAGTATATTGATGTCCTAGCCCAAGAATCAGGTTGATCCACTGGTCAGTTGGACCACAGTTTTCAAAAAATATGTTAGTTCTGAAAATTTTGGATGAAGTTTTCCAACCCATTTTACCTTTTCCAATATTGGAGGCCACATGCTGAATGTACCAGATTTATCTGGACGCGGTTTGGTGGATCCCAGGATCCACCGAGGTCGGTGGATCCGCTTACATCCACACCGCCCATCCATTTTCAAAGCTTATTTTAGGATACTATCAAAAAAAGAAAATAAATAAAATAAAAAAGCAGATCCAAATCTGAGGACCATACCACAAGAAACAATTGTGATTGAATCCCCACCATTAAAAACTTAATGGGGTTGCCGAGAATGTTTATTTACCATCCAACCTGTTGATAAGGTCACAAAGACCTTGATGAAGAGACCAAAAAATATCAGATAGATCCAAAAAATTTGTGGCCCACAATAATGTTTTAATAGTCGATTAGCATTGTTTCCTTTATTATGGTCCACCTGATATCTTGAGATTTGGATCAACTTCATTTTGATCATGCCCCAAAGTGAATTTTCAAAACGGATGAACGGCATGGATATATTGGCACAGAGATCACAGTGGGTCCCACGGTCAGCGATCCCACCCACCTTGGTGAATCCTCGGATCCACCAAAGCCGCGCCCGATTTATTGTGGGAAAACCATGTAGAAGGTTAGACCGACCCGATGGGTGGATTAGATCTAGCACGAATGCGCGACTGGCGCATGTGTGGCAGTATACTAGTTTTACTACACATGTGCGCTTAGCAAACACAATGAAATCAATACCAGTTAGGAACTTTCAAAACTATACCTAAGTTGGATGTTAGCCAGGGCGGGCTTTATGTATGAGCCCTTAGTTGATTTTAATATTTTCCTTTTACATTGGGTATCATTGGCATAATTCACCGATTTTTTTCGGCCATTATCTTTCAGGAGAAATAAAAAATAATTCATAGATGGCCTCTCATCAAATGCAAGGATTAGAGATTCAAAACTGTATGCATGTACAAATCCGAGCCGGTCTACCAATAAACCTACAAAATCAATTGAAGGATAAATAGGACTGGATTGTGGTAGAAGTGATGGGTTTTTTTGACCCGTTGTCCTTTCGCAACTGGGATGCGCAAAGTCCTTTCGCAACTAGGATGCGCAAGTCCTTTCGCAATTAGGATGCGGAAAGGAGTTTCCTAAAACTATAAAAAGGGGTCCCTAGGATTTTTCTAGATATATTGTGTTGATGAGAAAAATACAAGAGGGCTATCAAAGGTGAGAGAGAGGGAGAAAGAGAGAGAGGAAGCTTATAGAAGGGAGGTTATGCTCGGGGAGGTTTTTCTACTTTGCAATTTATATCTCAGCGCTTCTATGTCCTCATAATCGGTTAGATCTTTTCGTTTTCTCTATTTCTCTTATTGTTCATCCACTCCTGCGTGAGTGAAGAAGGTTGTAAACGTTCTACTTCATAGTGGATTGTTGATCTGGACGAGGTCCCGTGGTTTTTACCTCTTTGAGGGTTTTCCACGTAAAAATCTCTTGTGTGGTGTGTGATTAATGCATTGATTATTTTCATTGCTTTATTATCCATAATTTTGGTTTGTTCTGGAGGGTTAGATCCTAAGGTTTTGTGCAAGGCATCCCAACAAAGTGGTATCAGAGCTAAGTTCATTGAACGGGTATGATCGGTTTAAATTATGGAAGGTGGCTCAAGGATGATCAGCCTCAATGGTTCTAACTGGACCATATGGAAGGCTAAGATGGAGGACTTGCTTTATTGTAAGGACCTATATTCTCCAATCTCAGGCATATCAGCAAAATCCAAGGATATGACTGATGATGATTGGAAGAAGTTGGACCGAAAGGTGGTTGGGTTTATTAGACAATGGTTGGATGATTCTGTGTTCCACCATATGTCTACGGAAACCTCAGCCGAAAGCCTATGGCTAAAATTACAAGGGCTGTATGAGAGGAAGACAGCCGGTAATAAGATATTTCTGATAAGGCGACTTGTAAATCTCAAGTTCAAGGATGGTGATTCTGTGGCGGAGCATATGAATGAGGTTAGTAATATAGTGAACCAACTCACCTTTATGAAGATGGTCCTGGATGATGAATTGCAGGCTTTACTATTGCTTAGTTCATTGCCTGACAGTTGGGAGACATTGGTGGTGTCTCTAAGTAACTCCGCGCCAAACGGAAAGATATCCATGGAACAAGTAACTAGTTGTCTCTTCAATGAGGAGACAAGGAGGAAGTCTCAGGGGTCTACTCAGCAAGAGGCTCTTGTGACACAGGAACGGGGGAGAGGAAAGAACGAGGGAAGGGCGGGAAGGCCGAGATAAATCAAGAGGCAAGTCGAGTAACGAAAAGAGGTTGAATCTTTGGAATTGTGGCAAGAAGGGCCACTACAAGCATGAATGTCGTGGTAAGAAAAACAACAAGAAAGGAAAAGGGAAGGAAGAAGAATCTGATTCCACTGCGGTCGCTTCAGATGGCGACATGGTAGTTATTCTTTCTACAGATCACGATGTATGTCTTACGGCTACGAGTCAGGGCACCGATTGGGTGATAGACTCGGGAGCTTCTTTTCATGTGACTCCACACAGGGACTCCTTCACAAGCTACAAGTCAGGTGACTATGGGACTGTGAAGATGAGAAATTCTGGCGTATCAAATATCGTGGGAGTCGGTGATATTTGTGTGAAAACTGATGTGGGCTGCACATTGGTTCTCAGGAACGTGAGGCATATCCCAGACCTTCGCCTCAACTTGATGTCGACGGGAAGGTTGGATGATGATGGCTATGAAAGCCGATTTGCTGGTGGGCGATGGAAGCTCATCAAGGGTTCATTGATCGTGGCTAGAGGAAAGAAGTGTTGCACCTGTATAAGGCAAGTGTCGGTATGTGCAAGGGTGGGTTGAACGCGGCGGAAGATTCGGCTATTGACATGTGGCACATGTGCGTCTAGGCCACATTAGTGAAAAAGGGCAAAACTACTAGCGAGGAAGCAACTCCTTCGAGACGTGACAGGTATGCCTCTCAAAACCTGTCTTGATTGTTTATCGTGAAACAAAGATAGAGTTTCATTCATTAAAGCGCTTCTCATGTTAATAAAGTGCATGCATTAGATTTGGTTTATTTCGATGTTTGTGGTCCTATGAGGACAAAAACCTTAGGTGGGGCATTGTATTTTGTCACTTTTATAAATGATGCATCTAGGAGGGTTTGGGTTTATGCTTTGAAATCCAAGGACGAGGTCTTTGGTGTGTTTAAGTTGTTTCATGCTATGGTCGAGAGAGAGACAGGTAGACCATTGAAGTGCATCCGCACTGACAATGGTGGTGAGTACATTGGCGACTTTCACGAGTACTGCAAGTCCCAGGGTATACGGCATGAACAGACGGTTCCCAAGACCCCCCAGCATAATGGTGTAGCTGAGCGAATGAATCGCACCATTGTTGAGAGAATCAAATGCATGTTATCCCATGCGAAGTTGCCCAAGACGTTCTGGGGAGAAGCAATGCGCACAACGATGTATTTGATAAACAGGTCTCCATCAGCCCCGTTGAATGGAGAAGTACCTGAGAAGGTGTGGATTGGACAGGATCCATCGTACAGTCATCTCAGGGTGTTTGGATGTAGGGCATCCGTTCACGTACCAAAGGACGAGAGGTCCAGGCTCGATATGAAAATCAGGCAGTGTGTGTTCTTAGGGTACAGTGATGAAAAATTTGGTTACAGGTTATGGGATCCGACCGAGAAGAAGCTCGTCAAGAGCAGAGATGTGGTTTTCTTTGAAGATCAGTGTATCGATGACATTGGTAAGCCAGAGAAGAACCAGCCTAGTTCAGGTGAGCTAGAGGACATGGATCAGATTACTCCTCCCATAGTGCCTGATGACGGGGGAGTACAGCAATGCAGAGGACGAGAGAGTTCCTTCAGAAGATGGACCAGGGGAGCAGCCCCCACTTGATCCACCTGTTGAGCCACAAGTGAGGAGGTCATCTAGGGACAGACAGCCGTCCAAGAGGTACTCGCCGCATGAGTACATTATGCTAACTGATGGGGGAGAGCCAGAAGATTATTCTGAGGTCCTAGCCGAGGAGCATAAGGGGGAGTAGTTGAAAGCTATGCAAGAGGAGATGGAATCCTTGCATAAGAACCACACCTATGACATGGTGAAATTGCCTAAGGGCAAGAAAGCTCTGAGCAACAAGTGGGTGTTCAGAAAGAATATTGAGCAGAAGAATTCACAGACGAGGTTCAAGGCCAGACTTGTGGTGAAAGGGTTTGGTCAGAGAAAAGGCATAGACTTCGAGGAGATATTCTCACCAGTAGTGAAGATGACATCCATACGGGTGTTGCTTGGGTTGGCAGCTAGCATGGATCTGGAGATAGAGCAGTTAGATGTTAAAACTGTCTTTCTCCATGGTGACCTAGAAGAAGAGATCTACATGCACTAACCAGAGGGGTTCGAAGTCAAGGGCAAGGAGCATATGGTGTGTAGGCTGAGGAAGAGCTTGTATGGGCTGAAACAAGCTCCACGGCAATGGTACAAGAAGTTCGACTCGTTTATGTTGAAACATGGGTATGACAGAACGGAGTCGGACCACTGTGTGTTCACGCGTAAGTTCTCAGACGGTGATTTCTTAGTTCTGCTGTTATATGTTGATGACATGCTCATCATGGGAAAAGACATCAAGAAGATTGACAGGCTGAAACAGGAGTTGGGCAAGTCTTTTGCGATGAAAGACTTGGGCCCGGCTAGACAGATCCTAGGAATGGAGATAACCCGTGACAGAAGCAGCAGGAAGCTCTGGCTGTCACAAGAGCGGTATATTGAGAAAGTCCTAGAGCGGTTCAATATGAATACTCCACTAGATGGTCACTTCAGATTGAGCGACAGGCAGTGTCCCAAGACGAAGGTAGAGGTGGAAGAGATGTAGAAAATACCCTACGCGTCAGCTGTAGGAAGTTTGATGTATGCTATGGTGTGTACACACCCAGACATAGCATATGCGGTTGGTGTTGTCAGCCGGTATCTTGCCAATCCTGGCAAAGAACATTGGGCAGCGGTGAAATGGATACTACGGTATCTAAGAGGCTCATCCAGGTTGAGCCTATGCTATGGTGACGGAAAACCTGTGTTAGAGGGCTACACAAATGCAGATATGGCAGGTGATATTGACTCCAGGAAGTTTACATCGGGGTTCATGTTCACATTTGCAGGGGGAGCGGTTTCTTGGCAGAGCAAGTTACAGAAGGTCGTAACATTGTCAACTACAGAAGCCGAGTACATTGCAGTTACAGAGGCATGTAAAGAGATGCTTTGGATGAAGAGGTTCCTACAGGAACTTAGCCTAAAGTAGGAGGAGCACGTGGTCTATTGCGATAGTTAGAGTGCTATACACTTGAGCAAGAATCCAAGTCAGCATTCCAAGTCAAAGCACATAGAGATTTGGTATCACTGGATCAGGGATACTTTGGAACAGAAGGTGTTACAGCTTGAGAAGGTCCACACGGACGATAATGGGTCAGATATGATGACCAAGGCCTTACTTAAGGGCAAGTTTGAGGTTTGTAGAAACCTGGCTGGCTTAAAGAAGGTGAATCCCTCCTGGGTCAAAAAGGGAGAGATTTGATGGATTTTTTTGACCCGTTGTCCTTTCGCAACTGGGATGCGCAAAGTCCTTTCGCAACTAGGATGCGCAAGTCCTTTCGCAACTAGGATGCGCAAGTCCTTTCACAATTAGGATGCGGAAAGGAGTTTCCTAAAACTATAAAAAGGGGTCCCTAGGATTTTTCTAGATATATTGTGTTGATGAGAAAAATACAAGAGGGCTATCAAAGGTGAGAGAGAGGGAAAAAGAGAGAGAGGAAGCTTATAGAAGGGAGGTTCTGCTTCGGGAGGTTTTTCTACTTTGCAATTTATATCTCAACGCTTCTATGTCCTCATAATCGGTTAGATCTCTTCGTTTTCTCTATTTCTCTTATTGTTCATCCACTCCTGCGTGAGTGAAGAAGGTTGTAAACGTTCTACTTCATAGTGGATTGTTGATCTGGACAAGGTCCCGTGGTTTTTACCTCTTTGAGGGTTTTCCACGTAAAAATCTCTTGTGTGGTGTGTGATTGATGCATTGATTATTTTCATTGCTTTATTATCCATAATTCTGGTTTGTTCTGGAGGGCTAGATCCTAAGGTTTTGTGCAAGGCATCCCAACAAGAAGTACACATAAAAGTCATTGGTTGCGGCAGGAATTATTAGGATAAGGTCCTTCTCAGTAGCAACCGCGTACCCCTATGTTGCTAGGATTGCTCAAATGTGCCCATGGTTTGGTTATCCACTGTCGATCTAATGGGTCCAACCATGGATTGGTATTTGTAAAATGCCTGATTGGAAGATCCTAACCCTTTGATCTTTGGGTATATTAAATGCAGACAATTCCAAACCCAGAGATCAGTCTCTGAGAAAGACTCAGTAAAGTTGCTATGTTGAACATTGAGTCAAGTCAATTTTTTTGGTGTATGCTTTCAGCTCTACACCATGCCACACATCGTAGCAGCACCGAACATTCTAAGAATGAAATGAATTGAATCATTGAGTTATGCAATCTGTTATTAATTAATTATTATTATTATTATTAATATTATTATTATTACTGTGAGCTGAGGCTGCATAGGGTGTGGCCTTTCGGTTCTGACAAGTGGGGCTCATGGTTCATTAATCCTGTCAATTGGTCACTTCTTCTTTCTGAGTCAGGGAAGGACGTGAGGTCGAGTACCATCTTCCTCAAGGGAATAATTGTTCCGAATCTATGGAATTTCTCTACACTCCTCGCAGAGAATTCTCAAATCCACAAGAAACAAACAAACAAAATATAAATAAAATTCTATAAAATTCATAATTTGGTTAATGAATGAAATAAACGAGTTCACAACCCTTTAAATAGGGATATTAAGCCATGAGAAAAGTTTCGAAATCAAACTACAAAAAGTACTCTTAGAAATTGTGACTTACTATAAATAGTAAACTTTTTATTTATAAAAGGTCTTGATGTCTACTGGTGCGCATGGTTTTCGGTGAACAATAGTGTCCTATTTGGCCGAACCATGATGTTCTCCTAATTATTATAAGCAGTATGTGTTGGGCACAACTCGTAAAGCTCAACGGATGAAGAGTTACACTCAAACAAAAACTTACTATAAACAGTAAAAATGAAAATAAAATGAAATTTTGACCGTCGATCTGATGATATTTCACAAATTCGGCTAGGGATCCCGACATTGCCAGGTTGGGTGGCTAAAGTAGCTCATCTTACTCCAAAATCATATATGGTATGTCCCATAGCTCATTTTGGTTTGTGAGATATGTCCGTTTTGAGTGCTGACGGTCCGGATCACTTCCGCTTGCAATCGGGCCTCTTCTGGTTCATCTTGGCCAGGAAAATGTCCACAACCCACTCTACATCACTTTCTTATGCATCGACTTTGCTCTAAAAACCTCCTTGATTGAACAATCCTAACGATTTGATTTGTGACCTAAAAGTTGGCCACTGGCAGCCAAGATCTTCTAATCCCTGAGTCTTGGGGCATGGTCTGTCTACAGTAACAGTTAAAATCACTCCTTGATCCAAATTAAAAGTGCTTCGATGGTGATCAATCAATGAACAATTAAAATCACTCCATGATCCAAATTAAAAGTGCTTGGATGGTCTAATCAATCAATTTGGACTGTTCTAGTTCATACTTTGTGGTCCTTCATGCAAACATATTCTTATACCGGTCCATGTGGGAAGCAGATGTAAACACAAAGATGCTTTAGACAAGGTTATCCACACAATCCAATTGTCTGGGCTATGAGCTTGCAAAATTTCCAGGAGTTCAAACACTAAAGCATATAAAAGAAATTGGAACCTCTTCCTCGCTGGAGCACCAATCTAATTGTATACTGATGTGGAGAGGAAAGATTATGTTTCTATATTTGTTGGTGGTGCTAATATGGGTGGTGTTAATATGGAATGTGTGCTAATATGGGTGGTGCTATTTTTGGTTCTTTTCTTAGCCTAGAAGCTTCTTGTATCTCTATATATTGAAGTGCTCTCGTATGAGCAACCATGAATAAGAAATCCTTCTCTCTTCTTCTCCCATGGAGATAAGCTACCAAGCCGAACCACATAAATTTTAACCATGTAAGTGTGTGATTGTGTTTGTTAGCTTCTTCATATACCCTAATGACTTGTCAGAACATTGCAGACCATAGTGATTCATTATTCTAGCCCTGAATGGCAGCTGATCATTGATGCTGTAGAGAAACCAAGACATGGTGCAGTCATGGAGGGAGATGAAGTTAGTCAATTGATAGTTCAAATCCAACCCATGAACAAAGGACTAGAGTTGGGTGGCTTAGAACAATTCAGTAGAAGATGTGGCTTAGCTCAGATGGGAAGTGGTGGGGAAGGATATGGATTTCTGCCGAACATATATGAAAAATCCCCCAACAACAATTAGAGACAATTTGCTCTTAGACTGCTCAGATGCCTGTAGTCATGGGGCATCAGCTGTCCTTTTGAGGTTTGGTTGTTTTTCTATTAGTTCTCTATTCGTTATAGCCTCTCGGTGGTAGTATACTTGTAAAGGGGACTATGAGGGCCGTTTTCAAGGGTAGGGTAAGTGTCCTCCTCTTTGATGCATATGGTTCTTTCAATTATCAAAACAATTATAAAGGTAGTTTGCTACTACCTTTTGGCTAAAAAAAAAGTAAAAAGACTAGTATAAGCCAAGGCTAGTCTACATGGGGCTTAGGCTGCACCTGCACCGAAAACTGAGCCACGAATATTGTCAAATAAAAATCTTTTTCCAGCACAGTTAATTACCTGATTTGAAGGCATCATTCCAATCCACAGACCTGGAGTTGCAGTGTAATTACCTGGTCTAAATATATATTGTTCCAATTCACAGACATGAAGACTCAATGCAAAACTGGATAAAAGGAGTGGTGCTTAGTCAAAAGTAGTTGGACCCGGGTTGAGCTAGGCAAGTTCCGCTCATTTGCCACCCTAATACTCATAGCTAATCAGGTCTAATTATTCCAAAATGAAACAGTCCATAAGTTAGTCCTAGGTAGAATGACAAATCATTGATAGTTCCGATCGTTGGGAGAGCTTTCCCCCATCATTCGGGGGCTCTTGTTATTGAATAAAGTGGGGTTGGGTAGCCTGAGGGAAGGATAATTTATTTGCTTTGATTTTACAATAGGCGGGCCTACAAACTTTTTTTCCGTGAGCCTGCCCGAATTTAGCCTATTTAAAAGTCACTTTTGGAATGGAAAAAAAAAAAAAAAAAAGAACCTTCTACTTTAAAAAGAAAAGGATGATATATACAAAGATTGGACTACAAAAATTTCTAAAGGTCGTGGCACAGGAGATTAGGCTAGCTATATCTCTTGTCAAATATTGAAAATACTAGTTTGGAAAGGAATTCTTCATTCTCTAAACTTCTGACCATAAAGTATGTATAAATTGTAAAAAGGGTAAACATATGAGGATCAATAATAAAAGTATTACTAGGAATTTAGGTCTCTTAGAAGTGATACATACGAACATCTACAGTCCATTCCCTATAGCATCTTGGAGTGGACATAAATATTTATCACTTCTATAAATGACTATTATAGTTTTGGCCACCTTTATCTTATAAATGAAAAGAATAAGATGCCCTATATGCTTTTAAAATCTATAAAGTCTAAATTGAAAATCAACTTAATAAGAAGATTAAAGATGTCAGATCTGACCGTGGTAGTGAATATTATGGTATATATGATGAATCAGATCCTAATATAGAACCATTCGCAAGATATCTATAGAATTGCTATATGATAGGTGAGGCCTATTTTCTTTTACGGAGCCCACCCGAAATACAAAGCTATATATTTTCTTTGGTAATATAATTCCAACTTTTTCTCAAAAAAAGAAAAAGAAAAAAAAGAAAATATTTACAGGATCGTGGCATTGTTGCTCAATGCACCAGAGCAAATGATGTATCCGAAAGGTACAATCGCACTTTAATGGGCATGGTTCATAGCATTATAAGTAATTCGACATTGCAAGAATCTTTATGAGGTGATACGATCAAAACCGTTATTCATTTCCTTAACTTGATCACTAGTAAGCTTGTAAATTTTAAAAATAAAAATAAAATAATAATTGTATAGGTAAAATTCCTTTTGAATTGTGGAATTGAAGAAACTCAAGTCTCCAATACTTCCACATTTGGAAATGTCTTGCTGAGGACAAAGCATATGATCTATATAAATAACAGTTCGATCCTATAATTATAAGTTATTTCTTTATATGATACTTGAAAAAGTCGAAAGATTATTGATTTTACTATCCTTTCTACTCCATCGGTATTACTGAAACTGGAAATGTCAAATTCATTGAATATATTGAAAATAATGAGAGCACAAACATTAAGAATTTTGTATTCTAAGAATAGCATACTACAACTCCCATCACAATTATTTCAATCCACCTGGGTACTAATGTGTCCATTACCCATCTTGGTATTCGTCGGTGCTGGAAAAGCTCCACCAATTCATTTTAGCAGTTCATTTTAGAGCATAAGCTAAAAAAATAAAACGGATCCAAATATCAAGTGGACCACACCACATGACGACTAGAGTCTAAGCCAACCCACAAATATCAAATGATCAGTTAGTGTTGGCCGAGGAAACTGTTGAGCATGATTGAAAATAAAAATTCGTTTCCAGCCCAGTTATTCACCAGGTCTAAAGGTGCCATTCCAATCCACTGACCTGGAGGCTAGTGCAAACCTGGTAAAAAGCAGCTGGACCTACATTGAGCTAGCAAGTCCAGCCCACTTGCCACCCTAATGCCCCTGGTTTGGATAATTAAACCACAGTTCAAAAGCTCAAAAACTTACTCAACTCAATATAAAACCACAGTTTGGGTTGACTCGAAGAGTGAGATGAGTCATCACTTGACTTTTTTTTTTTTACACATGCACACACACCGCCACGCACTCACGCCATAGTGGGATTTCACCACCTATGGATACTAGAACCCTTGACCAGGTGTTGAAACTCATGAGAGTCTACCACTGGATTTCACCATGGTTGAGCGAGATCGGAAGAGGGAGAGGGAGATTGAGCGAGAGAGGATCGAGATCGGAAGAGGGAGAGGGAGATCGAGGGAGAGGATCAGGAGAGGAGATCGAGAGAGAGGGTTGAGATCTGGAGAGGGAGATCGAGGGAGGGAGATCGAGGGAGATTGGGAGAGGGAGATTGAGGGAGGGAGAGGGAGATTGAGAGAGGGAGACGCAGACGGCGATGGCGCAAGGAAATGAAGGATTTAGGATGCAAGGAAACAAAGAAAAATATTCGGTAGTCTGTGGTAATTTACAGTAATGTGGCTCTCAGGCCATGTGGGGTTCACTCAGAGGTTACTAATAGAATCCATCCCGCCCATCTGTTTCGAAATAAAATAATAAACCATAATAATAATAAATAAGAACATCAAATACTCAATTAGGACACACCAGCAAAACAATAGAAAGGGCAGTGTATAACAACAACTAGTTGAGTACAGTTTGTTACCGTTTCAAATCAGGAGTGCCTTAGGGCCGTTTCAGAACCGTATTTAATAATGAAACCCACTTAAGCCTTTTGAAGTCATTCATGCTGAAAAGGTGACTCGAGGTTTGATAATTAAATAAATACTATCATATATTTGTTAAATAATCTGGAAAATGATACTATGAGGCCGACCTCATGGGAACTTCCCATGAGGTCAAGCTGTGTGGGCCCCACTGTGATGTGCGTTGAACATCTATCCCATCAATCAGATGCACCATCCATCGTAGGCCACATGATTAAAAATCAAGTGAATCCATGACTTGGGTGGGCTACACCACACAATAGTTGAGAGGGGTTACAATCCCATTAAAACATTCACAATTATTTATTGGGCCCATCAATATGTGGTTCACAAATCCTGACCATGCATCTTGTGTGTCTCACTTGGATGAGAGCTCAGACCAAGTTTCATCCACATCCAAAACTTTGGTGGATCCTACCAAGTGCTTTTATATGTTTTAGTCATGTCTCCACATGGTTTTAGATGGTATGGCCCACCTGAGTTCCATAATGGCTGATTTTTGGGATATCCCATAACCTAAAGGGAACCATCAAATGCAAAGTGTTGATGTTTGACACACATCAAGGCAGGGCCCACACAGCTGGACGTCATGGGAAGTTCCCATGAGGTCGACCTCATAGGGAAGCGGATTGGCTGGCGTACCCCAGCTATATAGATGGTGTATTAAGGTCAGCAAGTTTTGCGGATCTGATTATGAGGTATGTGTTATATCTAAGTTATTCATCCATTTGGTGAGCTCGTCTTAAGGCTTGAGATGAAAAATAAGACAGATCTAACTATCAAGTGGACCATGCTGCAAAAAGCAGTGGGGGATTGAACATCTACCATTGAATCCCTTTTTGGGTCGCAGAAGCTTTGGATCAATATGAAATTTGTTTTTCCTCTTCATTCAAATCTTTGTGACCTTATGATGAGAAATATAAGCAGAGAAAACGCCATTCTCTTCAAATTCAGATGAGAGAGGGAGATAGATACATGCATATGCATATATAGAGAGGGAAAATACATAGTAATTAATGCTGCATGTAACTTGTATAATAATACCCTAATTTAATAGATTTTCTATTTTAAGAGGTACGTCCTACCTTGTGAATTTCGAACGCGGATTACGTGTGACCCGGGTACAGGAAGTTCGTAGTAACTTTTTTTTTTTCACACCCACCCACACTCTACACACTTTAGCTGGGAAGTTGTGTGGGGCTTACAAAGATGCCCGTGCCAAATCCACTCTGTCCATTAGTTTTACAAGACCACGGTGAGACAGGAATTTAAACATCAGGCGGATCCAAAACTTTTGGGGGCCACACCACACGAAACAGTGGGAACGGAAATTTCCACCGTTGAAATTTATATGCTATCCAAACCGTTCATAAACTTTTGTGGTGTCCACAAAGTTTCCAATGGTGGGCGTTCAATGACTGATTTTTCGTGTGGTGTGGCAGATCGGAACAATGGATCTACCTGAGTTTTAGATTCCTGTCCTATTGTGGGCTTTCAAAACTGATGGATGGAGTGGTTTTTTCATGGGTATCTCTCTAGGCCCCACACAACTTTCGAATAGGAACTTCCTATGCCCGGGCAGAAGCAATCCTCGTATGCGAATATCTCGAGGTTCGATGGGCGCATCTGTACTGGACGTGCTGCACTAACAGAAGTCGGATCTTGAGGGGCTATGTTTGGGAAGCGGATTGCGTAATGAGTAACTCAGTACGCTTAGAGTAAACTTTGCGAGGTTCATCATGATTTATGTATTTTATCCACTCCGTTCATCCATTTTATGGGATAATTGTAGAGTCTGAGCCCAAAAATGAAGCATATCCAACGCTCAAATGGGTCACACCACAGGAAATAGTGTGAATTGAACCTCTACCGTTGAAAAATTCTTGTGGGCCACAGATGTTTTGGATCAAGATTATTTTTATGTTGCCCCTTCATCCTTCATCCATGTATGTAAGATCTTATGGATAACAAATAAACATCACTATGGGGCCTAAAAAGGTTTCAACGGTGAAAATCATTATTTCCACCGTTTCCTGCAGTATGATCTGATTGATCTTTGGATATTCTTCAATTTGAGATTCAACGCCTTAAATTATATGAAAAAATGGATGGACGGAGTGGATTTACTACATACGTTTATGGTGGCCCAACTGAGTTTGCTCAGTACGATAAGAGCATATCGAGTAGCTCAGTAAGCAGTCCGATTTCCTAAGTTTGAGGCGGAAACGGATTGGCTACTCCCCGATACCAGCCAATGGCTGATGGTCGGTGCTCTGTGGACCCCACCATGATGTATGTGTTTCATTCATGCCGTCCATCTATTTTTACAGATCATTTTACGGTACGATACCAAAAATGAGTTATATCCCAATCTCAACTAGACCACATTACAGGAAACAGTGTTGAATGAGCGTCGACCATTAAAAACATTTTGGGGGCCATAAAAGTTTTGGATCAATCTGATTTTTATTTTTTCCCTTCATCTGGGCCTGTATGACCTAATCAACAGATTGGATGTCAAATAAACAGTACAGTGGACCTTGGGAGGATTTTAATGGTGGATATCCAATCACTATTGTTTTCATGTGGTGTGGTCCACCTGAGATTTATATCCGTCTCATTTTTTGCATTCAAGCCATAAAATCATCTGGAAAAATGGATTAATGGAATGGATGAAACAAGTACATCGTGATGGAGCCCACAGATCACCGACCACCAGCCACTGGGCTGGTGTCAGGGGGAGTAGCCAATCCGTTTCCAGGGGTGGACGCGGATTTCCTGCGAAAGCCCTTGCAGGAAGTTACTGAGCTAGGAACTTAGGTGGGGCCCACCGTGATGTTTTTGAGAAATCAACCCCGTCTATCCGTCTTGTGAGCTCATTTTAGAACATAAAACGAAAAATGACCCGAATCCAATACTCAAGTAGGCCGAAAACGTAAGGATTGAACGTCCATAACTAAAATATTCATGGGATAACAGAAGTTTTGAATCAGGATAATATTTATCTTTTCAGTTCAACCCAATAATATTGACGTTATGAACGGTGTGGATGGCATTTAAACATCACTGTTGAAATGGTTTCAACGGTAGGAATTTCCCTGCCCACGTTTTCCTTTAATGCAGCCCACTTCAGTCTCGGGTCCTGCTCTGTTTTGGGCCCAAGTCCTAAAATGATCTCAAACGGATGGATGGGGTGGATCTCTCACGAACATCATGGTGGCCCACCTAGGTTTCCAGCGCAGAAACTTCCAGCCAAAGGCTTTTTCCAATAAATCCGCGAGAAATTTCCAACCGTACGACCAGTATATGGCCCACAACCTTTTTAAGCCCACTCGCTTTTTACTTCCAAGAATACTCCCAAGCTGTACGGCCCCATTTCTCAGGTCGAAAATGCCCCTGCTTTCCTTCATGAGCCGGATCGGCTGGTGCTCGAAGACGAGCGCTTACGCTCCTCCAACTCCGAGTTGTACGAACGGTTCAAAGAGATCAACGTTACGTGGGCCCCAGAGTTAGGTATTTATTATATCCACAACGTTCATCCATATTTCGAGATCATTTGGGAGCATTATCTAAAAAAAAAAAAATCATATCCAAAGATCAACTGGACCACACCACAAAGAGCAGCGGAAAAATTGATTTTCACAGTTAAAAATTTTGTAGGGCCCATCATAACATTTATTTTCCATCCAATCTATTCATAAGGTCACAAAGACCTGGATGAAGAGGAAAAACAAATTTCATAATGATCCAAAACTTCTGTGACCCCTAAAAGGGTTTCAATGGTAGACGTTCAATCCTCCACAGCCTTTAACAGTGTGGTCCACTTGATAGCTAGATCTGTCTTATTTTTCGTCTCAAGCCTTAATACCAGTTCGCCAAAAAGATGGACGGTTTGGATATAACACATACTTCACAATTGGACCCACAAATAACGGCAAAAAATAATAAATAATAATAAATAAATAAATAAATAAATCAGGAACTTTTGGCTACGGGCTATTCTATAGCTACGGATAATAACCGTAGCCATAGCCCTCGCCCATGCCATTTCAATGTGTCTTTTATATATATATCAAAGGTATTTTGATTAATCAAAAAAGGTCTAAAACTGTCCAGCGAGTTTGCCTCAAAAATCCTGCAATTTTCGATTAATCGAATGTCTTTCGATTAATCGAAAACGTTATTGTATCTTTAGCTACGGATTATAACCATAGCCATAACTGTATTCTGTGCCAATCTAAGAAATTTTTTATTTTTTATTTTTTACATGGAGAAATTTATTCTACCTACAATTTTCTCAAATACATATTTGTATAAATATGTATATATAAGCATATAAAAAAAAATTCTCTCTTTTTTTCATTTCTTTCTTTATTCATTTAACAAGAATATCTTCTAAACCAAAATTAGTTACTTGATGTGCCCTATATGATTTTGGGGTAGGAGAAGCTACTTTAGCCAACTAATATAGTTATTTTTCAAGATTCCATCAAGTCGATGGTCGAAAATCCATTTCATTCACTTTGCAGGCAATTTCAATAAATTCGTGGTCAATTTCATTCATTTCATTTGTTTCATGGTCATTTACATGCATTTCATGGTCAATTCGCTTCACTTAACAGTTATTTCCATGCATTTCACGGTCATTCTTGCATATTCCGTGTTGATTCACGGTCATTTCGAGGCATTTCACGGTCATTTCGACGCATTTCGCGGTCATTTCCCTTCACTTTGTGGCCATTTCCATGCATTTCATGGTCATTTCGATTCATTTCACAGTCATTTCCATGCATTTCACGGTCATTCCAAACAATTCCATGTTGATTCACGGTCATTTTGACGCATTTCGCGGTCATTTCCCTTCACTTCGTGATCATTTCCATGCATTTCACGGTCATTTCAAACAATTCTGTGTTGATTCACGGTCATTTTGACGCATTTTGGGGTCATTTTCCTTCTCTTCGCGGTCATTTCCATGCATTTCACGTTCATTTCGATTCATTTCACGGTCATTCCATGCATTTCACGGTCATTCCAAACAATTCCGTGTTGATTTACAGTCATTTCGACGCATTTCGCGGTCATTTCCCTTCACTTCACGGTCATTTCAATCCATTTCACGGTCATTTCTATCCATTTCACGGTCATTCTAAACAATTCTGTGTTGATTCATGGTCATTTTGACGCATTTCGCGGTCATTTCCCTTTACTTTGCAATCATTTCAATGCATTTCACGATCATTTCGATTCATTTCACGGTCATTTCCATGCATTTCACGGTCATTCCAAACAACTTCGTGTTGATTCACTGTCATTTTGACGCATTTTGCCGTCATTTTTCTTCACTTCGCAGTCATTTCCATGCATTTCACGGTCATTTCGATTCATTTCACGGTCATTTCCATGCATTTCACGGTCATTCCAAACAATTCCGTGTTGATTCATGGTCATTTCGATGCATTTCGCGGTCATTTTCCTTCACTTCGCAGTCATTTCCATGCATTTCGCGGTCATTCTGATTTATTTCACGGTCATTTCCATGCATTTCACGGTTATTCTAAACAATTCCGTGTTGATTCACGGTCATTTCGACACATTTCGCGGTCATTTCCCTTCACTTCGCGGTCATTTCCATGTATTTCACGGTCATTTCAAACAATTCCGTGTTGATTCATGGTCATTTTGACACATTTTCCGGTCATTTTCCTTCACTTCGCGATCATTTCCATGCATTTCACGGTCATTTCGATTCATTTCACGGTCATTTTAATGCATTTCACGGTCATTCCAAACAATTCCGTGTTGATTCACTGTCATTTCGACGCATTTCGCGGTCATTTCCCTTCACTTCGCGGTCATTTTCATGCATTTCATGGTCATTTCAATTCATTTCATGGTCATTTCTATGCATTTCACAATCATTCTAAACAATTCCGTGTTGATTCACGGTCATTTTGACGCATTTCGCGGTCATTTCCCTTCACTTCGCCGTCATTTCAATGCATTTCACGGTCATTTCGATTCATTTCACGGTCATTTCCATGCATTTCACGGTCATTCCAAACAATTCTATGTTGATTCACGGTCATTTCGACGCATTTCACGGTTATTTCATTGCATTTCGCGGTCATTTCCATGCATTTCACGGTCATTTCGATTCATTCACGATCATTTCCATGCATTTCACGGTCATTCCAAACAATTCCGTGTTGATTCACGGTCATTTCGACCCATTTCGCGGTCATTTCCCTTCACTTCGCGGTCATTTCCATGCATTTCAAGGTCATTTCGATTCATTTCACGGTCATTTCCATGCATTTCATGGTTATTCCAAATAATTCCGTTTTGATTCACGGTCATTTCGACGCATTTCGCGGTCATTTTCCTTCACTTCGCGGTCATTTCCATGCATTTCATGGTCATTTCAAACAATTCCGTGTTGATTCACGGTCATTTCGACGCATTTCACGGTCATTTCCCTTCACTTCACGGTCATTTCAATGCATTTCACGGTCATTTCGATTCATTTCACAGTCATTCCGTGCATTTCACGGTCATTCCAAACAATTCTGTGTTAATTCACAGTCATTTTGATGCATTTCGCAGTCATTTTCGTTCACTTCGCGGTCATTTCCATGCATTTCACAGTCATTTCGGTTCATTTCATGGTCATTCCAAACAATTCCGTGTTGATTCACGGTCATTTCGACGCATTTCGCGATCATTTCCCTTCACTTCGCGGTCATTTCCATGCATTTCATGGTCATTTCGATTCATTTCACGGTTAGTTCCATGCATTTCACGGTCATTCCAAACAATTTCCATGACTGAGAAATGCATGGAAATGACCGTGAAGTGAAGGGAAATGACCGCGAAATGCGTCGAAATGACCGTGAATCAACACGAAATTGTTTGGAATGATCGTGAAATGCATGGAAATGACCGTGAAATGAATCGAAATGACCGTGAAATGCATGGAAATGACCACGAAATGCGTCGGAATGACCGTGAATCAACACGGAATTGTTTGGAATGACCATGAAATGCATGGAAATGACCGTGAAATGAATCGAAATGATTATGAAATGCATGGAAATGACTGCAAAGTGAAGGAAAATCACCACAAAATGCGTCGAAATGACCGTGAATCGGCACGGAATTGTTTGGAATGACCATGAAATGCATGGAAATGACCGTGAAATGAATCGAAATGACCGTGAAATGCATGGAAATGACCGCGAAGTGAAGGGAAATGACCACGAAATGCATCGAAATGACCGTGAATCAACACGGAATTTTTGGAATGACCATGAAATGCATGGAAATTACCATGAAATGAATTGAAATGACCTTGAAATGCATGGAAATGACCGCGAAGTGAAGGGAAATGACCGCGAAATGCGTCGAAATGACCGTGAATCAACACGGAATTGTTTGGAATGACCGTGAAATGCACGGAAATGACCGTGAAATGAATCAAAATGACCGCAAAATGCATCGAAATGTCCGTGAATCAACACGGAATTGTTTGGAATGACCGTGAAATGCACGGAAATGACAGTGAAATGAATCGAAATGACCATGAAATGCATGGAAATGACCGCGAAGTGAAGGGAAATGACCGCGAAATGCATCAAAATGACCGTGAATCAACACGGAATTGTTTGGAATGACCGTGAAATGCACGGAAATGACCGTGAAATGAATCAAAATGACCGTGAAATGCATGGAAATGACCGCGAAGTGAAGGAAAATGACCGCAAAATGCGTCAAAATGACCGTGAATCAACACGAAATTGTTTGGAATGACTATGAAATGCATGGAAATGACCGTGAAATGAATCGAAATGACTGTGAAATGCATGGAAATGACCGCGAAGTGAAGGGAAATGACCGCGAAATACGTCGAAATGACCATGAATCGACACGGAATAGGCGAGAATGACCATGAAATGCATGGAAATGACTGTTAAGTGAAGCGAATTGACCATGAAATGCATGGAAATGACCATGAAGTAAATGAAATGAATGAAATTAAGCATGAACTTATTGAAATTGACCGTAAAGTGAATGAAATGGATTTTCGACCATCGACCCGATGGAATCTTGAAAAATAACTATGTTAGTTGGCTAAAGTAGCTTCTCCTACCCCAAAATCATATAAGGTACATCAAGTAACTAATTTTGATTTAGAAGCTATTCTTGTTAAATGAATAAAGAAAGAAATGAAAAAAAGAGAGAATTTTTTTATATGCTTATGTATACATATTTATACAAATATGTATTTGAGAAAATTGTAGGTAGAATAAAGTTGGCACAGAATACAATTATAGCTACGGTTATAATCCGTAGCTAAAGATACAATACTTTTTTCAATTAATCGAAAGACATTCAATTAATCGAAAATTGCGGGATTTTTGAGGCAAACTTGCTGGACAGTTTTGGGCCTTTTTCGATTAATCGAAAGAACTTCGATATATCGAAGTACATCACTTTTGGGCTATAGCTACGGCTATAGCTACGGTTATGATCCGTAGCTAATGGTAGCCCCATCTTTCATTGAAAAGCGAAAAAGCAGGGGCATTTTCGACCTGAGAAATGGGGCTGTACAGCTGGGGAGTATTCTTGGGAGGTGAAAAGTGAGTGGGCTTCAAAAGGTTGATGGGCCATATATTGGTCGTACAGTTGGAAATTTCTCTAAATCCGCGTCCGCGGGGAAATCGGATTGCGTACTGAGTTACTCAGTGCCTTCTTATTGAACTGAGTAAACTTAGTTAAGCCTACTGTGAGTGTACGTAGGTTATCCATGCCATCCATTCGTTTTTCCAGCTTATTTTAGTGGTTGATTCCAAAATATAATTATGCCCAAAGCTCAAGTGGACCACACCACAGGAAACGGTGGGAATAATGACTTCCACCGTTGAAACCTTTCTAGGCCCACAGTATTTTTATTTTTCATCCGACCTATTCGTAAGATCAAAAAGATAGGGATGAAGGGAAAACACAAATATCAGATTGATCCAAAGCTTTTGTGGGCCCCAAGAAATTGTCAACCATAGAATTTCAATTCACACTGTTTCCGGTGGTGAGGTCCACTTGAGATTTGGATATACTTCATTTTTGAGATCAAGCCCTCAAATTATATGTTAAAATGAATGGACAGAATAGATAAAATATGTAAACCACGATGGAACCCATAGAGTTTACTCAGTACACTAAGCGTACTGAGTTACTCAGTACGCAATCCGCTTCCTTCCGCTGGGGCTTTTTAAAACACCAACAGGGACGCGGATTGCATCCTACCCCCGCCCGTCTCTACCCCCAACGGGCAGTGATCTATCGGTTTATCCACGCCGTCCATCCATCCCCTTCGATTAGTTTAATGTTTGTGCACAGAAATAAGTCAGATCCAACGCTCAAGTGGACCACCACAAATAATAAGCTTGGTTATATTAAATGCACAAGGCATTAGATGTCGGTTGCATTAAATGCAAGAGTCTATCTATACTTGATCGTTGGATCTGCCTAATTTTTGTACTTATGCCTTAAAATGATCCAATAAGAGGGATAAACGGCGTGGATAAACTGATAGATCACAGTGGGGGCCCACAGAACTGCCCATTCTTGGCTAAAGACGGCGGGGTAGGACGTAATCCACGTCCAACCAAGAGGTGTATTTTGGACGGCTTTCCTTACACTGGGGATTTATGGAAAAACTCTCAGATTGAGTATTTTTAACCTTTGATACACAAAGTTGATGTCGACCGTTCATATCATAGCAAAAGCGCTAATTATCCAAGGTCTGGAATATGCAACTGAGAGCTGTGCTTTGTTATCTATTCATCACCCAAAGTAAGGAGGAAAGTTACTGTTGATGTTGTTTTATGGAACACCTTCCCTTAAGCTCGTCACCTGCACAAGAGAGATAGATGAAACGAAGATCCTGGTTCTGACCCGGGGAACCTCCAATGCTTAAGTCAGTTTTGCAGGTTTTAAAGAGAAGGCGTTTTTTGTGATTTTGAGTTCTGTACCTTTCAACGAAATGGAGGTCCTTTATTTATAGATACGGGAGGATCCTATCGTGCGTGGATTCTCTTCCTGATATCATGGAGATCTGATTTTGACCCGCTTCTGGTCTTCATCCGATCCCGAGATCCTCGGGATCGGAGATCCTTCTACGAGATACTCGGGATAGTGTTTCATTTACACCATCTTTCCTTCATTCGGCTTGGCCGACTCTGAGTCTCAGACAGCTTTATGGAGATTGGACTTTTGAACCTTAGTCGGCACATACTGACGTGCTAGCTCGTCATCCGAGCTAACTTGATTCGTCTCGTTCTCTATCTTATAACCTTCTCTCGTACTCGATTATGACTCGGAGATCCGATGCATTGTCGGTAGGATTGGTCCACTGCATATCCGAGTCTCCAGACTTGGCGTAATTTTTCCCCAACAGTAAGCCCCCTTACTCCGTGCGTCTCCTATGACACTTCGGAGTAATGAGTTTTCGAGTCGGTTCGTAGGTAAACCCGAGGTAATGATCAGGCATTTAATGCTTTTTATGTCGTCCTTAAAGGAAGACGGTTTGTTACCTGAGACCGCACGTGCTGGCAGCCGTTAAGTCATTTCCCCTACCTATGGGTGTTGGACACGTAGCGAAGGTGTTACCGTCGTCAGTCGGCGTGCGCCATGTGTCGAGCGGGGAAGACGATGCAAGCGTCGATTCACCTCCTCATTAATTGCTCTTGCCACGTGGCAAAGCTATAAAAGGGAGAGAGAAGCCCGCATTTTGTATTTTTGCTGCCATCTTTCCCGCTCTTTGTTCCCTTTTCATTTTTCTCCTCGTCTTCTTTCTATTCTCTTTTCTCGGCCGTCAGCATCTCATTCCGTCATTTTCGTCTTCCTTCCTTTCTCCGGTGAGTTCTTCCCTCCTTTATTTACGGTAATGGCAGCGCAAGGCTCTCAGAGCCTCCGGGAGGAAACTTCCGGTGACGAAGGCGAAGCGCAGCGTTTTTGGAACGTTGCAGAATCGCCTTCTTTACTGGCGGAGATAGCTGTCGATGCGAATGCCGCTTTCCTCTCTAAGAGAACCACCGGAGCTCTGGTAGAGCGCCTTGCTCCGGCTGGTCCTTCGTGTGCCAGGTCGTCTCTGATAACCCGCCTTGGGAGACCCAATCCACCAATGGATTTAGAAGAGGAAGAGGAAGAGGAAGAGGAAATTGGGGTCGCTGAGAGAACCTCTGAGTCGGCTCCTGTTGGTAAGTTAGCGCAGGCCGAGGCCGAAGGAGAGGAGTCAGAGGACGAACTAAGCGGTCCGGTTCCTTCAGTTCTGACTGAGGCAGATTTGGATAGGATCCGAATCGGATATCATATCCCTAATTCGGTCATTATTTATCCTCCCCATCCGAATGACTTACCCGACCGTCCTCCCGCTGGGGCGGTTGCAATTTTCCAAGTCTCGATACAATGTGGCTTACGTCTGCCCCTTCATCCTATTGTCCGAGGCATTTTATCTCGTATTCGGATTGCTCCTGGGCAAATAGTTTCGAACGGGTGGAGGAACTTATTAGGATGTGCAGTGCTGTGGGCTGAGTTAGAACAACCTCCACTGACAATCGACGAATTCCTCCACTTGTATCAAGTGCGCGTAAATTCGAACTATCCCGGCTTTTACATCTTCGCTGCTTGGTGGGGCAAAGGCGGTTCTTTAATAACCGACCCTCCCACTTCTAACAAACATTGGAGAGAGCGTTGGTTTTGGGCCTGTGGTCGCTAGGAGACGGCTGAGTCCGGGTTCTACGAGGTTCGTGTACCTCGGACGTTTCATAAAGTAGGCGACTCAGCATTTCCTTTCCCTTTTTTTTTATCTTTATAATGCTTCGAGTCTGACGAACTTATATTTAATAGATATTTTGAAGAAGAGGCAGAAGCTTGGGTCCAGTGCCTTAGCTCGGATCAAGGACTTGAGAGCATTAAGTCCGGGAGATTGGTCCTAGAAGGTACTCCTGCAGCCGGAGCGCCTTCATCTTGTAGGTTTAGATTTGGCTGTCACAGGTAACTCCTACTGCGTCTTTATATCTTCTCTGAACTTTATCTGATTTGTTTTGTCTTCCTTCAGACTTAGCCAAAGCTCGACCCTTTCTTAGGGCCGTTCCCGAGCTGGTCCCTTCAGAGATGACAGGAGCTCAACCTCCCCTTAGGGTGGTCTCCAAAATAAAGGCTCCCTCGCGATCGGTTCTTCTGTCGGAATCTCGGCCACCCAAGAAACAGAAGACGGCACCGAAGGAGAAGGAACCTGCAGGTTCCTCTGCCCCTACAATAGTTGTGCTCTCCGACCCGGACGAAAGGGTGGAAGTGAGGGACACGGTAGCCGTTGAGCCTCAGACGGCTTCTGAGTCGGGTCCTGTTACAGTGGAGGTCCTGAAGCAAGCTTCCGAGTCGGGACCAGTTGCAGTGGAAGTCCTGAGGCAGAGAGAGGAGACAAGGGCTGATTCTTCCAGAGGGGGGATGACCCAACAGGACCTGTCACCCTTTCAGGCGGTTGTGTCGGGGATGGTCCCCTGGGCTATGGCTCATGGGAGTGAAAAAGACTTTGCCAGCCTCTATAATGCCCCTATGATGCAAACTGTCGGTCATGCGGCGTAGGTGCTTTTTGAGGTAAGAAATTTCTTTCTCTACCCTCCATTTCTTCTTATATTTTTTGTGTTGATCATTTATCATGGCTTTGCGTTTATATTTTACAGCTTGCCCTCTGCATGGTCAAGGCCTGTAAGGAATTAGCCTCGACTCAGAGGTTGCAGAACCTTTTGACCGAGGCAGAGGGACGATACGAGATCGCCGAGATCCAGGTCGGTGTTTTGACTGGCGAGGCGGCCCTTGCCAAAAAAGTTGCTGAAGCTGAGGCAACTTCCACCAAGAGGGCTGTTGAAGATGCCAAAGCTGAGGCAACCTTCGCCAGGAGAGTTGCAGAAGATGCACAAGACGAGGTTGCTCTAGTGTTGGTACTTCTATCCACGGCTGAAGAAGAGAATCGGCGAATTGTCGACGTTCATGCTTCCTGCGAAGACATAATGGCCCCAGCTAAACTTGAAGCGGCGGTGCTCATCTAACAAGCTCAAGAGAAGACCCAGGAGGCTAAGAAGGTCAGGGATCGAGTTGTTCAAGCCTTTCTTGAGTTTAAGGAGTTCGAGGACGAGAGGGATCGCTTATTCCAAGGCGGATACATTGAATGTATCAAAGATATGAAGAATGCTTTCCCTGATCTCGATCTCTTGGGATTCGATGGAGAGGGAGCCTCGGGTTCTGAGAATCCTGATGTTAGTCCTGCTAACGTTACTGCTGATGCCGCTGTTGGGGACGAGGCTGGTGTCTCTGGGACTGTTTTGGGAGTCGTTCCCGCCGAGGGACAGTAGCTTGGCTCCATTTTTTACACTCACAGCAACATGGCGCCGGACTATCGGACTTCTTCATTTTTGGCACTCACACCAGCATGGTGCCAAGCTTCAGAACTTCTTCATTTTTGGCACTCACACCAGCATGATGCCAAGCTTGACATTCTCTGTCTTAACTTTTGCTTTTCTCGAGACAACATTGTATTGGATTTTGAAATGTAATCCGATGTAAAACACTTAATAGATGAACGAATGCACTTAGTTTTATTCATATGACTTGGCTTATATCTTTCTCACTTTAGAACCCCTATGCTTTGAATACCGAGCTAAGGGTAGTAGATCTTGAGGTGTTCAACATTCTAAGGATAAGGCAGTAACTGTCCATTCAAATCTTCTAACCGATACGTTCCCGGTCGAATGGTGTTTGAGACGATATAGGGTCCTTCCCAATTGGGTCCTAATGTACCCGAGCCAAGTTCCTTTGTGTTGGAAAATATTTTTTGGACAACCATATTACTCACTCGAAACCGTCTGATTTTAACTCGGGTATTATAAAACCGAGCTATCTGTCGTTGTCGAGCCTCCATACGCAGCCGAGCCATTTCTCTTTGTTCATCCACAAGATTGAGTCCAAATGCTAAGAGTTCTTCATTATCTTCTGTGTTGAACGAAGGCTGAAGGCAGCCCGATCTCGACGAGAGTGACGGCCTCCGAGCCATAAGCAAGGGAGAAAGGAGTTTCTCCTGCGGCGGTTCGTGCTGTAGTTCCGTATGCCCATAAGATTTTCGTGAGTTCTTTATTCCATGCTCCTTTGGTGCGGTCAAGCTTGGACCGGAGATGCTGTTTGATAATCTTGTTGATTGCCTCAACCTATCCATTTGTCTGAGGATGACGGGGTGAAGAATACATGTTTCTGATCCCGAGGTTGTCACACATCTCGCGAAAGCTCCGATTATCAAACTACCTTTCATTGTTGGTAACGATGGTACGGAGTACTCCGAACCGACAGATTATGTTTTTCCACATAAAATCAGTAATCTTCTGTTCAGTTATTTTAGCTAGTGGCTTAGCCTCTACCCACTTCGTGAAATAGTCCACGGCTATGACAGCAAACTTGGTTTGACCTTTTCCCAAAGGGAGTGGACCTATGATATCGATTCCCCACTGTGCGAAGGGCCAAGGACCAGTCATAGGCGTTAGTGCTTCGGGAGGTTATCTCGGGATAGTTGCAAATCTCCGACACTTGTCGCATTTTTAAGCGAGCCTGCGAGCGTCGTGATGGATAGTCGGCCAGTAATATCCCTGACGTAGGACCTTATGAGCGAGTGATCGCCCTCCCGAATGGTTTCCGCAGATCCCTTCGTGAATCTCTCGTAACACATAATCAGCTTCGCTGGGATTTACGCATCGTAGCAATGGAGCATAATAACCTTTCTTATATAGGATCTCATTGAGTATGGTGTAACGGGAAGCTCGGATCTTCATTCGTCAGGCCTCGGCCCGGTCTTCAGGTAGCTCACCCTTATTGAGATATTGGATGATCGGATCGAGCCAGGAAGGTCCTGAGTCAATCGTATTGACGACCGAGCTAACTAGTTCATTAATACTCAGCTTGGCGACATACTCAATAGGAACAGGCCTAGGTATGTCATCTTCATCGGTGGAGGCGAGCTTTGCTAACAAATCATCTTTGGCGTTCTCTGTCCGAGGAATCCGAGTAACGACGCAGAATTGAAAGTCGCTGATCAATTCTTTAGCTTTCTCCATGTACGATTTTAACTGTTCTTTTCATGTTTGATATATATTGGTAACTTAGTTAACAACCAACTGAGAATCGCTGAAAACATTTAGGTGTGTGACGCCCATGCTGGCTGCGAGTTGGAGACCGAGCAATAGCGTTTCATATTCGGCTGTATTGTTCGAAGCTTGGAATCCAAGTCGTAAGGCATACTGCATTTAAGTGTGATCTGGGGTTTTCAGAACTACTTCTGTCCCGCTTGCCTTAGAGTTGGAAGAGCCGTTGACATACAACTTCTAGGGGATAGTGTCGAGCAATGACTCGGGAGAAGCAGTCATTGATTCTTCAACATGCTCGATCATATTAGCACCCGAGAGGTTGGTTGATGGTGTTAGCTCAGCAATGAAGTCAGCCATATTGCTTTCGGCTTATACTGAATGTCAAATTCACTGAGTTCGATTGTCCACTTCGTGAGTTAGCCGGAAGCCTCTGGTTTCTATAGGATCTGGCATAGTGGTAGATCGGTCATTATGATAATGGTATGGGCTTGAAAATATGGCCGAAGTCGGCGCGAGGAAGTTATTAGAGCCAAGGCTACTTTTTCCAAGAGTGGGTATCGTGTTTCCACCGGTAACAATGCTTTACTGACGTAGTAAACCAACAGTTGCTTTCCTTCGTGTTCTTGGATCAGGGCCGAACTAACTGCTGCCTCGAATACCGCTAGATATAGCAGCAAAGCCTCTCTTAGTTCGGGCTTCGATAAGAGAGGTGAAGAACCGATGCGAGATTTTAATTGTTGGAACGCCGCTTCGCATTCTTCCGTCCAATCTACTGTCTATTGTCCTTTCAACTGTTTGAAGAACGGAAGACATTTATCCGTAGCTCTGGATAGGAAACGGTTAAGTGCCGCCACTCGTCCAGTCAGTCTTTGAACGTCTTTAATTGTTTTCGAAGATTTCATGTCGAGCAGAGCTTTAATCTTTTCAGAGTTCGCTTCTATTCCTCGCTGACTGACCAAGAAATCGAGGAACTTTCTAGAGCTTACACCAAAGGTGCATTTACTCGGATTCAGTTTCATCCAGAATTTGCGCAAGATAAGGAACATTTCCTCTAAGTCGGCTATATGGTAGGCCGCATGGATACTTTTGACGAGCATATCGTCAATGTATACTTTCATGGTTCGGCCTATAAACCTAGCAAAGATTTTACTTACTAATCTTTGATAAGTCGCACCAGCATTGTGATGCCTCGGTCACTACTTTATGTGGACGGACACATATATGGGCGGGCCCCCACGTGTGGCTGGCAGGCTACTGTGTGGCTGGTAGGCTACTGTGCTGGGCGAGCTACTGTTGTAGTTGACTGTAGCGTAACTTGTCCCACATCGGAAGAGTTGTCTGGAGTTGTGATGGTTATATGTTGGGTTCCTCCTTTAACAGACATGATGCGTTTTAAAGCCATGAGCTTCGGCAAAGCGGACAATATCATGTGTTGTGAGGGTGGGCCTTACAAATGGTATCAGAGCCGAGGACGGCTCTACCCTCGGTGGGGAATAATGTGACGCCCCAGTCACTGCTTCATGTGGGCGGGCACACGTGGGTGGGTACATATGTGGGCGGGCTCCTACGTGTGGCTGGCAGGCTACTGTGTGACTGGCAGGCTACTGTGCTGGGCGAGCTACTGTTGCAGTTGACTATAGCGTAACTTGTCCTACATCGGAAGAGTTGTCTGGAGTTGTGGTGGTTATATGTTGGGTTCCTCCTTTAACAGACATAACGCGTTTTAAAGCCGTGAGCTTCGACAAAGCGGACAATATCATGTGTTGTGGGGGTGGGCCTTACAAGCATTTTTCAAACCAAATGGCATCACTCGGTAATAATAAAGGCCTTTATCAGTGACAAAGGTAGTTTTTGACTTATCTGACTGATGCATTACAATTTGATTATATCCAAAATACGCATTCATGAAGCTAAGAAGTTCATGCCCCGCAGTACTATCTACCAACTGGTCTATCCTAGGAAGAGGAAAGCTATCCTTTGGGCAAACTTTATTTAAGTCGGTATAGTTAATACAGACTCGCCACTTTCCGTTGGCTTTTCTCACAAGCACGACATTAGCTACCCATTCCAGGTAGTATATCTCTTCTACTAATTTTGCTTGGAGGAGCTTGCTGACCTCTTCTTCAATGATAATATACCTCTCGGGGCCGAGTGGTCGTTGCTTCTATCGGATTGGTCGGCAAGTCGGATCGATATAGAGTCGGTGAGTGATTACCGATGGGTCGATCCCAGGCATATCTGCATGGCTCCAAGTAAACACATCAGCATATCTTCGGAGCAGTGTTATCAACTTATCCTTCAGGGGCGATTGCAAAGACGAGCTAATTTGTACTGTTTTGGATTTATCTGTCTCGACCAAGGATACCGAGATAAGATCTTCAACCGGCTGTCCTCGTTCATGGCTCTCGTCCCGTGGGTCTAGCGACTCGATCGTCGATATTTCAGTTGGAGCTTTGGGACCTTTTACAGCTGTCACGTAACAACGCCTTGCATCTTGTTGGTCTCCTTTGACGATTTCTACTCCCGACTCAGTCGAAAATTTCATGGAAAGGTGGTATGTGGATACCACGGCCTGGAGGAGACTTAAAGAAGGTCGACCGAGTATGGCGTTGTAAATCGAGGTTGGTTGACGATCAAGAAGTTGACCATTATCGTCGTCTGATGTGGGAAACTTCCAGCAGTGAGCGGCAGTGATACGATCCCTTCAGGGAGTACCTGTCCGTCAGAGAACCCAATCAATGGGGTATGAACTGGATGCAACGCGGATCGTTCAACTTCCATTTTATCGAACGCTTGAGTGAATAACACATCTGCAGACGATCCCATGCCGACGAGTATATGGAATACTTTTCGATTGGCGATGGTAAGGGTGATAACCAATGCGTCATCATGAGGGTGACAAATACCGCGGGCATCTTCCTCTGTGAATGAGACACAGTATTTCTCCCTTTTCTTTTCCTTTGAAGGCCGAGCAATAATCATGAGCTCGGACTCGGGCCGATTGAGACTTCTGGCGTGATTCTTCTGAGCGTGGTTTAAGTCGCCTCCACCTCGCGGGCCACCGATAATAGTCCGAATTTCTTTTGTAGGTTGATTTTCGTTCAGATGTCCCTCAGCTGCCCCGGCTTTGATCACATGTTCTTTGAGTCGGCCCTCCTTTATAAGCCGTTCGATTTCTTCTTTCAGATGATGGCAGTTACTTGTGTTATGCCCATGATCATGACGATAATGACAATATTTGTGCTTGTTCCGCCGATTGGGATTGCTCCGGAGCTTGTTGGGCCAGTTGATAAAGCCTTCACTTTTAATTTCCATCAGCACTTGCTCCTGAGTTTTATTCAGGGGGGTATAAGTGGAAAATCTTTGGTCAGGTAATTTGACCGATCTTCGCTCATCGCGTGCTTGATCATCTTTGCGTTTCATTCCTCCGGTTGAGTCGGCTTCTTTTTTGGCTGACTCTTTGGCCGATGACTTCGTTTCACGCATGATTCATGTTTCTTCGGCGTTCACATATTTATCTGACCGGGCCATAAATTCTGCTAGAGTCTCGGGCGGATTTTTTGTCCAGAGACGCCAAGAATGGCTTGTCTTTGACTCCCTGTATGAGTGCATTGAGTGCCGTTTCTTCTGAATGTTTTTGAACCTGAAGAGATTCGAAGTTGAAAGGCTTGATGTATTCTTTCAATAGCTTTCCCTGCTTCTGAACTATATTGTTCAAATGTGCAGGGGGCTTCACTTTCTTCTTCCACCTATGAAGTTGGTGAGGAAGGCGTTGCTGAGCTCAACGAATGAGCTAATGGACCTTGGTTTCAACTGTTTGAACCAAAGTTGGGCCACGTCGGTCAGCGTGAGAGAGAAGGCTCGACACATTACTGCATCCGAGGCATCGTGCAGCTCCATGTAGGTTCTAAAGCATTCAATATGCTCAGTTGGGTCGGTCTTACCAGTGAAAGGAGTGATTTGAGGTAATCGAAACCTTTCCGGTAACCGAGCCTGCATTATTTCATCCACAAAAGGAGACGCTTTTGCCTTGGATCTGACCGGATATAAATTCCGACCCTGTTTCATGTCCGCCATTTCTTTCATCATTTCTTCCCATACTTCTCTTTTAAAGTCTTGGATGTCAGCTTCCAAGGTTCGCCGCTGTCTGCTGTACCCTCAACGGGAGGTCGACTGCGCCTCCTTCTATCTATCTCATGTCAAAGATCGGTTGGGGGCAAGACAACAGTTGCCGAATGAGCCGTAGGTGGCTTGGAAGCATCCTGGGGCTGACTCAGTTGATGGAGCGATCGCGGAGCAGAGGGTCGAGGATTAACCACTGGTGTCGGGACATGTGCTGCCTGCCCTTGCAGAGGCGGCTGCATCTGTTGATGATACATTTGTTCCAGCATCTGCTTCATCACGTTCATATCGGACCGGTTTCCCGAACCTCCCGGTCTAACCTTTCATTATTACGGTTCCGTTGGTTATTATTTGTTGCAGACGTTGCTCGTTGCGCCATGGAGACTTGATGGTTGTTGGGTAGGTTTTAGGATGCCGGAATTGCTGTTGGGCCCGTTGGCCTATGACCGCAACCTCATTCACTTATTCTTCTTGAACTGTCCTTCTAGTAATCACCATAAGGGTAAATTTTGATATGTAGATTGGAATATAAGAGGATGACTTTTCGTACGGTTCCCACAGATGGCGCCAAACTGTTGATGCTGTTTTATGGAACACCTTCCCTTAAGCTCGTCACCTGCACAAGAGAGATAGACAAAACGAAGATCCTGGTTCTGACCCGGGGAACCTCCGATGCTTAAGTCAGTTTTGCAGGTTCTAAAGAGAAGGCATTTTTTTTAGATTTTGAGATTCGTACCTTTCAGCAAAATGGATGTCCTTTATTTATAGATACGGGAGGATCCTATCGTGCGTGGATTCTCTTCCTGATATCGTGGAGATCTGATTTTGACCCGCTTCTGGTCTTCATCCGATCCCGAGATCCTCGGGATCGGAGATCCTTCTGCAAGATACTTGGGATAGTGTTTCATTTACACCATCTTTCCTTCATTTAGCTTGGCCAACTCTGAGTCTCAGACGGCTTTATGGAGATTGGACTTTTGAACCTTAGTCGGCACATACTGATGTGCTAGCTCGTCATCTGAGCTAACTTGATTCGTCTCGTTCTCCATCTTATAACCTTCTCTCGTACTCAACGTATGCCTCGGAGATCCGAGGCATTGTCAGTAGGATTAGTCCACTGCATATCCGAGTCTCCGGACTTGGCGTAATTTTTCCCCAACAGTTACATACACGTTTTGGATCATTGGAATGTGAGCCAGATTGAAAGGCTAGAGACCCGACACATAGGGGTGTACATAAACCGAGCTAGCTCGGTTAGCTCGATCGACTTGACTGGAAAAAACTTGTTTTGACTCAGTTCGAAGCTAAGTTCAAGCCGAGTCAAGCTGGTTTTTTGAGCTCGAAAATGAGTTGGTGCTGGCCGCAGCTCAACTCGACTCGCACCGAACCCAACTCGAATCGAACTCGGATTGAACCAATTTGGTGACTCAGTTACTTTGATATTGATGTTGCTCACCAAGTGTTTGATGAAATGATTCAACGAAGTGTGGCTGGTGGCAAGGAAGGTATGTATATGAAACAAATATCTTTTTTTCTCTTGATTTTATGTTGCTTAGAAGGTGATTGATAAAATACTTGTAAAATCACTGTTATTGTTTTACATATAATGTGATTTTGAAGGTGCAGTTTTTGTGTTTGTGAAAATGTTGCACAGGCGAACTCGGATCGAACTAGCCCAAGCTGCTAACCGAACCAAGCCGAGATGGCTAGTCAAGCTTGAGGATCGAGCCGAGCCGAGTTCGAGCTGGGGTTAGCTAGTGACCGAGTCGAGTCGAGCTAAGGCCAACTCGACTTAGTGTACACCCCTACCGACACATCTCGTTACAATTTTATCGGATGTATTCAAGAAAATTTTGAATAGTACGCATTTGATTGCGATACAATCCTCGTTCAAATAGCTCATCCAAACGTCCTGTTGGATGTTCATGAACAAAGGGTGTCGCACGGGTGGATCGCCCATTGTAAGAATTTTATAAGATGGAAGTAACCCATTATTATTGGTAAAAATAGACTTATTAAGGAAGAGATATCAGCTTAAACCTTTGTGCCCGTCGTGACTTCAACAATCATCGGTTACAACCAAGAGCCCCTCAATAGCTAGAGAGCGTTAACTCAATGCTGGGGAAACATCTCTCCTCGAGGTCGACCCTCAGGAGATGAAGTATCTACACTTCCATCAGATATCAAGCCCTACCATGGTCACGTCCATTTCTAATTTACTGCTTAGAACATCTCTTAATGAGGACCCTGCACGAGACAAGAGCCTAAGTTGCTACACTCAGAGAAACCTTGTCCTATGCGGCAAGATGAAGATGATGGTCATCCCTGATCCTGCAAGGGAAGGAGCTAGGTCTCAATGCCAAACATGAACCCCCATCGGCAGATCGGCAAGTCAACCATCTGCCCGATACTAAGAGAAAACTCGATCACAACTTACTAGAGAATCCAGGTTGGCAAACTCTTCGTCGGAACGACCGTCACATCGGACTCCCCGCTTTGGGCTCCTACCATGTGCTTCCACTGGTTCTAACCTGGCTTCGACCAACCCTACCCGAGATTTCAATCGAAGATCTCGGGAGACGACCGTAACACAGATTTGCCCGAGATCTCAGTCAAGGATCTTAGGGGATACCCGCAAAATATTCCCCAGAGCCTGACTTTGGCATCGGAGGGTCCCCTGCTGCAACTAATATCTCCATTTGTCTTCTCTTGCAAGTTTCGAGTAGGTCTAAGGGGGACATCCAAATTTCTGCATCAACACTGATCAACAGTTTACATTTATCTAAGAGTTGGATATTGTGATAAGGCATACCGGTGGGCTCCACTATAACTATGATCAATCTTAAATTTGTGCAGGGGTGGTGCGCTTGGACAGTAACACAGTGCTTTAATAGATTAAAAAACTTAAAACATGTGGAGCCTTTTGAGGAGGTGTTTGGATGGATTTTAAACAAAACTAGGTTCCCAAATTGATATGAATAGATAAGGAGAGAGAAAGAGAGAGAGAGAGAGAGAGAGAGAGAGAGAGAGAGAGAGATACCTGATGTTGCAAAGAATGCTCCTTGATGTGCGGTAGATCGAGCGGAGAGGGAGATACTCCGATGTTGCGGTAGAGGGCCGAGGAGAGAGAGAGAGAGAGAGAGAGAGAGAGAGAGAGAGAGAGAGAGAGAGAGAGAGAGAGAGAGAGAGAGCGAATGGCGCCGTTTGAGAGAGGGTTAGGTTAGGGCTTTTTTTATTGTTTATATAGGGACCCCGCCGGCGGCTGTTAAAACTAGACGCCGGCAAAGGGCTGGCCCATCGGTCGGCTAAGGCCCATTTTCTTGTAGTGCGACTTAATATTTAATAATTAAGCAAATGTTATTATATATTTTTAAAATAATTATATATGCAAAAATATATACAAACAATAGTTGGAAATCGGATTAGGTACTGAGTTACTCAGTAAGCTTTTATCGTACTGAGTAAACTCGGTTGGGCCAACTGTGAGTTTATGTGGTTTATCCACACCGTCCATCCATTTTTACTGCTAATTTTAGGGGTTGATCCCAGAATTGAAGTAAATCTAAAGCTCAAGTGGACCAGTGTGGAATAATAATTTCCACTATTGAAACCTTCGTAGGGTCTAAGGTAATTTTTATTTGTCGTCCAACCTGTTTATAAGATCACAAAGACATGGACGAAGAGAAAACACAAACATCAGCTTGATCCAAAACTTCTTTGACCTCCAAAAAATTTTCAATGGTAGAGGTTCAATCAACTGTTCCTGTGGTGTGGTCCACTTGAAATTTAATTTGCTTCGTTTTTGGGATCAAGCACTAAAATTATCTGTTAACATTGATTAACGGAGTGGATAAAATAAATAAATAACAGTGGACCCCACACTGTTTACTCAGTACCCTTACTCAGTACGCTAAGGGTACTGAGTTACTCAGTACGCAATCTGCTTCCCAATAGTTGGGGTCCAAACTCGTGTTTTAGAATTTTATTTTAAAACTCATCTGGAGCGAATGGCTTGTCTCGAGGCGACAAGTTAAAGCGGGTTGAGGCCGAGTTATATGCCTTAGAACTATGAAGTAAACACGGGCCCACTTGTACATTCTACGTGCTGAAAACCGAAGGATATTTGCATTTCCTACTGAAATTTGAAATATAAGACAGTAATTCCCACATTATTTAACCTTCATCTCACTACATTATCCAAGACAAGTAATCAAGCGAGCATATTCCCGATCGCCATAGTGATTTCACTAAGATACAACAAATTTTTATTCCGGAGGCCCAACGGATTTGGATGAATCCCCATCTTACGAAACGTATCATCGCAGTCCTGGGCATCGCAGGCAATTCCGCCGGCTGCGTCGTTCATGTCAGCGTAGTTCTTGGAGTGCTGTGCTTGGAACGCTACTTGGATGTCATGCATCGCGTCCTCCTCGCCATAGAAAAGTTGGCATGTCCCCAAGGCTTCTTTCATGCTGGGATCTTGAGCCTTGTCAAGCAATTCATTGATGACCCGGCTATTGTCCGTGATGTTCTTCAACATAAGATTGATGGAGACGAGAGCGAGGCCATTGAGATCTGCGGTGGGACTGCGAGCATCAGAAAGCAGAGCGTCGACGCACAGATCATAAGCATCGGTTTTTTTGCATATCTTGTCTATCAATGCTGCATCTTGGACGGTAACAGTAGCTAACGAAGAAGAGATAATGAGAAATAGAAGCAGAGAAAATGACATTTTCATCAAATTCAGATGAGAGAAAAAAGAGAGATACGTGTATATATAGGGAGGGCAAAATACAGACTAATAATGATAATATCCTAATTTGAGAGATTTTGCTAATTTAATAAGAGATAAGCCCCCCACCTAGCGGATATCTCGAGGTTTGCTCGGTGCAAACGGACTTGCTGCTTGTGATAAGATACGTTGGGACCCTGGGAGCTAGATTTAGGCCTTGTGGCTACCAAAAAAGTTCATGTGGCAGGGCTTTCCTTCGATAAGGGATTCATGATACTAAAAAAAGAAATAAAAAAATTTTAAAAAAAAATCACATTTGAGTATTTGAAACCTTTGATTACAGAAAGGTTATGTGGACCGTTCATATCCATACTAAAAGTTTGAATAATCAAAGACTGGAATAATCCTAGTGAGTGCTTTCATTCGTTGCCTTATCATCATGCAAACTAAGAAACGTTATATAAACGGTTTGGATCATTGGATTATGAATCAGATTCAAAGCTAGAGTCCCGAGGCATCGTATTGCAATCAGATCAGGATGTATACGAGAAAACCTAAGTGGCTCGTCCAAATTGGACGCGGATTGCGTCCTACCCCCGCCCGGACGGTAATCCGTCCGGGCAGGGCTCTGTGGGAACCACAGTGATGTAAGTGTCTTACCCACGCCGTTCATCGATTTTCTCGGATAATTTTAAGATATTATACTAAAAATGAGGCAGGTACAGATCTTAAGTGGACCACAAAGTAGGGATTAAACGTCCACCATTAAAAACTTCTTGGTAGATGGAGAAGTTTCGGATCAGGTTGATATTTGTGTTTTCACTTCATCCACGTTTACATGACCTTATTAATAGGTTTTTGTGTTTTCACTTCATCGACGCTTACATGACCTTATTAATAGGTTGGATGGTAAAAAACAAATCACGGTGGCCCTTAGAAAGGTTTAAACGGTGGTGTCGTTTAAACGGTAGTGTCATTATCACCGCAGCTTCCTTTGGTGTGGTCCACTGGAGCTATGGACCTGCGTCATTTTTTAGAATAATATATTGAAATGATCTGAGAAGATAAGACACTTGCATCACTGTAGTCCCCATGGAGCCCTGCCCAGACGGATTATGGTCCGGGCGGGGGTAAGACGCAACCTGCGTCCGGTCAAGTGAACTGAATACCAGCAGCACACTTGTTTTCGACGCTCAGTATGCCGCACGTGGTCTCTTTCAACACTTGTATGAGATCTAAGCCTCTCGTACAAGGGACCTCTCCGGGTAGATGTCTTGCCTTAAAACTTGGGACTCATCTACTAACACGGTAAAAAGTAATGGACGGTGGGTTCTTCCAACGGTCCAAATTCAATGTCCCTAGGTGGCCCACATTCCAATTGTAATGAATGAAATGCAAGAGATATGTGTACTCTACATGTATGTGTCCATAGGCAATGCTCACACACATACTTTCTTGTTTTCTTTTCCTTTTTACCAGAAAAACTTTTCATTAAAAGCAAAAATTGAACACTTTACATCAGGACTATCTGGGGCAGCCCTACTACAAAATGGAGAGGGCCCGCCTATCATAAAACTGAAAGCACAGAGAAGGGCGATAAAGTTAGGTAACCCTAGCTTAGATTGCCTAGGCCCATTCTATCCAAGAATATTAGACCGCGAATGTGATGTTATAAAAATGTTGATTTTATATATATATATATATATATATATATATATATATATATATATATATATATATATATATATATATATATAAAGTGTTTGAAAAATATCTTTTGGGGGTTTTTAAGAATAGTCCCACATGGAAAAGGGAAGAGAAGAAAAAATAGTTTAAATGAAAATAGTGGAGTATTATAATATTTACCTACCTAGTCCGTGGACTATAGACCTTGCGTGTTGTTGAGAGTCAAATATTACATATTAGACCCCATTTACTACCTAGATTTTTGAACATGATGCTGCTTAACGGTCTATTTTAATCGTGTTGTGTTGCAAGGTGTATTTACGTACTTGTACTAAAACAGGGTGCTAAAAGCACGGTTTTGATGCTCCAAAGTCATCAGAGCAAGGAACGGACTTCAGAGGACTAATAGTGACGGATATTTACGTACTTATACTAAAACAGGGTGCTAAAAGCACGGTTTTGATGCTCCAAAGTCATCAGAGCAAGGAACGGACTTCAGAGGACTAATAGTGACGGATTTACACGCCAGAGATCTGAGGAAATCAAGCCGTTCACATTAAACGGGCCCAAAAACCAGCTAGAATGCAAGATCACAGGATTCTCACCATCCGATCGGCCCGAAACTTTATACATGGTCTGAGGGACATTAAGTAACCGTACACGTCAAATTTTAGCTCCCAAATCTTTGTAGAAGTGGTCCAAATCAGCCCCTGAATCGTCAATCTGCGGCCCGCCTGAGATCTGGATATATTTCAAGTTTGGTCTTAACCGCTTAAAATGAATGAGCAAGCAAATGGACGGCGTAGATTTTTCATACACATCAATGAAGACCCTACAGTGCATCATGTGCACCACACCCATCCGTGCAACGCCGTGCACCATGCCACATTCCAATTTCAAGCTAGCGCCCGCTCGACTCTATTCAAAATGACAACCTTCCGTGTAACGGACGGACTCTGTCCATTTTTACGGACGTCAGTGGGCCCCACCCATGGCCCTTTCGGCCAATCCAAACCATTCACCATGTAGAAGGCCGTGAGAACTTCAAAACCATGCTGACCTTTCACATCCATACGTGCACACGTGTGCGGTACAGACGCCACAAAAGGACTGCCCTGCGATGTTCAAAATGGTTATAGCGTGATTTCTTACCTGGGCCGCATAAAGAGACAGATGAAACCATTCATTTCCAGTTGGTTTTTCGACGTGCATTCAATAGACGGATTGGATTTGCAAGAAACACCAAGAAGTGGGCCCCACCAACATCGCAGCTCAGTCCGCAAGCTCTGTTTACGCACACATGTACTCTACGGCCGTTCGGTGATCATGGGGATGATCAGTCCCTTCATCTGGATGGTCCAAACACTTCCCAAAGTACAAACGACCGATGCCAAGATGACTGAACGGATCGGATCAGGCAGTAGGTTTCATTTCGCTGAAATATAATTGTTCCAAGAAGTGTCCATTATTGCGTTCGCACACGGCTGCGAAAGTAGCTGCGAAAAAAAAGAAACCCAAATTTTCTTTGCGTGAATCAGTCAGCCACGGTTTTCAGTTGCCTATAAAGAGAAGAGAGCATTGATCTGGAAGCGGGGAGACGTGGGCTGGAAGTCAGAGACAGAGGGAGTAGCTTTAGATTTTTTTTTCTTTCTTTCTTGTTTTATTTGTTACTTGTTTTCTTTAAGAGTAAGTGATTCATGCCTGTGGTTAGCTAAACCTCCTAGCTAGGGCTAGGAGGTGAAACTTGTGGTGTGATGGGGTTGATCCTACGGCTTTGATTCATGTTGAACTGAATTTGATGCTAGTTTAATTTTAAAGATTACTTTGGTTTTTAATGGTTTATTGTGACTTACATTACAGTAAATCTGCGATGGCTTGAGTATTTCCTTTTCCTTTTGATGTTACGACGTTAAGAAGCCCTGTTGTTCACCATTGTCTCCTGGGCATGATTGGATGACGGTACCCTTCCTAACCTTCATAGCATGTTGATTGGTTGGTAATTAGTTTAATTTTATTGTTTGCTTTGTCTCCTTGGCATGGTTTGGTGATGGAATCCATTCTAATTCATATACCTTTCATCTCTTTGAAAACTATATCAAGTAAGTTCAGTTTGATTTCCATGGTTACATTCTTCAACTGGATGAAGATGGAACTTGAAGTCCAGTTGAGTTCGTGAATCAGCATAGATTTCGCTGATCTTTACAAGTGGATCCTCTGAATCCCTAGTTCCCTATCTCTGAATCCATAGTTTCCTTTCCGTGAATTCTTTAAGTTTTAGATAACTATTTCACCATTATTCATAAAAAAATCACTTGATTTAGATTTCATCTCATTTTAGTTCTATTTCTAGTTAGTTTCAGATTACGTACAAGTTTCAGTCCATGTGGATTCGATCTCGGTCTCACCGAGTTTATTACTACATCACAACCCTATACTTGGGGAGTGAACAAGTTTTTAGGCGCCGTTCTTGGGACCTGACTATGTATTATTTCGAAATTAATTGGTTTTGGAATTAGATTAAGATTAGGATTTTACTAACTTTAGGTTTAGGTTTTTCTGATTTATAGAAACTAACCTGTTTTCTTGTTTTGTAGGATTCTAAGATAGAAACTTCTAATTAGGTGATATCTTTCTAATTTCTCTACTTTTTCTATTTTAGGCTTAGCGTTGTATTTTCTATTTTTAGGAATTCTTCCCAGTTTAGAAACTAACTTTCTATTTTCATCTTAGATTTTTCTAACTTTAGAATATCTATTTTTAGGAACTAATTTCTTTTGTTTTCTTTTGCAGGATCTTAACATAAGAATTTCTAATTGGTACCTTCCTTCTAACTTCTCCCTCTCTTATTTTCCATACTGTTGTAGGATCCTTTCTTTTATTTTATTTAGGATTAGATTCAGAGTTAGGGTTTCACCATGTATATGAATGAGTGGGCACGATAGTATGTTGAGATAGCTTATGGAAAACAGCCTACGCCTCAAAATTTTTCTGAAAATATCTTCGAGAATCAATCGGAATATGATGCTCCACCGATTAAGAAGTCTTTCGGTGATTATCTGCGGAAAAATAATTGCATTCCACGAGTTAAGAAAACAGTACGTGATTATTGGAATGATGACGCGTATCAACTCCTGACAGATGACCCGTATGGTTTTGATCAGTGGAAACAGAAATATGTCGAGGTTGAGTCAGTAAAACAACGTGGTAAGAATCCTTGTGGATCAACCACTTTTGAATATTCACCAGAAATGATCTAAGAAGAGTCATATCTGAGTTACACAGACTATATTACTGGCATGAGGAAATTAGTAGAAGCACTTGGATCACGCCTTGATAGGCTAATGGAAACTAATTCATCTCAACCGCAACCCGTTGATCCTGTTGATTATTCCTTTGGATTCCCTACTTCTAATGAAATAACGGAGGCTAGTTCGTTTCAACTACAATCCAATCCAGAAATACAATGCGAGGAAAGTAATCCTCACTCGCTTTTGACAAAATCTAGAATTTGGAATGAGGAGTTGGATTCCATTAATGACCATACGGTTCAATTCCCCGATGAGTCGATCTCAATGACTGTTCAAAAGAATGATGGAGATACATGGGTGTTTTTCAAATACAGTGATGATAACACACTTTCCTTACATGATTCACAGGATCTCAATAATGAGGTAGAGGTTAGTTTATTCGAACCTCAACTAAATTTAGAATGTGAGGAAAGTGATCCCATCCCAAGTGTGCACTGCACAGAATTAGATGATGATGCGTATTGGGATAATGATCATGAATGTTCAGCCCCAGTTCCCATGGAATTAATCTCAAGTTTGGTCCAGGTCAATGATCAAGAAGTGCACGAAGTGAGCGGTCATAATGAGCTACCTCACTCACCTGACATATCTGATTTAAAAGTGGATGAGCTCCTTACGGCCAACCCTACTATCTCTTGTGAGACATGTTTGGACTACTCCCCTGAATTACATGATGATATGATTCAGGAGATGAACGAGTTACTCGATACAACTCTGAAATTTGAAACCACCCAGTTGAGGCCACCATCTGAACTGTTAAATTTTAACGATTCAATGCCTCTTCTGAGTAGTATCAATGAATAAAGTCCGAACATCAATGCTTCGTATACTGATCCTCAATCTGTCTGTGTAGGGCTGGAGCAAGAGAGCACACCTCCGTTTACCTTTAAAGATGATGGACTCCGTGGGCAGATCATCACGAGCTCTAATGTGGAACATAAGTCACGCTCAACTGAATTTTCCAACTCTTTGGATGATTGCTTGGCACACTTTGTAGACTCAAATGATCTCATGATAAGAGACATAGTGAATGCCTTATAAGACAATATCTCAGTAGTCATTACTGATCGAGATAACCCTTACTCTGAAGCCCCTCCTTCCACAAATACTGAATGTTTATCATTAGGGGAAGAGGAGCTGAAAATTGAACCGAAGTCTGCTACTTCGGAATATGTTGAGACTACACCATTTCCTGAAAATCTTTCTCAATTTTCTCTACATGTAGTCTCTGATTCACCATGGGATACTAACTTTGAAACTTTTTTTGACACAGGTGAATCATATATACTTTGGATACCTCAAGTGAATCAACGTCAAATTTTTAATGAGGTACATAAGTTTCTCTGGAAAGTCAAGCTCCAGGGCATCCAAGCTTATTGCAAAAAGGGCTTTTGGATGTTCCTGTTGAGGAACTTACTGAGAAACTTATCACGATATTGGCCGGAAGAAGAACTTTACGATATAATCGAGTAGTTTTTCCCTGCTTTCATAGGATTAGGGTAGTTTCTTTAGTCTGGCTGAAGACATTAAACTTAGCGCTCCTGGGAGGCAACCCAGCTTTTGATTCTATGATTAGTCAATTCAATGTTTGTGGGTAACATTGCTGCAAACCCTCACGAGACTACAACTCGTCCACTAAGGGCAACCTAGGAGTTTAAAGGCTTGTTGCATATACTAAATGCAATCGAGAGCACCTGCGAAAGTGGTATAGGTAGGAGTTTATTTTTGTTATTTGTGTTTTACTTGTGTTGGTTTCTCTCTTGCGCTGACTTACTCTCTCGCTGATATTTTTGAAAAAGTATCTCGATTCATCATCCAGGTACTATCTTCCCATCACTTTACATTTACTTTTGTTGTCCCAAGTGCATTCCATGCTCATATCTTTTACATTGAGGACAATGTAGCTTTTAGGTTGGGGGTGGGAGATTAGGAAACCTAATCAGTGTTTTCTTGGTCTTGAGCAAAAATTGTAAAATTTTTTAAATTTTTTCTGGACTTTCTGGTGAATTCGAAGTGACTTGACGACCATCTTTGATTTAGAATTACAGGATATGGAATGTTGGTGATTTACTACTCTTGGATTCAGTTGTCTGTTAGATTTCACAGTTAAGGTTGAATTATTAATCCATGATTAGAAGTTGTAAACATTGATTGAGTTATGATTTCACATGTCACATCTCGCTTACACATTAACGTTTCAGTTTAATATTGAAGGATTAACTTGGTAATCACTGAGCATGAAAGGAACTGGCCTGAAATATTTTGCCATTAGGGTATAAAAAAAAAAGAATTGAAAAGGTTGGGCAATTAATCTTCACCATAGGTTTGCTCCCTATAGGTGTGGATTCGATTTCTCATGGTTAACAGTTGAAAAGAGTTGGACGACTAATTTCACCATGGGTTTGCTCCCTATAGGTGATAATTTGATTCCCCTTTTGACATTCTTTTAATAATAAAAAATAAAAAAAATAATAATAAAAAAATAAAAAAAAAGAAGAGAAGAATATCAAAATCAAATCAAAGTTGGTAGGATGATTTATGAGGCATGTTTTGTTTTGGGTTGTCATGAATTCTTTTATTCGTTACCAATGATATCATAAAATAAAGAAGTGAACCTTAATGTTGCTAAGCCGAGTTACACTTTGGACTCATGGGTCCTAATGTTTACAATTTTTCTAATCAAGGGATTAATATTTTGAACTTGATTATGAAGTTTGCTGCACATTGGATTCCAGGAGAAAGTAATACCCAACATTCATAAATCTTAGAAGTCTGATATCTGAATTGCTTTTCGAAATAGCACTCGAATTTATAGAAATTGTCCTGTAAGTCTCTATTTATTTTTCGCATACTTTGCTCGGGACTAGCAAAATGCTGGTTGGGGGTTGTGTTGAGAGTCAAATATTACATATTAGACCCCATTTACTACCTAGATTTATGAACATGATGCTGCTTAACGGTCTATTTTAATCGTGTTGTGTTGCAAGGTGTATTTACGTACTTAGACTAAAACAGGGTGCTAAAAGCACGGTTTTGATGCTCCAAAGTCACCAGAGTAAGGAACGGACTTCAAAGGACCAATAGTGACGGATTTACACGCCAGGGATCTGAGGAAATCAAGCCGTTCACATCAAACGGGCCTGAAAATCAGCCAGAATGCAAGATCACAGGATTCTCACCATCCGATCGGCCCAAAACTTTATACATGGTCTGAGGGACATTAAGTAACCGTACACGTCAAATTTTAGCTCCCAAATCTTTGTAGAAGTGGTCCAACAGACAAATCAGCCCCTGAATCGTCAATCTGCGGCCCGTCTGAGATCTGGATATACTTCAAGTTTGGTCTCAACCGCTTAAAATGGATGAGCAATCAAATGGACGGTGTAGATTTTTCATACACATCAATGAAGACCCTACAGTGCATCATGTGCACCACACCCATCCGTGCAACGCCGTGCACCACACCACCTTCCAATTTCAAGCCAGCGCCCGCCCGACTCTATTCAAAACGACAACCTTCCGTGTAACGGATGGACTCTGTCCATTTTTACGGACGTTAGTGGGCCCCACCCATGGCCCTTCCGGCCAATCCAAACCATTCACCATGTAGAAGGTCGTGAGAACTTCAAAACCATGCTGACCTTTCACATCCATACGTGCACATGTGTGCGGTATAGAGGCCACAAAAGGACTGCCCTGCGACATTCAAAACAGTTGCAGCGTGATTTCTCACCTGGGCCGCATCAAGAGACAGATGAAACCATTCATTTCTAGTTGGTTTTTCGACATGCATTCAATATACGGATTGGATTTGCAAGAAACACCAAGAAGTGGGCCCCACCAACATCGCAGCTCAGTCCGCAAGCTCTGTTTACGTACGCATGTACTCCACGGCCATTCGGTGATCATGGGAATGATCGGTCCCTTCATCTGGACGGTCCAAACACTTCCCAAAGTACAAACGACTGAGGCCAAGATGACTGAACGGATCGGATCAGGCAGTAGGTTTCGTTTCGCTGAAATATAATTGTCCCAAGAAGTGTCGGTTATTGCGTTCGCACACGGCAGCGAAAGTAGCTGCGAAAAAAAAAGAAACCCGAATTTTCTTTGCGTGAATCAGTCAGCCACGGTTTTCAGTAGCCTATAAAGAGAAGAGAGCATAGATCTGGGAGCGGGGAGACGTGGGCTGGAAGTCAGAGACAGAGGGAGTAGCTTTAGATTTTTTTTTTTCTTTCTTGTTTTATTTGTTACCTGTTTTCTTTAAGAGTTAGTGATTCATGCCTGTGGTTAGCTAAACCTCCTAGCTAGGGCTAGGAGGTGAAACTTGTGGTGTGATGGGGTTGATCCTACGACTTTGATTCATGTTGAACTGAATTTGATGCTAGTTTGATTTTAAAGATTGCTTTGGTTTTTAATGGTTTATTGTGACTTACATTACAGTAGATCTGCGATGGCTTGAGTATTTCCTTTTCCTTTTGATGTTATGATGTTAGGAAGTCCTGTTGTTCACCATTGTCTCCTGGGCATGATTGGATGACGGTACCCTTCCTAACCTTCATAGCATGTTGATTGGTTGGTAATTAGTTTAATTTTATTGTTTGCTTTGTCTCCTTGGCATGGTTTGGTGATGGAATCCATTCTAATTCATATACCTTTCATCTCTTTGAAAACTATATCAAGTTCAGTTTGATTTCCATGGTTACATTCTTCAACTGGATGAAGATGGAACTTGAAGTCCAGTTAAGTTCGTGAATCAGCATAGATCTCACTGATCTCTACAAGTGGATCCTCTGAATCCCTAGTTCTCTATCTCTGAATCCATAGTTCCCTTTCCATGAATTCTTTAAGTTTTAGATAACTATTTCACCATTATTCATAAAAAAAATCACTTGATTTAGATTTCATCTCATTCTAGTTCTATTTCTAGTTAGTTTCAAATTACGTACAAGTTTCAGTCCCTGTGGATTCGACCTCAGTCTCACCGAGTTTATTACTACATCACAACCCTATACTTGGGGAGTGAACACGTGTTGGAACACTCGCGCGCACGCTCGGGCACGGACTCGGACTTGGTCACGGGCTCGGTGCGAGGGCGTGGGCATGTGAGGCAGTGTGGCTGTAGAGTGCACTTTGCACTAAGTGGCTAAGGCAGGTGGCTGGTTAGCAGAGAGACTAAAGGACTGGGAGAGAGATCTCTCAGTATATATAGAGGGACTAAAAAGAGCTGTTGCAGCAGATCTGTAACAGTTGTGCCATTAGTGCAGGGTCAAGCTGTAATTGCTGCATGGCTAGCTCAACAGCTAGAAAACGGTTAGCTGTTGTCTCACAACAGTCAACATGCAGCAGATTAATGGCCCATGCACAACAGTCAGAAAACGGCCATAAAATGGCTAGTTTTCCAACAGCCAGAAATGGCTTAATGAAATTTATGTCTCTGGACCATAACCCCCTAGCCACCTTAGCCTATAAATAGAGGGTCTGGATGGGTTTTCAAACCATCTCAATCCACTCCAGCAAACCCATACGAACTGAGACATCCAGCCCCACTCCACTCCTATACTCAAATGATTCAAGTAATATAGCAAGGCTTGAACCTTAGCTTAAAGAACAAACTAGCGGTGTGGTCTAGAACAACGGTTTAATTGACCTAATAGCTAAAGAACAAGAAAAATAGACTAGTGCAGTGGTCTCATATACATCTTCTTCTCTCTATTTCTTTTTGTGATTTTTCTTTTCATTATACTTTCTGTCAGATTGAGTGTACTAGAGTTCCAATAGGTGGGCCTTCGTGTTTGCTGAATGCAGACCCACACTAGGCTTGTAATATCCTAGAAGCGATTTGCCTGTAACCTGTCAGCATACTCAAATCACTTAAGTAGGGGCAAATAATGCTTTAAGGACAGTGTTTCAGACGTGCTTCATCTTGTCCATATTTTAGATTAATTTGCAATTTTCGATTTCCACATAATACAGAAATTATATTAATGTATATAATTTCCAACATGTGAGAGGGGAGATCTCCCAAAGACCGGTAGCGCTTGTCCAATTGGCCCTCGCTCCCCAAACGAGCTAAAGCGTCCGCCACCAAGTTAGCCTCTCTATGAGTGTGGGTGATACAGACGTCCATATTTCTCACGATAGAACGTATCCTTGCCTTCTAATACCAAATGGGCCACAAGAACAACGAAAGGTTTAGGATGGCAGCAAACACAGCTTTGGAGTCGCTCGCCACCTCCACCTTAGTGAATCCCTGCCTCACGCACTCCTCTAGGCCATCCAATATAGCTCTAATCTCAGCCCTTATATTGGACCCGAACTTGTAGGCAGAAGAGAACGCAAAAAGGAAGCCACCAGAAGAATTCCTTCCAATTCCTCCACATACTGATGGACCCGAATTTCCTATCGCTGACCCATCCATGTTAATCTTGATCCAACCCTGTTAGAGCTTAATCCACTTGACCACCTTGCACCTGGACACGGTGGGTGCAAGCTTAACGATCCCCCAAGGCATTGAGGGTGATCGTAGTGGATAGATTGGGAGAATTGGGCAGTGGGAGGGAAGGGGCAATCACGACAATACAGTGTAAGATGTTTGATATGATTCTAGAGTTGCTGGTCATAGAGCCGTCGAACCGGACTGCATTCCTCGCCTTCCAAAGCTCCCAAAATATGAAAGCGGAGACAAGGCCCCTCATGAGCAATAAGGATCTTGATAAAGTAGGTGTGGCCCACCATGGATTGGCCCTCTCAACCGCTGAAGAGGGGGAATGCCCTTGGATGATGATGAGTCAACCAAAATGCTCCCAAACTCGAGAAGGCGTGGCTCCTGAGGTGAAGATATGGTCAATAGATTCAATCCCAAGCATGAAGAACAGTGCACAGTAGGCGCACATCGACACGATGCTCACCCCTTTCCTCTGAATTCTTGCATCCACCGGGATGGCCCTGTGAATAATTTTCCACGTGAGGAGTGAGAGTTTGGGACGGATCTTGGGGTGCCACACCCATTTCAACCAAGATTGCAAAACGCCGTGAGGCCGGATGCTATTACAAGCAAGGCCGGCAGTAAGCTCGCTCAACTTGGACCCCAACCAGATGCATCTATCGGTTGAGTCAAAAGTGCATATACCTTCTTCAGCGATATGGTCGAAGACTAACTGCGGGAGAAGGTGGCTGTGTAGGGGCCGCGCGGACCATCCGAATGGTCAAATCACGTCGCTAACCTTAGTAGGAAGGTGGATGGAGGGTGACGAGGGCAATTTCCATTCAATGAGGGGGACCAGATCGGACTAGTCATCAGTCCAAAAAGCGCAATCCCCCTACCAATATGCCAACGCATATGAGCAGCCACTACTGGGCTCAATTTACAGATGTTTTTCCAGATTGGTGAGGCAGACAAGGACAAATTGGCACCTCAAAAAGACTGAAAATCCAGGGCGTATTTCACTCTCATAAACTTGGTCCAACAGCTGAATTCTCCTTTAAAGTGCACGGTCCACTCCATCTTCATGCAAAAAGCCCTCATGACCAGCTTGAGGCTTCTTAGCCCCAGCCCACCCTCATCTTTTGGGAGAGAACACTTCCTCCAGCTGAGCCAATGACAACGTTTACTATTGCACACACAACTTACTTGTACGTCCAACTATTTTCCTTAACTATTAATTAATGTTAATAAATAGAGAAAAGTTCTTTTCAGTCACTTTAATGGACCCATGCGGATTAGTACTGACGGCTTCAGTAGGTATCTTGTTATTAAAGTGACGTCATTAAGTTTTGTGGGCTCTACAATAATGTATGTATTATATCCACATCGTTAATCCATTTGGAGAGATCATTTTAGGGCATGAGCTGAGCCAGATCTAAACCTACATGGATCCCATCACAGAAAACAATAAGGATTGAACGTCTACCATTAAAAACTTCTCAGGGCTTCAGAAGTTTTTGATCAAGCTGATATTTGTGTTTTTCCTTCATCCATGTCCGTATGAACTTGTGAACGAGTTAGATCTTAAATAAGCATCATGGTGAGCCCTTAGAAAGGTTTCAACGGTGGGTGTCACTCTCCTTACTGTTTTTTGTTATGGAGTCCACTTGGATCTCTTCATTTTTAGGCTCATGACCTAAAATAATCTCACCAAATGGATGGATAGTATGGATACAACACATACATCATGGTGAGGCTTACATAACTTTGATGACGTCACTTCGGTAGTGAGATAGCAATTGAAGTCATCTCTCACTGAATTGTTCTTCCCCCTTTGTAAATTCTCTAATAGCACCCAGCCCCACCTTATCTAGCAAGAGATCGGATGCCTCCCTAAATATGCGGCTCCCCTGACGCTCACTTCCTCCACAGGCCAGCCCATTTGTCGGGCCATTACCTTCTCTCTTAATGTGAACAAACTGAAAACTCCCCCTCTTCTGTAAGCCCGCTATCCGGTTATACCATTATCTCCACTTCCAAGCCATTTGGGATCAGCAGTTGAGAGTTTCCGCCACAAATTTTACGTCTGATTCAACCAACACCTTAGTTAGGCCTTTATCCAAACACAGGATGATTCTGTCATATACCGCTCGCAGCTTAGCGATGTTGTTAGAGCCCACCCCATTGCCAAAGAAAAAAAGAAGCAAAAAGTAGGTTGCTCCTCCTAATAACCCTAGGTTCCTTCTAGAAAACCCATCCACGTTTAACTTAGCCTAACCTTGGACTGGCTTGATCTACTTCACTAGCTCATAAACTATTTTAGGATGGGAGGATGAGGCGATCCCCAACCCTCGTAGGATTAGCCAGTTTATCGTAATCAAGAAGCTCTAAGGTCCTTTCCCTTTGCTGATGTAACATCCTAGATTTTCACTATTTTGAATTTACAAAAATTCGTAAAAATTTTCGATATTACTATCCTACATTATCACTTACTGACCCTTGACACTCGATGTTAGCCTATACATGGGTGGTATAGTAAAGAACCGCACAAATTTGATTAATCAACCATAGAAAGCCAAAGAATCCGTTCGATCACTTAAGCATCAAGTTTATCCTCATAATTTATTCACATAGGGCCCAAATCTAGCCGACCTATCACTGACTAATCAAGACAACCACAACTAAATTAAATATCTGCCCAAAGCCAAGACAACTAGGGGTTAGATCTTAATTAACAAACCAAAATGACCCAATTATCCATTTAGCCTATGAACCAACGATTTAAAGTGATTATGACTGAATCATCATTTGTCCTAATTACGAATAGGCAACACTATGAACATAGTTAATCCAAATCATAATCATTGCGCACAAGAAATCTTGATACTTATTTCATTCCAAAAATGCCTAATAATCCAAATGAGCTCTAGATCACTCGTTAATGGGCCACTAGTTCTGAAATTATAGAATAATATCTGTCTCACTGTGCTTAACGCCCATTGTGGGTGGCGAACTAAGAAAGTGTCTAGAACGGCTCAACTTGGGCCGAAAGCTAAATGCTTACAACATGCGAATCCTTTACGCTGAAATCAGAAACTTAAGTGAAATAGATCTTCCGCTCTTCACAAAGTTGTGGCTTTTCGACCATTAGATCGCAATCAAACTCGAGGCATGAATTAAGGATATTTCTCACTTATATCTGTATAGTCGTGCCCCAATCGATTACCAACGACTATCTATCGCAAGTGGGGTCTCCACAGTTTATTGAAGCGTCTGAATGTCACCAAATTTATGATGTGACATAGATCCCATGGTGGGACACCTACCCTCTGGTGTGGATAATCTTGTGGGCCTCCGTTGAAGTCAGAAACACCTTCCCCTAGGACAAGTCTAACTGAAAAAGGGGCACCGGGGCTATTCGTGCACATTCTGACACTATAAATAGCCCTCATTTCACACACTCTCTCCCATACGAATTTTCACTTGCAAAAAGAGGGGAGAGAAAGATGAGGAGAAGGGGAGAAGGTGTAGGAGGGGGTAGATTTGAGCATTCGCCCCATCCCCGCTAGCATGGGATGTAGCCTTGACCATGCCGCATTGCCGGAATTGCCCCGACAACAATCAAAGTGTAATGCCCTGAAATTTGGGGGTCGAGCATGAGCCCAACTCCCGAGTCTCAGCACATCACTTATGCAATATAGATAATGATAATTAAATGTTGTCTGTATTAATGCCTTAAACATGAGTGAGATTATACTAAACAACATATCAAACTCCAGAGACAGTTAAATTTCACAAGCGAAAGACTGTGATAGTTATATAAAGTACATAAATGTGTTTCCCAACCTCCATAGTATGATGACATTACTGAGCTGAATAAATACATATCTGTTCTAAAAAAATACAAAATGATAAATTGTGAATGTCCAACTAATCATATATCCTTGTAATCCCGTCGATCAGAGTGGTCTATGTACCCACCTGATAACTGCATGTATGAGAACTCCTCCTCATCGTCGTAGAAGTTTGGCTCGGCTTCATACATCGCGCCAGAATCTGCATCTAAGACAGAGTCTGGTTAGTGTTTAAAACATCGTCCCAGAACGTGGGAGTGAGTGATCAACTTAGTGGAGCTATAAGGCAAATGTTAACATGTTATCAATTCAATCAAGCAGTAATGATAAAGCGATACAATCAAACATCCCTAAGTACTCTGGTTAATGCAAACATGATATATATTAATGATGCATGCTCTCACCTGCACTCCCTCTGCGATCTTCCTCTTACTGTCGCGGCATGCACCCCTTCCTATGTGCTCAACACCAACGCCAAAGGCACATGCAATGCGGTGCATGAGCGTGATTACTAAGTTCTTATTAAACCTTTTCATACAGCAGGATTGGGAAGCTAAGGTACCCCCCCTATATCATTTCCCAAACAATGATCCATTATAGGGTTGTTAGTCCTAGCTAGTCTCATACGATATTGCAGTTCCAGGTTCTTACAAAGGGCTCGTCACCTCAATGCAGGCCTAGCTTATACTCTAGTTGCTACGGAAAGGCTCGTCGCCTCAGCGCAGTCTCAAAGTATGTTCGAGGTCACTACGAATGGCTCGTCACCTAGTAGTAGGCCGACAGCTCGAATACAGTGTCCCATACCACCGTATTCGGCTCACGAGCTTAGGTTGCTCACTGGTCACTACGGGTGGGCTCGTCACCCCGGCGTAGGCCGACAGCTCGACCACAGTGTCCCATACCACCATGTCTAACTCATGAATCTTAGCGGATCGAGGTACCAAGGTTAATGGGATATCCACTAGTGAGTTTGGTACCTTAGGTTCAAGCAGTAGCGTCCATACATGGTGAACATACATCGGGTCAATTGGGTTACTTAACGAGCTCGACTGGTACGAGCGCACATCGAGTGGATCGACATAAAGTGCGTAAGCACTCCGTGTGGCCTAACCACTGTCGACAACCAAAGTACGGCTCGGATTCATCGAACACGTCCTGTGTAGTGAAACCACCTCAGCCACCAAATCAGGACCTGTTACCGATTGCCTGGACTATACCATAGTCCCAAACACACTGCAAGCAAATAACATTAGCATGTAATAGCCAAGACAACATGTGACAACTAAATCTAAACATAATCTTATTTGAGCATTTCTACAATCACATAACACATATGCTACTACACAGGCATTTCATCCATAAATCACATTGTAATAGGATTGGTTACATAAAAGAAACTGTAACCATAGTTAAGGGAATTGAGAATCCTATCTCAACACCCTCGTTACATGCATTTAAACAAGCATTTTCACATTCAGGCAATTCATCAAACACTTAGGCTACACATATCATATACATGTAGTAAGGTAGTTATAACAGGTATTATAGCAAATCCCTTTACAAGGGTTCACCATACGTACAACAATCATGAATTCTCAGTCAATAAACATGGCAAGCATAAATCACAATTCCATACTCATTCACACATTTCAACAAACACATGAAATGCATTATAAATCAACATAGTTTATATACGTACATAATACACGGAAACCCTCGTATCTAAGCACATGTGATAGGAATTAAGCCAGTCATAAATCATTATTGACATTGAAAGCCTTGAAAACCATAATCTAAATATTTATATTTCGCACCTTTCGCTGATAAACAAGTATCGAATTTAATTTGTATGTCAAGTCTTCGTTTATGGCACGACAACCACCTATAGCATGAAATAGGTTAGCTATTATCACGCCCCAAACCTGAAGATCGGATTCACAGGAATCCCGATCGCCGAATCCGGTGCCGACAGCCTCCGTAGTACCCCATTCTCGGCTCCTAGCGTTCATACGCAAGATTTCGATCCTAGGATCCTACAAGGAGGATTTTTTTTGTACATATAACTCGTAATAAGCATAACCACAAGTATACCCAAATCATAAAGCCAACATCATCATCACATATCCACTAATATAATCATTTGAGTACAACGCTGAAAGGGAAATACATATGATAAAAATCAAAACTTCATAAGTCCGTTGCACGCTCCAAGCTCAATGCTGCTGCAACCTAACGCCACCTGCACGCATCTATCGTGCATAAGCTTATAGAAAGCTTAGTGGGTGGTGAAAGTGTGTGCACAAGGTAAGTACCAAGTAAGCAATATCAGAGTAATCAGAGTAAGCGGAAATACTGACAGTCTGTGAGTCATACAATATCAGGGTATGCAATGCAAATCAGCTATACAAATGATGAGTCAAAGAAAGCCAAATATTAGATGCCAAGGATGCAATGCCATAAATCATACAATATCGAAATAAGCAGAAATATACTGATAAGTTTATGAGTGCCTTCAGCCGTACAAATACATCGTGGATGGCCATGTTTGGACACCGAAAATGTTACTTGAGTATATCGGGTACATAGGATGCTCATGGGTAAAATTTTTAAAACTTCTATGGTACTAAGGATCTGCTCCAACACCGTGATCGAGTGGAATATATGAGTGCACGAGAGCCTCATACCTTTAGGCTGCGACTCCCACTGTCATGTAGTTAGTTGGATAGGGGTATGGCCATACTCGCCTGATGTAAGGGGGCATTGTTAGGCTGAGTCTGACCAGCTCATGAATGGGTCTGCTATCTTTAGGCCTTGCTGGTGATTGGCTGTCCGTAGGTAGGGTAGTGAGGTCTCTTACGCTCCTTTGACTGTGTGGGGTCTGTAGAGTGGCAGTCATCCAGCAGTGTAATGGACCCCGGTGATTTCCTTATGATGGAAATGTACTTGATATGTGGATTGGATATGAGCACTGACACTACTTCGCATTGCATTTGCATCAGCTGTATAAGCCTCATAATGCATTACAGTACTCATTGCATTACAGTACTCATCGCATTACAGTACTCATCGCATTACAGTACTCATCGTATTACAGTACTCATTGCATTATATAGCCTTAGTATGGCTTCCTGTATTATCGTACTGCCTTGGTATAGTTTTTTGTATTCATGATAGCCTTGGTAAGGCTAGTGGTATTGGTATTGATCATGACTCCCTTCTGGATTCTCTATCTTCTTCTGAGCACCATTGTCACACACTTTCATCACCCTCTAAGCTTTCTATAAGCTTATGCATGACTGATGCATACAGGAGATCCTAGGCAGGTGTCGCAGTGGCAGAGTTTGGATTAGAGTTGAGCTTGAGGACCCAGTATTGCAGACTTCCTTTCTTTCTTCTATTATCTTATGTATGTCCTTTTGGACCTTATGGATACTTATAAAAGTTTAAATTCTTAGTGGATTTTGTGATGTGTGCCTTGTTATTTTTAGATTTACTTGTTGTGATCTTGGGTATGCTCGTATTGGAATGATTATACTTTTATGAAAATCCTCCTTGTAGGATCCCAGGATCGGAACCTGCCTTAGGAGCCGAGAATGGGGTACTAAGGAGGCTGTTGCGGCCAGAACCGGCCATCGGGTTCCTTGTGAATCTGGTTACCGGGTCTGGTGCATGACAGGAGTTGGTATCAAAGCATAGCAAGTAATTTTGGAATAACTTGGGATAATATCACATATCTGCTGTGAGCTTAGGACAAGTAGTATCCCGAGTGCATTTTCCTCATTCTGTTTGAGCCTTCAAGGATTCTAATTCCTAATCGTCCATCACCTTTGTTCTTTCTGTAGACCATGCCGTCAAGTCAAGGTGCCCATGATTGTGACGCCCGTGGCCGTGGTGCCCATGGACATGGTTCTCATTCCACTCCAGCGATCTAAGTGACTTTTGCTCCACCATCTGAGATTCCTATTTCCCCTCTGGAGCCGGCCGTACCTATTCTTGAGGCTCCCGCCGTGCCTGTGCCTCCATTAGAGGCCAGTGCTACCCCCGCTTATCTGACATTCTTATAGGAGCTGAGCATCTCCAATAGTTGATGCAGGTCATCACTAATGTTCTTCAGACCCGTCAGCCCATTCCTGAGATGCCCGGACAGGCAGAACAGGAGTGTGCGAGTCCCCTTTTGCGAGATTCGACTTTGCAACGAGCTCCGTTAGCGGTATTTCTACTTCAGAGCGAGGCCAAGTGGACTAATTTGCAGAGGGATTGTGATTAGAGGAGAGGCCGGAAGAGGCTGGCCCCCTCCGGTAGCTCCCGGCAGCGTCGACAGCGGCAGAGGTGCGTAGCCTATCGAGCCGCCAGAACATCAGCATCACATGCAGTAGCTTCTTCATCATCATTAGCACCACCGGTCGCTTCATCTTCCTACCCCTTTTCTGGAGTTTGCTTCGGTTGTGGGTAGATGGGACACCGTAGGTGCGAGTGTCCTCATCAGCAGGATGGAGGTTCGCAGCGACCACAGTAGCAGTAGAGACCGCATATGTAGAGTAAACAGAAACCTCCCCAGCCACCTCAGGCTTGATTTTGCGCGACTCATTAAGACCCTTAGTTATCAGGGGTGTTATTATGGGTATTCTCCTTGTCTTCTTAAGTAAGTCTTATGTTTTGGTGCATCGCACCCTTTTTGTATCCAAGGGCTTTTGTTCACTCAAATTGCTATTAGAGTCTGCCGTAAGAGATTGTCAGTATCGACAATTTTTAGAAAGATCGTTGTGTTAGGCCGATGATATTATCGTATTCCGTTTTGGTTGGTGAGATGTTCTTGCCCGCTGAATAGTTTAGTATTGCCAATGTTGAGCTTATTGGCTTGCTTTGATGTTATCAGGCAGATGATGCGCACAGCTCAGAGCCGACAGAAGAGTTTTGTTGATCGTCAGCGTCGACCACTCGAGTTCGTAGTTAGGGATATGGTATTTCTCAATGTCTCGCCTATGAAGGGCGTGGTTTACTTTGGTGTGAAGGGCAAGCTCGCCCCGAGACTTATTGGACCTTTTGAGATTATCGAGCGCGTAGGCGCTGTGGCCTATAGGCTTGCCTTAACTCCTGAGTTGTCTACGATCCACGACGTGTTCCGTGTTTCTATGTTACGAAATTGTGGGTTGGACACTATTCCTGTGATTGATTGGCAACCACTTGAGGTCCGTGAGGATGCTTCCTACATTAAGCAGCCAATTCGTATTCTTGATCGAAAGGAGCAGGTCCTCAAGTCCAAGGTCATTCTCTTGGTGAAAGTATAATGGGGTCATCATTCGGAGGCCAAGGTGTCTTGGGAACGCGAGACTGAGATTAGAACGCGTTATCTCCATTTGTTTGATGATTGATAGATATATGATTATTTGTATTACCTTTCTTGTATGATGATTGTTATATGATGGTGGTGTTTTATCTTTTCTTTTGTCCTGAATTGGTCAATTTTGAGGATGAAATTTTTTATTGGTGGGGAGGATTGTGAGACCCGACCCGAGTTCGCATGTGTGCATGTGTGTGTGTAAGTGTGCATTTCATTCATTTTGGTCCCACAGTCCTACCGGTTGAATCCCGGCGACCCGCGACCCTCGGATTGTGTTTGCAATCATCCTTAAGTTTGGTCTCGTAGACCCAACTCGAATTGAGCTGAAACCTATCCCATTGTGACCGTATCGTCGCTGCGGTTCCAACGCCGTGTCTCGCGCATAAATCCGATATGTAGATCAAAAGTTGTGTACATTTCATTGTATGACCCTTAATCATGTGGCCCACTTAGGTGTCATGCATGTGGACCCCACTCTTGGCCCAAGTTCCCATGCACACCACCCACACACACTACAATTCTCATGGAATAAACACTAACCACCCCACACACACCACCCAAAAGCCTACTCTACCCTACAACTTTGTTTTCTCCTCCCATAGGTAATTATTTCTTTTCTTACAAACAAATGCTTTCTCTCTTTCTCTCTCTCTCTCTCTATCTCCTTATCTCTCTCCCACCTTCTCATCCTCTCCATGGCCAGCAAATCCCCCATTTTCTCCAGCCTCTTCTTTCCCTAATCTCTCTAAATCCATCCATTTCAAGATCATCTCATCCATTGATTTCCCTTCCTTGGAGCTAGAGGAGCAAGGAGACCTAAATTTTTGTAAAGATCAAGGTGGGTGCTCTCCATACCATGTAGATCTCTTCTTCTTAATGTAGATCCTTCCCTCCTCATTTTGGATGTGTAAGAACCACCAATCAATGGTGGAGATCCTACACAACCATCTAGATGTGGCCATGAGGCCCACATTGTACATGCATGTCCATGCATGAGACTCTTCCCTTGATGGACCCCTTGGATGTGGATTTCCCCTATTTTTTTTAGGTATGATGGGTCATCTAGACCCTTGCATGTGGCTGGGATAGTATCCCAACCATTCATCTCAAAGATCTAGGCCATGCATCATAAGATCTATGTTGTACGATGTGTTTAATTGTTATTTGTGGTTGTGATTGTGTGGGGACAACTTAATAGCGGCGGAGCCCTCCCCTGATGGCCGGATGTTCTTCTTTCTCTTTCATTCTTTTATAATCTGATGATATTATGTGTGGTCCACTTAGTGTGCCTGGATTGCCCAGAAAAGCCCAGTAAGGAAGGAACATCTATACTCAACTTACACCATGGTTTAGATGCCCCTTTTTTTTCCGCCTTAAATGTTCTTGCAAGGGTGAAAATTTAGGAGTTTGTTCTAGACAATTGTGGGGCCCACTAGGGTGGGCCATGACACCTAATTTATGGGCCAATCCCTTTCTTAATAGGCCCATACATTTATTTTATTTCATGCATGTATTGTTGTCCAAAAATTTCTGGATAGATTTTTGTTGGACTTTGGGCATGAATTTGGGATTGATTGGGGGACCTTTTGTACCCATCAAATATCTTTTTTGAAAGGTGGAAATCTCATCTTGATGTCCCCCAAATTTCAGTCCCATCTGACCTTCATTGGGGTCCCAAATGTGTGGTCCAAGTGAGGTGGACAGTCTGGATTTTCTGCACTGTTCCAGCAACATTTCACCTTGGATAGGTTGGAATTTCGAAATTTATTAAAATACTTTTGGGTGTCTAAAAATTATGAAAATTTATAGGGAGGTTGACCACTCATGTTAAGACCCACCTACAAAATTTTGGGGCCAATGGACACCGTACACACCATGGTGGTGGCAGGACCAGCCCATTACAATATGGTGTCCAGATCAGTCCGATTTTCAGGATAGATTGATTTCTTTAAATAAATTAAAATATTTCTAGATATCTAAAAATTCTGAACTTTTGTAAAGTTATGATACACTCATGGTAGGACCTACCTACCAAATTTCAGGTCTAATGGACCCCTGTACACACCGTGCCAAGGCCCGGACTGGCCCACCACGTTGGGACGTCTAGGTCAGTCCAATTTTCTGGACAGACCGTTTTATTCAGATTAATTAAAATATTTTCAGGTGTCCAAAATTTTTAAAATTTTATGGAATTGTGGACTACCTATGGAAGGACCACTCTACAAATTTTCAGGGTCATCGGACTCATGTATCGATCGTGGTGTAGCCTCTAATTTGGATCAGTTTTGGGTCAAATATCTAGGCCCGTAGGACAACCCACCATGGGATTCCCCTACCTTGGGCTGTTGGGCCTGCATTCTAATGGCATGGCCTACTTGAAATAAGTATTGTATATCCCCCTTCTTATCTGGTGGGACCCACTTGATATGTGTGGGTCACCATGAGTCAGTAACCCATTTAAATTAAATAAATTTCTGAACTCCAGCAGGCCCAGGAAGTGGGTGGGCTGAAATTCTAACAAGGGGCCCAAATTTGTGCATAGTTAATCTTTTGGAGCCGTGGTGGCCCACCAGATTTAAGGGAGTGTTGTACAAACTCTTTGCCCTCCTTCCTTAGACATTTGGGGCTTAATTAGTGTCCCTTGAGGCTCACCTTTGTGGTGGTTTGTGGGCTAACCTTAATCAGAATTTTTGATAGCTTTATAGGCCCAATGGGCTGGAAACCTATCCCTTGAGCCCAAGATTATGCAAGGACTGATCATGTGCATTTATTAGCCTTGATGCCCTCATAAAATGCTTAATTGTGGGCTGACTTACAAGGCCCACATAAATGTATATTGTGGAGGGCCTTGCTAAATCTTTGGGCTAGTGTGGCAAGGCCCACATTGTCAGTATAGGCCTTGCCCATGTGTTTTCATGGGCTTACGGGCTGCCTTCAAGTCCACCATAATGTATGAATTGGATGGCTTTTGTTTGGGCCATTTCTTTTGGGGCCATTATGTGATATATTATATGCATGTTTGTGTTAGCAAGTAGGCCTTATGGACTCAGTTCTTTTGGATAGGCCCATTGATCTTGGGCCTATACTCTCCTATTTATTATGATGGGCTTAGGGGTAATAATACACAAGAGGTTGGGCCCTTGGCTGCCCACTAAACTGACCCTATACTTGGACCAAAAGTGAGGCCCAACTCACTTGTTTTAAATGTGAAACTTACCCATGTAAATGAATTACTGGGCTGCCCATGAAGCTCACCACAATATATGGATTTATGACCTTTATGGTTAGGCCCAAACCTTGCTTAAGGGCCCACCATGCTACCTAAGTATTAGACTTAGTGTATGGCCCACTAGGCCATGGATTGCTTAGGCCTTGGGCCTTATTTCATGCTCGAGTAGTGGCGGGCTACCTCTTGGGAACTAGTTGAGGTTGGATGTCCTCCTGGGTAGTCCTAAGGTAGGCCTGTGGATTCTTCTATGGATGGTTAAAGGCCCACCATAGACCCTAGGCCATTTGTTTAAGGCTCAATGTGTATATATATGGAACCTACCTTAACGCATTAGGTCCAGGCCGTCCAAGCCTTGGATCGCCTGATCATGGAGGCACTCTCTGCCTTGGGTTGTTGCTGGATTCACAATCTAGTAGTAGACCCACTTGATCTTTTCTTGATGTATACACACCCTCCATCTGGTGGGGCTCCTTGTGAATATTGTTGGCCTTCATGAGATCATTCCCACTTATTTGACTAATTTCTGGGCTTTAGCAGGCCCAAGAAGCTGAGTGGGCAAAACGTTTATCAAGGAGCCTTAAATGTACATTGTTATGGTTGAAACTTTATTGGACATGGGACCCACCATATTGAGAACTTGTGTGCGTATTGTATGCTTATATTTTTTATTCCTTGGGCGTAATTAGTGCATTCTTTTGGGTCACCTTTAGTGATCACATGAGGACCCCATCTTGGATCAGATTTTTGGGACATCCCTTAGGCCCAGAGTGGGTTGGGACGTCCCAGCTTGGCCCAACCATATATTAAGCCAACTTCCACCATTTTGATGGACTTGTGGGCTAAGATAAGGATAGTATTGAGCCCTTGGTTGCCCACTTAAATTGCTAGTTATTGGGCTGATGTAGTTGAGCCCATTTCATCATCCAAACTTAAACTTATTTTGGGCCGTATATTGTGTATGCGGGTTACCCACCAAGTCTAACTTAATGTATGGATTCTATGACCATTGAGAATTAAGCCTTGGGCGTTAATTTCTCTCTTGAGGCCTATGTTGTTAAAAGTGGTATTGTATCTTTTTATGGCCTATTATGAGGAATGTATGTATGTGGTTACTTGTGTTCTTATCTTGAATGTAGAGCCTTGGGCCTTGTATCAATATAGTTCGTGGTTGAGATGCCTCTTGGGGAATGATGGTTAAATGTCCCCATTATGGACCCCTATAGGCCCGTTTGTATCTAAATGTCATTAGATGCTCATCTTAAACTCTTGCTAGACTTACTTCTGTGTTACTTAGATACGTAGTTGTATGCTTAGTCTCGTGGGCTACCCCGGGTAAATGGGCCCCCACTAGAGGTGAGATTCCTTATGGATATTGTCTAAATATCTAGACTTGGTCCCTTCTTGGATAGGAGGAGTGTACTACTTTATATATCGCCGCATAATGCGTCTAGACCCATCTTCATGACCCATGTGCATCATTGTATGCTTGGATGACACTGTGTGTGTGGTTATGATTGTACTATTGGGCATTGTATGTTGCCTTCCTGTGGGATGTAGTATTCCCTCTTGAGCATGTTGGATGCTTGGAATTGATGTATAGTTGATAGTGTGATTCATGCATCTGACATTGCATAACATATGAGTATTATCACGCTCGCTTTATCAGGGTTGTAGCCTCCACAAATACATCGTGGATGACCATGTTTGGACACCAGAAATGTTACTTGAGCATATCGGGTGCATAGGATGCCTATGGGTGAAAATTTCAAAACTTTCATGGTACCAAGGATCTTCTCCAACACCGTGACCGAGTGGAATATATGAGCGCACGAGGGCCTCATACCTTTAGGCCGCGATTCCCACTGTCGTGTAGTCAGTTGGATAGGGGTATGGCCTTACTCGCCTGATGTAAGGGGGCATTGCTAGGCTGAGTCTGACCAACTTGTGAATGGGTCCGCTACCTTCAGGCCTTGCTGGTGATTGGCTGTCCGCAGGTAGGGTAGTGAGGTCTCTTACACTCGTTTGACTGTGCGGGGTCTGTAGAGCGGCAGTCATCCAGCAGTGTAATGGACCACGGTGATTTCCTTATGATAGAAATGTACTTGATATGTGAATTGGATATGAGTATTGACACTACTTCGCATTGCATTTGCATCGGCTGTATAAGCCTCATAATGTATTACAGTACTCATTGCATTACAGTACTCATCGCATTACAGTACTTATATTGCATTACAGTACTCATCGCATTACAGTACTCATTACATTATATAGCCTTAGTATGGCTTCCTGCATTGTTGTACTGTCTTGGTATAGTTTCTTGTATTCATGATAGCCTTGGTAAGGCTAGTGGTATTGGTATTGATCATGACTCCCTTCTACATTCTCTATCTTCTTCTGGGCACCATTATCACACACTTTCACCACCCTCTAGGCTTTCTATAAGCTTATGCACAATTGATGCGTGCAGGAGATCCTAGGCAGGTGTCGCAGTGGCAGAGTTTGGATTAGAGCTGAGCTTGAGGACCCAGTGTTGCAGACTTCCTTTCTTTCTTCTATTATCTTATGTATGCCCTTTTGGACCTTATGGATACTTGTAAAAGTTCAAATTCTTAGTGGATTTTGTGATGTGTGCCTTGTTATTTTCAGATTTACTTGCTGTGATCTTGGGTATGCTCGTATTGGAATGATTATACTGTTATGGAAATCCTCCTTGTAGGATCACAGGATCGGAACCTGCTTCAGCAGCCGAGAATGGGGTACAACGGAGGCTGTTGCGGCCAGAACCGGCTATCGAGTTCCTTATGAGTCTAGTTACCGGGTCTGGGCATGACAGTCAGTTTGCATACCTTGTCTATCAATACTGTATCTTAGACGCTAACAGTAGCTAAGGAAGAAGAGATTATGAGAAAGAGAAGCAGAGAAAACTCCATTGTTTTTAAATTCAGAGGAGAGAAAAGAGAGATACGGGCAGGTATATATAGGGAGGGCTAAGATAGCTTAATAACGCTGCATGTAAAGGGTCGACGATTGCATCCTACCTCGCCGGTCTCCATCTGGGAACGTGCAGGAGCTTTGAGTGGTCACCGTGATGTATGATTCTTATTCAGCTATATAGTTGCTGTTCTCATGTCAGCAAGTTCTGTGGGTCTGATTGCACGGTATGTATTATATCCAAACTGTCCATCCATTTGGCGAGCTAGTCTTAAGACTTGAGACGAAAATAAGACAAATCTAATTATCAAGTGGACCACACTGTAAAAACCAGCGGGGGATTGAACGTCTACCATTGAAACCCTTTTTCGGTTTCACAGAAGTTTTGGATCAATATAAAATTTATTTTTCCTCTTCATTCAGGTCTTTATGAACTTATGAACAGATTGGATGGAAAATAAACATTATGGTGGGCCCTATAAATTGTTTAACGGTGAAAATCATTATCTTTGCTTCTATTTATGGTGTGGTCCAGATGATCTTTGAATATGATTCATTTTTTGAATAAAGCTCTAAAATAATCTCTAAAAATAGATGAACTGTATAGATATAATAAATACATCATAGTGGAGCCTGTAAAACTTTAATCTCCTTTGAACCGTTCGTACAACTCGGAGCGTCACGACACGCACCTACAACACTTATATAGCTGTTGTGTGGTACACCAGCCAATCCGCTTCCACGCAGATTGGGTATTACCCCGCCCGTCCCTATTTAAAAACGGACAGCGAATCTGAGGGGCAATCATGATTTATGGGTTAAATTCAAACCGATTCATTTTGCCATATTATCATGTACAAGCTAATGTGACAAGCAGCGTTCATCAGTCCATTTTTTGAGCTCATAGGAAATGTGACAAAAAATGAGCCGGATTGGCTGTCTGTCCTCTGATAAAAAGTTTTTTTTAAAAGAATTCCTAGCAGAAGGAAAGCTGTCTATCCCACGACGGAAGCGGATTGGTTGGTGTACCTCACACCACCAACCTAGCTGATGTGGGTAGGTGTCGTGCGAAGTCGAGCGCGGACGGTCCTCAAGCTCCGAGTTGTACGAACGGTTTAAAGAAGATCAAACTTACATGGCCTGTTAATAATGTATTTATTATATCTACACAGTTCATCCATTCTTCAAGATCATTTTACCTCTTGATCCCAAAAATGATTACTTACAAAGGCTCAAGTGGACCACACCACAAATAGCAGTGGGAGAGTGATTCAACAGTTAAAACAGTCGTAGGCCCAACGTAACGTTTACTTTCTATCCAATCTGTTCACAAGGTCAAAAAGAACTGGATGAAGAGAAAAATCAAATATCATACTGATCCAATATTTCTATGACCCTCAAAAGGGTTTCAATGGCGGGCATTCAATCCCCACTGAATTTTAAAGTGTGGTTCACTTGATTTTTGGAACTGTCTTATTTTTTGTATTAAGCCTTAGGACGAGCTCACCAAGTGGACGGAGGGTTTGGATATAACTCATACCTCATGATGGGACCCACAAAACTTGGAGACATCAACACACCAGTCACATCGGTGGTGTGTGGTGCAGCTGCCCATCCGCTTCCAATCTGCGTACGCTGACATTGGCATGGGACTGAACGGTGCAATGAAAGAGACTGGAAACGGCTTGCATGTGTTTCGCCCTCATGAGCCCTGTCATCGATAAACTCGCTTGAGATTTATAGCTTTTTACTTCTAATATCTGCTATCTTGGTACACATCATAGATATCATGACCGTTCATCCTATACAGCTCGCAGGAGTATCTTCTTAAAGTATGATCAATTTCTCCCATAAAGTAGATGAATAAACGTCTAGAAATATGTGTCATATAGAAACAGTGCATATTCCACGTAAAGGTCAGGTGCAACAGTTTTACGAAAAGCTGTAAACAGGAATAATCAACCTGATAGTTGGACGAGATCACGATAACGTGATCTGTGTTGCTACGTGTTCCACAGAGAACGATATAAATCCCACGCGAGCGAATTTCAGATATAGGCATAATAGAGTTGGACGTTAATGATAACCGGCTGCAAATGCATGTACGCTGCATGCCCGCCTGATCGGATCTGGGGATTGAGGAGCCACCGTGATGTATGAATCTTATCCACACCGTTCATACATTTTATCCATATCATTTTAGAAAACCTGACCACACTTTAGGGATTAAATAAGGAGAACCAACTTTCAAATGGACCACACTGTAGGGATTAAATTCCTACCATTGAAAAATTCTTAGGGACCACAAAAGTTTTGGATCAAGATGCTATTTGTTTTTTCACTTCATAAAGGTGTATTGACCATATCAACAGTTTTGATTGAACATAAACCGCACGTGGACCCTAAGAAGGTTTTAGTGGTAGGCGCCCTTAGCATCGCTGGTTTCGTGCGGTGTGGTGCACTTGAGGCTTGTATATGTCTTTTTTTTTTTTTTTTTTCAAGTAATCTGAAATAATATGGAAAAATGGATGGACGGTGTGGATAAAAGTAATACATAACTGTAGCCCCTCAATGGTCCTCAGAGCCTCCCCGAGTCCCCAGCATCGAATGGGCTGGGTAGTACCTAATCCGCGACCCTACACCGCTACAGCTCGATATTCTACAAACTACGTGAGGGCTACCTGAATTGGGGTGCGGATTGGATACTAACAAGGTCAGTAGCCAAATCGCTACTGAAGTGACGTCACCAAGCTCTGTGGACCCCACCATAATGCGTGTGTTGTATCCATACCGTCCAACCATTTTTAGTGATCGTTTTATGGCATTACAAAGAGAATTAGATCGATATAAAGTTCAAGCGTACCCCACCCTATAAAATAGCGGAGACAGTGACATCTACCGTTCAAAACTTCTTAAGGGGCACAGTAGTTTCTAATCAAGTTGATATTTTTGTTTTCACTTCATCTATCTCTATATTAACTTACGAATAAGTTGGATCTCAAAAATACATCACGTAGACCTTATAAATGTTTCAACAGTTGGTGTGACTGTTCACATGGTTTTCTGTGGTGAGTTTACTTGAAATTTAGATATATCTCATTCTCTTTTTAATGTCATAAAATGATCTCTACAAATGGTTGGACGGTATGGATACAGCACATGCATCATGGTGAGGTCTACAAAACTTGGTGACGACACTTAAGTTGCAATTTCGCTACTGACCTTATCAGTATCCAATCCGCGCCCCTTGAATTGCTAGTTGGGCTGACCACTGCTCTCTTTTGATGATCACATGGGCCGCGGATTGCATGCACGGCCAATGAAAAAGCCCCACATCAGCCATCAGCGTATCATACGCAGGACCCACTCTGAATAGAGGATTGAAAACTTTCGTATTCCGGAAAAGTGTGATAGATGACGCCTGGGTGATTAGAAATTACTTTTAAAGGATACATACGTGGCGCGTAATTAATCAAAATTTAACTACCAATCAAATGTCCACGAATCAGAGGCTAGGATTGTTCAACCAATCTGATATTGGGACCGTGACTTTAAGACAGTAGGATCCACAATTTAGTCGGTTTACATTAAGTTAGTATTTGCCACTTATACAATTCCTGACTGCCTGCGTATCAAGCGGTGTGTGCTTCCTGAGCATCATATAACTCTCGTTACGGAATGCTTGGACCATAGTTTGTACAGTTCAATTCGGGCATTCAGTTTGTAAAAATGGAGTCCATGCATCATTGATCCATTGATCTGTGCCATTGATATGATGGGTTCAATGTGGATGATGGACGGGGACCAAAAATCTCTCGGATTGAATAATCATAACCCTTCAAGAGGTGGTCGACAATCAAAGAGTAAAAAATCCTGATCACCAGGGTGCATATCACTGGACGGTCCACATGCAAAGATGTTTGAATAATCAGAAACATCCATCTTGTGGTTGATATTTTGAATGCCCTGTGATCCTATATGTCGCTGAAAAATGATCACAACCATTGATCTTCTGAGTTAAATGTGAGACATTAAACATTTTCCTCTCAATAGTTCACATTCAGCTGTGCATGCTGATGGATATAACCATCCATTCGGTGTAAGGTGATTAGGCCTCCCCCATCCAGGATTGCACAGAAACTATATGAACGGTCCTGATCATCCAAGTATGTTTTCATGCGAGTCACATTGGTGGGATAAAAAACGTTGTTGTCTGTTAAAAGCCTGTATACAACACTGCATGTGAGCATCCTCCGACAATCCATGTGATATAATAATAACCATAAATTATTTAATAACTTTCCAGCAGCACTGTTTTACATTACTGTTCTCGGTACGTTTTCACCTCCACTTTCAGAATGGGGGTGATTCATCCACCACACACGGGGAACGCATCTAAGAAAGACTGACCGTCCAAACTTAAGGGCCCACTGTGGATGGATGGTTTAAACCTAAGAAATGGCCTCATCTAATCTGGGCATTGAAATGGATGGTTAAAAATGCTGTAACCTGCAGCGAGCCAAATTAAATGGGAGTAATCAGACGGTTAAGATTTTCCTAATAGTGTGACTTTCTGGATTTTCTCCAACCAAAATCGGTCCATTGTTTTCGATGGGTCTAATTGCTCTATATGCCACGTCTGCAATTAGTGGGCCACCTCCATTTATAATCACCGTAGTCTAGCAATTCAGGCTTATTTACGGTCTTACAAAGAACAGCCAAACGTTATAGATGACGTTTGCTCGCTCCCCAAGTGTAGAACACGTGTCAATTTGACAAGTATGTGAAAAATCTGAGCGGCGAATAAGTGGTCACACAATAAAGATGGCCATAATAAAAGTTCAAGCTTGTCCATCCTTAGACGGGACATGTATATAGAAACATGTCAGGAGTTGTCCACACATGTTAGATTGTCGTGTGCATGGCATTTAAGGGTACATGTGGTGCAAGAATGGCTTATCAATCTCACTGCCGCAGAATGATCTACCAAACCATGGCAGTCCATCTAGTGGGCCCTTTGTTAATGGCTTATGTTCCGAAGTTCATTTACATTAGACAACCGAACTCATCACTTAGGTTACGTGTGCATCCTGGCCATTAGTTAGGTGCACCACGCATGTATGTTGAATGTAGACTGCCAGCCACATGTGTTCTTTTCTGACAGCTGATTCGTCTTCTGAAGGGACCATGAATTCTGGGAGATGGGCCCCACCTTATGAATGGCCCAGATCTCTCATTGCTCAACACCGTTCAACGTAGCCATATGCTTTGATAAACACACATGCCTACGCAATACAGCTAATCGATGGACATGGCACAGATGTGCAAGCATGGCCCTATTGGTCCAAGATCCAATCCATCCATCGGAATTAAAGGCACCAATACATCGAAGTCCAAAGCCCAAGAATCAGGTTGGTATGGTGGACCACAGTTTTCAAAAAATATGTAACGCTATGAAAATCTAATGAAAATTTCCAACCCATCTTACCTTTTCCAATATTTGGAGGCGACATGCTGACTGTACCAAATTTATTTGGACGCGGTTTGGTGGATCCCAGTATCCACACACCTCCCATCCATTTTCAAATTAAGCTTATTTTAGGATACCATCCAAAGAAAAAAAAGAAAAGAAAACCAGAAAAAAAAAAAAAATAATCCAAATTTGAGGACCATACCACAGGAAACAATTGTGAATGAATCCCCACCATTAAAAACTTAATGGGCCAACCAGAATGTTTATTTACCATCCAAGGTAGGCTTTATATACAATTCCTGGGTGCCTCCGTAGCAATCGGTCATTCAGTTTGTACAAATGGGGTCCATGCCTTATTGATCCATTGATCTGTTCCATTGATATGATGGGTTCAATATGGATGATGATGGCTACCAAAAATCTCTTAGATGGAATAATCATTACCGCCTTCAATATGTGGTCGACAATCAAAGAGTAAAAAATCCTTATTACCCGGATGCATATCCCTCGATAGCCCACATGCAAAGATGGTTGAATAATCAGAACCATCCATCTTGTTGTTGATATTTTGAACGCCCAATGATCCTATATGTCGCTGAAAAATGCTCGTAACCATTGATCTTCTGAGTTAAATGTGAGACATTAAACATTTTCCTCTCAATGGTTCACATTCAGCTGCACATGCCCGTCGAAATAACCATCCAGTCAGTGTTAGGTGATTAGGCCTCCCCCATCCAGGATTGGACAGAAATTACATGAACGGTCCTGATCATCCAAGCATGTTTTCAAGCAAGTGACATTGGTGGGAAAAAATAAATAAATTCAAATGTTAAAAGTCTGCATACAACACTGCATGTGAGTATTCTCCGACAATCCATGTGATATAACAATAACCATAAATAAATAAATAACTTTCCAGCAGCACTGTTTTACATTACTGTTCTCGTATGTTTTCACCTCCATTTTCAACATGGGAGTGACTCATCCATCACACATGTGGAACGCATGTAAGAAAGACTGACTGTCCAAACTTAAGGGCCGGCCCATTTTGGATGGATGGTTTAAACCTAAGAAAGGGTCCCATCTAATCATTGGGCATTGCAATGGATGGTTAAAAATAATGTAACAAGAGAGCCAAATTAAACTGGAGTAACCAGGAAAATAAAATTTTCTAGTAGTGTGACTTTCTAGATTTTCTCTAACCAGAAGGCCCATTGTTTTCGGCGGGGTCCTAATTGCTCCATATGCCACATCTACAGTTAGTGGGCCACTCCCATTTATAATAACCGTGGTCTAGTAAATCAGGCTTATTTACACAGTCTTACAAACAAGAGCTAAACATGATAGATGACGTTTGCTCGCTCCCCACATGTAGAACACGTGCCAGTCCAGCAAGTATGTGGAAAATCTGAGCGATGAATAAGTGGGTCACACGTTAAAGATGACCATAATAAAAGTTCAGGCCTATCCATCCTTAGATGGGCCACATATGTAGAAACATATAAGGAGTTGTCCACACATGCTAGATTATCGTGTGCGGAGCATGTAAGGGTACGTGTGGTGCAAGAATGGCTCTTCGATCTCACATGGCAGAGTGATCTACCAAACCGTAGCGGTCCATCTAGTGGGCCCTTTGCTAATGGCTTATGTTCCAAAGTTCTAGACGACCGAACCCATCACCTAGGTTACGTGTGCATCCTGACCATTCGTTAGGTGCACCACGCATGTATGTTGAATGTAGACTGCTGGCTACATGTTTTCTTTTCTGACAGCTGATTCGTCTCGTACGCGTGGTCTTCCGAAGCGACCATGAATTCTGGGAGACGGGCCCCACCTTATGAATGGCCCAGATCTCTAATTGCTCAACACCGTTCAATGGAGCCATATGCTTTGATAAACACACATGCCTACACAATGCAGCTGATCGATATACATGGCACAAATGTGCAAGCATGGCCCGATAGGTTCAAGATCCAATCCATCCATCAGAATTAAAGGCACCAGTATATTGATGTCCTAGCCCAAGAATCAGGTTGATCCACTGGTCAGTTGGACCACAGTTTTCAAAAAATATGTAAGTTCTGAAAATTTTGGATGAAGTTTTCCAACCCATTTTACCTTTTCCAATATTGGAGGCCACATGCTGGATGTACCAGATTTATCTGGACGGGGTTTGGTGGATCCCAGGATCCACCGAGGTCGGTGGATCCGCTTACATCCACACCGCCCATCCATTTTCAAAGCTTAATTTAGGATACTATCAAAAAAAGAAAATAAATAAAATAAAAAAGCAGATCCAAATCTGAGGACCATACCACAGGAAACAATTGTGATTGAATCCCCACCATTAAAAACTTAATGGGGCCACCAGAATGTTTATTTACCATCCAACCTGTTGATAAGGTCACAAAGACCTTGATGAAGAGACCAAAAAAAATATCAGATAGATCCAAAAAATTTGTGGCCCACAATAATATTTTAATAGTCGATTAGCATTGTTTCCTTTATTATGGTCCACCTGATATCTTGAGATTTGGATCAACTTCATTTTGATCATGCCCTAAAGTGAATTTTCAAAACGGATGAACGGCATGGATATATTGGCACAGAGATCACAGTGGATCCCACGGTCAGCGATCCCACCCACCTTGGTGAATCCTCGGATCCACCAAAGCCGCGCCCGATTTATTGTGGGAAAACATGTAGAAGGTTAGACCGACCCGATGGGTGGATTAGATCTCGCACGAATGCGCGACTGGCGCATGTGTGGCAGTATACTAGTTTTACTACACGTGCGCTTAGCAAACACAATGAAATCAATACCAGTTAGGAACTTTCAAAACTATACCTAAGTTGGATGTTAGCCAGGGCGGGCTTTATGTATGAGCCCTTAGTTGATTTTAATATTTTCCTATTACATTGGGTATCATTGGCATAATTCACCTATTTTTTTCAGCCATTATCTTTCAGGAGAAATAAAAAATAATTCATAGATGGCCTCTCATCAAATGCAAGGATTAGAGATTCAAAACTGTATGCATGTACAAATCCGAGCCAGTCTACCAATAACCTACAAAATCAGTTGAAGAATAAATAGGACTGGATTGTGGTAGAAGTACACATAAAAGTCATTGGTTGCGGCAGGAATTATTAGGATAAGGTCCTTCTCAGTAGCAACCGCGTACCCCTATGTTGCTAGGATTGCTCAAATGTGCCCATGGTTTGGTTATCCACTGTCGATCTAATGGGTCCAACCATGGATTGGTATTTGTAAAATGCCTGATTGGAAGATCCTAACCCTTTGATCTTTGGGTATATTAAATTCAGACAATTCCAAACCCAGAGATCAGTCTCTGAGAAAGACTCAGTAAAGTTGCTATGTTGAACACTGAGTCAGGTCAATTTTTTTCGTGTATGCTTTCAGCTCTACACCATGCCACACATCGTAGCAGCACCGAACATTCTAAGAATGAAATGAATTGAATCATTGAGTTATGCAATCTGTTATTTATTAATTATTATTATTATTATTATTATTATTATTATTATTATTGTGTGCTGAGGCTGCGTAGGGTGTGGCCTTTCGGTTCTGACAAGTGGGGCTCACGGTTCATTAATCCTGTCAATTGATCACTTCTGCTTTCTGTGTCAGGGAAGGACGTGAGGTCGAGTACCATCTTCCTCAAGGGGATAATTGTTCCGAATCTATGGAATTTCTCTACACTCCTCGCAGAGAATTATCAAATCCACAAGAAAGAAACAAACAAAATATAAATAAAATTCTATAAAATTCATAATTTGGTTAATGAATGAAATAAACGAGTTCACAACCCTTTAAATAGGGATATTAAGCCATGAGAAAAGTTTCAAAATCAAACTACAAAAAGTACTCTTAGAAATTGTGACTTAATGTAAATAGTAAACTTTCTATTTATAGACGGTCTTGATGTCTACTGGTGCGCATGGTTTTCGGTGAAAAATAGTGTCCTATTTGGCCGAACCATGATGTTCTCCTAATTATTATAAGCAGTACGTGTTGGGCACAACTCGTAAAGCTCAACGGATGAAGAGTTACACTCAAACAAAAACTTACTATAAACAGTAAAAATGAAAATAAAATGAAATTTCGACCGTCGATCTGATGATATTTCTTAAATTCGGCTAGGGATCCCAACATTGCCAGGTTGGGTGGCTAAAGTAGCTCATCTTACCCCAAAATCATATATGGTATGTGCCATAGCTCATTCTGGTTTGTGAGATACGTCCGTTTTGAGTGCTGACGGTCTGGATCACTTCCGCTTGCAATCGGGCCTCTTCTGGTTCATCTTGGCCAGGAAAATGTCCACAACCCACTCTACATCACTTTCCTATGCATCGACTTTGCTCTAAAAACCTCCTTGATGGAACAATCCTAACGATTTGATTTGTGACCTAAAAGTTGGCCACCGGCGGCCAAGATCTTCTAATCCCTGAGTCTTGGGGCATGGTCTGTCTACAATAACAGTTAAAATCACTCTTTGATCCAAATTAAAAGTGCTTGGATGGTGATCAATCAATGAACAATTAAAATCACTCCATGATCCAAATTAAAAGTGCTTGGATGGTCTAATCAATCAATTTGGACTGTTCTAGTTCATACTTTGTGGTCCTTCATGCAAACATATTCTTACCGGTCCATGTGGGAAGCAGATGTAAACACAAAGATGCTTTAGACAAGGTTATCCACACAATCCAATTGCCTGGGCTATGAGCTTGCAAAAGTTCCAGGAGTTCAAACACTAAAGGTGCGTATGAAAGAAATTGGAACCTCTTCCTCGCTGGAGCACCAATCTAATTGTATACTGATGTGGAGAGGAAAGATTATGTTTCTATATTTGTTGGTGGTGCTAATATGGGTGGTGTTAATATGGAATGTGTGCTAATATGGGTGGTGCTATTTTTGGTTCTTTTCTTAGCCTAGAAGCTTCTTGTATCTCTATATATTGAAGTGCTCTCGTATCAGTAACCATGAATAAGAAATCCTTCTCTCTTCTTCTCCCGTGGAGGTAAGCTACCAAGCCAAACCATGTAAATTTCAACCATGTAAGTGTATGATTGTGTTTGTTAGCTTCTTCATATACCCTAATGACTTGTCAGAACATTGCAGACTATAGTGATTCATTATTCTAGCCCTGAATGGCAGCAGATCAATGATGCTGTAGAGAAACCAAGACATGGTGCAGTCATGGAGGGAGATGAAGTTAGTCAATTGATAGTTCAAATCCAACCCATGAACAAAGGACTAGAGTTGGGTGGCTTAGAACAATTCAGTAGAAGATGTGGCTTAGCTCAGATGGGAAGTGGTGGGGATGGATATGGATTTGTGCCGAACATATATGAAAAATCCCCCAACAACAATTAGAGACAATTTGCTCTTAGACTGCTCAGATGCCTGTAGTCATGGGGCATCAGCTGTCCTGTTGAGGTTTGGTTGTTTTTCTATTAGTTCTCTATTCGTTATAGCCTCTCGGTGGTAGTATACTTGTAAAGGGGACCATGAGGGCCGTTTTCAAGGGTAGGGTAAGTGTCCTCCTCTTTGATGCATATGGTTCTTTCAATTATCAAAACAATTATAAAGGTAGTATGCTACTACCTTTTGGCTAAAAAAAAAAGTAAAAAGTCTAGTCTAAGCCAAGGCTAGTCTACATGGGGCTTAGGCTGCACCTGCACCGAAAACTGAGCCACAAATGTTGTCAAATAAAAATCTTTTTCCAGCACAGTTAATTACCTGATTTGAAGGCATCATTCCAATCCACAGACCTGGAGTTGCAGTGTAATTACCTGGTCTAAATATATATTGTTCCAATTCACAGACATGAAGACTCAATGCAAAACTGGATAAAAGGAGTGGTGCTTAGTCAAAAGTAGTTGGACCCCGGTTGAGCTAGGCAAGTTCCGCTCATTTGCCACCCTAATACTCATAGCTAATCAGGTCTAATTATTCCAAAATGAAACAGTCCATAAGTTAGTCCTAGGTAGAATGACAAATCATTGATAGTTCCGATCATTGGGAGAGTTTTCCCCCATCATTCGGGGGCTCTTGTTATTGAATAAAGTGGGGTTGGGTAGCCTGAGGGAAAGATAATTTATTTGCTTTGATTTTACAATAGGCAGGCCTACAAACTTTTTTTCCGTGAGCCTGCCCGTATTTAGCCTATTTAAAAGTTGCTTTTGGAATGGGAAAAAAAAAAAAGAAGCTTCCACATTAAAAAGAAAAGGATGATATATACAAAGATTGGACTATAAAATTTTCTAAAGGTCGTGACACAGGAGATTAGGCTAGCTATATCCCTTGTCAAATATTGAAAATACTAGTTTGGAAAGGAATTCTTCATTTTCTAAACTTCTCTGACTATAAAGCATGTATAAATTGTAAAAAGGGTAAATATATGAGGATCAATAATAAAAGTATTACTAGAAATTTAGGTCTCTTAGAAGTGATACATACGAACATCTACAGTCCATTCCCTATAGCATCTTGGAGTGGACATAAATATTTATCACTTCTATAAATGACTATTATAGTTTTGGCCACCTTTATCTTATAAATGAAAAGAATCAGATGCCCTATGTGCTTTTAAAATCTATAAAGCCTAAGTTGAAAATCAACTTAATAAGAAGATTAAAGATGTCAGATCTGACCGTGGTAGTGAATATTATGGTAAATATGATGAATCAGATCGTAATATAGAACCATTCGCAAGATATCTATAGAATTGCTATATGATAGGTGAGGCCTATTTTCTTTTACGGAGCCCACCCGAAATACAAAGCTATATATTTTCTTTGGTAATATAATTTAGGTCAATTAATTCCAACTTTTTCTCAAAAAAAGAAAAAGAAAAAAAAAAGAAAATATTTACAGGATCGTGGCATTGTTGCTCAATGCACCAGAGCAAATGATGTAGCCGAAAGGCGCAATCACACTTTAATGGGCATGGTTCATAGCATAATAAGTAATTCGACATTGCAAGAATCTTTATGAGGTGATACGATCAAAACCGTTATTCATTTCCTTAACTTGATCACTAGTAAGCTTGTAAAATTTAAAAATAAAAATAAAATAATAATTGTATAGGTAAAATTCCTTTTGAATTGTGGAATTGAAGAAACTCAAGTCTCCAATACTTCCACATTTGGAAATGTCCTGCAGAGGACAAAGCATATGATCTGTATAAATAAAAGTTCAATCCTATAATTATAAGTTATTTCTTTATACGATACTTGAAAAAGTCAAAAGATTATTGATTTTACTATCCTTTCTACTCCATCGATATTACTGAAACTGGAAATGTCAAATTCATTGAATATATTGAAAATAATGAGAGCACGAATATTAAGAATTTTGTATTCTAAGAATGGCAGACTACAACTCCCATCACAATTATTTCAATCCCCCTGGGTACTAATGTGTCCATTACCCATCTTGGTATTCGTCGGTGTTGGAAAAGCTCCACCAATTCATTTTAGCAGTTCATTTTAGAGCATAAGCTAAAAAAATAAAACAGATCCAAATATCAAGTGGACCACACCACATGATGACTAGAGTCTAAGCCAACCCACAAATATCAAATGATCAGTTAGTGTTGGCCGAGGAAACTGTTGAGCGTGATTGAAAATAAAAATTCGTTTCCAGCCCAGTTATTCACCAGGTCTAAAGGTGCCCTTTCAATCCACTGACCTGGAGGCTAGTGCAAACCTGGTAAAAAGCAGCTGGACCTACATTGAGCTAGCAAGTCCAGCCCACTTGCCACCCTAATGCCCCTGGTTTGGATAATTAAACCACAGTTCAAAAGCTCAAAAACTTACTCAACTCAATATAAAACCACAGTTTGGGTTGACTCGAAGAGTGAGATGAGTCATCACTTGACTTTTTTTGTTTCTTTACACATGCACACACACCGCCACGCACTCACGCCATAGTTGGATTTCACCACCTATGGATACTAGAACCCTTGACCAGGTGTTGAAACTCATGAGAGTCTACCACTGGATTTCACCATGGTCGAGTGAGATCGGAAGAGGGAGAGGGAGATCGAGGGAGAGGGTTGAGATCAGGAGAGGAGATCGAGAGAGAGGGTTGAGATCTGGAGAGGGAGATCGAGGGAGGGAGATCGAGGAAGATTGGGAGAGGGAGATTGAGGGAGGGAGAGGGAGATTGAGAGAGGGAGACGCAGACGGCGATGGCGCAAGGAAATGAAGGATTTAGGGTGCAAGGAAACGAAGAAAAATATTCGGTAGTCTGTGGTAATTTACAGTAATGTGGCTCTCATGCCATGTGGGGTCCACTCAGAGGTTACTAATAGAATCCATCCCGCCCATCTGTTTCGAAATAAAATAATAAACCATAATAATAATAAATAAGAACATCAAATACTCAATTAGGACACACCAGCAAAACAATAGAAAGGGCAGCGTATAACAACAACTAGTTGAGTACGGTTTGTTACCGTTTCAAATCAGGAGCGCCTTAGGGCCGTTTCAGAACCAAACTCTTGACCGTACCGGATAGACGATTTTGGTGTAGTGACACCTATGGATACTCGAGTCATCACTTGACTTGATATTTAATAATGAAACCCACTTAACCCTTTTGAAGTCATTCATGCTGAAAAGGCGACTCGAGGTTTGATAATTAAATAAATACTATCATATATTTGTTAAATAATTCAGAAAATGATACTATGAGGTTGACCTCATGGGAACTTCCCATGAGGTCGAGCTGTGTGGGCCCCACTGTGATGTGCGTTGAACATCTATCCCATCAATCAGATGCACCATCCATCGTAGGCCACATGATTAAAAATCAAGTGAATCCATGACTTGGGTGGGCTACACCACAAAATAGTTGAGAGGGGTTACCCTCCCATTAAAACATTCACAATTATTTATTGGGCCCATCAATACGTGGTTCACAAATCCTGACCATGCATTGTGTGTGTCCCACTTGGATGAGGGCTCAGACCAAGTTTCATCCACATCCAAAACTTTGGTGGGTCCTACCAAGTGCTTTTATATGTTTTAGTCATGTCTCCACATGGTTTTAGATGGTATGGCCCACCTGAGTTCCATAATGGCTGATTTTTGGGATATCCCATAACCTAAAGGGAACCATCAAATGCACGGTGTTGATGTTCGACGCACATCAAGGCAGGGCCCACACAGCTGGACCTCATGAGAAGTTCCCATGAGGTCGACCTCATAAGGAAGCGGATTGGCTGGCGTACCCAGCTATATAGATGGTGTATTGAGGTGAGCAAGTTTTGTGGATCTGATTATGAGGTATGTGTTATATCTAAGTTGTTCATCCATTTGGTGAGCTCGTCTTAAGGCTTGAGATGAAAAATAAGACAGATCTAACTATCAAGTGGACCACACTGCAAAAAGCAGTGGGGGATTGAACATCTACCATTGAATCCCTTTTTGGGTCGCAGAAGCTTTGGATCAATATGAAATTTGTTTTTCCTCTTCATTCAAATCTTTGTAATCTTATGATGAGAAATATAAGCAGAGAAAACGCCATTTTCTTCAAATTTAGATGAGAGAGGGAGATAGATACATGCATATATAGGGAGGGAAAATACATAGTAATTAATGCTGCATGTAACTTGTATAATACCCTCATTTAATAGATTTTCTATTTTAAGAGGTACGTCTCCTACCTTGTGAATATGGAACGTGGATTACGTGTGCCCCGGGTACAGGAAGTTCGTAGTAACTTTTTTTTTTTTCTTCACACCCACCCACACTCCACACACTTTAGTTGGGAAGTTGTGTGGGGCTTACAAAGATGCCCGTGTCAAATCCAACTCTGTCCATTAGTTTTACAAGACCATGGTGAGACAGGAATTTAAACATCAGGCGGATCCAAAACTTTTGAGGGCACACCACACGAAACAGTTGGAACGGAAATTTCCACCGTTGAAATTTATATGCTATCCAATCCGTTCATAAACTTTTGTGGTGTCCACAAAGTTTCCAATGGTGGGCGTTCAATGACTGATTTTTCGTGTGGTGTGGCAGATCGGAACAATGGATGTACCTGAGTTTTAGATTCCTGTCCTATTGTGGGCTTTCAAAACTGATGGATGGAGTGGTTTTTTCATGGGTATCTCTGTAGGCCCCACACAACCAGGGCCGGCTCAACATTTTTGGGGGCCTTAGGCAAGTCATAAGAGTGAGGCCCATTGTGATGAATTTAGAATTTAATTGGAAAAATGACGTTAGAATTTAATTTTTTGAGAACTTAATTAGCAATAAAGTAGGTAGTTGCGGTCCTAGGTTTTAGGAGAAGAATTTATTGGGAATGATGCTATTATTTTGAAAAGAGACTATACACTTACTGTTATTATTGATAGTACTAGTTTATAGGATTTGTTTTTTATTTTTAATTTCAAATTTGTAAATTAATTTTTAGATGTTCCTATTTTGTATGCCTTTCAATAAGTTTTATTTTAAAAATTTTAAGCTTTTTTTTTATTATTGATTTTAATTTTGCTATAATATAGGACCTTTATAATTAAGAAATTTTAATTTTGATATAACATAGGGCCTTCATAATTAGGAGGCCTTAGGCGATTGCCTCACCTGCCTACCCCTTTGAGCCGCCCCTGCACACAACTTTCGAATAGGAACTTCCTATGCCCGGGCAGAAGCAATCCTCGTATGCGAATGTCTCGAGGTTTGATTGGCGCATCTGTACTGGACGTGCTGCACTAACAGAAGTCGGAACTTGAGGAGCTATGTTTGGGAAGCGGATTGCGTAACGAGTAACTCAGTATGCTTAGAGTAAACTTTGTGAGGTTCATCATGATTTATGTATTTTATCCACTCCATTCATCTATTTTATGGGATAATTGTAGAGTTTGAGCCCAAAAATGAAGCATATCCAACGCTCAAATGGGCTACACCACAGGAAATAGTGTGAATTGAACGTCTACCGTTGAAAAATTCTTGTGGGCCACAGATGTTTTGGATCAAGATTATTTTTATGTTCCCCCTTCATCCTTCATTCATGTATGTAAGATCTTATGAACAGGTTGGATAACAAATAAACATCACTGTGGGGCCTAAAAAGGTTTCAATGGTGAAAATCATTATTTCCACTGTTTCGGGCAGTATGATGTGATTGATCTTTGGATATTCTTCAATTTGGGATTCAACGCCTTAAATTATATGAAAAAATGGATGGACGGAGTGGATTTATTACATATATTTATGGTGGCCCAACTGAGTTTGCTCAGTACGATAAGAGCATATCGAGTAACTCAGTAAGAATATCTTTGGATATTCTTCAGTTTGGGGCGGAAACGGATTGGCTACTCCCCGATACCAGCCAATGGCTGATGGTCGGTGCTCTGTGGACCCACCATGATGTATGTGTTTCATTCATGCTGTCCATCTATTTTTACAGATGATACCAAAAATGAGTTATATCCCAATCACAACTGGACCACATTATAAGAAACAGTGTTGAATGAGTGTCGGCCATTAAAAACATTTTGAGGGCCATAAAAGTTTTGGATCAATCTGATTTTTATTTTTTTTCTTCATCTGGCCTGTATGACCTAATCAAAAGATTGGATGTCAAATAAACAGTACAGTGGACCTTGGGAGGATGTTAATGGTGGATATCCAATCACTATTGTTTTCATGTGGTGTGGTCCACCTGAGATTTATATCCCTCTCATTTTTGTGTTCAAGCCATAAAATTATCCGTAAAAATGGATTAATGGAATGGATGAAACAAGTACATTGTGATGGGGCCCACAGAGCACCGACCACCAACCACTGGGCTGGTGTCAGGGGGAGTAGCCAATCCGTTTCCAGGGGTGGACGTGGATATCCTGCGAAAGCCCTTGCAGGAAGTTACCGAGCTAGGAACTTAGGTGGGGCCCACCGTGATGTTTTTGAGAAATCCACCCCATCTATCCGTCTTGTGAGCTCATTTTAGAACATAAAACGAAAAACGACCCGAATCCAATACTCAAGTAGGCTGAAAACGTAAGGATTGAACGTCCATAATTAAAATATTCATGGGATAACAGAAGTTTTGAATCAGGATAATATTTATGTTTTCAGTTCAACCCAATAATATTGACGTTATGAACGGTATGGATGGCATTTAAACATCACTGTTGAAATGGTTTCAACGGTAGGAATTTCCCTGCCCACGTTTTCCTTTAATGCAGCCCACTTCAATCTTGGGTCCTGCTCTGTTTTGGGCCCAAGTCCTAAAATGATCTCAAACGGATGGATGGGGTGGATCTCTCACGAACATCATGGTGGCCCACCTAGGTTTCCAGCGCAGAAACTTCCAGCTAAAGGCTTTTTCCAGTAAATCCGCGAGAAATTTCCAACCGTACGACCAGTATATGGCCCACAACCTTTTTAAGCCCACTCGCGTTTTACTTCCAAGAATACTCCCAAGCTGTACGGCCCCATTTCTCAGGTCGAAAATGCCCCTGCTTTCCTTCATGAGCCCGATCGGCTGGTGCTCGAAGACGAGCGCTTACGCTCCTCGAACTCCGAGTTGTACGAACGGTTCAAAGAGATCAACGTTACTTGGGCCCCACAGTTAGGTATTTATTATATCCACAACGTTCATCCATATTTCGAGATCATTTGGGACATTATCCAAAAAAAAAATCATATCCAAAGATCAACTGGACCACACCACAAAGAGCAGCGGGAAAATTGATTTTCACCGTTAAAAATTTTGTAGGGCCCATCATAACATTTATTTTCCATCCAATCTATTCATAAGGTCACAAAGACCTGGATGAAGAGGAAAAACAAATTTCATAATGATCCAAAACTTCTGTGACCCCTAAAAGGGTTTCAATGGTAGACATTCAATCCTCCATAGCCTTTAACAGTGTGGTCCACTTGATAGCTAGATCTGTCTTATTTTTCGTCTCAAGCCTTAATACCAGTTCGCCAAAAAGATGGACGGTTTGGATATAACGCATACTTCACAATTGGACCCACAAATAACAGCAAAAAATAAAAAATAATAATAAATAATAATAAATAAATAAATAAACCAGGAACTTTTGGCTACGGGCTACTCTATAACTACGGATAATAACCGTAGCCATAGCCCTTGTCCATGCCATTTCAATGTGTCTTTTATATATATCAAAGGTATTTTGATTAATAAAAAAAGGTCCAAAACATTCCAGCGAATTTGCCTCAAAAATCCTGCAATTTACATTCGATTAATCGAAAAGGTTATTGTATCTTTAGCTACGGATTATAACCATAGCCATAACTGTATTCTGTGCCAATCTAAGAAATTTTTTATTTTTTATTTTTATTTTTTATTTTTTACATGGAGAAATTTATTCTACTTACAATTTTCTCAAATACATATTTGTATAAATATGTATATATAAGCATATAAAAAAAAATTCTCTCTTTTTTTCATTTCTTTTTTTATTCATTTAACAAGAATATCTTCTAAACCAAAATTAGTTACGTGATGTGCCCTATATGATTTTGGGGTAGGAGAAGCTACTTTAGCCAACTAACATAGTTATTTTTCAAGATTCCATCAGGTCGATGGTCGAAAATCCATTTCATTCACTTTGCAGTCAATTTCAATAAATTCGTGGTCAATTTCATTCATTTCATTTGCTTCATGGTCATTTACATGCATTTCATGGTCAATTCGCTTCACTTAACAGTCATTTCCATGCATTTCACGGTCATTCTTGCGTATTCCGTGTTGATTCACGGTCATTTCGAGGCATTTCACGGTCATTTCGACGCATTTCGCGGTCATTTCCCTTCACTTTGTGGCCATTTTCATGCATTTCATGGTCATTTCGATTCATTTCACAGTCATTTCCATGCATTTCACGGTCATTCCAAATAATTCCATGTTGATTCATGGTCATTTTGATGCATTTCGCAGTCATTTCCCTTCACTTCGCGATCATTTCCATGCATTTCACGGTCATTTCAAACGATTCTGTGTTGATTTACGGTCATTTCGACGCATTTCGGGTTCATTTCCCTTCTCTTCACGGTCATTTTCATGCATTTCACGGTCATTTCGATTCATTTCACGGTCATTCCATGCATTTCACGGTCATTCCAAACAATTCCGTGTTAATTTACAGTCATTTCGACGCATTTCGCAGTCATTTCCCTTCACTCGCGGTCATTTCAATGCATTTCACGGTCATTTCGATCCATTTCACGGTCATTTCTATCCATTTCACGGTCATTCTAAACAATTCCGTGTTGATTCACGGTCATTTCGACGCATTTCGCGGTCATTTCCCTTTACTTCGCGGTCATTTCAATGCATTTCACGATCATTTCGATTCATTTCACGGTCATTTCCATGCATTTCACGGTCATTCCAAACAACTTCGTGTTGATTCACTGTCATTTTGACGCATTTTGCCATCATTTTCCTTCACTTTGCAGTCATTTCCATGCATTCCACGGTCATTTCGATTCATTTCACGGTCATTTCCATGCATTTCACGGTCATTCCAAACAATTCCGTGTTGATTCATGGTCATTTCGACGCATTTTGCGGTCGTTTTCCTTCACTTCGCAGTCATTTCCATGCATTTCGCGGTCATTCTGATTCATTTCACGGTCATTTTCATGCATTTCACGGTTATTCCAAACAATTCCGTGTTGATTCACGGTCATTGCGACGCATTTCGCGGTCCTTTCCCTTCACTTCGCGGTCATTTCCATGTATTTCACAGTCATTTCAAACAATTTCGTGTTGATTCATGGTCATTTTGACACATTTTGCGGTCATTTTTCTTCACTTCGCGATCATTTCCATGCATTTCACGGTCATTTCGATTCATTTCACGGTCATTTTCATGCATTTCACAGTCATTCCAAACAATTCCGTGTTGATTCACAGTCATTTCGATGCATTTCGCGGTCATTTTCCTTCACTTCGTGGTCATTTCCATGCATATCACTGTCATTTCGATTCATTTCACGGTCATTTCTATGCATTTCACAGTCATTCTAAACAATTCCGTGTTGATTCACGGTCATTTCGACGCATTTCGCGGTCATTTCCCTTCACTTCGCCGTCATTTCAATGCATTTCACGGTCATTTCGATTCATTTCACGGTCATTTCCATTCATTTCACAGTCATTCCAAACAATTCTATGTTGATTCACGGTCATTTCGACGCATTTCACGGTCATTTCATTGCATTTCGCGGTCATTTCCATACATTTCACGGTCATTCCAAACAATTCCGTGTTGATTCACGGTCATTTCGACGCATTTCGCGGTCATTTCCCTTCACTTCGCGGTCATTTCCATGCATTTCAAGGTCATTTCGATTCATTTCACGGTCATTTCCATGCATTTCATGGTTATTTCAAATAATTTCGTTTTGATTCACGGTCATTTCGATGCATTTTGCGATCATTTTCCTTCACTTCGCGGTCATTTCCATGCATTTCATGGTCATTTCAAACAATTCCGTGTTGATTCACGGTCATTTCGACGCATTTCGCGGTCATTTCCCTTCACTTCGCGGTCATTTCAATGCATTTCACGGTCATTTCGATTCATTTCACGGTCATTCCGTGCATTTCACGGTCATTCCAAACAATTCTGTGTTAATTCACAGTCATTTTGATGCATTTCGCAGTCATTTTCATTCACTTCGCGGTCATTTCCATGCATTTCACAGTCATTTCGGTTCATTTCATGGTCATTCCAAACAATTCCGTGTTGATTCACGGTCATTTCGATGCATTTCGCGATCATTTCCCTTCACTTCGCGGTCATTTCCATGCATTTCATGGTCATTTCGATTCATTTCACGATTAGTTCCATGCATTTCACGGTCATTCCAAACCATTTCCATGACTGAGAAATGCATGAAAATGACCGTGAAGTGAAGGGAAATGACCGCGAAATGAGTCGAAATGACCATGAATTAACATGAAATTGTTTGGAATGATCGTGAAATGCATGGAAATGACCGTGAAATGAATCGAAATGACCGTGAAATGCATGGAAATGACCACGAAATGCGTCGAAATGACCGTGAATCAACACGGAATTGTTTGGAATGACCATGAAATGCATGGAAATGACCGTGAAATGAATCGAAATGACCGTGAAATGCATGGAAATGACTGCGAAGTGAAGGGAAATCACCACAAAATGCGTCGAAATGACCGTGAATCAGCACGGAATTGTTTAGAATGACTGTGAAATGCATGGAAATGACCGTGAAATGAATCGAAATGACCGTGAAATGCATGGAAATGACCGCGAAGTGAAGGGAAATGACCGCGAAATGCGTCGAAATGACCGTGAATCAACACGAAATTGTTTGGAATGACCGTGAAATGCACAGAAATGACCGTGAAATGAATCAAAATGAATAAAGAAAGAAATGAAAAAAAGAGAGAATTTTTTTATATGCTTATGTATACATATTTATACAAATATGTATTTGAGAAAATTGTAGGTAGAATAAAGTTGGCACAGAATACAGTTATAGCTACGATTATAATCCGTAGCTAAAGATACAATACCTTTCTCAATTAATCGAAAGACATTCAATTAATCGAAAATTGTGGGATTTTTGAGGCAAACTTGCTGGACAGTTTTGGACCTTTTTCGATTAATCGAAAGAACTTCGATATATTGAAGTACATCACTTTTGGGCTATAGCTACGGCTATAGCTACGGTTATGATCCGTAGCTAAAGGTAGCCCCATCTTTCATTGAAAAGCGAAAAAGCAGGGGCATTTTCGACCTGAGAAATGGGGCCGTACAGCTGGGGAGTATTCTTGGGAGGTGAAAAGTGAGTGGGCTTCAAAAGGTTGATGGGCCATATATTGGTCGTACAGTTGGAAATTTCTCTAAATCTGCGTCCGCGGGGAAATCGGATTGCGTACTGAGTTACTCAGTGCCCTCTTATCGAACTGAGTAAACTTAGTTGAGCCTACTGTGAGTGTACGTAGGTTATCCACGCCATCCATTCGTTTTTCCAGCTCATTTTAGTGGTTGATTCCAAAATATAATTATGCCCAAAGCTCAAGTGGACCACACCACAGGAAACGGTGGGAATAATGACTTCCACCGTTGAAACCTTTCTAGGCCCACAGTATTTTTATTTTTCATCTGACCTATTCGTAAGATCAAAAAGACAGGGATGAAGGGAAAACACAAATATCAGATTGATCCAAAGCTTTTGTGGGCCCCAAGAAATTGTCAACCATAGAATTTCAACTCACACTGTTTCCGGTGGTGAGGTCCACTTGAGATTTGGATATGCTTCATTTTTGAGATCAAGCCCTCAAATTATATGTTAAAATGAATGGACGGAATAGATAAAATATGTAAACCACGATGGAACCCACAGAGTTTACTCAGTACACTAAGCGTACTGAGTTACTCAGTACGCAATCCGCTTCCTTCCGCTGGGGCTTTTTAAAACACCAAGAGGGACGCGGATTGCATCCTACCCCCGCCCGTCTCTACCCCCAACGGGCAGTGATCTATCGGTTTATCCATGCCGTCCATCCATCCCCTTCGATTAGTTTAATGTTTGTGCAGAGAAATAAGTCAGATCTAACGCTCAAGTGGACCACAACAAATAATAAGCTTGGTTATATTAAATGCACAAGGCATTAGATGTCGGTTGCATTAAATGCAAGAGTCTATCTATACTTGATCGTTGGATCTGCCTAATTTTTGTACTTATGCCTTAAAATGATCCAATAAGAGGGATAAACGGCGTGGATAAACTGATAGATCACAGTGGGCCGGCCCACAGAACTGCCCATTCTTGGCTAAAGACGGCGGGGTAGGACGTAATCCGCGTCCAACCAAGAGGTGTATTTTGGACGGCTTTCCTTACACTGGGGATTTATGGAAAAACTCTCAGATTGAGTATTTTTAACCTTTGATACACAAAGTTGATGTCAACCGTTCATATCATAGCAAAAGTGCTAATTATCCAAGGTCTGGAATATGCAACTGAGAGCTGTGCTTTGTTATCTATTCATCACTCAAAGTAAGGAGGAAAGTTACTGTTGATGTTGTTTTATGGAACACCTTCCCTTAAGCTCATCACCTGTATAAGAGAGATAGACGAAACGAAGATCCTGGTTCTGACCCGGGGAACCTCCAATGCTTAAGTCAGTTTTGCAGGTTCTAAAGAGAAGGCGTTTTTTGGGATTTTGAGTTCCGTACCTTTCAACGAAATGGAGGTCTTTTATTTATAGATACGAGAGGATCCTATCGTGCGTGGATTCTCTTCCTGATATCGTGGAGATCTGATTTTGACCCGCTTCTGGTCTTCATCCGATCCCGAGATCCTCGGGATCAGAGATCCTTCTGCGAGATACTCGGGATAGTGTTTCATTTACACCATCTTTCCTTCATTCGGCTTGGCCGACTCTGAGTCTCAGACAGCTTTATGGAGATTGGACTTTTGAACCTTAGTCGGCACATACTGACGTGCTAGCTCGTCATCGGAGCTAACTTGATTCGTCTCGTTCTCTATCTTATAACCTTCTCTCGTACTCGATTATGACTCGAAGATCCGATGCATTGTCTGTAGGATTGGTCCACTGCATATCTGAGTCTCCAGACTTGGCGTAAATTTTCCCCAACAGTAAGCCCCCTTACTCCGTGCGTCTCCTATAACACTTCGGAGTAATGAGTTTTCGAGTCGGTTCGTAGGTAAACCTGAGGTAATGATCAGGCATTTAATGCTTTTTATGTCGTCCTTAACGGAAGACGGTTTGTTACCCGAGACTGCACGTGCTGGCAGTCGTCAAGTCATTTCCCCTACCTATGGGTGTTGGACACGTAGCGAAGGTGTTACCGTCGTCAGTCGGCGTGCGCCATGTGTCGAGTGGGGAAGACGATGCAGGCGTCGATTCACCTCCTCATTAATTGCTCTTACCACGTGGCAAAGCTATAAAAGGGAGAGAGAAGCCCGCATTTTGTATTTTTGCTGCCATCTTTCCCCCTCTTTGTTCCCTTTTCATTTTTCTCCTCGTCTTCTTTCCATTCTCTTTTCTCGGCCGTCAGCATCTCATTCCGTCATTTTCGTCTTCCTTCCTTTCTCCGGTGAGTTCTTCCCTCCTTTATTTAACGGTAATGGCAGCGCAAAGCTCTCAGAGCCCCCGGGAGGGAACTTCCGGTGATGAAGGCGAAGCGCAGCGTTTTTGGAATGTTGCGGAATCGCCTTCTTTACTGGCGGAGATAGCTGTCGATGCGAACGCCGCTTTCCTCTCTGAGAGAACCACCAGAGCTCTGGTAGAGCTCCTTACTCTGGCTGGTCCTTCGCGTGGCGGGTCGTCTCTGATAACCCGCCTTGGGAGACCTAATCCACCATTGGATTTGGAAGAGGAAGAGGAAGAGGAAGAGGAAATTGGGGTCGCTGAGAGAACCTCTGAGTCGGCTCCTGTTGGTAAGTTAGCGCAGGCCGAGGCCGAAGGAGAGGAGTCAGAGGACGAACTAAGCGGTCCGGTTTCTTCAGTTCTAACTGAGGCGGATTTGGATAGGATCCGAATCGGTTATCATATCCCTAATTCGGTCATTATTTATCCTCCCCATCCGAATGACTTACCCGACCGTCCTCCCGCTGGGGCGGTTGCAATTTTCCAAGTCTCGATGCAATGTGGCTTACGTCTGCCCCTTCATCCTATTGTCCGAGACATTTTATCTCGTATTCAGATTGCTCCTGGGTAAATAGTTTCGAACGGGTGGAGGAACTTATTAGGATGTGCAGTGCTGTGGGCTGAGTTAGAACAACCTCCACTGACAGTCGATGAATTCCTCCACTTGTATCAAGTGCGCGTAAATACGAACTATCCCGGCTTTTATATCTTCGCTGCTTGGTGGGGCAAAGGCGGTTTTTTAATAACCGACCCTCCTACTTCTAACAAACATTGGAGAGAGCGTTGGTTTTGGGCCTGTGGTCGCTAGGAGATGGCCGAGTCCGGGTTCTACGAGGTTTGTGTACCTCGGACGTTTCATAAAGCAGGTGACTTGACATTTCCTTTCCATTTTTTTTATCTTTATAATGCTTCGAGTCTGACGAACTTATATTTAATAGATATTTTGAAGAAGAGGCAGAAGCTTGGGTCCAGTGCCTTAGCTCTGATCAAGGACTTGAGAGCATTAAGTCCGGGAGATTGGTCCTGGAAGGTACTCCTGCAGTCGGAGCGCCTTCATCTTGCAGGTTTAGACTCGGCTGTCACAGGTAACTCCTACTGCGTCTTTATATCTTCTCTGAACTTTATCTGATTTGTTTTGTCTTCCTGTAGACTTAGCTGAAGCTCGACCCTTTCTTAGGGTCGTTCCCGAGCCGTTCCCTTCAGAGATGACAGGAGCTCAGCCTCCCCTTAGGGTGGTCTCCAAGATAAAGGCTCCCCCACGATCGGTTCTTCTGTCGGAATCTCGGCCACCCAAGAAATAGAAGACGGTGCCGAAGGAGAAGGAACCTGCAGGTTCCTCTGCCCCTACAATAGTTGTGCTCTCCGACCCGGACGAAAGGGCTGCCCCTATAATAGTTGTGCTCTCCGACCCGGACGAAAGGGTGGAAGTGAGGGACACGGTAGCCGTTGAGCCTCAGACGGCTTCTGAGTCGGGTCCTGTTACAGTGGAGGTCCTGAAGCAAGCTTCCGAGTCGGGACCGGTTGCAGTGGAAGTCCCGAGGCAGAGAGAGGAGATGAGGACTGATTCTTCCAGAGGGGGGATGACCCAACAGGACCCGTCACCCTTTCAGGCGGTTGTGTCCGGGATGGTCCCTTGGGCTATGGCTCATGGGAGTGAAAAAGACTTTGCCAGCCTCTACAATGCCCCTATGATGCAAACTGTCGGTCATGCAGCATAGGTGCTTTTTGAGGTAAGAAATTTTTTTCTCTACCCTCCATTTCTTCTTATATTTTTTGTGTTGATCATTTATCATGGTTATGTTTATCTTTTACAGCTTGCCCTCTGCGTGGTCAAGGCCTGCAAGGAATTAGCCTCGACTCAGAGGTTGCAGAACCTTTTGACCGAGGCAGAGGGACGATACGAGATCGCCGAGATCCAGGTCGGTATTTTGACTGGCGAGGCGGCCCTTGCCAAAAAAGCTGAGGCAACTTCCACCAAGAGGGCCGTTGAAGGCGCCAAAGCTGAGGCAACCTTCGCCAGGAGAGCTGTAGAAGATGCACAAGCCGAGGTTGCTCTAGTGTTGGCACTTCTATCCGCGGCTGAAGAAGAGAATCGGCGAATTGTCGACGTTCATGCTTCCTGCGAAGACATACTGGCCCGAGCTAAACTTGAAGCGGCGGGGCTCATCTAACAAGCTCAAGAGAAGACCCAGGAGGCTAAGAAGGCCAGGGATCGGGTTGTTCAAGCCTTTCTTGAGTCTAAGGAGTTCGAGGACGAGAGGGATCGCTTATTCCAAGGCGGATACATTGAATGTATCAAACTTATGAAGAATGTTTTTCCCAATCTCGATCTCTCGGGATTCGATGGAGAGGGAGCCTCGGGTTCTGAGAATCCTGATGTTAGTCCTGCTAATGTTACTGCTGATGCCGCTGTTGGGGACGAGGCTGGTGTCTCTGGGACTGTTTTGGGAGTCGTTCCTGCCGAGGGACAGTAGCCTGGCTCCATTTTTTACACTCACAGCAGCATGGCGCCGGACTATCGGACTTCTTCATTTTTGGCACTCACACCAGCATGGTGCCAAGCTTCAGAACTTCTTTATTTTTGGCACTCACACCAGCATGATGCCAAGCTTGACATTCTTTGTCTTAACTTTTGCTTTTCTCGAGACAACGTTGTATTGGATTTTGAAATGTAATCTGATGTAAAACACTTAATAGATGAAAGAATGCACTTAGTTTTATTCATATGACTTGGCTTATATCTTTCTCACTTTAGAACCCCTATGCTTTGAATACCGAGCTAAGGGTAGTAGATCTTGAGGTGTTCAACATTCTAAGGATGAGGCAGTAACTGTCCATTCAGATCTTCTAACCGATACGTTCCCGGTCGAATGGTGTTTGAGACGATATAGGGTCCTTCCCAATTGGGTCCTAATGTAACCGAGCCAAGTTCCTTCGTGTTGGAAAACGTTTTTTGGACAACCATATTACTCACTCGAAACCGTCTGATTTTAACTCAGGTATTATAAAACTGAGCTATCTGTCGTTGTCGAGCCTCCATACGCAGCCGAGCCATTTCTCTTTGTTCATCCACAAGATTGAGTCCAAATGCTAAGAATTCTTCATTATCTTCTATGTTGAACGAAGGCTGAAGGCAGCCCGATCTCGACGAGAGTGACGGCCTCCGAGCCATAAGCAAGGGAGAAAGGAGTTTCTCCTGTGGCGGTTCGTGCTGTAGTTCCATATGCCCATAAGATTTTCAGGAGTTCTTTAACCCATGCTCCTTTGGTGCGGTCAAGCTTGGCCCGGAGATGCTGTTTGATAATCTTGTTGATTGCCTCAACCTGTCCATTTGTCTGAGGATGACGGGGTGAAGAATACACGTTTCTGATCCCGAGGTTGTCACACATCTCCCGAAAGCTCCTATTATCAAACTGCCTTTCATTGTTGGTAACGATGGTACGGAGTACTCCAAACCAACAGATTATGTTTTTCCACATAAAATCAGTAATATTCTGTTTGGTTATTTTAGCTAGTGGCTTAGCCTCGACCCACTTCGTGAAATAGTCCATGGCTATGACAGCAAACTTGGTTTGACCTTTTCCCAAAGGGAGTGGACCTATGATATCGATTCCCCACTGTGCGAAGGGCCAAGGACCAGTCATAGGCGTTAGTGCTTCGGGAGGTTATCTCGGGATAGTTGCGAATCTCCGACACTTGTCGCATCTTTAAGCAAGCCTGCGAGCGTCGTGTTGGATAGTCGGCCAGTAATATCCCTGACGTAGGACCTTATAAGCGAGTGATCGTCCTCCTAAATGGTTTCCGCAGATCCCTTTGTGAATCTCTCGTAACACATAATCAGCTTCGCTGGGATTTACGCATCGTAGCAATGGAGCATAATAACCTTTCTTGTACAGGATCCCATTGAGTATGGTGTAACGGGAAGCTCGGATCTTCATTCGTCAGGCCTTAGCCCGGTCTTCAGGCAGCTCACCCTTGATGAGATATTGGATGATCGGATCGAGCCAGGAAGGTCCCGAGTCAATCGTATTGACGACCGAGCTAACTGGTTCATTAATACTCAGCTTGACGACATACTCGATAGGAACAAACCTAGGTATGTCATCTTCATCGGTGGAGGCGAGCTTTGCTAACAAATAAGCTTTGGCGTTCTCTGTCCGAGGAATCCGAGTAACGACGCAGAATTGAAAGCCGTTGATCAATTCTTTAGCTTTCTCCATGTATGATTTTAACTATTCTTTTCGTATTTGATATATACTGGTAACTTAGTTAACAACCAACTAAGAATCGCTGAAAACATTTAGGTGTGTGACGCCCATGTTGGTTGCGAGTCGGAGACTGAACAATAGCGTTTCATATTCGGCTGTATTGTTCGAAGCTTGAAATCTAAGTCGTAAGGCATACTGCATTTAAGTGTGATCTGGGATTTTCAGAACTATTTCTGCCCCGCTTGCCTTAGAGTTGGAAGAGCCGTTGACATACAACTTCTAGGGGATAGTATCGAGCAACGACTCAGGAGAAGCAGTCATTGATTCTTCAACATGCTGGATCATATTAGCACCCGAGAGGTTGGTTGATGGTGTTAGCTCAGCAATGAAGTCAGCCATGTTGCTTTCGGCTTATACTGAATGTCAAATTCACTGAGTTCGATTGTCCACTTCGTGAGTCGGTCGGAAGCCTCTGGTTTCTATAGGATCTGGCGCAGTGGTAGATCGGTCATTACGATAATGGTATGAGCTTGGAAATATGGCCGAAGTGGGCGCGAGAAAGTTATTAGAGCCAAGGCTACTTTTTCCAAGAGTGAGTATCGTGTTTCCACCGGTAACAATGCTTTGCTGACGTAGTAAACTGACAGTTGCTTTCCTTCGTGTTCTCGGATCAGGGCCGAACTAATCGTCGCTTTCTGGATCGCTAGATATATAAAGACAAAGCCTCTCTTGGTTCCGGCTTCGATAAGAGAGGTGAAGAACCGAGGCGAGATTTTAATTGTTGGAACGCCGCTTCGCATTCTTCCGTCCAATCTACTGTCTGTTGTCCTTTCAATTGTTTGAAGAACGGAAGACATTTATCCGTAGCTCTGGATAGGAAACGATTAAGTGCCACACTCGTCCAGTCAGTCTTTGAACGTCTTTAATTATTTTCGAAGATTTCATGTCGAGCAGAGCTTTAATCTTTTTAGAGTTTGCTTCTATTCCTCGCTGACTGACCAAGAAACCGAGGAACTTTCTAGAGCTTACACCAAAGGCACATTTACTCGGATTCAGTTTCATCCAGAATTTGCGCAAGATAAGGAGCATTTCCTTTAAGTTGGCTATATGGTCGGCCGCATGGATACTTTTGACGAGCATATCGTCAATGTATACTTCCATGGTTTGGCCTATAAGCATAGCAAAGATTTTACTCACTAATCTTTGATAAGTCGCACCAGCATTATGACGCCTCGGTCACTGCTTCATGTGGGCGGGCACATATGTGGGAGGGCCCCCACGTGTGGCTGGCAGGCTACTGTGCTGGGCGAGCTACTGTTGTAGTTGACTGTAGCGTAACTTGTCTCACATCGGAAGAGTTATCTGGAGTTGTGATGGTTATATGTTGGGTTCCTCCTTTAACAGACATGACGCGTTTTAAAGCCGTGAGCTTCGGCAAAGGGGACAATATCATGTGTTGTGAGGGTGGGCCTTACAAATGGTATCAGAGCCGAGGACAGCTCTGCCCTCGGTGGGGGATAATGTGACACCCCGGTCACTGCTTCATGTGGGCGGGCACACGTGGGCGGGCACATATGTGGACGGGCCCCTACGTGTGGCTGGCAGGCTACTGTGCTGGGCGAGCTACTGTTGTAGTTGACTGTAGCGTAACTTGTCCCACATCGGAAGAGTTGTCTGGAGTTGTGGTGGTTATATGTTGGGTTCCTCCTTTAACAGACATAACGCATTTTAAAGCCGTGAGCTTCGGCAAAGCGGACAATATCATGTGTTGTGGGGGTGGGCCTTACAAGCATTTTTCAAACCAAATGTCATCACTCGGTAATAATAAAGGCCTTTATCAGTGACAGAGGTAGTTTTTGACTTATCTGACTAATGCATTACAATTTGATTATATCCAGAATACGCATCCATGAAGCTAAGAAGTTCGTGCCCCGCAGTACTATCTACCAACTGGTCTATCCTAGGAAGAGGAAAGCTATCCTTTGGGCAAACTTTATTTAAGTCGGTATAGTTAATACAGACTCGCTACTTTCCGTTGGCTTTTCTCACAAGCACGACATTAGCTACCCATTCCAGGTAGTATATCTCTTCTACTAATTTTGCTTGGAGGAGCTTGCTAACCTCTTCTTCAACAACAATATACCTCTTGGGGCCGAGTGGTCGTTGCTTCTGTCGGATTGGTCGACAAGTCGGATCGATATAGAGTCGGTGAGTGATTACCGATGGGTCGATCCCAGGCATATCTACATGGCTCCAAGTAAACACATCAGCATATCTTCGGAGCAGTGTTATCAACTTATCCTTCAGGGGCGATTGCAAAGACGAGCTAATTTGTACTATTTTGGATTTATCTGTCTCGACCAAGGATACCGAGATAAGATCTTCAACCGGCTGTCCTCGTTCATGGCTTTCGTCCTGTGGGTCTAGCGACTAGATCATCGATATTTCAGTTGGAGCTTTAGAACCTTTTACAGCTGTCACGTAACAACGCCTTGCATCTTGTTGGTCTCCTTTGACGATTCCTACTCCCGACTCAGTCGAAAATTTCATGGAAAGGTGGTATGTGGATACCATAGCCTGGAGGAGACTTAAAGAAGGTCGACCGAGTATGGCGTTGTAAATCGAGGTTGGTCGACGATTAAGAAGTTGACCATTATCGTCGTCTGATGTGGGAAACTTCCAGCAGTGAGCGGCAGTGATACGATCCCTTCAGGGAGTACCTGTCCGTCAGAGAACCCAATCAATGGGGTATAAACTGGATGCAACGCGGATTGTTCAACTTCCATTTTATCGAACGCTTGAGCGAATAACACATCTGCAGACGATCCCATGCCGACGAGTATATGGAATACTTTTCGATTGGCGATGGTAAGGGTGATAACCAATGCGTCGTCATGGGGGTGACAAATACCGCGGGCATCTTCCTCCGTGAATGAGACACAATATTTCTCCCTTTTCTTTTCCTTTGAAGGCCGAGCAATAATCATGAGCTCGGACTCGGGCCGACTGAGACTTCTGGCATGATTCTTTTGAGCGTGGTTTGAGTCGCCTCCGCCTCGCGGGCCACCGATAATAGTCCGAATTTCTTCTGTAGGTTGATTTTCGTTCAGATGTCCCTCAGCTGCCCTGGCTTTGATCACATGTTCTTTGAGTCGGCCCTCCTTTATGAGCCGTTCGATTTCTTCTTTCAGATGATGATAGTTACTTGTGTTATGCCCATGATCATGATGATAATGACAATATTTGACTTTGTTCCGCCGATTGGGATTGCTCCAGAGCTTGTTGGGCCAATTGACAAAGCCTTTACTTTTAATTTCCATCAGCACTTGCTCCTGAGTTTTATTCAGGGGGGTATAAGTGGAAAATCTTTGGTCAGGTCATTTGACCGATCTTCACTCATCGTGTGCTTGATCATCTTTGCGTTTCATTCCTCCGGTTGAGTCGGCTTCTTTTTTGGCTGACTCTTTAGCCGATGACTTCGTTTCACGCATGATTCGTGTTTCTTCGGCGTTCGCATATTTATCTGACCGGGCCATAAATTCTGCTAGAGTCTCGGGCGAATTTTTTATCCAGAGACGCCAAGAATGACTTGTCTTTGACTCCCTGTATGAGTGCATTGAGTGCCGTTTCTTCTGAATGTTTTCGAACCTGAAGAGATTTGAAGTTAAAATGCTTGATGTATTCTTTCAATAGCTCTCCCTGCTTCTGAACTATATTGTTTAAATGTGCAGGGGGCTTCACTTTCTTCTTCCACCTATGAAGTTGGTGAGGAAGGCGTTGCTGAGCTAAACGAATGAGCTAATGGACCTCGATTTCAACTGTTTGAACCAAAGTCGGGCCACGTCGGTCAGCGTGAGAGAGAAGGCTCGACACATTACTGCATCCGAGGCATCGTGCAGCTCTATGTAGGTTCTAAAGCATTCAATATGCTCAGTTGGGTCGGTCTTACCAGTGAAAGGAGTGATTTGAGGTAATCGAAACTTTTCCGGTAACCGAGCCTGCATTATTTCGTCCACAAAAGGGGACGCTTTTGCCTTGGATCTGGCCGGATATAAATTCCGACCCTGTTTCATGTCTGCCATTTCTTTCTTCATTTCTTCCCGTACTTCTTTTTTAAAGTCTTGGATGTCAGCTTTCCAAGGTTCGCCGCTGTCTGCTGTACCCTCAACGGGAGGTCGACTGCACCTCCTTCGATCTATCTCATGTCAAAGATCGGTTGGGGGCAAGACGGCAGTTGCCGAATGAGCCAGAGGTGGCTCGGAAGCATCCTGGGGCTGACTCAGTTGATGGAGCGATCGCGGAGCAGAGGGTCGAGGATTAACTGCTGGTGTCGGGACATGTTGTTCACTCCCCAAGTATAGGGTTGTGATGTAGTAATAACTCGATAAGATCGAGGTCGAATCCCACGAGGACTGATCGTCACAATTCAAATCTGTGATCCTCCTTAACTAATTCAACAAATAATGGAGCAAATTACTAACACAAATTTTATGGAAAATAACTATTAAGGATAGGGAAGAAAATTCAATAAGAGAAAGAGCACTAGGACTTTCGAATCCACCCCTAATTATTCTAACCCTTGTTTTGTCTGTTAATTCACTTTAATATAGATTGATCTAACTTATCTAGAGAAAGCACAATCTGTGTCCTTAATCGGGCATACAGATTGTCTAATTCCTTCAAGCAATGCCATGAATAACATATCCCATGTCCAAATCGGGCATATGGAATATGCATTCATAAAGCACCGTTTCTTCCTCTACAGAACCTGTTCATGATCGATACAAGCACCTAGAATAAGCATCCAGACCACATCCATCCATAGACTCTGATCAAGTTCATAGATGGAGAAGTATAGAATTTAAAGCAATCAAGCACACTAGGAAAGAAACAAACCAATCTAATTAAAATAAAATCAACATAGAAAAAGAGGTGTTCAAATTAGGGGTTTCATCTCACCTAGCCGAGAGATTAGTTACCCATAAAATCCATTAAACATATGGATAAATAAAATTCAATAACAAACATCAAACCAATTTCTCTCTTTCTTCTTTCTTCTTTTTCTTTTCTCCTTTGCTCTAGATCTGGAATTCTCCACTTTTTCCAATTTCTGAATCTATGAATGCCTTTCCTCATGTTTTGCAACTCTTTTTATAGCTGATGGAGTGGCTGGAGTGGTGAAATTCGGATTTGGGAAGCTTGTCGCACGCGCAACAAAATTCCTTTTCGCAGCCCAAGTTCAGACCTCAAAACACCATACTTTCCTTGTTCAAATTCCAAAAACACCGTCCCTTAGGACTTTCTTGGGTCCTCTACATGATAGACGGTTCGGATGACCGCCATATGATCAAAGATGGTGGCCCACAACCGCCTGGAAAACCGGATTTTCAAATTGTGCGAAACCTTTCGCACCCTTTCGCCGTCGTGATCGGTAGGGCCCACGAAGTATTTTCTCGGAAAATCCACCCCGTCCATTGGATTCGGACGAAATTTCATCAAGAATAGGTAGTTTTGAACGTCCATTGATGCGGCCCAGAGAAGAGAATACAAAAGATCGATTTGGACGTTGCAGAGCACCTTTTGTGGCCTCTCTCTGTACGCGCACACGTGTGTACGCATGGGTATAAAGTAGAAACATGGTTTTGAAGTGCTCGCACTGTCTACACGGTGGACGGACGGATTGGACGGATGGGACACGTGTGGGGCTCACACCGGCCGCAAAAACGGTCCCGTCGTCCGTCATTGACGCGACGCAGAAACGCAAGAATCGCCGTTTTGAGAGGATGACATTTGGTGGGTCCCATCTTGACATATATTGAGAAATCGACTCGTCCATTGGATAGAAGACGAAAAATCGGTTAGTAATGATCAATTTCAAATCATATTTGTGTTGGCCCACAGATATTTAAGCTCACCGTCAGTTCTGCTATTGAACGGTGGGAAAAACTACTAACTTGATACATTTAAATTTTAACAGCTAGGCAATGATTTTGGTTACCCCAGAAAACGGATGAACGGTTTGGATCGTCCAATTGAACAATAGGTGGAGCCCACAACGGAGGATCGCTGATCGGTTCTCGGACGCACAGCGAATGGAAATTTCCATTTTCGCTAGAGTTCGGTCAAAGCTTCTTTACTCGTTTTGTGAGGTCCAGTGTACACCGAGTGCACTTTATGCACCGTGCACGCTCACTGTCCGTGTGGGTCCCATAGATATATGTATATAAAATCCGTTCCATCCATTCACTTTATCACCCCATTTGAGGCATTGAGACTGAATTTGAAGTAGTTCCAGATATCAGGTGGGCCCAGAATCAACAGTTTATGGACTGATCTGTCAGTTGGGGCACTTTCCTAGTGATCCGAGGGCTGAAATTTGAAATGTACGGTTAATTTATGTCCCTAATCCCATGTATAAAGTTTCGAGCCAATTGGATGGAGGGAACCATGTGATCTTTCATTCTGTACCAATTTCAGGCCTCTTTAAACGTGAACGGCCTGATTTCCTCGGGTCCCAGGTATGTAAATTCTTCAATATTGGTCATCTGGAGTCCATCCCGTGCTCTGGTAATTTCGGAGAGTCAAATCCATGCTTTTAACATCATTTTTCAATACACGCTCCTAATTTCATCCTGTAATAAAAACACAATTAAAATATGGCATTCAGCATTATCATGTATGTAAAATCAAGTAATTACAGGGGTCTGATATGCAATATTCGACCCTGATCACAACCCCCAACCAGCATTTTGCTAGTCCCGAGCAAAACATGCGAAAAATAATTTCAGACATAAAAGTCAATTCCTGTAAACTCAAGTGACGGGTGAACAGATAATTGAGATGTGAAAATTCCACGATTCATGAATGGTGAGAAGATTTTTCTCCTGAAATCAAGCTTACAGTAAGCTTCATAATCAAGTTCAAAATATTAATCCATTAATTAAAATATTCTAAACATTGAGTTCCATGAGTGTATAGTGTCATCTCAGCTTTCAATCATTAAGAGATTCAATTGTCAATTTCATGACATCATTGGTAATTAACAACGGAGCTCATGTCACCCAAAACTGGAACCACACTTGCCTTACAGATTAACCTTTCATTCTACCATTTTTTTTTCTTTATGAATAGTATGCCAAGGAGGAGAATCAAATCTGCACCTATAGGGAGCAAACCTATGGTGAAAACTTGTCGCCTAAATCTTTTCATATGTCAACTATGAGGAATCGAATCTTCATCTATAGGGAGCAAACCTATGATGACGATTATGCGACTTATTCTTTCAATTCTTCTTTATAGACAAAATTTTGTTTTTCAGGCTGGTTCCTTTCATGCTTAGTGATTACCATGTTATCAATTAATATCGAACTGAAAACTTAATGTGTAAACGAGATCTGATATGTGAAATCATGGCTCAATCAATGTTTACAACTTCTAATCATGGATTAACCATTCAAACTTCAGTGTGAAATCTGCCAGACAACCTAATCCAAGAGTCATAAATTTACTCACATTCTGTATCTTGTAATATCAAAATCACAACTATCCTTCAAAATCACTTTGAATTCAATAGAAATTCCAAAAAAAATTTTAAAAATTTCACAATTTTTCGCTCAAGACCAAGAAAAGAAAAGGGGAGTGAGGGAAAGATAGTACCTGGATGGAGAATCAAGAAGCGTTCTCAAGAATATCAACATAAAAGCGAGTTAGCACAAGAGAGATATCAACAAAAACAAAACAAAAATAAAAAGAAAATCCTACCTATACCACTTTCGCAGGTGCTCTCGATTGCATTTAGCGTATGCAACAAGCCTTTAAACCCCTAGGTTACCCCTAGTGGACGAGTTGTAGTCTCGTGAGGGTTTGCAGTAATGTTACCCACAAACATTGAAGTAACTAACTAGGAAAAAGAAATCAAATGAAATGCTGGGTTGCCTCCCAGGAGCGCTAAGTTTAACGTCTTCAGCCAGACAAGAACGGACCATGAATTCATTAATCTTTAAGACCAGGGTCCGCCAAAGAACTTACCTCAACACGTGGTTAACCAATCCCAGACAAGTGATGCGAGTTCCCATAAACTGTGCTATCTGAAATGAGGTAATTGACACTATCATCAAACAGTTTAAGGAATTCTGCTTGAACAACTTCTTCCATGTTAAGATCATGCTTCCTTTGTATTTTACGTGACATTTCCACAGCATGATCCTTACATACAGTGGGGCATACTCCTTGTATTTATGCTATCTTCCGTTCAATTTGCCTTATATGTTCGAAGAACATTAAGCAACCTGTTCTCTTTGCCTTCTCGAGTTAAAGCTGTGTTGTCGGGAAGAGTCTCGAGAGGGATGAAGAGGTTCCACTTTCGCTCTCCATTTTTCAGTCTCCAATATAGGAGTAGAGTCGAGCAAGGCATTGACTTCGTGGATGGGACTATCGATATCAAAATCCATGCCCGATTGTGCTAAGCAGGTCTCAAGAGGATCTTCAAAAGATGTACAAAAGGAGTCCTGCACAAGGCTCTCGATCATGTCCACTTCAAAAATGTCGTCCAAATCCGCGGGTTGTTGTCCTGCATTAAAAACATTGAGTTTAATATTTATGTTACCAAAGGACAATTTCATAACTCCATTCCGGCAGTTTATAATAGCATTAGATGTAGCCAAAAATGGACGACCCAAGATGACTGGGATCTGACTATGAGGATTCTGGACAGGGTGAGTATCTATAACTATGAAATCCACTGAAAAATAGAATTTATCAACCTGGATTAGCACATCTTCAATAATACCCCGGGGAACCTTGACAGATCTATCAGCCAGTTGTAATGTTACCTTAGTCGGTTTCAACTCACCAAGTCTTAGCTGCTCATAAACCGAATAAGGTAACAAATTAACACTCGCCCCTAAATCGAGTAATGCCTTCCCAATCTTATGATCTCCTATGCCGCAAGAAATGGTGGGAGCTCCTGGATCCCTAAATTTAGGAGGAGTGTTATGTTGAATCATGGAGCTGATCTGCTCTGCCAGGAAGACTTTCTTATGAACATTCTGCTTACGCTTTTGAGTACATAAATCTTTAAGAAACTTAGCGTAAGGAGGGACTTGCTTGATGGCATCAAGTAACGGAATGTTGACTTGCACTTTTTTAAACACGTCCAGGATTTCATCAAAATTGTTTCTTTTCTTCATTGGTGCCAGACGTTGAGGAAAAGGTGCTTTGGGCACGTAAGGTGGCACGTCAGCGGCTCTTGGAGAGTCAGAGAGTTTTTGGACTTTGGATGCATTAGTGTGTCTCTCTGCTTCATCTTGATCTTCCACTTTAGAATTTGATTCATCCCTAGGCATCTCTATTCTGTTATCAATCTGTTTGCCTGACCTAAGGGTAGTGATCGATTTGGCTTGCTCATGATATTGTCCTTGGTTAGAATTAGAGCCAATCTCATACTGTCCCTTTGGATTAGCCACAGGTTGACTAGGGAATTTGCCTTTCTCTCTCTCACTCAATGTGGCAGCTAGTTGACCCATTTGTACTTCCAGCTTGGCAATGGATTGCGCATTTGCATGTAAGCTTTGCTGGTTGGCTAGTAAAGTTTGTTGGGTGTCTTTTTGGAATTGGAGAGAACTCTGCATAAAAAGATGGAGTGTATCCTCAAGAGATGGTTTCCGTGATTGTGAAGGGACTTGTTGATATTGCGGAAACTGTTGGAGTTGTTGATTTCCAGCTTGAGGGTAAGGTTGCATGGGAGGATATCCAGATGGTCCTCCTTGTTGTGGTCCTTTTGCCCAAGAGAAATTTGGATGCCTAGCCCAACCTGGATTGTAAGTTTCTGCGTAAGGATTATTCCCAGGTTTTTGAAAAGTGTTCATTGCATGTACTTGTTCAGAAAGAAGTTCGGGGATGCTTTGCACAGATGGACAAGACTGCATAGGATGGGCAGGACTAGAACATATGGCACATGCCTCGACTTGAGCGGTTTGTGGAGGTCCATTATTTAATACCAAGCATCAACTTTCTTTGTCAGGTTATCAAGGCTTGGCGCACAGATCTGACATGACTCCTATCTCATATATACCACCTCTCTTTTGTGGTTGGGAACTTCTTTCACCTCTATCGAATAGTCCCATCTTTGGGAGTTTTCACACAAGGTTTCAAAGAATTTCCATGCTTCAGTATCGCTTTTAGTCATGAAGGACCCTCCACGGTGGCATCAACCATGCGACGGTTCGGGGTGTCGACCGTCATAAAAGTATTGCACTTGTCGCCACTTCTCAAAACCATGGTGTGGACATTTAAGAAGCAAGTCCTTCCATCTTTCCCAACATTCATGAAAGTGCTCTCCTCTTTTTGTGTGAAATTAGTGATTTCTCTACGGAGAGCATTAGTTTTGTGAACAGGGAAGAACTTGTTTAAGAACTTTCTAGACAATTGGTCCCATGTAGTGATAGACCCAACTTCTAGAGAATTCAACCATGCTTTCGCCTTATCCTTCAAAGAAAAAGGAAACAAAGCGTAGGCGGATCGAATCGTCTGAGAAGTTTTGGAATTTAAAGGTGGAGCAAATGTCTAGGAATTCTTTCACATGATGATATGGGTCCTCCTTATCTAACCCATAAAAGGAAGGCAACAACTGTATGACCCCAGTCTTGAGTTCAAAGTGTGCTGCCGTGGTGGTGGGCAACACTATGCATGAAGGCGCATTGAATTGGACAGAGAATTTGAATAATCTCTAAGAGTTTTAGTTCCATTCTCTTCGCCATTTCAACTGGGATGTCTTTCAATCTTCTATGGAATGTTCTTTCTATTTCAGGATCAAAAGGTGCTAGTTCTTTATCTAGAGATCTACGTCCTAGCATAAACTAAGTAACAACCTAAGAGAAAGAAAACTAGAACTAGAAATTATGCTATTAAAAAAAAAACAAGTTAAAACTATGTGAATAAGAATGGGAAGAAAGAACCGTGAAAAGGAGATGATTGATGGCGAGAAGATTTAAGAAGCTCCTCCTTCACTTAGTAGCTTCCTTCCTCAATTCCTGTAAATAAAAACAAAAACAAATCAAGTTTCCTAAAATAATGATAGAAAAATCCTAAGTAACGGTTAATTTCTAAAAAAGAAAGTTTCTAAAACTAGAAAATAGAAAGTTACCAAATCCAAAGTTAGAAAGTAGAAAATTCCTAAAAATTGAAAACCTAAATCTCAAAATAGAAAGTAGAGAGGACTGGAGAATTTAGAAAGATGTTACCAATTGGAGATCTATGTTAAAATCCTGCAAAAGAAAACAAAACAAGTTAGTTTTTAAAACAGAAAATCTAAATTTAGAAATTTTCTAAAGAACAAAAAGTCAATTTCTAAAAAGGAAGGAAATCCTAGAATTGGAAAGTTACTAAAAATAAAAAGCTAAGTTAGTTTCTAAAAAGGAAAAAATTTTCTAAAACTAGAAAATAGAAAGTTACTTAAAAGAAGAATCTAAATCTAAAATTAGAAACTAAAAATTTCTAAAAAAAAATAAAATCCTAATTCTAAAAATAGAAATTAGAAAAAGTAAGAAACTTAGAAGGGATTACCAATTTAGAAGTTTATTTCAGGACCCTACAAAACAGGAAATAGGTTAGTTCTAAAATAAAGAAAAAAATTCTAAGTTAGTAAAATCCTAAGCTATGAATTATGATAAGAGAGAATCTTAAATTCAATTTGGAACTAAACTTGATCCAAGCTTGGCGCTAAAAAACTTGTTCACTCCCCAAGTATAGGGTTGTGATGTAGTAATAACTCGGTAAGATCGAGGTCGAATCCCACGAGGACTGATCGTCACAATTCAAATCTGTGATCCTCCTTAACTAATTCAACAAATAATGGAGCAAATTACTAACACAAATTTTATGGAAAATAACTATTGAGGATAGGGAAGAAAATTCAATAAGAGAAAGAGCACTAGGACTTTCGAATCCACCCCTAATTATCCTAACCCTTGTTTTGTCTGTTAATTCACTTTAATATAGATTGATCTAACTTATTTAGAGAAAGCACAATCTGTGTCCTTAATCGGGCATACAGATTGTCTAATTCCTTCAAGCAATGCCATGAATAACATATCCCATGTCCAAATCGGGCATATGGAATATGCAGTTCAGTAAAGCACCCTGTTTCTTCCTCTACAGGAACCTGTTCATGATCAGATACAAGCACCTAGAATAAGCATCCAGACCACATCCATCCATAGACTCTGATCAAGTTCATAGATGGAGAAGTATAGAATTTAAAGCAATCAAGCACACTAGGGAAAGAAACAAACCAATCTAATTAAAATAAAATCAACATAGAAAAAGAGGTGTTCAAATTAGGGGTTTCATCTCAGCCCTAGCTGAGAGATTAGTTACCCATAAAATCCATTAAACATATGGATAAATAAAATTCAATAACAAACATCAAACCAATTTCTCTCTTTCTTCTTTCTTCTTTTTCTTCTCTCCTTTGCTCTAGATCTGGAATTCTCCACTTTTTCCAATTTCTGAATCTATGAATGCCTTTCCTCATGTTTTGCAACTCTTTTTATAGCTGATGGAGTGGCTGGAGTGGTGAAATTTGGATTTGGGAAGCTGTCGCACGCGCAACAAAATTCCTTTTCGCAGCCAAGTTCAGGACCTCAAAACACCATACTTTCCTCGTTCAAATTCCAAAAAACACCGTCCCTTAGGACTTTCTTGGGTCCTCTACATGATAGATGGTTCAGATCTGCCATATGATCAAAGATGGTGGCCCACAACCGCCTGGAAAATCGGATTTTCAAATTGTACGAAACCTTTCGCACCCTTTCGCTGTCGTGATCGGTAGGGCCCACAGAAGTATTTTCTGGAAAATCCACCCCGTCCATTGGATTCAAGATGAAATTTCAGTCAAGAATAGGTAGTTTTGAACGTCCATTGATGCGGCCCAGAGAAGAGAATACAAAAAGATCAGATTTGGACGTTGCAGAGCAGCCCTTTTGTGGCCTCTGTACCGCACACGTGTGTACGCATGGGTATAAAGTAGAAACATGGTTTTGAAGTGCTCGCAGCTGTCTACACGGTGGACGGTACGGATTGGACGGATGGGACACGTGTGGGGCTCACAACCGGCCGCAAAAACGGTCCAGCGTCCGTTCATTTCTGACGCGTAGAACGCAGTCAGCTGCCGTTTTGAGAGGATGACATTTGGTGGGTCCCATCTTGACATATATTGAGAAATCGACTCCGTCCATTGGATAGAAGACGAAAAATCGGTTAGTAATGATCAATTTCAAATCATATTTGTGTTGGCCCACAGATATTTAAGCTCACCGTCAGTTCTGCTATTGAACGGTGGGAAAAACTACTAACTTGATACATTTAAATTTCAACAGCTAGGCAATGATTTTGGTTACCCCAGAAAACGGATGAACGGTTTGGATCGTCAATTGAACAATAGGTGGAGCCCACAACGGAGGATCGCTGATCGGTTCTCGGACGCACAGCGAATGGAAATTTCCATTTTCGCTAGAGTTCGGTCAAAGCTTCTTTACTCGTTTTGTGAGGTCCAGTGTACACCGAGTGCACTTTATGCACTGTGCACGCCTCTGTCCGTGTGGGTCCCATAGATATATGTATATAAAATCCGTTCCATCCATTCACTTTATCACCCCATTTGAGACATTGAGACTGAATTTAAAGTAGTTCCAGATATCGTGGGCCCCAGAATCAACAGTTTATGGACTGATCTGTCAGTTGGGGCACTTTCCTAGTGATCCGAGGCTGAAATTTGAAATGTACGGTTAATTTATGTCCCTAATCCCATGTATAAAGTTTCGAGCCAATTGGATGGAGGGAACCATGTGATCTTTCATTCTGTACCAATTTCAGGCCTCTTTAAACGTGAACGGCCTGATTTCCTCGGGTCCCAGGTATGTAAATTCTTCAATATTGGTCATCTGGAGTCCATCCCGTGCTCTGGTAATTCCGGAGAGTCAAATCCATGCTTTTAACATCATTTTTCAATACACGCTCCTAATTTCATCCTGTAATAAAAACACAATTAAAATATGGCATTCAGCATTATCATGTATGTAAAATCAAGTAATTACAGGGGTCTGATATGCAATATTCGACCCTGATCACATGTGCTACCTGCCCTTGCAGAGGCGGCTGCATCTGTTGATGATACATTTGTTCCAGTATCTGCTTCATCACGTTCATATCGGACCGGTTTCCTGAACCTCCCGGTCCAACCTTTCATTATTACGGTTCCGCTGGTTATTATTTGTTGCAGACGTTGCTCATTGCGCCATGGAGCCTTTACGATTGTTGGGTAGGTTTTGGGATGCCGGAATTGCTGTTGGGCCCGTTGGCCTATGACCGCAACCTCATTCACTTCTTCTTCTTGAACTGTCCTTCTAGTAATCACCATAAGGGTAAATTTTGATATGTAGATTGGAATATAAGAGGATGACTTTTCGTACGGTTCCCACAGACGGCGCTAAACTGTTGATGCTGTTTTATGGAACACCTTCCCTTAAGCTCGTCACCTACACAAGAGAGATGGACAAAACGAAGATCCTGGTTCTGACCCGGGGAACCTCCGATGCTTAAGTCAATTTTGCAGGTTCTAAAGAGAAGGCATTTTTTGGGATTTTGAGTTTCGTACCTTTCAGCAAAATGGATGTCCTTTATTTATAGATACGGGAGGATCCTATCATGCGTGGATTCTCTTCCTGATATCGTGGAAATCTAATTTTGACCCGCTTCTGGTCTTCATCCGATCCCAAGATCCTTGGGATCGGAGATCATTCTGCGAGATACTTGGGATAGTGTTTCATTTACACCATCTTTCCTTCTTCAGCTTGGCCGACTCTGAGTCTCAGACGACTTTATGGAGATTGGACTTTTGAACCTTAGTCGGCACATACTGATGTGCTAGCTCGTCATCTGAGCTAACTTGATTCGTCTCGTTCTCCATCTTATAACCTTCTCTCGTACTCAACATATGCCTCGGAGATCCGAGGCATTGTCGGTAGGATTAGTCCATTGCATATCCGAGTCTCCGGACTTGGCGTAATTTTTCCCCAACAGTTACATACACGTTTTGGATCATTGGAATGTGAGCCAGATTGAAAGGCTGGAGACCTGACACATAGGGGTGTACACGAACCGAGCTAGCTCGGTTAGCTCGCTCGACTTGACTGGAAAAAGCTTGTTTTGACTCAGTTCGAAGCTAAGTTCAAGCCGAGTCAAGCTGGTTTTTTGAGCTCGAAAATGAGTTGGTGTTGGCCGCAGCTCAACTCGACTCGCATCGAACCCAACTCGAATTGAACTCGGATTGAACCAATTTGGTGACTCGGTTACTTTGATATTGATGTTGCTCACCAAGTGTTTGATGAAATGATTCAACGAAGTGTGGCTGGTGGCAAGGAAGGTATGTATATGAAACAAATATCTTTTTTTCTCTTGATTTTATGTTGCTTAGAAGGTGATTGATAAAATACTTGTAAAATCACTGTTATTGTTTTACATATAATGTGATTTTGAAGGTGCAGTTTTTGTGTTTGTGAAAATGTTGCACAAGCGAACTCGGATCGAACTAGCCCAAGCTGCTAACCGAACCAAGCCGAGATGGCTAGTCAAGCTTGAGGACCGAGCCGAGCCGAGTTCGAGCTGGGGTTAGCTAGTGACCGAGTCGAGTCGAGCTAAGGCCAACTCGACTTAGTGTACACCCCTACTGACACATCTCGTTACAATTCTATCGGATGTATTCAAGAAAATTTTGAATAGTACGCATCTGATTACGATACAATCCTCGTTCAAATAGCTCATCCAAACGTCCTGTTGGATGTTCATGAGCAAAGGGTGTCGCGCGGGTGGATCGCCCATTGTAAGAATTTTATAAGATGGAAGTAACCCATTATTATGGGTAAAAATAGACTTATTAAGGAAGAGATATCCGCTTAAACCTTTGTGCCCGTCGTGACTTCAACAATCATCGGTTACAACCAAGAGCCCCTCAATAGCTAGAGAGCGCTAACTCAATGCTGGGGAAACATCTCTCCTCGAGGTCGACCCTCAGGAGATGAAGTATCTACACTTCCATCAGATATCAAGCCCTACCATGGTCACGTCCATTTCTAATTTACTGCTTGGAACATCTCTTAATGAGGACCCTGCACGAGACAAGAGCCTGAGTTGCTACACTCAGAGAAACCTTGTCCTATGCGGCAAGATGAAGATGATGGTCATCCCTGATCCTGCAAGGGAAGGAGCTAGGTCTCAATGCCAAACATGAACCCCCATCGGCAGATTGGCAAGTCAACCATCTGCCCGATACTAAGAGAAAACTCGATCATAACTTACTAGAGAATCCAGGTTGGCAAACTCTTCGTCGGAACGACCGTCACATCGGACTCCCCGCTTTGGGCTCCTACCATGTGCTTCCACTGGTTCTAACCTGGCTTCGACCAACCCTACCCGAGATTTCAATCGAAGATCTCGGGAGACAACCGTAACACAGATTTGCCCGAGATCTCAGTCAAGGATCTTAGGGGATACCCGCAAAATATTCCCCGGAGCCCGACTTTGACATCGGAGGGTCCCCTGCTGCAACTAATATCTCCATTTGTCTTCTCTTGCAGATTTCGAGTAGGTCTAAGGGGGACATCCAAATTTCTGCATCAACACTGATCAACAGTTTGCATTTATCTAAGAGTTGGATATTGTGATAAGGCATACCGGTGGGCTCCACTATAACTATGATCAATCTTAAATTTGTGCAGGGGTGGTGCGCTTGGACAGTAACACAGTGCTTTAATAGATTAAAAAACTTAAAACGTGTGGAGCCTTTTGAGGAGGTGTTTGGATGGATTTTAAACAAAACTAGGTTCCCAAATTGATATGAATAGATAAGGAGAGAGAGAGAGAGAGAGAGAGAGAGAGAGAGAGAGAGAGAGAGAGAGAGAGATACCTGATGTTGCAGCAGAATGCTCCTTGATGTGCGGTAGATCGAGCGGAGAGGGAGATACCTGATGTTGCAGTAGAGGGCCGAGGAGAGAGAGAGAGAGAGAGAGAGAGAGAGAGAGAGAGAGGCGCCGTTTGAGAGAGGGTTAGGTTAGGGCTTTCTTTAATGTATATATAGGGACCCCGCCGGCGGCCGTTAAAACTGGACGCCGGCAAAGGGCTAGCCCATCAGTTGGCTAAGGCCCATTTTCTTGTAGTGCGACTTAATATTTAATAATTAAGCAAATGTTATTATATATATTTAAAATAATTATATATGCAAAAATATATACAAACAATAGTTGGAAATCGGATTAGGTACTGAGTTACTCAGTAAGCTTTTATCATACTGAGTAAACTCGTTTGGGCCAACTGTGAGTTTATGTGGTTTATCCACACCGTCCATCCATTTTTACTGCTAATTTTGGGGGTTGATCCCAAAATTGAAGTAAATCTAAAGCTCAAGTGGACCATTAGACAGGAAACAGTGTGGAATAATGATTTCCACTGTTGAAACCTTGGTAGGGTCTAAGGTAATTTTTATTTGTCGTCCAACCTGTTTATAAGATCACAAAGACATGGACGAAGAGAAAACACAAACATCAGCTTGATCCAAAACTTCTTTGACCTCCAAAAAATTTTCAATGGTAGAGGTTCAATCAACTGTTTCCTGTGGTGTGGTCCACTTGAAATTCAATTTGCTTTGTTTTCGGGATCAAGCACTAAAATTATCTGTTAACATTGATTAACGGAGTGGATAAAATAAATAAATAACAGTGGACCCCACACTGTTTACTCAGTACGCTAAGGGTACTGAGTTACTCAGTACGCAATCCGCTTCCCAATAGTCGGGGTCCAAACGCGTGTTTTAGAATTTTATTTTTAAACTCATCTGGAGCGAATGGCTTGTCTCGAGGCGACAAGTTAAAGCGGGCTGAGGCCGAGTTATATGCCTTAGAACTATGAAGTAAACACGGGCCCACTTGTACATTCTACGTGCTGAAAACCGAAGGATATTTGCATTTCCTACTGAAATTTGAAATATAAGATAGTAATTCCCACATTTTTTAACCTTCATCTCACTACATTATCCAAGACAAGTAATCAAGTGAGCATATTCCCGGTTGCGATAGTGATTTCACTAAGATAAAACAAATTTTTATTCCGGAGGCCCAACGGATTTGGATGAACCCCCATCTGACGAAACGTATCATCGCAGTCGTAGGCATCGTCGGCAATGAAGCCGGCCGCATCGATCATGTTAGCGTAGTCCTTGGAGTGCTGTGCTTGGAACGCTACTTGGATCTCATGCATCGCCTCCTCCTCGCCATAGAGATCTTGGCATGTCCTCAAGGCTCCTTTCATGCTGGGATCTTGAGCCTTGTCAAGCAATTCATTGATGACTCGGCTATTGTCCGTGATGTTCATCAGCATAAGATTGATGGAGACGAGAGCGAGGCCATCGAGATCTGCGGTGGGACTGCGAGCATCAGAAAGCAGAGCGTCGACGCACAGATCATAAGCTTCGGTTTTTTTGCATATCTTGTCTATCAATGCTGCATCTTGGACGGTAACAGTAGCTAACGAAGAAGAGATAATGAGATATAGAAGCAGAGAAAACGACATTTTCATCAAATTCAGATGAGAGAGAAAAGAGAGACACATGTATATATAGGGAGGGCAAAATACAGACTAATAACGATAATATCCTAATTTGAGAGATTTTGCTAATTTAATAAGAGATACGCCCCCACCTTGCGGATATCTCGAGGTTTGCTCGGTGCAAGCGGACTTGCTGCTTGTGATAAGATACGCTGGGAACCTGGGAGCTAGATTTAGGCCTTGTGGCTACCAAAAAGTTCATGTTGCAGGCCTTTCCTTCGATAAGGGATTCATGATACTAAAAAAAGAAATAAATAAATAATCACACTGAGTATTTGAAACCTTTGATTACAGAAAGGTTATGTGGACCGTTCATATCCATACCAAAAGTGTGAATAATCAAAGGACTGGAATAATCCTAGTGAGTGCTTTCATTCGTTGCCTTATCATCATGCAAACTAAGAAACGTTATATAAACGGTTTGGATCAATGGATTATGAATCAGATTCAAAGCTAGAGTCCCGAGGCATCGTATTGCAATCAGATCAGGGTGTATTCGAGAAAACCTAAGTAGCTCGTCCAAATGGGACGCGGATTGCGTCCTACCCCCGCCCGGACGGTAATCCGTCCGGGCAGGGCTCTGTGGGGACCACAGTGATGTAAGTGTCTTATCCATGCCGTTCATCGATTTTCTCAGATAATTTTAAGATATTATACTAAGAGGTAGGTACAGATCTTAAGTGGACCACTAAGTAGGGATTAAACGTCCACCATTAAAAACTTCTTGGTAGATGGAGAAGTTTCGGATCAGGTTGATATTTGTGTTCTCACTTCATCCACGTTTACATGACCTTATAATAGGTTTTTGTGTTTTCACTTCATCCACGCTTACATGACCTTATTAATAGGTTGGATGGTAAAAAACAAATCACGGTGACCCTTAGAAAGGTTTAAACGGTGGTGTCATTATCACCGCAGCTTCCTTTGGTGTGATCCACTGGAGCTATGGACCTGCTTCATTTTTTAGAATAATATATTGAAATGATCTGAGAAGATAAGACACTAACATCACTGTGGTCCCCATGGAACCCTGCCCAGACGGATTACGGTCCGGGCGGGGGTAGGACGCAACCCGCGTCCGGTCAAGTGAACTGAATACCAGCAGCACACTTGTTTTCGACGCTCAGTATGCCGCACGTGGTCTCTTTCAACACTTGTATGAGATCTAAGCCTCTCGTACAAGGGACCTCTCCGGGTAGATGTCTTGCCTTAAAACTTGGGACTCATCTACTAACACGGTAAAAAGTAATGGACGGTGGGTTCTTCCAACGGTCCAAATTCAATGTCCCTAGGTGGCCCACATTCCAATTGTAATGAATGAAATGCAAGAGATATACGTGTACTCTACATGTATGTGTCCATGAGCAATGCTCACACACATACTTTCTTGTTTTCTTTTTCTTTTTACCAGAAAAAATTTTCATTAAAAGGAAAAATTGAAATCAGGACTATTTGGGGCAGCCCTACTACAAAATGGAGAGGCCCCGCCTATCATAAAACTGAAAGCACAAAGAAGGGTGATGAAGTTAGGTAACCCTAGCTTAGATTGCCTAGGCCCACTCTATCCAAGAATATTAGACCACGAATGTGATGTTATAAGAATGTTGATTTTATAAAATATATATTTTAAAATAAAAAATATAATATAATATATATAAAGTGTTTGAAAAACACCTTTTGGGAGTTTTTAAGAATAGTCCCACATGGAAAAGGGAAGAGAAGAAAAAATGGTTTAAATGAAAATAGTGGAGTATTATAATATTTACCTACCTAGTTCGTGGACTATAGACCTTGCGTGTTGGAACACCCGCGTGCACGTTCGGGCATGGATTCGGACTTGGTCACGGGCTCAGTGTGAGGGCGTGGGCATGTGAGGCAGTGTGGCTGTAGAGCGCACTTTGCACTAAGTTGCTAAGCCAGGTGGCTGGTTAGCAGAGAGATTAAAGGACTGGGAGAGAGATCTCTCAGTATAATATAGAGGGACTGAAAAGAGTTGTTGAAGCAAATCTGTAACACCTGTGCCATTAGTGCAGGGTCCAGCTGTAACTGCTACATGGCTAGCCTAACAGCTAGAAAACCGCTAGCTGCTGTCTCACAATAGTCAACATGCAACAGATTAATGGTCCATGCACAACAGTCAGAAAACAGCCATAAAACGGTAACATAACCCCCTAGCCACCTTAGCCTATAAATAGAGGGTCTGGATGGGTTTCCAAACCATCTCAATCCACTCCAGCAAACTCATACGAACTCCAGGAATATAGCAAGGCTTGAACCTTAGCTTGAAGAACAAACTAGCGGTGTGGTCTAGAACAACGGTTTAATTGAACTAATAGCTGAAGAACAAGAAAAATAGACCAGTGCAGTGGTCTCATATACATCTTCTTCTCTCTTTTTCTTTTTGTGATTTTTTTTTTCATTATACTTTCTGTCAGATTGAGTGTACCAGAGTTCCAATAGGTGGGCCTTCATGTTTGCTAAACGCAGACTCACACCAGGCTCGTAATATCCTAGAAGCGATTTGCTTGTAACCTGTCAGCATACTCAAATCACTTGAGTAGGGGCAAATAACGCTTTAAGGACAGCGTTTCAGATGTGCTTCAGCTTGTCCATATTTCAGATTAATTTGCAATTTTCGGTTTCCACATTATACAGAAATTATATTAATCTATATAATTTCCAACATGTGAGAGGGGAGATCTCCCAAAGACTAGTAGCGCTTGTCCAATTGGCCCTCGCTCCCCAAACGAGTTAAAGCATCCACCACCGAGTTAGCCTCTCTATGAGTGTGGGTGATACAGACGTCCATATTTCTCACGATAGAACGTATCCTTGCCTTACAATACCAAATGGGCCACAAGAACAACGAAAGGTTTAGGATGGCAGCAAACATAGCTTTGGAGTCGCTCGCCACCCCCACCTTAGTGAATCGTTGCCTCACGCACTCCTCTAGGGCATCCAATATAGCTCTAATCTCAGCCCTCATATTGGACCCAAACCCGTAGGCAGAAGAGAACACAAAAAGGAAGCCACCAAGAGAATTCCTGCCAATTCCTCCACATACTGATGGACCCGAATTTCCTATCGCTGACCCATCCACGTTGATCTTGATCCAACCCTGTTAGAGCTTAATCCACTTGACCACCTGACACCTGGACACAATGGGTGCAAGCTTAACGATCCCCCAAGGCGTTGAGGGTGATCGTAGTGGATAGATTGGGAGAATTGGGCAGTGGGAGGGAAGGGGCAATCACGACAATCCAGTGTAAGATGTTTGATATGATTCTAGAGTTGCTGGTCATAGAGCTGTCAAACCGAACTGCGTTCCTCGCCTTCTGAAGCTCCGAAAATATGAAAGCGGAGAGAAGGCCCCTCATGAGGAATAAGGATCTTGACGAAGCAGGTGTAGCCCACCATGGATTGGCCCTCTCAACTGCCGAAGAGGGGGGATGCCCTTGGATGATGAAGAGTCAACCAAAATGCTCCCAAAAGTCGAGAAGGTGTGGCTCCTGAGGCGAAGATATGGTTAATAGATTCAATCCCAGGCATGAAGAACAGTGCGCAGTAGGCGCACATCAACACGATGCTCACCCCTTTTCTCTGAATTCTTACATCCACCGGGATGGCCCTGTGAATAATTTTCCATGTGAGAAGTGAGAGTTTGGGAGGGATCTTGGGGTGCCACACCCATTTCAACCAAGATTGCAAAACGCCGTGAGGCCGGATGCTATTACAAGCAAGGCCGGCAGTAAGCTCGCTCAATGTGGACCTCAACCAGATGCATCTATTGGTTGAGTCAAAAGTGCATATACCTTCTTCAGCGATATGGTCGAGGACTAACTGCGGGAGAAGGTGGCTATGTAGGGACCGCGCAGACCATCCGGATGGTCGAATCACATCTCTAACCTTAGTAGGAAGGTGGATGGAGGGTGACGAGGGCAGTTTCCATTCAATGAGGGGGACCAGATTGGACTAGTCATCAGTCCAAAAAGCGCAATCCCCCTACTGATATGCCAACGTGTATGAGCAGCCACTACCGGGCTCAATTTACAGATGTTTTTCCAGATTGGTGAGGCAAACAAGGACAAACTGGCACCTCGGAAAGACTGAAAATCCGGGGTGTATTTCACTCTTATAAACTTGCTCCAACAGCTGAATTCTCCTCTGAAGTGCACGGTCCACTCCATCTTCATGCAAAAAGCCCTCATGACCAGCTCGAGGCTTCTTAGTCCCAGCCCACCCTCATCTCTTGGGAGAGAACACTTCCTCCAGCTGAGCCAATGACAACGTTTACTATTGCACACACAACTTACTTGTACATCTAACTATTTTCCTTAACTATTAATTAATGTTAATAAATAGAGAAAAGTTCTTTTCAGTCACTTTAGTGGACCCATGTGGATTAGCACTGACGGCTTCAGTAGGTATCTTGTTACTAAAGTGACGTCATTAAGTTTTGTGGGCCCTACAATAATGTATGTATTATATCCACATCGTTAATCCATTTGGAGAGATCATTTTAGGGCATGAGCTGAGCCAGATCCAAACCTACGTGAATCCCATCACAGAAAACAATAAGGATTGAACGCCTACCATTAAAAACTTCTTAGGGCTTTAGAAGTTTTTGATCAAGCTGATATTTGTGTTTTTCCTTCATCCATGTCCGTATGAACTTATAAACGACTTGGATCTTAAATAAGCATCATGGTGAGCCCTTAGAAAGGTTTCAACGGTGGGAGTCACTCTCCTTACTGTTTTTTGTTATGGAGTCCACTTGGATCTCTTCATTTATGGGCTCATGACCTAAAATAATCTCACCAAATGGATGGATAGTATGGATACAACACATACATCATGGTGAGGCCTACATAACTTTGATGACGTCACTTTGGTAGTGAGATAGCTATTGAAGCCGTCTCTCACTGAATTGTTCTTCCCCCTTTGTAAATTCTCTAATAGAACCCAGCCCCACCTTATCTAGCAAAACGAGACCACGGATGAGGTGAGGGAGATTGGAGGCCTCCCTAAATATGCAGCTCCCCTGATGCTCACTTCCTTCACAGGCCAGCCCATTTGTCGAGCCATTACCTTCTCTCTTAATGTGAACAAACTGAAAACTCCCCCTCTTCTGTAAGCCCGCTATCTGGTTATACCAATATCTCCACTTCCAAGACATTTGAGATTAGCAGTTGAGAGTTTCCGCCATAAATTTTGAGTCTGATTCAACCACCACCTTGGTTAGGCCTTTATCCAAACACAGGATGATTCTGTCATATACCGCTCACAGCTTAGCGATGTTGTTAGAGTCCACCCCATTGCCAAAGAAAAAAAGAAGCCAAAAGTAGGTTGCTCCTCCTAACAACCTCGGGTTCCTTCTAGAAAACCCATCCACGTGTAACTTAGCCTAACCTTGAATTGGCTTGATCTACTTCACTAGCTCATAAACCATTTTAGGATGGGAGGATGAGGTGATCCCCAACCCTCGTAGGATTAGCCAGTTTACCATAATCAAGAAGCTCTAAGGCCCTTTCCCTTTGCTGATGTAACATCCTAGATTTTCACTATTTTAAATTTACAAAAATTCATAAAATTTTTTGATATTACTATCCTACATTATCAGTTACTGACCCTTGACACTCGATGTTAGCCTATACATGGGTGGTACCAGTAAAGAACGGCATAAATTTAATTAATCAACCATAGAAAGCCAAAAAATCCGCCCAATCACTTAAGCATCAAGTTTATCCTCATAATTTGTTCACATAGGGCCCAAATCTAGCCGACCTATCACTGACTAATCAAGACAACTACAACTAAATTAAATATCTATCCAAAGCTAAGACAACTAGGGGTTAGATCTTAATTAACAAACCAAAGTGACCCAATTATCCATTTAGCCTATGAACCAATGATTTAAAGTAATTATGACCGAATCGTCATTTGTCCTAATTGCGAATAGGTAACACTATGAACATAGTTAATCCAAATCATAATCATTGCGCACAAGAAATCTTGATACCTATTTCATTCCAAAAATGCCCTTATAATCCAAACGAGCTCTAGATCACTCATTAAGGGGCCACTAGTTTTGAAACTATAGAATAATATCTGTCTCACTGTGCTTGATGCCCATTGTGGGTGGTGAACTAAGAAAATGCCTAGAACGGCTCAACTTGGGTCGAAAGCCAAATGCTTACAACACGCGAATCCTTTACGCTGAAATCAGAAACTTAAGTGAAATAGATCTTCCGCTCTTCACGAAGTTGTGGCTTTCCGACCATTAGATTGCAACCAAACTTGAGGCATGAATTAAGGATATTTCTCACTTATATCTGTATAGTCGTGGCCCCAATCGATTATTGACGATCGTCTATCGCAAGCGGGGTCCCCACAGTTTATTGAAGCATCTGAATGTCACCAAATTTATGATGTGACATAGATCCCATGGTGGGACACCTATCCTCTGGTGTGGATGATCTTGTGGCCCTCCGTTGAGGCCCTTTAAGTCAGAAACACCTTCCCCTAGGACAAGTCTAACGGAAAAAGGGGCATCGGGGCTATTCGTGCACATTCTGGCACTATAAATAGTCCCCATTTCACACTCTCTCAGTCCCATACGAATTTTCACTTACAAAAAGAGGGGAGAGAAAGATGAGGAGAAGGGGAGAAGGTGTAGGAATGGGTAGATTTGAGCATTCGCCCCATCCCCGCTAGCATGGGATGTAACCTTGACCTTGCCGCATTACCAGAATTGCCCCGACGACAATCAAAGTGTAACGCCCTGAAATTCAGGGGTCGAGCATGAGCCTAACTCGCGAGTCTCAGCACATCACTTATGCAACTTAGATAATGATGATTAAATGTTGTCTGTATTAGTGCCTTAAACATGAGTGAGATTATACTAAACAACATATCATATTCTAGAGACAGTTAAATTTCATAAGCGGAAGATTATGATAGTTATATAAGTACATAAATGTGTTTCCCAACCTCCCAAGTATGATGGCATTACTGAGCTGAATAAACACATATCTGTTCTAAAAAAATACAAAATGACAAATTGTGAATGTCCAACTAATCATATATCCCTGTAATCCCATCGATCAGAGTGGTCTATGTAAACCCACCTAATAACTGCATGTATGAGAACTCTTCCTCATCGTCGTAGAAGTTTGGCTCGGCCTCATACGTCGTGCCAGAATCTGCATCTAAGACAGAGTCTGGTTGGTGTTTAAAACATCGTCCCAGAACGTGGGAGTAAGTGATCAACTCAGTGGAGCTATAAGGCAAATGTTAGCATGTTATCAATTCAATCAAGCAGTAATGATAAAGCAATATAATCAAACATCCCTAAGTACTCTGGTTAATGTAAACATGATATATATTAATGATGCATGCCCTCGCCTGCACTCCCTCTGTGATCTTCCTCTTACAGTCGCGGCATGCACCTCTTCCTCTGTACTCAAAACCAACGCCAAAGGCACATGCAATGCGGTGCATGAGTGTGATTACCAAGTTCTTATTAAACCTTTTCATATAGCAGGATTGGGAAGCTAAGGTACCTCTCTTATATCATTTTTCAAACAATGATCCATTCTAGGGTCGTCAGTCTTAGCTAGTCTCATACGATGTTGCGGTTTCAGGTCCCTACAAAGGGCTCATCACCTCAATGTAGGCCTAGCTTATACTCTAGTTGCTACGGAAAGGCTCGTCGCCTCAGCGTAGTCTCAAAGTATGCTCGAGGTCACTACGAATGGCTCGTCACCTAGTCGTAGGCCGATAACTCGAATACAGTGTCCTATACCACCGTATTCAGTTCACGAGCTTAGGTTGCTCACTGGTCACTACGGGTGGGCTCATCACCCCGGCGTAGGCCGACAGCTCGACCACAGTGTCCCATACCACCATGTCCAACTCATGAGTCTTAGCAGATTGAGGTACCAAGGTTAATGGGATATCCACTGGTGAGTTTGGTACCTTAGGTTCAAGCAGTAACGTTCATACATGGTGAACATACATCGGATCAATCGGGTTACTTGACGAGCTCGACTGGTATGAGCACACATCGAGTGGATTGACATAAAGTGCGTAAGCACTCCGTGTGGCCTAACCACTGTCGAGAACCAAAGTACGGCTCAGATTCATCGAACACGTCCTGTGTAGTGAAACCACCTCAGCTACCAAATCAGGACCTGTTACCGATTGCCTGGACTATACCATAGTCCCAAACACACTGCAAGCAAATAACATTAGCATGTAATAGCCAAGACAGCATGTGACAACCAAATCTAAACATAATCTTATTTAAGCATTTCTACAATCACATAACATATATGCTACCACACATAGGCATTTCATCCATAAATCACATAGTAATAGGATCGGTTACATAAAGAAAACTGTAACCATAGTTAAGAGAATTGAGAATCCTATCTCAACACCCTCGTTACATGCATTTAAACAAGCATTTTCACATTCAGGCAATTCATCAAACACTTAGGCTACACATATCATATACATGTAGTAAGGTAGTTATAACAGGTATTATAGCAAATCCCTTTACAAGGGTTCACCATATGTACAACAATAATGAATTCTCAGTCAATAAACATGGCAAGCATAAATCACAATTCCATACTCATTCACACATTTCAACAAACATATGAAATGCATTATAAATCAACATAGTTTATATACGTACATAATACATGGAAACCCTCGTATCTAAACACATGTGATAGCAATCAAGCCAGTCATAAATCATTATTGACATTGAAAGCCTTGAAAACCATAATCTAAACATTTATATTCTGCACCTTTCGCGGATAAATAAGTATTGAATCAGTTTGTATGTCAAGTCTTCGTTTACGGCACGACGACCACCTATAGCATGAAATAGGTTAGACATTATCACGCTCCAAACCCGAAGATCGGATTCACAGGAATCTCGATCGCCGAATCTGGTGCCGACAGCCTCCGTAGTATCCCATTCTCGGCTCCTAGCGTTCATACGCAAGATTTCGATCCCGGGATCCTACAAGGAGGATTTTTTTTATACATGTAACTCGTAATAAGCATAACCACAAGTATACCCAAATCATAAAGCTAATATCATCATCACATATCCACTAATATAATCATTTGAGTACAATGCTGAAAGAGAAATACATATGACAAAAATCAAAACTCCATAAGTTCGTTGCACGCTCCAAGCTCAATGCTGCTGCAACCTAACGCCACTTGCACACATCTATTGTGCATAAGCTTATAGAAATCTTAGTGGGTGGTGAAAGTGTGTGCACAAGTTAAGTGTCAAGTAAGTAATATCAGAGTAATCAGAGTAATCAGAGTAAGCGGAAATACTGACAGTCCGTGAGTCATACAATATCAGGGTATGCAATAAAAATCAGCTATACAAATGAGGAGTCAAAGAAAGCCAAATATTAGATGCCGAGGATGCAATGCCATAAATCATACAATATCAAAATAAGCGGAAATATACTGATAAGTCTATGAGTGCCTTCAGCCGTACAAAGGCTATGCGATGCAAGGCATGAATGCTAACGGTCATACCAATATAGAAACATAACAACCCAAAATGCTAAGTACTACGGATGTAATGTAATTTGCGATGCAAAGGAAATGACCATGCCAGAGTGTGAAGTGGGGATGATAGTACGTAGTATCGCAGGCTATGGGGTCCATCACAAGAGACTTCTATCCAAACCAGTCCCATACCTAAATTTGGATAGTCAGACTCAATGTGGTAAACTCATGATCTCAAGTTAGTCGCGCGCCCAACCGAAATCCTGGCAATGCGAAGGTACACAATAATTAGTTGCGCACCACCAGCCCGAGTGGATAGTGAATGAAATGAATACATGAGTATACAACTCCTACTCAATAAGTCCACATATCAGTATGGTTCCTCTCTGGGAAATCACCGGGGTCTATTACACTCTAAACCAGATTGCCGCCCCATCACGCGCAATAAGGTGAGTGAAAGAGACCTCACTATTCACCTGCCAATATCGGGCCCGGCTCATCGATAGCGGACCCATTCCTCGAGTTGGTCAGACTCAGCCTAGCATTGCCCCCTCCTTTTAGGAGGGTAAGGCCGTACCCCCTTCCAATCGACCACGACACAGTGGGAGACATGGCCTAACAGTATACGGCCCTCATGCGCTCATGCATCCACTCGGTTTAGACGTTGGAGCAACCTCTGGAACCAAGAGGGTTTAGAAACTTTCATCAAGGCATATCTATAGCACCTCATGTAGAACAGATTTTCGGTGTCCTATCTGGCCATCCACGATATGCCCGTGAAGGCTACAGCCTTGATGTCACTAGGGCATACGGTGGTCATGTTACACAAATGCGAAATGCATGAGTCACATAGGGCAATCATGCATAAATCCTGTGCATACCGTGCGCTCATGTGGGGCAACTCCGCCTATCAGGGAGTCCCATGAACAACCTGCCCTATGACATATACAATGGTCAATTACATCTCATAACAAGCATACAAATGATACGTATGAGCATGTATTATGATGTTATGCTGTCACATACTCGTAATCGATATCAATAACCGACATCAATAATCGGCCTTAATAATGTAGACATTTAACCAACATTGCCCCCAAGGAATGGTCACATAGAGCTCAATATATAATGGGTCCACGGCCCCCACAAAGGTCTAATATACAACACAATGGGCCTTACTCAAGGGCCACATATACATAACAGGCGGACCCTGCTCATGAACCTAATACATATCACCATGGGCCTTGCCCATAGGCCATGAATACATCATAATGGGCCTTAAATACATGACATGTGGGCCCCACACATGGGTCTTGAATACATCAAATGGGCCTTGCATCATAGGCCTAATACGTGTCATAATGGGCCTTAACTACGGGTTGCATGTATATCATGTAGGTCTCGACAATGGAAATCGGCCTAGATAATAGAAATCGGTGAGAATGGGCCTAACTAGGCCTAAGGGAAGGTCACCATACGGGCGTTTAACCATCATTACCCAAAAAAATGTGGACATTCAACTAACATTGCTCTTAAGGAGTGCCCCTGTAACATCCCGAAAATCGGGAGTCGAGCATAAACTCAACTCCCGAGTTCCAGAACATCACTTATGCAACAAAATGAATGATGATTGAATGTTGACTGTATTCGTGTATTGAACATGAGTGAGATTAAGCCAAAACAGTATATCATACTTCAGAGAGTTAAATTTGCAAGCGGAAGACTATGATAGATAGATAAAATATATAAACTATGATGAGTCTCCAGAGTGTGATAACATTACCAGGTTAAATAATTACAAGTACAGTTCTAAAATATACCAAATGTGTAAGTGTAATGTCCTCTATCCCAAGTACCATAGCCCCGTCAATACAGTACCAGGTCTTCAGAGACCTGTCAGAGAGTTACATGATAGGAGAACTCCTCCTCATCACCATAGAAGTAGTCCGGCTCTACTTCATAAGCATTGCCATCATCTAAAACTCAACAAATCTAGTTGATGTGTACAACACCGTCCTGTAACGTGGGAGTGAGTAGCTAACTCAGTAGAATAATAAAGCATAGGTTAACATGTTATCAATATAGTCAAGCAGTAATGATAAAGCAATAAAATCAAACGCTTCTAACTACTCTTATTAATGCAAGTATGAATGACATGATGTATGCCCTCACCGACATACTCCCTCATGCGACACCATCTCACGCTCGCGGCATGCTTTCATCCCACAGTGCTCCACATCTTCCAGGCACATGCAATGCATGATGAGCATGATTACCGAGTTTTTAATTAGTCCATTTCAAACAGCAGGATTGGGAAACTAAGGTACCTCCCTCGTATCATTCCCAAACATGATCCATTCTAGGGTCGTCAGTCCTAGTTAATATCAGACGATGGTGTGTTTTCTAGGTCACTGCAGAGGCTGCCAGGGCTGTTCGCACAAAGGTTACACCACTCCCCCATCACCCCTTAAACGATTAATCACTATACAGAAACAGGCTTAGTTCATACTCTATATACCGCGACAAACTCTAAGGCTCACCGCAATTTCAGAGTATGCTCGAGGTCACTACAAAGGGCTGCCAGGGCTGTTGCTCGCATACGTTGCACCACTCCCCCATCACCTTATCAATGTAGGCCACAGTACGAATATAGTGTCCCATACCACCATAATCGCTCACGAGTCTGGTTGCTCACTGGTCACTACGGGGAGGCACGTGGCCCCAGCGTAGGCCAACAGCTTGACCACGGTGTCCCATACCACCATGCCCGGCTCATGAGTCTTAGCGGATCGAGGTACCATGGTTAAAAGGGTTTTCACTGGTAAGTTTGGTACCCTAGGTTCAAGCAGTAGCGACCAAACATGGTGAACATACATTAGACACATCGGGTTACTTGACGAGCCTGACTAGCTCGAGCGCACAATCAATTAGACGACATGAAGTGCATAAGCACTTCACGTGGCCTAACCACTGTCGCCAACTGACGTACGACTCGGGTTCGTCAAACACATCCCACGTGGCGACATGAACCTCAGCCACGATCTCAAATCTGGTACCGACCCATCCTGGACTATAGACATAGTCCCAAACTCAATCAATTCTCATCCATGGCATGTGGAGTAAAGCATGATAAACAAAGTAATTCAAGCATGCTAGTAGGCATGTTGTAAGGCATGTTATAAAGCATGATATGAAGCATGTTGTAAAGCACTACATCAATAGGAAATACAAACACATATATTGCAAATAAGCGGTTTAAGTAATCAACCTCATGGAGGTAATCATACATGTCGCTAGGGTAGTTGAGAATCCCATCTCAACACCCTCCTAAGGCATCTACATCCAAACACTTACTCACTCTAGCATTTCCACAAACACTTAACATACACTATTTCAACATACATGACTTATATTAGAAAAATATGTATTATGGCTATCCTTTCGCCATGCGAATATTTTATCCGTGTATATCATATTCATACAGCAATTAATCATGACAATTACATCTCCAAAATTTATACATACACGGTATTTTTTAGAATACACATTTTCAACATACATAGTGTATACAAGCAAACATGTATTACGGCGATTCCTTTCGCCAAATAAGTAATTTATCCATATATTATATAATCATACGACAAATAATCATGGCAAACACATTTCCAAAATATACATGTATACGGCACTCCTTACAATACAGTATTTCTATATACATAGTGTATATTAGTAAAACATGTATTTCGGCGAATCCTTTCGCCATATAAGTATTTTATCCATATATCATATATCCATACAACAAATAAACATGTCAACATATTTTCAAAAAAAAATACGTATACGGTATTTTCTACGAATACCTAGAATATGTAAAATTTCATATTCTACAACTTTAATCGAAACAGAAAACGGAAAGCACTTTATACATGTGCAATTGCATGCAGATCATGAATCTATCATTATCTGACATTGAAAGCATTGAAAACTATAACCTATATACCTAAAGTCCGCACCTTTTGTCGTAGAATCGTAACAGAGTTGATAGGTTTGCTAAGCTCCCGTATTTTGCAGTTTAGCAACCTATGGAACGAAATACGTTAGCTATTTCATAACCTACAACCACCCAAGCCCCAAATCAGGTTAGGGTTAGGGTTTCTTACCTAAAAATGGGGCTGAAATTGCCGGGAAAACGATGAGAACGGAGCGGTTGAACACGTATAGCAACGGCAGGGAGATGCTCCCACATCTCCCATACTTTCTCTCTCTATTCTCTCTCTTTTCCAAATTCATATGGCTGCCATGAGAGAGGGTTTAAGGTCCTTATATAGCCTAAAAATTTATCGAAATAGACTTATGTTCAAGGTATACTTACATTATAATCAAATCGGCATTGTTTCAGCTCAAAAGAGGGTTTCTGGCAGCCCTCCTTGAGCCAAAGGTCGGACTTAAGCTCACTAACGCTGGATCTACGTTCTACTACGTTTTCATTTCGGTCGGGATTCCAAATCATGCGTGGCGAACCAGTTTCAGTTCAACGGTCAGCGGATCTCGATCGGAGATTCCGAGTACATGTAAATGTGTATGAAATTTCTCCTGATTCGAGGGTGTAATTTGGTCTGATTCTGACGGTCTGGTTACTTAAAACTGATCCGCAAGCGAGATGTGCCAGATTACTATTCAAGATATTTTATTTTGAAACTATTTCACATTTCCCACACTCTTCACTTCGAGCTCAAGCGAATAGCGCTGGGACACTATCTGGATTTGATTTCCGAGATGGTTGTCAAGCCCAGCGAGGCAGTCCTAATTCCTTAACTTTGTATTATTTGGACTCCCGACGTGCGGTCCAGATCCGATACGGAGTTTCGAGATGCTCTCGTGAGCAGTCGGGTAATGAGTTTGATCCTAGGCTTTAATATAACCTAGCGTCAATGATTCTACAAGTTTTGGGTCTTGCAGATCATATTTAAAGCGATTCAAATGGATTTCGTAGCTAATCTGGTTTCGCACTTAGTTACTCCTCGCCTCATTTCTAAAAGATTTAGTCCTATAAGATTTCTGTCTGAGGTGGTACTTAGTCCTTTGTAGTTTGTATCTAAAGTGATCCAAGTTATACTACCTAGCTAGTTTAAGATAGTGTCTAGGGCGAAAGTGCTTTGAAAAATTGAAAGAATAAGGTAGTGTAGGGTGGGATTTGTGAAGGAAATGGGTTAAGAAGCGATTTTAAACTGTGGGATTCAGTTCTGACAAGTTAATAAGGTGTTAGGATCGACCCATCGCCTAAGAACGTTTAATTCCAGGTTGGCAAAAATCCGGGGTGTTACAATCTACCCCCCTTAAAATAAAATTTCATCCCCGAAATTGGCTAAGGGTAATAAAGAAAGATTTAATTATTTCTTTTGCCTAAGTTTTATTGATTTCAAATTTCTACGCGTGGTAGGACATATATTAGTCTGGTTCCTTTTAGTCTACCCCCCTTAAAACATGTTTCTTTATTCATTTCTCATACCCTGATAGTTTGCTACAATTTATTTCTTTACCTATTTGGAGTCTCGACGATAATTCCCACAAATTTAGAGTAAGATAGCTGTTTTCAATGTTTGACCAACACGGAGAGACGATTTTTGGTGGGCTCGATCCCGATACATCGATCATCTACCTGACCAGGGTAGAAGGCTCATCGTATCACTTCCAAATCCTGGTGGATCCTGGTCTTCTGCTCGGTCAAGCAGTGAGTCCATTGGTAGTCGCCCAGGATTGAGCATTGGGTCAAGCAGCGAATGCTTCGCAGTTATATATTTCAGTAACTCCGTAGTCCGATCACTCTAGAAACGTAGGGAATGTCCATCATTGAAAGGCTCAAATTGTTTATTCTAAGGTTGCCCTTCAGGTCTTAGTCTAAGAGAGTCCTCGTTATTATCTATGTCAAAGGAAATGGTGAATCAAATCTTACTAGATCATCCTAAAACGGTTTCTCATAGTAGAACTTGCTAGGGCTTCTATAATGTGCGTATTTTAACGAGCACCGTTTCGATTCTGGGCCAGTGGAGTAGGGTCCACCACGCTTTCGCTGCGCCACCCAGATCAAAGAGATGCAATCTCCCACTACGTTGGTCTTCTTTTCATCGATGATGTGTATTATGGCATTGGTACCTATGGGTATCGAAAGGAACTAAAAATGATGGGTAATGTGGTTGATTTCAGGGGCAGGTGTGAGTTTAAGGCAAGATGCCTAATTCTACCAAGGAGTTTTTTCACGGTCCAGACTTATCCTATTTAATCATGTCTAACTTAACAGGAAGGCTATCATTCTACGTTTTTTTTTTTTTTTATTTAAAAAAAACCGCTTCCTTTTTTCATTTCATATATGAGAAAAATACAGGCAATGAAACTTCGGGTGGCCCGCCACAAAAACGAAAGCTCGGCCACCTATCGTAAAGAAGATATACAAGGGGCAAACAGCCACCAAAAACCCAAAAATAAAACAACCCAGGGTCCTAAAAGCTACCTAGGCCCCCGAAGCCGAATCACTCCAAGCCCTACTCTATCAAGGAAAATGAGACCCCTGATCACCCGAGGGAGGTCAGACATGGAGGAGAAAAAGGCGGAATCTTGCTTGGTCGAGCCACACTTAGCCAAACCATCAGCTGGCCCGTTACCTTCCCTGAAAACGTGACGAAAGGAAATCTGACCGTGCGTAGACAGGGTTCTAATTCGTGAAATCCAGTATATCCACTTCCAACCCGGTTGGGATTGACCCGTCAAAAAATTGACCACCATCAGGGAATCCGATTCAACCACAATGTTAGCGATCCCAAGCTGAAGGCAAAAGGATAAACCATCATAGACTGCCCGCAATTCGGCCCTAGTGTTGGAGGCAACACCGTATCCTGCATAGAAACCAAAACAGAAATCTCCCTTTTCCCCTCTGCAAACCCCTCCGCCTCCCGTCATCCCTGGATTTCCCCGAGACGAACCGTCTACGTTCAATTTCACCCATCCAGGTGGCGGTTTGGACCAATACACGACCTGAGAAGCAGCGGGGACACGAGGGTAAGACCTGATTCCCATAGAGAACAAAGCTCGGCTATGGGTGCCACCATTAGAAGTGTCGTTCCTCATCCTAACAACCCAACTAATCCAAGCAGTGGTTCGAGCAATTATGGTGACTGACCTAAGCTTGGAATTATCGAACTTGAAGGCGTTTCTAGCTCGCCAAAGTTCCCAAATAATAAAACAGGGGACGAGCTTGCTGAAGGGAGCTGTAGGCGCAGAAGTCATCTGAGGTGAGGAGTCCCACCATCTATTGAGGCGATCCAAGATAGAATCTCTACCGTTTAACATGATATCATAAATTCTGGCGAAATGGCTCCATACAGCATCCGCTCGAGCACTATGCAGGAAAATGTGGTCCATCGTTTCTACTGAAGGCCTACTTTGAAACTCATCAAAACAACAGCAGCACCTAGACGCTAATTGGACTCCACGAAGGGAAATGGCGTCGTCCAAAGGCAGCGCTCCCCTGAGAATCCGCCACATGAGAAGTGAAATCTTGGGAGGGATATTAACATTCCAAATTTTTCCACCCCAGGTGCAGCGAGGGAACTGGGCTCTGCTAATCTCCCAGGCCGTGGAGACAGAGAACTCTCCATTGTGGGTGAGAGGCCAGAAAGGATAATCCTGCTGCCCTGAAAGGCAAAAACCCGCATGGAAAATTGCATTAACGTCCTGCTGGGAGAGAAAATTAAAAACCGCTGAAGGAGGCAACGGCCCCATCGATCCGAGAAAATCACTGAGGCTGAGATTAGAGAGGGAGGACGGCACACTGGAAAGGGCTCTATCCCTGAGAATGCCGAGCCCAGACCAATTTGTAGACCATAAGTTGATGTGGCCCTTTCCCACATGCCACTGAGTAGTAGAATCCACAGAAAGGAGGAGGTTCCTTATCCGTTTCCAAAGAGGAGAAGATGCTGACGCAGGGACGCTCGGCCCCCTGCTGAGGATGTCGCTGTTGTATCTGTCCTGCATCACACTGCCCCACAGACTGACGGAATGATTGTGTGACATGTTCCAGGCCATCTTAAAGCGGAAAGCATTCATGACATCTCTCAAACGTCTGATCCCCAGACCACCCTCGAGCCTGGGACGGCAGATCTGATTCCAGCTACGCCAATGTAGTTTTTTCCTGCCCTCCGTCCAGCCCCAGAAGAAATCCGCAAACAGCCTTTCCAACGTCTGAAGAACATAAATCGGAACATGCGTAGCCGCCATTGAGTGGACTGGAATACTGGAGAGAACATGATTGATTAGGGTGGCGCGACCAGCCATAGAAAGAAAATGCGCTTTCCAACCAGTAATCCGACTTTCAACCTTGCTGATAATGTGATGGAAGGCATCCCTTCTTCTACGACCCACCGAAATCGGGACTCCAAGGTAGAAGAAGCCTTCCACCGATCCCGCCATTTGAAGCTCCCTGTGGATGCTCGCACGCCTAGAAAGAGTCATTTTCTCAGCATGAATGAAAAAGCTTTTCTGGGCGTTAACCTTTTGCCCTGAGACTAGTTGGTAGCGATCGAGGAAATTCTTGACTGCTCTGATAGACCGGATGCCTCCGTTCAGGAAAAGGAGGGTGTCATCAGCGAAAAGAATGTGGGAGACAACCAAGTTTCCACGACGCCCACTGAAGGGTAAGCAGGAGCCATCCTCTACCAACTTGTGGATACCACGACTAAGCACCTCTGACGCCAAGATGAAAAGGAAAGGAGAGAGCGGATCTCCCTGACGTAGACCCCGAGTAGATTTGAAAAAACCGCCAACTTCCCCATTCACTAGCACCGAAAACCAACAATTTTTCCAGCAACGCTCCACTAGAGCGATCCAACGGGCTGAGAACCCAAAACGGCTGAGGACTCTCCTGAGAAAAAGCCAGTCCATGCGATCATAAGCTTTTTCCATGTCCAATTTTAACACAATGTTCCCCCCTCTAACTTTCTTGTTTATATCCCGCAGATGTTCTTGGGCAAGGGCTATGTTTTCTGCAACGGATCTACCCTTGACGAACGCTCCTTGTTCAAGGGATATCAACGAGGGAAGTAACGTGGCCAGGCGGAGGGCCAGAATTTTCGTAAAAATCTTATAAATGACATTGCATAGGCTAATGGGGCAGAAATCCGCGAAAGTCTTGGGCGCATCTTTTTTGGGGATGAGAGCAATAAGAGACGAGGTGAAGGCCCTCGGAAGAGGTTGACCTTGAAAGAAAGCAGTGACTCCTTTGTGAACATCGTGACCAACAACCTCCCAACATTCAGCAAAAAAACGCCGTGGTAAAACCGTCAGGCCCTGCTGCACTATCCCGAGGAATGGCCTGAACAGCGATATGAATTTCCTCCAGGGAAGGCTGCCTCAACAACAACTCATTTTCCTCATTAGTAACAAGAGACGGGATCACCCCAAGCAGATCTTCATCCAGCACTATTGCCCCTGCAGAGAATAGGGAGTGGAAATACCGGGCTGCGTTGCTCTTGATTTCCTCCTTGGTAAGGACAGTCTGCCCCGAATCGAGGCGAATAGAGGAGATAACCGTTCTTCTGGCTCTAGCAGACGCAGATGCATGGAAAAAGGCAGTGTTTCTGTCACCAACCTGAAGCCAGTTGTTCCTGGCCTTTTGTTTCCAGAAGGATTCTTCCATAATTTCCAGACGTGACAGCAAGGTTTTGGCATCAACAATCTGCTGCTGGAGGCTGCCAATGTGGGACGCATCAGTCGCAGTTTGCAGTTTTTCCTCCAACTCATTTAGGGAAAAAGCTGCCTGATTTACTGCACTGAAGACATTCCCAAACTGGTGTTTGTTCCACCGTTGCAGCTGGCACTTCACTGCTTTCATTTTAGACAATAGGTTTCTCATAGGCTGAGGATCGGATGTGGAATTCCAAGCCAATTTAATCATAGGTAAAAAATCTCCATGAAGCAGCCACATGTTATGAAAACGAAAGGGTTTGGGGCCTGCAAAAGGTTGCGAAGGCAAGACTAAAAGAAGGGGCGCATGGTCAGAATTATGGCGAGGAAGGTGATGTACCTGGAATGAGGGGAAAAGGTTGCTCCACTCAGCATTGTTGAGGACACGATCCAGCCTAGCCCAAACACAAGCTGCACCCGATTGGTTATTCGACCAGGTGAACGGATTTCCAATATAACCTGCATCCTGCAAGCCCGCCCTGTTAATGGCCTCAGCAAACTCCCTGGAGCTGGCGGCATCGAATCTGCCTCTGTTCCTGCGTTCCGCCACTTCGCGGACAACATTGAAATCTCCACAGATCGCCCAGGCCCCTTGAATAGATGAGGCCAAAGAGGCCATTTCCTCCCAGAGGACATTCCTCTGACTTCTAGCGCAGCTAGCATAAACCACAGAAACAGAAATTGGAGCTCTTGTCGGTTGGAAAATAGTGGATAAGGAAAGCAGCTGCGATGATTTGGATACGATCGTAACCTGATCCTGAGACTTACAGAAGATCCAAATTTTGCCACCACAGTCCACATTGGACAGAGAGCCATGAAAGCCAAGCCGAAGGCCGACTTGCACACGTTTTGATTCCCTAACCATGGGCTCCAAAATCGCAACAATCCATGGATTATGAACACTGATTAAGCGTTTCAAGGATGTGATAGTGGGGTTATTGCCCACTCCGCGAGCATTCCAAACCAAGATATTATCCGTCATTGGGAAACGTGAGTAGCAACAGTCCTGCCTTGAAGATGTCTGAGACGGGATAGCCATTCATCCCTGGAAACAGCTCCTAATGGGTTCTTGTACGATTTCCTGGTACCTCTCTTTCTCGGAGGAATGAAAAGACTGGCAGCCGCTCGCTTTTTGGGAGTGACTATTGAACGTCGGGGTTCCTTTAACTTCTCTGACTTCGGCTGACATCCCTGCTCGCTCCCTACCTGCTGATTGTCTTGGAGCTGATCCTTGAATTTGGGAGACACTTCCCCTTCCTCCTCCGAGAAAAAAGGGGAGAGGTCCACCACAAGTTCACCCCCTCGACTCAAAGGGCTTATGAGGGGGGAGTTACAACTGTTTGGCTTATCATCTAAAAGTTGTGAAAACGATGGGGATTTATCCAAGCCTGCGAGATATTTCCTGATGATAGAAGTAGGACTATCTCCAACAGATCTAGAGCGAAATCTCTCCAACGGTTGTTTGTTCAGCGAAAAATTCATCCAGACTGAGGAGTTGTGGTCCCAGAATGTCACATCTTGAGGAGATTTGGAGGGGGCCAGTTCGTGAGAAGCAACCACACCATCTTGGCATATGGAGGCTTCTTCCAGAGGGATGTCTGTTGTGTGCGTTTTGTCCCGATCCCGGCTCTTAGGGGAGGAACCTGGAAGGTGTAGGGGTGGCAAAAAGCTGTCGTCCATAGCAAGGTTAGTGTCAGGGGGTATTGGGCCAGCAGACAACCTGGAGCCAGGAATTTGAGAGATTTCTTTTCCTCTGCTCTCTGGAACAGCCAGAGATAGTTCATTGGCTATTGATTTGGAACATATGTGGCTGTCAGTATTGCTGCTATCCTGGGGTGGCTCATTCCTGTGGGTATCGTGCGTGAGTAAAAGGATAGGTTGAGGCGTGAGGCTATTCATTGGGGCATTATGTCGAACATTTGGAGAACACTGCTCAGAAGCAACCTGCTGAGGAAAAAGGGGCTCCCGAATAGCACTGGCTTCACCTTTCCTAGCCGGACCAAAACTTTCCTCAACCCACTGTTTGGAACTTCCTGGTTGCATTGGATTAGGACATGGTAAGGGTGTGTCGAATACATCTACCTGTGCTTGCTCCAGGGCTGCGTGCACAGGGTAAGGGTGACCATCTACCACCAGGTGTAGAACACTACGAATGTCCACCCCTGGGTGGAGGAGGATCTTCAATCGGGCAAAGCCTTGAAACAAGCCGCATCTAGTGATGGAGTCCATTGCCAGAACCTTACCAAAATAGTTTCCCAGATCTAAGATGGCTGATTCCAACCAGCCGTGAGATGGTATACCATATAGCCTGATCCAGTTTCCTCTGCCTTTTCCTTCTTCTTCCGGAGACCAACGATTTATGGATTTGATCCCCATCGAGCTATGGAGATCCTGTTCCCCCAAAAACAGATCCAGCTCAGCTCTGGATTTAAACTTAATAAGAACCGTCGTCGCAGAGATTCTGACTACATCGATATTTGACGAGGCGAAAGCTGAAACCCGAATGCACTGCATGATATGGAGAACTGAAATGTAGGGCTCTGTTTTCGTTAGCAGCCCCAGTTTAAGTTCCTGTTTCTTTCTCGCAACAGCCCCTGGATCTGCAACAGAGATGAGATTGACAGCACATCTGGTCTTAGTTCCAGCTGGATTTGCAGTTCCGGATGCAACTTTTGCATAGGTAACAGAAGCCGTCGAGAAGTCTCCTTTGGGAAAAACAGCTGGATCGGTCGTAGGTGTTGGGTGTTGGAGGGCTGGATCGGTCGTAGGTGTTGGAGGGCTGGCGTTCTTCGGTTTCGCTTTGTTGATCGTGACCCTTCTTCCATCGATCCTACGGCCGTTCAAAACATCCATTGCATTCTTCGCATCCTGTTCATACAGGAAACGCACAAATGCGAAACCCTTGGTGTGATTGGAGTGGGGGCAAAGGGGGATATAGACATCATGAATCCGCCCAAACTTGCCAAAAATTTCTCGGATGTCCTGTTCATTACAATCGAAAGGCAAGTTGCCTATGAACAAGCTGAAACCCCAGGAAGAATGCTGACGCAGCTTGCGCTTGGATCTGCCGCGGAGAAGATCTCTACTGCTCCGATTTTTCGAACTGCTATGCCGACGCGATCTGCCACGCGATCTGCCACGCCGACTGGATTCCATCTACATAGGAACTGCTCCCTTGTTCGTTAAGATCGGGAGATAAGAAATGTCATTGTCGTTAAGATCGGGAGATAAGAAATGTCATTTTCAATATGTATGCCGACATCATTGTCGTTAAGATCGGCTATCATTCTACGTTCATATACACAATATGTATGCCGACATGACATGTAATTTGGGACCTAGGAATACTGTTTGTTGTCCATTTGGACAATTCCTTGGGCCTAAAAAGAAAATCTCTATTGGTTATATGTTCTTAACACTTCTCAAAGACGAAGTTATAAACTTTTAGTTGCAAGTGGTTGGGCCAACACAGAAGGAATGTTGTGTAGTGGGTCTGAGTCGTATACATGGATCTTCTGCCTAGCTAGGACAGAAAATTGTCATTTCATATCTTAATCCTAGTTGATCCTGACCTTCTGCTTGATCAGAGCATAGGGTTCATTGGTCACTACCAGGATTGAGAATTCGATTCAAACCGCGAATACCTTGCTTAAATGTAGTTTCTCTACTCCGCGTTCCCATTGTACTAAGTCCTTGAGAAGGCGATTTTGAGGGGTATATTAATTTGACCTAACATTAAATCAAAGGGATACTGAGCGTGTATAGTTACTAATCAAACAACTTTTTTAAGAATTATTAAAGGAGCCTATGAGTATTAAGGGGTCCGACCAAGGAGTGAGGTCTCACTCCAACCTAATCCAGCCTATTAACTAAGTTCATCTTTCAACTATCTTGCAATTATCTTAGCATAATCAGTCTTTTACGTTCCGTAGTAGAACCAGTAGCCTAGTCTCAATTTATGAGTAGTGGTAATCTATTAGTCTATGCTTACACACTAGATGATTTTATACCCCTTCTATTATAAGAATTTTTTATTTTTTTTATTTTTTTTTATTTTTTATTTTTACCACTTAAGATCAAAGTTGTCAAATGGGAATCGAGTTGCCCAAACTTAAAAGTAACTATGCTCGAGCACTACACACATGCTCATACCAGCTAAGAGGGTCCTAAGGTTCACATTATAAATTTTTTGAATTCCCTATACGGTCAGGTCTGTCGAAATCTAGGAGCACCGTTCTAGGTCCAAAACTCTAAGGGCTATTCGGCCAGTGGTCTTAGGTTGTATTAAATGGGACTGTATTGCTAATCCTACCTCAGGATTGGGAATGACATATTTGGTAGGAGGGTGGGAGGGGATTAAAATTAATGGTATAGGCTTTGAAAAATGAGCCTTGTGTTGAAAAATGTGGGATGAGATTTTTAAATCCCAAGATGATGAATTTACAAATGTACTTTGAAAGAAATCTCGGAGTTTACGTTTAATTGCATACATTTCAAACATGGTATTGGTAAACAAGGGAGATAGGAGAGGGGTTGTTAGGTTTCGGAATCTTGAGCCTACATAGGCGCAAGTGAAAGGGAATAAAGAGGAAAAATAAAAAGATAGGATGGGTTGAGAGCTTACACGTTTTTGAGCTCCAAATGGGGCATGTAAGAGCCCAAATGAAAGGAAACGGAAAGGGTAGAGGGTAGGTGTTACTGTGAACGATGGATGTGGATGGGTTGTGGCTGAAAATGAGGGATTGGGCAATTGGGAGAAAGATTTGAGAGTGAAAACAACAATTTTTAGAGAAACAAAGAGCTTGGAGGTGTAGTTAAGAGAGAGAGGGCAAAACGGACATGAAATAGGGGCCCCCACACAATTCCGCAGACCCCACACATGTCCTGGGGTCTGGCCGACCCTGACCAGCCCCGGCCCGACCATCCCGGCCCAACGGGACCGCGGTCCCCTGGACTGTTTTGGGGGTGATTCTACCCTGTGAACTTGAAATGGACGTATGTTGCAAACCAGGATGAGTTATTTGACGTACAATATATGGATTTGGGGTAGAAGGAGCTGATATATCCAAATAACCTATTTATTTTATAAAATTATAAACTGTTAATGGTCAAAAACCCATTTTAGTCATATCTTTACTATTTACAGTTAATTTTTGTTTAAGTATTGTTCTTAATCATTTATACTTTCGGTTTAGTGTTTAATATAAAATTTCTAAGAAAATTTTGAACAATAAGGTGGCGAAAGGTGAGATTTTGAAGGAATTAGATAAAAAGGGGTTTTAGGCTTTGAGATTAAGTGTAAGGTATTGTGGTCGACCCACAACCTAAGGGAATTCGTTTATAGGGAACGACTCAAACCCGTCGACTGATGGCCTAGAGGTGATTTGAGATTGTTTCGTGTAATCATTGAGGCCTACGGGTCTAATCTCTACGGTTGATCTCAATCCATTGTGTTGTTTGGAGATATTAGAGAACCTAAGTCTGTTTCTACGTTCTGTCGCTCCCTCCTAAGTCAGAGTGCGTCAGTGTGCGCCGTGTGACCATAACCCAGGTCCGGTTTAATCCAAATCATGCTCTAATACCATCTGTAACATCCCGAAAATCGGGGGTCGAGCATAAACTCAACTCCCGAGTTCCAGAACATCACTTATGCAACAAAATGAATGATGATTGAATGTTGACTATATTCGTGTATTGAACATGAGTGAGATTAAGCCAAAACAGCATATCATACTCCAGAGACAGTTAAATTTGCAAGCGGAAGACTATGATAGATAGATAAAATAAATAAATTATGATGAGTCTCCAGAGTGTGATAACATTACCAGGTTAAATAATTACAAGTACAGTTCTAAAATATACCAAATGTGTAAGTGTAATGTCTTCTATCCTAAGTACCATAGCCCTGTCAATACAGTACCAGGTCTTCAGAGACCCGTCAGAGAGTTACATGATAGGAGAACTCCTCCTCATCACCATAGAAGTAGTCCGGCTCTGCTTCATAAGCATCGCCATCATCTAAAACTCAACAAATCTGATTGGTGTGTACAACACTGTCCCGTAACGTGGGAGTGAGTAGCTAACTCAGTGGAACAATAAAGCATAGGTTAACATGTTATCAATACAGTCAAGCAGTAATGATAAAGAAATAAAATTAAACACTCCTAACTACTCTTATTAATGCAAGTATGAATAACATGATGTATGCCCTCACCGACATACTCCCTCATGCGACACCATCTCATGCTCGCGGCATGCTTTCATCCCATAGTACTCCACATCTTCCAGGCACATGCAATGCATGATGAGCATGATTACCGAGTTTTTAATTAGTCTATTTCAAACAGCAGGATTGGAAAACTAAGGTACCTCCCTTGTATCATTCCCAAACATGATCCATTCTAGGGTCGTCAGTCCTAGTTAATATTAGACGATGGTGTGTTTTCTAGGTCACTGCAGAGGCTGCCAGGGCTGTTACGCACAAAGGTTACACCACTCCCCCATCACCCCTTAAACGATTCATCACTATACAGAAACAGGCCTAGTTCATACTCTATATACCGCGAGAAACTCTAAGGCTCACCGCGATTTCAGAGTATGCTCGAGGTCACTACAAAGGGCTGCCAGGACTGTTGCTCGCATACGTTGCACCACTCCCCCATCACCTTATCAATGTAGGCCGACAGCATGAATATAGTGTCTCATACCACCATAATCGGCTCATGAGTCTGGTTGCTCACTGGTCACTACGGAGAGGCACGTGGCCCCAGCGTAGGCCGACAGCTCCACCATGGTGTCCCATACCACCATGCCTGGCTCATGAGTCTTAGCGGATCGAGGTACCATGGTTAAAAGGGTTTTCACTGGTAAGTTTGGTACCCTAGGTTCAAGTAGTAGCGACTAAACATGGTGAACATACATTAGACACATCAGGTTACGTGACGAGCCTGACTAGCTCGAGCGCACAATCAATTAGACGACATGAAGTGCATAAGCACTTCACGTGGCCTAACCACTGTCGCCAACTGACGTACGACTCGGGTTCGTCAAACACATCCCACGTGGCGACATGAATCTCAACCACGATCTCAAATTTGGTATCGACTGTCTGGACTATAGACATAGTCTCAAACTCAATCAATTTTCATCCATAGCATGTGGAGTAAAGCATGATAAACAAAGTAATTCAAGCATGCTAGTAGGCATGTTATAAGGCATGTTATAAAACATGATATAAAGCATGTTGTAAAGCACTACATCAATAGGAAATACAAACACATATATTGCAAATAAGCGGTTTAAGTAATCAACCTCATGAAGGTAATCATACATGTCGCTAGGGTAGTTGAGAATCCCATCTCAACACCCTCCTAAGGCATCTACATCCAAACACTTACTCACTTTAGCATTTCCACAAACACTTAACATACACTATTTCAACATACATGACTTATATTAGAAAAATATATATTATGGATATCCTTTCGCCATGCGAATATTTTATCCGTGTATATCATATTCATACAGCAATTAATCATGACAATTACATCTCCAAAATTTATACATACACGGTATTTTCTAGAATACACATTTTCAACATACATAGTGTATACAAGCAAACATGTATTACGGCGATTTCTTTCGCCAAATAAGTAATTTATCCATATATTATATAATCATACGACAAATAATCATGGCAAACACATTTCCAAAATATACATGTATACGGCACTCCTTACAATACAATATTTTTACATACATAGTGTATATTAGTAAAACATGTATTTCGGCGAATCCTTTCGCCAAATAAGTATTTTATCCATATATCGTATATCCATACAACAAATAAACATGTCAACATATTTTTCAAAAAAAATACATATACGGTATTTTCTACGAATACCTAGAATATTTAAAATTCCATATTCTACAACTTTAATCGAAACAGAAAACGGAAAGCACTTTATACATGTGCAATTGCATGCAGATCATGAATCTATCATTATCTGACATTGAAAGCGTTGAAAACCATAACCTATACACATAAAGTCCGCACCTTTTGTCGTAGAATCGTAACAGAGTTGATAGGTTTGCTAAGCTCCCATATTTTGTAGTTTGGCAACCTATGGAATGAAATACGTTAGCTATTTCATAACCTACAACCACCCAAGCCCCAAATCAGGTTAGGGTTAGGGTTTCTTACCTAAAAACAGGGCTGGAATTGCCGGGAAAATGATGAGAACGGAGCGGTTAAACACGTATAGCAACGGCAGGGAGATGCTCCCACATCTCCCACACTTTCTCTCTCTTTTCTCTCTCTTTTCTCAAATTCGTATGGCTGCCATGAGAGAGGGTTTAAGGTCCTTATATAGCCTAAAAATTTACCGAAATAGACTTATGTTCAAGGTATACTTACATTATAATCAAATCGGTATTGTTTCAGCTCAAAAGAGGGTTTTTAGCAGCCCTCCTTGAGCCAAAGGTCGGACTTAAGCTCACTAACGCTGGATCTACGTTCTATTAAGTTTTCATTTCGGTCGGGATTCCAGATCACGCGTGGCGGACCAGTTTCAATTCAACGGTCAGCGAATCTCGATCGGAGATTCCGAGTACATGTAAATGTGTATGAAATTTCTCCTGATTCGAGGGTGTAATTTGGTCTGATTCTGACGGTCTGGTTGCTTAAAACTGATCCGCAAGCGAGAGGTGCCAGATTACTATTCAAGATATTTTATTTTGAAACTATTTCACATTTCCCACACTCTTCACTCCGAGCTCAAGCGAATAGCACTGGGACACTATCTGTATTTGATTTCCGAGATGGTTGTCAAGCCCAGCGAGGCGATCCTAATTCCTTAACTTCATATTATTCGGACTCCCGACGTGCGGTCCAGATCCGATACGGAGTTTCGAGATGCTCCTATGAGCAGTCGGGTAATGAGTTTGATCCTAGGCTTTAATGTAACCTAGCGTCAATGATTCTACAAGTTTTGGATCTTGGAGATCGTATTTAAAGCGATTCAAACAGATTTCGTAGCTAATCTGGTTTCGCACTTAGTTACTCCTCGCCTCATTTCTAAAGGATTTAGTCCTATAAGATTTCTGTCTGAGGTGGTACTTAGTCCTTTGTAGTTTGTATCTAAAGTGATCCAAGTTATACTACCTAGCTAGTTTAAGATAGTGTTTAGGGTGAAAGTGCTTTGAAAAATTGAAAGAATAAGGTAGTGAAGGGTGGGATTTGTGAAGGAAATGGGTTAAGGAGCGATTTTAAACTGTGGGATTCAGTTCTGACAAGTTAATAAGGTGTTAGGATCGACCCATCGCCTAAGGACGTCTAATTCCAGGTTGGCAAAAATCCAGGGTGTTACAGCCCCATATAGGGTTAAACGTATAGTGGGCCTATGGCCTCACACAAAGGCCTAATACACATCGCAATGGGCCTCACACAAGAGCTACATACACATCACGATGGGCCACATTACATAGACCTCGAATTCATCACAATGGGCCTCACTCATGGGCCTCGAATACATCACATTGGGCCTCGCCCATGGGCCTCGTACATATCCAGTGGGCCGCATCAATGGGCCATAAATACGCAACAGGTGGGCCCTGCACATGGCCCTTATACATAATAACGGGCCCCATTACTTGGCCTGATATACACAACATCGAGCCTCACATATGGGCCTCAAATATACATCGCAGGTGGCCTCAAGAATACATCACAGGTGGGCCCTATCAAATGGCCTGGCGGTGTGGGTGAATCACATCCATCAAGGTGGGACCGGTAGAAGGACGGCATGGAGATAAAATACAAATATGATGGTGGAGTCCTCATCACCGTCTAAACACGTTCGGCACCGTCCAGATCATCTGAACGGTGTGGACAAACAATTGCATCGTGGTGGGGTGGTACGACACCATCTAAACTGCCCAGCATAGATGAATGGAGTAAGTGTAATACATACATCAAGTCAGGGCCCCACTGTCCTTGTGGATGGTGGGGAGTGGAGCACGTATATCATGTGTCTAGCACAGATGAACGATGTAAATATGATACATGCATCAAGGTGGGGTCCTAAGGTGGGACGGCTGGGGGGTAAAACAGATGGATTGCATGAGTGCAGAATAGGTGGACGACGTGGATCCATACGTTCAGGTGGTCCCTATTGTCCAGTTCATCGAACGGTGTAGATATAAGACACATACAACACGTGTGGGTCCCACAAGGAATGGCGGTGTAGAAAATATATAACATAAAGATGAGCCTACACACAACAAGTATGGGCCTACCAACGGCCCTAGGGAGAGTTGTAATGCGGATATTTAACCAACATTATACTTACAATGTGGATGTCAAACCAACATTGCTCCCAAGGCATGGCCCGCCATAAATGCCAATACATGAACCACAGGTGAAATGACATTATAATAGGCTTCATGTACATCCCATTGGGTCTCGACCCATGGGCCTCTAATACACCAAATGGGCCTCATAACATGGGCCCTATTCACATCACAGTGGGTCTCAACCCATAGGCCTTTATACATCACAATGGGTCTCAACCCATGGGCCCTAGGATATATCCAAATGGACCTTATAACATGGGCCTTACATTCATATCAAGGTGGGCCTCAACAACGGACTCATACACATCAAGGTGGCCTAATCATATGGGTCTTATGTACATCAAGGTGGATCACACCAATTGGGCCCCATGTATATCAAATGGGCCGCTCCAAATAAGTGGTGATAATGATTTCTGCCATTTAAAATTCCTAAGGCCCACCATAACGTAAATTTCTCATCCAACCTGTTCCTAAGTTAACATAGGGATAGATGAAGTGGAACAAATATCAGCTTAATTGGAAGCTACTATGGCCCTTACAGATTTTGAACGTTGGACGTCATTGTGCACTACTTAAGTGGGGTCCACTTGACTCTAGATCTGCCTCATTTTTAGTCTCAAGCCTGAAAGCAAGCTGGCCAAATGGTTGAACGGTTTGGATGCAACACAAGCATCATGGTGGGGCCCATGAAAGCCCACCATCAGGTATATTATATAAAATATAATCTATATAGTATATATATATATATAATATATATACAATATATATATATAGATATATATATACACACACACACACAAGCACACACACATACACACATATACACACATGCACACACACGCGCACACACACACACATGCACACACGCGCCTACACACACGTGCATACACACATACACGCCCACCATCCCCTAGACGATGGGGTTAAAACAAATACATCACAGATGGCTCCACCGTCCAGGCGAACGGTGGAAATAGAATACATATATCATTGTGGGTCCCATATGGGGCCCACCTTAATGTTTACTTTCCATCCATCTCATTCATAGGGTCACGCAGACCTAGATGAAGGGTAAAAACAAATTTCAGCTAGATCTGAAACCTCTGTGGGCCCAAAAAGGATTTCAATGGTTGGCCTTCAATCAACACTGTTCCTATGATGTGGGCCGCCTGAGCATTGGATCATCTTGATATTTGGAGGGGGCCCACCTCTGGAGGTGGCCCACCTCATGAACGGCTTGGATGACATACATACATCAAGGTGGGGTCCACGGCTGGAGCCGTGGGACCCTACTCGTCATCACGTCCGTGTGGAGGACGTCCGCTGTCCTCTTCCTCTCTGACACCAGCAGCGGCAATGCTGCTGTTGTGTTCTTTGATTTTATTTTATTTTTTTAAATAATTGAGATTTGAGGTTTTTTTATATGTGGGGCCCGTACCAGCTGAATCTAGCCCATCCATTGCACTCCACGGCTCAAGACCAACCAAATGAGCCCAATATTGAATATTTTTCAGCATGTAGAAAGATTTGAGTGAATTTAAACGGTGAAAATCACTGTTTGCTAAGGTACAGTCCACCAGAAACTCGGATCAACTTCACTTTTCAGCTCAACGCCTAGAATGATCTCAGGAATGGAATGGATGGCTTGGATTAAAAGAATACATCAAGATGGGGCCTAAATAGGCGGCTCACCCAATGGACTTTGAAACAAGCTAATATCTGTGTTTTCATTTCAGTCCAGGGACGTCCCTGGACGTCTGAGCGTCACACATGCTCAAGGTGGGTCCTACTCAGGTGGGCCATCAACTGATGGATGGTGTGGGTACAACACATATGTAAGTGGGCCCCACCTATAGATGGGTTGGATAAAATACATGGCTCATGGTGGGGTTCATCGGAGTGGGCCACACGGCCATATCATCACACATACAAAAGAATATGAACAAGAGAGGGAAAGAGAGAGAGAAGGAGAGAGAGAGAAGCACCCACTTATGATCTTCTTGGTCCTCCACTTCCATCAACGCATCCTAAAGCTCCAAGGGATGCATTTCAACGGTGGAGATGATCATTGGAGGGTGGAGATGGGAGGAGGAAGGTGGGTCAAACTTACTCTCCATGGAAGCCATGGACGATTGCTCCATGGGAGTTGTTTGAGAAAAAAATAAGAGAGAAATGAGAGAGAGATAGAGTGATGGGAGATAAGTGATGGTGAGTGATGGAGTGTGTAAGAGATGGGATGAAAAGGTTGACTTTGGGGTTGCTTGGGGATGGGTGAAAGTTAATGTGTACTTGACATGAGGTGTGATTGATGTGTACTTTGATTGATTGATGGGATTAATTTGACATTTGATAGAGATTCTCTTGTGCGGCGTCTTTCCTCGTACTGAGCACGGGCCTACATCTCCTGGCCCGGGTATCGCCTCGGCACGCGAAACGCGGCATCGAAACTGCGGCGACGGCGCGGTCGCACTGGTACAAGTCTCGAGTTGAGTCAACTCGGGTTGACGGTGTGTGAATCAGGGTTACGTGTAAACGCCGGTTAAGGGTCGAAGGTTACCGAAATTCAACCGGGAAGACCGCGGAAGCCTATGGAACGGTACGATATAGGATTCGGGACTTACAGCTATTTCATCATTTATACTATTTGAAACCCTAAAACAGATTAGGGTTAGGTTTCCTTACTCAAGAATGGATTCGAAATTCCCAGGATAGTGATTCAAAAAGGCTGATTCAGCCCGTGGAGCGGCAGGGATGAATCCCTACTACTAACCCTCACTCTCTCTCTCTCTCTTACTCTCTCTTTCCTTCTCCTCTCTCTTCTCTCTCTTAGGGTTTTTCCAAATTCGTATGGAATGAGAGAGAGAGAGAGAGAGTTTAAGGCCCTTATATAGGCCCAGGACTGATGGAAGTGGTCCCAGGGCCAAGGTATACTTAGGTTATAGCCAAGAGGTAGCTGTTTTAGTCCAACGGAGCACTTCTGGTGGCCCCTTTTTTGCGTGTGATCAGACTTAAGCTCTCTAACATTGGATCTAGGTCGAGTTAAGGTTTCAGTCTGATCAAATTTATGGATCGACCATAGCGAACCAGTTTCAGTTCAACGGTCACCGGTATTCGATCAGGGTCACAAGTATACTGACATGTGTTGGAAATTTTTCTTGATCTGAGGGTGTAATTGGGTCAGATTCTGACGGTCTAAATCCTTATATTTAGCCTACAAGTGAATGACTCAATTCACTTAAATCTGAGTACATTTTCTAAAGGTATTCGCGTTTCTCACACACATTGCTCCGGGCTCAAGTTGTACGTTTCTGGATACTATCTGGATTTGATTTCCGAGATGATTGTCAAGCCTAGTAAGGCGGTCCTAACTGTATGGTTTCCTAGTAATCGAACTTTCGACACACGGTCCAGGTCTGATACGAAGTTTCGGTTTGCTCTCGAGAGCAACCGGGTTTAGAGATGGATCCTAAATTTCAAGGTAATGTAGCGTTAATGATTCTACAAGTTTTGGATCTTGCAGTTCGTATTTAAAGTGGTTTAAGCTAATTTCACAGCTAATCTAGTTTAACACTTAGTTAATTTCGTATAATTTCTAAAGGATTTGGCCCTGAGTGATTTCTGCCTGTGGTGGTACTCGAGTCTTTGTACCAATTTTTCTGAGACATTATACAAAGGTAACTAACAAACCCTTTTTAAAAAAAAAAAGATTTGGGCCTTAGAGACCGATTGCATGTGCCCTTGTAAGATAACCTCGCTGGCGCAAGACACTTGTAAGCTGATCCACGGGACCCTAACCCCTAGGAGCGGGTCCGAAAGTCGACGTACCACTCCAAGGTGCGGACCATAAATGTTTAAGTTGTCGTTTATTAATGCTACTATTTTAGTTAATGATTTATGATTGCCAACTTGAAATTTGCATGATAACCTATGTGTATTTCAATTTCAGTCCATGAATTTAAAATCTTAGGATAGTGACACCTACGTGTTCGATGAAATGCTTAAATGAGTAGATTACTAATTTTGATGATTAAATGTGAATCCAATCATCTTTAATGCTCGTTTTCTTGATTAGATTAAGAAGTAGGACTACAAGAGTAGTCTGGTTAGTCGAAAAATTCCCAGATCTAGGTTGACCAAATTAGGTTGGCCACCCCAGACACGTTCGATTGTTTCGGGTCGAACACGGACCGACAGTGACTGGGCCACGCGGAGTGCTTACACACTCTATGCTAGTTACACCGGTGTCTATCCGTATCAACTAAAATTGTCTAAAGAACCAGCTAACACTATATATGTTCACCATATATGATCACAACTACTCGAATCTGGGACACCTTACGCTGGGGTGACAAACCTCATCATAGTGACTGCGAGCATTATTCTTACAACTTGTCTTTCGTATGTATTTAGCTGGGAGTGACAAACTCAAATGGATCAAGTAATACAGGTGTGGGATTGTTGTGGTCATTCCGGGCCTAATGATTCAGCTGAGACGGATGACTAAAAGTGAGATGCCCTAGCTTCTCCAAATTGCTGGATGAATAGGCTTAATCAATCACTCAGCTAACATACCATTCACCGCATCGCATTAGAATAAGATGTGGCGAATCAGGCGTTGAAGTCGCGTGTTGAGGGAGTATTGTCATTTACGAACCAGTTGGTCATAGTTGCATGTTGAGGGAGTGTTGGATTGTAAGTGCATGTATCATTTCATAAACTTCATTACGTGTATTAATAAGAGTAATTAGGAAGTGACTTTTGCATTACTTTATTATTCTTGTATGGTTAGACTTGATAATATGTGTAACTCATGCTTTATGGAACCACTGAATTAATCACTCAATCCCACTCTAGGACGGTGTTTTAAAATACCAACCAGACGCCGATATAGATACATAGACCACCGAGGCCGATGCATTGGACTAGGTGGGCATGGACGAGGAGGAGTTCTCTTACTTCCAGCTTTCGGATAGGCCGATGTAGGCTACACACTTCTCGACAGGGAGAGTCGACTGATCGGGCTTAGCTAGATATCACATTTCCACATTTTTTATTGATTTTGGAATTGTATATTAGACCTAGCTGGACCCATACTCTAGATAATCATACTACATGTGTTTTCATTTAATCGTCTGCTTTAATCGTGTTTATTCCAGAGTATGATACATTGTTTAGTATAATTATATATATGTTTAATTGCCTAATGTAGAAGTAACCGAGAAATTGGCTTCCGCAAAGCATAAGTGATGCCTGAAAATTCAGGAGTCAAGCATTTGCTTGACCCTCGAAATTTGGGGTGTTACAACTGACCCATGACAACCACCATTTTACACGGGCAATCACTGTTGTGCTGGGGACATGCCTCTCATCAAATTTAGAGGCATTCCTGGCTTTTCAGATCTCCCATAGAATAAGACATGGGGTCGGCCCATGCAACAAAGCTATGCTGACTCCCGGAGGGAGGGACGCCCACCATTGCCCCCATCCTTTCCTCAACCGAACGTTGAGCTGAGAGGGCTATGCCAAAGAGATCAGTAAAGTGACACCAGACTTTTGTTACCAGGTTGCCACTAACGAAAAGGTGGACAAGATATTATTGGCAAGGCCGCTGATTTGGATCTTTTGGACAACAGACGCATTTCAGAACTAAACAAATCCCTTTATCCTGTCATCTACCACGATAGCCCCTTTCATCAACCTCCAAATGAAAGTGGAGATCTTGGGAGGCATTTTTTAATGCCACACCCATCTGGCCCAACCTCTGTGTTGTGGCTTTCTCTACAAATCACCTAAGCTAATTTCACTGAGAATCTACCCGACGGATCGAGCAGCCATATGCAGGAGTCTGAATCATCTGAAGTACAAAAGCCCCCCTAGAAGATGTGGTCCAGCATCCCCTACAGGAGGTAATTAGGGATTGACGACGATGGAAGTGGTCCATGCGGGCCCAAAAAGTCCCTTACATGCAATGACTACAGATCTGTTAGGATTAACTTGATAGAGAGATTTTCCAGCGGTCGAGCCTCGACTAGTCTACTTGCTAGAGGTTGCAGTTCCCTTCCCAAGGAGCCACTGCACATTTGAATCTAGCAGTGGGAAGAGCTTGTGAATGCTTTTCCATAGAGGGGAAGAAGAGGCCAAAATTCTAGCAGCCCCACTGTCGAGACTATTATCACTGTATCTGGCTCTCATGTACGAAGCCCACAGACTATCGTGCTTGCCAAACTTCACTCCCCAAGCCATCTTGAGGCGAAAAGCTTTCATTACCTAACCCACCTTCACTTCTAGGACAAGCAATCTTCTTCCAATTAGTCCAATGCAGCTTCCTTTTTCCGTCCAACTAACCCCAGAAGAAGTTTGCAAAGCCCTTTTCCATATCGTCCAAAATCTAGACAAGGAGGGGGGAGGCAGCCATTGTGTGAACTGGTATGCCACTAAGAACGTGGTTAATCAAGGTTGCCTGACAAGCTTGGGATAAGCATATGGCATTCCACTCAATCCTTGCCACCATACGGTCAATCATGGATTGGAAAATTTATTTCCTTACCCTGCCTCTATGGGCATGCCCAAATAGAGATTCCCTGTCACTGATTTGGACATTCCCAAGGATCTCTCTATTGCCCTCACATTGCCGAGGGGCAGTTTGGATGAGCAGAAGAAGCCGCTTTTCTTGTTATTCACCTTTTGGCTTGAAGACGTTTGGTAGTTCGACAGAAAACTATTAACCAATCTTAACGACACACAACCCCCGTTTAGAAAAATTAGTGTTGTCTGCATATAGTAGATGAGAGATGATAGGGCATCCTTGCCTAAGTTTGAAGGGCTGACAGAGACCACGACTAACAATCGACTGGAAGCCCCTGCTAAACATTTCATCTGCTAGGATGAAGATGCCGGGAGATAGCGGGTCTCCCTGTCTCAGATCCTTGGAGGATTTGAAGAAACCCAACGCTTCCCCATTTATGAGCACGGAAATCCAGCTGCTATTCCAACATTTCCTCGCCATAGCTAACCATCTGTAACTGAAACCGAAATGGGTGAGGACCAGTTTGAGAAAAGATCACTCCACTCTATCATAGGCCTTCCCCATATCCAATTTTATCGCAATGTTTCCACCACGAAACTTTCTATCAATTTCCCTGAAGATCTCCTGAGCAAGGGCAGGGTTTTCAGCAATGGACCGACCCCAGATGAAAGCCCCTTGCTCAGGGAAGATTAGCTTTGGGAGCAACGTACTTAACCTTGCATAAATGATTTTGGAGAAGACTTTGTAAATGCAGTTGCATCTAACTATCCAGTGCATCACCCCATGTTAGACCTTGAACCTAAATAACCAGGCCCAACTATAGTTTAGGTGTATCATTAGATTGAAAGTGTATAGGGAAAGATTACCCTTCAAATTGTTTCCCTTGGTGTGACCCACTTGAATCATGTATGGTTCTGATTTTTAGGCCCAAGCCTAGATTTTGGGGTGCCGACTAATGGTTGTAGTGGATGTCACATACTCATCATGATGCGCCCTCTGAAAATCAAGTGTGGATGTCTCTTTCCCAACTATTTCACTTGGTATGGCCCACCAGAATTACAAGTCAACTTGAATTTTTGCTGTGGGCCTAGCATGGGATTACACATCTAATCGTCGGAGTGGATTTGCTATACACTTCACAGTCAACCCCATAAAAAAAATAAGGGTGAATGACATACAAATATTAAATGCATGTGACATCCAACCCTTGTAATAGGTTGGCCCACCACGAGGATCACCTAGTGCAATGGTCAATACTATCTATACATCAAGTGGTTCACACCATACAAAAGAACATTCAAACACTAGTAAATAGTAAAATATAAGTCTAGTCCACTCAATAAGTGGTTGTTGCGGAATTTTCCAAATGATGATGCTGATGATGGGCAAACCTATTAGATGAGTTGTATGTCACATACACAAAAGGTTAGAAGTTATTTGTATCATGCCCCAAAATTGGGTTACTCGAATAGGGTTATTTAGGACCCGAATTTTAAGCCCGCGAGATGTAAAATTTGCATTTTGATTTTATTAACACGTCCATTTTCATTCTTATATACCAAGATTATCATTCCAACAAACCAACATTATTCTAAGCACCAAAACAATTCAGACAAATTCATATTTCAATGAATCCAAATACTAGAAGCGAAATAAAATAAAAGCATATTTTAATAACTTTATTTGTCCTTACATCAACCTTTAAAAAAATCAAATGAACTTAGCCTAAAACTTGAAGAATTGTTCAACTATACATAAATCTAATTTCAACTTGTTAATAATATCTCGCCTCTTTGAGGTACTCCAGCCCTATACCTGAAATATTTAAGTAGGGTGAGTATAATAACTCAATAGGATCACTTCATTTTCAAATTAGAAATTTTATTTTAGTATCAAACACAAGCTCAGCATGTTAGATACAATCCAAAAGTAAGAAATAAATAAGAATTTAAATAAATTTAAAAAAAAAAGATACTCTAATCTATAACAGCTCTTCATAATCTTTTTGGATTAATCTAGGGCATATCACACGTGTGTTGATCCTTTAAGGGGATGACCCAAGGTAGAGCACATGTGCTGATCCTTTCAGGTAATATAACCTCGATAGAGCATCAGTACTAATCCTTTTAGGGGAATGACTCAGGGCATAACACTCATGATAATCTTTTATGGAAGAACCCAAGGCAAAACAATCGTGTGCGTTAATCTTTTAGGAAACACCACATTACAAAGCACCCATGTTGATCCTTTCAAGAATGATCCTATGTCACTATGCTAAAATTGCGAATTTACGATGGACCAAAAATCGCTTGGTTTAACGATGGATTTAATCCGTCGCTAATCCCGTCTTTCTCGAAAATTCGTAGTTCAAAAGTCGCACTAGCGCGCTCAGTAGTTTTGAAGCTTGCTGGAGAAAAAAGTGTTTTTCTTCCCGTCCCGGGTCATAGTGAGGCTCCGGTGCGTCCACAGAAGAGGAAATCGCAATGCATCTTGCTCAGCAGGCGTAGTTGATGAACCAAATCCTCATGAAATTTTATTTTTCCATTAGAAGGAGCTCGTACATGTTCTGTAGTACCACTTGTAAATACTTCACCAGTATGAAAAGCTCCTAATGTTAGTTGAATCCCTGGTTCCCCAATACTTTAACAAGACAAAACTCACTTTTTAGAATGGGATGAAGAGACTGGTGGATGGCAAAAGAAAATTTCCATTTGAATATGTTGACTTCCATTGATGGAACATGGTAAGCCCATCTTTCTCCATGTGAAAGTGTTGTGGGCATGGAGATGTGGGTAGAGGAAGCCTAAAAAAGTTAAGGCTGAGCACGAAAATCGGTGAATACAACCATCATTAAGAATTTCATCTTTGGACCAAAAACAAGCAACAGGTGGAATACCACAAAGAGAAAGTGTACCTAATAAAAAAAATAGTTTTTGTAATTGGCACATATTTGGCGGAATTTCACGACGGACCAAAATTCGTCGCTAAAATCATATTTACGACGGATTCTGGTCCGTTGTAAATTTAATCTGTCACAAATTTTGATTTTGCGATGAAATATGATCAGTTGCAAATTCCCACCCAAAATAGCAATTTGCGATGGTTTTTAGTTGCTTTTGCGTCGGATCATGGTCCATTGTAAAAGGACTTTCGCCTTAATCATTTATTTTTTTTCATTTTTTTAAGAATATGGTGAAAATTTATTTTTTTTAGTCTAAGAATTGTTTTTTAATAGAATTTCAGTGGTTTAATTATACATATTTGTATCTAAAATTATTTTTTAACAATTGATTGAATGAAAAAAAAAATATATTTTTTTTATATCAAATGAGTGGAAATTATTATTATTTTTAATTAAAACTAATATTTAAATGATTCGTAATATCACATGAAAAAGAATATTAAGAAGTTTAAAAAATTTAACAATGTTTGAGAAAAATTGAGATTTTTTAAAAAAAAATCGTGATTTAATAAAAATCTATTGGGGGGGGGGGGGGGGGGGGGGGGGGGGGGATAAAGTTAATAATTTTGAAAAAAAGAATTTGATTTCGAGAAAAAATTAATATCCTGAAAAAGAAAATTAAAAAGATTTTAAAAAATGTGAAAATTTTGACAACGTTGAAAATTGAAAATATTTTGAAAAAGAAAATGAGAGTTTGTATTTTGAAAAATAAAATAAAATTGAGAAGTTCGATAAAAATTGACAAGTTCGAAAAAAATGCTTTTAAAAAAAAATGGAGAAGTTCGAAAGAATTAAAAATTTTAAAATAAAACAATATTAAAAAATCGATACTTTTAACCAAAAACAAACGTTTTGAAACAAAAAATAAAGAAGTTGAAAATTTTTGTGATAATGAAAAATAATTGAAAATGTTCAAAATTTGAAATTAAAAGAAAAAGTTATTTATAAAAAACGCTGAGATTTTAAACAAATATATATATCATTTTAAAAAAGAAAATTGAAAAGTTGAAAACAAAATGATGCTTTTGAAGAAAAAAAAAATTGGCATTTTGAAATTTTGGGAAAAAAAATAAAATTTTGAGAAGTTTTTTGAGATTTTGAAAAAAAATAATTCAGAATTTGAATTTTAAATTTTTTTTGAAATATTTTATAATAAAAATGATATTTTGTTAAAAGTTTTAATTTCAAGAAAAATTAAGAATAAAAAAAATATACATTTTTAAAAAATGTGATTTTTTAATGGAAATTCAGATTTATCTGTGAATATATATATATATATTAGGCACATCCCCTAATTGAACCTTCAACCGTTTTTGGACAATCTATTAGTCCAGATTGAAGAGTAAATAACTTCAGATGTTTAAATCAAATTTCACTCAAATTGTTGATCAATCTTGTATGCTCAATATCTTTCTCATATGTAGCTTGGTCGGGGTGAGTAACTAGTCAAATTGAGGGTATCGATCAGTAAAATAGAGTGAATGGACCGGACATGTAAAATAGGCCAAATATTCTGGTCAAAATTGTGACCCAACTTATTAACCTCGTGAGAACCTCAGAATTGATGTTAGTAAGTTTTGTGGGGTCCATCATGATGTGTGTCGAACATCAACACCATGCATTTTGATGTGTCTCCTTTAGGTTATGAGATATCTCAAAAATCATCCGTATATGAAACTCAGGTGGGCCATACCATCTAAAACTATGTGAAGACATCCTAAAAATATATAAAAGCACTTGGTGGGGCCCACATGAGTTTTGGATGCGGCTAAAACTTGGTCTGACCCCTCATCCAAGTGGGACACACATAATGAGTGGGTTGGATATGTGAATCACATTTAGGCAGACCCAATATACGATTATGAATGTTTTAAGGAAACCCCTCTCCACTACATTTAGGTGAGTTACTCGTTACCCTTACTAGAGTAAACTCTATGGGGTCCACCGTTATTTATTTATTTTATCCACTTTGTTCCATGTTAACAAATAATTTGAGGTCTAAAGAATAAAAAGGAAGCATATCCAATGCTCAAGTGGACCACACCATAGGAAGTACTGTGATTGAACCTCTACCATTGAAAAATTCTTGAAGGCCATAGAAGTTTTTGATCAAGTTGATGTTTGTGTTTTCTCTTCATTCATATCTTTTTGATATTATGAACAGGTTGGATGACAAATAAACATTACTGTGGGCCCAAGGAAGGTATCAACGGTGGAAATCATTATTCCACACTTCTTCGTGTGGCATGGTCCACTTGAGTTTTGGATTTACCAAAAATTTGGGATCAACCCACACCGTTCATCCATTTTTTGAGATCATTTTAAAGAATTATCCAAAAAAATGAATCATATCTGAAGATTAAATGGACCACACCACAAATAAGTTTTTAATGGTAGGCGTTCAATTCCCACTGTTTTCTGTGGTGGGGTCCATTCGAAGTTTGGATTTGCCTCATACTTTGGCTCATGATCTAAAATTATCTAGTAAAATGGATGGACGAAGTGGATAAAACATACACATTCACTCATGGCAGGCCCCACAGTTTACTAAGTGCGCTAAGCGTACTGAGTTACTCGGTACACAATCGGTACGAAGGGGAACAGATTGGCTACCCCTGACACCAACCAATGGCTGGTGGTCGGTGCTCTGTGAGCCCCACCATGATGTATGTGTTTCATCAATGCCGTCCATCTATTTTTAAAGATCATCTTATGGTATGATACCAAAAATGAGGTATATCCCAACCTGAAATGGACCACATTACAGGAAACAGTGTTGACTAAACATTTTGGGGGTAGATTAGGATTGGCTACTCCCCCTGCCACTAGCCCCTTGGCTGGTGGTTGGTGCTCTATGGGCCCCACCATGATGTATGTGTGTTCATCCATTTTTACTGATCATTTTAGGGCTTGATCCCAAAAATTAGAGGGATATGAATCTCAGGTGGACCACACCACATGAAAACAATAGTGATTGAATATCCACCATTAAAATCCTCCTAAGGTCCACTGTACTGTTTATTCGACATCTAATCTGTTGATTAGGTCATACATGCCTAGATTAAGGGAAAAAACAAACACCAGCTTGATCCAAAACTTCTATGGGCCCCAAAATGTTTTTAATGGTCGACGCTCATTCAACACTGTTTCCTGTAATGCGGTCCATTTGATATTAGGATATAACTCATTTTTGTTCTCATACTGTAAAATGATCTATAAAAATAGATGGACCGCATGGATGAAACACATACATCATGGTTGGGCCCACAAAGCACCGACCACCAGCCATTGGCTGGTGTCAAGGGGAGTAGCCAATCCGTTTCGGACGCGGATTGGATACTGACAGGTTGAGTAGCGAGAGTCACTACTGAAGTAATGTCACCTAGTTCTGTGGGTCCCACCATGATGTATGTTTTATATCCACACCGTCTATCCATTTTTAGAGATCATTTTAGGGCATGATCTAAAGAATGAGTGAGATCCAATGTAACAACCCATTTTTGTGGGAACTAACCCCACCGTTCGCTTGCATGTGGCCCACCTGAATTTTGGATCAGCCTCATTTTTGGCCTTACATCTTCTCTTGGCTAGGCCGAGATAATGGACGGAGTAGATTTATATTATCGTAGTGGGATCCACCATATCTTAAAAAAATAATAAAAAAATAAAAATAAAAATTTTATAACTTCCGCACGCTGACTAAATCACTTCCTCCATTAATTCTTCCTTCCTTTTCGTACAATAATGGGCGCTGAACCCTCCCACTAAATGAAATCGTCCCATAATCTCCTCTCTTCCATTCCATTAAGCACCCCTTTATAAAAAATAAAAAAAAAATAAAAAGAGAGAGAGAGAGAGAGAGAGAGAGAGAGAGAGAGAGAGAGAGAAACGAAGGAATCAATCAAATCAAAATAGAGAGGGGGAGAGAGAGAGCTCTGTAGATCAAGAGAGAAAGATTAAGCGAGGTCGGATCATCAGACTTTTGAGGTAGGTGATCTTATCATAGAATTTATCATTTTCAGTTATTTAATATGTTTATTTAATCCAAAATTTTTATAGGAATATTATTGTCAGTTGAATTTTTATGTAGGAAATCCTACTCATGTATGAATTTCTATTTATATATTTCTAATATTTAATGCTAAAATAATTTAAATATATATATATATATATATTTATATGTAAATAAAATAAAATAAATAATTTATCTAAGTTTATATTTTAATTTATTTATTCTTAAATTTTTTGTTAAGATTAAAAATTAAATATGAATTATTCCTAAATTTTTAAAAAATCAATTAATATGAAAGTAAATTATTAAGAAATAGATTAAATTCAATTAATTTATGAATTTATTTAAATTAGTAAATTTGAATTAATTTTAAAAATATTTTTAATTAATGAGTATGTTAGTTATTAAATTTAATTACTTAAATTAATCCAAATTATATATATATATATATATATATAATTCAAGTTAAAAAGTAAACCAAAAATTTTAATTCCAATAATTTATAATACTTAGAATTAATTATAAAAAAAATAATAATTTAAAATTTGAATGTAGAAAAAATAATAATAATATTCATAGTATCAAAAGTCCAAATTAATAACTTTCTTAAACTTATTAAATTTAGATATAAAAATAAATAATAATAAAATCCTAAATTTAAATTTAAAATAATTAGATAAAAAAAAATTTAGATAGATTAACTTAAATTATTAAATAATAATTTTTATTACATTATTAATGTTATCTTATAGAAATTAGTGTAATATTTTTGTTTCTGTAAAAATTAAGATCCAAATTTTAATTGTAAAATTTTAAAGAGTTAATTAAATTAAATTTAAATGAACTTAAGTTTAAGAAAATTTTCAAAATTTTGGAATTAAAACTAAAATTTCTTATACACTATTTCACAGAAATTTCTAAATTAAATAATAATAAAATAATATTTTATTTAAGTATTTGAATTATTAAAGTTTCAACAAAATTTAAATATAGAATTATTAATTAGAATTATATTGTTGATATTTTGATTGTGAAATAGTTATTCATCTTACATGTATGTCTACCATTCATTGAGCATCAATTTTAATATATTAGATGTAACATGAGCAAGTAGGACAATCGTGTCCCTTGGGGCAATCATGTCCATTGGGTGAGAGACCCTAAAGCCAGCAAGTAGAAAAATTGTGTCCCTTGGGTGAAAGACCCTAGAATTAACCCACTAAATCCTTTGAAGTCTCTTTTGTGTACGACGTATGAGTACAATTGTGTGCGCGGACATATGTCAGAGGCACAACTGGAGCAGTAGTCTGACCAGCTAACGTATAAATAGGTCCATCACCATGAAGTACCAGTGCATGGACGTTAATGCTACGTGACCATCCACTTGGGTACGGTGTTGTAAGAAATGATATAAATGTTATGAGTATTCATAAAAATATCACATGCATCGCATTTTCACAATTCTGTTGTTAAATTTCATTATCTGTATTCTATTTTCCTTCATGTTTATAAAATTTATATTATTTGAACATGTTAAATTTTGGATAAGATATGACCCTACTGGGCTGTTATACTCATCTTTTTAAAAAAAATGCACAGGTGCAGAGCTGGAATACTACGAGCAGGCGGGCCTCTACTAGTAGCTTTATTTTTAGAAATTAGGTTTAGTTTTAATTCAATTCAGTTTTTTTTTTTTTTTGTTATTTAAGTTTAGTTTATGTTCAAATTTCGATGTAGAAAGGGAAACTATCAAAAGAGTTGAATTTAATAAACTTTTCAGCTGTATTTTCTTTTAGATGACGTTGAATATTGATTGAATCAACTAGATTGTAATAAATGTCATTATATTATAACTCACGAACATTGGGATTCAGGTACCAAAGACCTTATTCGGGTACTCAAATTTTGGGGCGTGACATCCAAACCTCGAGTGGACCCCACAACAGAAAACAATGGAGAGAATGACGCCCACCATTAAAAACTTCTAAGGGCCACAAAAGTTTTTGATCAAGCTGATATTTGTGTTTTACCTTCTTTAATGTGTGTTTTAACCTATGAATAGGTTGGATCTAAAATAAACATCACGGTGGACCTTAGGAAGGTTTCAATGGTGGGCGTCACTCTCCCCACTTTTATATGGTGGGATCCACTCCAGCTTTCCATATGCCTCATTCTTTGGTTCATGTCCTAAAATGATCTCTCCAAATGAATGGACCGTGTGGATACAACACGTATATCATGGTGGGGCCCACATAACTTGGAGACGTCACTTCAGTTGAGAGTCTCACTCTCAACCTGTCCGCAGCCAATCCGCGTCCATCCGTTTCCCTCTCTCTCGCGCGCGTGTGCCCTGATCCTCTCTATTCTTTCTGTCTCTCTCCCTCATCTCCTCCCTCTCCTCTTTCTCTGTCTCTCTCTCTCTCCCCCCCCCCCCCCCCCCCCTCTCTCTAAGTGTGTTTGATCCAAAGAAGGGAGGGAATTAAAACGACGCCCTCCCTACCCACACACGCCCTCTCTCTCTCTCTCTCTCTCTCTCTCTCTCTCTCTCTCTCTCAATGTTGATTTAAGAATTTGGGGATTTAGTAATTTGCGGATTCCCGATTCAATGTGGACCCCCATTTAGGGATTTGGGGATTTTAGGGCTTACAGATTTGAATGTGGACCCCGAATTGGGGATTTTCTAATATTACAAAAATTAGGGATTTCGGGATGCCATGTAATTTCTGTAGCTGCTCTGTTTTGGCAGATTCAATTGCAAAAACTGATATTTAGACATTGATTTCAAATCTCTCTCTTTTCTTCTTCTTCTTCTTTTTTTTTTTTTTTTTTTTTTTTTTTGCTTCCTTGCTCCATTAGTTTCCTTCTTTGGGTGATGACAGCTTCTTCCTTCTCTTGGGTAGAAGGCCTTTATATCTTCAGCAACGACTTCTCAGGTGAAGTTGTTGAGCGGACAAATCTGAATATTATTAAATGGGCGGAATAATGTGAACTTGTGGGATGTTGCGCATGTTTGGGTCATCATACACCTGCATGATTCTAATGCTTCACTTTACCAAGAAACTGGAAAATCCAAGCAGGATATAACTGTAGTCACCATAGATCAGTGCTTGGCATTTCTTTTGTCTTAAGGGATCTTGATCATTCATAACAATGTTTATCTGGAAAGGACCACAACTTCCAAGCTTCTAGGATGTTCAAGGATATCTGGGAATTTGATGCATGAGATACTTGGAAGAGAATTCAAGATCTAGGGAGTAGTTCTCTTTATTGATTTTGAAAAGTATCCAATTTCCTTTTCCAAAAAAAAAAAAAAACAGCCGAAGGGTTAGGATTGCCTAATCAGTGCGATTTTTGGCCCATGGCCCATCCATGGTAAGTCCTACCCATCCTGAAAAGTATCTTTTCCTATTCCAAAATAATAATAATAATAAATAAATAAATAATTAAAAAAAAAAAAACTTTTCTCCAAACCCAAAACTGCATAATTTTCTACCAGCTTCTCTAACTAATGGAGAAAAATGGAAAGCGATCGAAGTGCAGCACCAAAACCTTGGGTCCTTGACAGAGATTACCTTAGCTATTTCTGTTACATGCTGGAAAGATATGCACGCAGTTCCATAAAAAACAAATAATAAAGAGGTGTTATTATTCACTCCAGAATGGTTCCTTCATACTAAAGTATTGTTTTTTTTTTTTTTTTTTTTTTTTAAAAAAAAACTGATAATTATTCCTAACGTATTTTAGAACAAGGTTGCATCGTTAAACTTTGTTCGTATTAGTAGTTGTTGTGCATTTTGCAGCATTAAATCCCTTTGTTTATTCTTTACCATTTCCATCCTTGAAATGGTTACCTGATGGACTTTCCATGTAGGAAGTTAGGTTGGCAATCCAATTCTGGTCAGAACCACTTGGATGCAATGTTGAGAGGGGAGCTCTTGACTGCACTTGCCCTGTTTGGGCATGACATAACACTGATTGAAGCAGTGAGATGGTTTTACACATTTGTAGATGACAGAAATACATCACTGCTCCCTGCTGACACAAGAAAGGTTGGTTGAATTGAAATACATAGATTCAATCTTTATATCATTCCATTTGCATGTGCTTGTTGATGCCATTGTCAAATGTATTTGTAGGCGGCATATGTTGCTGTAATGCAGACCGTCACAACATCAAACAAATCTGCATGTGAATCTCTTCTAAAAGTTTATAGAGAGACTGATCTAAGCCAAGAGAAAGTGCTCATTCTAAGTACGTCAAGAGCTATATGAATTTTAAGGAAATTGATTGGGTCCATTTTACTTCTGGGCGATAATCTCTCATATCGTTCTTTGTAGGTTCACTGACATCGTGTCCCAATTCAGATATCGTCCTCGTAGTTCTGAACTTTTTGTCTTCCTCTGAGGTATGTCAGTTTGTTTTCTCATTGAGCCATAGCCCATAAGCATTCTCCCAGTAATCTCCCATGAATTTCCTAAGTGAAGGTACTTGTAAATGATTTCATGTCTGAAGTTGGTAACAGGTATTTTTTTTTTTTTTTTTTTTTTTTGAAGAACAACCATCTCTTTCTTCTTACAGTGAAGATCCGTGTCATAGTTAATGTAGTTGCATTTGATTACTCTTTTGATGATGTTCAGATGAAAAACTTGTTTTGATGAATTTGATATTAACGTACATGCCTTGTTTTGTCAAAACAAACAGGTATACGCTCGTAGGCGCTTTCTATTTCCTCTTGAATATTGAGGAATACAATGAATGTGTGATGGCAATAGTACGTTGTGAAGCACAGGCATGTGTAAATCTTTTTTTTTTTTTTTTTCCAACGAAGATAATGTAGTTTTTGTTGGCTGTACTGGCCAGAAATTCTCTTGGCTTTACAAAGCCTTAGAACCGAACACACCACAAATATATAAAAATAATTTTACTTGCTGCACTTGCTGCACTCTCTTACTGTAATCGGACATACAAGGTGCCTTTTATAGGCTTTTGCACCAACTATGAAATGACTACACTACCCTAGGCTCTTTAATATTCTTAGAAACTGACATTTGGCCATTCATCTTCCAAAACAGCTCCTTTAGAGCTCTAACTGTTATGCATGGGGAGTTCAATGGTCACCATTACATTCTTTGAAGCTTATTTGTTTGGGTTTCTTTGTTTTCAACACTCCCCTTCAAACCAAAACAGTTTCATTCCAAGCATTGATCTTAGTCGTCTCGAATGTATCAATCGGTAATGCCTTGGTGAATATGTCCGCGACACTTCGGTGGTGTGACAATACTCCAATTTCACCACTTTCTCGCTTCACTTGATCTCTCGAGAAAATGGTATCAGTATCGATGTGCTTGCTCCTTCCATGCCTTTGCACCGGATTTTTGGCTAACTCGATTGCCGACTTGTTATCCACATATATGATTTGTGGATTCTTCCTGCGGATGCTTGGCTCCTTTAGCAAGTTTTTCAACCAAATCGCCTCACAGATCGTGGACGATCTTTGCCACATACTATCGCTTCACATGTGGACAAAGCAACAACACTTTGCTTCTTTGAGTTCCATGTGAAAGCAGTTGACCCGAGATAGAATACATATCCAGTGGTGCTTTTCCTTTCATCTTGATCACCTCCCCAATCACTGTCTGAGTATCCATACAACATTGCTTCATTATTGTATGGATAGAAAAGACCGAATTCCATTGTTCCTTTGACGTACCTGAGGATTCTTTTTGCAGCTAGCCAATGTGATTCTTTTGGCGCTTCCATGTACCTACTTAGAAGCCCAACACTGTAGACGATATCCGGCCTTGTGATTGTCAAATACCTTAGGCTTCCAAGCAGACTCTTGAACAGAGTCGAGTCCACGCTTCTTCCTTCTCCTTCTTTTGTCAGCTTTAGGCCTGTTGCTACAGGCGTGTTCACGGCATTGCAGTCTGCCATCTTGAACTTTTTAAGCAACTCCTTGGCATACTTTTTCTGTGATATGTAAATGCCGCCAACTTGTTGTTTTACTTCGATGCCCAAGAAGAAGGACATCAATCCACCATCAGTCATCTCGAATTCATTGAACATAGCATGCTTGAATTCTTCAAACATCGCCTGATTGTTTCCTGTAAATAGCAGATCATCAACATATAGGCATGCTATGAGGATGTCGCCATGAACATTTTTCTTGATGTAGACAGCATGCTCATATGGACATTGAGCGAAGCCGTTCTCTTGAAGATAATTGTCGATGCGTGCATTCCAGGCACGAGGAGCTTGCTTCAACCCATAAAGAGCTTTCTTTAGTCGATACACTTTGTGTTCCTCCCCTTGAACAACAAAACCTTCAGGCTGGTCAACATAGACCTCTTCTTCCAGAATTCCATTCAGGAATGCAGATTTCACATCCAGTTGGTAAATCATCCAACTGTGATGGGCTGCAAGGGAGATAATCATTCTCACAGTGTCAAGGCGAGCAACAGGAGCGAAGACTTCTTCATAGTCCACTCCGTACTTCTGTTTGTAACCCTTTGCTACGAGCCTTGCCTTGTAGCGATCTATTTCACCATCAACATTTCGCTTGATCTTGTACACCCATTTGACGCCAATAGTTCTTTGGCCTTGAGGGAGTGAGATCAGCTCCCATGTTTGATTCTTCTCGATAGCATGGATCTCTTCTTCCATAGCCTTTCTCCAACATTCTTCATTCACGGCCTCCTCGAATGTGAGAGGCTCATGGTCTGCATACAAGCAGAACAAATTTACTTCCTCAGTTTCAGCGTATATATCATTGAGGCTCCTCATTTTGATCGGAGCCATGGGTGAGGGAGAACTGGATGATGACGTGCTGGCTGAATTTTGATTTGATGAAATACTTCCAGAGGAGATGGAACGTATCGCTGGACTTCTGCGTACAGACGGTTCGGCGAAAGAGGGTGTTGCAGGTGTCTGTTCCTGGTTTTCATGCTTATCTTCTTCATGTTCTTCAACCTCGACTTGATTTTCTTTGGCCGAATCTTCCTCGTTCCATTTCCAGGCTTCTTCCTCGCAGAATACAACATCTCTACTTACCACCACTTTGTTAGTTAGTGGGTTGTAGAGCTTGTATGCCTTCGATACTTCACTGTAGCCGATGAAGATGCACTTCTCACCACGATCATCAAGCTTTTTTCTTCTTGCTTCTGGAACTTGAGCGTAGGCGACACACCCAAAGATCCTTAGGTGCGCCACACTCGGTTTGTAGCCACTCCATGCCTCCTGTGGTGTCATGTTTCTTACGCTTTTGGTTGGACACCGATTGAGCAGGTAGGCAGTACATGCAACTGCCTCTGCCCAGAAACTCTTTGGCAGGCCTTTTTCTTTGAGCATGGTTCTTGTCATGTCGAGGATGGTGCGGTTCTTTCGTTCCGCAATGCCATTCTGCTGTGGTGTGTAGGCTGCAGTGTGTTCTTTGTTTGATGCCTTGTTCCCTGCAATACTCTCGAAAGGCATTTGAGGTGTACTCTCCACCTCTGTCAGATCTAAGAGTTTTGATTTTAAGACCACTTTCTTTTTCTACAAGGGTCTTAAAATTTTTTAAAATAATAAAAGCAGCAGACTTTTCTTTGATTACATACACCCACAATTTTCTACTGAAATCGTCAATGAAGGTAATAAAGTATTTATTACCTCCAAGAGAGATTGGCTCCAATGGTCCACAGATGTCAGTGTGAACCAACTGCAATGGTTCTCTTGCTCTTCGGGATACTCCACTCGGAAAGGAGTTCCTTTGTTGCTTGCCAAGTGTGCACGCCTCACACACATGTTCTGGAACTTCAATAGCCGGCAAGCCATGCACCATGCTTGATGAGGATAAGAGTCTGAGGCCACTGAAATGGAGATGCCCAAAGCGAAGATGCCATCTCCATGAATCATTCTTCACAAGTCCATAGAGGCACTTCTCAGCTTTTGTGAAAATATGGAGTGGAAACATGCGATTCTTCGCCATTTGGACTTGAGCCACAAGTCTCTCGTGTGCATCTCTTATAGAGAGAGAATGGTTTTCCATGTGTATGACATACCCCTTCTCAAGGAGTTGGCCGATACTGAGGATGTTACTTTTCATGTTTGGTACGTAATACACATTGGAGATAAAATTCGGCACACCATTCTTCTGATAGATTTTGACTTTTCCTTTACCTTTCACAGGAACTTTTGATGAGTCTCCTAGACTGACATTGCCACGAGCATCGTCTGCCAGTTCCACGAACAGCTCCTTCTTTCCACACATGTGGTTACTCGCACCAGAGTCGAGATACCACACGTCATGTTGATCACATGTTTCTTCCTGTGCAAGAAGAAGTGTGGAGTCTTCTTTTTCCTGATTTGATGCTTCTGCATAATTAGAATGCTCATCTTGATCTACTGGTTTGCTCCAACAGTTTGAAGCATAATGGCCGAACTTGTTGCAATTGTAACATTGAATATTTTTTGTATTTCCACGTCCACGCATGGAACGACCTCTACCATTTCCTCTTCCACGGAAATTGATAGTCTTTTGTTGATTTTGTGATTGGCTTGGATAATATCCACGCCCTCTGCCTCTTGCACGATTGCTAGTGCCACGGCCGCCTCGTTGTGTATGGCCATTCTTTTGTTCATTTAGAGTTAACTTAGACTCTAAAGCATGTTCAAGCGTTGAACCGGCATTCTTTTGCATTCTTTGCTCATGCACTTGCAATGAGCCCATCAATTCTTCAATGGACAAATTTTCTAAGTCCTTTGATTCTTCTATGGCAACAACCACATGTTCAAATTTGGTTGTGAGGGATCGAAGTACTTTTTCAACAACCCGTACATCTTCGATCTTTTCACCATTTCTTTTCAAGTTGTTAACAATAACAAGTAACCTTGAAAAGAAATCAGAAATGGTCTCACCTTCCTTCATGTGTGAGGTCTCGAATTCGGCTCTAAAAGTTTGGAGACGAACCTTCTTCACACGATCAACTCCTTTGAAGATTGTGCGAAGAATCTCCCATGCTTGTTTGCATGTTGTCGCTTCAGCGATCCGTTCAAAGGTGGACTCATCCAACCCTTGATAGACAAGAAACAGAGCCTTCTTGTCCTTCTTTCTTTGATCTTTGAGGACCGCCCTTTGATCAGCGGTGTAGAGAGCTTCTTCTTCCGTTGTGGGTTCTACATACCCATCTGTAACAATATCCCATAGATCTTGCGACCCGAATAGTGCTTTCATCTGGATGCACCAGTTTTCATAGTTATCCTTGGATAACTTTGGAATCTGTGGCTGGATCGAGGACGCCATGATTGATTTTTTTTATATGAAGGGAGAGAGATGAAATAGAAAACAGATTTTTTTTAACAGATTTGTTTGGCTGAAAAAACAAAATTGCTGAACTCTGATTTTGTGAACAGAAATTTTCTTTTCTACAACTTCAACAGGGAACTCAAAACAAACTTTCCTTTGCCTTGAATGATTTTTTTGAAAACTCGGACTTGGTGAAAAAAATATCCGGAAACTTTTGTAGAAAAAGAACCTGGCTCGCTATATCGATTTTTTTTTCAAACAGATTTTTCAAACTTTGGCAAATCGCACTTGGTGAAAAACCTCCTGGATGCTTCTTCCAGGAAAACAACCGAGGCTCGATACCGGTTTGTTGGTCAGATCTTGGCGAGAAATTCTCTTGGCTTTACAAAGCCTTAGAACCGAACACACCACAAATATATAAAAATAATTTTACTTTGTCGCACTTGTCTTTGCACTCTCTTCTGTAATCGGACATACAAGGTGCCTTTTATAGGCTTTTGCACCAACTATGAAATGACTACACTACCCTAGGCTCTTTAATATTCTTAGAAATGACATTTGGCCATTCATCTTCCAAAACAACTCCTTTAGAGCTCTAATCATATGCATGGGGAGTTCAATGGTCACCTAATTTCATTCTTTGAAAGCTATTGCATTTGGGTTTTCTTTGTTTTCAATGATTTTAGAATGATAAAATCCTTTTTATTTTATTTTTATTATTATTTTTTCTTTCTTTCTTTCTAGCTCTTTTGATTTCTATTTTCCTTTGTCTTCTACAATAGAATTTTCATGTACTATTGCCTTGATAGTTGTGATTTAAAAAATATATATATATTTATTTGTTTGCATTTCAGTTTTAGTATTATGGATAAGTATGTAGCCTTATTCTAAGAATACAATAATTGCCAGTTATTTGTTTGGCATCCTTGCAACTCATTCATTACTTTGTGTTTTAGGATGTATCGGTTATGTTCCTGAATGCATTGTTTATGTATTGTGGACAAAATCAGACTGGTACAATGGTCAAGTTTACCGAATGCATATAGCAAATGTTGATAGTTTGTAAAAAATTTAGCTGTTCATTTCTTTCATAGACATGAGCCTCATATCTGGGCCACAACTCTAGATGGTATGGTCCATTAGTTGAGTGAATGGAGTGGATAGGAAATGAAATCCTACTCTTGCGAGTAGTCATCATGAATGGGAATGTCATGTAGGGTGAGATAGGAATGCAGCAAATGGGTTTGCAAGCACGCCTTATGAGACAAGCAGTGTGTAAGATGTCGGGCAATGCCTCAAAAGCTGGTTTTACTCTCATTTTCTTGAATCAAATAAGATATAAGGTACTTTCTTATCTTTCTTTCTTTCTTTCTTTCTTCTTCTTCTTCTTCTTCTTTTTTTTTTTCCTGTTGTGATTAGTTTTCTTTCAAAAACCAGTAATTTGTTACTCTATTGGATTTGGTAAGATTGGTGTATGTTATGGGAATCCTAATAGACATGCTTATCATTTATCTGATTATTTAGGTTGCTCTGACACAAATTTAGTTGCAATTGCAATGATTAGCAATTGGATTGACAACATGCCAAAACAGAAACAGGTTAGCAGATGGTAATTACTAACTGCTTCATGTGTATAAGGTATAAGTGCACAGGATTCAGGTATGCAAGCACAATGGTTTGATTTTCAGATCCATTCCTCCGATGACAACCGGATATCAGATCTAATTAGAATTGGACAACAAAGAAGAAACAGGTCTGGACAGAAATGTATTTCAAGTTGGCATGATACGTTTAATCTTGAACTAGTGAAGATGATTGAATTTATTTCTCTAATACAGGAAGGATTGGATTATCGAAGTTAACCCCTAACAGGTATTATGTGTCATGTTGTTTTTTCCTTTCTTGTAGTGTGGATGCATTTTCATCAGGACTACTTGGCAGTAAGAGTGAGGTGGATGTAAGTTCTCAAAACCTTAAATTAATCTTGAATCATTTATATCTTTATCGCTTCATTTATATGCTGTCGTCAGGGTCAACTTGTAACTCCTCAGAACCCGTTCCGTCGTAAGACATTACAGTGCATGACGGTTTCCGGTAGGTTGAGTTGCAAATTATTATTAAAAGTTGGTTGGATATCTTTTGTTTTTTGTAAATGTTGTTAATAGTTGGATGGATGATGAATGTATTTGCGAATGTAAATAAAAATAAAGAACTAATAATATATATATATATATATATATATATATATATATATGTTATCAATGGAGGATACCTTGTTTAGGGGACATGAAATTTTGTAGCTTATGGTATGGGACACCAATGGATGGATAAGGGTTGTGGGTTGTAGGTGATGCATGGTGGATGATGATGTGGAGTATTGTAATTAGTTGTTTGAAGTGATATGGCACAAAATAAGACATGCATTGGATGCATGTATAGGATGAGGTGGACATGAACCATGATTAGTTTCTAAGGCATGGGGAGAGGGCTAATGATGAATTTTGAGTTAAAATCCAATTTATGTCTTATAGTGCTTATCTTATATGTGTTAGCTCATTTTTTTTGTCACGTAACAATTGTCCTATTTGTGGTAATTTTCATGTTCTAAAAGTGAGGTTTAGGCTTACATGGGCTCAAGTCCAATGGGCCTAACAAAATAAAGGTTGTTTGTGTTACAGGATACATAATTTATGTTGTACATTTGATGGGTCATATCACTAACGGAGTGTCAGATTGATGCATGGTTTTCAACGGTGCGAGTTAGGACAGGTGTGCACGTGAGCGGTGCTATAAAAGATTGGCATCCCACACCTTTCTTCTTCTCTTTTCTTCTGCGCCGACTAAGAAATCCAATTGTTTTCCTTAGTGTCACCCACCTAAATCACGGGTTAGCTTAATTTCTTGGCTCTTGGCCCAACATGAGATAACACATCTAATGGTCAAAGTGGATCTTACATACATATCTCAGTCGGCCCGGTAAAAAATAAAAATAAAATAAAAAAAATCAAGGGGGACCTTGATAAAATTCCTTTTTTTTTTTTTTTATGAGGTCTCGTCCAATGGGCTAGACTATAGGTTAATGTCCAAGAAACATTTAACCCCTAACCTTTCATGTGTATATGACATCCAACCCATCTAATAGGTTCCTTTCATGTGTATATGACATCCAACCCATCTAATAGGTTCCTTTCATGTGTATATGACATCCAACCCATCTAATAGGTTGGCCCATCATGAGCATCAACTTTTGGAAAAATTGGCAATAACCACTCATTAATTAACTAGACTTGTGTTTTGTTATTTACCCAATATCTTAATGTTGTTTGATATGGTGTGGACCACTTAATATGTAGATATTATTGACCATTGCACTAGGCAATACTCATGGTGGGGCCAACTTGTTCGAAAGGAAGGTTGTCACTTGCACTTAATACTTTGGAAATTATCATATGGGTAGTCTGTAGTTTGTGGTCGAATCAGTTGAACTTAAGAACTCTTTTTGGGAATATATAATTACAGTTTTCTAAGAGACGAATGCCTGCCCACTCATGATTTTTTTCAGAGTGCCCACCATGATCTTTATGTGAGGTCCACTCTAACTATTAGATAAGTAATCCCATACTAGCCCAGAGCCCAAAATTAGTTTGACATTTCTTTGGGTGGGCCACACCAACGGAAATATTTGGGAGATTGAGAGATGTCCACTCTTGATTTTTATAGGGCCCATAATGGTGAGTATGTGAAATCCACTCCAACCATTAGATGGTGATGTAGAGTAGGTCGGGGACAGTTTCATGGCCAAGATGGATTAGAAAAGGCCCGGTCGACAACAAAAGCGATCCAGACCGTCGGACCTAAGATTGGGTGTATCTCACAATCCAAAATGAGTTATCGGGCGTAAAATATATGATTTGGGGTAGAACAAGCAACTTTAGCCACCCAACCCTGCTATGCCGGGTTGCGCAAGCCGGATTTATGAAATACCACTGGATCGATGGTTGTTTCCCTATTTTAATTTTGTTTTTACTATAAATAGTAAGTTTTAGTTTGATTATAACTCTTCATCCGTTGGGCTTTAAGAGTTACACCCAACGTAAAAAGAGCTTAGAATAATTAGGAGAACAACTTAGTGAAGCCAAATAGGACACTTACTATTTTTGGCCGAAAACCTTGCACACTAGTAGACATCACGATCGTCCATAAATGGTAAGTTTACTATTTATAGTAAGTTGTGAATTCTAGGAGTTTTAGTCGTAGTTTGCTTCTAATTTCTCTCCCATTGCTTGGTATCCCTATTTAAAGGGTTGTGAACTCATTTATTTCATTCATTAATCAATTTTGAATTTTATAGAATTTATTTTCTATTTTGCTTGCTTTCTTTCTCGTGGATTCGAGAAGCCTCTGTGAGGAGTCCAGAGAAGTTCCATGGATTCGGAACAATTATCCTCTTGAGGAAGATGGTGCTTGACCTCATCACGTTCATCCTTGCGTCAAATGGCACACCAAAAGCTAGGCCTTGGGCCAAAAAATTAGGCCCATATGTGATTCAACTGGGCCACACTAAGTGAAATAATATGAAGGCACTACCAAAAAATTGACCAACAACGAAGGATTTTATCCATTGGTGAAAGGCAAGGCCGATGGTTAACATCTTTCGAACGTCCATCGACAATAAGAGTATCGACATTGCTTTTTTGGCAATGCATCGATGTTAGTGTATCTTAGACTATGCTGGCAGACAAAAGCCGCTTGCGCTTCATGACAAAAGTTGACGGCTCTCAATCATCGGTGAATCGAAGGAAACCCCGATGGTTATAATTTGTCACAGTTGCTTGAAGTAACCGTGGGCAATGAAATTTGAGGAATATGTGCTCATCCTTATGGAACAAGGATCCTTCATTAAATTTGACATCGCGACTAAGAAAATTTTTCCGTGTGGTCTGGTCATATATCATGTACCCCTTCACACCATTACCATAGCCTATAAAGACGTACTTTTTAGTAATTTGGTTTGGCTTATTTCTCTCAACTGAAATCATGTAAGAGTAAGCATTCCAACCAAATACACGGAGTCCTAAGTAGTCTACCTGTTGACCCACTCTATACTTCTTCTGAAATTTTACATTCAATGGCCTTAGAAGGGGATCGATTTACCTAGTAATAATTTGTTTTAATAGCCTCAGTCCATAATTCATTACCCAACCTAACATTACTGATCATGCATCGGGCCCTCTCCAAAAGAGTCGGATTCATTCGCTAAGCCACACCATTTTGCTCTAGTGTGTAGTGCACTTATTATGCCCCACAATCCCTTCATCTTTAATTTAACAATTAAATTATCCAGAAGTGAATTCCCTACCGTTATGTGTCCTTAACACTTTCACATTTTATCGTGACTGTTTTCAATCATCGTCTTCCACTGTTTAAAGTTAGTGAAAACATTAAATGTATTTTTCATGAAATATGCACACACTTCTCTAGAGTAGTCGTCAATGAACGTAATAGACCATGATGACCCTCTGCCAGAAATTACGAGCGACGACCCCCATACATCAGAATACACATAATCTAAAACCCCTTTATAAATATGTTTTCCATATTTAAAAGATAACATCGATTGTTTACCATATATACAATGCTCACATATACTAAAATCAATACTTTTAAAAACAGAAACTAAACAACGGTCAACAAGTACCTTCATACCCGCTTACTCATGTGGCCTAAGTGTGTATGCCACATATGTGCAGATGTAAAATCCGCTATAGATGTTACAACTTCACCCGATGAAGTACTTCCGATCAACCTGTAAAAGTTTTCATTTCTTTGTGCCTTCATGACTATGAGTGCTCCCTTTAAAACTTTAAAGACACGATTGAAATAGGTGAATTTGCACCCAAGAGCATTGAGTGCTACCATAGATATCAGACCTTTCCTCAAATTAGTAACATGTCTCACTTTGGTCAAGATACACTCTATGTTATCAAACATCTTGATGTGCACCATTCCAATACCAACCACTTTACAGGCATTATCATTACCATAAACACCTGACCATCATCACATTCATTATAACTAGTGAACCAATTCCGATGAGGGGTCTTGTGGTACGAAGCTCTCATATCTAAAATCTATTCTTAATCGAAGTACCTGAATTTTTATGTGGTCAACACGTCACCACCATTTGTTCCTCACTGGATTCTACAGTGTTGGCTTATCTAGAAGAACTACCTGAATTCTCCTTTTTCGACTTAGGATTTTGGCAATCCTTCTTCATACGTCATATCATGACACAATTTTAGCACTTAAACTTGCCTTTGCCCTTGGATTTGGATGTCGATTATGAAGATTCACTATCTCGCTCAGAATTTCTCCCCCTCGTAACCAGTGCATTTGTAGAAATACCTATGTCACCATTTTTCTTTCTCATCACCTTCTACTGAAGGGCTGATAACGATCTTAACACTAATGGCCGTTCTACTTGTGCACGAAGAGTCCTTGAACAACTCATATGATACTAGGATATGTGGAGAGTGACTGGAGCAAAAGGTTTAAATAGGTGGAGGTGATGACATTTTGGTAATTTACGTGAAGGCTAAGGGTGAATAATACATGATTTGTTGTTATTGTCTCATGGAAAATCTTGGGACATAAGATAATTTTTCATTAGTCATGGTAGTCTTAATAATTTATTTCAAAATTAAAGGTAAAAAAGTAAGTATTTTTTAATATTTTTCCCTCAAAAATATAGTTATAAAAGGCTTACGATAAGTGTGGGTATGATAAGGAGTTTAGAAAAAAAAAATAGAAATGATATTAATAGAGCAAGTCATCGAAAGTGAAAATCCATTATTTTCATTAGTGGTGATTCACCCTATCTTATCAACTGATTGATTGGCCATTGATTATAAAATTGTTGCAAATTTTGAAAACAAAAAAAGTTAAGGATAATGAAAATTGAACAGAAATTCAATTTCCTATCTTTGACCAAAATTTTAAAACATAGTTGATTTGTTGTTCATCTTGAGATAATTGTCAGCCATGGAAGGAGAAAAGAGAGTTCCACTTTATATTTCTAACCCGAGTCTAATGTACAATTGATATATTGTTCATTTTAGGCACATGTCACAACTCCTAGATGAATAAAATTGGCTAGCAGAATTTGGATTTACACTGCCTCCAAAGTGTCATTCCTTCCTTCTTTTTTTGGTATTTAGAAGGCTTGGATGAGGCCCTATCTGGTTCCGATTGGGTTAAGGGTATTCTAGGTTGGACATGTATGGACTTTACAGACTTAAGCATGGTTTTAAGGTTCCAGGTTCCTCTCTAATTGCAATCCATTATATTCTAGAGCGAACCTCTAATTGTAATCCATTATATTCTAGAGCGATTGATCATGGACCATGGTCAGGTCGGGTGTCTACGCTAGCATCAGAGAGAAATATTCCAAACACAAATGGATTTATCATTACAAAGAATAAACAATGCAATAGCATAAGATTATATATTTTTTCAAATTAAGTCTGGAATAAATGGTATCTCAGTTCTCGGTAACCATGTATCACCATTAATTAAAGCTTTTACAGTAAAATTATTTGCCTCAACTTGGCTAATAATAGCATGATACCCGCTCCATTTGACTCTCTTTGCAGTATCTGCACCTGGCCCAGTATTCTTAAACTCCCCATAATACAATTTTTTTAGGGCTAACCTTCTGTCCCAAGCCAACCAACCGGTGGGGTTGATCAGATCACCCAATGATGATTGGATGATCATGACCGTCGAATATGCTTGCCATGGCCGACCAAGATATGCTTTCAATGGCATTCTCATGACTGCAGGATCCGGATCTGGTGCAGCTGCAATTGTGCAGTTATGGATTGAAAACCCAGAATTTGCATTTGGCCGGTTACTTCCTTGGGCAATAATTGAGATGCTTTGCCCATCAGGCTGCCTCCGAGCATATATCTTGCAGTTCTGGAACACTGCAGCCGCACTTCCAAATATGAAGTCGATGGTACCATAGATATCGCAATCCCGGAAGAATTGCCTGTGCTTCCTTGCGTAGAGGGTAGCTTGGTAGCCAAGGAAGCTACACTTGTAAAATGCTGAGTGGTTCGACTCACTGAGAAGCGCCACAGCCTCTCCTCTATTGGGCCCAGCTGAGTTTTCGAAGGTCATGTTCTGGGCTACAAACCCAAATCCTCTCACCACTGCGGTAAACAAAAATACCATGTTGTAACTGTGATTATTTCAGGTTCATGCAGTAAAATTTTTACGGTTAAGTAAATATTACATGATTAGACAATACTTATCAAATAAATGAACAATTACAGCTACTATGCAATCCAATTAAAAGTACTTGGATAGTCCAATCAATCAATTAGGAGTGTACATTAGGTGAAGGTTTTTTTGTTTTGTTTTTTTTTTTTTTAACACACGCACCCGACACATACACCCATGCCGTAGTGGGATTTCACCACCTATGGGTATTGAACCCAAGACCTCGCGTTGAAACTCCTCAGAGTCTACTACTGAGGCAAGGACTCAAACCCATTAGGTGCAGTAGACACCACCCAAAAAATCACACTAGTACAACAATTCTAATAATCCAATCAATGGCTATAAATGCACATTCGAGATCATTTAGTGGTCCAGCCAGCAATTTGAAACATCAATATTCAGAAATACTATGCTAATTAATAGCTTAAATATTTCAGTGAAATAAATGAAGGCTATAACTAATAGAAATGACCCTACCGTTCTTCCTTTTCTGTTGAATGTAGAATTATATGATAGGCAAACTATCAAAGAATTTTTGTTTTTTTTCAAGCTGCCCGAAGTATATGGCCAGTTTGGTTTGATAAGGTACTTTTTTTTTTCTTTAGTTGTAGGGAGGATGTTTTGTGTTTTCGCATAGGCCTTTTTGGCTCTCTTTCTTTGGTGCGGCCCTGTTTGACCCTGTTTTGTACACGCCCAGATTTGATTTTTAACATAAGTTTTAGGTTTTAAAAAAAAAAACTAGCAGTCGCGGAGCACCATAAGTTATAGTGCTACTAGCTGCGTAGAGTTACATAGGTGGTCTGAAATCAATCTGATGTGACCATTAGCTACGGATCACACCTCACGGCTCTCCGTGCAAAATCACACCGATCTGGCAATTCCAATCATCCAACTGAAGCCTTCAAAATGGACAGAAAATATAGTTACTGGAAAAAGCGGTCTAATAAAAAGCTCAAACTGGGCCATTTGATAGGGGCAATTGTAGATTGATTGTGGTTCTAAAGAACATTTAATCAGCCAATCCTAACCTTCTACCATTCACAGGCTTGGGAAATGGATGGCTATAATTTTCATGGGACTATCAAGCCAATTGATTCGACCGTTCATGTCTCCCATTCCATGCAGCTTTAATCACTTGTTCCCTTATGGGAGTACTATTACAACATCCATCTAAAGCACGTGCAAATTAAATACTAATCTCCAAAACATGGTATAAACAGAGTTCAATTTTTTTATTTTTTTATTTCAAAACTGAAAATTTTCATTTCATGTATATGCTGTACAGAACCTGGACAATTCAGGCTTCCCCAGGCTACAAGATCTAGGGGGAGAGCCTATCATATCGGCTTATAAAAAGGCATCCTACCTACAAGACGAACCTTAGGAACCCTAATGGACCCCAGCCCCACGAAATGATATAAACAGAGTTCAATTGAGGATATATGGCTCTAGTGAGTATTTGGATTTATTAAAAGCTGGATACTGATGTCCATGATCTGATGGAATGTGGACCAAAAAGTATCCTGAATGGATGGCCCTAATATCCTTTAACTGGTGGTGAAAGAAAATAATCTGCGGTTAATAACTAAAGCACAAAATCTCTGTCTCTCTCCCTCTCTCTCTCTTAATTATCCAATCAGCGACATGTAAACAACGTTCAAAGATAAGATAAGAATAAGAAAGATTCTATGCTTACCATGTAGAAACCAATCTGACGGCTCGGATCCTCCAAAAAATACCCGCCAAAATAACCTCAACCAATGGTCGGGTTTTCTTCTTTTGCAAAATATGGAGGCTTTGAAGGATTTTGACCATTTGCTTTTGATCTTTAAACTGGGAAATTAAGATGATGAATGGCTCAGAGCTTTGCTAAGCCCAGACGCGTGTGAAACAGCTCATGCACATGCCACACGTGTGAGCATAGCAAACCTCACTGCGCAAAACCTAGAGTCTAAAAACCTTACTTATATTAACGCGAAAAGTAGAAATACTACAACAAATCATAAACAAATATGATAAACATGTTATCACGTGTGTGGGATCCTGTACGTTCATCAACTGAAAACCTGAGGACTATAATACTGAAATATGCACAATGCAAGATGACAAACAAACCCACCAACGGTAGCGCTGTCGCGAGTCGACGTCGCGTGGTCTGCGTGACGGTTGAACGTTATTACCGTCTTGCCAATCCCGTCTCCGATGAAAACGATATTGAACTTATTTTGATCAACCTCCACACGCTCGCGATATACACCGGACTTTATGTATATGCGAAAGAGCTGCGTGCTAAAGCTAGGGGCAGCGGCTACTGCTGCCGATACAGTAGTGTAGTCGCCGCTGCCATCCTGAGCTACTGTCAGGTTAGGCTTCAACGGCATCAGGGAATTGCCATTGTTATTACCGATTTGAAAAACACCCAAGAACACAAGAGCGCCAGTGATGAATGCTAAGGCTTGGATGAGTTGAATGAACATACATCGACGGGTGACGTTGATGTCCATGTGAACATCGAAAGTGTAAGTGGGTACTACGAAAAAAGGACCATTTTCATCTCTAACATGCAGAGGCATGGTGGTGTATGTGAGTGGGGTACTGGAAGATAAGAGGAGAAGAGAGGCTTATACAATGAAACTCGTGCAATGGGAAAACCAAAGGGAGAAGATGGGAAAACCAAAGGGAGAAGAGAGAGGCTTTAATACCATTTTCAGTGTATAAGCCCATCTTTTAGTGGAAGGAAGCGAAAGCAGTTTTCAGAGCGTTTAGAGTTCATGCACAAACACGGTCTTTGTTACTGTTAATGCACGTAACTAGCTGGTGGAGGTCGCTTTTGTGGTCTGTTTTGGGGTGCGTATGTGAGGTGGTGTTGCCAGCACCACCCACAGCGGTGGTGTCTCGATGTGTTGGGCGCTGTGGGGCCAACTTAATGTATCTGTTTTATATCCTCGCCGTCCATACATTTTTTCCCTTAATTTTAGGGCACGGACACAAAAATGAAGCAGATAAGAAGCTCAAGGCGACCACACCACAGGAAAGAGTGTTGATTGAACGCCTGCCGTTAAAAACTTCCTTGGAATAATGAAAGTTTTTAATCAGGCTGATATTTTGTTTTCCCTTAATTCATGTCTAATTGACCTTATCAACAAGTTGGATGACAAATAAACATTACGATAATCCCTGGAACAGTTTCAACGGTGGCTGTCATTATCCCCACTGTTTCCTCTGGTGTAGTCCACTTAAGCTTCGGATCCAATTCAGTTTTTCGGAAAGGAAATAAAATTATCTGTAGAAACGCATGGACGGCGTGGATATAAAATTAGTACATCAAGTTGGGCCCCACAGCGCCCAAGAAATGGCACACCACTGGTGGGGGTGGTGTTGGCAACACCACCTAATCCGAGTCCTGTTTTGGGATTGCGGTTGGGGAGGAAGGATCTGTGATAGGTGGCCCATCTTTGCACTGTATACACACGTCTTAAATTTTGATAAGTGGGGTTTATGGTATTGCAATCCTGACCATTGTTCTGTTGAGTCCTGCCATGGATGGATAATTCCAGAAAATTTAAGATAGTTTGATTATCTAAGACCCTTTATTTCAGGAGCTTCTTCAGTTGAATTTGGACCCACATATTACAATGTTAAGATTGATCTGTTAAGGTGAATTTTGGGTCATGATCCATTCAAGGTGGATAGAACAACCTGACTGTCTGGATTGCAAAAGCATTGGCCCACTTGTCAGAAATGAAAATGCATGCGCGTACACTAAGAAAAGATGGCGCCATGGATCGCGTACTCCTCTCTGGGTTAGGGTTCGTGCATGCCACTATCCAAGGTTCCTTTGAGAAAAAATGAACTCATGATTTTGACAAAAAACAGCCATGCAGTTATTCTCATGACATTTAGGGCCCGTTTGGGCGCGTGACCCACGGTGTAATGACACGTATGGAATTATCGCCGCCAGGGCAGTTATTGCCGTCAGTGGATGGTCGCCAATCCCATTCTCGGCACATCTTCCGTTTGGGTGTCGTGGGATTGCAAGCATCCCACCGCCAGCGCCTCTTTGGGTAACCGACGGATTGCAACCATTCCACCGCGAGTACCCCTGTAGATTTCTTATTTTCAGAGATAAGAGAGACCCGCAGGCATGGCTAGACGAGATGTTTCTGTTGTCCAAAAGGGAAGAGAGGCTATGACATTCGAAGGAGGGTTAGGCTACGGTTTGGACTTTACCCGTTTTTAAGTAGGATCGTTCATCAGCCATCTGATGTGTGCTTGTTATCCACCCTTGCCATCTGATGCGCCTTCCAAGTTTGGCCTTGAGCCCGAAAAAAGGGCCAATCTATGACTCAGGTGGGCCACACCATAGGAAATAGTTAAAGAGGGAAGTATACCATTGATTTTGTATGGGCCCCACAGTATTTATATCCAATCCAATCCACTCAATTGACGCGCGCATATCAGCGGGATGAAAGTAAAAGCCCAATAAATCAGGTCATGCATTCTAGCTCTCAGGTGGGTCCCAGAGTGATCATGGCGGGAGCCCCTTCTCCTTTTTACTGTAATGTGGCCCACATACGTCATGTATCAGCCTGATTTTCTAGCCATTTGCCAAAAAGAAGCGGTTGCAGCGCCTGGTGGATGAAGTGGATTCCATACTAACAAAGCTGGGGCCAAACTACTCACCACTAACCACCCATGCACCTAAAGCTAGTCTATATCATTTGCTAGCCTTATGTATAGTGATGGGAAACGGATTTGCTACTCCCCCTGCCACCAGCCCGATGGCTAATGGTCCGTGGTCTGTGGGCCCCACCATTATGTATGTATTTCATCTATTCTCTTCATCCATTTTTTCAGATCATTTTAGGGCTTGATCCCAAAAATAAGAGAGATAAATCTCAGCGGACCACACCACAGGAAAACAATAGTGTCCACCATTAAAATCCTCATAAGGCCCACTGTACTATTTATTTGACATCTAATATGTTGATTAGGTCATACAGTCCTAGATGAAGGAAGGGAAGAACAAAGATCAGCTTGATCCAAAACTTTTATAGCCCCCAAAAGGTTTTTAATGGTCAACACTCATTCAACATTGTTTCCTTCAATGCGGTCCACTTGAGATTGTGATATACTTCATTTTTGGTCTAATACCGTAAAATGATCTGAAAGAATAGATGGACGGGATAGATGAAACACATACATCATAGTAGGTCCCACGGAGCACCAACCATTAGTCATTGGCCGGTGGTATGGGGAGTAGCCAATCCGTTTCCCGTGGTGTTGAACACATCGGAAAGGGATTGGTACGTGGTCGGTTCTATGTGGGCCTCACCATGATGCATGTGTTTCATCCATGCCGTCTACCCATTCTCCTGGATCATTTTATGATATGAGCCCAAAAATGAAATTGATCCAAATCTCAAGTGGACCACACAGTTTTGATTGAATGCCCACCGTTAAAAACTTCTTAGGGACCACAAAAGTTTTGGATCAATTTGATATATATTTTTTCACCTTCACCCAAGTCCGTATGACTTAATAAACAGGTTAGATTTCAAATAACCATTACATGGCCCTAGGAGGTTTTTAATGGTGGATATTCAATCACTACTGTTTTCCCATAGTGTGGTCCACCTAAGATTTAGATCTATCTCATTTTTGGAATCAATCCCTAAAATTATCTTTCAAAATGGATGAACGGCGTGGATAAAACACATACATCATGGTGGGTCCACATAGCACCGACCACTAGCCACCTAGCTGGTGGTGAAGTCACTAGCCAAACTGCGTCCAAACACATCAACCCCAGCAGTGGTGTGGTGTTTGCTGGGCACTGTGGGGCCACCATGATGTATGTGTCTTATATTGAAGTCATCCATCTTTCTTTTTTTCATATCATTTTAGGGCATGCATCAAGCTGAAAATGAGGCAGATGCGAACCTCAAGTAGACTAGCCCATAGGTAATAGAGGTCCCACCTAGTTTCCAACCCTAGATGCTTGCAGGCCCCTCTTGCAATTCCAATCATTGTGTTGGTTCACAAAAAATGCAATTTCAGACTTCCCTGTCTCTATTGTTGCAGAAACAAACTCCCAAAGTGTAGTTGTGCAGAAACAGACTTCGAAAAGTGCAGTTGTGCAGAAACAAACTCCAAAAGTACAGTTGCACGCAGAATGGCCTCCTAGAGTGCAGAACGACCCTGTTGCGCTGACCCACGCAACAAACGACCTATTGCGCAAGTTTATTGTGTTTGTTGCATGGAAAGGAGTCCATGGCACATAATTCGAGGCTTCACACATAGGAAAGCCTATAAATACCACATCTCCTCTCATTTGGAAGAGAGAAGTTTCAAAGAGGTGCCAGAAGTAAGGAGAGAGAGAGAGAGAGAAAGAGAGAGAGAGAGAGAGGAGTAGGTACTGAGAAGATGTGCTGTGCGAACCCGCGCAACAGAAGATGTGTCGCACGGACCCACGCAACAGAAATGTACATGGGCACTACAATCATCTAGGCAACCTGATTTTTGCCTTTCACACCTACTACGGTCCAATCTCCAACTTAATCACTGAGGCTCGAGCTCTTTTAGATGGCTTGAAATTTTGCTCCGATCCAGGCCCTCTCCTCCATTATAGTAGAAACTAACATTCCCGTTTTATTTTTGAAGCAGTCTCCAACCCCCTTTAATGTTCCTGTTGGAATATTTGGTACTATATAGGAGCTATTCAGAATCTCGTTGCTCCTCTAAACATCAATTCTTGCACACCTTATGTGAAAGCAATACAGTGGCAGATGGCCTTACTAAGAGAGCTAGCGATGGATGCCCCGACAACTTCTTTCGAGAGAAAGCTCTTCTCTTGCCAATGATCAGAGGGCTCTCGCACTGGACAGGGCAGGCCTTGGTAACATCAGGATATCCAAACCCAAAAAGGGTTTTGGTTGATCTTCCCTTCGGTTGGTAGTTCTAGCCCCAGTTCTGCTTCCCAGGGTTAGGTGCACATCCCCTTCTCTTCTCTTGGATCCCCTTGTTTAGCTTCTGATCACATCCTGCTCGTTGCCTCCTATTGCCCAGTCAGCTATTTCTTCGACCGTCTAGGCCTACCCCCTACTATAGTTTCGGTAGGGCTGATCGAGGTTGCTTGGACGCTTCAGGCCCTCTGCTCATCCTTCAACAGATCCCTCACGTAGTTTTCCTTTTCCTTTTCCTTGTGAATGCCTATATGATAGATGTGGCCTATTGTGTAATTGTATCAGGCCCACCTGAAACCAGAGTATTTTTCCTCTTTTGCAATATACATTCAGGTGGAAGTTCCCACCTATTTCTTAAACCAAAAAAAAAAAAAAGTGTCCCCTCAACTCTATTATTTACAGTTTTGTGGATTCTTTCATGGTATATATATATATATATATATATATATATATATATATATAGCGAATGTCGGCTTGAAGCAAAGATCCTGAACCCGTACAACCCCTCTGTCACTCCGACAGATGCAAAACACGCCGAAATACTATTGAAATTACCATTCAATTGCTTCTCATTTCATTCATTGCACTAATTCTTTGTACTTTATTTCAGAATCAAGGGAGGTATAAGGATGTAAACAAACTCTAAATAAATAAAATCTATGATAAATGTTCTTTTTATTTTCTTTGTTAATTATTAAATGATAATTCCCCTATCAAAACACATTCATTTCTTGTTGAAACACATCCAATTGAAAGCCTTCAAAATGGACACAAAAGATAGTTTATGGAGAAAGCGGTCCAACAAAAATTTCAAACCGGGTTTGGTAGGGGCAATTGTAGATTGGTTCTGGGTCTAAGATTTAATCAGACAATCGTAACTTTCTACCATCCACAAGTTTGTGTAATGGATAGCTATAATTTTCATGGTGGACGGTCAAGATCAATTGATTTGACTGTTCATGTGTCCCATGCAACTAGGAGCACAGTCACTTGTTCTCCTACGGGAGCGCGCAGTACATCATCCATCTATAAGGACATGTAAATAAATTACTAATTTCCATAGGCATAACATAAACATTGTTCATTAGAGGATGGCTCTAGTGAGTATTTGAATTTATTAAAAGCTGGATACTCATCCATGATCTGATGGAACATGGACCAAAAATTACCCTAATGGATGGCCCTAACATTCTTTAACTGGTGGAGAAAGAAAATCATATGCAGTTAATAACTAAAGCGCAAAATCAGTGGCTTGGGATCATCCATCCAGTGTGATTTTCAAGGTATATGCTCCATCTACAATGAGCCGTAATGATTTGGATGGCGCTGGTGATGGTTTTCAAGATGATCATGATAAAGGTTAGTCAGACATTTTGCACTCATTTTTTTGGATTTTTCCATTGAGCCACCTGCCTTTTTCATCTAAGGACTGTAAACCACTCGCTTTTACCTATTTCATATACATCATGCAGCCCTTGCAGAAAGGGATGTTTAACAGACAAATGAGGATGTATATGGGTAGGGTATAGATGAAAGTCTCTGCATGAAGATAGGAGCGGCCCACCGGAATGTTGAGAAATCTTAAATCTGATGTTGCTCGACCGGTCGTGGGTCAACTAAGACCGGTCGTAGGAGCTGCTCGACTGGTCGTGGCTTGCACGACTCGAAGTCCAGCGAGCTCATTTTTTGGTGTCCGGGATTCACGACCGGTCGAAGGGATGGCTCGACCAGTTGAAGGGGTCCCACGACCAGTCGTAGTTATGCAAATTCATTTCCGAATTTGATGCGGACTGCGGATTCTATGTCGCCTTTCGCAAGGGTACGGAAGGGGAAGTTGCCTAAACTATAAATAGGTGTCCCTAGGGTTTTTCTAGGGATGGGGAATATTTCTTAAGTTTTCTAAAAGGGTTCTAGGGAAATTAAAGGGTGTAGGAAGGGTGAGATTCAAGGTTGTTTGAATCGGGTAAGTCCTCTCTCTTGTAATTGATGCTTTCATAGTGGAGATCTGTCGCTTTGGGCCGTGGTTTTTTCCCGCAAGGGTTTTCCACGTTAAATCTGTGTATTCTCTCGTATGTGCTTGGTGCCATTAAATTATAATCCTAGATCTAGATCTGTGTGATTCCGCAGGCCAAAAATCCCAACAAGTGGTATCAGAGCTATCGTTGGGACACGGATCTGAATCTGAGGGATTAGTAATAATAGCGAGCGCTAGGTATGAGATTGAGAAGTACTCAGGAAAAAATAATTTTGAGTTATGGAAAATCAAGATGATGAGTTCCTTAATCAAGCAAGGTAAAGATGGTTCTCTTGAGGAGCGAAAGTCTACTATGACTGATGACGAGTGGAATGCTCTTGATAAGAAGGCTTTATCATCGATCCGTTTATGTCTCACAGATGAGGTTCTCTACAACGTCATGAGGGAGAAAACTGCGGCTAAGTTATGGGCAAAGTTAGAGGATGTTTATGCGAAAAAATCCTCTGAAAATCGTCTGCACTTGAAGCGGCAGTGGTATAACTTCAAGATGGCAGAGGGTGGAGATCTGGAGGCTCACATTAGCAACTTTAGGGCCTGTTTGGATTCGTGTATTGTATTGTTAAGTATTGTATTCGGGTACTGTTCATGTATACAATGAACGGTTTTCAGAATACATCGAAATCATTCAGAGACAAATCAATGTTTGGATTGGAGGTATTATGGAGAATGGTATACAATATCTTATATAGATCAACGTTTGGATAGGAGGTATTATGTCTACGTACTGTACAACAGCCAATAGCTGGTGGTCGTTGCTATGTGGACCCCACCATGATGTATGTATTTCATCCATGCCATTCATGTGTTTTTATACATCATTTTATGGTCTGATTCCAAAAATGAGATATATCCAAATCTCAAGTGGACCACATTACAGGAAACAGTGTTGAATGAGGGTCGACCATTAAAAACATTTTGGGGGCCATAATGTTTTGGATCAAGTTGATATTTGTTTTTTCTCTTCATCTGGGTCTATATGACCTAATCAATAGATTGGATGTCAAATAAACAGTATAATGGGCCATAGGAGGATTTTAATGGTTGATATCCAAACAATATTATATTCATGTGGCGTGGCCCATTTGAGATTTATATCCCTCTCATTTTGCATTTCAAACCATAAAATGATATGTAAAAATGGATTAATGGAATGGATGAAACACATATATCATGGTGGGGCCCACATAGCACCTTCCTTTCTCGAGAAGGAGAATACAATGCAGTGCAATCATTCGGCTGTAATGACGGCAAGCCTGAACTCTGACAACACAATACTGCATTTTCAAATTTCTAGAAATGGACTGAAATCGCCTGCATGGGATACTGTCCGTTATACACTCCAATCCAAACATTGTTTAATTAGAATATTCGGGAATATTCACTTATAATACGATACACCATCCTCTTATACGCGAATCCAAATAGGCCCTTAATAAATTAGTTTGCAAATTGTTGGATATGGAGGAAGTGATGAAAGATGAAGAACAAGCATGTATGCTGCTGAATTCTCTTCCGGTGTCGTATGAGTCATTCAAGTACACTATGTGCAGCATGAATAGAACCTTGAGTGTCGACACCGTTATCTCAGCCCTTCAAGGGAAGGCTATGAGACAGCTAAATAGTGACATGGAGACATCTTCTGATGCACTGTTTACGGTGGGTAGGAATTCTGAACAAGGTACAGGTTCTTTAGGTTCTAAATCTAAATCCAAGGGCAAGGGCAAAGGAAAGGTAAAGTGCCGGAACTATGGGAAGGAAGGACATGTGAAGAAGGATGTGAAAATCCTAAATCGAAGAGGGAAGATTCTGAGACTTCATGCAGGGAGACCAACGTTGTCACGTCAGATAGATGTGATGGTGATGTTTTGTCTTTGTCTTCGCTCAGACGGTCATACGATGATCGTAAGGACGAGTGGATGCTAGACACAGGGGCATCTTTTTACATGACTCCTCATCGGAGTTGGTTCACCAGCTACAGGGAGTACGGTGGCATGAACAGGTATTTATGGGTAATGATATTACCTGTAATGTTGTGGTTCTTGGTACGGTGCGCATTAGGATGTTTGACAAGGTGGAGCGTACCTTGACTGATGTCAGGCACGTTCCTGATTTGAAGCAGAATCTGATTTCTCTTGGTGTGCTTGAGGCAAAAGGATGCAAGTACACAGGTATTGATGGTGCCCTTAAGGTATCTAAGGGGGCACGAGTAATCATGAAAGCGCAACGACTCGGTAACATGTATAGGCTGATCGGGAGCACTTCAAAAGGTGGAGTTGTAGTGGATGTAGCGGATTCTACCTCTGCACGTGTGTGGCATGTTAGGCATGGCCACATGAGTGGGCAGGGCAGGAAAGCTGAGACTTGCGGACATGGATACAGAGCAGGTGGAGCAGTCACCTGTGAGAAGAATCACATAGCATGATTGCAGGATATCGGCGAGGTATATAGACGACTCCAATATCGCAGGGGATTCATCTCCTATTTAGATGGTTCTAAGTAAGCCTAGTGCTAAGAAGTGAGAGGTGACTATGGGTGATGTGATGGATTCATTGTACCAGATTGACATATGAGAGCGGGTGGAGCTTCCAGTGGGCCGAAAATCGTTTGGATGCAGGTGGATCTTCAGGAGGATACAGCATAGATACGAGGCGAGGTTGGTAGCGAAGGGTTATGCTCAGAGAGAAGGGATCGACTTCTCAGAGATCTTCGCGCCGACAGTATAGCAGGTGTCTATTAGATCCGTGATTGACGCTGGTTGGCTAATGTGATCTTGAGTTGGAAAGATGGATGTGGAGTCTGCACTTCTGTAAGGGAAAGTGAAGAGCAGATCTACATGAAGCAATCAGAGCAGTTCGAAGTTAAAGGGGTTGAGAAAAGACTTTGCAGGAGGTCGTAGTTCGACCTGTCGCTTAGGCAGTGGTTTGATTCTTTCATGGATGAAGGATCGGGGGGCTGCAAAGATGGTTCTTGGCGTTGAGGCTGAAAGAGGAGTAGGCTTTGGTAATCACAGGAGGAATACCTTGTGTGTAGGTATTTATCAAGGATGTGATGGGCCAGGAAAAGCCAGAGAGCGTTCCCTACGTGTCTCTCCTCAAGTTTTCCTCAGGACATGTCCCAAAACAGATGAGGAAAAGCAGGATATCTCATGAACCTTATTCGAATGCGGTTAACAGTGTATGTGATGGTCTGGATTAGACCAGTTATTTCACGGGCTATCAATGTTATGAGCAAGTACCCCGGCAAGCAATATTGGGTAACGGTGAGATGGTTAGAAGACTACGTCTTTTTTCTTTTGGGAAGACAGAAACAAAGGTGGTTAAGCTTGTGGATCTTGATCTGGCAGACATGCTCACCTGGATCATTCCTGCAGAGAAGTTCAAGTTCTGTTTAACTTCTCTAGGCTTGGTGATGGCATAAAAGAATGACGGAGTGTGCACGAGAAGCTATGATGTAATGCAGAGATAAGAGAAGAGGTCAAGGAGCTACACAGTTGAAGATTGAAGAATTGGTGGAGATTGTTGAGAAATTTTAAATCTGATGTTGCTCGACCGGTCGTGGGTCAGCTACGACCGGTCGTAGGAGCTGCTCGACTAGTCATGGCTTGCACGACTCGAAGTCCAGCGAGCTCAGTTTTTGGTGTCCGGGATTCACGACCGGTTGAAGGGATGGCTCAACCGGTCGAATGGGTCCCACGACCAATTGTAGACTCGGCTCGACTAGTCATAGTTACGCAAATTCGTTTCTAAATTTGATGCGGACTGCGGATTCTGTATCGCCTTTCACAAGGGTGCGGAAGGGGAAGTTGCCTAAACTATAAATAGGTGTCCCTAGGGTTTTTCTAGGGATGGGGAATATTTCTTAAGCTTTCTAAAGGGGTTCTAGGGAAATTAAAGGGTGTAGGAATGGTGAGATTCAAGGTTGTTTGAATCGGGTAAGTTCTCTCTCTCGTAATTGATGCTTTCATAGTGGAGATCTGTCGCTTTGTGCCGTGGTTTTTTCCCGCAAGGGTTTTCCATGTTAAATCTGTGTTCTCTCGTATGTGCTTGGTGCCATTAAATTGCAATCCTAGATCTAGATCTGTGTGATTCCGCAGGCCAAAAATCTCAACACGGAACAGGTGCCAATTCATCCAGATTTATATGACCTGATCAATAGATTGGATGGAAAATAAACATTATGAAAACATTACAGTGGGCCTAAGAAGTTTTTTAATGATAGGGCATTCAATTAACACTATTTCCTATGGTATGGTCCACTTAAGAAGTGAATTTAACTTATTTTTTATTTAATTAATTCTCTCAAATGATATGGCAAAACGGATGGACGGCGTCAATATAGAATATATACATCAAGGTGTGCCCCACGGTAAGGGCTGCACCATCTTGAGTGGGGTCATGGCCGCATCAAATCTGCTCTCCCCACTCAGAGACACATTCAGAGAGTCTCCATCAATCATTTCTTGTGCTTATGGACATGAGATAATACAGGAATGCAGGTCTGACTGTAAATGGGGAAGCGGATTGGCAGGTGTACCACACACCACCGATTTGGCTTGCCTGTTGACGTCATCAAGTTACGTGGGTACTGTCATAAGGTATGAGTCAACACCAAGTTATATGGGTACCATCATAAGGTATGAGTTATATCCAAACCATCACTTTGCGAGCTCGTCATAAGGCTTGAGCCTACAAATAAGACAACTCCAAAAATCAAGTAAACCACACTCGACAAAGCAGTGCAGTGGGGAGGATTGAACGCCTACCATTGAAACCCTTTTGAAGTCACAAAAATTTTGGATCAATATAATATTTGTTTTTTCTCTTCATTGTGTGACCTTATGAACAGATTGGATGGAAAGTAAATGTTACGGTAGGCCCTACAAATGTTTTAATGGTGACAATCATTGTCTCCACTGCTATTTGTGGTGTGGTCCACGTAAGCCATGGAAATTACTCATTTTTTGGATCAAGAACTAAAATGATCTCCTAAAATGGATGAACAGTTTAGATATGATAAATACATTATTGTGGGGCCCATGTAACTTTGATCTTCTTTGAACCGTTATTGCAACTCGAGGCAAGGGGAGCGTAAGCGATCTTCTTCGCATGATACATACTTACACCAGGATACTGGTGTGTGGTACACCAGCCAATCCGCTTCCGTACATGGGGCACTATAAGTTTATGATAAATCCACTCCGTCCATTGGTTTTTACAGCTCATTTTAAAGAGAGGACACGTGAACAAGGCAGAACCGAATCTAAAGTAAGCCACACGATAGAAAAAGTGAGTTTGAATGACTGCTGTTGAGATATCCTAGGCATTGTGAGGCTCATTTACAGCTTATGATCTTTCTTATTTTTGGGTTCATGCTCTAAAATGAGCTCGAAAAACAAAAGGACCGGTGGATTTCCAAAAACCATCAATCGTGGGCCCACGCACAGTCGAAGTTAGGTTGTCAATGCAATCAACATTGATCAATGTGAGACTAGAGGGTTGGTGGACATTTAAGCATCGAGGGTAAAGGTTGCCTAATCACTCTCCAGAACTCCTTTGCCCTTCGCTGAGCCCATCGATTGCATGCGGTCAAGCTGGGGCTGACCGCAACAACCCCCATTCGTCAAGTGGCAGAAACCTCATCAGGGGTAGGCCAAGATCAATGTTAACGGATCGGCTAGAGGAGATTCGGGCCCATCAGGTGGTGGGGGAGTCTGCAGGGGCGACAAAGGTGATTTCTTATTTGCGTTTGCGGAAGGCTACCGAATAGCTTCCAACATTTATGCAGAACTCCGTGCTATTTATGACGGGCTGTCCATTTGCTTTAATATTGGGCTAGCTAGAGTTGTGGTGGATTTCGACTCCATGCTCGCAACAGATTTTTTAAATGGAATTCCCAATCTAAGCTGAAAATGGGCCCATTAGGTTGGTCAAATTAAACGATTTGCATCTCTAATGCAACTAAAATTCGTTCATATCTTCCAAGAAGGAAATGAACCTGCTGATGGGATGGCCCGAATGGGCGATGCCTCTTAATCCTCTGTCCTCTATCGTCAGATTTCTCAGCTTCCTCGCCACGTCAGAGGAAGCCTTTTCCTTGATAAGGTGGGCCTGAGGGCTCTTCAGTCCATCCAAGGGAGACCTGCCCTACCCTCTGCTAATCCTTAGGCCCTTGGTCTAGCAGCTGCCTCAGAGGATCGGTGGTGCTCTGTTTAAGTGCAGGCAGGTTTGATTGTGAGTGCAGCCACTTAGCTTTATGACGTAGGGATGAACGTGATGAGGATAATTACTCCGAATCCATGGAGCTTCTCTGGACTCCTCACAGAGACTTCTCGAATTCATGAGGAAAGAAAGCAGAAAATAGAAATAAATTATAAGAAATTCGAAATTGATTAATTGGTCACTAAAAACGAGTTCACAACCCTTTAAATAGGGGTACCAAGCAATGGGGAAGAAATCAGAATCAAACTACAACTAAAACTCCTAGAAATTACAACTTACTATAAATAGTAAACTTACTATTTATAGACAGTCGTGATGTCTATTAGTGCGTAAGGTTTTTGGCCAAAAATAGTAAGTGTCCTATTTGGCTAAACCAAACCGTTCTCCTAATTATTCTAAGCTCTTTTCACATTGGGCGCAACTCCTAAAGCCCGACGGATGAAGAGTTATAACCAAACTAAAACTTGCTATTTATAGTAAAAACGAAATTAAAACAAGGAAATGACCGTCGATCCAGGGGTTTTTCGTAATTCTGGGCGTCGCAACCCAGCATAGTAGGGTTGGTTGGATAAAGTAGCTCGTTCTACCCCAAAATCATATATTTTATGTCAGATAACTCATTCCGGATTGCGAGATATGCCTGATCTAAGGTCCGATAGTCCGAATCACTTCTGTCGTCGACCGGGCCTTTTCTGATCCATCTTGGCCATGAAACTGTCCATGACCTGCTCTACATCAAAGGGCAAGCATTTAATTCCCATTTTTTCATGTTCATTTGGCCCACTTGAGATTTAGATCAGTAGAATTTTTGGGCACATGCAGTAAAATGAGGAGGTAAAATAGATAGACGGAGTGGATTGTTACAATCATGGTGGGCTTCACCTAAGTTTTTTTTTTTATATACAAAAGGTGGGAGCAGGAATGCTCACCACCCAACTGTGTTGACGAAGAAGTGAAATTACAGGTATTTCAGGCGGGCATTACAAAAGATTATGCCTCTCCTACCTTTTAGCCCAAGTAAGAACATGTACAAAGAGGAAAACAAGAGAAAAATAGAGCCAATATATGCATGAGACTAGAGCCATCTCAAACATAACAGCAACACCGGCAGCCAAGGCAAGAGCCTGGACCCAGATTGTTAATCCACTGCAAAACAACCCAGCTAAAGTGATGTAGAGTGGGTCGTGGACAGTTTCATGGCCAAGATGGATCAAAAAAGGCCCGGTCGATGACAGAAGTGATCCGAACCGTCAGACCTTAGATCGGGCGTATCTCACAATCCGGAATGAGTTATCTAACGTACAATGTATGATTTTGGGGTAGAAGGAGCTACTTTAGCCAACCAACCCTGCTATGCAGGGTTGCGATGCCCAAAATTGCGAAAAACCCCTGGATCGATGGTCGTTTCCCTGTTTTAATTTCATTTTTACTATAAATAGTAAGTTTTAGTTTGGTTATAACTCTTCATCCGATCAGGCTTTAGGAGTTGCGCCCAACGTGAAAAGAGCTTAGAATAATTAGGAGAACGGTTTGGTGAAGCCAAATGGGACGCTTACTATTTTTGGCCGAAAACCTTGCGCACTAGTAGACATCACGACTGTCTATAAATATTAAGTTTACTATTTATAGTAAGTCGCGATTTATAGGAGTTTTAGTTGTAGTTTGATTCTGATTTCTTTCCCATTGCTTGGTACCCCTATTTAAAGGGTTGTGAACTCATTTTTAGTGATCAATTAATCAATTTCGAATTTCTTAGAATTTATTTCTATTTTCTGCTTTCTTTCCTCGTGGATTCGAGAAGTCTCTGTGAGGAGTCCAGAGAAGCTCCGTGGATTCAGAGTAATTATCCTCATCACGTTCATCCCTGCATCACCCTTGAAACATTCACATAGCCACATGATGCTTTTTTACAAATCTAACCGTCCATCTATTTTTTTTCTAGATCATTTTATGACATGAACCGAAAAACGAAATCAATACCAAGCTAGCTCCAGTGGGATATATGAGGAGAAAGAGTACGATGAAAGGGCTACCGTTGAAACATCTTCTGGCCAACCTGGTATCACTTTTAACTTTTGATCTTCCTTAGTTTTAGACCCATACACTAAAATGAGTTGAGAAAAAAGATGGAGGGGTGGATTTCTAAAAACATAAAAGTGAGCCCCGTATACCGTCAGGGTTAGGTTTGCATAGCAGTTACCGCGAATAAGTGACAGCCAGAGGTTCTGCAGACATTAGGTACAGGTGGTGAGAGTTGCTCGATCATTGGTGGGCTATAATAATGTTTGTGATAAATCTACTCCATCCATCTGTTTTTCCACCGAAGAGATACACGGAAACATGAGGTTATTCGAGAGCACAAGCGTGCCAACAGAACATAAAACGTTCCGAATTAAATGGCTACTATTGAAATATTCGTAGGGCCATAGGATGTTTTTGAGAAATCTACCTGCCATCTATTTTTCTAGATCATTTTATAGATTTGGGCCCAAAAATGAGGTCAATACCAAGCTTCAGTGAGTCAATTGACAGAAAACTGTGGGGAATGAGAACAACCATTGAAAATTCATGTGACCCATCGGGGGCTAACTTTGTGATTTGAATCTGCTTCTTTTTTCAGTCGGAACCTGAAGTCAGCTGGAAAAACATATAAACGGCGTGGATTTCTCAGAAACAAAAAGGTAGGCCCACGTACGGTCAGGGGTTAGGGGGAAAACGGAATGGCTACTCCCCCCGCCACTAGCCGGGGGGCTGATGGTCGGTACTCTGTGGGCTCCACCATGATGTATGTGTTTCATCCATGCCGTTCATTCATTTTTACGGATCATTTTATTTCTTGATCAAAAAAATGAGGAGTATATAGATCTCATGTGGACCACGAAAACAATAGTGATTGGATATCCACCATTAAAATCCTCTTGAGGTCCACTGTACTGTTTATCTGATATCCAATCTGTTGATTAGGTCATACAGACGTAGATTAAGGGAAAAAACAAAGATCAGCTTGATCCAAAACTTTTATGGCCCCCGAAAAGTTTTTAATGGTCGACGTTCATTCAACACTGTTTCCTGTAACGTGGTCCAATTGAGATTGGGATATACCTCATTTTTGGTCTAATACCCTAAAATGTTCTAGAAAAATAGATGGACGGCATGGATGAAACAAATACATCATGGTGGGGCTCACAGAACACCAACCACTAACCATTGGCCGGTGTCAGGGGGAGTGGCCAATCCGTTTCAGGGTTAGGGTGGCGCGCCCCGTGAATCCACCGTAATGATGGGAGATTGCAGGTGCGGTAAAGCGATGGTAGTTTTGTCAATATCAAAATATAGGTAACTAATAGGGAGCAGTTTAACGTTTATTGGTGTAAATTATGGTTGGGGTTTGGAAAAATAGTTTAAATGTGGGAGGATTTTGGTATATAGCTGAAAAGGTAGGCGACCATATTAAAAAATTCTTTTTTTTTCTAATGAAAACCCATCTGTAACGAGTCACAGCAAGTTGAGGCAGAGTCATGCCTAAGAAACAAAACGTGGACCCGGTTGTGCACAAGCATTTCCTTATTTTTTCTTTCGTTTTTTTTTGTTAGCTTGTTAGTACATCACTGTCAGTTCACACTTTACTATTAGCCACCCTCACTGGAGAATCGATGCTAAGACCTCAGTGTAGAAACGAGTTATCTTTCACTCAAACTGTCACTTGAGCTAAATATAAGTCAGTAATTTTGACATGGTTTCACTACAACAAAAGGGGCCTAAGTCGACTGATGGCCCAACCTTTTACCTGCGGCCAGTTTTACCGGCTGCGGGCAATGGGTACACCTTATAAAAGCAAAAAAAAAAAAAAAAAAAAAAAAAAAAAAAAAAGAGCCATAATCTATTCGAGCCCCCCCTCTCTCTCTCTCTCTCTCTCTCTCTCTCTCTCTCTCTCTCTCTCTCTCTCTCTCTCTCTCTCTCTCTCTCTCTCCGTCACGCGATCTAGAGATCTCCTCTCTCTCGTGTTCTCCTTCTTCCTCTCCCTCCCTCTCTCTGCCTCTCCCTCTCCCTCTCCATCTCCCTCTGCCTCTGCCTCTGCCTCTCCCTCTCGCTCTCTGCTTTCTCTCCTCTCACTCTCACTCTCCCTATCCATCTCTCTCTCAAAACCCTCCTCTCTCTCTCTCTCTCTCTCTCTCTCTCTCTCTCTCTCTCTCTCTCTCCTCCCCGGTGCGATTCGGTCTTCTCGCTCGTGGATCTCGATTCTCATCATCTCAGGTATGCTTTGTCGAATACAAATCCCTAATTAGGGATTTGCGTTGTCGAATCCATTTTTAGGGATTTGCATTGTCGAATCCATTTTTAGGCATTTGCATGGTCAAATCCCTAATTTACAAGTGATTATTACATCTGCAGATTCTTGAATCAGGGTTGTTGATTGTGTTGATCTGATTCACAAGTTCAAAGGTATTACCTAAAACCTTCATATATTGTTCTTGTCTGTATCTTGTCCATCATTTTTGTTGAAACTGTTTTAGGATTTGAGACGAATCACCAGCAGATAGTCCATTCGGGAAAACAAATCATTCTTCTTCATTAGTCTTCCTGTGTGCATTACATGCATCAAAGCAATATAATAAGGTTGAATGTTGCATTAGGAACTCAACTTTTACAGTTGCTTGTTATGTTTTCTATAAGCAAAAAATTTGTTTCATCATCATTTTTATTTTTTATTTTTACTTCAACTATTGTTTATTTTAATCAAGGATTTGTCATTGGCCATTGTATTTGTCTGTGCAAATTCCTCTGTTAGGAAATTTTACCAGGTCATGTTATTTGTCGATGACTTTTTATTATTATTTTCCTGGTGGGGTTTGTCAAATCTAATAATCAGCAGTCAGCGTTATGGAGGAAATTAGATTCGTGTAATTCTGTTTCTTTTTGGTGTTGATCAATATGAATAAAAGAATGACCAAAGCTCTTGCCAACATTCTCACAGTCACATCACATGTAAAACCACCACCCTACCGTATCTTCCATGGTAATCTGTAGTATTTGTAAATACCTGTCTCAAGAGAAACTTTTCCAAGTCATGATATTTTTCAATGACTTTCATATTAAACTTACCTGTCAAATTCTCTGAGAAAATGCCCAGACAACAGGTAACAAGATGAAACAGTTGAATGAGAGGTTGTAATGCAACAGCCCAAAGATAGGTGTTAATTTACATATAGAATAATGTGAATTTGCAAAAGTTCAGGACTAAAGCATTTATAAATTTAAAACCAGCGTTTGTGGATTCTTACTTTTTTTTTTTTTTTGGTTTCCTCCTGGGGCATAATTAAGTAGGCCCTTCAACCATGGCATGTTTATTACCTTTCCAATGGAGAATATTGGCAACAATTCATGGAAGGAGACATTGAAGAAATTATTCATGGAAGATCTGCCAACTTGGCATATGTATGAGAGATCTAAGAAAAGGACGGCAAACATGCCTTGTCTAAAAAAATCGGGTTAATCCACTAATCAGGTAGGCCACACATTAGAAATAAAGATAACCAGTGGTATATCTTCAAGTAATGTGTGGTACACCTAATGACTGAAGCTTCTCTATCTTTTGGGCTCCACCAAGATGCCTGGAACTCACACATGGGTCACATTGACATGTGTGCCAAGAAAGGCCTCATCAATCACCTCACCAACCCACCTCAGCATTGCTCTATCCCATTTAGACTCAAATTTCAGGTTCCAAGAGCACCTCAGCATTGCTCTATCCCATTTTTTTATTTTTTATTTTTGTGTGTGTGTGTGGTAGATCTGTTCGTAAGATAACCATTTCAAATGATATTAGAACTTTTTCTCTAGTTTTTTTTTTTTTTTTTTGACACCCTCATAATATTCTTTGAAGTTGTAAGTTGTAACATAATTCTTCAGGTTCATGACAGTGTAGATAATTCATCATATGCTCCTATACATGTGCAAGCATGCAATCATGTTATGTGCACGTTTGGCATGCACATAGATGCATGCATGTGTATTTCAAAGAGTGATGTTGAAAGATGTTTTACACCCCCTACACAGTTAAGTTCTTATATAACTACTTTTCAGGTTTGTTATAGTTTTATTCATGTTTTAGTTTATATTTGAGGAGCATCGACACAAGTTCAGACACTGTAATCAGCCTCATTTTGCTATTAAAAAATAAAGAAAAAAATAACAAGAAAAAACAAGTACAAGAAAAAAAAGAAAAAGGAAAAAGAAAAAAAAAAAAAAAAAAAAAAAAACAGAGAGAAAAGAAAGAAAGTAATTAGCCTCATCATAGGCAAGCATTTAATCTTGGGCACTAGACCAAGAATGCATGTTAAAACAGAGAGAAAAGAAAGAAAGTAATTAGCCTCATCATAGGCAAGCATTTAATTCATGTTAAATCGTGTAATTTCTATAATTTTCTGAGTATATTGTTGTGGTTCTTTTAGTTGCATCAGTGGCATCATCTTTGGGCGAGGCTACAGGTAAGTGCCCCAACTTATGCATGTGTTCTATAGTAAAATGACTCCAGATAGGCATTTCCAATAATGAACCATTTCAAATTTACTGATTGTTTTGCTTTTCTCTTTTGTACTGTAGAGAATTCGTCATACAAGAAAGCCACTATAAGTGACCTCTTGGAGGGGCTGAATAAAACAGTCGCAGTTGTGGGAAAAGTGCTCCTCTTTATTAAACTGTCATTAGAGAAATCTAACAGAAGGTGTCTTAATGACAATTAAAGTAATTAGGTCGCTTAATGAAAACCTTCTTAAGAGAGGTACTAGGATGAAAATGCCTCAATAACTAGGTAGTTTATAAAAACCCCTTGTATTTTTATGGGACCTGTAGATTGCAGTTATGGCATCTTTGTAATGCTGTTGACTTGAGCCAAATTCAACTCTCAACTAGGTCCACAAAAATGCCCTTTTTTAGCTCACCGAGGGCCTGTTTTGTTGCCACTTAGAAATAAGTTCATTTCATTTTATTTATCATAATTAAGAATTGGTGATTATATATTTTGGCGGGGATTAAAAATATAACCAATAACTAATATAAACTATGATCTCTTATTGTAATTGATATTTAAAGTAAAATGAGATTAACTCATTTTTTAGTGGCAACCAAACAGGCCCTCATATGTCTAAGCATATGTAGAACTCTTCAACTACTTGGGTGAGTGAAACCCAAAGTGCAATGTTGTTAATACATCAGCTATATAGTTGGTGTGTGGTGTGGTACACCGGACCACGCCATTTGATCAAGGTGTGACGAAATCGTTGGAGCTTTCGGTCAAACGCCGCAGCTTCAAATTTCAATGATTTTGAAAAGGAGAAGTTATTTTATACTACCGGCGTGTTATACTTCATGTCATGTGGAGGCACTCATATGAGATGCAGGTGGCATATATCAATTCTAATCAAACCTTATAGACTTATAGTGAAAAAAGCTTAGATTGATTTAACAATCCTGACCTCTAATTCAACACTTATTTATAGAAATAAAATCATTGAATAAAATCAAATATACTTAACTTTCAAGTCATGATACATCTAAAATAATCCTTAAAGATGATTTAATTATAATTAATTATATCATAAGTGTAAAACTTTTAATTTCCTGCATATCATCCATCACACTCACCGGCTAGCTTAAAAGTAGGTCAAATGCCCCTTTTCAGGTGTGTCCAAACAGGCCTTTTGGACTTTACAGGTTTTACCCATAAACTTGAGGTGTCAAATATGATGATACGCTATGGATGCATTCTCTAGGTTGAAGTATTTGGGTATCATGTATTTTAATTAGACTTGACAACATACAATACTTGTTTAGGAGAGACTAAAAGTAGTTAAAAGCTAAAGTATGGCCTGGGTTGAAACTTTATAATTAATCAGCAAAAGATCCATTTCACCATCAGACACCATCAGAGGCCTGGCAAGAGGAGGGCCTGAGGCTGTATCAGGCCTGGATTTTGATCTGGCTGGGTTGGGCCTATTCAAAATATCAATTTTGTCTGGCACATTGCCAGCCCTTATGGGTTAGGCCCCACTCCGACTGATTTGTGGGGAACAACACCTAGCCAACAAAGAATTGCCTCCACTGCTCAGAGTAGAAATGAAGAATATGAGGGACTGCAGATTGAAGTATCATCCCTAAAATCGGAAGTATCATCCATAAAATCGGAAGTATCATCCCTAAAATTGGAATTTTCATCTTTTAAAGAATCAGTGGCACAACTGATATCCTCTAGGACGAATCTGAAATCCACAGTATCAGATAATTCAGCCAATCTCAACCCAAACCAACCGGCCTCATCATCAAGCCAAGTAATTAAATGATATATATTCATATATTTACATGTGTATTATGTCCTATATTATATAGAGTTTAGTCGGTATATGATGATTGACATTGATTTATAATTTGTAGAGACACTTAGCGAAAAAGGGAAAGACTACGATTTGCAGTAGTACTGGGGTAAATTTTCACACCAATTGAATAGTTATTTTATTATGTTTTGAGATTATTGTGTTCTTAATTAGATGTGGTATACAAATGATACAATTTATTGTGTTACATAGTAAATTTTATTTGTAGGACGTGATCGAAGTTCTTCTTACTAGTATTCGTGGGCTTACTGTTGCTAGAGGAATTGTCTTGAGTAAGGATCCGCTCACAAAAGTAGGTGGGTTCCCACTTGGAAATGGTTTTTGGGAAGTATATATTCAGGTGGCAATTGTACGTGAAGAAACTTTGATGAGACCTTATGGACGATACAGAACAATTGGGGATGTGGCTAGAACAAGTATTTGTTGGCCTGATTGTTGTTGTTTGGTAAGATTTATTTTTTTTTTTTTTATTATTATTTTTTTTCATATACAATAGAACTTCTTATATAAGACTTTGTTATTTTGTTTTGTAGGTTGTGACAACTATGGATTGAGCTAAATGGAGGGATCTCTCTCTCTCTCTCTCTCTCTCTCTCTCTCTCTCTCTCTCTCTCTCTCTCTCTCTCTCTCTCTCTCTTGTTATTTCTAAAAACAAAAATAATTGATTTTGGTAGTTGGTTGTGACATGGCTAATGTTTGTTTCATGTTAGTAGTTTTGCTTGACTAATCTACAGAGATTTATATTGTGATTTGTTTCAGCTTTTCATCTTCTTATGCGTAATAGAAGGTACACATTTCTATTATGATTTGTTTTGATTTTTTCTCTGCTTATGTGTAAAATATTCTGATTTAAATATTAAGAACTACGTAGTGGCTTGATCCCAATCTTCCAAACATTGGGTATGTAGGCAGCCGTTCATACTAGACCGTATCGGTGCAGCCACAAATTTTTTTTTTCCCCTTCTTGTAGTGAATTGGAAGAAGAAAAATCTATATATTAAACAACTAGAATCTCTCAATCAGCATGTCATTTCTCCAGTAAAAGTAGGGTCCATCAGATGTATGGTCATGATCAGGTGAGTATATAGCTTTAAGTGAAAGGAACACTCTATCAGACGGTTGCTGGGACTTCTTTTTCTTTCCTTTTTTTCCTTTTCTTTAGTTGGTGGAAATGTTAGGAACTTTTAGTTAGAAGCCTCTTCTCCAAAATGCCCGAAAGACTTTATTATACTGAAAATGGATGAATTATCATTCCATTCAAATGAAGAGAAGATTGAAAAAAATTGTAATTTTTGGAAATGAATAAAATGCCCGTCTGTCGAGTTTCAAACCTCCAAACTAGACTCGGACAGATTCGATGAATGCAGAGGTCGAAATAACTCTACAAAACATAGGTGGACCTCAGATTGAGTGATTTGAGTATAAAAGTCCATTTTCTATACTGATTTTTGTTTTTCTAGAGTTCAAGTACCTGTTTTATTCCAATTATACAGATCATGCTTTATTCCTTTATTTTATCAAAATTTCAACATTTAAGTTATTAAGTTGGCAATTTGGTTATAATTTGTTCATTCAATTACTATCACCTTCATTAATCTCATTCTCTTGTGCATGATTCATGGTCTAAGTACGCAAACGTTGGATGTGTTTGGCTCTAATTTTAATTGTTCTGATTTTTATAGGCTTTGCTAAGATTTCTTTGCTTGCATCCTTCTGAGATTGTATTTCTTATGAGGCTTTGCTAAGATATGATTCACTGGTGTTGTTTGTTGTGGTGAGAGACGAATGTGTGCTAGAAACTGAGACATCTGGTTTGGTGGGAGGAGAAACAATAAGAAAGACATGGGAGAACCTTATGGAAAATTGCGTGGAAATGAAGGAACTTGTTTCTGGTTCATATTTGCGGGAGGTGTGTTTCCCTTTTTGCTTTCTCTACCTTTGAATTTCTCTCACAATCACATGTTCAGAACTGATATAAATTCATTTACCATTCATTCGAAATCTGTGTGAGGTGTGAGTATTTGAATTGGTTTGTAAAATCCATGATAATTTTTTCAATGGAAATGTTTGAAAGCTTCTATTTTTACTCAAACATAAGAAATCACATGTTATTTTATTTTGTTTTATATTTTGTTTGCATTTATGGACAACTTATGAGTTTTTCCCTTTGTTCTTTATTTCGTTCAGGCGGCATCAGTCAAAATGTATACCGCGAGGAGGAAAATTCATAAAGATAAGGATGTTGAACCTCTCGAGTTTGAGGAGTCGGTTGCACAGTTTAAATATTCTTGACTTAACACTTGCAAGCTTTTGGCTTTATTTTCTCCTCTCGATTTTGTTGCCTTTGCAGTCATTCTTTGATTCGGAGAACACCAATCGGGAACTTAAAAGTGGTTTTGATTATCGTGTGTCGCTTTGATTTGCAATGAACTTACAATTATTTTACTCACACTTCTTCCAAAGTGGCTTGCATTAACAACGACAACAATGAGAATTCGGATTTTTCAGTGGGCTTGAAGGTACTTGCATCCTTGATAACTGTTTAGCTCATGTCAAAATGCTAAATGTATTCTTGAAATATGCATGTGTCTTTTTTCTCTCTCCTTGATAATCTTTGATAAATGCATGTGAAATTAAATATTCTAAGTGGCTTAATCATCGTATGGGTAAAACAATCCAACACTTAAAAGAAATCAACCAACGATCTAAGTTCATTCTAGACATGTTAACCCACCAGATGCATGATCAGATCAACTGATTTTCGGACCAATCTAGGCAATCGAATCGCCAGATGATGGGCTCGATCTTGTACATGTGTGCCTTGTGTACACGCACGAGGCTAGTAGAAAATTAACTCATCTGTCATCACATCTACATATATGCTCCTTAAACTTCATTTTTAACTAATTTTTCACAAGTGATCACACACCTTGGTCTTATATGCACTGGTCTAATCTGATCACCCAATTCTGGGCCCCACAAAATATGGTCATTACGTCTTTGAAAACTTCATTTCTAACTCTCTTTTTTTTTTTTTCACAAGTGATTACACTCAGAATGCTTTCATGCACAAACGCTGGGCCCAAAAAAATAAAAAATAAATAAAATAAAAAGATTACACACGATGGTTTCATGCACAAACGTAAGTGGTCTAATCTCCAGTTGACCACACAATCGGTGGGCCCCACAAAAGACATGGTAGTAGCTATGTGCTGAAAACTTCATATTTAACTCTCTCTCTCTCTCTCTCTCTCTCTCTCTTTCATTTGTTGGACAAGTGATTAGACAATGGTTTGAGGCTGAAATCTAAGCGGTCAAATCTCGAAGATGATGACCACTAAATTGTTGGGCCCCACAAAGAGATGATGATGGGCCCATTGAAAGCAACTCCATCCACCATTTGCACCGTCAAATGGTCAAAGATCATATATAAAATACATTTTACAGAATTATATTGGCAATTATCAAATAAAATCGGACCCACATGAAGAATGGGCCAACCTGATTTGTGGGCGAGATCATCTACATTGTCAGAAGCATTGTATGGACGGCTTGGATCTTTCTTTGGTATGCCACACTGGCACATTTAGGAAGAGTGTAGATGTGTGTACTAATTGGATCCTCATATTACATGCAAGTTGAACTGTGTTTCTATCATCTAATTTCTTTGGTGCAGAGTCATGTGGAGCTGGAACTGTTACATTAACACAACCCAAAGCATATCTGAGCGCAGAATCTCAAGTAAACATCCATATCCTCCAAATCAGAAATGCCAGTGGAAAATTCAATAGTAAAAGGATAATTCAAGTAGTGAACCTAGATTCATTGTTTTACCCAAAAACAACTACTTAAACCTAACACATAATGATTTGATTTTATCGGAAAAAGAAAAACAGTTGAATTGTCTGAAGTAGCACTGTAGCATAGAACAAATTGACGAATCATCTCCGGCCAGTTCATATGAAGTCGAAGCATCCACTAACTGTGATTAGCTGATACATGCAAAAAAGGAGAATGCCATGTTGTTCATACATTCCTAAACTTCATTCCAAAACTATAACTATTATTCACTCTCAATCATGACATACGGAAACCAATACTTCTTATTTAAATGCAAACTATTAATGTAATCCTGGGATCATGGATGGGCAATTGCCGGAAGATGACTAAGCACAGAGCACCCACCCGCATCAAAGGTCATGCTCGAATAGTTGGCTGCAAAGAAATGGATGCATAGATATTGCAAAGAAAGAAGCAAAATAAATATAATTCAGTTCCAAGGTGGAAATAAAATGCTAATGACAGAATATATGAAGGATGGAATTGAAACATGGAACTGTACGAAAACACTTATGGTGCACACTTCATGGAACTGTACGAAAACACCCATTGTAGAAGCATTTCTCTATAACAATATAACAGAAAAACTAGAAGTTTAATGAAAGAAATGGTCTCACCAAAGAGTGGATGCACATTATGAGATGGCTTCTTCTGCTTGAGTCACCAAAAGAGAGGGGGTAATTGATTTCCTTTTAACAGTTACATAGAAAACTACACTCATAACCAACTCCAGATGGAAATTTATTTCCTTTTAACAGTTAGATAATGATTGAAAGATTAGACCAAAACCAATCTAATGAAAGAGATGATATGACATTCAACCAAAAAAAATAAAGTGCTAGAAGTGAAATTTCTTTTATTAGAATAATAAATGCATACAAAATATATATAATTTACTATTAAAACCACCTAGACCCAAATCAGACAAGATTACCTAGACTGATTGGATGACGCATCATCATTAAATCCACAAGCACAAATGTAATTTTTGGATCAACACTAAATATATGAAAATTACACAATAACTGTTGAGAATGCAAAATCTCTCAGATCTAAATATATGGGATAGGTGAACTGCTTCTCAACATTTTTTAACTGTCCATCTTCACCATACATGAATGCCAACCAGTTTAGTGAGGCCAAGAAACATGCTTGGTGGATCTATCTGATGGATGGCTCTCACAAAGCAATACATGTGACATGTTGGCAAGTCTTATCCACAAGCAACATATAAAAAAGCTTTGTTACTAAACCCACCATTTTGTATGATATGCACAAATGACAAAGGTGCTTTGTTACCTCTTGAAAGTACCAAAATTCCATATGTTATATGAATCAAAACAAATCCTAACTTAAAATGCTTGAGATGAGTGGGTTATACCCCAAGATGATAGCCAACAAGAAGGTCATTGATGGAAATAAGTTGGACATGACATATGCAAATGTCGACGAAGTTTGTTCTAGTCCAGTATAATACAATATCCTAGCAAGCACAGTCATGAAACAAACCATAACCAAAAAAAAAAAAAAACCCACAGAAAATCATGGGTATTAAAGACTACATTTAGTTGCAAATTCAGACGAATTCTCCATACGAGTGACTGCAATTCAAAGTAACTAAAATAGTTCAACCGCTATCAAACAGAAGCAACTAAAAGCTTATTGTATAGATAGATAATAGATAGATAGATAGATAGGTAGGCAGAGAGAGAGAGAGAGAGAGAGAGAGAGAGAGAGAGAGAGAGAGAGAGAGAGAGAGAGAGAGAGAGAGAGATGAAATTCTCACCATTTCTAGTGCCCCCCTGATAACTCCACTAAAGATGTTGCAATAACATAGGCCTTGGCATGTATTAGGAAGCTCAACAAAGTCTACCAGAGGTTTGTCTTCCAAAACAAGACTGCAACTTGTCCCATCAAGCATCCCAATTCATTGCGGAAGCAGTGACCCTAAGAACATTTTGAAACCAACTTGTTCAAAAGCATCAAAAGAGCCATTATCATTGCCTATCCATACTATTAGAACAATCCATAAGCGCACTCCATATATCTTGGATTTTACCCTCCTAAAAGTCTTCAAAGCTGACCACGTAGGTTGGCAACAATCTGATAAAAGAAAATTCACATGGTTGGTACTACCTTGCTTTGAATTCAATTTGTTTATTAGAGAAAATTTCAATTGGAAAAAAGAAATTTTCTTTATCACCTTCATGTAGACATCTATGTCGGGATCTGGCTTGATGTTTGCTGCTTTCTCTCTTCTCGACAGCTCCGTCAGCTTTTTTCCTTCTAAGTTAAAAGTGAATAAAGAAAAAAAAAAAAAAAAAAAAAAAAAAAACAAAGAAACGAATTTAATTCATATAAAATCTATATAGTTATCCAAATCTATATAGTCATCCGTAGAAAACAGAATTCATATAAAAAACAAAACAACACTTAACTTTGGCATGCTTTAAGAACTGTTTGGGTATACCCCAAAATCAAAACTGCATCTGCTTTTTGGTGGTCCACCGAGCACTTGAGACTGCACAAACAGGAATTGCATTTCACAGGCTCCCATTATCTGTCCCAAACACAGAGAAGGAACCACATGCTTCAAATTGGTGGGAGGATTATAGCAACAGTCATCCGGTGAGATAAACCTACCTAGATAGAACTTTGATTGTAACGACCTGAGATGGGCAAGTGGAGATTAGCAGAGCATTTCCAAAAGAGGAAGCAAATGTCATACGCAAGTGCAAATCCCACCATCATTTGGCGAGTACTTGCATTATGCTCTTTAGAAAAAAAGTACAAGTACAGAGGCCCAATGCATCATGTCATGTGCATCAAGTGCTGATGCACGTCGTCCTTAAAAGTGGAGCCCATCGTTGATCTAGGCCATTCATCTGACAAGCCCTAAGGTGCATAGGGGAACACTCGCAAAGACTTCTACAATGAAGATCCTACCCATCCAACCATATGCCTCTTTGACAAACTATAATTGTATTCATTTTTCTGTAACCATCTAATTTGTGGGCCACTTATCAAAGGGTTAGGACCTTCCACTTGTAGGAGATTTGGGGCATAGAGATTTTAAAAAAAAAAAAAAAAAAAAAGTGTCAGGGAACCATGGGTCCCACTTGTATAAACTGCTGGATGAGGCGTTTTAACCAGCGTGTGATTAATTTTGCCAATGACATAACTATGGATCGAATCAGATCGACATTACAGAATATCATAAAAAACCAAGCAACTAAGTATATCCAAAAAACTGAAAGAACTCCAAGAGAGTGTGATGGGCGTATAGTTAATGGGTGTATAGTTAATTGACACCATGAAATGGTGCAATTTGTAAATGACTTCTTTTAAAAAGAAAAAAATAACACGACCTCAAAAGAAAGTGCTAAAATCTTACAAGGGTATAAGAATTAGGGTTTCCAATCAAATTGCTACGCAAAGAACCAAGATTATAGGAAAATGCCATGAAAACAACAGAAACTGTCTGATCTGGTTTAATGCCATGAGTCAGCCCCCAATATATGCCCGACTAAGATGAGTAAACCATTTAACTTAGTTTTTAAGCATGGTTGTACATTGCTCCCTGCAGTGTGTACCACCTCAATTTTGGGTCAAGATGGTCCCTGGTATGTATGGTGAACATTGGGAGTTGCACCAGATTCATGGTTTGGATTCCACATAAGGATCATGCATGGGCCCCAAACATCTCAAACGTACAGTAATCATACAGAATCGGGTTGGATAAGAATGAGAGATGTAAGGTAGCTTGAAAGCTTGGAGGTGATTTCCTTTGGATATCCATTGTAGGTAGAAATTGGTTGTATGATAAAGCCAACGGGTATATCTCTGCTAACTTGTACAAAACCAAAGACACAATAGATTGTAGCAGCATGTACTCTTGTAACCATCTTCCTGATATTACAAATATACATCCATATGAGATTTAGATACTCATCTGTTGTGCCATAAGCCAACAAATAAAGTTGATCGGAGCCCCTTATGGGAGAATTTCTCGCTCATTATATGTAAATCATTGGTCGACTTTTTCTAACCATCGGTTTCTAATCAACAAAAATCATCAAATCAGAGGATAAATTCATCCCACCGGCGTAAGTTTATAGGTGTAGCCCATCCAAACAGGGGCCTAGCAGATGAACGATCTTGATCCTATACATCTTTGCCACTGTCATATGAATGTAGATGGAGAGCTCAACAACTATTTTGCATATTAGTCATTATGTTATTGGTCAGATTTTCTTCCCAAGCAGGCATTATCTTTGAAATAAACATCCCAAACCACAATGGAAATCAAATACTGCAGATATCAGTTTCTCAAATGCTACCTATTACCAAAAAAGGCATTACCTCTTTTCTTTTCTTTTCTTTTTTTTTTTTTTCAATTTCTCTGTTTTTCCTACCAATCAAAGAACTACACCAAAAAACGATCTCCTCCCCAGAAATTTCAAATCCCTCAATTAAAGAAAATTTTTTAAAAATAAATTAATCAATATTGATCAAAAGATCTACATCATCAAAAAGCACAAATGAAAAACATCAGACGAAATTTTTAAAAAATAAAAATAAAAATCCTATGAAACGATCTCAACATCAAAATGCAGCTCCAGAAACCCCTAAAAATCGTTGCAGAACACAAATGTGACTCAAAAAACCCTAGGAAACATAATGCAGTTCGATGAAACCCTAACCTTACAATGCGGGAAGACGAGATCGAAAAGATTGCGTTTGCTCTTACCTTAAATCGATAAAACGAGAAGTGAGAAAGTAAAAGAAACCCTAGATCCGATGCGAACGCGATAACCAAACGGGTCCGCCTTTGAAAACGTGAGCTCGTTGAAATCTGCGAATCCAAAGGAGAGCTCTCTCCTCCAGCATTTAAAATGAGAGAGAGAGAGAGAGAGAGATGGAAAATCAGTAGTAAGGTTTTCTGAGAGAATCGAGGGAGCGGGTCGGAGAAAAATTCCAGAGCTTTTGGGGAGATGGGCGAGCGCGAGAGAGAGGGATTTGTTTTGGGAGATGGGCGCGCGAGAGAGAGAGGAATTTGTTTTTAGGGATGGTGCGCGCGGGATTAGGTTTTGGGGGGTGACGGACGGCTTTTTCTGTACTTGGTTTCAGGAGAGCGAGAGGCATTGGAGAGGGAGAGGGAGAGGGAGAGGCAGAGAGGGAGATACGACGCAACTGCACAAGCGTTTTATGTTTTTTATGTTTTTTTTTTAAAATAGAAAAGGACCCTTTGCCCGCAGCCGTTAAAACGGGCTGCGAGCAAAGGGTAAGCCCATCAGTCGGCTAAGCCCTAATTTGTTGTAGTGAGAGTAGAAATATTTAAACAGTAAAGGCCAGTTTTCTTGTAGTGTCTTCAATTATTCAAAGAGTAGAAATATTTAAACGGTTAGGATGATCTGATCAATGCAATATTGTCATTGTGTCCCAGAGGCTAGCTAAGCCCCCATCAGTATAAAGCTCTGCCCAATGCCTACACAAGCACACGTGCGAACATGGTAAACTTGTGTTAGGCACTTTTCCTTTGAACATGGATGGTCCACTTATCCTTTGAACATATCCAAGGGTTGAAATATTTTCATCTTTTTTCCTTTTCTGGTATTTTCCGTCCACGGTGTGGCCAAGCTATAAACGGTTTGGATCATTGAAAACAAGGGTGTAAATATTACTCGTATAAGATTTTTTTCCTTTTTTATTTTTTATTTTATTTTTTATAATAATAATCAGCTTTACAATCATATGAAAATACTGGACAAGATCTTATGGTAATTTTGCAAATTTTAAAATGGTCAGAGGAGATGATATTAGCCATCTGATTTTCCTTTCAAATTTGACCACAAACTATGTTATTTTTAACCGTCCATTCAATAGACATTTATCAATTTCCATGGGTAAATTTTCATTTTCCATGGGTTGTTAGAAGGGTTGGAGATTGGGGAAAATGAGGATTTTGGTGATGAAGGGTCTGAGGATGAAAAGGAAGATAAACCCATATTAGTTGAAGCTTACATTTGATTTTTTTTTTTTTTTTTTGTTGTTGTTGTTTTGGATGCACAAATATATTTTCATCTATAATAGAAGTTATTCAATGGTTTTTTTTTTTTTTTTCTTTTTTAAATGAAGTGAATGAAACGACTGGACAAGCTTGTATGGCATTTTAACATCACGGTGGGCCAGGAAAGTTAATGGTGGGCATTTCCATCACTACTGTTTCCAGTGGTGTGGCCCACTTGAATTTTTAATGGGTTTTTTAAAAGAAATTCACTCGTAAAATGATGGAAGGAAGAAAATTGATACTCTGGCAAAGTGTCATGGATGATACACATGCAACTAATGGATAGGATATCTACAGGCATCAGGGTAGGCCCACAATTTTTGTAGGAAATTCACATTTAATGGGTTTTTTAAGAAATTCACTCTTAAACTGTCAGTACATGGGATCAACATATGGAAGGAAGAAAATTGATACTCTGGCAAAATGTCATGGATGATACACATGCATTGAGAAACTATGTACTTGGATTGTAAAAGAAATTCAAATTGAACCATACAAATTATGGGTCCACGGTTCGGATGTAGAATAAAAAGACACTTATATCATGGTCTTGACTATCGTTTGGTCAAAATATCCAACGATCCTATTTTCTTAAACGAGTATCATTTTATTGGACGGTTGGATGAAAAATATCCACCTATCCTAATTTAGTAAACTAAGTACCCACGGATCAGAGGATAGGATCATTCAATCCACTTGATTTTGGGATTTTAACTTTGCTTCAGTGATTCCACAATCTATACGGTTTAATTGAAATTAGTTTGCCCGATATGCCCCGTATCTGAGTGCTTGCCTGTCAATCATCTGCAGCCGGAGTATCAAATGAACCGTGAGAAAATCAACCTCCTTTGTGAAATTTTCTTCTTCCAAGTGGCTATTCGTTGTAGGCTCTAAATCAATTATCATGTTCTTTGCCCAATGAGCTTGGTTTTCTTCCTAAGCTGGACAGAATACAAATAGATCAGAACCATATATCGGGACCAATACCAAAATCATTTGCAAAGTTGGAGAAATTAAAGCATTTGTGAGTGGGCTTTGATTTGCAATGCCGCTTTTATTTGGCACAAAAGTTTAACCATTTTGATATAATAATTTGCTTTCTTTGGCAGGCACATGAACAATAATTCAATCAGTGGGGAAATTCCACCTGAGCTTTCCAAATTACCAATTCTTGTTCACTTGTAAGTTAAGCTAATGGATTTTTTTTTATTTTTTTTTCCTATTTGTATTACATTCAAGGTATTGGAAAATGAATCTTTGCAGCCTTCTGGACAATAACAACTTATCTGGGAGCCTTCCACCAGAGTTATCTCAATTGCCGAACTTGCACATACTGTACGTTCTTTCTAGCTTTTCTGAAGTGTAACTTTTAATTTGGTTTCTTGACTTCCACTGATTAATTGATGCTTGTTTCCCTTCTAGATTCATGCATATCATCTTTTTTATTTTTGTTTTTGTTTTTATCTTTGTATCCAACTTTCTAAACCCCACTCAATAGGCTATGCATTTACCGTGGCTACGGTACCAATGGCTACGATTGTACTGTGGGGCTAGTCATATTTAGCTACGGATTTTATCCGTAGCTTTTTTAAACAAAAACTGATGATTGACCAGTGTCCAGCACAACTGTCAGTAAAAGTCCTGGCTGCCGGTAAAGCCTTGACCGACTAAAGCTTTACCGGCTGTTAGATAGCCGTGGGCAAAGGCTTTGCCTGCGGTTTTCTTGGCCTTTGCCGGCAGTTTTGACCGCTGGTAAAGGCCAGTTTTCTTGTAGTGACTATTCATCTCACTACATTATCCAAGACAAGTAATCAAGTGAGCATATTTTAGATCACCGCAGTGATTTCACTAAGATAGAACAAATTTTTATTCCTAAGGTCCATCGGAGATGGATGAATCCCCAACTTACCAAACATGTCGTCGCAGGGCATCGTTGCCGATGGCGCTGGCCTCATCGTTCAGGCCACGGTAGTTCTTGGAGTACAGTGCTTGGAAAGCTACTTGGATGTCACGCATCACCTCCTCATCACCGTAGAGTTCTTGACATGTCCCCAAAGCTTCCTTCATGCTGGGATCTTGAGCCTTATCAAGCAATTCAGTGATGACTCGGTTATTGTCTGTGATGTTCGCCAACACAAGATTGAGAGAGACGGTAGCAAGGCCACTGAGATCTGCAGTGGGACTGCGAGCATCAGAAAGCAGAGCCGTGACACACAGATCGTAAGCTTGGGTCTGTTTGCATACCTTATCCATCAATACTGCGTCTTGGACGCTAACAGTAGCCAAGGAAGAAGAGATTCCTTGATGCAAGCATTCTATATCAACGCCGTCCATCCGTTTTTTCCAGATCATTTTAGGGTGTGAACCCAGAAAATGAAATGGATCCAAATCTCCATTGGACTATACCATAGAAAACAGAGGTGATGGACTATTAAAAACTTCCTGTGAGCCACAAAAGTTTTGGATCAAGCTGATATTTGTTTTTCTCCTTCATCCAGGAATTTTTGATAATATCAACAGGTTGGATGATATATAAACATTAAAGAAAGGTAATGGTGGGCCTTAAGAAGATTTAATGGTGGAGCATTCAATCACTACTGTTTCCTGCTGTATGATCCACCTAAGATTTAGATATGCTTCATTTTTGGGCTTGTACCCAAGAATAATATGGTAAAACGAATAGACGGTGAGGATATAGAAAACTACATCAAGTGGGCTCCATGGTGAGAGCCGAACAGTCTTGTGTGAGGAGGCCGGCCGGGCCGCGACTAATCCGCTCCCCTACATTTAAGTCTCGTTAAATGATCACCAAAATGTTTACCTGTGATGGCTTCCCCTGGAGCGGATTAGGTGCGGCCCACCTTGATGTATGTATTCTATATTGCCCAGCTCCGTCCGTTTTGTCACATCATTTTAGTATATGAGCCCAAAAATGAAGTAGATCCAAATCTTAATCCAACAGGAAACAGTGATGATTGAACACTCCATTCATCACTTTTCGCATATCAGTTTAAAGTACGATGATAAAAATGAATCAGGTCCACAGCTCCAGTGGAGCATACTAAAGGAAGCTACAATGATAATGACACCCACTGTTGAAACCTTTCTAAGGGCCAGTGTGATGTTTTTTAACCGTCCAGCGTATTCATAGGATCATGTAGACGAGGATGAAGTGAAAAGACAAATATCAGCTTGATTTGAAACTTCTCCAATTCCCAAGAAGTTTTTAATGGTGGATGTTCAATCCCCACTTTGTGGTCCACTTAAGCACTATACCTGCCTCATTGTTTGTCTCATTCCTTAAAATGATTTGAGAAAAATGATGAACAGCGTGGATAAAACACTTACATCACACTACAAGAAAACTGGCCTTTACCGGCGGTCAAAACCGCCGGCAAAAGCCAAGAAAACCGCTGGCAAAGCCTTTGCCTGCGGTTAGCTAACAGCCGGTAAAGCCTCAGTCGGTAAAGGCTTTACCGCAATGCCAGACATTCTTACCGATTGTCTTTGACGCCGCTAAATCGTCAGTTTTTGTTGCATAAAATGGTCAAAAGCTACGGATAAAATCCGTAGCTAAAGATGACTATGCCCAAAGTTCGACCGTAGCCAATGGCACCGTAGCCACGGTAAATGCATGGTCTGCTGAGTGGGGGTTCAAAAAATCAGTTTCACATTGTCTTAAAGGCCAAGTTGGTTGTCTTTTAACCAGAAATTAAAAGACAAGTATGAGGGGGGAAACTAATTCAAGGAAGATACAAGCAGAAGTAACAAAATCTGATTACTTGTGGTCCCTTGAGAAGGTCTAGCTGGATTTTCTTGCTCGCATCATGAACCTCACCCTGATTGAACAGATAACTTACTGAGTGAAACAACCCAACAATAATTTAAGGTACAGATTACTTGTGGTCCAACCAGTTGGACTTGAGACCTTCTCTTTAGTAATAAAATCCACAAAGAAGTCAAATATACCCACAAACCAGTTTGATACGGATGTTATAACCTGAAAACATCTTATAATAAGAAATTTTCAAAATAAATAATTGTGATTAATTTACAATTAATTATATGTAAAAAAAAACTGAAAAAAAAATGTGTATTTCATTAATGAGTCTATCGAAATGTATGCTGGGTTTGTTGTAAGAGTTATGGATCATTACAAACTGAGGTCCACTTAAAGATCAAATCTCCTCACAAACTTCACCTGATCTTGTTTGAGGTCTTGTGAAGATACCTCCTCACAGACATAACCAAGTGTTTCAAAGGTGGCTTGCTTCAAAGATGTTGGCTTTTCTTGCTGGGTCATGTTGCGAGTAAGCATCCAATGATTGTGGTCAAGCAAGGATAGTTAATATGGTTGGTTCTAGAGGTGAGCGAAGTGTCAATTTAAACGTACTCAAGTGTCAATTTAAACAGACCTGAAGGAATCAAAGAAATTTAAAACAGATGCCGACTAAAGTGTTGTTGCAGTCTCTCATTTGCATAGTTTATACAAAACTTTTCAAACTTGTTCTTCTAGAGATGAGCAAAAAAGAAATGTTAGAAATGGAAACACCAGGAAATAAATAACATTGCATAATCAAGCACAAAAGACATACATGAAAAGATTCAAATACGTAGATGTCTAGGATGCTTATGAATCTCCCAAGGCTGCCTACTTCTAGAGACTTGTTGATTTATTCCACAATCCAGTCAAACAAGCTAGCATAGATATATTTTGCTAACACATCCCTAACGTCGATGGCCTGGAGAAAGTAAAATAACAAATAAGAGCGTCTAGCAACTCTAGCCTTCTACATAGTTGAGAGAGAGAGAGAGAGAGAGAGAGAGAACAACTCCCAGACCTGCAGCAAGGTTAGCTTCTATTCCTTGTTGGATGTCTGGGATCTTCTGATCTGTGAGGTTTTTTTTAGCATGCCCATCGAATTAACTGTTGGAATGAATCACCAGATCATAGCCCCCTCACATAGGAGTGCTAGTGGATCGGGTTGTCCAGACGGTTCACTAAGCCCAACCCAACAATAAGTCAATCTGCATAAATCTGTATAAATGGGTGACAAATGGGCTGGACCAAAAATAGACTGATTCCCACTATTGAAACATTCATAGGGCACATGATGTTTATTTGCCATCCAGAAAAGTGGAGTAGTTTTAAGTTCTATTGAGTCTTGAAGACCATGAATTTTTTGAGTCATCAAACAATGATGGACCAAAACTCCCAATATTTAGATGCTAATGAGACACAGAAAAGATACACACAACAATCTTTTTTCTTCTTTTTTGAAATGTAAACATTTTGCATACGTAAAAAAATCAGTCTGTTTACATTTCAGAGAGAGAGAGAGAGAGAGAGAGAGAGAGAGAGAGAGAGAGAGAGAGAGAGAGAGAGCATTACCAATCAATATGGGTCAGATGCCCGGGTCCTGACAAGCCAAATACATCCTTCTGGGAGGCCATTATCCAAACCTATGCAAAGCTTATGATCTTGGCTGAAAGGGATCATAAAAGAAAAGGAAAAAAATGCAAATAGAAAAAAAGGAAGTGTAAATTAGAATGGTAATCACAAAAAATGACTATAATAAGTTAATAACACTATAAAGAATGGAAATTTCACAAAAGTTGTATTGATGAGCAATTGAGACTTCCACTATTCACATCAAAGAAATAAGATGTGCATTTCCTTTCATAGATCAAGAGGCCCCAAACCTTCAAAAAGATTTCAACTTCAAATTATGATTTCCTTCTTTTTATCAATTTAAACATGAAACACACAAATAAATGCTTGGACACTACTAAAGGTGTATTTTGAACATGAATTCTCCATGGACGACTCAAAAGAGAAGAAACTCATGAGCATAATACAAATCCTAAAAATGAGTATCAACCCAACAAAAATATCATGATAAGCATAGTTTCCTACTAAAGTTAACTAAATAAAGAAGTAGCACCATTAACCAACCTGATCAATTACTAAAAGTTCCCCACTAGAAGTCCATAATATTAATAATAATAAACAACCATTAGAACAACTTCAAAATGCCATGCAAAAAAAAAAAAAAAAGGAATACAACTCAAATTCAATAATGCAATAGAGACAAAAAAGGAGAACAACAACAAATCTTACCTATAGGAAGCAAACTTATGGTGAAGACCATTCGCCCAAACCTCGTTGGGTCCTTTCTGCATACTTCGCGCTGCCAAAGAACAAAGAACAAAGAAAAAGATGGCTACTAATGAAAATGGGGAAAATAAAAAACACCCACTTTGGTGACATGTAAGGTTATCCAAACCATCCAAATTGTGGGGGACATCACTGACCATGTAATCCCAATTGTCCAACTAGTGGCTGTCATTTTGATTAGTGAGAAGTAAAAAAGTGAGTGGTCCAAATTCAGTAGGTGAAATTAGATGGTTACCATCATCTGCTCATTATGTCTGGGTTATGCAGGTTGGCAATTTAGATGGTGGAGAAGTATCAACTGGTGGCTGTCATTTTAAGCTATCTTTCCCACCTAAACGACATAAGAATGTTCTCTAAATTAGGAGATGAAATAGGGACATGGATAAATAGAGATGCAGCAGCTTAAGTGAACTCCATGTCTTCTGCCTGCTGTTCCACTACAATGGTTGCAAGGGCAAGCAGATAGGCGGCAGACCTCAATCAGATTCCTTACCAGTACAAAAATCTCAGACCTCCCCTTTCTTGCATCTCACTCCACTGCTCTCCTCTCAGCTGAGCAAGCAATGCCGCCTCACAAAAGGCTTCCGCCACTGGCTTGGTGCTGCAGCCACATACAACAGATGTGCATGGCACAATATTAAGATGTTTAAACAAGAATACAAAAATCATTTCCAGTAACTCGAGTTCAGAATAAGGAGTTCGGAAGGAATGGCAGCAGAAGGAAATGCAGACCTTTTTTCAATCACAAAGAAAGGGGAAATGCTCACTCTCCAAAAATTAAATACATAGATAAATATATGAGAAAGTAAATCTTTTAAAAGTAGGCAGCAAACATATTGTGACATCAGCCATGGACCCAAAAGGAAAAAAAAAAAAAAAAGCATCTACTTTTAGACCAGAGAGAGGGTGGATAAATGGTAGGTAGCAGATGCTCTCTAAGACCATCAAAACCATCAAGAGGGGGAAAATGGTAAATTAGTGTTTCATATTGTTCATATAACTACATAACAATTCCAGCAAAAAATAAAGAAAGAGATACTCATCATGTTAACATTGTATTAATTTCAGCTACTAGAAAAGTTCATAAATGGTACAAGCTTGAATCAAGAACTGCTTACCGAGATCCAAAACTGCAAACCCAATGTATGGAACAATGGGCTTTGGTATGATTATTGTTGTATATCCAGCATATGCCAGCAACAAGGGCAGTGCTGCTAATGAGGGTAAAACCAATTTTCTGTTCCACAGTTAAATAAGAGTAGGAATAGTCCAAAATCATTTAAGGTAAAGTTCCCAGGCAAAGGGAAAAAAGACTGAGTCAAGCTTCTCAAGCACATATGGAAGCCAGTAAGGATGAAACCAGAACTTACATTCTCCATGGGACATCAAGGACATCATCAACAAATCCAAACAGAATCATGAAGCAGATTGATCACTCCCCTATACAGAGTAAAAACAAAAAAAAAAAAAATCAGATTCTTACCCTGCACAAAAAGAACAGAAAATATATGATTCTTGCCCTGCACAAAAAGATGAGACCTGGATATGTGGAGCCACATGAATATCAGCAGTGTTCATAGGAAGGGACCATAACTACCAGGTCACTATCTGGCAAATCCCACTTGCTTCCGGTCAAGGCACGAGGACACAACAATAACATGATTTCAAGTAACCATGACCTGGATGTATTTATCAGTGGGACTGCATGGGAATAGTAATTCAGTCATAATGGTCTGAATACTTGCATGAGTTTGCAAATCAATCGAGGATGAAGGGAAGGATTTTTTTTTTTTTCAAAATGGAATCAATTGATGACAGATCTTCTTCATGTCATCCCAATTACAGTCCCATGCTCAATGGGATATTTCAAAGTGAGAATACCTCTCTTGGATTGTGTCTCATCATCAACACAAGCATCTTTCTGTCCCATCCCAACTATAACACCTGTATGACGAGGCCAACCAATGATGCTTGCAAGTTATAGAGCTGATTTAAAGAACACAAAATATTACACTAAAATAAATAAATAAATGCGTAGATACCAATAGGAATAGATAAAGGAAAGCTGTACTCACTGAGAATTTCATGTCAGTGAACTATCTCAAAATTCAAGTAACTTCTAATAATTTTCTTACCAGATGTTTGAACTTTAAGGGGCTGTCAGTATGTGTTTTCTTCATGATAAATTATGACATATGCTGCCTTTGAGAATTTTAGAAAATATCATGTGCTGCCTTTAAGAATTATAACATTACATAAAAATAAAAGGATTATCAAACAAACTAATTTTTTTTTGTCATAATGCAAAGTATAAGTGAAAACTACCAAGAATTTCACCTAGTTCTTTTGCAGTACAAGTTTCCTGTACTTGTCCAACCTGAATCATCCTTTGTATGTTTATTAAATCTTCTAGGCTAGAGTATATGTTTGAGTTTTCATAATTTTCCATTTCTAGCAGTAGCTAATCCTAACAGGTTCTATAAATCTATAATGCTTAAATAAAGGAAGATATATCAAATGGAGTGTGGTTTTCATATGCATCAAGTACGGATAGATTTCTTTAGGCTGTTTGGCTCATGCTGCAGTATAAACAGAAAATAAAGAACAAAGGGAAAAATGCACGAGTTGTCCATAAATGCAAACAAAATATTGCCATTTGCCAGTCACCAAAACAAATAAAGCTCTACATCCAAAGAATCTTGGAAAAAATATATATATATCATGCCATTATAGCTCCCTAAATTTGCAAATGTGCAAGACTACAATGATTATTCACCACTGTGCTAAATTGCAGCAACTCATCCATTGTTTATGTGCCACTAGATGCACGCCAATCCTAACCATCCGAATCATGGGCCCATTGTGGATGGGCAATAGCCCAATCTCGCTGATCTAGTTTTTTTTTTTTTTTTTTTTTTTAAAAAAAAAAAAAAACACAATTGATGGTCATCTAATGGAGAATTACAGAAAAAGTAGTCGATATGATATGGTTAAGATCATCTGATCAGTTTACAATTATGGCTGTGATCATCTACCTGGGGATGTGCATAAAATGCTCTGTTTTTCAGTCTGTAAAGTAGGCCCATGGATCAGTAATCTGAAATGTATGCCGCAGCTCGTAACCATGGATGGACCATGTACCAGAAAGATCTGAGATAGGAAGATTGTAGGCACCAATTGTGGGCCCTTTTCGTTAGATGGTTTATCTCTCTTTTTAAAACCATCTATCTGAAGGCCACGAATTGAAAGGTTAGGATTGTCCTATGGAGGAATTTTTTGGGGCATGGCCCATCAGCAATGGTACCCCAAAGATCAACTGTCTGGACACAAAACCTAACTGGAACAATCCCTTTTTGGATATTCCAACTCCCCAAACTCTCTTTCTTAGATCTCTCACACAACAACCTCCAAGGTGTTGTCCCTCCTTCCCTTCAACTACATCTCAATCTCCTATTCCCAATGCTAAAGTTAGCAAGCAACAACCTTCAAGGCCCAATTCCTCTGCTGCCCAACAACGTCGACATTCTCGATCTGTCTTAGAACAATTTCAGCAGTGAAATCCCAACCCAAATCGGGGAAAGACTATCAGATGCTAGATACATTTCGTTTTCGGGAAATAAACTCTCCGGTTCAATTCCATACTCCCTTTGTCAATTGAACAATGTTCTTTTAAAGAACCTTGATCTTTCAAATAATAGCTTATCTGGGAAAGTCCCTTCCAGGTTGGGAAACTGCAAATCTCTCATTTCTTTAAACCTTGCTTCAAACAACCTCTCTGGAAGCCTCCCAATTGAACTTGCATTTGCAGAAAATTTCAGTTCTTTACAAGTAAATGACAACCATTTTAATGGCCCTTTTCCGAATTTCATCCAACACCTCAAAAACTTGGAGATTTTGAACTTGGGAAATAACCAATTTGAAGGAAAGATCCCCTCCTTTATCGGTGAGCTCCAGAATCTTATAATCCTCGTGCTAAAATCAAATTCTTTCTATGATCTGGTCCCAACAGCGATAACCCATTTGCAAGAGCTCCAATTCATGGATTTTTCAAACAACCAACTCACAGGCGCGATCCCGAAAAACTTAGGTGGGCTCAAAACATTAACTCACCAACCCAAAGATGGATTCTTGCTTGGTTACATGATTGTGCTTGTGTATGCGGGCATTGAATTGCAGATGATGAGCAAGGGGATGGAGCATGAGCTTGACTTAGTCTTTTCATACCATACTGGAATCGATCTCTCAAGTAATTATTTAGAGGGGAAGATCCCAAGCGAGATGGGTCTTCTGCAGGGTCTCTACATGCTCAATCTATCACATAACAGGTTTTCTGGTGAAATCCCCGCGAGTTTCGGCAACATGAGAGGGTTGGAATCGTTGGATCTCAGTTTCAACCATTTGGTCGGAGCGATCCCGGGGACACTGACTTCATTGGACTTTCTTGGGTATTTGAATCTTTCTTATAACAATTTGAGTGGAGAGGTTCCAGTAGGATCTCGACAAATTTACCGAAACGACTGCACCAATATAATCAAGAGGGCAATCAATACAGTACAAACGTTCCGTAATTTCAGGAAAAGTAGGATGATCATAGAGTACAATATCAATTCAAATTCTTCAGATATGAAAGATGCACATGGCATTTAAAAGAAATTCCAGAAAGATTAATGATTAAAAAATAAAAATAAAAATAAAACACTATACATCTATATACCCACAACCATACGCTCAAAACTATGATGTGCTAGATTTCAAAAAGGCAAAAGACATTACATAATTTCTTAATGAAATGTACACTTGGAACAATACCTCACCTGGTAATGCAAGTCCCTAAAGAAAGGGAACAAATACCAAAAAAAAAAAAGAGCAAAACATGAGAATAATATTGTCAGAATACAGTATTGGACTCTGAAGTTATTTACATCAATAGTGATGAAAACAAGTTCAGCAGTGTATATGAATCATGAAAAAGAGAGTTATGGAATCCCATTGTTGATGTGCAGGCGATTATAAATAAAATGCAGCAATTGGTTCAGTGAGATATTAATAGATCCAACAATCAAACGCAGTGATGGTCTGATCTGTTACCTATCCGCAGTGTGGCCCACCAGATGGGAAATGTAGAATGGTAATTCCGTTGATTTTTGGCTAAGCGGGGTTTCAACGAGGGAAAATGTAGAATGCTTTACGTCACCATTCCACGATCCAAACCGTTCATCTGTTGGGCTTATTATGCATTGGCCATACCAACCAATTAGCAGTTAAAATTAGCTCACACTCCAAATCACCCTTCATTGTGTTCTGAGTGGTGTGACATGTAAAACACAGATCCGTCTTCAATTTACCTTGACATAATATAATAATGGCAGAGAAGAGGAAGTGTGCCAGTGTCACCTGTTTGAAGATAAAAGCAGAGAATTTGTAAGACAATTAGAAACACTACATACACACACAAAAACAAAAAAGAAGAGATTCTAGGTCTAAGTCAGAGAATAGACAAAAAAAAAAAAAACAAAAATATAACTTTTTTCTAGAGTAATACTATGACCATTGATTTTGGAAAAGTGGGGTCCATGTAGATAATCCAAACTGCTGATCTAATGGACCAATAGTGGATGGGACCGGACCAAACTCACTTTTTGCTATTCTAGGGGAAAATAAATTAGGTTACCTTTAAAACATCCATTGTCGATCCTTATAGATGCCTAAAGCCAAGAACACAAACTCGAACATGACTCCCTTCCTTGAACTTTTCATCCAGCTTGCAGACTTCCCCATCAACCACATCAGATATTTGTGACCCACAAAAGAAGAATCTTAATTTACATTTTCAACCTGGGTTGTAACAACAACACCAAAAGGATCTTCTGTTTGAGTAACAAATATCTGTAATGTTCGGGCTTGAAGGAGAAAATGAAGAATATCCAAAGCTCTAAGTAGGCCACATTATAAGAAACAGTGTGAATTGAATGTCTATCAATTTTTATTTTTATTTTTTTTTTTTATTTTATTTTTTTTTTTTTAAAAAAAAAAAACCAGAAATTCCACATTATAAGAAACAGTGTGAATTGAATGTCTATCAATTGAAAAATCTCCATGGCCACATAAGTTTAAGATAATCTGATATTTGTTTTTTTTTTTTCCATCATTTATACCTCTGTGATTTTATAAACATGTTGGATGACAAATAAACATCACTGTGAGCCTAGGAAAGTTTAAAACTGAAGCACATTCAAGTTTTGGAATTCCATGATACCATACATTGATTATGATAGCTAACTTTAGACGAGACAGCCCCACGTACCTAAAATCAATGCTTTAATTACACTCTATTTTAGAACATGAGGCTGATCCAAAGCTGACACGTGGAGGGACGTGATGAGGTCGATCAATTCTTCCTAATGGGATATCTACTCCGTGTATGGACTCCTGGTAGAGCTTTTTCGAATTCATGGAAAATAAAACTAAAAATAATTTCTAATAAATTTGAAATAATTATATGATAAAAATAAAATAAAATTATAACTCTTTAAATAAGGAATAAACTAGAACAGAATTTTAGACTTAAAAGACTCCAACTCAAACATCCTAAAAACATGACTTATTATAAATAATAAACTTATTATTTATAGGTGACCTCCACTCCTATTAGACTTCTGGTTTTCCACTAAAAATAGTTAGTATCCAATTTAGCCTAACTATATTATTCTACTAACTTTTCTAAGCCATTTTTCATGTTGGGCATGACTTCTACAACTCAAAGGACCGAAAGTTATACTCAAATTAAAAGTTTTCATATCATTTTAGTGCATGAGCCTAAAACTGAAGCACATTCAAGTTACAATTTGATCACACCACTAAAAACAGTGGGGATTGAATGAACCATGTTAAAATGTTCTTAGGTCAACTATAGAGTTTATTTGCCATATAACATGTTCATAAGGTAACAGAAGACACAAATATCAACTTGATGAGAGCATTCTGCGGCCATAATAAATTTTCCACAGTGGTCATCTAATTCCTACTTTTTCCTACGGCCTGGTCCACTTGAGCTATGGATCTGCCTTCTTTTGGGCTCATATCCTATAATGATCTATAAAATGGATGGACAGCGTGGAGTTGAGAAATACATGGTGGTGGGGCTATGTTAATTTCACCCATGAAGATTCCATTGCTTGACTGAAGTGTTGACATGTGGAACTTCCTTGGGCCTATCATGATCTAGACAATCGATCCATTCATAGTTTCATACACATCCATTGAAACCTTTTTTTTTTTTTTTTTTTTTTTTTTTTTTTTTTGTACAGTGGACCCAATGAGATGTGGTTTATACATCTAGGCCATTCATTGTGACTTAGATAAGGGGTCACTTGGAGAAGGGGTCACAACAGATTTTAGGCTATTTCAAAACTTAGGTGGGCTCCAACAAATGCTTTTAAATGTTTTAGGCATGATTTCTCATAATTTCATATGGAGAATCCAAAAAAACCAACAACAAGAAGAAAACTTAATGTCTATGGAGAATCCAAAAAAAAAAAAAAAAAAAACAAATTTACTAGAAGGTATGACAGGAATTCTTACAACTTGCAGAGAATCCAATGACTGTACTGTCTACGGCCTTCTGAGGATTCGGTGTTTCTTCCTGTCAAAAGAAAACAATCACAGTATAATAATCATCTTTCAGAAATTATAACCCATAATAAAAAACCAGGAAATAGCAAGCGAGAAAAATACCCAATAGAAATTCCATGTTCATTTGATCAGTTCCATGCAATTTCACACACCCAATTCATCCAAAAAATCAGAAACATGCCTTGTATGGACAACAGAAGCTCCTTCCATTCAATCAGTTCCATGGAATTCCATGAGTTCACCAAATACAATAACAGAATAACCATAATGATTTGAAGCAACCTGCATAAGATACCAAGAAATCAAAGCTTAAAAGAAAATGCAGATTGGTAAAAATATAAATATACTAATGAAAACATGTGCACTTAGAAAACAACACAGGTTATAACAAAACCTCAATTATGAGATGGCTTCTTCTGTTTGAGTCACCAAAAGAGGGGGAAATTGATTTCCTTTTAATAGTTACATAGAAAACTACACTCATAACCAACTCCAGATGGAAATTTATTTCCTTTTAACAGTTAGAGAATGATTGAAAGATTAGACTAGAACCAATCTAATGAAAGAGATGATATGACATTCAACCAAAAAAATAAAGTGCTAGAAGTGAAATTTCTTTTATTAGAATAATAAATGCATACAAAATATATATAATTTACTATTAAAACCACCTAGACCCAAACTGGACAGTACCTAGACCTGATTTTTAATCAGGTCCTAAAGTTGAGACCTGAACCAATCCCAATTGCTTAATGGGTCACATAAATGAGACCCAGATGTATTAACATTGGGTTGGATTCATCAGATACTCATTGACAGCCACACATGCAATTGAGTGCAATATTAGCCACATACCAAGTTGGTGCAAAAACTCTCTTGGTTGTACTCATGTCTGGTCTTTTGTCAAAGTTTGCCTTGAAGAGCCTGAGTGGTGGAGGATTCTTAGTAGACTTTTTTCCAATTACATTACAACACCTTAGTCCAACTAGCTTTCAACAATCTAGATCTTTGAGAATGCTATGGCTCTACCCGAGTTGCCATTGGACAATTGAGCCAATGATTTAACCAAAAACCTTCCATTAGACTCTAAATCCTAAATCCTCCGATCGGCACCAGTTGAGGGATGTAACCAAAACTCAGCAGCTCCAGCCCTAACACAAAATAGGAAATTTTGTCCTCAAAGAGGTTTGGATGATGGGAAGGGTCTCCTAACAAATTTGCCACCCAACCAAGCCTTCTCCGTTATAATCATGACATACAATCTAATAGAATATTATGATAAACAGAGGCACAAGACTTGGACTTTTGAAATTATCCTGAAATCACACTCACCAGATTTCATATATCCATCAAACTGCAAATCTTCTATCTTGGGAGGCAATAATACAACTCTCTTATTGAGAAACCAAATAAGCAAAAGGGAAACAATATACCTATAACATGTAATTGTAATGATCATTAGAAAATTTACAAAATTGTTTGAATAGGTGATATAAATCTCTGTTTCACAACTAACATATTTTTATTTTTATTTTTAACACACGCACACACACCCCCACACACTCACGCCACACGCACTGTGGACCCCACGGAGCCCTGCCTGGACAGATTACCGTAAGGGCAGGGGTAGGACGCAATCCGCATCCTTCCTAAGCCTGCTATACCATCTGATGTACTTGAGAAAACCTTGAATAGGACGTATCCCTGCGACAATAGCTCGGCCAAACGAAGGAGATTGCCTACTGACGCTACCAGTAGTGAGGTGGCTACTTAACAATGCTAGCTATTTGGGCTGCACCATGTATATATATTTTATCCATGCCGTCTATCTTCTTTTTTTTTTTTTTTTCCATCATTTTTAAGGCATGAGCCATTAAAAACTTCCTCAGGCTCACTGTAATACCTATTTTCCATCTAACTAGTTGATTAGGTCACACAGACCTTGATGAAATAAAACATAAATATCAGCTATGCAAAACCTTTTCGGCCCCCAAGAAGCTTTTTATGATGTCATTCAACTCCTATTGTATGGTCATTGGAGATTTGGATCTACTTTATTTTTTGGACCAAGCCCTAAACTGAGTTAGAAAAATTGATAGACAACATGGATATACAATGTGGGACCACCTTGACAAATATCGTAATATTTTTGTAAAAAAATAAATGAAATTGTTGTGTTAATATCATGATATTTCAAAATCTTGGCAATTTTTTAAATATTCATGATTTATTGAAAAAACCATAATAATAATAAAAAGATAAATTATTATTATTACTGCTACTAATTCATATTAAAATTATAATTATTTATTAATGTATAATCGAATTTTTAAACAATATTTTCAGATAACATCTGAACAAAAACCTCAAAATCTAAAAATCTTCCAAACAATCCAAGAGCCGAGAATTTACCAAGAAAGAGAATTTTCACTATGTGCAGGCCCCATAGCAGTATCATGTCAGTCCTGGTTCCTGCAGTTGGATGGCACACTTTTGAGAGATCCTCCACTCATCAGGTTGGTGTACCTTCTAAACATATGGCTGGGCCAGAAAATAGCATTGATCTCCTAATCAGTTGAATTTGGACAAATGGATACATGGCATATTAAGATAAATAAAGCAAACTGTCCATATTCAAGAAACAAGCGTGGTTCACTTGGCTGTTGCAATATCCTGATTTTGGTACATGGCTCCTTCGCTTTGCACACTAGCTACCTAATTAATGGTCCATATTGATCACATGGTGCAGACCTGCATTATATCAAAACTGCACATACGGTGAAGCATGAATTAAGCACCATTTCCATAGGGTTGGATTGGGTGCTACCCCAGGATGGGCCTAGCTAGAGACTGGATGGCCCTGTCAGGGAATATGTGGGGCCCACTGGGATGTGTATCTTTTATCCACTCCGTCCATCTATTTTTACATATCATTTTAAGTCATGAGTCCAAAATGGAGGCGGATTGAAGACTCAACTGGACCACACCATATGCAGCAGTGGGATTGAAGTCCTACCGTTGAAAACCTCTTAGGGCCCACCGTGATGTTTATTTGCCATCCAACCTGTTCATAAGGTTACATAGACATGTATGAAGGGAAAATATAAATACATCTTGATCCAAGTGTCCACATAATTTTTCAATGCTAAACTTTCAATCCTCGCCATTCACCGTGGTATGGTACACTTGGGCCTTCAATTTGCCTTTTTTCTAAAATTCATGGGCTAAAATGATATTTCAAAATGAATATACACCATGGATGAAACATATACATCACAGTGGGCCCCGCAAAGCTTCTTGACAGGACCCTCCATCTCTAGCTAGGTCCTGGTAGGGATAGCACCCAATCCACCCTCATTTTCATAATGAAGGTGGCCACAAGTGATGGACAATAATATTGAAGGTGGACTCTACGTAACGGATGACCCAGATAGAGGTGGGCTCCACGTAATGGATGGTCAACATCAAAGGTCGACCTAATTATGAACGGCCAACATCCAAGGTGCGCCCTGTATGATGGATGGCCATATCAAAAGTGGGGCCCACACAATGGACAGTCTACCCCAAAGATGGAATCCACATGATAGGTGGTCGACATTAAAGGTGGGACCCACATAATTGACAATTTATTTTGATGGTGGACCCCATGTGATGAATGACCCACATCAAGGTGGGCCCCACGTAATGGATGATCCACATTAAAGGTGCCGATGATAAACAATCCATAACCAAGGTGGGTCCCACGTGATAGATGGTCCACATGATGTGGATGGTCCACATCAAAGGTGGGCTCCACATGATGGGTTGTGGATATTAAAGGTGGGCCCCACGTGATGGACAATAGCAATGATGGTGGGCCCCACATGATAGATGACTCATATTAAGGTCGGTCCCTAATGATAAATGACTCGCATCAAAGACAGGCTCCACTTGATGGATAACATACTTCAAAGTTGGGCCCTGCATGATGGATGGTCCACATTAAAGGTGGGCGTGCATGATAGACGACCCACATCCAAGTTGGGCCCAACATGATGGATAGCCCACATAAAAAATGGGCCTTACATGTTAGATGGTCCACATTGAAGGTAGGCCCAACATGGGTTGGTCCCACCTTGTAAAATTTTTTCCCAACAATAAATCTGGTCCACTCAGCGGTTGGGCAGATGAACAGGTTAGAAAACATAAGCCAAAATTTTGCCAACAACATCTTCCTTTTTTTTTTAGCAAACTGCGGCCCACCCGTGGGCCACCCTGATTCTTAGGTTAGGTCAACAATATAGTGGTTCCCATCTTCTCTTTTTATTTTGAAAAAAAATATATTGGTTCCCTTCTAATGGACGGATTGGATCGCAGATCTATGGCACATGTTTGAAGTGTACATCATGAGCTGTATTGCTCATGATTGTTCGCTTAGCAAAACTTATAGTGCAAAATCCTTTAAAAATAAAAATAAAATAAAAAATTCACCGTATTTATATATATTAACATTAAACTGAAAATACTATAACAAATCATAAACAAATGCAATAAACATGTTAGCACATGTGTAATACTAAAATATGCAAAGTCCAGTATAACAAACAAACCCACGAATAGTCGGGGTGTTGAGAGTTGATGTTTCTTTGGTGGCTGTTGAAGTTACGAGTATTTTGTCAATCTCATCTCCGATGAAGGTGATACTAGTCTTCTTCCAAGCTACACACTGACCCAAAAAATCGCAGTTCCTGGCATCGTTGAAGTATTTAATTTTTATTTTTTATTCACTTGAGATGGTTATAACATCACAGGTGTAGTTCCAGTTGATAGTTGATAAAGCACTAGTTCAAGTAGTCACATCCGGGGAATCATAGCCGTCCATCACGGTCCAGTCTCCAAATCATATCCCCCCAAAAGTGTCCCATACAAATCACTCTGCTTGTTTTCCAATTGCTGCATCAAGTGGTTCCGGATTAATATGCCCAAGAGATTGAACTGCTCCTCCTCCTGCTGCTGCAGCTGCTCCTGTTCTTCTTTATGCTCATTGCGGTCATCGAGTGACCCTTCAGGTAAAGGGAAATTAAGCTTGGCATGAGCTCCATGTAACCTGATGGCAGCTTTATCGTAAGCTCGAGCAGCATCCTCTGTCGTTTCAAACGTCCCAAGCCAGTCTTTGGCCCCTTTGTTACGGTTCCTAATCTCAGCCACCCATTTTCCCACGGCCTCTGTCGAACTCCCCGATACTTCTTCTTCTCAACCTTTTCCTGTTCTGCTTCAGAAGTAAAGTATTCACAAGGATCATTACTCTTGCTCGGGTGGTAGACTCTCAGGAGTTTCAACACCCGGTCAAGGGTTCGAGCATCCATAGGTGGTGAAATCCCACTAAGGCGTGAGTGTGTGGGGTGTGTGTGCGTGTGTCAAAAAAGAAAAAAAAAAAAAAAGTATTCACAACCCAAGCAGCCCTCAATACCGGAGCGAAAGCTTCTGTAAATGGAGGAAATGTGGGGTCGTTGCCACCCCCACCGCCGGATACTACATGGACTAACGAGGCCACTATGATCGACATCTCTTCCTCAGGGATGGGGATTGGCCCAATCTGGCCTCTGCTCGACTCTCCTAGCTCTCCTGGATTTCCTTTTGGAGTTTTTCTGTTGTGGGTAGGATTCTACCATCTTTGGCCTTCGAACTCCGCAGGAATTAATTTGGGACTTTCACTTGCAAGCCTTTTTATTCTAAAGAAAAAGCACGTGAAACGGAGTGAAAATACGTGTTCGCCGTACGAAAGACGGGAAGAGAGCAGGGTTCATAGTTGACGTAACCAATGACGTGTCCTCGCGTGACTGAGATCACGTGCGTAAATCCTGGTTGCGAACAGTGAGCAGGTCTGACGATCGTACTTTCATTTATGCCGTGGGAGTAAGGTGTTTCGTATTCTTTACCGTACGCCCGCCAAAGTAGGGAAATGGATTGGCTACTCGCCCTGACACGAGCCTGATGGCTCGTGGCCGGTGGTCTGTGGGCCCCACCATGATGTATGTATTTTATCCATTCCATTCATCCGTTTTTAAAGATCATTTTAGGGCTTTACTCCAAAAATTAGAGGGATATAGATCTCAGGTGGACCACAACATAGGAAAACAATAGTGATTGGATATCCACCATTAAAATCCTCCTAAGGCCCACTGTACTGTTTATTTGAAATCCAATCGGTCGATTAGGTCATACAAACCCAGATGAAGGGAAAAACAAATATCAGCTTGATCCAAAACTTTTAGGGCGTGTTTGGACGAACCCATCCCATGGGATTGTATTGTAATAGGGTGGATGACAAGTAATGATGGTTGTGTCATTGGATTGCTGGCAATCCCATGGGATTGCTATATCGAGGGAATTCACCACCGAGTATGTTTGGCTCGCCTGGCCAATCCCGGGATTACGTCAGCCAATCCCGGGATTGCCTCGTCTAACCAAACATGTCCCAAGCAAAATAGATGGGATTAAGAGGGATTAGGTGGATTTCAAGATAATAATGGTGATATCACTGGATTGCTGGCAATCCCATGGGATTACTATATCCAACTTCTGCCTGTTTGGCATGCCCGGCCAAATCCCGAGATTGCTCCTTCCAATCCATCCTAATACAACCTAATCCCATCCACCCTGCCCGGCCAAACAGGTCCTTATGGCCCCCAAATTTTTTTTAATGGTCAACGTTCATTCAGAATTGTTTCTTGCAATGTGGTCCAATTGAGATTAGAGGTGGGCATCGAGTCGAGTACGATATTTCCAATGCCCAACTTGAACTCGATCCGATTTAGGACTGAGTCCGAGTCCTCCGATTCGATCCAATCCATTGCACTGCTGGCCTGACCCGAACCGAGTCCGACTCGGTCAAGAAAATCGAGTCGGATCGGGTTAGGTATGGTTCGGATCAAATCTTCTTGACCCCTAAAAGAGTTTCAATGGTAGACGTTCAACTCCCACTGCTTTTTGCAGTGTGGTCCACTTGATCTTTAGATTTGTCTTACTTTTCAGATCAAGCCTTAAGACGAGCCTGTCGAATGATGGGCGGTTTAGATATAACACATACCTCATGATGGGACCCACAGAACTTGCTGACGTCTGGCCTAGTGTGTGGTACACCTGCCAATCCTCATCCGGATTCTTTTATTGGGACGAGGATTTCTTCAATGGGATGCTATGTGGGCCCATAGTGATATTTGTAAGAAATCCAAACCGTACATTAGGTGTGAGAGCTCATTTTAAGACATGATACCAAAAAATAAGTGGGTTCAAAGCTCGAGTGTGCTGGATGAGAGGGAAAACCAACAAAGGTGGTCATCGAATCTACATTGTTTCCTTTCGTAAGGGCTACTCGAGTTTTGGATACAATTCATTTTTGGCCGCGTGTCCTAAAATGAGCTCCCAAAAATGGATGGACGGTGTGGATTTATCACAAACATCATGGTGGGACCCACCTAGCATCCCACGTAAGAACTTCATGTGAAAGGTTTTCACTTGAAATTCGCGTCATCAGAGAGCTCATGGCTCGATGTGCCAGGGGTGAGAAGACGGATTGGCTACTCCCCTGCCACTAGCCAATGGTGGGTAGTCGGTGCTCTGTGGTCCCCCGCCATGATGTATTTATTTCATCCATGTCGTCCATCTATTTTTCTAGATCATTTAATGGTATTAAACAAAAAATGAGGTATATCCAGGGGTGGCTCAACATTTTTGGGGGCCTTAGGCAAGTCATAAAAATGAGGCTTTTTAGTTTAAATTTTTTTTAAAAAAAATTAATAAATTCAAAAATAAACCATAAATTTGCTTCTTGCCTTTTTAGATGCAAAATTACTAATTAAACTTTTGTATTCAAGTTTACCCAATAAATCAGTTTCAATAGATAAAATTGTTAAACCGTTAATGTATCTTGAGACATAATTGTTCGTAAATAATTTTTTATAATCTTTAGTTTTAAAAAACTTCTTTCTGCATATGCAACTGTAACAGGTATGGTATGTAGTATTCTACATGCAATAAAACAATTTAGAAAACAATTTAGTTCTTTTATTAGATTAAGTATTTCAATTAGAGTATTAATTTCTATTTTTACAACTTCTTTTAAAACTTTTAATTCCGAAAATAAATCCAAACCGTGTGAAAAATGAAGTTAGAATCTAATTTAGAAAAATGACGTGAGAATTTAATTTTTTGAGAACTTAATTAGCAATAAAGTAGGTAGTTGTGGTCCTAGGTTTTAGGAGAAGAATTTATTAGGAATGATGCTATTATTTTGAAAAGAGACAATAGAGTTAGAATGTTATTATTGATAGTGCTAGTTTCTAGGATTTGTTTTTTATTTTCAATTTCAAAAATTTGTAAACTAATTTTTAGATGTTCCTATTTTGTAGGCCTTTCAATAAGTTTTATTTCAAAAATTTTATGCTTTTTTTCTTCTTCTTAATTTTAATTTTGCTATAATATAGGACCTTCATAATTAAGAAATTTTAATTTTGCTATAATATAGGGCCTTCATAATTAGGGGGCCTTAGGCGATTGTTGAAAAGAGACAATAGAGTTAAACTGTTATTATTGATAGTGCTAGTTTCTAGGATTTGTTTTTTATTTTCAATTTCAAAAATTTGTAAACTAATTTTTAGATGTTCCTATTTTGTAGGCCTTTCAATAATTAGTTTTATTTCAAAAAATTTATGCTTTTTTTCTTCTTCTTAATTTTAATTTTGCTATAATATAGGACCTTCATAATTAAGAAATTTTAATTTTGCTATAATATAGGGCCTTCATAATTAAGGGGCCTTAGGCGATTGCCTCACCTGCTGACCCCTTTGAGCCGCCCCTGGGTATATCCCAATCTCAAGTGGACAACATTACAAGAAACAGTGTTGAATAAACATTGTGCTGATCAAATCGGATCAGATTGAATCCAATCAGATTCCGGATCGGATCGGTCCGGATTGACTATTGATCCGAAGTCGATCCGATTTATGCTCGGATCTAACTGGGCCAACTCAATTCGACCCGATCCCGGCCTTCGGTTCGGATCGGATTGGGTCGGATCGGTCCGTTTCTGCCCAGCTCTACTAATGGGGAACAGATTGGCTACTCCCCTGCCACCAGCCAATGGCTGGTGGTTGGTGTTCTGTGGACCCCACCATGATGTATGTGTTTCATCCACGCCATCGATCTATTTTCTTAGTCCATTTTATGCTATGATACAAAAAATGGGGTATATCCCAATCTCAAGTGGACCACATTACAGGAAACGTGTATTGAATGAACGTCGACTAGTAAAAACCTTTTGGGGGCCATAAAAGTTTTGGATCAACCTGATCTTCATTTTTTCCCTTCATCTGGGTTTGTATAACCTAATCAACAGATTGTATGTCAAATAAACAGTACAGTGGGCCTTAAGGGGATTTTAATAGTGGATATCCAACTATTATTGTTTTCCTGTGGTGTGGTCCACATGAGACTTATATCCCTCTAATTTTTGGTATCAAGCACTAAAATGATATGTAAAAATGGATGAACGGCATGGCAGGGGGAGTAGCCAATCCGTTTCCCACTAATGGTTCAACTGATATCAGAGTTACATGGCCCCAAAATGATATATTTATCATATCTACACCATTTTTTTATTTGGAGAGATCATTTTAGATCTTGATACCAAAAATGAGTAATTTCCGAGGCTCAAGTGGACCACACCACAAATAGCAGTGGGGACAATGATTCTCACTGTTAAAACATTCATAGGCCTACTTTAATGTTTACTTTCCATCCAATCTGTTCATAAGGTCACACAGACCTGGATGAAGATAAAAAAAAAAAAAAAAAAAAAAACAAATATGACAAAATTTTTGTGACCCCAAAAGGGTTTCAATGCAAGCGTTCAATCCTCCACTGCTTTTACAGTGTGGTCCATTTTATTTTTTGATCTGTCTTATTTTTCGGATCAAGCATTACAACGAGCTAAGTGGACGAGCGGTTTGGATATAACTCATACCTCATGATGGGACCCACAGAACTTGATGATGACAACACACTAGCCACATCGATGGTGTGTGGTACACTAGCCAATAGTCATAATCATAATAAATAATAAATAAATAATTTGGCCAATGAAAGCGACTTAAACCGGCCACAGCAGTAATAATAAATAAATAAATTTTTAGAAATAGAACCTTATTGAAAAATTGGCCATGTACTTCTCAGGGCCCACCGATATAAATGGAGGAAACTACATACGCAATTCACTTCCGATTTCTATATAAAGGTACGCAATTCGCATCCAATTTCTATATAGCTTCCGAGTTTCCTTCTCTCTCATCTTCCTCTCTACTCAACAGTACGCAATTAGCCTCTCTCCTCCTCTCATCCGTCGCCTCTCCTCCTCTCATCTTCCTCTCCACTCACCATGCCTGTGTTAGTTAGTCATGCAAATGGTTGCCTTCTTTTCGAATTACCCTGCTTTGATGTCAACAGAAACATCACCCTTCCATTTTGGATCTTTCAACTCTTCTATGCCTTCTCGCTCATCGCTTGGGTTATTTTTTTACTGGTTATTCACTTTCACGAGGAAAACCCGTCTGATTTTAGGCACCTAATTTCGGATGTAGCTTAGGGGGATCTTTAATGGTATGCATGCAATCCGTCTGATTCTAGGTATTCGATTTAGACTATTTGGACCCCACCAAAGTCATTATACTCACGGGAAGCGGATTGGCTAGTGTACCACACACCAGTAACCTAACTACAGTGGGCACGTGTTGTGCGAATACGAGCGCTGACGCTCATCGAGCTCGCACTAATGGTTCAACGGATATCAAAGTTACATGGTCCGACAATGATATATTTATAATATCTACGCTGTTTATCCATTTGGCGAGATCATTTTAGATCTTGATCTGAAAAATGAATAATTTTCAAGGCTCAAGTGGACCACACCACAGATAGAAGTGGGACAATGATTCTCACCGTTAACACATTCGTAGGGCCCACTGTAACGTTTACTTTCCATCCAATCCGTTCATACGGTCACACAGACCTCAATGAAGATTTTTTTTTTTTTTTTTTTTTAAAAAACAGATATCATATAGATACAAAATTTTTGTGACCTCCAAAAGGGTTTCAATGCAAGCGTTCAATCCTCCACTACTTTTTACAGTGTGGTCCACTTGATTTTTGAATCTGTCTTATTTTTTGGATCAAGCCTTATAACGAGTTAACCAAGTGGACGGACATTTTGGATATAACTCATACCTCATGATGGGACCCACAGAACTTGATGACGTCAACACACCAGCCACATCAGTGGTGTGTGGGACACTAGCCAATAGTCATAATAATAAATAAATAATTTCGCCTGCAGAATCTCAATGAAAAGTGACTTAAAACGGAAACAGATCGGTGACTCCCCCTGCCACCAGCCCGCTGGCTAGTGGTCGGTGCTCTATGGGCTCCACCATAATGTATGTGTTTCATCCATTCTGATCATCCATTTTTACGGATCATTTCAGTGCTTGATTCAAAACATGAGAAGGATGTAAATATCAGGTGGACCACACCATAGGAAAACAATAGTGATTGGATATCCACCATTAGAATCCTCCAAAGGCCCACTGTACTGTTTATTTGACATCTAATCTGTTGATTAAGTTATATAGGCCCAGATTTTTCTTAGAACGCCTTAGAATGCCTTAGAATACCTTAGAATCCCTTAGAATGCGACCTTAGAATCTTTTAGAATACCTCACAATCCCATTTACACCCATATATATATATATATATATATATATATATATATATATATATATAAAATTGTGGAAAGAATCCTAAACAAAATCAAAAAGCATCTTAAACAAAATAAAAAACAAATCCTGCACTTTCGCAGTTTTATGAAAATTTTGCACAGAATCTAATTAGATTTAAGACATCAAATACAACATAAATAACAAGAAATACTATATAACTACATAGCAATGTAACAAACCATAAACAAATGCGATAAACATGTTAGCACATGTGTGGGATCTTAGACGCTCATCAGAGGAAAACCAGAGGACTGTAATACTAAAACATGCAGAATTCAAGATGACAAACAAACCCACCAACAGTTGCGGTGTTGAGAGTCGATGTTGATTGTTTTGCCAATCCCATCCCCGGCGATATTGGTCTTTTTCTTACCAACCTTCACATGCTTTTTCTGACAAACAAACCCACCAACAGCCCTGTATCTATTTTGACAGGCTGGAACTGAAAAGCCCACCTTAGAAAGTAGCCATTGCATTTTCCAGTAAGCAAATGGACGATATGGCCTACAGTGAGAAATTATAGAACCTAACTCCCACAATACAGGGAAGGTATCAGTATTAGTACCATTCAAGTAGTGAGCTCTATTATGGATGGACGACGATTCATAAAATAACCAAATAGATAATATAAATGATCCAACTGATGGCCTTCAAATGGGAAACAGCATGCAGAAACAACTGACAATCAACAATCATCATCAACATCATCTAAGCCATGTGGTCCATTTGAGGTTTCTATATGCTTCATTTTTGGGACAAAGCCCTAAAAATATGCATGAATGACAGTGGGGCTCATAGAGTTTACTCAGAACACTTAAGCGTACTGAGTTACTCAATACACAATTCCCTTCTGATTTATATATAAAGGTACGTAATTCGCTTCTGATTTTTATATAGCTTCTGAGTTTCCTTCTCTCTCATCTTCCTCTCTACTCAACAGTACGCAATTAGCCTATCTCCTCCTCTCATCCGTCGCCTCTCCTCCTCTCATCTTCCTCTCCACTCACCATGCCTATGTTAGTTAATAATGCAAATGGCCGCCTTCTTTTCGAATACCCTACTTTGATGTCAACATAAACATCACCCTTCCATTTTGGATCTTTCAACTCTTCTATGCCTTCTCGCTCATCGATTGGGCTATTTTTTTACTGGTTATTCACTTTCACGAGGAAAACCCGTCTAATTTTAGGCACCTAATTTCGAACGTAGCTTAGGTGGATGTTTGATGGTAGGCATGCAATCCATCTGATTCTTGGTATTTGATTTAGACTATTTGGACCCCACCAAAGTCATTATACTCACCAGAAGAGGATTGGCTGGTGTACCACACACCAGCAACCTAGCTGCAGTGGGCACGTGTCGTGCGAATACGAGCCCTGACGCTCATCGAGCTCCCAAACCGTCCATCCACTTGGTTAACTCGTTATAAGGCTTGATCCGAAAAATAAGACAGATTCAAAAATCAAGTGGACCACACTGTAAAAAGTAGTGGAGGATTGAACGCTTGCATTAAAACCCTTTTGGAGGTCACAGAAATTTTGTATCAATATGATATTTGTTTTTTTAAATCTTCATCGAGGTCTGTGTGACCTTATGATCGGATTGGATGGAAAGTAAACGTTATGGTGGGCCCTACGAATGTGTTAATGGTGAGAATCATTGTCCCACTTCTATCTGTGGTGTGGTCCACTTGAGCCTTGAAAATTATTCATTTTTCGGATCAAGATCTAAAATGATCTCGCCAAATGGATAAACGGCATAGATATGATAAATATATCATTGTGGGACCATGTAACTTTGATATCCGTTGAACCATTAGTGTAATGACGTCAACACACCAGCCACATCGGTGGTGTGTGGGACACCAGCCAATAGTCATAATAATAAATAAATAATTTCACCTGCAGAATCTCAATGAAAAGTGACTTAAAACGGAAACGAATTGGCGACTCCCCCTGCCACCAGCCCGCTGGCTAGTGGTCGATGCTTTGTGGGCTCCACCATAATGTATGTGTTTCATCCATTCCGATCATCCATTTTACGAATCATTTTAGTGCTTGATTCAAAACATGAGAAGGATATAAATATCAGGTGGACCACACCATAGGAAAACAATAGTGATTCAATATCCACTATTAAAATCCTCCTAAGGCCCACTGTACTGTTTATTTGACATCCAATCTGTTGATTAAGTCATATAGGCCCAGATGAAGGGAAAAAACAAATATCGGCTTGATCCAAAACTTTTATGGCCCTCAAAAGGTTTTTAATGGTCAGCGCTCATTCAACACTGTTTCCTGTAATGTGGTCTAATTGAGATTGGTATATACCTAATTTTTTACCTCATACCATATAATTATCTCGAAAAATAGATGGACGACATGGATGAAATACATACATCTTGGTAGCGAATCTGTTTCCACTTAAAATGGTCACAGTAATAATAATAAATAGAAAATTTTCCAAAACAGAATCTGAAAGCTTGACTTAAAAGAACCGCAGCATCCGTCGCCTCTCCGCCTATAAGTGGGCACCTGTAGATCCAGTTGGAGTAAAAAACAAGTGAAGAAGCAAAAATGAAAAATTCAGTTTTTCTTCTCTCTTTCTTCCTTCTGCATTAGATATCTGAGTTGTACTAAGGAAAAATTTTGTTATCTTGAAGCAAAGAAAAGATCTAGCTTATACAGCTAACACTCTCATCTTCCTCTCTACTCACCTGCATGTGTCAGTTAGTCATCCAAATGGTCGCCTTCTTTTGGAATTACCCTGCTTTGATGCCAACAGAAACATCACCCTTCCCTCTTAGATTTTTCAACTCTTATGTGTCTTATTGGTCATCGTTTGGGTTGTTTTGTTGGTGGTTATTTTACCAATCCTAACTAACCCTGCACCTTTCAAAACTTACCCAATGAACTTGATGGTCGCTCAGGACAGCAGCGGTGACTACACGACTATATCGGCAGCAGTGGCTACTGCCCCTAGCTTGAGCATGTCTCTCTTTCCCATATACATAAAGTCTGGTGTATATCGAGAGCATGTAGAAGTTGATCAGCTAAAGACCAATATCGCCTTCATCGGGGATGGTATTGGAAAGACGGCTATCACGTTCAACCGTTATGCCACCCAAAAAAGATGGACTCTAGCCGACTCCGCAACTGTTGGTAGGTTCATCTTGAATTATGCATATATATATATATATATATATATATATATATATATATATATATAATATGTGTTCCATCCATTCCGATCATCCATTTTTACAAATCATTTTAGTGCTTGATTCAAAACATGAGAGGGATATAAATATCAGGTGGACCACACCATAGGAAAATAATAGCAATTGGATATCCACCATTAAAATCCTCATAAGTCCCACTGTACTGTTTATTTGACATCCAATCTATTGATTAAGTCATACAGGCCCAGATGAAGGAAAAAAACAAATATCAACTTGATCCAAAACTTTTATGGCCCTCAAAAGGTTTTTAATGGTCAACGCTCATTCAACACTGTTTCCTGTAATGTGGTCTAATTGAGATTGGTATATACCTAATTTTGATCTCATACCATATAATTATCTTGAAAAATAGATGGACAACATGGATGAAATACATACATCTTGGTAGCGAATCCGTTTCCACTTAAAACGGTCACAGTAATAATAATAAATAAAAAAATTTCCAAAATAGAATCTGAAAGCTTGACTTAAAAGAACTACAGCATCCGTCGCCTCTCCACCTATAAATGGGCACCTGTAGATCCGGTTGGAGGAAAAAACAAGTGAAGAAGCAACAGTGAAAAATTCAGTATTTCTTCTCTCTTTCTTCCTTCTACATCAGATATCTGAGTTGTGCTAAGGCAAAATTCTGTTATCTTGAAGCAAAGAAAAGATCTGGCTTATACAGCTAACACTCTCTTCTTCCTCTGCACTCACCATGCCTGTGTCAGTTAGTCATCCAAATGGTCCCCTTCTTTTCAAATTGATACAAACAGAAACATCACCATTCCATCTTGGATCTTTCAACTCTTATGTGCTTTCTTCGTCATCGTTTGGGTTGTTATGTTGGTGGTTGTTTTACCAATCCTAACTTACCCTGCACCTTTCAAAACTTACCCGATGAACCAGACGGCAGCGGTGACTACACCACTGTATCGGCAACAGTGGCCACTGCCCCTAGCTTGAGCATGTCGCTCTTTCCCATATACATAAAGTCCGGTATATATTGGGAGCATGTGGAAGTTGATCAGCTAAAGACCAATATCACCTTCATCAAGGATGGGATTGAAAACACGGTCATCATGTTCGACTGTTATGCCACCCAAAAAAGATGGACACTAACCGACTCTGCAACTGTTGGTAGAGTCATCTTGAATTATGCATATATATATATATATATATATATATTAAGAAATTCCAATCTTCATTCCCACAAAAATGGTTGAATAATCAGACGAAGCATCGTTGATCAATGACCTAGGATAGAAATCCAAGAGCACCAAGCAAACACAAGAGAACACAGATTTTTCATGGAAAACCTTTTTTTGGGAAAAAACCACGGCACAAAGTGACAGATCTTCACTATTAAATAAGAAATTACAAAGAGAAAGGACTTACCGGACTTGAGTAATCCTCAAATCTCTCCCTTGCTCCACCCTTTTAAAAATTCTAGAACCCTTTTTGAAAACCTTAGAATCCCTTAGAATGCCTTAGAATGCTACCTTAGAATGCCTTAGAATGCCTTAGAATCCCTTAGAATGCCTTAGAATGCCTTAGAATCCTTTAGAATACCTTACGATGCCATTTACACCTACATATATAATTGTCGAAAGAATCTCAAACAAAATTGAAAAAAATCCTAAACGAAATAAAAAAAAAATCCCGCACTCTCGCAGTTTTGCGAAAAACTTTGCGCAAAATCTAATTAGATTTAAGACATCAAATACAACATAAATAACAGGAAATACTATATAACTACATAACAATGTAACAAATTATAAACAAATGCGATAAACATGTTAGCACATGTGTGGGATCCTAGACGTTCATCAAAGGAAAACCATAGGACCGTAATACTAAAACATGCAGAATTCAAGATGACAAACAAACCCACCAACAGTTGCGGTGTTGAGAGTCGATGTTGATCATTTTGCCAATCCCATCCCCGACAATATTGGTCTTTTTTGACCAACCTTCACACGCTTTTTCTGACAAACAAACCCACCAACAGCCCTGTATCTATTTTGACAGACTGGGATTGAAAAGCCCACCTTAGAAAGTAGCCATTGCGTTTTCCAGTAAGCAAATGGACAATATGGCCTACAGTGAGAAACAATACAACCTAACTCCCACGATACAGGGAAGGTATCAGTATCAGTACCATTAGAGTAGTGAGCTCTATTATGGATGGACGACGATTCATAAAATAACTAAATAGATAATCTAAATGATCCAACTGATGGCCTTCAAATTTGAACAACATACAGAAACAACTGACAGTCAGCAATCATCATCAACATCATCTAAGCCATGTGGTCCATTTGAGGTTTCTATATGCTTCATTTTTGGGACAAAGCCCTAAAAATATGTGGTAAAAGAGATTTACGGAGTGGATACACTACATGAATGACAGTGGGGCTCACAGAGTTTACTCAGTACGCTTAAGCGTACTGAGTTACTCAATATGCAATTCGCTTCCGATTTCTATATAAAGGTACGCAATTTGCTTTCGATTTCTATATAGCTTCCGAGTTTCCTTCTCTCTCATCTTCCTCTCTACTCAATAGTACGCAATTAGCCTCTCTCCTCCTCTCATTCGTCGCCTCTCCTCCTCTCATCTTCTTCTCCACTCACCATGCCTGTGTTAGTTAGTCATGCAAATGGCCGCCTTCTTTTCGAATTACCCTGCTTTGATGTCAACATAAACATCATCCTTCCATTTTGTATCTTTCAACTCTTCTATACCTTCTCACTCATCGCTTGGGTTGTTTTTTTACTGGTTATTCACTTTCACGAGGAAAACCCGTCTGATTTTAGGCACCTAATTTCGGACATAGCTTAGGTGGATCTTTGATGGTAGGCATGCAATCCGTCTGATTCTAGGTATTTGATTTAGATTATTTGGACCCCACCAAAGTCATTATTCTCATCGAAAGTGGATTGGCTGGTGTACCACACACAAGCAACCTAGCTGCAGTGGGCACATGTCGTGCGAATACGAGTGCTGACGCTCATCAAGCTCGCACTAATGGTTCAACGGATATCAAAGTTACACGGTCCCACAATGATATATTTATCATATCTACACCGTTTATCCATTTGGTGAGATCATTTTAGATCTTGATTTGAAAAATGAATAATTTTCAAGGCTCAAGTGGACCACACCACAGATAGAAGTGGGACAATGCTTCTCACCATTAACACATTCGTAGGGCCCACCATAACGTTTACTTTCCATCCAATCTGTTCATAAGGTCACATAGACCTGGATGAAGATTAAAAAAAAAACAAATATCATATTGATACAAAATTTCTGTGACCTCTAAAAGGGTTTCAATGCAAGCGTTCAATCCTCCACTACTTTTTACAGTGTCGTCCACTTGATTTTTGAATTTGTCTTATTTTTCAGATCAAGCCTTACAATGAATTAACCAAGTGGATGGACGGTTTGGATATAACTCAAACCTCATGATGGGACCCACAGAACTTGATGACGTCAACACACCAGCCACATCGGTGGTGTGTGGGACACCATCCAATAGTCATAATAATAAATAAATAATTTCACCAGCAAAATCTCAATGAAAAGTGACTTAAAATGGAAATGGATTGGCGACTCCCCCTGCCACCAACCTGCTAGCTAGTGGTCGGTGCTCTGTGGGCTCCACCATAATGTATGTGATTCATCCATTCCGATCATCCATTTTTATAGATCATTTTAGTGCTTGATTCAAAACATGAGAGGGATACGAATATCAGGTGGACCGCACCATAGGAAAACAATATGATTGGATATCCACCATTAAAATCCTCATAAGTCCCACTGTACTGTTTATTTGACATCCAATCTATTGATTAAGTCATACAGGCCCAGATGAAGGAAAAAAAACAAATATCAACTTGATCCAAAACTTTAATGGCCCTCAAAATGTTTTTAATGGTCAACGCTCATTCAACACTGTTTACGGTAATATGGTCTAATTGAGAATGGTATATACCTATTTTTTTTATCTTATACCATATAATTATCTCGAAAAATAGATGGACGGCATGGATGAAATACATACATCATGGTGGGGCCCATAGAGCACCGACACCAGCTATTGGTCGGTGGCAGGGGAGTAGCTAATCCGTTTCCACTTAAAACAGTCACCGTAATAATAATAAATAAATAAATTTCCAAAATAGAATCTGAAAGCTTGACTTAAAAAAATCGCAGCATCCGTCGCCTCTATGCCTATAAATTGCACCTGTAGATCCGGTTGGAGCAAAAAACAAGTGAAGAAGCAACAGTGAAAAATTCAATTTTTCTTCTCTCTTTCTTCCTTCTGCATCAAATATCTGAGTTGTGCAAAGAAAAAATTTTGTTATCTTGAAGCAAAGAAAAGATCTAGTTATAGAGCCGGCACTCTCATCTTCCTCTCCACTCACCATGCCTATGTCAGTTAGTCATCTAAATGGTCGCCTTCTTTTTGAATTACCCTGCTTTGATGCCAACAGAAACATCACCCTTCCATCTTGGATCTTTCAACTCTTATGTGCCTTCTTGGTCATCATTTAGGTTGTTTTATTGGTGGTTGTTTTACCAATCCTAACTAACTCGGCACCTTTCAAAATTTACCCGACGAACCTGACGGCTGCTTAGGACAGCAGCGATGACTACACCACTGTATCGGCAGCAGTGGCCGCTGCCACTAGCTTGAGCATGCCGCTCTTTCCCATATACATAAAATCTGGTGTATATCGGGAGCATGTGGAAGTTGATCAGTTAAAGACTAATATCGCCTTCATCAGGGATGGGATTGGAAAGACGGTCATCACATTGGAGCAGGGGCCGCTGCCCCTAGCTTGAGCATGTCGCTCTTTCCCATATACATAAAATCCGGTGTATATCGGGAGCATGTGGAAGTTGATCAACTAAAGACTAATATTGCCTTCATCGAGGATGGGATTGGAAAGACGGTCATCACGTTAGACCGTTATGTCACCCAAAAAAGATGGACTCTAACCGACTCCGCAACTGTTGGTAGGTTCATCTTGATTTATGCATATATATATATATATATATATATATATATATATATATATATATATATATATAAAGAAATTCCAATCTTAATTCCCACAAAAATGGTTACATAATCAGATGAAGCATCGTTGATCAATGACCTAGGATAAAAATCCAAGAGCACCAAGCAAACACAAGAGAAAACAGATTAAACATGAAAAACCTTTTCGGGAAAAAACCACGATACAAAGTGACAGATCTTCACTATGAAAGAAGAAATTACAAAGAGAAATGACTTACCGGACTTGAGTAATCCTCAAATCTCTCCCTTGCTCCACCCTTTTAGAAACTCTAGAACCCTTTTTGAAAACCTTAGAATCCCTTAGAATACCTTAGAATGCTTTCGAATGCCATAAATTACCTTAGAATCCCTTAGAATGCCTAAGAATACCTTAGAATGCCTTAGAATTCCTTAGAATCCCTTAGAATACCTCACAATCCCATTTACACCCATATATATAATTGTAGAAAGAACCCAAACAAAATCGAAAAGCATCTTAAACGAAATAAAAAACAAATCCCGCACTTTCGCAGTTTTGCAAAAAATCTTGCGTAGAATCTAATTAGATTTAAGACATCAAATACAACATAAATAACAGAAAATACTATATAACTACATAGCAATGTAACAAATCATAAACAAATGCAATAAACATGTTAGCAAGTGTGCGAGATCCTGGACGCTCATCAGAGGAAAACCAGAGGACCGTAATACTAAAACATGCAGAATTTAAGATGACAAACAAACCCACCAACAGTTGCGGTGTTGAGAGTCGATGTTGATCGTTTTGCCAATCCCATCCCCGACGATATTGGTCTTTTTCTGACCAACCTTCACATGCTTTTCTGACAAACAAACCCACCAACAGCCCTGTATCTATTTTGACAGGTTGGGATTGAAAAGGCCACCTTAGAAAGTAGCCATTGCATTTTCCAGTAAGCAAATGGACAATATGGCCTACAATGAGAAAGAATACAACCTAACTCCCACAATACAGGGAAGGTATCAGTATCAGTACCATTCGAGTAGTGAGCTCTATTGACGATTCATAAAATAACCAAATAGATAATCTAAATGATCTAACTGATGGCCTTCAAATGGGAAACAACATGCAGAAATAACTGACAATTAGCAATCATCATCAACATCATCTAAGCCATGTGGTCCATTTGAGGTTTCTATATGCTTCTTTTTGGGACAAACCCCTAAAAAAATGTGGTAAAAGAGATTTACGGAGTGGATACACTACATGAATGACAGTGGAGCTCATAGAGTTTACTCAGTACGCTTAAGCGTACTGAGTTACTCAATACGCAATTCGCTTCCAATTTCTATATAAAGGTACGCAATTCGCTTCCGATTTCTATATAGCTTTCGAGTTTCCTTCTCTCTCATCTTCCTCTCTACTCAACAGTACGCAATTAGCCTCTCTCCTCCTCTCATCCGTCGCCTCTTCTCCTCTCATCTTCCTCTCCACTCACCATGCCTGTGTTAGTTAGCCATGCAAATGGTCGCCTTCTTTTCAAATTACCCTGCTTTGATGTCAACATAAACATCACCCTTCCATTTTGGATCCTTCAACTCTTTTATCCATTCTCGCTCATCGCTTAGGTATTTTTTTACTGGTTATTCACTTTCACGAGGAAAACCCGTCTGATTTTAGGCACCTAATTTCGGACGTAGCTTAGGTGGATCTTTGATGGTAGGCATCCAATCCGTCTGATTCTAGGTATTCGATTTAGACTATTTGGACCCCACCAAAGTCATTATACTCACCGGAAGCGGATTGGCGAGTTTACCACACACCAGCAACCTAGCTGCAGTGGGCACGTGTCGTGCGAATACGAGCAGTGATGCTCATCGAGCTCTCACTAATGGTTCAACAGATATCAAAGTTACAAGGTCCCACAATGATATATTTATCATATCTACGCCGTTTATCCATTTGGTGAGATCATTTTAGATCTTAATCTGAAAAATGAATAATTTTCAAGGCTCAAGTGGACCACACCACAGATAGAAGTGGGACAATGATTCTCACCGTTAGCACATTCGTAGGGCCCACCGTAACGTTTGCTTTCCATCCAATCCGTTCATAAGGTCACACAGACCTGGATGAAGATTAAAAAAAACAAATATCATATTGATACAAAATTCATGTGACCTCCAAAAGGGTTTCAATGCAAGCGTTCAATCCTCCACTACTTTCTACAGTTTTGAATCTGTCTTATTTTTTAGATCAAGCCTTATGACGAGTTAACTAAGTGGACAAAGGTTTGGATATAACACATACCTCATGATGGGACCCACAGAACTTGATGACGTCAACACACCAGCCACATTGGTGGTGTGTGGGACACCAGCCAATAGTCATAATAATAAATAAATAATTTCACCTGCAGAATCTCAAAGAAAAGTGACTTAAAACGGAAACGGATTGGCGACTCCCCCTGCCACCAGGCCGCTGGCTAGTGGTCGGTGCTCTGTGGGCTCCACCATAATGTATGTGTTTCATCCATTCCGATCATCCATTTTTATGGATCATTTTAGTGCTTGATTCAAAACATGAGAGGGATATAAATATCAGGTGGACCACACCATAGGAAAATAATAGTGATTAGATATCCACCAATAAAATCCTCCTAAGACCCACCGTACTGTTTATTTGACATCCAATCCGTTGATTAAGTCATACAGGCCCAGATGAAGAGAAAAAACAAATATCAGCTTGATCCAAAACTTTTATGGCCCTCAAAAGGTTTTTAATGGTCAACGCTCATTCAACACTATTTCCTGTAATGTGGTCTAATTGAGATTGGTATATACCTAATTTTTGATCTCGTACCATATAATTATTTTGAAAAATAGATGGGTAGCATGGATGAAATACATACATCATGGTGGGGTCCACAGAGCACCGACACTAGCTATTGGCCGGTGGTAGGGGAGTAGCATCCGATTCCACTTAAAATGGTCACAGTAATCAAAATAAAAAAGAAAAATTCCAAAACAGAATCTGAAAGCTTGACTTAAAAGAACCGCAGCATCCGTCACCTCTATGCCTATAAATGGGCACCTAGATATCCGATTGGAGCAAAAAACAAGTGAAGAAGCAACAGTGAAAATTTTAGTTTTTCTTCTCTCTTTCTTCCTTATGCATCAGTTATCTGAGTTGTGCTAAGAAAAAATTATGCTATCTTGAAGAAAAGAAAAGATCTATTTATACAGCTAACACTCTCATGTTCCTCTCCACTCACCATGCCTGTGTCAGTTAGTCATCCAAATGGTCGCCTTCTTTTCAAATTACCCTGTTTTGATGCCAACAGAAACATCACCCTTCCATCTTGGATCTTTCAACTCTTATGTGCCTTCTTGGTCATCATTTGTGTTATTTTGTTGGTGGTTATTTTACCAATCATAACTAACCCTACACCTTTCAAAACTTACCCGATGAACCTGACAGTCGCTCAGGACGGCAGCGATGACTACACCACTGTATCGACAGCAGTGGCCGCTGCCCCTAGCTTGAGCATGTCGATCTTTCCCATATACATAAAGTCTGGTGTATATCGAGAGCATGTGGAAGTTGATCAGCTAAAGCCCAATATCGCCTTCATCGGGGATGGGAATGGAAAGACGGTCATCACGTTCGACTGTTATGCCACCCAAAAATGATGGACTCTAACCAAGTCCGCAGCCGTTGGTAGGTTCATCTTGAATTATGCATATGTGTGTGTGTGTGTATTATAAGAAATTCCAATCTTCATTCCCACAAAAATGGTTGAATAATCAGATGAAGCATCGTTGATCAATGACCTAGGATAGAAATCTAAGAGCACCAAGCAAACATAAGAGAACATAGATTTAACGTGGAAAACCTTTTCGGGAAAAAACCACGGCATAAAGTGACAGATCTTCACTATGAAAGAAGAAATTACAAAGAGAAAGGATTTATCGGACTTGAGTAATCCTCAAATCTCTCTCATGCTCCACCCTTTTAGAAACACTAGAACCCTTTTTGAAAACCTTAGAATCCCTTAGAATGCCTTAGAATACCTTAGAATGCCTTAGAATCCCTTAGAAAGACTTAAAATGCCTTAAAATCCCTTAGAATGCCTTAGAATACCTCACAATCCCGTTTACACCCATATATAAAATTGTAGAAAGAATCCCGAGTAAAATCGAAAAGAATCTTAAACGAAATAAAAAACAAATCCTGCACTTTTTCAGTTTTGCGAAAATTTTTGTGTAGAATCTAATTAGATTTAAGACATCAAAAACAATATAAATAATAGGAAATACTATATAACTACATAGCAATGTAACAAATCATAAACAAATGTGATAAACATGTAAGCACGTGTGTGGGATCCTGGACGCTCATCAGAGGAAAAGCAGAGGACCGTAATACTAAAACATGCAAAATTCAAGATGACAAACAAACCCACCAACAGTTGCGATGTTGAGAGTAGATGTTAATCGTTTTGCTAATCCCTTCCCCGGCGATATTGGTCTTTTTCGGACCAACCTTCACACGCTTTTTCTAACAAATAAACCCACCAACAGCCCTATATCTATTTTGACAGGCTGGGATTGAAAAGCCCACCTTAGAAAGTAGCCATTGCATTTTCCAGTAAGCAAATGGACGATATGGCCTAAAGTGAGAAACAATACAACCTAACTCCCACAATACAGGGAAGGTATCAGTATCAGTACCATTCGAGTAGTGAGCTCTATTATGGATGGACGATGATTCATAAAATAACCAAATAGATAATCTAAATGATCCAACTGATGGCCTTCAAATGGGAAACAACATGCAGAAACAACTGACAGTCGGCAATCATCATCAACATCATGTAAGCCATGTGGTCCATTTGAGGTTTCTATATGCTTCATTTTTGGGACAAAGCCCTAAAAATATGTGGTAAAAGAGATTTATGGAGTGGATATATTGCATGAATGACAGTGGGGCTCACAGAGTTTACTCAGTATGCTTAAGCGTATTGAGTTACTCAATACGCAATTTGCTTCCGATTTCTATATATATAAAGGTACGTAATTTGCTTTTGATTTCTATATAGCTTCCGAGTTTCCTTCTCTCTCATCTTCCTCTCTACTCAATAGTACGAAATTAGCCTCTCTCCTCCTCTCATCCGTCACCTCTCCTCCTCTCATCTTCCTCTCCACTCACCATCATGTGTTAGTTAGTCATGCAAATGGCCGCCTTCTTTTCGAATTACCCTGCTTTGATGTCAACATAAACATCACCCTTTCATTTCGGATCTTTCAACTCTTTTATCCCTTCTCGGTCATCATTTGAGTTGTTTTTTTACTGGTTATTCACTTTCACGAGGAAAACCAATCTGATTTTAGGCACCTAATTTTGGACGTACCTTACATAGATCTTTGATGGTAGTCTTGTAATTCGTTTGATTCTAGGTATTTGATTTAGATTATTTGGACCCCACCAAAGTCATTATACTCACCGGAAGCGAATTGGCTGGTGTACCACACACCAGCAACCTAGCTGCAGTTGGCACGTGTCATGCGAATACGATCGCTAACGTTCATCAAGCTCGCACTAATGGTTCAACGGATATAAAGTTACATGGTCCCATAATGATATATTTATCATATCTACGCCGTTTATCCATTTGGCGAGATCATTTTAGATCTTGATCCGAAAAATGAATAATTTTCAAGGCTCAAGTGGACCACACCACAGATAGAAGTGGGATAATGATTCTCACCGTTAACATATTCGTAGGGCCCACCGTAACGTTTACTTTCCATCCAATCCATTCATAAGGTCACACAGACCTCGATGAAGATTTAAAAAAATAAATATCATATTGATACAAAATTTTTGTGACCTCCAAAAGGGTTTCAATGCAAGCGTTCAGTCCTCCACTACTTTTTACAGTGTGGTCCACTTGATTTTTGTATCTGTCTTATTTTTCAGATCAAGCCTTACGACGAGTTAACCAAGTGGACGGACGGTTTGGATATAACTCATACCTCATGATGGGACCCACAAAACTTGATGACGTCAACACACCAGCCACATCGGTGGTGTGTGGGACACCAGCCAATAGTCATAATAATAAACAAATAAATTTACCTGCAGAATCTCAATGAAAAGTGACTTAAAATGGAAATGGATTGGTGACTCCCCCTGCCACCAACCCGCTCGATAGTGGTCGGTGCTCTGTGGGCTCCACCATAATGTATGTGTTTCATCCATTCCGATCATCCATTTTTACAGATCATTTTAGTGCTTGATTCAAAACATGAGAGGGATATAAATATTAGGTTGACCACACCATAGGAAAATAATAGTGATTGGATATCCACCATTAAAATCCTCCTAAGGCTCACTATACTGTTTATTTGACATCCAATCTGTTGATTAAGTGATACAAGCCCAGATGAAAGGAAAAAACAAATATCATCTTGATCCAAAACTTTTATGGCCCTCAAAAGGTTTTTAATGGTCAATGCTCATTCAACACTGTTTCCTGTAATTTAGTCTAATCGAGATTGGTATATACCTAATTTTTTTATCTCATACCATATAATTATCTCGAAAAATAGATGGACGGCTTGGATGAAATACATACATCTTGGTAGCGAATCCGTTTCCACTTAAAACGGTCACAATAATAATAATAAATAAATAAATTTCCAAAACAGAATCTAAAAGCTAGACTTAAAAGAATCGCAACATTCGTCGCCTCTCCGCCTATAAATGGGCACCTATAGATCCAGTTGGAGCAAAAAATAAGTGAAGAAGCAACAGCGAAAAATTCAGTTTTTCTTCTCTCTTTCTTCCTTCTGCATTAAATATCTGAGTTGTGCTAAGGTAAAATTTTGTTATCTTAAAGCAAAGAAAAGATCTGGCTTATACAGCTAACACTCTCATCTTACTCTCCACTCACCATGCCTGTGTCAGTTAGTCATCCAAATGGTCGCCTTCTTTTCGAATTACCCTGCTTTGATGCCAACAGAAACATCACCCTTCCATCTTGGATCTTTCAACTCTTATGTGCATTCTTGGTCATCGTTTGGGTTATTTTGTTGGTGGTTGTTTTACCAATCCTAACTAACCCTGCACCTTTCAAAACTTACCCAACGGACCTGACGGTCGCTCAGGACGGCAACGGTGACAACACCACTGTATCGGCAGAAGTGGTCGCCGCCCCGACCTTGAGCATGTCGCTCTTTCCCGCATACATAAAGTCCGGTGTATATCAAGAGCATGTGGAAGTTGATTAGATAAAGACCAATATCGTCTTCATCGGGGATGGTATTGGAAAGACGGTCATCACGTTCGACCGTTATGCCATCCAAAAAAGATGGACTCTAACCGACTCCGCAACTGTTGGTAGGTTTATCTTCAATTATGCATATATATATATATATATATATATATATATATATTGAAATTCCAATCTTCATTCACACAAAAATGGTTAAATAATCAGATGAAGCATCGTTGATAAATGAGCTAGGTTAGAAATCCAAGAGCACTAAGCAAACACAAGAGAGCACAGATTTTTCATGGAAAACCTTTTAGGGAAAAAACTACGGCACAAAGTGATAGATCTTCACTATGAAAGAAGAAATTAAAAAGAGAAAGGACTTACCGGACTTGAGTAATCCTCAAATCTCTCCCTTACTCCACCCTTTTAAAAACTCTAGAACCTTTTTTGAAAACCTTAGAATCCCTTAGAATACCTTAGAATGCCTTAAAATGCCTTAGAATACCTTAGAATCCCTTAAAATGCCTTAGAATACCTTAAAATGCCTTAGAATGCCTTACAATTCCTTATAATGCCTTAGAATCCCTTAGAATACATCACAATCCCGTTTACACCCATATATATAATTGTAGAAAGAATCTCAAACAAAATCGAAAAGAATCCTAAACGAAATAAAAGACAAATCCCTCACTTTCGCAGCTTTGCAAAAAACTTTGCATAGAATCAAATTAGATTTAAGACATCAAATACAACATAAATAATAGGAAATACTATATAACTACATAGCAATGTGACAAATCATAAACAAATGCGATTAACGTATTAGCACGTGTGTGGGATCCTAGACGCTCATTAGAGGAAAACCATGGGACCGTAATACTAAAACATGCAGAATTCAAGATGACAAACAAACCCATCAACAGTTGCGGTGTTGAGAGTCGATGTTGATCGTTTGGTCAATCCCATCCCCGGCGATATTGGTCTTTTTCTGACCAACCTTCACACGCTTTTTCTGACAAACAAACCCACCAACAGCCCTATATCTATTTTGACAGGCTGGGATTGAAAAGCCCACCTAAGAAAGTAGTCATTGCATTTTCCAATAAGCAAATGGACAATATGGCCTACAATGAGAAACAATACAACCTAACTCCCACAATATAGGGAAGGTATCAGTATCAGTACCATTCGAGTAGTGAGCTCCATTATGGATGGACGATGATTCATAAAATAACCAAATAGATAATCTAAATGATCCAACTGATGGCCTTTAAATGGGAAACAACATGCAAAAACAACTGACAGTCAGCAATCATCAACAACATCATCTATGCCATGTGGTCTATTTGAGGTTTCTATATGCTTCATTTTTGGGACAAAGCCCTAAAAATATGTGGTAAAATAGATATACGGAGTGGATACACTACATGAATGATAGTGGGGCTCACAGAGTTTACTCAGTACGCTTAAGTGTACTGAGTTACTCACTACGCAATTCGCTTTCAATTTCTATATAAAAGTACACAATTCGCTTCTGATTTCTATATAGCTTCCGAGTTTCCTTCTCTCTCATCTTCCTCTCTACTCAACAGTATGCAATTAGCCTCTCTCCTCCTCTCATCCGTTGCCTCTCCTCCTCTCACCTTCCTCTTCACTCACCATGCCTGTATTAGTTAGTCATGTAAATGGCCGCCTTCTTTTCAAATTACCCTGCTTTGATGTCAACATAAACATCCCCCTTCCATTTTGGATCTTTCACCTCTTCTATGCCTTCTCGCTCATCACTTGGGTTATTTTTTTACTGGTTATTCACTTTCACGAGGAAAACCCGTCTGATTTTAGGCACCTAATTTCGGACGTAGCTTAGGTGGATCTTTGATGGTAGGCATGCAATCCGTCTGATTTTAGGTATTTGATTTAGACTATTTGGACCCCACCAAAGTCATTATACTCACCAAAAGTGGATTGGCGGGTGTACCACACACCAGCAACCAAGCTGCAGTGGGCACGTGTCGTGCGAATACGAGCGCTGACGCTCATCGAGCTCACACTAACAGTTCAATGGATATCAAAGTTACATGGTCCCACAATGATATATTTATCATATCTACGCCGTTTATCCATTTGGCGAGATCATTTTAGATCTTGATTCGAAAAATGAATAATTTTCAATGCTCGAGTGGACCACACCACAGATAGAAGTGGGACAATGCTTCTCACCATTAAAACATTCGTAGGGCCCACCGTAACATTTACTATCCATCCAATCCATTCATAAGGTCACACAGACTTGGATGAAGATTAAAAAACAAATATCGTATTGGCACAAAATTTCTGTGAACTCCAAAAGAGTTTCAATGCAAGCGTTCAATCCTCCACTACCTTTTACAGTGTGGTCCACTTGATTTTTGAATCTGTCTTATTTTTCAGATCAATCCTTACGACGAGTTAACCAAGTGGACGGACGGTTTGGATATAACTCATACCTCATGATGGGACCCACAGAACTTGATGACGTCAACACACCAGCCACATTGGTGGTGTGTGGGACACCAGCCAATAGTCATAATAATAAATAAATAATTTTTCCTACAAAATCTCAATGAAAAGTGACTTAAAACGGAAACGGATTGGCGACTCCCCCCTGCCACCAGCCCACTAGCTAGTGGTCGGTGCTCTGTGGGCTCCACCATAATGTATGTGCTTCATCCATTCCGATCATCCATTTTTACGGATCATTTTAGTGCATGATTCAAAACATGAGAGGGATATAAATATCAGGTGGACCACACCATAGGAGAACAATAGTTATTGGATATCCACAATTAAAATCCTCCTAAGGCTCAATGTACTATTTATTTAACATCCAATCTATTGATTAAGTCATATAGGCCCAGATGAAGGGAAAAAACAAATATCAGCTTGATCCAAAACTTTTATGGCCCTCAAAAGGTTTTTAATGGTCAACGCTCATTCAACACTGTTTCCTGTAATATGGTCCAATTGAGATTGGTATATACTTAATTTTTTATCTTATACCATATAATTATCTCGAAAAATAGATGGACGGCATGGATGAAATACATACATCATGGTGGGGCCCATAGAGCACAGACACCAGCTATTGGCCGATGGCAGGGGAGTAGCGAACCCATTTCCACTTAAAACGGTCACAGTAATAATAATAAATAAAAAAATTTCCAAAACAAAATCTGAAAGCTTAACTTAAAAGAACTACAGCATCCGTCGCCTCTCTGCCTATAAATGGGCACCTGTAGATCCGGTTGGAGCAAAAAACAAGTGTTCACTCCCCAAGTATAAGGTTGTGATGTAGTAATAAACTCGCTGAGACCGAGGTCAAATCCACAGAGACTGAAACCAGTACGTGATCTAAAAATAACCAGAACTAGAACTAGACTAAGATGAAATCTAAATCGATTGTAATTTGAGGAATAATGATGGAATAATTATCTAAAACTTAAGAATTCAGAGGAATAGGACATTAGGGATTCAGAGGATCCACTTATAGAGATCAGGGAGATCTTATGTTTGTTTCACGAATCATGGAAATTAACTGAACTACCGTTGATATAGTTTTTAAGAGATAAAAGGTATATGAATTAGAATGGATTCCATCACTAAACCATGCCAAAGGAGACAAAGTAAACAATAGAATTAAACTAATTATCAACCAATCAACATGCTATGAAGGTTAGGAAGGGTACCGACATCCGATCATGCCCAGGAGACGATGGTGAACAACAGAGCTTCCCTAATGTCTTCTCTCTCTCTCTCTCTCACATATCCACGTTGAAGCCCAAGCCTCCACAGCTGCTCCACACTGCCTTTGTCCTCCTCTTTCTCACGTCTTTCTTTATAGGCTGATGGAGGCGGTCCGGAGTGCTGTCGGTGGGGAACTGACTCTCTTTACGCATCCCTGTTCGCAGCTGAATTGATACGCGAACCTCTGTTTCAGCGCAAGAAAATGCAGGAACTGGTTGCGTTTGAAATGAATCTGGGCCGAAGGCTAGTCTAGTCCGGTCAATCCAACCACCTAGAAAGGGTCAAAATCCCCTGTTTTGAAGCTTGGACGGTCTGGATCGTCAAATGGATCAAAGAAGGTGAGCCACAAATGGCCGAAAAATCCGGATTTCCCGTATTCCGCACTGCGCACCGCAAGTTGCGCTGGACGCTGTGGGGTCCATATTCATTGATTGGTGAGAAAATCCACTCCATCTATTAGATCGGCATCGAAAAACCGTTCAGACCTGATCGGTTTTGGGTCAAAACCATGGTGGCCCACAGAAGTAATCTCCTTACCGTCCATCCTGCGTTCGAACGGTTGAAATCTGATCCACTCTATCTTACGAAATTCTGCCACCTAGGGGTTGGTCTTGGTCGTCCTACGGAATGAATAGACGGTCCAGATCAATGTTCTAGGGAGCGAGTGGGGCCCACTACACAAGATCAGCGTCCATAGAGGCAGACGCTGTTTATGCAGCTGCGATCGGGTCAGCACCTGCTAACCGGATCCTCCGGTCCGGTGTAGCTCATGTGTGCGTGCACTGAATGCACGCACACCCTCATGTGGGGTCCACCGTGATCTTTGAGAGAAATCTGTACCATCCATCATGTTCCCCAAGTACTTTAAGGGGCTGAGACCAAACTTGCCATTATCCAAGGATCAGATGGGCCCTAAATCGTGATTTTAGGGCCTAGTCAAGCCATTGAGTCACTTCCAGGGGATGTAATAGTTGAAATTTTACATGTACGGTTAATTTATGGCCCCAAAGCCATGTATGAAGTTCCGAACCAATCGGATGGCGGGAACCCTTAAATCTTGCATTCTGGACCAACTTTGGGCCACTTGATCTTCAGTTCCTCAGTTTTCTTAGATCTCTGGTGTTGATCTTGGTCCCCTAGAGTCCGTCCCTTGCCTTGGTGTCATCAGAGCATTAAATCCCAGCTTTAAGCACCCTTTCTCAGTCCCAACTCGTAATTACACCCTGTATCACAAATGCAATTAAATCGGACCATTAAACAATATCATGCTCGTAAATCCAGGCAATAAATGGGGTCTAATATGCAATATTTGACCCTCAACAACAAGTGAAGAAGCAACAGTGAAAAATTCAGTTTTTCTTCTCTCTTTCTTCCTTCTACATCAGATATCTGAGTTGTGCTAAGGCAAAATTCTGTTATCTTGAAGCAAAGAAAAGATATGGCTTATACAGCTAACACTCTCATCTTCCTCTCCACTCACCATGTCTGTGTCAGTTAGTCATCCAAATAGTCACCTTCTTTTCTAATTACCCTGCTTTGATGCCAACAGAAACATCACCCTTCCATCTTGGATATTTCAAATCTTATGTGCCTTCTTGGTCATCGTTTGGGTTGTTTTGTTGGTGGTTGTTTTACCAATCCTAACTAACCCTGCACCTTTCAAAACTTACCCGATGAACCTAACGGTCGCTCAGGATGGCAGCGGTGACTACACCACTATATTGGCAGCAGTGGCCGCTGCCCTTAGCTTGAGCATGTCACTCTTTCCCATATACATAAAGTCCGGTGTATATCGGGAGCATGTAGAAGTTGATCAGCTAAAGACCAATATCGCCTTCATCGGGGATGGGATTGAAAAGACGATCATCACGTTCGACCGTTATGCCACCCAAAAAAGATGAACTCTAACAGACTCCGCAACTGTTGGTACGCTCATCTTGAATTATGCATATATATATATATATAATATAATTCCAATCTTCATTCCCATAAAAATGGTTGTATAATCAGATTAAGCATCGTTGATCAATGACCTATGGTAGAAATCTAAGAGCATCAAGCAAACACAAGAGAACACATATTTTTTATGAAAAACCTTTTCGGGAAAAAACCACGGCACAAAGTGACAGATCTTCACTATGAAAGAAGAAATTACAAAGAGAAAGGACTTACCTAACTTGAGTAATCCTCAAATCTCTCTCATGCTCCACCCTTTTTAAAACTCTAGAACCCTTTTTGAAAACCTTAGAATCCCTTAGAATGTCTTAGAATGCTACCTTAGAATGCCTTCAAATCCCTTAGAATACCTCACAATCCCATTTACACCCATATATATAATTGTAGAAAGAATCTCAAACTAAATCGAAAAGAATCCTAAACGACATAAAAAACAAATCTTGCACTTTCGCAGTGTTGCAAAAAACTTTATGCAGAATCTAATTAGAATTAAGACATCAAATGCAACATAAATAATAGGAAATACTATATAACTACATAGCAATGTAACAAATCATAAACAAAGGCGATAAACATGTTAGCACGTGTGTGGGATCCTAGACGCTCATCAGAGGAAAACCATAGGACCGTAATACTAAAACATGCAGAATTCAAGATGACAAACAAACCCACCAATAGTTGTGATGTTGAGAGTCGATGTTATTCATTTTGCCAATCCCGTCCCCGGTGATATTGGCCTTTTTCTGACCAACCTTCAAACACTTTTTCTAACAAACAAACCCACCAACAGCCCTGTATCTATTTTGACAGGCTGGGATTGAAAAGCCCACCTTAGAAAGTAGCCATTGCATTTTTCAGTAAGCAAATGAACAATATGACTTGAGCATGTTGCTCTTTCCCATATACATAAAGTCCGGTGCATATTGGGAGCTTGTGGAAGTTGATCAGCTAAATACCAATATCGCCTTCATTGTGGATGGGATTGGAAAGACGGTCATCACGTTCGATCGTTACGCCACCCAAAAAAGATGGACTCTAACTGACTCCACAACTGTTGGTAGGATCATCTTGAATTATGCATATATATATATATATATATATATATATATATATATATATATATATATATATATATAGAAATTCCAATCTTCATTCCCACAAAAATGGTTGAATAATCAGATGAAGCATCATTGATCAATGACCTAGGATAGAAATCTAAGAGCACCAAGCAAACACAGATTTAACGTGGAAAACTTTTTGGTGAAAAAACCACGGCACAAAGCGACAGATCTTCACTATGAAAGAAGAAATTATAAAGAGAAACGACTTACCGGACTTGAGTAATCCTCAAATCTCTCCCTTGCTCCACCCTTAATTTTAGAAACTCTAGAACCCTTTTTGAAAATCTTAGAATACCTTAGAATGCCTTAGAATACCTTAGAATGCCTTAGAATGCCATAGAATGCCTTACAATGCCTTGCAATCTCTTAGAATGCCTTAGAATACCTCACGATCCCGTTTACACCCATATATATAATTGTAGAAAGAATCCCAAACAAAATCAGAAAGAATCCTAAACGAAATAAAAAACAAATCCCGCACTTTCGCAGTTTTGTGAAAATTTTTGCGTAGAATCCAATTAGATTTAAGACATCAAATACAACATAAATAACAAGAAATACTATATAACTACATAGCAATGTAACAAATCATAAACAAATACGATAAACATGTTAGCACGTGTGTGAGATCCTAGACGCTCATCAGAGGAAAACCAGAGGACCGTAATCTAAAACATGCAGAATTCAAGATTACAAACCGTAAGACCCGTATCCTTGACTGTACCGTTACATAGACATCCGCAGTCTTTCCAGTCGAATTTCGGTAACCTTCGACCCTTAATTGGCGTTACGCGAGACCTTGATTCACATATCATTAATCTGATTTGACTCAACCCGAGACTTGTACCATTGCAACCGCACCGTCGCCGCGGTTCCGATGCCGCGACTCGCGCGCCGAGGTGATACTCTGGCCAGGAGATGTGGGCCGGCGTTCGGTGCGAGGAAAATGCTGCGCGTGCGAAACTCAAGAGAATCTCAATGAGATGTCACATCAATCACCCATCAATCAATCCCATCAATCCATCACTTTTCACCCTTTCCCAAGCAAGCCTCAAAGTCAAAAAGTTCTTACACAAGCCATGCCTCTCTTACACAAATGGCCAACAAAGTTAAAAAGGTGCTCTTACATCCATCACACCACATCCATTACCCATCTCCCTTTACAAGGCTCTCTCTCTCTTTTCCAAATTTCATTCCAAGCAAACCCCCATACGTATGAGCCTCTCCCTCTCTTTTAAAGCTCCAAGTGTGGCCCACCTTTCCATCCCAAGATCTCCCATCCTAGCCATCCATTCATCATCTCCTCCATTAGAATCGAAGCTAAGGAGCTAAGGAACCCATTGGAGCAAGAAGATCGAACGGTGGGTGCTTGATAAGAGTAGTTTTTCATGTTTTAAGTTGGGCCAAGTGAGGCCAACCGATCAATGGTTTGGATCTCACTTGGGACCCTGAGATGTGGCCAATGGCCCGCTTTGATCATCATGATCATTCCATGATGGGGCCATTCTCCATGGCCCCCATCATGATGTTTATTTCCTTGCTTTAAATAGGTCATCTAGACCGTCCATATTGGTGGGGAAAGGATCTTCATCGTTGAGTTTCGATTTTTATGGGCCCACATGCTTTAGGGCCCACTTGATGTATGATTTATTGCAAGGGAGGGCCCATAGTGGCGGGGTCCCTCCATCCTCACCGATCTCTCTTTCTCTCTCTCTCTCTCCCTCTTTTCTTCTTCCTTTTTGTATGATGAAATGGCCATGTGGCCCACCCTATTAGACCCCACCATAAAGCATGTTTTGGATCCAACCCATTTGTAGGTGGGGCCCACTTTATATGTACGAATGTTCCACACCATCACCATGTAGTGGCCCACCTAGGCGGGGCCACCTTGAAGATTTCATTGCGCCCAGAAGACGTCCAGCGTCTGGACGTTTTTGGAAAACACAGATATAAGCTTGGTTCAAGCTTTATGCGGACTTCACAAATAGGCCCCACCCTGATGTAAGGGTTCAATCCATGCTGTTCATCCCTTTTCCCAACTCATTTTAGGCGTTGAGCCAAAAAATGAGGTGAATCCGATAATCAAGCGGGCCATACCATGAAAAATCGTGTTTCCTACTGTACAAAGTTTTTAGGACCCACCTTGCTGTATCTACACCCCAAATACGCTGTATATTCGACTCGTTTTGTGTACTTCGAGCTCTTGAACACATTGGACGGAGTGGATTCTCTGGTAGAGGGCCCCACATGCGATTTTTCGCAGGAAAAATAAAAAAAAAGAAGCAATGCGGCCTCTGGCCTTCTATCGCTGTCGAGAGAGGGCGGCGCCGCCGCACTGCCGCCCCTGCGGATGACGGATGGCAGCAGCATCCACGGCCTCCAGCCGTGGGCCCCACCTTGATGTGTATCTACCATCTAATCCATTCATACGGTGGACCCCCTCCTCAGGTGGGTCCCCTCCAAAAATGGGCCGCATCCAACTCTCAGGTGGCCCACACTGCAGAGAATAGTGGGATTGAACATCTGCCATTGAAATCCTTCTGTGGGCCACAGAAGTTTTGGATCAAGATGAAATTTGTGTTTTCCTTTCACTGAGGTCCGTGGGACCTTGTCAGCGGGTTGGATGGCATGTAAACATTACGGTGGGCCCCACATGTAGCCCACACGATGCATGTATTTTGCCTCCACCGTCTGCCTGGACGGTGGGGCCCACATTTATGTATTTATCAAATCCCCACCGTCCAGGGACGGTGGGTGTGTCTGCGTGGGTGCATGCATGTGTGTACGTGTGGGTGTGTGCATGGGTGCATGCGTGTGTGCATTGGGTGCGTGCGTGTGCATGCGTGTGGTGTGTGCAGGTGTGTGTGTGTGTGTGTGTGTGTGTGTGTGTGTGTGTATTGTGTATATATATATATATATTGTATATATATGTTTTATATAATATATATATATATATTATGTATATTTATATATTATATTATGTAATATACATATACATGATGGTGGGCCTTCATGGGACCCACCATGATGCATGTGTTGCGTGCATGCAAGCTGTCCATCTATTTTGCAAGCTCATTTCTATGGCATGAGCTAAAATGAGCCAGATCCATAGTTCAAGTGGACCCTACCTTGGTATGTTATGAGGCCCATTTTGTTTGATCTGTGGTAGTCCATTGGGGCCCACTTTGATGTGGATGTAGGGCCCATGATATGGGGCTCATTCGATGTATTTGTGACCATGGTTGAGGCCCACTTTGATATATATAAGGCCCATGTTACAAGGCCCATTTTGATGCATTCTAAGGCCCATGAGTTATGGCCCATTGCAATGTACATAAGGCCTGTTGGTGAGACTCATTAATGCGACCCATTTGATGAATGTAAGGCCCATGTGATATGGCCCATTTGATGTATTTAAGGCCCAATGGGATGTACCTAAGGTCCATTGTAATGTGTGCTCCCAACATAGTTTATGTAATGATGTTTACGACGGGCAATGCCTTGGGAGCAATGTTGGTTTGACGTCCACATTGTAGGATAATGTTGGTTAAATGTCCGCATTCTGATTCTCCCTAGGGCCCATTGTTAAGCCCATACTTGTAGGTCGTCTAGGCCCATCTCCTTATGAACAACATCTATCCCATATAACATGTTTAATATAGTCTCATGATTCATAATCATACGCATCATATGTATGCTTGATATGAGAAGTGACTGATCATAGCATATGCCTTCGGGCAGATTATTTAGGGGCTCCCGGTTAGGCGGAGTTGCCCCACATGAGCGCACGAGACGCGCAGGATTGCTGCATGACTGGATAGTGTGATTCATGCATTCACATCGTGTGATATAGTTATTGTATGCCCTAGCGATATCAGGGTCGTAGCCTCCACAGGCATATCATGGTTGGCAGGATTGGATACCGAAAATCTTGTTATACATGCGGTGCTATAGATATCCCTGGGTGAAAGTCCCTAAACCCTTATGGTACCAAAAGGTTGCTCCAACGTCTAGACCGAGTGTGTGCATGAGCGCCGATGGCCGATTACCAGGAGGCTGCGCTTTCCACTGTGTCGTGGTCGGTTGGAAGGGGGTACGGCCTTACCCGCCCAAGAGGAGGGGGCAATGCTAGGCTGAGTCTGACCAACTCGAGGAATGGGTCCGTTATTGACGAGTCAAGCCCGATATTGGCAGGCGGGTAGTGAGGTCTCTTTCACTTACCTTATTGCGCGTGATGGGGCGGCAATCTGGTTTAGAGTGTACTAAACCCCAGTGATATTCCAGAGATGAGTTGTATTGATATGCAGACTTAGACGAGGATTTGTATGCTTGAGTTGTATTTCACATCGCATGGTCTGGGTATGACCGACATCATTCATGCCTTGCATCGCATAGCCTTGGTATGACTAGTGGTACTCATGGATTCATCAGCATGTTCCGCATTACTCTGATACTACATATCTGCATTACTACCTTGCGCACACACTTTCACCACCCTCTAAGCTTTCTATAAGCTTATGTACGACAGTTGCGTACGGTGTGACGCGAGCGAGGCAGCTATGCCCGAGGCGAGGAGCTTGAGCAGATCTTTTTGGAGTTTTTGTCCATTCTCATTGTATTTCCCTTTATACTCATTGTACTTGTAAAGTTTTTTATCATAGTGGAAATGTGATGGAGTTTTTGGTTGTTGTTTGTGGGTTATGCCTTTGGTTATGCTTATTACGAATTAAACTGATGTTGAAAATCCTCTTGTAGCATCCCAGGATCGGAACCTGGTGTATGGGCGCCGGGGGCCGAGAATGGGGTTCTACGGAGGTTATCGGCACCGGATTCGGCGATCGGGAATTTTGTGAGCCCGGTTTCCAAGTTTGGGGCGTGACACAAACAAACCCACCAACAGTTGCGGTGTTGAGAGTTGATGTTGATCGTTTTACCAATCCCATCACTGGCGATATTGGTCTTTTTCTGACCAACCTTCACGCGTTTTTTCTGACAAACAAACCCACCAAAAACCCTGTATCTATTTTGACAGGCTAGGATTGAAAAGCCCACCTTAGAAAGTAGCCATTGCATTTTCTAGTAAGCAAATGGGCAATATGGCCTACAATGAGAAACAATACAACCTAACTCCCATAATACAGGGAAGGTATCAGTATCAGTACCATTCGAGTAGTGAGCTCTATTATGGATGGACAACGATTCATAAAATAATCAAATTGATCATCTAAATGATCCAACTGATGGCCTTCAAATGGGAAACAACTGACAGTCAGTAATCATCATCAACATCATCTAAGCCATGTGGTCCATTTGAGGTTTCTATATGCTTCATTTTTGGGACAAAGCCCTAAAAATATGTGGTAAAAGAGATTTATGGAGTGGATACACTACATGAATGATAGTGGGGCACACAGAGTTTACTCAGTACAGTTAAGCGTACTGAGTTACTTAATACGCAATTCGCTTTCGATTTCTATATAAAGGTACACAATTCGCTTCCGATTTCTATATAAAGGTATGCAATTCGCTTCCGATTTCTATATAGCTTCCGAGTTTCCTTCTCTCTCATCTTCCTCTCTACTCAACAGTACGCAATTAGCCTCTCTCATCCATCGCCTCTCCTCCTCTCATCTTCCTCTCCACTCATCATGCCTGTGTTAGTTAGTTATGCAAATGGCCGCCTTCTTTTCGAATTACCCTGCTTTGATGTCAACATGAACATCACCCTTCCATTTTGGATCTTTCAACTCTTCTATGCCTTTTCGCTCATCGCTTGGGTTGTTTTTTTACTAGTTATTCACTTTCACGAGGAAAACCCGTCTGATTTTAGGCACCTAATTTCAGACGTAGCTTAGGTGGATCTTTGATGGTAGGCATGCAATCCGTTTGATTCTAGGTATTTGATTTAGACTATTTGGACCCCACCAAAGTCATTATACTCACCGGAAGCGGATTGGCTGGTGTACCACACACCAGCAACCTAGCTGCAGTGGGCACGTGTCGTACGAATACGAGCGCTGACGCTCATCGAGCTCGCACTAATGGTTCAACGGATATTAAAGTTACATGGTCCCACAATGATATATTTATCATATCTATGCCATTTATCCATTTGGCAAGATCATTTTAGATCTTGATCCGAAAAATGAATAATTTTCAAGGATCAAGTGGACCACACCACAGATAGAAGTGGGACAATGATTCTCACCGTTAACACATTCGTAGGACCCACCGTAACGTTTACTTTCCATCCAATCCGTTCGTAAGGTCACACAGACCTGGATGAAGATTTAAAAAAACAAATGTCATATTCATACAAAATTTCTATGACCTCCAAAAGGGTTTCAATGCAAGCGTTCAATCCTCCACTAATTTTTACAGTGTGGTCCACTTGATTTTGAATCTGTCTTATTTTTCGGATCAAGCCTTACGATGAGTTAACTAAGTGGATGGACGGTTTAGATATAACTCATACCTCATGATGGGACCCACAAAACTTGATGACGTCAACACACCATCTACATCGGTGGTGTGTGGGACACCAGCCAATAGTCATAATAATAAATAAATAATTTCGCCTGCAGAATCTCAATGAAAAGTGACTTAAAAACAGAAACGAATTGGTGACTCCCCCTGCCACCAGCCCACTGGCTAGTGGTCGGTGCTCTGTGGGCTCCACCATAATGTATGCATTTCATCCATTCCGATCATCTATTTTTACGGATCATTTTAATGCTGGATTCAAAACATGAAAGGGATATAAATATCAGGTGGACCACACCATAAGAAAACAATAGTGATTGGATATCCACCATTAAAATCCTCCTAAGGCCCACCGTACTGTTTATTTGACATCCAATCTGTTGATTAAGTCATACAGGCCCAGATGAAGGGAAAAAACAAATATCAGCTTGATCCTAAACTTTTATGGCCCTCAAAAGGTTTTTAATGGTCAACGCTCATTCAACATTGTTTCTTGTAATGTGGTCTAATTGAGATTGGTATATACCTAATTTTTTATCTCATACCGTATAATTATCTCGAAAAATAGAAGGGCGGCATGGATGAAATACATACATCATGGTGGGGCCCACAGAGCACCGACACCAGCTAATGGCCGGTGGTAGGGGAGTAGCGATCTGTTTCCACTTAAAACGGTCACAGTAATAATAATAAATAAATAAATTTTCAAAACAGAATCTGAAAGCTTGACTTAAAAGAACCGCGGCATCCGTCGCCTCTCCACATATAAATGGGCACCTGTAGATCCGGTTGGAGCAAAAAACAAGTGGAGAAGCAACAGTGAAAAATTCAGTTTTTCTTCTCTCTTTCTTCCTTCTACATCAAATATCTAAGTTGTGCTAAGGCAAAATTCGATTATCTTGAAGCAAAGAAAATATCTGGCTTATACAGCTAACACTCTCATCTTCCTCTCCACTCACCATGCCTATGTCAGTAAGTCATCCAAATGGTCACCTTCTTTTTGAATTACCCTGCTTTGATGCCAACAGAAACATCACCCTTCTATCTTGGATCTTTCAACTCTTATGTGCCTTCTTAGTCATCGTTTGGGTTGTTTTGTTGGTGGTTGTTTTACCAATCCTAACTAACCCTGCACCTTTCAAAACTTACTTGATGAACCTGACGGTCGCTCAGGACAGTAGCGGTGACTACACCACTGTATCGGCAACAGTGGCCATTGCCCCTAGCTTGAGCATATCGCTCTTTCCCATATACATAAAGTCCGGTGTATATCGGGAGCATGTGCAAGTTGATTAGCTAAAGACCAATATCGCCTTCATCGGGGATGGGATTGAAAAGACGGTCATCACATTCGATCATTATGCCGCCTAGAAAAGATGAACTCTAACCGACTCCACAAGTGTTGGTAGTTCATCTTGAATTTTATATATATATATATATATATATATATATATATATATATATATATATATATATATATATATATTAAGAAATTCCAATCTTCATTCCCACAAAAATGGTTGAATAATCAGATGAAGTATCATTGATCAATAACCTAGGATAGAAATCCAAGAGCACCAAGCAAACACAAGAGAACACAGATTTAACGTGGAAAACCTTTTCGGGAAAAAACCACGGCACAAAGTGACAGATCTTCACTATGAAAGAAGAAATTACAAAGAAAAAGGACTTACCAACTTGAGTAATCCTCAAATCTCTCCCTTGCTCCACCCTTTTAAAAACTCTAGAACCCTTTTTGAAACCTTAGAATCCCTTAAAATACCTTAGAATGCCTTAGAATTCCTAAGAATTCCTTAGAATGCCTCAAAATGCCTCAGAATCCCTTAAAATGTCGTAGAATCCCTTAGAATACCTCACAATCTCGTTTACACCCATATATATAATTGTAGAAAGAATCCCAAACAAAATCCAAAAGAATCCTAAACGAAATAAAAAATAAATCCCGCACTTTCGTAGTTTTGCAAAAAATTTTGCGCAAAATCTAATTAGATTTAAGACATCAAATATAACATAAATAACAGGAAATACTATATAACTACATAGCAATGTAACAAATCATAAACAAATGCAACAAACATGTTAGCACGTGTGTGGGATCCTGGACGCTCATAAGAGAAAAACCAGAGGATTGTAATACTAAAGCCCAGGTGTAGTTCCAGCTGATAGTTGATAAAGCACTAGTTCAAGTAGTCACATCAGGGGAATCATAGCCGTCCATCACGGTCCAGTCTCCAAATCATATCCCCCCCAAAAGTGTCACATACAAATCACTCTGCCTGTTTTCCAATTGCTGGATCAGGTGGGTCCGGACTAATATGGCCCAAGAGATTGAACTGCTCCTCCTCCTCTTCCTCCTGCTGCTGCTGCTCCTGTTCTTCTTTATGCTCACTGCGGTCATCGAAAGACCCTTCAGGTAAAGGGAAATTAAGCTTGGCACGAGCCCCATGTAACTTGATGGCAGCTTTATCGTAAGTTCGAGCAGCATCCTCTGTCGTTTCAAACGTCCCAGGCCAGTCTCTGGCCCCATTGGTACGGTTCCTAATCTCAGCCACCCATTTTCCCACGACCTCCGTTGAACTCCCCTATACTTCTTCTCAACCTTTTCCTGTTCTACTTTAGAAGTAAAGTATTCACAACCCAAGCAAATGTCAAATAACCAGTACAGTGGGCCTTAAGGAGGATTTTAATAGTGGATATCCAACCATTATTGTTTTCCTTTGGTGTGGTCCACATGAGACTTATATCCCTCTAATTTATGGTATCAAGCACTAAAATGATCTATAAAAATGGATGAACGGCATGGATGAACGGCATGATAGGGGGAGTAGCCAATCCGTTTCCCACTAATGGTTCAACTGATATCAGAGTTACATGGCCCCAAAATGATATATTTATCATATCTACACCGTTCTTTTATTTGGAGAGATCATTTTATATCTTGATCCCAAAAATGAGTAATTTCCAAGGCTCAAGTGGACCACACCACAAATAGCAGTGGGGACAATGATTCTCACCGTTAAAACATTCATAGGGCCAACGGTAACGTTTACTCTCCATCCAATCTGTTCATAAGGTCACACAGACCTGGATGAAGATAAAAAAAACAAATATGACAAAATTTTTGTGACCCAAAAAGGTTTCAATGCAAGCGTTCAATCCTCCACTGCTTTTTACAGTGTGGTCCATTTGATTTTTTGATCTGTCTTATTTTTCGGATCAAGCATTATAACGAGCTAACTAAGTGGACGGATGGTTCGGATATAACTCATACCTCATGATGGGACCCGCAGAACTTGATGATGACAACACACTAGCCACATCGGTGGTGTGTGGCACACTAGCCAATAGTCATAAAAATAAATAAATAATTTCACCAGTGAAAGCGAGTTAAATCGGCCACAGCAGTAATAATAAATAAATAAATTTTCAGAAACAGAACCTCATTAAAAAATTGGCCATGTACTTCTCAGGGCCCACCGTTATAAATGGAGGAAACTACATTTGCTTGGACCTTTTACATGTACCAGCTTGACACATGCGAGAGGAAGTATAAAAAAGATTTTACTCTTTCAGCTAGGGCTGTGAATGGGCAGGGCCTAAGATTAGCTACTGCCCAGATTTCAACTGATCAGATTCATCCTATGGGGCCAGCCGGCCTACAGTTTTTTTACTGGGCTTCAGGCTGGCATGCATCGCCTGTTCAATTTTTGGGCTGTGGTTGGGCTCAAGTCATTTTTTAAAAAAACTGGGCAGGCTCAGACATCATATGTTCACATCTACATATGTGCTTCTCTTTGTGGATTTGTAGTCCACCCGATCGATGAATGAATTAAAAATGTTGACGTGGAAAACATAGATTTGATTCATTTTCGGGCTGCAGCGGGTTAACCTCAGGTCCAACCATTTCTCGGCTCGGGCTTTCTCTACTCTTATAGGCCTAGTAGTCTTGTTTCGGGCTGGGCTTTGTTCGTTGGTCTATCCAGCCCATTGATAGCTCAATTTCAGCCATTGATAGTAGGGCTGAAAGTCGGGCAGGTTCAACCCAACCGACCCGACATTGGGTTGGGATCGGGCAAGGTGCATTGAGTTTGGTTAGGCTTTGGCTATACAAACACTAACCCGATGTCAATCTAAACCCAATCGTTATACAAGTTACTTATAAATTATAAATTAGTGTGGATCATCTGAAATCCAATCCATCCATCAGGGTTGGTCCCACCTTGTACATTTTTTTCCCAACAACAAATCTAGTCCACTCAGCAGGTGGGCAAATGAACAGGTTAGAAAACATAAGCCAAAATTTTGCCAACAACATCTATTTTTTTTATTTTTATTTTTGCAAGCTGCGGGCCAGCTGACCAGTGGGCCACCCTGATTCTTGGGTTAGGTCAACAATATAGTGGTTCCATCTTCTCTTTTTATTTTGAAAAAAAATATATATATATTGGTTCCCTTCCGATGGACGGATTGGATCGCAGATCTACTGCACATGTGTGAAGTGTACATCATGAGCTGTATTACTTATTCCTGTGCGCTTAGCAAAACTTACTGTGCAAAACCCAATTTTTATTTTATTTTTTATTTTTATTTTTTTTACCGTATTTATATATGTTAACATTAAACTGAAAACACTATAACAAATCATAAACAAATGCGATAAATATGTTAGCACGTGTGTGGGATCCTGGACGCTCATCAGAGGAAAAGCGGAGGACTGTGATACTAAAATATGCAGAATTCAAGATGACAAACATGCCCACCAACAGTTGCGGTGTGACCGTTTTGCCAATCCTATCCCCGATGAAAGCGATATTGGTCTTCTTCTGAGCGACCGTCAAATTCTTCAAGTTAGTTTCCAAAGGTGTGGGCCAGTTTGGATTAGAAGAACACTTAGCAACACAACAACCCAAGTGATGAGCAAGAAGGCATATACGAGTTGAATGATTTGCCATGGAAGGGTGATGTTGATGTTGACATCAAAGCAGTAAGTGGGTAATACGGAAAGAGGGTCATTTACATCACTAACAGACACAAGCATTGTGAGTGAAGAGGAAGACAAGAAGAGGAGAGGTTTTTGAATTGAAACTCGGAGGAATGAGAAAACCCACGAAAGGAGGTAGGCTTTATATATATACAATTCCTAGGTGCCTCCTTATCACTCGGTGCATTTTCCTGGAGAAAATTACCACCGTAGACCCCATTTTCTCCGATATTCTGGCCCAGAGAGCTTAGGTGTTTTACCAACTGCGTAGAACAGGTGTTGCGGAGGATTACGGAATCCACTGCAGCTGCATGACTGTACATGCATACTCAACACGTATGGAACGTGTGGGGTTGAGAATGCCCTCCACAAACAGTGGCTAGTCCGGTTACCCACGGACTACTATAGTGAATTCTTACTTCTCTAATAATGTCATCCCTACCAATAATCGGAACGGTTAACTAGGTTATTTATCCTTGTAAAAAAAAAAAAAAAAAAAAATTAAACACACGCACACACACTCACGCTAGTGGAATTTCACCACCTATGGATACTAGAACCCTTAACCGGGTGTTGAAACTCGTGAGAGTCTACCACCCGAGTAAGAGTAAGGATCCAACTAGGTTATTTATCCATGAATATGTTTTGTTGATAAGGTATGATCATCAAGAAACGATTCCAGCGTTTTGATCTATGGATAGATAAATATTAGAGTACTCAACGGTTGGAATTCATGTCCGTTTTCTGAATGGTTTGGATCATCTTTACAGAAAAAAAAAAAAAAAAAAAAAAGGACTACACATGGTCCAGTCATTGTTGGTTTTGCATGGATCCATATGGCCCATCCATGCACAGTCACATGTGTTAAAAATATGCAACGTTGGTTGCCCAAAGATGCATGCGGCCTAGCTTAAAAATAGCATACGTGCTTGTCAGAAATGGTCAGCTTGCTATCAATTTTAAAGCCTTGAGCGTTTGTGTTTCATGCGCATACACAGCATATGCTATGTTTCATGGATGTAGGTACCTAGAGATGTCGCTTTTGTATGTTTTAGGATCGCGATTAGGGAGGAGTAATTTGTGAAAGGTGGTCCATCTTTGCACGGTATACGGTCGTCTAAAATTTTGACATGTGGGGCCATGATATGGAAATCTTGACCGTTATGGAAATCTTGACCGTTGTTCTGTCGAGTCCTGCCACGGATGGATCATTCTAGAAAATAGATTTTTACTGAGATGGCCTGGAAGTATGGGGGAGCGGATTAGGTGACACCAGGGGAACACCTTAGTGGGTGTTACGCTTACCGTGGGGCCCACCTTGAACTGGTTGAAAGTCTCAATCAAGGAGATGTTGTCACATATCTAATTTACCATTTCAGGGTAACCTACAAGTTGCAAGTGTATATGCTGGAAGTGGTTGCGTACAGCTTAAAGGTCCTGAAATTATAGCCGAGCTGATTCATCGATCTATTAAGGTTGTTGACCCTTTGTATGCTTTTCTCAAGAAGCCATCTCCAGTGTTTTTGGATTCTGCAGGCTTTTCTGAAGAAGCCGTTCTCCTTCAAGTGCCCAAGGCAGGGGTATGTGATGTTTAAAGCATGTACTTTTGGTATAAAGTATTCAAGGAATTATCAATAAAGAAACTATTCACGGAATTTCTAATACTCCTGTTGCACTTATTAAGAAAGAAAGTGATATTCTTGCATAGTCCAGTGCTTCTACTAATATTTTGTCACTTACTGGCCCATCTGTGCAGCTTCTGAAGCCTGCTTCTACTAATATTTTGTCACTTGCTGGCCCATCTGTGCAGCTTCTGAAGCCTGCTTTCACAATAATATGTGACGGAGGTGCAAAATGTTTTCTTTTATTGATTGGTGGGATTCAACAACTGGTGCAATGGTTCCTTTCCATTATTTACTGTTACATGAGGGTGGTGTAAGCAATATAATTTTGGGTATGCACAATGTGGGATGGTGGCTGCAGCTCGTTGGATAGCGAAACTTACTACTCCCTGCCTTCTTAAAGCGGTTGATGAACATCCGGACTATAAAATCAAGGTAGTTATCACATCAATAATATTTTTCCCATAAACATAGAACCTAGACCTATCCAATGTTCCAACTTGGCACCTTGTGCATCTATGCGATGCCATGGCCAACTCACATTGCCTTGGTGGAAGAAAAAATGGCATGATAATATGCTTTGTCTATAGTCATACACTCACTACAAAAAATATAGATATTAGGGGCGGGCGTTTTTATGTGGCCGCCCGTGTACAAAAAAGCCACCGCCGCTGATTTGAAATAAAAAAAAACCAAAAAAACCCAAATTAAAACCCTACCCCGCGCGGCGCCCAATTCCCAAATATCCAAGACGCGCGCTTATCCCAAATCCATCGCGCCTCTTCTTTTCCCACCTCTTTTCTACCAAAACCCATCTCCCCTCTTCTCTCCTCCCAGCAATATCCTACCAAAAGTCTCTCTCTCTCCTCCCGTGCGCCTCTCCCTCTCCCATCTCGCTTGTCCCTTTGCCTTCCTCGATCTCTCTCCCTCGTACTCTCTCGATCTCTCTCCCTTCCTCTCCCTCTCTCTCTCTCGATCTCCCTGATTTCACGAGCTCTCCATTGACGTCTCCCGCAGTTCGTTCTCTTCGAAGCAACCATTTGATCGATCTCCCTCCAATAGCTGGCGAGATTAGAAGAAATCAGAGCAAGAAGTCAAAGGTACTCTCTCTTTCTCTCTCATTTCCTCTTTTTAATGGCCAGAAATTGGGCAACAACCATGGCAGTGGCAGCCATATCCACCGCTGTCCATGGCCTCCTACATGTTTGAAGAAATGCTTCAACGAAGAAACTTCCATCTTGTTGAACACATAGTAGCCAGGGGATGGAGATTGACATGCATTGGGTTTCACCTGATTCACGGATTATGTGTCCAACCAACTTTTTAGACAGGGGATGGAGATTGAGATGCCCTCAACAAATAGCTATGACTATGTTCATGTCTACAGAAAGTCTTCGGTACAGGAATAATGTTTGATACTGGTCATTACTAGGGAGGAGAGAAAAAAAACAAGGTGTTCCCATGGACAGTTCATTTGGTGTTGAAACTCAATACAAGGGATGTGACACACTTCAAAGCGGCAAGAGTATCTCAGAGCTACCGTTTCTTGATTTTAATTCTATAGCTGCAGCCATGGATAACTTCTCTACCACAAATAAGCTTGGAGTGGGTGGGTTTGGCCCCATTTACAAGGAAATGTTACACTTGCATAATGAGAATATGGTACGAACTATGCTTCTACATGGATTCATCTTCATAGGTAAACGTGAGCCTTGTTTTATTGCAAGACAATTTTTTTTTTTTTTTTTTAGAATTGTAAAGTGTTGAGCACTAATTCTAGTACAAAGAAGTTTTTGCTCCTTTCGGCAGTTTTTCTGCCCTTTAAAAAGTATATCTTTCAAAAATAAAAAATAAAAATTTCCAGTACAAAGAATCTACTGTTTTTATTTATTTATTAATTTATATAACCAACAATATTTTGTTAAAAGAAAGTAGGAAAAACCAACTGAAACATGTGTCATCTTGGTTCTGTCAGTAGTAACTGGTTGGCAATGATGAGGATGAGAGAGAGATCATGTGAGACAAGCATATCGGCTGTAAATTTGAGCTTGTATTTTTTACCACAAAATCTCGAGTTTTCAGAGTTCTTGACCATTTGCACATTTTGACCTCCGGGGATTGGCAAATGTCCCTAATATTTATTGTTTTAGTTTTCGGATGTACTTTCAAGATGAGTGCTGGCATCCCATGGTGCTACTGTGTCAGTTCAATCATATGATGAATTTGATTTTTAAGCTTGGATGATATAGATGAGATTACACATTTTCGCAACCTTGATTCTGTTGTGGTACCTTAGGAAAAGGAGCATGTGTCTCATCATCAGTTTGTCATACTCATTGGGCATTGTTGTTGGTTGTTTTGTACTTGTGCTTGTGCATATGTTTGTTTGACTTTACTTTTTTTTTTAGTACAGAATACTTGTGCAAATGAATAATGAATGTACACATTACTGATCACTAAAAGGCAACAGCACCACATGTGGTGCCGTACCATCTTCCCTGCCAACATGCTACTAGAGGGACAACTGTACCATGAAAATATTGGGCTCCAGTTCCACTATGAAGATCACTTGGGAAAAAGTTCTGGCCTGTCTGCTCATCAGATGGACCACACCTTTGGAATTAATGGACATCCGATGGCCTGACTTGACATACAGGTGTGGTCCACCATGTGAGTCGATCAGCCTGATTACTGAGAAGTGACCTTCAGTGTGATGCCTTCCATTTTCATGATAGTAATGTCCTACCCAAGTGGCATGCCAGTGAGAAAGACTGTATGGCACCACAAGCTGTGATGCTGTTGCCTTAGGCAGATGGTTCTCTTTAGATGTCTTCTGTTCATATAAACTGCAAGTCATTGACTAATGTGCTTCTGTTACTATTTGTGTGGTGAAGCTACTACCATGTATTCACCAGAATTAGCTGTGGAGAAGTGGAGAAACCTTGACTTACTAATTCTGCTTTGCATACATCACATTATATGATTGCAGAGTATAGACGTGCTGCATTGTTCTACAATTGCATATTGAATTCACGGAGAAGTCGCTACTTTTGTGTCGTGGTTTGCATCTTTATATTAACAATATTGGTTTTTATTTTTCTTATATTACGCTAGTCTTTAATCAATCAAAACCTGATCTTCTGTAGAGATTTTATTTTATTTTTATTTTTTAGAGATGATTGGTGTTAGTGAAGAGCAAGTATCCATAGCTTGATGGAAGTATGATGCATTTAAGTTTCTATGTGTAGAATTATATAAGAACTAGATGATCCTTGACCCAAGGATGTGCATAGATCCTGAGGCCTTGTATACAAGTGGGGTCCATGGTCCAGTAATCTAGACTGTTGATTCGAGCGCACTATCGTTGATAGTCAATGCAAAAAATCTCCCAGTTTAAAAGGTCTTAGCCATCCAATCCTTGCACTTCTTCACATTGAATTTGGATCTTGCGGTTTTTCTCTTAATTACTAATTATCAGTCTGCCAATCAAAGGTTTAAGATTGCCCCGTCATGGAGATTGTCTTTTTTTTTGGGATGGTCTATGCACAGTGAGGCCTATGAGATTGTTGTTTTCAATTACAAACCATGTTCCCTGCTTATACAAGCTCGAGGACCCTTCCAACTTTGCGGAGCCACTCCTCTTCCATCTCCGTTAGGGAGTCACAGGTGTGGAAGTGGGAGCAATTTGGGAGGCTTTCAGTTAGATCCTTCTACGAGGTTATTCACTCCTGGGGAGAGGTCATTGGGAGTCCCAATTGAGTTCATTTACTCTTATGGAGGGCTCCCTAAGGTGATGGCTTTCACCTAGCTAGTTGGAAGGAGTGGGTTCCTCATGATGGACAATGTATAGAAAAGGCACGGGATTATTTCCAATGTTTGCATTATCTGTTTGTGGGATACAGAATCCATTGGCCATCTATTTTTCCGCTGCGCTTTTTGCGAAGTCTGGAATCAGTTCTTACACCTATTCAGTATCATTGGCTGATGCCTGGATCAATTGGGAACATGTTTCTTGCTTGGCTTGGGGGACGTGCTGATTGTGAAGGGAGGAAACTGTGGAAGATCTCTCTCCTTGCCGGTCTTTGGGCTATTTGGGTGGAAGGAAATGATAGATGCTTAACAGGTGCTTTTGCAATCATAGTAAGGGGGTCTCAGATGTTTGTGGAAGGGTTAAATTGGATGTAATAGAGTGGGCCTCGAATATAAAGGCTTTTGAGGATTGCTCTTTGTCGTCCTCTTCTTGGGCTGCCTTGTAATTTAGTGAAGCTTTTGCCTCTTTTTTAAATAAAGTTATTACCTCTCAAAAAAAAAAAAAAAAAAAAAGAAGAAGAAGAAGAAGAAGAAGAAGAAAAGATTGATGCTCTTGTAACCGGTGCAAGTTGCCAGATGTGGGTTTTAGAAGGGCAAGATTGGATGTAATGTGTTGGGCTGTCTATTAATTCCCTTGCTAATTGTGCTTTAGCCTCTTTGGTTTTTTGGTTTTGAGGTTGTAATTGTGGTGTAGATATCTCATTTATGCCTTCATCAATAAAATAGTTACCTAAAAAGAAAATTCCTCAAAGTTATATGCTGATGTATGATTCCATATCAACTCACCATGCACATTGATGAGATTTGGTTTTGGTAGTGATACCAAAGATGGATATGTTTTTATATGATGTGGGTAATTGAATTGTTACAAGGGCAGGTAGCTTGTTCACTTTGCAGTGAGACCATAGAGCGTGAACTTTTGGCTCTACATAAAGGTGAAACCTGCCCCCAAAGGATTGTTACATGAGAATATTGTGAGTTCCCGCTGCCTGCTGTTGATCTCTGTATGCATCAGGTAGTAAATGTTGACAATTCTTTGCTTAAGCATAATTCTTTTATGGGATAATTTGCTGTTATTTTCTCAAGTAATTCTCTATTGCTTTGTAATTTCAGGACGTGTGTGGGAATCAGACTGATTATTGTGATCTTTGTAACAAATATATTCGGCGGCGTGAGAGGAATGAACATGACCTACAGCTGCATTGTAGCATGGATAGTATTGCAGAGTCTTCCAGGTATGTCCATTTTGCAATCTTCCCAAGTTACAAATTTTAAAAGAGGTTTGCTGGAGATGTTCACGACCAGTATATCTCCAGCATCTCCACCACACACATGCTGGATTTCTATTTAAATTGGAACAATTGATCTGATGGCCCACCATTTAAACAAATTATAGCAGAAATTGATGGTGATTTGGCAATCATAGCCATTGGACCATTGTAATTTTTACCCACTGAAAGATGACAAATGCCCATCTTTTCTCAAAATTTTCTCAAGAGTCCATTCATATGCCACTAGTACAATGATTAGGATAATTTCTTTAATGTGATTTTCGAGTTAGGTGGGCCACCAAATTAATGGTTTAAATTGAACATAAGCATGACCATGTGTAAGAATGAGACGCTAGAGGTGAGCAAGCCTCCATTTTCAAAAAGGCTTGCTGGCCTCTCTAGCAAATCTAATTTCAAAATGGATTCTTGTTTCTTCTTTAAGATCTTTTATCCTCTTTCAAAATTTCTAATGAATTTATCTCAAAGTGTGCTTTACCATTGACTCAACATTGGATTGGATTATTTGTAATGAGTTTCAGGAATACATGGTTTGAGCTGGTATGGGATATGAATATTGGACAAATCATTACTATTTGACCCCCTCTTTGAGATCTAAATGCTCCACAGACAGGCATTCATAGTATCATGTGTCTATTGTCTTTCAGAGCTATTGTCATGCATTTATGGTAGCATTAGAAAATAATGGTAAATTACATCACAAACTATACAAATTCTCACATTGCCATTGCTAGAAAGAAAACTGCAGACCTACAACTCCCACCCATCCATCATGGTGGGCTGGTATTTCCACTTGCATTCATAGTTAGAACTATGGGCTATAAGGAATGGCCTGGTGGTGATCTATTGGATAGGCTGTCAAGGGACCAGGCTTCATATTGCCAAATTCCAGTAAAAAGTCCTCAAAACTAGCCCAAGCTTGGTCCATGTTTATAAAAATATCCAAAGCATTGTCCATGACCAACTTATATGATAGTTAATGTGCCCATGACCAGCACGGCCAGCCCATTACCACTTGCACATACCAAGCATGTGTAAAAATAAATTAGAGACATTGCTTAAACTAAAATAGGAATTTTAAGTTATTTTGGTCCTGAGTTTGATGGAAAAAAAACCAGTTCCAATCAATCATGCATCGAGTAGTCCATATAAATCTCATATCACCCATAGGCATTAGTATAGACATGACCCAGTAAAAAGTCCTCAAAGCTAGCCCATAGGGATTGATCTATATTTAGTGCTTTGTATTTTAAATTTCTGTCTTTGTTTATATGCAATGTATTTTTTTTTCCCTTCTAATTGTAAAAGAGCCTTTGCATGTTTTTATTAAATGTAAGTCTTTGCATCTCCGGAATCACATCAGATGGTTATACAACCACCACCTTTGTATCAGCCATCCATTTCTTTTGTATATTGTCTCCAACCTGAGCACCAAAATTGCCTGATTTTTGTGCAAGAACATCCAATCAATTTCATCCAATGTAATTATGGAACGCTGGGAGCTCATACACATCTTCCATATTGGCATGTGCGGCTACATGTGGATGGGGACAGCTCCATATGCGTGTAGGCTTAGCAAACATCTGTTTCATGTTTACTTAATATGGTATTGATTTGTTTGGTCCTTGTATATGATATTTTCCTTTACGACATGTAACTCCTAACCGCAGTAATGTAATTTTTGTCATCAATAGGAAGCTCTTCTAGCTAGCAGCCAGTACGTTTGGATTTGCTTGCAGTCAATCCATGCTTTGAAAACCATATTAGATGAGATTAGTAATTTCACATCCCAATCTTAAATTTGGATTGTGTTTGTCATATTTTTACAATTTTACAAGTTCTTTTTTTGTTATGATCCAACCAAATCTAATAAGAAGTTCCTTCCCATCAAATCTTTGGCCATTTTTTCTTTTTCTGTCTTTTGTAGGACATTGACCGTCAGATTAGAAGTTACATTCTGTAAGGTTTTTGGAGCATCTTTCATCTATGGCAGAGCTTATCAAATAAAAGTTTGTGTCTCACAACTGCTGGCCCCACTTGTAAGTTGTAACATCTTTCTCAACACTTCAACCCAACACAAAAGGAACTTACTACTATTTTCTCCATGATTAGATTTAGACCGGGCCAAGGTCAATCCAAGACCGACCTAGGTCTGTGAGCGGCCAAAATGGACAGACTCGAGCTTGGCCATGTAATCTAATAATTGGCCCAACCCTTGATGGTGTCAGCTGATCTTCTGATTAGCTAAGAACCATTTTTTTTTCATCTATCGTAATGGATTTTCCTAAGAAATTCAGTGCATTGAGAAATATCTCTCTCTCTCTCTCTCTCTCTCTCTCTCTCTCTCTCTCTCTCTCTCTCTGACCTTTCAACGCCCAAAGGCCCTACCTCGAAATTCAGTACATTGATAGGCATACTTAATCATTGATAGTTACATGCTAGTTAATGCTTATGCAAAAAGGCTCATATTGAGTTGCATGCTATGATGCTTATGATGCAGTTTTATCCTTGAAGAAAAAGGGAAGAAAAATCTGTCCACATTTATATATAAAAAATTCCATAGCTATTCTCCTCCATCTGCTAGTTACAGGTATTTATGGGTTCCTTTTATTTTATATCAAATTTGTTTTTTGGTTATTTTATTTTGTTTTGTAAACTTTTGTCTCTGCATTGGTAACTAAAGGTGGAGCATTTGGGGTGAAACGTGGTAAGCCCAGAGGGGGGCTTTGCTGCTTCATATGGGGATGGATATGGACTTCATTCGGTATGGTTGTTTTTATAGGAAATATTTATAATTGAAAATTTAATTTTAGATAGTATAACTCAGATTATGAGTGTACATACTTTTTTATTAACTGACCTGTACACATGGCAGGGTGCTGCTGATAAAGGTCCTCTATATGGTATGAGTTCTGGTTCTTGGGGTCATTTGAGAAGTCTCGTCTCGGGCATCGCTGAAATCTGTTGCTTTTTTTTTTTTTTTTCCTTGCGTCTCAATTTGTAAATTTTTTATCCATTATGTAACCTTTCATTCTTAGGCTTCTTGTAAATGATTTACAGGTTGTGTTTGAATGCGAATTTTATAGCAGAATTTTTAATTATTTCTTTCGCACTATAAATCATTAGCGGCGTTTGTTACAAATTTTACATTCGTTCTTTATATATTTAGGCGGCGTTTTGAAAGCTTCGGCGCTATTACATTTTTTCGGCATAGTTAGCAGAAGCGCCGCTAAATAAAAATAAGTGCCGCTAAAGTTCTCTCATCTGCGGCGGCCATTAAAACGCCGATAAAAAGACCGACCGCCGCTAAAAGATACAGCGACGCCCTCCTTTAGTGGCACGCGTCCGACCGCCGGTAATTCTTATACCGGCAGTTTTTAGGACTTTTAGGGGCGGTTTTGGCCGCCGGTAGTGCCTATTTTTCTTGTAGTGACTTACTCTATGATTTGCATTTTCCAAAAAGAGAGGCGACGAAGAGAGGTTTTCCAAAACGATTTCTTTTCCAAAATGAGAAGTGAGGAAGAGAGGTTTTCCAAAACGAGAGGCGAGGAAGAGAGGGAAAGCGGAGATGGTGTCGTTGAAACTGCAGAAGCGGTTAGCCGACAGCATGCTGAAGTGAGGAAAGGGAAAGGTTTGGCTCGATCCCAATGAAGCCAGCGAGATCTGCATGGCCAATTCCCGTAATTTTCCTTCTCTTTTCTCTTTATTCCATCTGTATCTTTAAGATCTCACTACAACGAAAGGAGGATTAGCCGACAATGTATTTGGCTAATCAGCGACGCTAATTTAATTGAGGCGTCGGTTTGCGATCGGTATAAATATCGGACGAAAAGCCCTAGGCTCCCCTCGCCCGACTCTCTCTCTCTCTCTCTCTCTCTCTCTCTCTCTCTCTCTCTCTCTCTCTCTACAGACCACTACAAACCCGATCTGGTTTTTCTCTCAAGCTACAACAGATTTCGATGCAAACATGGGGTTTTCTCTCAAGTAATTAGCAGATTATTTACGACCACATCTAATCATAAGGTAATTTCAGCTATTTCGATACAAACATGGGGTTTTCTCTCTGATTTTCTGTTGAGATTTTTTTTTTTCTGATTTTTCTCTCACTGATTTCGTCTCAGTAGAATGAGAAAAAATCTGTAATTAATTTCGAGGAAAATAATGACCTATGGGACATCCGAGCCGTGCATAAGGTGGGCCCCACGATGAATGTTGCCCTATGCAGAAACCAGGCTAGTCTGCTCATGGTTTGGGCTACCATGTAAATTGAACATGGACGGTTTAGATTGGATCTGTTGACTGTCCGATTTTCTACCGAGATTTTTCTTCCATTTTTTTCTGATTTTTTTATCTCCAGTAGAAAGTTTGAAATTAATGTAGGGGAAAATGATTACCCATACGGCATCCGAGCCGTGCATGAGGTGAGCCCCACAATGAACGTTGCCAAGCGCAGAAATCAAGCTGGTCCGCTCATTGGTTGCAGCTTCCCTGCATGAGAAAGCAAAATGGACGGTTTAGATTGGACCTTCGAACTGTCCAATTTTCTTCGTGATTTTTCTCCAAATTTTTTTTTTCTTCTGTGATTAATTTCGAGAAAAAAAAAAAAAAAAAAAAAAAAAAAAAAAAAAAAGAAGGAGAAGAAGAAGAAGTAGAGACATTAATTCACCGGCGCTTTTTTTAGCGGCGCTTTTGAGAGCCGTAAAACTCCCATTTGTTGTAGTGGATCTGTAATCTCACACTCTATCATGGTGTCTTTCATTTATGAGTTTTTCTTTCTTTTTAAAGTACAATATTCTCGCCGTGTGTAGGGACCAACATGATGCGTGCATGAGATCTGACCTGATCTTGGAGAATCAGGCCGTCCAAAACTCGAGTGGGATACACCTCAGGGATAGTTTCGATGGGGACGCCCGCCATTGAAAACCTTCTAGATTGAGTGTGGGATATAGGGCCTTCTGTGTATACCATAGGACCCATTAAGAGGATGAATGGAAATCCCAAGCATCAGGCCACTCTGAAATTCAGGTGTGCCCTCCTGAGTTATGGATCGACTTGGATTTTTTGAGGCCGCTGAAAGCATGACAGGGCGCGCACGATGTACGGATTGGATGTCACGCACGAATCACAGTGGGCGCCACACATGGCGTTGTGGGTTAAGCTGAAACATACAAAGCTTTTGTGGTGGATCCGGCCTCATCTTTCATTTCTAATTTCTATTATTGTAACATGCCATGCCTTTTACGGTACGTGGGGCTCACGTGCTGCTGATTTAATCCAAACCGTTCACATAGCTCTTACCACAATCAGATGATCCTAATATCTTACTTGGCCATCTGCGGCGTCGACCTTCTTTTGTTGTAACTTTCCACTTGATGGCCCACTATAAAAAAACAGGACAAAGCTGATGGATATTTAGTATGTTTTCGGACAGTTTTAGCCATTGGCTACGACTACGGGTTTTAGCCGTAGCTGAAGCGGAATAAGCTGTTGACAAAACTAGCTTTTTAACGGTGAACGTCCAATCACTATTGTTTTCGCATTGTGTGGTCCACCCAAGATTTATTTCAGCCTAATTTTTTTGGGATCTATGTTAAAATTATGTTAATAAATGGATGGACGGCATGGATGAAACAAATCGATCATGGTGGGGGCCCACAGAGCCATACCAAATCCAAAGCTCAAGTTACCGTTTTTATTCTATCGTGAATGAATGTGAGTTTTGTATTTGATTTAAAATAATGGTGACTTATTCATAACAATAGTGGCAAAGATTTAGAGTTATCCAACCATCCAAATAATCAGTCTAGTTGTAAATGGTAAATATTTATATATTTTATTGTATAATATAATCTTAGCCATCTAGAAAATGGCCCCACGCATGTATGATTGTTAATATAGCTTGTGTTATAAATAATGGAAAACTCACAGAATTTGGCTTTAAAATCATTATCATATCCAAATTAAAAGAGGATTTCCGTGAGCGCCATTTCATCTTCCATCAAAATCATTTTCGAGTGCCATTTCCGTCAAAATGGGCGCAGCGACAGGAACTTCTTGTGGCCGAGAGTTACGGCAAGTTGCATACAAGAGAATCTGGCCGTTCAGGTGGGCCAGTGCACAAAACAGATAGATGGTTAGAGAAATTTGTTTTAGCTGTTGGTTTGTCCTGTACAATGTGGTGAGTTAAAGATAAAATAGTGTGGTCCGCCTGGAAAGCTAGCCTCTTTCGAACGGGTGGTACACAGAAGGTCATTAATCAACAATGCTTCATCTGATTATTCAACCATTTTTGTTGGAATGAAGATTGAGATTTCTTATAATAATTTAAAAAAATATGTATAATTCAAGATGAACCTACCAACAGTTGCGGAGTTGGTCAGAGTTCATCTTTTTTGGGTGGCATAACGGTCGAACATGATGACCGTCTTTCCAATACCATCCCTGATGAAGGCAATATTGGTCTTTAGCTGATCAACTTCCACACACTCCCGATATACACCGGACTTTATGTATATGGGAAAGAGCGACGTGCTCAAGCTAGGGGCAGTAGCCACTGCTGCCGATACAGTGGCGTAGTCACCGCTGCCCTCCTGAGTGACCGTCAGGTTTGTCGGGTAAGTTTTGAAAGGTGCGGGGTTAGTTAGGATTGGTAAAACAATCACCAACAAAACAATCTAAACAATGACCAAGAAGGCACAGAGTTGAAAGATCCAAGATAGAAGGGTGATGTTTCTGTTGGCAACAAAGCAGGGTAATTCAAAAAGAATATGGCCATTTGCATGACTAACTAACTCAGGCATGGTGAGTGGAGAGGAAGATGAGAGGAGGAGAGGCGACAGATGAGAGGAGGAGAGAGGCTAATTGCATACTGTTGAGTGGAGAGGAAGATGAGAGAGAAGGAAACTCGCAAGCTATATAGAAAATCGAAAGTGAATTGTGTACCTTTATATAGAAATCAGAAGCAAATTGCGTACTACGTAACTAGATACGCTTAAGCTGAGTAAACTCTGTGAGCCCCACTGTCATTCATGCAATGTATCCACTCCGTAAATCTCTTTTACCACATATTTTTAGGCTTTGTCCCAAAAATGAAGCATATAGAAACCTCAAATGGACCACATGGCTTAGATGATGATTGCTGACTGCTAGTTGTTTCTGCGTGCTGTTTCTCATTTGAAGGCCATCAGTTGGATAATTTAGATTATCTATTTGGTTATTTTATGAATTGTTGTCCATCCATAATAGAGCTCACTACTCGAAGGGTACTGATACTGATACCTTCCCTGTATTGTAGGAGTTAGGTTGTATTGTTTCTTACTGTAGGCTATATTGTCCATTTGCTTACCGGAAAATGTAATGGCTACTTTCTAAGGTGGGGTTTTCAATCCCAGCTGCAAAATAGATATAGGGTTGTTCATCAGGTGGGCCCTACATGTATGCATGGTGGCTTGAGAATCAGGTCATTCTAGTCATTAGGTGGGCACATGTGCATGAAGAATGTATAGTTGGAAGGCATCAGCAGTGATTTGTATTCGTTTACAAGTGTCGCCTACCGAGTGACCAGATTGATCTAATTCAAACCACCCCACATTTGCGGTGCCCACTTTATGATTATCTAAGACCCTTTATTTCAGGACCTTCTTCAGTTGAATTTGGACCCACATATTACAATGTTAAGATTGATCTGTCAATGTGAATTTCAAGTCATGGTCCATTCAAGGTGGATAGAACAACTAACCGTCTGGATTGCAAAACCATTGGCCCCACTTGTCAGAAAAGAAAATACGTGTAAACTATGAAAAAAATGAGCCATGGATCGCAGACTCCTCTCCGGCTATCCACATTTCCTTTGAGAAAATGAACTTATGATTTGACAGAAAACAGCATGCAGGTATCTTAATGACATTTAGGCTATGGTTAGAACTTTACCAGTTTTAGAGCCTGTTTGTTTTTCAAATCCCACTGGGGGGGGGGGGGTGTGTGGGTGTTTATAATGACAGAAAACAGCATGCAAGTATCCTTTGAGAATATGCTAACTTTTTTCAACAATTATACTCGTAAAGGTTATAATAGAGAGGAACAGTCTAAAACTACCCGGGGGGGGGGGGGGGTGGGTGTTACAATGACATGATGTTGCCTCATGCGCAAGGATAAAAGGAAAACTGTTTTTTTTTTAAATGATGACGGTAACTTGCATTAAAAGAGAGAGATTACAAAGAGAGAATCAACCCGCTGAGATAGCGAGACAATTACCCTCCATACAAAAATAGATTATAGTCCCTTAAATGCACCAGATTAGAGGCCCACTCGATAATATAGTAATGAACTCTTGACACAGTGGACCCCACCGAATTGGATAAGCCGTTAAAACACCTCCCATTCCTTTCTTCCCGCATTGATCACCAGACAGCCAGAAGGGCCATTCTCCATACCAAAGTTCTTTGCTTACTGAGGGTAACACCATGCCAGGCTACATGGTAAAATGACAATACAGTTGAGGAACTACATGGTTTTCTTTCATGTGCAAGGATAAAGAGGAAACAATTGACTGCTATTGTTGTCTTGCATTGTAAAATGGGAAGGTGGCTAAGGAATTACTTTCTAGTTTCTTAGCCTACTCGGCTTTATGGGTTTGTCAAAATAGCAGTAGTCATGGGAGTTGGGAGGTTAAGAGAAACGGGCCCCTTCAAACAAAGATGAAATTTTTATGGAGAATACCATTCTTCAACGTAATTTTGGGCATTTCTAAAGAAAGGAATGACGGGGTTCTGGCAATAGAGTTGCATGTTTAACAAGGTATCACAATCAAAAATTACAGTGTACACCAGATGAGGGCAAAGACAGAATTTGAAGGGAAAACAAAAATAATAAGCTATCTAAAACTTCTGTGGCCCCAAAGAAAAATTGAGTGGTAAGCATTTATTTCCCATGTTTCTTGTGGTGTACGTGGTCCACCTGAGCTTTGGATCTGTCTCATTTTTGGGCTCATGCCCTAAAATGAGAGGGAAAAACGAATGGACAGTGTGGATTAAGATCATACATAACAGTGGACCCATGTATTTTAATGGAAAAAATATCTTCGCCTCTCTGTTCAAGTGCAATAGCTTTTGAAAGAAGCTTCATGTCAACATCATGTCATTGTCAAGAGACAGCTACAGGGTGTAAATGCATGCGTAAATCAGTTGGATCGTTCATCTACCATCTGATGTGTGCTTGTTATCCACCCTTACCATCTGATGAGCCTCCCCGAGTTGGGCCTTGAGCCCGAAAAATAGGGCAACCTATGACTCAGGTGGGCCACATCACAGGAAGCAGTTAAAGAGGAAAGTATACCATTGATTTTGTATGGGTCCACAATATTGTGTGGTTCCCTTTTGATGGACGGATTGGATCACAGATCTACGGCTCATGTGTGAAGTGTACATCATGAGCTGTATTTCTCATGGGTGTGCGCTTAGCAAAACTTACCGTGCAAACCCAATCTAAAAACCGTACTTATGTTAATATTAAACTGGATATACTATAACAAATCATAAACAAATGCGATAAACATGTTAGCACGTGTGTGGGATCCTAGACGCTCATCAGAGGAAAACCAGAGGAATGTAATACTAAAACATGCAGAATTCAAGATGACAAACAAACCCACCATCGGTTGCGGTGTTGAGAGTCGATGTTGATCGTTTTGTCAATCTCATCCCCGACAATATTGGTCATTTTCTAACCAACCTTCACATGCTCACAATAAACACTGGACTTCACTTAAATAAATAAATAAAATTTGGGGATTATGCTGCGGAATCACACAGAGATGGATCTAGGATAAAAATCCGAGAGCACCAAGCAAACATAAGAGAACACAGATTTAACGTCGAAAACCTTTTCAGGAAAAAACTACGACACAAAGTGATAGATCTTCACTATGAAAGAAGAAATTACTAAGAGAAAGGACTTACCGGACTTTAGTAATCCTCAAATCTCTCCCTTGCTCCACCCTTTTTGAAACTGTAGAACCCTTTTTGAAAACCTTATAATCCCTTAGAATGCCTTAGAATACCTTAGAATACCTTAGAATGCCATAGAATACCTTAGAATACCTTAGAATACCTTAGAATGCCTTAGAATACCTTAGAATCCCTTAGAATGCCTTAAAATACCTTAGAATGCCTTAGAACGCCATAGAATCCCTTAGAATGCGTTAGAATGCCTTAGAATCCCTTAGAATACCTCACAATCCCGTTTACACCCATACATATAATTGTAGAAAGAATCCCAAACAAAATCGAAAAGAATCCTAAACGAAATAAAAAACAAATCCCGCACTTTCGCAGTTTTGCGAAAAATTTTGCGCAAAATCTAATTAGATTTAAGACATCAAATACAACATAAATAACAAGAAATTTTATATAACTATATAGCAATGTAACAAATCATAAACAAATGCGATAAACATGTTAGCATGTGTGTGAGATCCTGGACGCTCATCAGAGGAAAACCAGAGGACCGTAATACTAAAACATGCAGAATTCAAGATGATAAACAAACGCACCAACAGTTGCGATGTTGAGAGTCAATGTTGATCGTTTTGTCAATCCCATCTCTGGCGATATTGGTCTTTTTCTGACCAACCTTCACACACTTTTTCTAACAAACAAACCCACCAATAGCCCTGTATCTATTTTGACCGGCTGGGATTGAAAAGCCCACCTTAGAAAGTAGCCATTGCATTTTCCAGTAAGCAAATGGACAATATGGCCTACAGTAAGAAACAATACAACCTAACTCCCACAATACAGGGAAGGTATCAGTATTAGTACCATTCGAGTAGTGAGCTCTATTATGGATGGACGACGATTCATAAAATAACCAAATAGATAATCTCAATGATCCAACTGATGGCCTTCAAATGGGAAACAACATGCAGAAACAACTGACAGTCAGCAATCATCATCAACATCATCTAAGCCATGTGGTCCATTTGAGGTTTCTATATGCTTCATTTTTGGGACAAAGCCCTAAAAATATGTGGTATAAGAGATTTACAGAGTGGATACACTGCATGAATGATAGTGAGGCTCACAAAGTTTACTCAGTACGCTTAAGCGTACTGAGTTACTCAATATGCAATTCGCTTCCAATTTCTATATAAAGGTACACAATTCGTTTCCGATTTCTATATAAAGGTATGCAATTCGCTTCCGATTTCTATATAGCTTCCAATTTTCCTTCTCTCTCATCTTCCTCTCTACTCAACAGTACGCAATTAGCCTCTCTCCTCCTCTCATCCATCGCCTCTCCTCCTCTCATCCGTCGCCTCTCCTCCTCTCATCTTCCTCTCCATTCACCATGCCTGTGTTAGTTAGTCATGCAAATGGCCGCCTTTTTTTGAATTATCCTACTTTGATGTCAACATAAACATCACCCTTCCATTTTGGATCTTTCAACTCTTCATGCCTTCTCACTCATCGCTTGGGTTATTTTTTATTGGTTATTCACTTTCACGAGGAAAACCCGTCTGATTTTAAACACCTAATTTCGAACGTAGCTAAGGTGAATCTTTGATGGTAAGCATGCAATGCGTCTGATTCTAGGTATTTGATTTAGACTATTTGGACCCCACCAAAGTCATTATACTCATCAGAAGTGGATTGGCTGGTGTACCACACACCAGCAACCTAGCTACAGTGGGCACGTGTCGTGCGAATATGAGCGCTGACGCTCATCGAGCTCGCACTAATGGTTCAACGGATATCAAAGTTACATGGTCCCACAATGATATATTTATCATATCTAAGCCGTTTATCCATTTGGCGAGATCATTTTAGATCTTGATCCGAAAAATGAATAATTTTCAAGGCTCAAGTGCACCACACCACAGATAAAAGTGGGACAATGATTCTAATCGTTAACACATTCGTAGGGCCCACCATAACGTTTACTTTCCATCCAATCCGTTCATAAGGTCACACAAACTTGGATGAAGATTTATATATATATATATATATATATATATATATATATATATATATATATATATATATATATATATCTCATATTGATACAAAATTTCTGTGACCTCCATAAGGGTTTCAATGTAAGCGTTCAATCCTCCACTACTTTTTACAGTGTGGTCCACTTGATTTTTGAATCTATCTTTTTTTTCCGATCAAGCCTTACGACGAGTTAACCAAGTGGACAGACGGTTTGGATATAACTCATACCTCATGATGGGACCCACGGAACTTGATGACATCAACACACCAGCCACATTGGTGGTGTGTGGGACACCAGCCAATAGTCATAATAATAAATAAATAATTTCGCCTACAGAATCTCAATGAAAAGTGACTTAAAAAGGAAACGGATTGGCGACTCCCCCTGCCACCAGCCCGCTGGCTAGTGGTCTGTGCTCTGTGGGCGCCACCATAATGTATGTGTTTCATCCATTCCGATCATCCATTTTTACGGATCATTTCAGTGCTTGATTCAAAACATGAGAGGGATATAAATATCAGGTGGACCACACCATAGGAAAACAATAGTGATTGGATATCCACCATTAAAATCCTCCTAAGGCCCACTATACTGTTTATTTGACATCCAATCTATTGATTAAGTCATACAGGCCCAGATGAAGGGAAAAACAAATATCAGCTTGATCTAAAACTTTTATGGCCCTCAAAAGGTTTTTAATGGTCAACGCTCATTCAACATTATTTCCTGTAATGTGGTCTAATTGAGATTGGTATATACCTAAGTTTTGATCCCATACCATATAATTATCTCAAAAAATAGATGGACGGCATGGATAAAATACATACATCATGGTGGGGCCCACAGAGCACCGACCACCAGCTATTGGCCGGTGGCAGGGGAGTAGCGAATTTGTCTCCACTTAAAACGGTCGCAGTAATAATTATATATAAAAAAAAATTTTAAAACAAAATCTGAAAGCTTGACTTAAAAGAACTGCAACGTCCGTCGCCTCTCCGCCTATAAATGGGCACCTGTAGATCCGGTTGGAGCAAAAAACAAGTGAAGAAGCAACAGTGAAAAATTTAGTTTTTCTTCTCTCTTTCTTCCTTCTGCATCAGATATCTGAGTTGTGCTAAGGCAAAATTCTGTTATCTTGAAGCAAAGAAAAGATATGGCTTATACAGCTAACACTCTCATCTTCCTCTCCACTCACCATGCCTATGTCAGTTAGTCATCCAAATGCTCACTTTCTTTTCGAATTACCCTGCTTTGATGCCAACTGAAACATCACCCTTCCATCTTAGATCTTCCAACTCTTATGTGCCTTCTTGGTCATCGTTTGAGTTGTTTTGTTGGTGGTTATTTTACCAATCCAAACTAACTCTGCACCTTTCAAACCTTACCCGATGAACCTGAGGGCAGTGGTGACTACACCATTGTATCAGCAGCAGTGGCCGCTGCCCCTAGCTTGAGCATATCGCTCTTTCCCATATACATAAAGTCCAGTGTATATTGGGAGCATGTGGAAGTTGATCAACTAAAGACCAATATCACCTTCATCGGGAATGGGATTGGAAAGACGGTCATCACGTTCGACCGTTATGCCACCCAAAAAAGATGGACTCTAATTGACTCCGCAACTATTGGTAGGGTCATCTTGAATTATGGATATGTATGTATGTGTGTGTGTTTTATATATATATATATATATATATATATATATATATATATATATATATATATATATATATATATATATATATATATATATATGGTTGAATAATCAGATGAAGCATCGTTGATCAATGACCTACAATAGAAATCCAAGAGCACCAAGCAAACACAAGAGAACACAGATTTAATATGGAAAACCTTTTCAGGAAAAAACCACGGCACAAAGTGACAGATCTTCACTATAAAAGAAGAAATTACAAAGAGAAAGGACTTACCGGACTTGAGTAATCCTCAAATCTCTCCCTTGCTCCACCCTTTTAGAAACTCTAGAACCCTTTTTGAAAACTTTAGAATACCTTAGAATACCTTAGAATGCCTTAGAATGCCTTAGAATACCTTAGAATACCTAAGAATTCCTTAAAATACCTTAGAATGCCTTATAATCCCTTAGAATGCCTTAGAATCCCTTAGCATGCCTTAGAATCCCTTGGAATACCTCACAATCCCGTTTACACCCATATATATAATTGTAGAAAGAATCCCAAATAAAATCGAAAAGAATCCTAAATGAAATAAAGAAAACATATCCCGCACTTTCGCAGTTTTGCGAAAATTATTGCTCAGAATCTAATTAGATTTAAGACATCAAATACAACATAAATAATAGGAAATACTATATAACTACATAGTAATGTAACAAATCATAAACAAATACGATAAACGTGTTAGCATGTGTGTGGGATCCCGGACACTCATCGGAGGAAAACCAGAGGACCGTAATACTAAAGCACAGGTGTAGTTCCAGCTGATAGTTGATAAAGCACTAGTTCAAGCAGTCACATCAGGGGAATCATAGTCGTCCATCACGGTCCAATCTCCAAATCATATACCCCCCAAAAGTGTCCCATACAAATCACTCTACCTGTTTTCCAATTGCTGGATCAGGTGGGTCCGGACTAATATGGCCCAAGAGATTGAACTGCTCCTCCTCCTCTTCCTCCTGTTGTTGTTGCTCATGTTCTTCTTTATGCTCATTATGGTCATTGAGAGACCCTTCAGGTAAAGGGAAATTAAGCTTGGCACGAGCCCCATGTAACCTAATTGCAGCTTTATCGTAAGCTTGAGCAGCATCCTCTGTCGTTCTAAACGTCCCAAGCCAATCTCTAGCCCCTTTGTTACAGCTCCTAATCTCAGCCACCCATTTTCCCATGGCCTCTGTCGAACTCCTCGATACTTCTTCTTCTGTTCTACTTTAGAAGTAAAGTATTCACAACCCAAGCAGCCCTTGACACCGCACAATTGGCATTGGTCCGCACTTGCAACTAGTAGTGCCTGACTCTGCTCAGTGTGAGCTGGAGCGGAAGTTTCTGTAAACGGAGGAAAGGTGCGGTTGTTGCCACCCCCACCGCCGGATATTACGTGGACTAACGAGGCCACTATGATCGACGTCTCTTCCTCGGGGATGGGGATTGGCCCAATCTGGCCTCTACTCGACTCTCCTAGCTCTCCTGGATTTCCTTTCCTTTGGAGTTTTTCTACTGTGGGTAGGATTCGGTCATCTTGGGCTTCAAACTCCGCATGAATTTGGGACTTTCACTTGTAAGCCTTTTTATTCTGAAGAATAAGCACGTGAAACAATGTGAAAATACGTGTTCTCCGTAAGAAAGACAGGAAGAGAGCAGGGTTCGTAGTTGACGTTACCAATGAAACGTGTCCTCGCGTGACTAGGACGCGGATTGCGTCCTACTCCTGCACGGATGGTAATCTGTCCGGGCAGGGCTCTATGGGACCCACCGTGATCTAAGTGTTTTATCCACGCCGTTAATCGCTTTTCTAGATCATTTTATGGTATGAGACAAAATTTACGGTAGTTCAAGGGCTTAAGTGGACCAAAAGTAGGGATTGAACTTCCACCATTAAAAACTTCCTGGGAGCTGGAGAAGTTTCGAATTAAGCTGATATTTTTGTTTCCACTTCATTCAAGTTTGCATGACCTTATTAATAGGTTGGGTGGTAAAAAAAAAACATCACGGTGGCCATTAAAAAGGTTTCAACGGTGGGTGTCATTATCACTACAGCTACCTTTGATGTGGTCCATTGAAGCTGTGTATCTACTTCATGTTGTCTCATACCTTAAAACGATCTGAGAAAAGCGATGAACGGTGTGGATAAAACATTTACATCATGGTGGGACCCACAGAGACCTGCACGGACGGATTACCATCCGGGCGAGGGTAGGACGCAATCCGCGTCCCGCGTGACTGAGATCATGTGTGTAAATCCTGGTTGCAAACAGCGAGCGGCTCTGAAGATCGTACTTTCATTTATGCCGCGGGAGTAAGGTGTTTCATATTCTTTACCGAACGCTTGCCAAAGTAGGGAAACAGATTGGCTACTCGCCCTGACACCAGCCTGATGGCTAGTGGTCGGTGCTCTGTGGGCCCCACCATGATGTATGTATTTCATCCATTTTTACGAATCATTTTAGTGCTTGATTCAAAACATGAGAGGGATATAAATATCAGGTAGACCACACTATAGGAAAACAAAAGTGATTGGATATCCACCATTAAAATCCTCCTAAGGCCCACTGTACTGTTTATTTGACATCCAATCTGTTGATTAAGTCATATAGGCCCAGATGAAGGGAAAAAACGAATATCAGCTTGATCCAAAACTTTTATGGCCCTTAAAAGGTTTTTAATGGTCAACGCTCATTCAACACTGTTTCTTGTAATGTGGTCTAATTGAGATTGGTATATACCTAATTTTTGATCTCATACCATATAATTATCTCAAAAAATAGATGGATAGCATGGATGAAATACATACATCATGGTGGGGCCCACAGAGCACTGACCACCAGCTATTGACCGGTGGCAGGGGAGTAGCGAATCTGTTTCCACTTAAAACGGTCACAATAATAATAATAAATTTTAAAAAATTTCCAAAACAGAATCTGAAGGCTTGACTTAAAAGAACCGCAGCATCCGTCGCCTCTCTGCCTATAAATGGGCACCTGTAGATCCAGTTGGAGCAAAAAACAAGTGAAGAAGCAACAGTGAAAATTCAGTTTTTCTTCTCTCTTTCTTCCTTCTGCATCAAATATCTAAGTTGTGCTAAGGCAAAATTCTATTATCTTGAAGCAAAGAAAAGATGTGGCTTATAGAGCCAACACTCTCATCTTCCTCTCCACTCATCATGCCTGTGTCAGTTAGTCATCCAAATGGTCGCCTTCTTTTCGAATTACCCTGCTTTGATACTAACTGAAACATCACCGTTCCATCTTGGATCTTTTCCTTCTTGGTCATCGTTTGGGTTGTTTTGTTGGTGGTTGTTTTACCAATCCTAACTAACCCTATACCTTTCAAAACTTACCCGACGAACCTGATGGTCGCTCAAGACGGTAGCGGTGACTACACCACTATATCGGCAGTAGTGGTCGTTGGCCCCAGCTTGAGCATGTCTCTCTTTCCCATATACATAAAGTCCGGTGTATATTGGGAGCATGTGGAAGTTGATCAGCTAAAGACCAATATTGCCTTCATCGGGGATGGGATTGGAAAGACGGTCATCACATTTGACCGTTATGCCACCCAAAAAAGATGGACTCTAACCGACTCAGCAACTGTTGGTAGGTTCATCTTGAATTATGCATATATATATATATATAATAAGAAATTCCAATCTTCATTCCCACAAAAATGGTTGAATAATCAGATAAAGCATCGTTGATCAATGACCTATGATAAAAATCTAAGAGCACCAAGCAAACACAAGAGAACACAGATTTAACGTGAAAAACCTTTTCAGGAAAAAACCACAGCACAAAGTGACAGATCTTCACTATAAAAGAAGAAATTACAAAGAGAAAGGACTTACCGGACTTGAGTAATCCTCAAATCTCTCCCTTGTTCCACCCTTTTATAAACTCTAGAACCTAAACCTTAGAATACCTTAGAATGCCTTAGAATACCTCATAATGCCTTAGAATGCCTTAGAATATCTTAGAATTCCTAAGAATTCCTTAGAATACCTTAGAATGCCTTAGAATGCCTTATAATCCCTTAGAATGCCTTAGAATACCTTAAAATCCCTTAGCATGCCTTAGAATCCCTTAGAATACCTCACAATCCCATTCGCACCCATAAATATAATTGTAGAAAGAATCCCAAACAAAATTGAAAAGAATCCTAAATGAAATAAAAAAAATAAATCCCGCACTTTCGCAGTTTTGTGAAAAATTTTGCGCAGAATCTAATTAGATTTAAGACATCAAATACAACATAAATAATAGGAAATACTATATAACTACATAGCAATGTAACAAATCATAAACAAATGCGATAAACATGTTAGCACATGTGTGGGATCTTGGACGCTCATTGGAGGAAAACCAGAGGACCGTGATACTAAAGCAAAGGTGTAGTTACAGCTAATAGTTGATAAAGCACTAGTTCAAGCAGTCAAATCAAGGGAATCATAGTCGTCCATCACGGTCCAATCTCCAAATCATATCCCCCCCAAAAGTGTCCCATACAAATCACTCTACCTGTTTTCCAATTGCTGGATCAGGTGGGTCCGGACTAATATGGCCCAAAGATTGAACTGCTCCTCCTCCTCTTCCTCCTGCTGCTGCTGCTGCACCTGTTCTTCTTTATACTCATTGCGGTCATTGAGAGACCCTTCAGGTAAAGGGAAATTAAGCTTGGCACGAGCCCCATGTAACCTGATGGCAGCTTTATCGTAAGCTCGAGCAGCATCCTCTGCCGTTCCAAACGTCCTAAGCCAATCTCTGGCCCCTTTGTTACAGCTCCTAATCTCAGCCACCCATTTTCCCACGGCCTCTGTCGAACTCCCCGATACTTCTTCTTCTCAACCTTTTCCTGTTCTACTTCAGAAGTAAAGTATTCACAACCCAAGAAGCCCTCGACACCGCACAATCGTCATTGGTCCGCGCTTGCAACTAGCAGGGCCTGACTCTGCTCGGTGTGAGCTGGAGCGGAAGTTTCTGTAAACGGAGGAAAGGTGGGGTCGTTGCCACCCCCACCGCCGGATATTATGTGGACTAACCAGGCCACTATGATCGACGTCTCTTCCTCAGGGATGGGGATTGGTCCAATCTGGCCTCTGCTCGACTCTCCTAGCTCTCATGGATTTCCTTTCCTTATGGAGTTTTTCTGCTGTGGGTAGGATTCTGCCATCTTGGCCTTCGAACTCCGTATGAATTTGAGACTTTCACATGTAAACCTTTTTATTCCGAAGAATAAGCACGTGAAACGGTGTGAAAATACGTGTTCGTCGTAAGAAAGACAGGAAGAGATCGGGGTTCATAGTTGACGTTACCAATGATGTGTCCTCGCGTGACTAGGACGCTGATTACGTCCTACCCCCCAGGGCTTTGTGGGGCCCACCGTGATGTAAGTGTTTTATCCACGCCGTTAATCGCTTTTCTAGATCATTTTACGGTATGAGACAAAATTTACGGTAGTTCAAGGGCTTAAGTGGACCAAAAGTAGGGATTGAACTTCCACCATTAAAAACTTCCTGGGAGCTAGAGAAGTTTCGGATCAAGCTGATATTTTTGTTTTCACTTCATTCAAGTTTGCATGACCTTATTAATAGGTTGGGTAGTAAAAAAAAAAAAAAAAAACATCACGGTGGCCATTAGAAAGGTTTCAATGGTGGGTGTCATTATCACTACAACTTCCTTTGATGTGGTCCATTGAAGCTGTGTATCTACTTCATGTTTTGTCTCATACCTTAAAATGATCTGAGAAAAGCGATGAACAGTGTGGATAAAACATTTACATCACGGTGGGACCCACAGAGCCCTGCACGGACGGATTACCATCCGGGCGGGGGTAGGACGCAATCCGCGTCCTGAGTGACTGAGATCATGTGCGTAAATCCTGGTTGCAAACAGCGAGCGGCTCTGAAGATCGTACTTTCATTTATGCCGTGGGAGTAAGGTGTTTCATATTCTTTACCGAATGCCCACCAAAGTAGGGAAATGGATTGGCTACTTGCCCTGACACCAGCCTGGTGGCTAGTGGTCGGTGCTCTGTGGGCCCCACCATGATGTATGTATTTCATCCATTCCGTTCATCCATTTTTGCGAATCATTTTAGTGCTTAATTCAAAACATGAGAGGGATATAAATATCAGGTAGACCACACTATAGGAAAACAAAAGTGATTAGATATCCACCATTAAAATCCTCCTAAGGCCCACTGTACTATTTATTTGATATCCAATCTATTGATTAAGTCATATAGGCCCAGATGAAGGGAAAAAACGAATATCAGCTTGATCCAAAACTTTTATGGCCCTCAAAAGGTTTTTAATGGTCAACGCTCATTCAACACTGTTTCTTGTAATGTGGTCTAATTGAGATTGGTATATACCTAATTTTTTATCTCATACCATATAATTATCTCAAAAAATAGATGGACAGCATGGATGAAATACATACATCATGGTGGGGCCCACAGAGCACTGACCACCAGCTATTGACCGGTGGCAGGGGAGTAGCGAATCTGTTTCCACTTAAAACAGTCACAGTAATAATAATAAATTTAAAAAAATTCCAAAACAGAATCTGAAGGCTTGACTTAAAAGAACCGCAGCATCCGTCGCCTCTCCGCCTATAAATGGGCACCTGTAGATCCAGTTGGAGCAAAAAACAAGTGAAGAAGCAACAGTGAAAATTCAGTTTTTCTTCTCTCTTTCTTCCTTCTGCATCAAATATCTGAGTTGTGCTAAGGCAAAATTCTATTATCTTGAAGCAAAGAAAAGATGTGGTTATACAGCTAACACTCTCATCTTCCTCTCCACTCATCATGCCTGTGTCAGTTAGTCATCCAAATGGTCGCCTTCTTTTCGAATTACCCTGCTTTGATACCAACTGAAACATCACCGTTCCATCTTGGATCTTTCAACTCTTATGTTCCTTCTTAGTCATCGTTTGGGTTGTTTTGTTGGTGGTTGTTTTACCAATCCTAACTAACCCTGTACCTTTCAAAACTTACCCGACGAACCTGATGGTCGCTCAAGACGGCAGCGGTGACTACACCATTATATCGGCAGTAGTGGTCGTTGCCCCCAGCTTGAGCATGTCATTCTTTCCCATATACATAAAGTCCGATGTATATAGGGCGCATGTGGAAGTTGATTAGCTAAAGACCAATATTGCCTTCATCGGGGATGGGATTGGAAAGACGGTCATCACATTTGACCGTTATGCCACCCAAAAAAGATGGACTCTAACCGACTCCGCAACTGTTGGTAGGTTCATCTTGAATTATGCATATATATATATATATATATATATATATATATATATATATATATATATATATATATATATATATATAAGAAATTCCAATCTTCATTCCCACAAAAATGGTTGAATAATCAGATAAAGCATCGTTGATCAATGACCTATGATAAAAATCTAAGAGCACCAAGCAAACACAAGAGAACACTGATTTAACGTGAAAAACCTTTTTAGGAAAAAACCACAGCACAAAGTGACAGATCTTCACTATAAAAGAAGAAATTACAAAGAGAAAGGACTTACCGGACTTGAGTAATCCTCAAATCTCTCCCTTGTTCCACCCTTTTATAAACTCTAGAACTTAAACCTTAGAATACCTTAGAATGCCTTAGAATACCTTAGAAATCCTAAGAATTCCTTAGAATACCTTAGAATGCCTTAGAATGCCTTATAATCCCTTAGAATGCCTTAGAATACCTTAGAATCTCTTAGCATGCCTTAGAATCCCTTAGAATACCTCACAATCCCATTCGCACCCATATATATAATTGTAGAAAGAATCCCAAACAAAATCGAAAAGAATCCTAAACGAAATAAAAAAAAATAAATCCCACACTTTCGCAGTTTTGTGAAAAATTTTGCGCAGAATCTAATTAGATTTAAGACATCAAATACAACATAAACAATAGGAAATACAATATAACTACATAGCAATGTAACAAATCATAAACAAATGCGATAAACATGTTAGCACGTGTGTGGGATCCTGGACGCTCATTGGAGGAAAACCAGAGGACCGTGATACTAAAGCAAAGGATACTAAAGCAAAGGTGTAGTTCCAGCTAATAGTTGATAAAGCACTAATTCAAGCAGTCACATCAGGGGAATCATAGTCGTCCATCACGGTCCAATCTCCAAATCATATCCCCCCCCAAAAGTGTCCCATACAAATCACTCTACCTGTTTTCCAATTGCTAGATCAGGTGGGTCCGGACTAATATGGCCCAAGAGATTGAACTGCTCCTCCTCCTCTTCCTCCTGATGCTGCTGCTGCTCCTGTTCTTCTTTATACTCATTGCAGTCATTGAGGGACCCTTTAGGTAAAGGGAAATTAAGCTTGGCACGAGCCCCATGTAACCTGATGGCAGCTTTATCGTAAGCTCGAGCAGCATCCTCTGCCGTTCCTAACGTCCCAAGCCAATCTCTGGCCCCTTTGTTACAGCTCCTAATCTCAGCCACCCATTTTCCCACGGCCTCTGTCGAACTCCCCGATACTTCTTCTTCTCAACCTTTTCCTGTTCTACTTCAGAAGTAAAGTATTCACAACCCAAGAAGCCCTCGACACCGCACAATCGTCATTGGTCCGCGCTTGCAACTAGCAGGGCCTGACTCTGCTCGGTGTGAGCTGAAGCGGAAGTTTCTGTAAATGGAGGAAAGGTGGGGTCATTGCCACCCCCACCGCCGGATATTACGTGGACTAACGAGGCCACTATGATCGACGTCTCTTCCTCAGGGATGGGGATTGGCCCAATCTAGCCTCTGCTCGACTCTCCTAACTCTCCTGGATTTCCTTTCCTTATGGAGTTTTTCTGCTGTGAGTAGGATTCTTCCATCTTGCACTTCGAACTCCGTAGGAATTTGGGACTTTCACATGTAAACCTTTTTATTCTGAAGAATAAGCACGTGAAACAGTGTGAAAATACGTGTTCATCGTAAGAAAGACAGGAAGAGAGCGGGGTTCGTAGTTGACGTTACCAATGATGTGTCCTCGCGTGACTAGGACGTTGATTGCATCCTACCCCCCAGGGCTCTGTGGGGCCCACCATGATTAATCGCTTTTCTAGATCATTTTACGGTATGAGACAAATTTTACGGTAGTTCAAGGGCTTAAGTGGACCAAAAGTAGGGATTGAACTTCCACCATTAAAAACTCCCTGGGAGCTGGAGAAGTTTCGGATCAAGCTGATATTTTTGTTTTCACTTCATTCAAGTTTGCATGACCTTATTAATAGGTTGGGTGGTAAAAAAAAAAAACATCACGGTGGCCATTAGAAAGGTTTCAACGGTGGGTGTCATTATCATTACAGCTTCCTTTGATGTGGTCCATTGAAGCTGTGTATCTACTTCATGTTTTGTCTCATACCTTAAAATGATCTGAGAAAAGCGATGAACGGTGTGGATAAAACATTTACATCACAGTGGGACCCACAGAGCCCTGCCCAGACGGATTACCATCCGGGCAGGGGTAGGACGCAATCCGCGTCCCGCGTGACTAAGATCATGTGCGTAAATCCTGGTTGTAAACAGCGAGCGGCTCTGAAGATCGTACTTTCATTTATGCCGCAGGAGTAAGGTGTTTCATATTCTTTACCGAACGCCCACCAAAGTAGGGAAACGGATTGGCTACTCGCCCTGACACCAGCCTGGTGGCTAGTGGTCGGTGCTCTGTGGGCCCCACCATGATGTATGTATTTCATCCATTCTGTTCATCCATTTTTGTGAATCATTTTAGTGCTTGATTCAAAACATGAGAGGGATATAAATATCAGGTAGACCACACTATAGGAAAACAAAAGTGATTGGATATCCACCATTAAAATCCTCCTAAGGCCCATTGTACTGTTTATTTGACATCCAATCTGTTGATTAAGTCATATAGGCCCAGATGAAGGGAAAAAATGAATATCAGCTTGATCCAAAACTTTTATGGCCCTCAAAAGGTTTTTAATGGTCAACGCTCATTCAACACTGTTTCTTGTAATGTGGTCTAATTGAGATTGGTATATACCTAATTTTTGATCTCATACCATATAATTATCTCAAAAAATAGATGGACAGCATGGATGAAATACATACATCATGGTGGGGCCCACAGAGCACTGACCACCAGCTATTGACCGGTGGCAGGGGAGTAGCGAATCTGTTTCCACTGAAAACGGTCACAGTAATAATAATAAATTTTAAAAAAAAAATCCAAAACAGAATTTGAAGGCTCGACTTAAAAGAACCGCAGCATCCATCGCCTCTCCGCCTATAAATGGGCACCTGTAGATCCAGTTGGAGCAAAAAACAAGTGAAGAAGCAATAGTGAAAATTCAGTTTTTCTTCTCTCTTTCTTCCTTCTGCATCAAATATCTGAGTTGTGCTAAGGCAAAATTCTATTATCTTGAAGCAAAGAAAAGATCTGGCTTATACAGCTAAAACTCTCATCTTCCTCTCCACTCATCATGCCTGTGTCAGTTAGTCATCCAAATGGTCACCTTCTTTTCGAATTACCCTGCTTTGATACCAACTGAAACATCACCGTTCCATCTTGGATCTTTCAACTCTTATGTTCCTTCTTGGTCATCGTTTGGGTTGTTTTGTTGGTGGTTGTTTTACCAATCCTAACTAACCCTGTACCTTTCAAAACTTACCCGACGAACCTGATGGTCACTCAAAACGGCAGCGGGGACTACACCATTATATCGGCAGTAGTGGTCGTTGCCCCCAGCTTGAGCATGTCGCTCTTTCCTATATACATAAAGTCCGGTGTATATCGGGAGCATGTGGAAGTTGATCAGCTAAAGACCAATATCGCCTTCATCGGGGATGGGATTGGAAAGATGGTCATCACATTTAACCGTTATGCCACCCAAAAAAGATGGACTCTAACCGACTCCGCAACTGTTGGTAGGTTCATCTTGAATTATGCATATATATATATATATATATATATATATATATATATATATATATATATATATATATATATATATATATATATATATATATATAAAGAAATTCCAATCTTCATTCCCATAAAAATGGTTGAATAATCAGATAAAGCATCGTTGATCAATGACCTATGATAGAAATCCAAGAGCACCAAGCAAACAAAAGAGAACACAGATTTAACGTGAAAAACCTTTTCAGGAAAAAACCACAGCACAAAGTAACAGATCTTCACTATAAAAGAAGAAATTACAAAGAGAAAGGACTTACCGGACTTGAGTAATCCTCAAATCTCTCCCTTATTCCACCCTTTTATAAACTCTAGAACCTAAACCTTAGAATACCTTAGAATGCCTTAGAATGCCTTAGAATACCTTAGAAATCCTAAGAATTCCTTAGAATACCTTAGAATGCCTTAGAATGCCTTATAATCCCTTAGAATGCCTTAGAATACCTTAGAATCCCTTAGCATGCCTTAGAATCCCTTAGAATACCTCACAATCCCATTCGCACCCATATATATAATTGTAGAAAGAATCCCAAACAAAATCGAAAAGAATCCTAAACGAAATAAAAAAAATAAATCCCACACTTTCGCAGTTTTGTGAAAAATTTTGCGCAGAATCTAATTAGATTTAAGACATCAAATACAACATAAATAATAGGAAATGCTATATAACTACATAGCAATGTAACAAATCATAAACAAATGCGATAAACATGTTAGCACGTGTGTGGGATCCTGGACGCTCATTAGAGGAAAACCAGAGGACCGTGATACTAAAGCAAAGGTGTAGTTCCAGCTGATAGTTGATAAAGCACTGGTTTAAGCAGTCACATCAGGGCAATCATAGTCGTCCATCACGGTCCAATCTCCAAATCATATCCCCCCCAAAAGTGTCCCATACAAATCACTCTACCTGTTTTCCAATTGCTGGATCAGGTGGGTCCGGACTAATATGGCCCAAGAGATTGAACTGCTCCTCCTCCTCTTCCTCCTGATGTTGCTGCTGCTCCTGTTCTTCTTTATACTCATTGCAGTCATTGAGAGACCCTTCAGGTAAAGGGAAATTAAGCTTGGCACGAGCCCCATGTAACCTGATGGCAGCTTTATCGTAAGCTCGAGCAGCATCCTCTGCCGTTCCAAACGTCCCAAGCCAATCTCTGGCCCCTTTGTTATAACTCCTAATCTCAGCCACCCATTTTCCCACTGCCTCTGTCGAACTCCCTGATACTTCTTCTTCTCAACCTTTTCCTGTTCTACTTCAGAAGTAAAGTATTCACAACCCAAGAAGCCCTCGACACCGCACAATCGTCATTGGTCCGCGCTTGCAACTAGCAGGGCCTGACTCTGCTCGGTGTGAGCTAGAGCGGAAATTTCTGTAAACGGAGGAAAGGTGGGGTCGTTGCCACCCCCACCACCGGATATTACGTGGACTAACGAGGCCACTATGATCGACGTCTCTTCCTCAATGATGGGGATTGGCCCAATCTGGCCTCTGCCCGACTCTCCTAGCTCTCCTGGATTTCCTTTATGGAGTTTTTCTGCTGTGGGTAGGATTCTGCCATCTTGGCCTTCGAACTCTGTAGGAATTTGGGACTTTCACATGTAAACCTTTTTATTCTGAAGAATAAGCACGTGAAACAGTGTGAAAATACGTGTTCGTCGTAAGAAAGACAGGAAGAGAGCGGGGTTCGTAGTTGACATTACCAATGATGTGTCCTCGCGTGACTAGGACGCTGATTGCGTCCTACCCCCCAGGGCTCTGTGGGGCCCACCGTGATGTAAGTGTTTTATCCATGCCGTTAATCACTTTTCTCATATCATTTTAAGGTATAAGGCAAAAATTGCAGTAGTTCAAGGGCTTAAGTGGACCACAAAGTAGGGATTGAACTTCCACAATTAAAAACTTCCTGGGAACTGGAGAAGTTTCGGATCAAGCTGATATTTGTGTTTTCACTTCATCAAAGTCTACATGACCTTATTAATAGGTTGGGTGGTAAAAAAATATCACGGTGGCCATTAGAAAGGTTTCAACGGTGGGTGTCATTATCACTGCAGCTTCCTTTGATGTGGCCCACTAGAGCTGTGTAACTGCTTCATGTTTTGTCTCATACCTTAAAATGAACTGAGAAAAGCGATGAATGGCGTGGATAAAACATTTACATCACGGTGAGAACCACAGAGCCCTGCCCGGACGGATTACCTTCCGGGCAGGGGTAGGACACAATCCGCGTCCCGCGTGACTGAGATCATGTGCGTAAATCCTAGTTGCGAACAGTGAGCGGGTCTGAAGATTGTACTTTCATTTATGTCGCAGGAGTAAGGTGTTTCATATTCTTTACCGTACGCCCACCAAAGTTGGGAAATGGATTGGCTACTCGCCCTGACACCAGCCTGGTGGCTAGTGGTCGGTGCTCTGTGGGCCCCACCATGATGTATGTATTTCATCCATTCCGTTCATCCGTTTTAAAGATCATTTTAGGGCTTTACTCCAAAAATTAGAGGGATATAGATCTCAAGTGGACCACAACATAAGAAAACAATAGTGATTGGATATCCACCATTAAAATCCTCCTAAGGCCCACTGTATTGTTTATTTGAAATCCAATCGGTTGATTAGGTCATACAAACCCAGATGAAGGGAAAAAAAACAAATATCAGCTTGATCCAAAACTTTTATGGACCCCAAATTTTTTTTAATGGTCGAGTTCATTCAGAATTGTTTCTTGCAATGTGGTCCAATTAAGATTAGAGGTGGGCATCGAGTCGAGTCGGACCGGATTGGGTCGAACTCGACTTGGTCCGATATTTCTAATCCTGACCCGAACTCGATCTGATCCGGGACCGAGTCCAAGTCCTCTGACTCGATTCGATCCGTTGTACTGCTGGCCTGACCCGAATCGAGTCCGACTCGGTTAGGAAAATCGAGTCGGATCAGGTTAGGTATTGTTCGGATTGAATCTTCTTGACCCCTAAAAGAGTTTCAATGGTAGACGTTCAACCTCCACTACTTTTTGCAGTGTGATCCACTTGATCTTTAGATTTGTCTTACTTTTCAGATCAAGCCTTAAGACGAGCCCGCCGAATGGATGGACGGTTTAGATATTACACATACCTCATGATGGGATGCACAAAACTTACTGACGTCTAGCCTGGTGCGTGGTACACCTGTCAATCCGCATCCGGATTCTTTTATTGGGACGAGGATTTCTTCATTGGGATGTTATGTGGGTCCATAGTGATATTTGTAAGAAATCCACACCGTCCATCAGTTGTGAGAGCTCATTTTAGGACATGATATCAAAAAATATGTGGATTCAAAGCTCGAGTGTGCTGGACGAGAGGAAAAACCGACGAAGGTGGTCATTGAATTTACATTGTTTCCTCTCATAAGGGCCACTTGAGTTTTGGATACATTCACTTTTGGCCGCATGTCCTAAAATGAGCTCCCAAAAATGGATGGACGGTGTGGATTTATCACAAACATCATGGTGGGACCCACCTAGCATCCCACGCAAGAACTTCATGTGAAAGGCTTTCACTTGAAATCCACGTCATCAAAGAGCTCGTGGGTCGATGCGCCAAGGGTGAGAAGACGGATTGGCTACTCCCCCTGCCACCAGCCAATGATGGGTAGTCGTCGGTGCTTTGTGGACCCCACCATGATGTATTTATTTCATTCATGCCGTCCATATATTTTTCTAGATCATTTTATAGTATTAAAAAAAAATGAGGTATATCCAGGGGTGGCTCAACATTTTTGGGGGCCTTAGGCAAGTCATAAAAATGAGGCTTTTTAGTTTTTTTTTTTTTTTAATTAATAAATTTAAAATTAAACAATAAATTTGCTTCTTGCCTTTTTAGATGCGAAATTACTAATTAAACTTTTGTATTCAAGTTTACCCAATAAATCAGTTTCGATAGATAAAATTGCTAAACTGTTAATCTATCTTGAGACATAATTGTTCGTAAATAATTTTTTATAATCTTTAGTTTTGAAAAACTTCTTTCTACATATGCAACTGTAACAGGTATGGTAAGTAGCATTCTACATGCGATAAAACAATTTGGAAAACAATTTAGTTCTTTTATTAGATTAAGTATTTCAATTGGAGTATTAATTTCTGTTTTTGCAACTTTTTTTAAAACTTGTAATTTCGAAAGTAAATCCAAACCGTTAGAAAAATGAAGTTAGAATTTAATTTAGAAAAACGATGTTAGAATTTAATTTTTTGAGAACTTAATTAGCTATAAAGTAGGTAGTTGTGGTCCTAGGTTTTAGTAGAAGAATTTATTGGGAATGATGCTATTATTTTGAAAAGAGACGATAGAATTAGACTGTTATTATTGATTGTGCTAGTTTCTAGGATTTGTTTTTTTATTTTCAATTCAAATTTGTAAACTAATTTTTAGATGTTCCTATTTTGTAGGCCTTTCAATAAGTTTTATTTCAAAAAATTTAGGCTTTTTTTCTTCTTCTTAATTTTAATTTTGTTATAATATAAGACCCTTATAATTAAGAAATTTTAATTTTGCTATAATATAGAGCCTTCATAATTAGGGGGCCTTAGGCAATTGCCTCACCTGCTTGCCTACCCCTTTGAGCCGCCCCTGGGTATATCCCAATCTCAAGTGGACAACATTACAAGAAACAGTGTTGAATAAACATTGTGCAGATCGAATTGGATTGGATCCAATCGGATTGGATTGTGGATCGGATCGGTCTGAATTGACTATTGATCCGAACTCAATCCAATTTACGGTTGGATCTAACTGGGCCAACTCGATTCAACCCGATCCTAGCCTTCAATTCGAATCGGATCGGGTCGGATCAGTCTGTTTCTGCCCAGCTCTACTAATGGGGAACGGATTAGCTACTCTCCTGCCACCAGCCAATGGCTGTGGTCGGTGTTCTGTGGGCCCCACCATGATGTATGTGTTTCATCCACGCCGTCCATCTATTTTCCTAGTCCATTTTATGTTATGATACAAAAAATGAGGTATATCTCAATCTCAAGTGGACCACATTACAGGAAACGTGTATTGAATGAACGTCGACTAGTAAAAACCTTTTGGGGGCCATAAAAGCTTTGGATCAAGCTGATCTTTGTTTTTTCCCTTCATCTGGGTCTGTATGACCTAATCAACAGATTGGATGTCAAATAAATAGTACAGTGGGCCTTAAGAGGATTTTAATAGTGGATATCCAACCATTATTGTTTTCATGTGGTGTGGTCCACATGAGACTTATATCCCTCTAATTTTTGGTGTCAATCACTAAAATGATATGTAAAAATGGATGAACGGCATGGCAAGGGGAGTAGCCAATCAGTTTCCCACTAATGGTTCAACTGATATCAGAGTTACATGGCCCCAAAATGATATATTTATCATATCTACACGGTTCTTTTATTTGGAGAGATCATTTTAGATCTTGATGCCAAAAATGAGTAATTTCCAAGGCTCAAGTGGACCACACCACAAATAGCAGTGGGGACAATGATTCTCACCGTTAAAACATTCATAGGGCCCACTGTAACGTTTACTTTCCATCCAATCTGTTCATAAGGTCACATTGACCTAGCTGAAGATAAAAAAACGAATATGACAATTTCCGTGACCTCAAAAGGGTTTCAATGCAAGTGTTCAATCCTCCATTGCTTTTTACGGTGTGGTCCATTTGAGTTTTTGATCTGTCTTATTTTTTGGATCAAGCATTATAACGAGCTAACTAAGTGGACGGATGGTTTGGATATAACTCATACCTCATGATGGGACCCTGACAACACACTAGCCACATCGGTGGTGTGTGGCACACTAGCCAATAGTCATAATTATAAATAAATAATTTCCCCAATGAAAGCGACTTAAACCGGCCATAGCAGTAATAATAAATAAATAAATTTTCAGAAACAGAAGCTCATTAAAAAATTGGCCATGTACTTCTCAGGGCCCACCGTTATAAACAGGGGAAACTACATTTGCTTGGACCTTGTACATGTACCAGCTTGACACATGTGAGAGGAAGTATAAAAAAGATTTTACTCCTGCTAGGGCTGTGAATGGGCAGGGCCTAGGATTAGCAACTGCCCAGATTTCAACTGATCAGATTCATCCTATGGGGCCAGCCGGCCTACAGTTTTTTTACTGGGCTTCGGGCTGCATGCATCGCCTGTTCAATTTTTGGGCTGTGGTTGGGCTCAAGTCTTTTTTTTTTTTTTCAACTGGGTAGGCTCAGACATCATATGTTCACATCTACATATGTACTTCTCTTTGTGGATTTGTAGTCCACCCGATCGATGAATGAATTAAAAATGTTGAAGTGGGAAACATGGATTTGATTCATTTTCAGGCTGCAGTGGGTCAACCTCAGGTCCAACCATTTCTCGGGCTTAGGCTTTCTCTACTCTTATAGGCCTAGTAGTCTTGTTTCTGGCTGGGCTTTGTTTGTTGGTCTATCCAGCCCATTGATAGCTCAATTTCAGCCATTGATAGTAGGGCTGAAAGTCGGGCAGGTTCAACCCAACCGACCCGACATTGGGTTGGGATCGGGCAAGATGCATTGACTTTGGTCTTAGGCCTTGGCTATACAAACACTAACCCAATGAAACTTGGGTCAGGCTTGAGCTTCCTGACCCAATCTGAACCCGATCGTTATACAAGTTACTTATAAATTATAAATTAGTGAGGATCATCTGAAATCCAATCCATCCATCAGGGTTGGTCCCACCTTGTAAAATTGTTTTCCCAACAATAAATCTGGTCCACTCAGTAGGTAGGCAGATGAACAGGTTAGAAAACATAAGCCAAAATTTTGCCAACAACATATATTTTTTTTTTTTTGCAAGCTGTGGCCCACCTGACTAATGGGCCACCCTGATTCTTGGGTTAGGTCAACAATATAGTGGTTCCCATCTTCTCTTTTTATTTTGAAAAAAATTATATTGGTTCCCTTCCGGTGGACGTATTGGATTTTACGGCACATGTGTGAAGTGTACATCATGAGCTGTATTGCTCATTCCTGTGCATTTGGCAAAACTTATTGTGCAAAACGTAACTTTTATTTTTATTTTTTTACCATATTTATATATGTTAACATTAAATTGAAAATACTATAACAAATCATAAACAAATGTGATAAACATGTTAGCACGTGTGTAGGATCTTGGACGCTCATCAGAGGAAAAGTAGAGGAGTGTGATACTAAAATATGAAGAATTCAAGATAACAAACAAACCCACCAACAGTTACGGTGTGACCGTTTTGCCAATCCCATCCCTGATGAAGGCGATATTGGTATTCCTCCGAGTGACCGTCAGGTTCTTCAAGTTAGTTTCCAAAGGTGTGGGGCCACTTTGGATTCAAAGAACACCCAGCAACACAACGACCCAAGTGATGATCCAAGAGGGCATAGACGAGTTGAATGATCTGCGGCGGAAGGGTGATGTTGATGTTGACATCTAAGTGGGTAATGTGAAAAGAAGACCATTTGCATCACTAAAAGACACAAGCATGGTGGTCTATGTGAGTGGAGATGAAGATAAGAGGAGAAGATCAGAGGTTTATACACTGAAACTCGGTGGAACGGGAAAACTAAGGAATAAGGTAGATTTACACACTGAAACTCAATGTATTTACTTGGATTCTTTAGAGCAAGGTCCGGTGTTATTTACAGGGGATTGTGGACTGGGGAAGGAGGGAAGGTAGTGGAATTATGTGAGCAAAGGTTTTCAGAGCATTTATGTTTCATGCGCATGTACAGCATATGCTATGTTTCATGGATGTAGGTAGTTAGAGATGTAGCTTTTGTATGTTTTAGGATCGCGATTAGGGAGGAGTAATTTGTGAAAGGTGATCCATCTTTGCACGGTATACACCCGTCTAAAATTTTGACAAGTGGGGCCATGACATGGAAATCTTGACCGTTGTTCGGTTGAGTCCTGCCATGGATGGATCATTCTAGAAAAAAGAGATTTTTACAGAGATGGCCTCGAAGTATGGGGGAGAGGATTAAGTGAGACCCGGGGAACACCTTAGTGGGTGTTACCCTCACCGTGGGGCCCACCTTGATGATGTGGTATATATCCATTCCGTCCATCCGTTTCTACAGCTTGTGAGCATTCTCCAACACTCATGTGATATAATAATAACCATAAATAAATAAATAACTTTACAGCAGCGAAAGCGACTTTCAACCTCAAAGAAATCGATTTTAAACCGCTACAGATACTTGCATTGTTTTACGTTACTCTTCTCGGTACGTTTTCACCTCCAGTTTCAAAATGGTGGTGATTCATCCACCACATACGTGGAATCGCATGTAAGAAAGATTGACCGTCCAAACTGAAGGGCCCATTGTGGATGGATTGTTTAAACCTAAGAAAGGGCCCCATCTAATCACTGGGCATTAAAATGGATAGTTAAAAATACTGTAACCAGCTAGCCAAATTAAACGGGAGTAATCAGACGGTTAAGATTTTCCTAGAAGTGTGACTTTCTAGATTTTCTCCAACCAAAATCGGCCCATTGTTTTCAATGGGGTCCTAAATCCTAATTGCTCTATATGCCATGTCTGTGGTTAATGGGCCACCCCATTTATAATCAACGTAGTCTAGCAAATCAGGCTTATTTACACCGTCTTACAAACAATAGCCAAACCTGATTGATGACGTTTGCTCGCTCCCCACATGCAGACCATGTGCTGGTCGGACAAGTACGTGGAAAATCTTAGCGACGAATAAGTGGGCCACATGATAAAGATTACCATATTAAAAGTTCAGGCCTGTCCGTCACCTTACTTCGCTTCAGAAGCCCACGATGAATGTTTTTGACCGTTGATTCCATTCAGATGGCTAGGATACGTTGTGTGGAGGACTGTCAATGGGCGGGTCCAGTGTAGGTCACGGCCCAAGCGCGGCCCATTAACACCAATAGTTGTGTAAGATCTTGGCCATTCATTATGTTCACCCGCGTGTATGCTGGATGTAGTCTGCTGGTCATATGTGTTTTTCTTTTTTCCTGACCATTGATTCGTCTCATACGGTGGTTTACCTGTGAAGGGACCATGAAGCCTGGGTGATGGCCCCCACCTCATGAATGGCCCAGATCTCTCATTTCTCAACACCGCACAATGGAGCCATAGGCACTTGACAGATCAAAGCCTTGCCAAGCACACATGCGTCCGCATTAAACTAATGTACAGGCCACACGTGCAAGCATGACACAATATATAGGTCTAAGATCCAATCCATTCATCAGAATGGCACCATTATATTGATGCCCTAGCGCAAGACTCAGGTTGATCCACTAGTCAGGTGGACCACAGCTTTCAAAACAAATGTCCGGCTCTAAAAAACTTGGATGAAGTTTTCCAACCCACTGAAACCTCTAAATTCAAGCGTTGTAGTCTGCTGAGTTTTGGATCAGGTTGATTTTACGTACATTCCCTTTATCTGGTGAGTCACACCTGATGAACGGGTTTGATGAAATATAAACACCGTGGTGGACACCACACAAACATATGGTCGGCATCCCATTTGTGGTTTGGCCCACCTGAGTCTTGAATCCGAGTCGCATGAATGCCCCTGATGGATGGATTTGGTTTTACATATACAACATTCTGGGCCCAGAGAGCTTGGGTGTTTTACCAACTGCGTAGAACAAGTGTTGCGGAGGATTACGGAATCCACTGCAGCTGCCTGACTGGACATGCATACTCAACACGCATGGAACGTGTGAGGTTGAGAATGGCCTCCACAAACAGTGGCCAGTCCGGTTACCCACGGACTACTAGGTGGGTCCCACCAAGATGTTAATAATAAATTCATGCCGTCCATACATTTTTTAAAATAATTTTATGGTATGAACTCAAAATTGAGATTGATCAAAATCTTGAGTGGGCCACAGTGTTGATTGAACTCTCACCATTAAAAACTTCTTGGGGCTACCAAATTTTTGGATCAAGCTGATATTTGTTTTTTTCCATCATCCAGGTCTGTATGACCTAATCTACAGGTTGAATGTCAAATAAATATCATGGTGGGCCCTAAAATATATTTAATAGTGAGAATCATTATCCATGTTGCTTCCATGGTGTGGTCCACATGAGATTTGGATCTGCTTCAGTTTTGGGATAATGCCTTGAAATGCTTCAAAAAAACCGATGGACGGGGTAGATTTCTCAAAAACATCATGGTTAGTCCCACCTAGGTTTCCAGCATGCAAAAGGCTTTCGCATAAATTCATGATAGAAAAAACCGAAGTAGGACTCACTCAGACGTTTTTGAGAAATCCAATCCATCCATCCGTTTTATGAGATCATTTTAAGACATGCATACAAAAATGAGCAGAATCCAATACTCAGGTGGGCCTAAAACGTGAAGATTGAACTTACACGGTTGAAATATTTGTAGGTCACAAAAGTTTTGAATCAAGATAATATTTGTGTTCATAGCTAACCCCAATAGGAATGACATTATGAATGGTATAGATGGCATGTAAACATCACTCTCGAACCCAAGCAGGCTTCAATGGTAGGAATTTCCTTACCCACTTTTCCTTCGGTATGGTTCAATTGAGTACATATCATACTCACTTTTGGCCTCAGTTCTAAAATGAGCTCAAAAAACGGATGGACAGGATAGATTTCTTACAAACATCATGGCGTACCTAAATTTCCAGTGAACTTAACAAGATTCTTTAAGTCTTAGGGTGGATTGCATGAGACAACGGATGGGATAATTACAGGTTGAGTAGGGAGACTCGCTACTAAAGTGACATCACCAAGTTATGTGGGCCCCACCATGATATATGTGTTGTATCCCAACTGTCCATACATTTGGAGAAATCATTTTAGGTTATGGTCTAAAGAAAGAGGTAGATCCAAGGCTAGGGTGGACCCCACCACAGAAAATAGCGGTGAGAGTGACACCCACCGTTGAAACCTACGAAAGGTCCACCGTGATTTTTATTTGAGATCCAATCTGTTCATGTGTTAATGCAGACATGAAAGAAGGGAAAACACAAATATTAGCTTGATCGAAAACTTTTGTGGCCCTGAGAACTTTTTAATGGTGGGCGTCACTCTACCCACTATTTTCTGTGGTGGGGTCCTCTAAATCTTCAGATCTGACTCATTCTTTGGATCATGCCGTAATATGATCTCTCCAAATGGATGGGCGGTGTAGATACAAAACGTACATCATGGTGTGGCCCACAAAACTTGGTGACATCACTTTATTAGGGAGTCTGGCTACTCAACCTGTCAGTAGCTAATCCGCGCCCATCGTTAGGGGGAAATGGATTGGCTACTCCCCTGCCACCAGCCTGGTGGCTGGTGGCTGGTGGTCGGTGCTCTGTGGGCCCCACCATGATGTATGTGTTTCATCCATTTTTTATCATTTTAGGTCTTCATTTTAAAACTTATGGGGATATAAATCTCAGTACGCAGTCCGTTTCCTTGTTGGGGAGGTGAGGGAAGGAATCGAACTTCTAGTGATCATTTTAGGTCTTCATTTTAAAACTTATGGATAAAGTCTAAAAATTAAGTACTAAATTTGAAACAAAATGTTTGTTAACAAATATCTAAAATATCTAAAATATGTTAATTTGACACATTTGCCCTTATCTCTTGTTTGGAAATGTTTTATATTATAAAGAAATTATTTTTTATTAAATGAAAATAAAATCATTATATTTAATTGACACATTTGCCATAGGCATGCTCACCTGTGCACATGCTCACCTTTCCACACGTATCATGGGCCTCTAATCCGAACGGTCCATGTGATGAAACATCCCATTAAACCCCTAGTGTAAGACCCGTATCCTAGTTCGTATTGTTCCGATGAATCCTGCGATCCTTTCCGTCGAAGTCCGGCAATCTGCGACTGATAATCGACGTTGCGCACGACCGTAAGTCGTATCCTTTATATTCGAGTCGGTTTAATCCGAGACCTGTATCATTACGACCGCACCGTCCCCGCGGTTCCAACGCCGCGACTCGCGCACCCATCCGATACCCTGACTAGAAGACGTGGGCCGGCGTTTATTTCGAAGAAACGCCGCGCTTTCTCAATCCCAAGAGAATCTCTACACAATGTCAAATCAATCCCATCAATCAATCAATCACATCAATCAATCAATCACTTCAATGTCAAGTAAACATCACCTTTCTCCACAAGTAAAGCAACCCATGCTTTCTCTCACCAAAGTCAAACCATCTCTCACTTCATCCATCCCTCACCTCACATCACTCACCCATCACACCCATCACCTCTCCTTATCTCTCTCTCCTCTCTCTCTTTCCATTCACATTTTCCAAGCAACCCCAAAGGAGAAAAAAAAATCCCACGTTGGGAGCTCTTCCATGAGAGAAAACAAGCAAGTGTGAGGCTCACCTTTCCCATTCCAAAATCCATCATCCTAGCCATCCATTTCCCATCTCCACCATCAAAGAGTTGCACAAGGAGGGTGGCGTTCCAACGGACTGAAGAGATCAACCGGTGGGTGCTTTGATAGAGTAGTTTTCATCTTTTCTTAGATGGGCCAAGTGAGACCTACCGATCAATGGTATGGATCTCACTTTGGACCCTAGGTGTAGTCGATGGCCCACCTTGATCCTCATGATCATTCCATGATGGGGCCATTCTCCATGGACCCATTATGATGTTTATATTTCTTTGCATAAAAAGGTCATATAGACCGTTCATTTTGGGTGGAGAGGGATCTCCATCGTTGATCTTTTATTTGGAGGGCCCACATGCAATGAGACCCATTGATGTATGATTGGATGCTTGAAACGGAGGGCCCATAGTGTCGGGGTCCCTCCATCACGCGTGTCTCACTCTCCTTCTCTCTCTTTTTCTCTCACTCTCTTTTTCATTTTCTTTCCATATGATGCTAATATGATTGTGTGGCCCACCCGGATGGACCCCACCATGAGGCATGATTTTTATATAAGCTATCTCTAAGTGGGGCCCATTTCGTATGTGTTGTACCCACACCATCCACCATTGGTGGTCCACCAGAGCAGGCCCACCTTGAGCCGTCCAGCGTCCAGGGACGCTGGACGTCGCTTGGAAAAAAAAAAACACAAATTCTAGCTTGGCTTACCAAGCTTTGGAGTGAGATGCTCATGTAGGCCCCACCTTGACTCATGAATTTAATCCAAGCCATCCACCATTTTTCCCATACTATTTTAGGCGTTGAACCGAAAAATGAAGCCAATCAGATTACCCGGTAGGCCATGGCTTAGAAAATAGTGGTTTTCACCGTTGAAAATTACCCCGCCGTTTCTATTCACCGAAAAATATCAGATATTGGGTTTGATGGATCTGCTTTAAGCCCTGGAGACCAGCGGTGGGGTCAGATTTCACTGATGCGGGTCCCACACTCAAAAAACCATGGAAAAACCATGATTTTCAACAAAAAAAAAAACAAAAAAAACTAGTGTGCAGCACCTGCTGCCACTGACAGTGCAGCAGGCGCTGCTGCGCTGGGCTTTCACTGGCCGACCGCGGGTTCCCTGCTGTGGGCCCCACCATGATGTATATTTACCATCCAAGCTATCCATTAGGTGGGCCACTGTCTGACGTGGGTCCCCTCCAAAAATCAGGCCAATCCAGTGCTCAGACCGCCCACATCATAGGAAAAAGTGTTGATTAAAGGCCTTCCATTGAAACTATTTCTGGGCCCACAGAAGTTTCGGATCAAGCTGAAATTTGTTTATCCCCTTCATCCAGGCCCGTGTGACATTTCCAACGGGATGGATGGCATATGAGCATTATGGTGGGCCCCACAAGGAGCCCGCAGTGATGTATGTGTCTTATTACCACCATCCTCTGGGCATGTGAGTATGCACGTGTGTATGCGTGTGGGTGTGTGCGTGTGTGTGAGTGTGTGTGGATATATATATATATATATATATATAATATTATATTATATATAATATTGTATATATTTACTGTATATAAATTATATATTATATTATATATTATATATATACATTTGATGGTGGGCCTCCATGGACTCCACCATGATGCATGTGTTGCATCCAGGTCGTTCAACCATTTTGAAAGATAATTTTATGACATGAGACAAAAAAAAAAAATGAGACAGATCTGGGATTAGGGGGACCACACTACAGAAAATAGTGGGTTTAACCGTCCACCATTAAGACCCCCCTTTCAGATCAGTGTGACATTAGGAACAGGTTAGATGGGAAATACACGTTATGGTGGGCCTTAGGAATTTCAATGGTGGGACTCATTATACTTGTGTTCGGGTGTGGTCCATTGTTGTGGCCCATCTGTAAGGCCCACCTTTGATATGGTTATGACCCGTTGTTGAGGCCCAACTGGATGAGTACTTGTGGCCGTTGTTGAGGCCCACCTGGATGTGTATTTGTAGCCGTTGTTGAGGCCCACCTTAATGTATATATGGCCTATGTGTTTAGGCTCATTGAATGTATTTATGGCCCATGTTACGAGGCCCATTGTGATGTTTTCAAAGGCCCATGGGTTATGGCCATTGCAATGTACATAAGGCCCCTTTGATGTAGCCCACCTGATTTATAAAAGGCCCATATGATGCGGCCCATTTGATGTATCTAAGGCCCATGGGTCGAGGCCCAACAGGATGTCCTTAGGGTCCATTGCAATGAACGATTCCTCCATGGTGTGTGTAATAATGTTTGATGACAGGTCATGCCTTGGAAGAAATGTTGGTTTGGCGTCCACATTGTAAGAACAATGTTGGTTAAATGTCCGTATTATAAATCTCCCTAGGGCCCATTGATAGGCCCATACTAGTTATGTGTAGGCCGTCTAGGCCCATCTTCGGTGTAAGGATAGTTCATTACCTTATAAAATGCTTAGTGCACTTCCATGATTCATACGCATATGCATCATTTGTATGCTTGATATGAGGAATGTTTGATCATAGCATAAGTCGTTGGGCTGAGACATTTACGGGACTCCTTATGAGACGGAGTGCCCCACATGATCGTGTGGTACGTGTGAGATTGCTGCATGATTGTATGGTGTGACTCATGCATTTCGCATTGTATGTTGTGACTCACTGCACGGCCTAGCGACATCAGGGCTGTGGCTCCACAGGCACATCGTGGATAGCCGTATCGGATACCATAAATACTTTGTTCTAGCACTGTGGGCACTTAAGATATCCCTAGGTGAAAGTCCAAGAACCTTTTTGGTACCAGGGGATGCTCCAACGTCTAGACCGAGTGGATACACGAGCGCCCAAGTGCTGAATACCAGTAGGTCGCGTCTCCCATTGTGTCGTGGTCGGTTGGAAGGGGGTGTGGCCTTATCCGCCTGAGTGAGGGGGATATAAGCTAGGCTGAGTTTGACTAGCTGCTCGTAAATGTGTCTGCTATTGAGCCTAGGGTAGGTATGCGGCATCACTGCGGTCAGGCGGATAGTGTGGTCTCTTCCACTTGCTTGACTATGCAGCTAGGGAGGAGGCAGTCAGTGTGAGGTGTATTAGACCCCGGTGATATCCATAGAGGAACTGTACTGATATGTGTACTTGATGAGTACTGGCACGCTTGCTTTGCATTTTGCATATGACATTTGGTTACATAGGCCTCGCATCGCATGGCCTTGGTATGACCGATACCATTCATGCCTTGTATCACATAGCTTTGGTATAGCTGATAGCATTCATGGACTTACCGCATATTTTCGCATTACTCTGATATTGTACACTTGGCGTTTGCCTTGCGCACACACTTACACCACCCTCTAAGCTTTTGTAAGCTTATGCACGATAGATGCATGCAGATGACGTTAGGTTGCAGCAGCGTTGAGCTCGGAGCGTGCAGCAGTCTTCTGGAGCTTTCGGAGTTTTCTTTGATATCTTCATATTGTATTTCCCTTTCATACACATTGTACTTAAAGTTTTTGATATAGTGGATATGTGGTGTTGTTATTTTGTGACTTGGTTATGCTTGTGGTTATGCTCCATTACATTACAAAAAAAAATTCACACTGAAAATCCTCCTTGTAGGATACCATGATCAGAATCTGGCGTATGTACGCTGGGAGCCAAGAATGGGGTATTATGGAGACTGTCGGCGCCGGATTCGGCGATCGGGAATTTTGTGAGCTCGGTTTCCGAGTTTGGGGCGTGACACCTAGGGACTAATTTTCACCCTAATCTAAAACTCTGGTGTGCCATAGAAAAGTGATATGAAAATCAAGGGAGGAAGCTGTTTTCTTTTGCCATGGCCCACGAAAGTTTTGGATCAATGTAAAAGTTGGGCCCTAGAGGTTTCATGGGGTGCTTCATCATGTGAACCATTCAGATTTTGGACTAGCATCACGTATTATGAGTTCTCACAAGAACTCGTGCCAATTGGTGCACAACTGAGCATTTTGACCAAAGGGACTGCGTACTGAGTAAACTCGGTGGGATCCACCATGATTTATGTATTTGATCCACCCGTCCATCCATTTTAATAGTAAACTCTATGGATCGTTTAAAGTAAGACATGTCCGGTGGTATATATACAATGGTACAATGTACAATACTCATCGAATGGCTGGTTTGTTTGATAGAGGTTACCTTTATTCATGATCCATTCACAGTTGGTACACCAGAAATATGATTTGGATCACTAGAAGGTGGGTGCACCTGCATTGTATGCTACTTACATATCGTGTTGCTGCTACGTTTAAGAACAAATCGCCAATTTACCTTAATTCATATGTTCTTCCCAAATAAAAAACACTACAAAACAAGTGTATACTCATTTTACGATGTGGTCCCGAAAATTAAGCTAATCCAAATCTCATGTGAACCCCACCATAGAAATAGTTGTGACTAGTTTAATGAACCCATGGGCTGTTTGCCTATTTCTAATGGTGTGGTTCACCTAAGATGGATTCTTTTTATACATTTATTTATTAATATATTAAGGTGGGCCACATATGGATTCTTTTTATGCATTTATTTATTAATATATTAAGGTGAGCTGCACAGATCTTATCCTAAAATGCTCCCTTGGATTCTTTTAATGCATTTATTTTAAAATTTTTATTTAATTATTTTCATGCATTTGGATTCTAAAAATTGGACGGTAATAATAATTCTGATTTTGTTATATATGGACCATTTATGCTTAATGGTATGTATTTCATCTACTTTTATGGCCCACTTAATAATTAGCTTAAATATTCATCTTGATGGGGTTAATAAAATTACATATTTGATCTCATGCATTTTTACATGATCATAACATTTTGAAACAATTTCTTAATTCAAGTTCTGCTCGATGTGAATATACAATTATTTTTACTTGTAAGTAACTTAAAGGTTATCCGAACATAAAAAGTAATTTATCTGGAAGTGACTTACAGCTTACATCCAAACAGGTTACCTGTAAGTCAACTTAAAAGAACTTACAGGCATCTAAACAGGCCCTTAAATGGAATATCAGCCTTTACATGTTTGCATAATCGGCATCCAACCTTGGTGATTATCACTAGTGCACGAGGTCTATCGATTCAACGTTTCAGATCTTGGAATGGGGTCCACTAGTGGGAAATGGGTTCTTTGGGTTGGATGGAGAAGATGACTCCACTGTCAATGGAAGATTCTCAATGCATGACTGATCTAATGATCTAACACGTATGGACAGCTTGGATTCGTCCACAAGGGCTTGTGGACCCACATTTTGGGCAGATAAGATCAAAATCTTGGTGGTTCATAAGATTCTCAATTACCGGTGGTATTTTGCACTCTAATGAAAACTCGGATAATCATTTCGGTTTGTTGTGAATGAGGCTTCTAGGAGCCCTAGTTTGGACGTGGGAGATGATTCGAAAGGTTACTAGAAGACATCGGACGGTCCGCAGTTCCCTTTCGTTATGAAGCCCTAGTTTACGTAGCTTGGTTGGAAGGCTAAGATCTTTTATTTGTAACGGTCAGGATTGGTAGGGAGGCTTTTACACCAATCGTAGGGAGAAGAACTTCTCCAATTGGAAAGATAGTTGGAATCTTTCCATCTCTAGAGCGGTCTTCACGCGTGCTATTCGAGGAAATGGATGGCTGCTAGGATCTTTTCAATGAAAGGCTGAGATGACATCGGATGAGTGGCTGAGATATTTATACTGTAAGAATACTGCTCACACGTACCACTAGCATTTGGAGCTCTTGCACGGGCGCCACGTAGCGCATGATAGCATTTCCCCTCTCTTAGGCAGGCTACTCAGATTTAATTTTGGGGGGGAGATCTATAAGGGCGGGCCAACCTGATGAACGGATTCGATCTCGCACTTTGTGCCATGCTGACACGTGTGGCGGGTTTAACAAAGCTTGCAGTAACAGTCGTAGCAGCGGTGGTAGCTGGCTGGCTGCGATGCTGCGGTTCTTTTAAGTGGGCGCGGATTAGATACTTACAGGTTGAGTAGTCTGGCTATTGAAGTGACGTCACTAAGTTTCGTGGGATCCACCGTGATGCATGTTTTGTATCGGTGTACTCTTCCGTCCATTTGGAGAGATCATTTTAGACAATATGCAGAGAATAAGTTAAATCCAAAGCACCAGTGGACCCCAGCACAGAAAACCGTGGGGACAGTGACGCCCACCGTTAAAAACTTTTAAAGGCCACAAAAGTATTAGATCAAGCTGATATTTGTGTGTTCTCTTCTTTCATGTCTTTTTTAACTTTCGAACAGGTTGGATTTCAAATAAATATTATGGTGGGAATCACTCTTCCCATTGTTTTCTGTGGTGGGGTCCACTACAAATTTTTATATACCTCATTCTTTGGTCCATGCCCTAAAATGATATCTCAGAATGGATGAACAGTATGAATACAACACAAGAATGGATGAACAGTATGAATACAACACATAAATCATAGTGGGCCCCATAGAACCAGGTGACGTTACTTCAGCAGCGGACTTGCTACTCAACCTGTTAATATCTAATCCGCTTCCCTTTTAAGCCACTTTCTTTGAGATTTCTTATTTATTTATTATTATTGTTGTGGCCGTTTTCCACGGATTGGCTACTCCCCTTGCCACCGACCAATAGCTGGTAGGTGTTCTGTGGACCCCACCATGATGTATGTGTTTCATCCATGCCGTCCATCTATTTTTTGAGATAATTATATGGTATGAGATCAAAAATTAGGTATATACCAATCTCAATTAGACCACATTACCCAACGGTATAGGGCATCTGTGAGGACACAATCACCCAAGGTTGAAATGATAGATTCCCTGTTTAAGCCCACCACAGACACCGAGGACAGTGGCATAGTGAGGTCAATAAAAAAGTTGTTATTTATTTTTATTTATTTATTTTATTTTTTTTGAGATGTCAGTAAAAATGGTTTTGCAATGAAATAGTCTGATGTGTAGATTTCATGAGTTACTGATGGGATATTTATTGTTGGTATCTAGGGAACTTCTACTAGATTTCTATATGAGTTTAGGGAAAAAGAAGCCTGACTAGATAATCATTTTCCGGTATGTTCTTGTTATTATTTTTGAAAACGTTTTCTTTTATTTTTTGGAGGCCCATTCCTGGATTATATTTCCATAGGTCTGCATTTGGTTGGTGTTGTAGAATGATATGATCTGACACTCAGCATTTGGTAAACTATATACACACACATGTGTGTGTGTGTGTGTATACACATATATAATTGTTTGCTAGACCAATCTCATTGCTCTCTCTACATGCACTCTTAAATGCAACTATAGGATAACTGAGTTGTGTCCCAGCTCGAATCCTCCTATGTATATTAGTTTTGATGTTGTTTGCGTCCTGCTATATGGAAGGTGAAGAAGGTTTTTTTAAAAAAAACATCAGAGTTGTGCATCAGTTTGGATCTACCATGTAGATAACCTGGACCTTAGATTGGACTGTTAACAATCAAGTTCTTGATGTGTTTATGGAAATAATTGCTGTTTTAAATCACCTGCTCATTTTAATCAAGTGTGGTGTTATCAAGGGTTGATCTACCTGTTACTTTGGACCTGATTATCTATATGACAAGTCCAACTTTATATACAGCTGAGATGTCTTAACGCATGTCATGTAGATTATTTGAGATTTGGATTTATCTCATTTTTAGAGTCATGTCCTAACACAATATGATAATATTCATAGACAAGGTGGATTTGTCACCAACATTATTCCAAGACCCATATAACTTCTCCTTCTATGAAGTTGGGTAGGGCACATGCAGCTTGAATTTATCAAAGGAGATAAGGATCACCTCTCAAATGTTCTCTCTTTTTTCATTTGTTTTTTTCCATAAGATTGTTTGGATGAATGTATTTTACGTTTGGATGGATTTACGTAGTTTGGGTTTAGATGGATATGAATGTGAATATGATGAAATATATTATATAATAGGTGTATATTAGGAATTTTGTGCTGGGCGAGGGAGGAAAAAAAAAAAAGAGACTTTTACCTACGAAATATTTCGTAAGTAAACATATCATCCACGTTTTTTATCTAAGAAATTTTCCGTGCCCTTTACCTACGAAACATTTCATAGGTAAAGATGGCTTTTACTAGATAAAAGTAAACAATAGGATTTTTTCTTTTTTCAAAAATTCAAAACACCCTTTACCTACGAACGTTTTCGTCAGTAAATATAGTTTTTGCCTACGAAACCGCATTTGGTAGGTAAAAGTAGACTTTTCATTTTTTGATTTTTCAAAAATTCAAACACCATTTACCTATGAAAATTTTCGTAGGTAAAGACGACTTTTACCTAAGAAATGTAAACTTTTTGATTTTTTGTTTTTTCAAAAATTCAAAACGCCCTTTCCCTACGAAAATGTTCGTAGGTAAAGATGGGTTTTATAGGTAAAAGTAAACTTTTCGACTTTACCTATGCAAATTTTCGTAGGTAAAGATGTCTTTTACCTACGAAATGTTATTTCGTAGGTAAAGTTTTCGATTCTTTGCATTTGGAAAAATTCAAAACAGCCTTTACCTACGAAATTTTTCATAGGTAAAGATGGCTTTTAATTATTTTCGTCGGGAAAAGTTTTGTCGGTAAAAACCATATTTCTTGTAGTTTGTACAGTTATGAATTGAAAACCCAGAGCGAATAGTCGGATGTCTCCTTCCTTGGGCAGTTATTGAGATGCTACGCCCATCAAGCTGCCTCCGAGCATATATATTGCAGTTCTGGAATACTGCAGCTGCATCTCCAAATATGAAATCAATACTACTATAGATATCACAATCTTTGCATAGAGGGTAGACCGGTAGCTTGAGAAGCTGCACTTGTAAAATGCAAAGTGATTGGACTTGTTGAAAAGTGCCATGGCCTATCTTCTGGGCCCAACTGAGTTTTCAAGCTTATATGCTGGGCCACAAACCCAAATCCTCTCACCACTGCAATCAACAAAAAATATTATGTTTTTACTGCACTTATTGCAGGTTTATGCAATAGAATGTTACGGTTAATCAAATACCACATATAATACTTTCAAACCAATGAACAATTAAAATTAACATATGATCAATTTAAAAGGACTTGGTTGGTCCGATCAATCAATCAGGATTGTTCATTAGGTACAGTTCATACTTGGTAGTCCTTGATACAAAAATCACACTGGTATAACAATTCTGATAATCCAATCAACAGTTATAAAAAAAATGATATTTTTTTACAAACGGCTGAGCATGGCCTAAAGCTGACCATAGAAGGCTACCCATACGCCGAGGATGGCCTTCTCATCTGGTCAGCCATCAAGCAATGGGTCAGCGACTACGTGACCCACTAATACACAGACAACAGCCAGGTGTCATCAGATAGCGAGCTCCAAGAATTTTGGACAGAGGTTTTTTTTTTTTTTTTTTTTTTTTTACACACGCACACACACCCCCACACACTCACGCCGTAGTGGGCTTTCACCACCTATGGATACTCGAACCTGGACCGGGTGTTGAAACTCCCGAGAGTCTACCACCCGAGCAAGAGCAAGGATCCCGAGAGTCTACCACCTATGGATACTCGAACCTTGACCGGGTGTTGAAACTCCAAGAATTTTGGACAGAGGTTTGAATCAAAGGCCATGAAGACAAGAAAGACGAGCCATTGTGGCCCATCTTGGACACCACTGATGACCTAATCCATGTCCTGACCACCATCATCTGGGTTGCCTTAGCCTACCACGCCGTAGTCAACTTCGGTCAGTATGACTACACTGGGTACTTCCCGAATAGGCCCACCATCATGCAGACCCTCATTTGCCCCCAACTCAGCCAGTTGGCCGATTTACCTGACTTAGGCAAGTCGTGGGGCCAGGCCAGACTAAAATGACAATAACCGCCAAGTAAAGCTCAAAAATTGATTGAGCCACACATGCAGCCCAAGCTAATCAGTCCAAGTCCGATTGGGCCAGGTTCGTCGGTCCATCTAGCTGTATGCCACTCCTATTCATTTTGTAGGCTGGCCACGGGTGAGTCGGTTGTAATGTGGATGCCATTAGCAGGACCTAAGCGAATGGATTAGGAACGGTCATATATAACCTAGTGCAGGGTATTTGCTTTCAGGAGATCTGCGACTCTTTGCTGCTTCGTTCTTTCTCATTCGAGAAAGTCTTCTCCTCATTCCTTTTCATTTGGGCCATCCAACCTGTTGATAAAAGCCACAGCCCCACCCGCTGTAGGGCCCACCATGGAAACCTTGCAAGGCCCACACGTGGGGGGGCAGCATGCCCTACAAGTCTGTGGGACTCACATTGATTTGTGTTTTATATCCACGCCATCCATTGGTTTCTCCATACCATTTTAACGCGTGAGCCTAAAAAAGAAGCAGATCTGTATCTCGGGTGGGTCCCACCCCGGGGATAGCGGTGATTAAACGTCCCGCCATTAAAAACTTCCATGGGCCCACCGTATACAGACCTGCATGAAGGAAAACGAAAGCATCGGCTTAAGGGAAAAGAAAAAGATTTTTTTAAAAAAATTATTATGCAGAAAATCTGTGGGACCCACCGTTGGACTCATTGTGAAGGAAAACACCAGAAGCTCCAGTGGGCCCCACCAACAGATCTGTGGTGCTCGAGTACCACCATTGAAAAAAACTCCTGGACCTATACTGATGCATGTGTTTTATGCAAACTGTCCATCCATGTTTTCAGAGGGCAGGGGCCCATCATGATGTACGTGCTCTCCCAGATGTCCCTCCCATCTGACAGCATCTCAGGATGTGGGCCCACCAGGAAGGAAGCAGATCCAACGCCCAAGTGTGCCACACTGCTAGAAACAGCTGTGAGAATGATGCCACCGTTGAAACTGTCCGAGGTCACCATGATGTTGATTTGCTACTCGACCTATCGGGGGAAGCCATGCGTCAATGGTCCACCAGGAGGTGGGGCCACCGTGAGGTGCATCGCTATTCCAACCGTTCGCTACCCAACTTGTTTTGGTCACACAAACCGAGATGCAGCAAGAACTCAGATATAAACTTGATATGTAACAGTGTGGGACCCACCGTGGCTAAGGCCCCACCCGACCCACCGTCAATGTGTTTCATGTGGTGTGGCTCACTTTGAGTTTTGGATCTGCCTGATTTTCAAAATCCTGTCCTATTGTGGTATTGTGAAACTGATGGAGGGAGTCGAAATGTCACAACTTCCAACCACAGAACTTCTTGTGGCTGGGGGTTATGGCAAGTTGCATATAAGAGAATTCAGCTATTTAGGTGGGCCAGTGCACAAAAGAGATGGATGGTTAGAGAAATTTGCTTTAGCCGTTGGTTTGTCCTGTACAATGTGGTGAGTTAAAGAAAAAATAATATGGTCTGCCTGGAAAGCTAGCCTCTTCCGGACGGGTGGTACACAGAAGGTCATTGATCAACGATGCTTCATCTGATTATTCAACCATTTTTGTTGGAATGAAGATTGGAATTTCTTATAATAATAATAATAATAATAATAATAATAATAATAATAATAAACATGCATAATTCAAGATAAACTTACCAACAGTTGCGGAGTCGGTCAGAGTCCTTTTTTGGGTGACATAGCGGTCGAATGTGATGACTGTCTTTCCAATCCCATTCTCGATGAAGGCGATATTAGTCTTTAGCTCATTAACCTCCACACACTCCTGATATACACTGGACTTTATGTATATGAGAAAGAGCGACATGCTCAAGCTAGAGGCAGCGACCAATACTGCCGATACACACTACGTGAAAAATGGAAAAAAATGACGGATTTAGAGAAAATCGTTTCTTTTAAAGACGCTTTAGAGACGGTCGTAAACCGTCTCTAAAATTTTAGACTGCCCATGACCATCCTTAATATTGTCTTAAAAATTTGAACATCCACAAATCATTTAAGACGGTCATTGGCCGTCTTATATGGGTCATTTAAGACGGTCATTGGCCGTCCGCATTAGAGATGGTCCTTGACCATCTTATATGCTGTCATCTGAGACGGTCATTGGCCGTCTGCATTAGAGACGGTCATTGGCCGTCTTGTACTAGCAATCTGAGACTGTTAAAGACCGTCTCTATTAGAGACGGTCCTTAGCCGTCTTACAGCGCTGTCAAAGACACTCTAGTAGAGACGGCCAAGGACCGTCTCTATTAGATACGGCCCTAGACCGTCTCTATTAGAGACTAATCAGAGACTGTCAAAGACCGTCTTATAGCCTTGTTAAAGACCGTCTCTATCAGAGACTGTCAAAGACCGTACACCGTTTTCATGCTCAGGTCAAAAATGAAAAAGCTCAAAAATTTTATGAATTTCGAAAAAAAAAAAAGAAAAAAGTTGAGAAGCTTAGAAAAATAATTAACAATGTTTAAAAAAAATTTAAAATTTGAAAAAAAAAAACTGTAATTTTATAAAAATCTAGATTTTGAAAAAAAAAAAAATTAAAAACTTTCAATAATGTTGATAATTTTGAAATAAAAAATTTTGATAAAAATATGATATTTTAAAAAAGAAAATTTAAAAAATTAAACAAAATTGTGAAAAAATTGATAAAATGTAAAAAAATATATTTTTTTTTAAAAAAAGAAAACTAGATTTTGTATTTTGACAACAAAAATTGAAAAGTTATATAACAAAAGTGAGATTAAAAAAATGATATTTTGAAAAAGAAAATTTAAGAAATAAAATAAAATTGTGAAAAAATTGACAAATTGTAAAAAAAAATATATTTTTTAAAAAAGAAAACTAGATTTTGTATTTTGACAAGAAAATTTGAAAAGTTAGATAACAAAAGTGAGATTTTGATGATGTGTTATATATCCTTGCCGCCCATACGTTTCTCCACCCCATTTTTCGGCCAAGTATAAAAAATTGTGTAGATTTAAATCTTAAGTGGACCCCACCATTGGAAAGAATGATAATATAGTACCTCGCCATTAAAATTTATAAAGAGCCCATTGTAAGGTTTTAATAATGTTTATTTGCAATCCAACTTGTTGATAATGTAAAGGAGATCTAGATGAAGGTAAACTACAAAGATCAAATTGATCCAAAACTTTTGTGGCCTTCAAAAGGTTTTTAATGGTTATTCATCATTGTTTTGATTGGTATGGCCCACCTGAGATTATTGAGTTCTTGTGATTTGAAATCACATCCTAAAATATGATGGACAAATATATGAACGGTGTCGATATACATAAAATATATCAAAGTGGGCCCTACACGATTAGAGTAACACCCATGAAGGAGTTACCTAAATAGTGAAATGGTACTATAAGGTCACCTCATGGGAACTTCCAATGAGGTTAATCTGTGTGCGCCCCACCATGATGTGTGTAGAACATCAACCCCATGCATTTGATGTGTCCCCTTTAAGTCCAAACATCACTCGTATACGAAACTCAGGTGGGCCATTGCATCTAAAACTATGTGAAGACATCCTTAAAACATATAAAAGCATTTAATTGGTGGGGCCCACATGAGTTTTGGATGTGTATGAAACTTGGGCTGACTCCTCATCTAAGTGGGACGCACATAATGAATGGCCTAGATCTATGAACCACATCTAGGTGGGTCCAATAAATGGTTATGAATGTTTTAATGGGAGGGTAACCCTCTCAACTATATATAGTATGTGGTGTGGCCCACCCAAGTAATGGATTGACTTTATTTTTAAGCTCGTGGCCCACCATGGAATGGTGCGCATCTGACTGACAGGGCAGATCCATATTAAGTTCAAGTGGACCCGCCATAGAAAAGAGTGGGATAGTGACACCCAGAAAATGTTTTCTGGTTATATCACTCGTTCAGTCTAAATAATTTTCAAGGTAGCCCAGAAAATGTGTTCTGAACTTAATAGATAGTTGAGATCAACCGATTGGACCTTCTAAGTGTCTGAATACAACCAGAAGCACTATAAGTTATAGTGCCCTGATAGTACTCCCCTTACACCAGTCAATGACTGGTGGTCGGTGCTCTGTGGCCCCCACCATGATGTATGTGTTTCATCCATGTTGTCCCTATATTTTTACAGATAATTTTACAATGAGACCAAAAATGAGATATATCCGAATATCAAGTGGACCACATTATAAGAAATAGTGTTGAATGAGCGTCAACCATTAAAAACATTTTAGTAGCCATAAAAGTTTTGGATCAAGCTGATTTTTTTTTTCCCTTCATCTGGTACTGTATGACCAAATCAACAGATTGGATGTCAAATAAACAGTACAGTGGGCCTTAGGAGGATTTTAATGGTGGATATCCAATCACTATTGTTCTCATGTGGTGTGGACCACCAGAGATTTATATCCCTCTAATTTTTTGCACAAAGCTCTAAAATGATCTTTAAAAATGGATGAATTGAATGGATGAAACACATACATCATGGTGGGGCCCCCATGAGTTTTAAATGTGTATGAAACTTGGTCTGACTCCTCATCCAAGTGGGACACACATAATGAATGGGTTAGATCTATGAACCACATCTAGGTGGGCCCAATAAATGATTATGAATGTTTTAATGGGAGGGTAACCCTCTCAACTATAGTATGTGATGTGGCCGACCCAAGTCATGGATTGACTTTATTTTTAAGCTCGTGGCCCACCATGGAATGGTGCATTTGATTGACGGGGTAGATCCAAATTTCAAGTGGACCCACCATAGAAAAGAGTGGGATAGTGACACCGACTATTGAAACCTTCTTAGGGTCCACCGCGATGTTTATTTGAGATTCAATCTGTTTATAAGTTAATACAAGCATGGATGCGGTTGAAACTTGGTCTGATATCCCTCATCCAAGTGGGACACATAATGAGTGGGTTGGATATGTGAATCACATTCAGGCAGGCCCAATATATGATTATGAATGTTTTAAGGAAACCCTTATCTAATACATTTAGGCGAGTTACTCGTTACTTTTACCAGAGTAAACTCTGTGGGGTCCACTATTATTTATTTATTTTATCCACTCCATTCAGCCATGTTAATGGATAATTTGAGGTCTAAAGAACAAAAAGGAAGCATATCCAAAGCTCAAGTGGACCACACCACAAGAAATAGTGTGATTGAACCTCTACCATTTAAAATTTCTTGGAGGCCATAGAAGTTTTGGATCAAGCTGATGTTTGTGTTTTCTATTCATTCACATATTTTTGATATTATGAACAACCTTTAACCATTTTTGGACAATTTGATCAGTCCAGATTGAAAAGTAAATAACTTCAGATGTTTAAATCAAAATTCACTCAAATTGTTGATCAATCTTGTTTGCCCAATATCTTTGTCATATGTAGCATGATCAGGCCGAGCAACTAATCAAATTGAGGGTAATGATTAGTAAAATAGAGTGAGTGGACCAGACATGTAAAATGGGCCAAATATTCTGGTCAAAATTGTGACCTAACTTATTGACTCGCCAGAACCTAAGAATTAATATTAGTAAGTTTTGTGGGCCTCATCATGATGTGTGTCGAACATCAACACCGTGCATTTGATGTGTCCCCTTTAGGTTATTAGATATCTCAAAAATCATCCGTATACGAAACTCAAGTGGGCCATACCATTTAAAACCATGTGAAGACATCCTGAAAAATATAAAAGCACTTGGTGGGGCCCACATGAGTTTTGGATGCGGCTGGAACTTGGTCTAACCCCTCATCTAAGTGGGACACACATAATGAGTGGGTTGGATATGTGAATCACATTTAGGCAAGCCCAATATATGATTATGAATGTTTTAAGGAAGGAAACCCATCTCCACTCTATTTAGGTGAATTACTAATTGCCCTTATCATACTCAGTAAACTCTGTGGGGTCTACCATTATTTATTTATTTTATCTACTCCGTTCATCCATGTTAACAGATAATTCGAAGTCTAAAGAACAAAAAGGAAGCATATCCAAAGCTCAAGTGGACGACACCACAGGAAATAGTGTAATTGAACCTCTACCATTGAAAAATTCTTGGAGGCCATAAAAGTTTTGGATCAAGCCAATGTTTGTGTTTTCTCTTCATTTATATTGTTTTGATATTATGAACTGGTTGGATGGCAAATAAACATTACTGTAGGCCCAAGGAAGGTATCAACAGTGGAAATCATTATTTCACACTGTTACATGTGGCATATATGGTCCACTTGAGCTTTGGATTTACCAAAATTTTGAGATTGACCCACACCATTCATCCATTTTTCGAGATCATTTTAGAGAATTATCCAAAAATTGAATCATATCTAAAAATCAAATGGACCACACCACAAATACCAGCAGAGATAGGGAACGGATTGGCTAGTACTCCCCCTGCCACCAGCCAGGCCCCACCATGATGTATGTATTTCATCCATTTTTACAGATCATTTTAGGGCTTGATAAAAAAAAATGATAGGAATATAAATCTAAGGTGGACCACATCATAGGAAAACAATATTGATTGGATATCCACCATTAAAATCCCCCTAAGGCCCACTATACTGTTTATTTGCATCCAAACTGTTGATTAGATCATACAGGCCATGATGAAGGGAAAAAACAAAGATCATCTTGATCCAAAGCTTTTATGGCCCCCAAAAGGTTTTTAATGGTTGACGCTCATTCGACACTGTTTCCTGTAATGTGGTACACTCGATATTGGGATATACCTCATTTTTGGTATCATACCATAAAATGATCTGGAAAAATAGATGGACGGCATGGATGAAACGCATACATCATGGTAGGGCCCACAGAGCACCGACCACCAGCCAAGCCAATCCATTTCCACCTCTCTTTTTCTCATTTCCCCCTCTTATGAAAAAAAAACACCTAGCTCTCCCTCCCTGTTTTTTCATTTCCCCCTCAAAAACAAAAACCTAGCTCCCCGTTCTCATCTCCTCCTCTCTCTCTCTCATACAGGGAGATCGTTGACGACAAAGAGGCCCTCTCGAGAGATTGCCGACCTACGATCGCGTCTCCAGAGGGATCTTCTGCAGTGCCAGCGGAGATTCCTCCGAAGCTGATATCATCGGCCACAAGCCTCTCCCCAACACGACCAGCGGGGATGAGGGCCGACTCCTTCATCAGATCTAGATCATTGGTTAGTGGGCCGCATTGTAGATGCTCATCCACCCAACGGTTTCTCTTTTCCTTTATTTTCCTTTATTTATTATTATTTTTTTTTCTTTGGGACCATCTTATCTTTTCAGTTTGTGGCATACACTATGAGGTCCACAATTTCACATTCAGTTGAAAAAATTGTTGAATGCTGGTGGATAGATACCAATAGTCTGTATAACTGAATCATGAGACCTACTTATACAAGCTGACAACCTGACGTAGAGGGGTATCCTAGCCAAAATCATTGGGTTGGGGATCCTGCAATTTCAACATAGAAAATGAAAAAAGTAAAAAAGTTCCCTGATGTAGTTCACTTGTGCAGGATTATGTACATGGGATGTGTACTGGATGTTTGACGAAATGAGATTTGAGGCTTTTGATTTGTGATGCGTACCAGATGTTCAATGAAATGCCAAAGGGAGATATGCATACCAAATGTTTGATATAATAACTAATAGAAACTTGGTTTTTTCTTGTTGTTTGTGCTCCATGTGATTCCAACTCCATACCAAAGAAAGAACAATTAGCATGTTCTTTTTTAGCAGTATTGGACATTTTAATTGCGACCCTGCTTTACATCCTCTAATGCTTTTATTTACTGTTTAGTGCAGGGATATGTGTGCTCAACGTGGCAAAGTAGGCATCTTCAAGAATGATGGGAAAAACTTATGCAGGCTAATGCAGGGGGTTCTGGCATAGTTGATGTAAGTAAAGCAGGGGGTTCGGCCTAGGATGAGAATTGGATGGTAGGAAATTTATATATATATATATATATATATATATATATATATATATATATATATATATATATATATATATATATATATTTCTTTAAAATCTGTTTGAATTTTCTGCTCATGGGATTTTTTCTACTTGAAAGAAAGGGAGTTTGGAATTTAAGTTGCCAGAAGTGCCCTTATGAAGGGTTTAATGCCTTTTCAGTAACTGTTTAATGCCCGTCTCACTTAAATGATATTGAATAAAGAAAATCAGAGCTACTTTCTCAAGCATTCCACAAGGACCTATCGTGCATATTGGAGCCACTGTGCAGTATTTTGCTCTTAGTGGGATTAAGTAGAGTTTCTTTCATCGTGGTAGCTTAAGGCCTGTAGCTTACACACCATGGGCCAGTAGAAACATTACTTTTGAAATTAAAATTGTGTTATCTTGTTGAGATGACCAATGTTAGCCTATTAAGGTTTGGAACTTTTGAGTTGGGCTATTGATACTCTATATCCCTACTCCTAACACCAAGACAAATGAGTGGGGTATAAGGTTGTTGATTGGATACTTTGGCTTGCAATTGGTAGGTGGTAAATGGTTTTTTTTTTGGGGCAGGAAAACCCGTCCTAACTCATGACCAGGGGACTACACATGCAACTGCACTTGGTGTAAGTGGCTACAGGTTCTGCTTGATAACCATACTACTTTCATTTTTTTTTTTTTGAAATGTTTTCTTGATCACAAAATCCAAAGGTATGTTGCAGGAAATTCATTGAAGTTATGGTGGCTAGGCACCCCACAATTTCTGCATGCTCATTTTAGTTATGCTTAAAAGATGTGGGCTACATTTCTAGGTAAATTCAACATCAAATGGGTTTCTCAAGTGGACCACACCATGAGAAACAGTGATGATGGAGAATTTTGTTATGGACCACACCATAAGAAATTTCTTAGATACATAATGTCAAAATGTTGTGTTTGATGGAGAAGTGTTTTTACATGTTTTAGTCCGATCAAGAGCATATGATCCACTTAGAGTAGTGAACTTATTTTAACTAGATTGGGACTTTGATTTCCAACTGCTCTATGCTTCTCAGTTCTTCAGTTTGTTTGCCACTTATGAGACATCTAAATCACCATCATCTAAGCCTGATCTCGACTAATTGGTGTTGGCTTCTGAGACATCTAAATAAACAGTAAAAATTACATATGTGCTACACCAACCAAGGCTTTAGAACTTGCCAAAACCAAGTGGACTTGGTTTCGCTAAGGAACAAATTGATAGGTCCCTTTGAAATATATATGTTTCAGGATGAGTTGCTGTGTGACAGGTGGGAGTTTTAACTAACAGAGCCACAAACTTACATATTCCTAACTACCCAAGTCTCCCATCTCAGTTGATGTGCTAGGTTCACAACGTTACACTACATGCATGTTTTAACTCATACTCAATCTTCCTTTAGTCTTTATGTCTCCCTTAGTAGATGCTCCTTAATACTGTCTGGTTGCATATATTGCTTGGAACTACAGGTAGAGAGAGATGCTGATGAGATTTACACCCAAGCGACTCTTCAGCCGGTGAACTCTGTAAGCAGAATTTGTTGTTAATGTTGACTGAATTATGTCTCCCCTTGCGATCTTTGATCTTTGAAGCGCACAACAATTTTCATTTGTGTAATGCTCATGCCCTTGTTGGAAAACAATTCTCTGCACAGGGGTCATGAAATTCCCCTTAGATGGGAAGCAAATTTTACTTGTTTATGATTCTTTTCCATGTGTTGGCTTCTTTACACACCCAACCAAGACTTGATGAGTTTGGCATCCCTGATTCAGTGGTTTGTACAAGATTTCATATAGGTATTTAACAAATTTGAGTTGACTCAACATGTTTTCAATTGTGCTTGGGTCAGGAAGCTATTAGATTCTTTATGAATTTCTTGTGGTTTTCTAACTAGGGATTGGGTGCAGGACTAGCTATTGGCTTGTATTCCGGCATCATAGTAACAGGGACCAATAATTGTCAAAATCTCTAAGATATTTGTGTTTGGATTGGTGAGAAAAATATTTGAAAGATCTTTCTAAAAAAGAAATAAGATCATGTATAAGACTTTCTACAAACTAGTAGAAGTCTAATGCCAAAGAAATCTGTGTAAGTGTCATTTGGTTTTGATGTGCATTGGCTGTCTTTTTTGTCTTATACAAGATTTTAAAGGAGCATGGGGCTCATGACCCCAAAAGAAGATTTGGCCATTCTAAGGCATTTTTCTAAAATCAGGTCCTTAATCAAATTGGCCATCCATTGGATTTTGTATGGTGGGATACTTAGAGATAACATGTCTTTTATCTCAAGAAGTTGGTTCTGAAATTGCCATTTCTTTCTTTCACCTAATGTTTAATCTTAAAATCACAATGTTTCTAGGAAAAAACTCCTTTGTTAGCAACATTGTACTTAGTGCTCTTTGCCTCCCAATATAAAGCAATCGTTGTAATTTCTCCATTTCTCTGTGTGCTGTCTTCACTATAACTTAGCTGAACTGGTCCTTTGCAATACTATTGTTTGGTTTCTGGCTTTTTACTAATCCTTTGCTTTTGAGATGACTCAACATTGGGGAGATAAATGGACCCTCCTTGAAACCATAATGATAATTTTGTTTAAAAATCTTAACCGTTTATTTTTATAAGCTGGCTTATTGTCATTTGGTCATGTTTCTATTCTTAATAACTTCTCTGAACTTTGATCAGGTACACTAATCCTTGACTTTAGGTCCTTCTCATGCTATTGACATAACAAGGGAGGTACACATTTTCCTTGAAAATATGATACATGAGCCTAGTTCATTTTTATCAAATTTCATGTATGATAGTGATGTTAATTTTTTTATTTTTGTGTTACCATTTAGGCAGGCCCAATATATAACCTAAACCTATTCTCAAATCTCAAAACCTATAACCTAAACCTAAACCCGAACCCGAACCTGATTTCCTAAACCTAAATCTACACCTATTCTCAATTCCCTATAGTTGACTGCAAGTCATTAGATTTTTTTAGATTTATTTAATCTTTAGCATCCTTTTTATTAATTATGGCTTGTTGTCATTTGTTTTTTATTAACCAAGTCACTAAAGGATTTCAATTTCAAATGTAACAGAAGTATTGACAGAACGTTGTCTCTTGTTGCAGTATGAGATGTAATAAGAATATACATTGATTGTGCACCAAATTATTTTTTAAAATGCACCAACCAGGAACGATTTGAGACGACGTTCAATGATACTTTGTTAAATACGAAATTTATGACCTTTAGTAACTTGGTTAATTAAAAAGAACTACGCAGTGGCTTGATCCCAATCTGACTTTTTGGGTACGTAGGCAGCCGTTCGTAATGTACTAGAATATCGATGCAGCCACAAATCTTTTTTCTCCTTTGAATTGTAACAGATTGTATTGGTTGCATTTTTCTCTGTCATACAGGTTGTGGCTATCAAAGATATAATATCACCTCCTTATAGAGAAACATTTAATGATGTGTACAGGTAAATTCATTTTTTCTTATTTCTTATATTGTTTTCCAGTTATATTTGTGTTGGTTTCAGAGTACAGGTAACGATAGAAATTGTTGGTCGATTGTGGCTTGTAGACAAAGGGATGAGTAACTAACAATATAAATATGGGAGGCCTTCCCCAGGTATCCAGATACTTTTAGATATATTTAAGTTGTTTTTAAATGTATTAGCTCGAAATTGATGGAGCAGACCTGGATGTGCGTCGGAGCTATCCGGATGTTGAGCGGGGGTCTCTGGAAGGTGGGAACCGCTGTTATGACCATGATGAAGCTGTCCATTTCCTATGGATAGCATTGGAGGGGCCTGACCATTTGAACAAGCCGTGTTTATGTATTTTCTTGAAATTAATGGAGCAAATCCAGATGTGCGTCGGAGCTATCCGGATGAGCGGGGTCCCTGGAAGGTGGGAACCGCTGTTATGACCATGATGAAGCTGTCCATTTCGTATGGACAACATTGGAGGGGCTTGGCCATTTGGACAAGCTGTGTTTATGTATTTGCTCGAAATTAATGGAGTAGACCCGGACATGCGTCGGAGCTATCCGGATGAGCGGGGGTCCCTGGAAGGTGGGAACCGCTGTTATGACCATGATGGAGCTGTCCATTTCCTATGGACAACATTGGAGGGGCCTGGACATTTGGACAGGCCGTGTTTATATCTGTATTTGTAGGGACCACACCCTTAACCTAAACCACACCCTAAACCTATAACCTAAACCTATTCTCAATTACCTAAAATTATAACCTATAACCTAAACCCAAACCTATAACCTAAACCTATTCTCAAATCCCAAAAGTTATACTTATAACCTTAACCTAAACTAATAACCTTAACCTAAACCTATTCTCAAATCCCAAAACCTATACTTATAACATAAACCTATACTTATAACCTTAACCTAAATTTATAACCTTAACCTAAACCTATTCTCAAATCCCAAAACCTATACTTATAACCTAAACCTAAACCTTAACCTAAACCTATAACCTATACTTATAACCTTAACCTAAACTTATAACCTTAACCTAAACCTATTCTCAAATCCCAAAACCTATACTTATAACCTAAACCTAAACCTTAACCTATAACCTAAACATATACTTATAACCTTAACCTAAACCTATTCTCAAATCCCAAAACCTATACTTATAACTTAAACTTAAACCTATAACCTATACTTACAACCTTAACCTAAACTTATAACGTTAACCTAAACCTATTCTCAAATCCCAAAACCTAAACCTTAACCTATAACCTAAAACCTAAACCTAAACCTAAAACCTAAATCTATTCTCAAATCCCTAAACCTACACCTAATCCTAATCTCAACTCCCTAACCTAAACATAAACTTGAAAACCAAAACCTAAACCCGATCCCGAACCCGAACCCGATTTCCAAAACCTAAACCTTAACATATTCTCAATTCCCTAAACCTATAGCTTATAGCCTAAACCTAAACCTAAAATCTAAATGTATTCTCAAATCCCTAAACCTACAACTACACCTAATCCTAATCTCAATACCCTAACCTAAACCTAAACCTAAACCTAAACTTGAAAACCCAAACCTAAACCCGATCCCAGAACCCGAACCCGATTTCCTAAACCTAAACCTTAACTTATTCTCAATTCCCTAAACCTATAGCTTATAACCTAAACCTAAACCTTAACCTTAACCTAAACTAAAACCTATGACCTAAAACATAAATGTATTCTCAAATCTCTAAACCTAATCTTAATCTCAACTCCCTAACCTAAACCTAAACCTAAACTTGAAAACCCAAACCTAAACCCAATCCCGAACCGAACCCGAATTCTTAAACCTAAACCTTAACCTATTTTCAAATCCCTACACTTAAACCTACACCTAAGCCTAATTTCAACTCCCTAACCTAAACCTAAACCTAAACTTGAAAACCCAAACCTAAACCCGATAACGAACCCGAACCCGATTTCCTAAACTTAAACCTTAACCTATTCTCAATTCCCTGAACCTATAGCTTATAACCTAAACCTAAACCTTAACCTTAACCTATACCTAAACCTGAACCTATAACCTAAACCTAAAGCCTAAATATATTCTCAAATCCCTTAACCTACACCTACACCTAATCCTAATCTCAACTCTCTAACCTAACCTAAACCTAAACTTGAAAACCCAAACCTAAACCCGATCCAGAACCCAAACCCGATTTCCTAAACCTAAACCTTAACCTATTCTCAATTCCCTAAACCTATAGCTTATAACCTAAACCTAAACCTTAACCTAAACCTATACCTAAACCTTAACCTATTCTCAAATTCCTAAACCTACGGCTACACCTAATCCTAATCTAAACTCCCTAACCTAAACCTAAACTTGAAAACCCAAAGCTAAACCCGATCCAGAACCCGAACCCGATTTCCTAAACCTAAACCTTAATCTATTCTCAAATCCCTAAACCTAAACCTACACCTAATCCTAATCTAAACTCCCTAACCTAAACCTAAACCTAAACTTGAAAACCCAAACCTAAACCCGATCCAGAACCCGGTTTCCTAAAACTAAACCTAAACCTAAACTTGAAAACCCAAACCTAAACCCGATCCTGAACCCGAACCCAATTCCCTAAACCTAAACCTTAACCTATTCTCAATTCCCTAAACCTATAGCTTATAACCTTTTTTTTTTTTTTTAAATAAAGTGGGCAGATGCCACGATTTCATTAATCACCGAAAATATACATCCCTTTTTACCGTGATTTTTTTTTTTAAAGGAAAAACAACCACAAATTTATAGCAGCTCCAGAAGAAACCAACAAAAGAGGGGCTACCCGGTCGATCTTAACGATCCTAGACCAACCCTATCCAAAAAAACCATGCCTCGGACCGTAGGAGGAAGGCACCTAGTATGGGAATAGAAGGAGGGCTGTTTCCTAGCCAAGCCGTCCGCCGGCCCATTACCGTCTCTGGGGGTGTGAACGAAAAGAAAATTACCCAAACGACGTAAGCAATTGATGCGTTGCAGCCACGGGTTCCACTTCCAATGGTTAATGTTTTGGTTTGTGAGGCTATGGATGGCCAATTTGGAATCAGATTCAACAATCACAGATTCCAGGCCATTTTCCAAGCAATGAACCATCCCATCGTGGATAGATCGGATTTCTGCCATATTATTAGTGCCAATCCCGTAGCCCTTGGAGAAACCGAACAGAAAACTACCTATAGCTTATAACCTAAACCTAAACCTAAATCTTAACCTTAACCTAAACCTATAACTTTAACCTAAACTAAAACCTATGACCTAAAACCTAAATGTATTCACAAATCTCTAAACCTAACCTACACCTAATCCTAATCTCAACTCCCTCCCTAAACCTAAACCTAAACTTGAAAACCCAAACCTAAAAACGATCCGAACCCGATCCCGATTTCCTAAACCTAAACCTACACCTAATCCTAATCTAAACTCCCTAACCTAAACCTAAACCTAAACTTGAAAACCCAAACCTAAACTTTAACCTATTCTCAAATCCCTAAACCTACACCTAATCTTAATCTAAACTCCCTAACCTAAACCTAAACCTAAACTTGAAAACCCAAACCTAAACCCAATCCGAACCCGAACCCGATTCTTAAACCTAAACCTTAACCTATTTTCAAATCCCTAAACCTAAACCTACACCTAATCCTAATCTCAACTCCCTAACCTAAACCTAAACCTAAACTTGAAAACCCAAACCTAAACCTGATCCCGAACCCGATTTCCTAAACCTGAACCTTAACCTATTCTCAATTCCCTAAACCTATAGCTTATAACCTAAACCTAAACCGTAACCTTAACCTAAACCTAAACTTGAACCTATAACCTATAACCTACATATATTCTCAAATCCCTAAACCTACACCTACACCTAATCCTAATCTCAACTCCTAACCTAAACCTAAACCGAAACTTGAGAACCCAAACCCAAACCTAAACCCGATCCCGAACCCGAACCCGATTTCCTAAACCAAAACCTTAACCTATTCTCAATTCCCTAAACCTTAACCTAAACCATAACCTATTCTCAAATTCCTAAACCTACACCTACACCTAATCCTAATCTAAACTCCTTAACCTAAACCTAAACCTAAACTTGAAAACCTAAACCTAAACCCGAACCCGAACCCAATTTCCTAAACCTAAACCTTAACCTATTCTCAAATCCCTAAACCTAAACCTACACCTAATCCTAATCTAAACTCCCTAACCTAAACCTAAACCTAAACTTGAAAACCCAAACCTAAACTTTAACCTATTCTCAAATCCCTAAACCTACACCAATCCTAATCTAAACTCCCTAACCTAAACTTAAACCTAAACTTGAAAACCCAAACCTAAACCCATTCCCGAACATGAACCCGATTTCCTGAACCTAAACCTTAACCTATTCTCAATTCCCTAAACCTATAGCTTATAACCTAACCTAAACCTAAACTTATTTATATGTATTATGTGTAGATGAATGTAATGTGGATAAGATTGTTTGTGTTTGGATGAATTTACGTAGTTTGGGTTTAGATGGAAGTTAATGTGATGAAATGTGGATAAGATTATTTTTTTTTACTTATGAAGTTAAACTTATATGTATTATGCGTAGATGAATGTAATGTGGGATTGTTTGTGTTTGGATGGATTTACGTATTTTGGGTTTAGATGGATGTGAATGTGAATGTGATGAAATATATTGTATAAGAGGTGTATATTAGGAAGAATACTGTAACAAGTCAAATTTGAAAATGTAGCATCCCGACTTTTCGAAACCCGAGTACGCGACCCGTGTCCCAAAAACTTGAGTGTTAACCTTAAAGGATGGTCAAATTCGAGTGTACATTTTTTTTTTCAATTATCAGAGTGAGCAAATGAACGTAGTATGGACAAATCAATATAAAGGAAAATTTCATTATCATTCAAATATATAAGAAGCTACCCATAATGACTTATACAAACCAATGTCCCAAATACTTACAATTACAAGTGAAATAATGTTACATGTAAACAAAGCAAGTTATAATAAATCTGGGGCTGTAAAACCACGTAACCACTCTTGGCCATACGATCATACATCTTCAACAGTGGTACTCTACTCTTCATCTGACCGAACCTGAAAATCACTTAAACCACCTGTACTACCTGTACAATTATATTTATTTGATGGATGAGTGGCCAATTCAGTGTGAACTCCCCTCAAGATTACACACTGTCACATTAGATAAGCATAGTTATCAAAACATGGCAAGGCATACAAAACAATACATGATGTAGTCTTATTAAATGCATGGATGCGTGAATGCATCATCGACCTGGGGTGCACATCCCACTGTTGAAATAAAAGGTCGCCCTAAGAGAACTAGCCACCTGAAAAAATACACAAAGGTACACCTGAGGAGAACTAGCTATCCGAAAAAGACCATAATATATAGATCGCCCAAGGAGAATCTAATCACCCGAAAAGACCATAAAGTATAGATCGCCCAAGGAGAATTTAATCACCCGGAAAAGACCAATAAGTAAGGGTCGCCCTAAGAAAACTAGCCACCTGAAAAAATATACAAAAGTATGCCCGAGGAGAACCAGCTATCCGGAAAAGACCATAATATATGAAAATGCATGATTAGTTCAACCATTATTATTCTATTTTACAACCAGCCAGTTTAATAAAGCTCATAGGTCTCTACGGGGAGCTCAGACCCCAGCGTAGGCCGACAGCTCAGGCATAGTGTCCCATTCCACCATCCCTGGCTCATGAGGCTACCACCTTAGGATGTTTAATGAATCCCAATCGACTAGTGTCCAATCATATTCAGTATATGGGGCTTACCATCGTATGGTTGCACAAAATAAAATATCAAACTCGTAGAGGGCAAATACCAAAACAAAGCCGCATAGAGCGATATCGAAACAAGCCACCTATGTCAGATATTAAAATAAGCTACATAGGGCAAGTATTAAAACCATGCGATAAAGACCATCCTTGAAAACCATTGGACACAACAACCCTTGATGGCAGGCCCACATCAATGATTAATTTAAACCACCACTCAATAACCACCAAGTCGAAGGTCCATTACGGTCACAACCAGTTAAGTTACATCCTAAGTATAGGTGTACATTTATATGTGGGAGTTTCCCACTGATGTACCAGTTTAAGTTCCATAAGCAATCCACAAATAATCCACAAGTATGAAATAGGTATGCAGGATAAACATTAAGCATGAAAGATAACAATTCAATTTCCACTAGCTAACACATGTAATTATAAAAGGGAGATATCAATTATAAATAAAAATAAGAACTATAACTTAAGCTAATGAGAAGATGGAAAGCTCAAGGGGAAGAATCATCACCTTATTTTTCGACTCGCTTTCCAATGTTATCAGGAAGAGTGCACGCCCTTAGACTTGGGCCCTATCATAAGTTATGAAACTGTACCATTAAATTAACTTCATCATTTGTGTTCAAAGTATTGTCCTAGAGTTTAGGTTACTTAGGGTCTTGATGTAGAATGAGAGTTTCATTCTAAAGTCTAGTCCTGTAACATCCCGAATTTTTTCCACTTGGAATTAGACGTCCTTCGACAATGGGTGAATCCTAACACCTGATTAACTTATCAAACACTCAATTCAAAGACCTCAAATCCCTTCTTCAAACCATTTTCCTGAAAACCTCATTTTTCCTTCACAAATCTCGCCTTTCACTACCTTGTTCTTTAAACGTCTCTAAGTACTTTCATATTAGGCATGAATCCTAAAGTTTAGGTGATGAAGAACAATGCTTTAGAAATCCGTACAAAGACCCTAGTGCCACCTCAGGCAGAAATCGCTCAGGATCAAATCCTTTAGAAATGAGACAAAGTAACTAAGTACTAAACTAGATTAGCTACGAAATCCGCTTGATCCACTTTAAATATGATCTGCAAGATCCAAAACTTGTAGAATCATTGACGCTAGGTTACCCTAAAATCTAGGATCAAACTCATTACCTGACTACTCTCGGGAGCACATTGAAACTCCGTATAAAGTCTAGACCGCACATCAGGAGTCTGAATAATACGAAGTTAAGGACTTAGGACCGCCTCGCTAGGCTTGACAACTTCTCAGAAATCAAATCCAGACAGTGTCCCACGGCTGTTCGCTTGAGTCCGGAGTGAGGAGTGTGAAAATACTTAGTTTTCTTTAAAAATAAATATCTCAAATAGTAATCTGAGACTTGTTACTTGCGAACATTTTCTAAGCAATCAGACCGTCGGAATCAGGCCAGATTACACCCTCGGATCAGGAGAAATTTCATACGCGTGTCAGTGTACTTGAAATCTCTGATTAAGTTTCACTGACCGTTGAACTGAAACTGGTCCGCCACGTGTGATCTGGGAATCCGACCGAAACGAAAACGTAACTCTACCTAGATCCATAGTTAATGAGCTTAAGTCCGACCTTTAGCTCGAGGGAGGGCTCCGGAAATGCTCTGTTGAGCTGAAACAGGTGCCCTTTGGACAAAACCCAAGTATACCTTGACCTTAAGTCTATTTTGGTGTGATTTTAGCCTATATAAGGACCTTAGAACCCTCTCTCTTACAGCCGTACGAATTTGAGAGAAACCCTAGAGAGAGAAGAGAGAAAAGAGAGAGAAAGAGTGAGAGAAGTGGGAGCATCTCCCTGCCATGCTTCCCTGCTGCTATCCATGCTCCACCACTCCGTTCTTAGCATTTTCCCGGCGATTCCGACTTCGTTTCTAGGTAAGAAACCCTAACCCTACTTTGTTTTAGAGTTGTAAAGGTTGTAGGTTATGAAATAGCTAACATATTTCGTTCTATAGGTTGCCAAACTGCCGTAGATAAAAGCTTAGCAAACCTATCGGATTCGTTACGATTCTACGACAAAAGGTGCGGACTTTAGGTGTATAGGTTATGGTTTTCAACACTTTCAATGTCAGATAATGATATATTCATGATCTGTATGCAATTGTACATGTACAAAGTGCTGTCTATTTTCTATTTCGATTAAAGATAAAGAATATGAAATTTCACACACTGTAGGTATTTGTAGAAAGTACCGTATATGTATAAATTTTGGAAATATGTTTGCCATGATTATTTGTTGTATTGATATATTATATATGAATAAAATACTTGTTTGGTGAAAGAACTCGCCCTAATACATATTTTGCTAATGCACACTATGTATGTTGAAAATAGTGTATTATAAGTGTTTGTGAAAATGACCGAATGAGTATAGAATTCACATTCGTGCTCACCATGAGTAATTGTCATGGATATATGATGGTTGTATTGGCGATACCCCTTTGATGAAAGGATTTGCCATAAATCACGCCACGGCCACTATACGCCATATATATGTTAAATGTGTGGCCCAAGTGTTTGTGGAAATGACTGAATGAATATGGAACTTGGATTCCTGCTTGCCATGACTATCCGTCGTGGGTGCACGCATGTTATAATTGGGGCAACTTCTTAGTGAAAGGATTTGGCCTAATGCCTATGTGATCAACATATGTCATGTATGTCGATGTATGTAGTTTAAAGTGTTTGTTGAAATGTCTGAATGAGTAGTAGTTAGTAAATTGTAATGTATAAGGGTGTTGAGATATGATTCTCAACTTCTTTAACTATGTGTATGATTTCTTTAGATATCTGTGTGATTAGGAATTGAATATGTACAAACTCATGCTTATGTTGTACTTCATAACATGCTCAACTGATTGTATGATTTTATCTGTGTAATGCATATGTTTAAATTTATGTTTATGTTGTATTCTATAAGAGTCGTGAAGGGTGATGGGGGAGTGGTGTAACGAGTGCGTGCAACAGCCCTGACAGCCCTAAGCGAATCATATCAGACTTTGATTGTATGATTTGAATCTTAATCCATTATTGCTTTAACTATCTGTAATTAAATGTGATTGGGGCTATTATATAGTCCAGGCAATCGGTAACGGGATTGAATTCGTGGCTGGGATTCATTTGCCACATGAGATGTGTTCGACGAACCCGAGTCGTACTTCGGTTGGCGATAGTGGTTGGCCACACGAAGTGCTTATGTGCTTCATATCGTTCAACTTGTTGTGCGCTCGTGCTAGTCGAGCTCGTCAAGTTACCCGATCTGTCTAACGTATGTTCACCATGTTTAGAAGCTACTGCTTGAACCTAGGGTACCAAACTTACCAGTGAAATTCCGTTAATCATGGTACCTCGATCTGCTAAGACTCATGAGCCTGGCATGGTGGTATGGGACACTGTGGTCGAGCTACCGGCCTACGCTGGGGCCACGTGCCTCCCCGTAGTGACCATTGAGCAACCAGACTCGTGAGCCGAATACGGTGGTATGGGACACGGTATTCGAGCTGTCGACACCTACGGCGAGAGCCGAATACGGTGAGACCTGTATTCGTGCTGACGGGCGACGAGCCTTTCGTAGTATCTTCGAGTATACTCTAAAGTCTGTGATTGGCAATGAGCCCTTCGCAGCAACTAGAGCATGAGTTGAGCTGAGTACGGTGAGACCTTTTTTTTTTTTTTTTTAAAAAAAAAACGCTTCCTTTTTTCATTTCATATATGAGAAAAATACAGGCAATGAAACTTCGGGTGGCCCGCCACAAAAACGAAAGCTCGGCCACCTATCGTAAAGAAGATATACAAGGGGTAAACAGCCACCAAAAACCCCAAAAATAAAACAACCCAGGGTCCTAAAAGCTACCTAGGCCCCCGAAGCCGAATCGCTCCAAGCCCTACTCTATCAAGGAAAATGAGACCCCTGATCACCCGAGGGAGGTCAGACATGGAGGAGAAAAAGGCGGAATCTTGTTTGGTCAAGCCACACTTAGCCAAACCATCAGCTGGCCCGTTATCTTCCCTGAAAACGTGACGAAAGGAAATCTGACCGTGCGTAGACAGGTTTCTAATTCGTGAAATCCAGTATATCCACTTCCAACCCGGTTGGGATTGACCCGTCAAAAAATTGACCACCATCAGGGAATCCGATTCAACCACAATGTTAGAGATCCCAAGCTGAAGGCAAAAGGATAAACCATCATAGACTGCCCGCAATTCGGCCCTAGTGTTGGAGGCAACACCGTATCCTGCATAGAAACCAAAACAGAAATCTCCCTTTTCCCCTCTGCAAACCCCTCCACCTCCCGCCATCCCTGGATTTCCCCGAGACGAACCGTCTACGTTCAATTTCACCCATCCAGGTGGCGGTTTGGACCAATACACGACCTGAGAAGCAGCGGGGACACGAGGGTAAGACCTGATTCCCATAGAAAACAAAGCTCGGCTATGGGTGCCACCATTAGAAGTGTCGTTCCTCATCCTAACAACCCAAGTAATCCAAGCAGTGGTTCGAGCAATTATGGTGACTGACCTAAGCTTGGAATTATCGAACTTGAAGGCGTTTCTTGCTCGCCAAAGTTCCCAAATAATAAAACAGGGGACGAGCTTGCTGAAGGGAGCTGTAGGAGCAGAAGGCATCTGAGGTGAGGAGTCCCACCATCTATTGAGGCGATCCAAGATAGAATCTCTACCGTTTAACATGATATCATAAATTCTGGCGAAATGGCTCCATACCGCATCCGCTCGAGCACTATGCAGGAAGATGTGGTCCATCGTTTCTACTGAAGGCCTACTTTGAAACTCCTCAAAACAACAGCAGCACCTAGACGCTAATTGGACTCCACGAAGGGAAATGGCGTCGTCCACAGGCAGCGCTCCCCTGAGAATCCGCCACATGAGAAGTGAAATCTTGGGAGGGATATTAACATTCCAAATTTTTCCACCCCAGGTGCAGCGAGGGAACTGGGCTCTGCTAATCTCCCAGGCCGTGGAGACAGAGAACTCTCCATTATGGGTGAGAGGCCAGAAAGGATAATCCTGCTGCCCTGAAAGGCAAAAACCCGCATGGAAAATTGCATTAACGTCCTGCTGGGAGAGAAAATTGAAAACCGCTGAAGGAGGCAACGGCCCCATCGATCCGAGAAAATCACTGACGCTGAGATTAGAGAGGGAGGACGGCACACTGGAAAGGGTTCTATCCCTGAGAATGCCGAGCCCAGACCAATTTGTAGACCATAAGTTGATGTGGCCCTTTCCCACATGCCACTGAGTAGTAGAATCCACAGAAAGGAGGAGGTTCCTTATCCGTTTCCAAAGAGGAGAAGATGCTGACGCAGGGACGCTCGGCCCCCTGCTGAGGATGTCGTTGTTGTATCTGTCCTGCATCACACTGCCCCACAGACTGACGGAATGATTGTGTGACACGTTCCAGGCCATCTTAAAGCGGAAAGCATTCATGACATCTCTCAAACGTCTGATCCCCAGACCACCCTCGAGCCTGGGACGGCAGATCTGATGCCAGCTACGCCAATGTAGTTTTTTCCTGCCCTCCGTCCAGCCCCAGAAGAAATCCGCAAACAGCCTTTCCAACGTCTGAAGAACATAAACCGGAACATGCGTAGCCGCCATTGAGTGGACTGGAATACTGGAGAGAACATGATTGATTAGGGTGGCGCGACCAGCCATAGAAAGAAAACGCGCTTTCCATCCAGTAATCCGACTTTCAACCTTGCTGATAATGTGTTGGAAGGCATCCCTTCTTCTACGACCCACCGAAATCGGGACTCCAAGGTAGAAGAAGCCTTCCACCGATCCCGCCATTTGAAGCTCCCTGTGGATGCTCGCACGCCTAGAAAGAGTCATTTTCTCAGCATGAATGAAAAAGCTTTTCTGGGCGTTAACCTTTTGCCCTGAGACAAGTTGGTAGCGATCGAGGAAATTCTTGACTGCTCTGATAGACCGGATGCCTCCGTTCAGGAAAAGGAGGGTGTCATCAGCGAAAATGTTCGAGCTGTGTTCGAGCTGACCTGTATTCGAGCTGACGGCCAGCGATTAAGCTGAGTATGGTGAGACCTGTGTTCGAGCTGACGGCTAGCAATTGAGCTGCATACGGTGAGATCTATATCCGTGCTGACAAGTGACGAGCCATTTGTGATGCCTTCACGATGCCTCTCAAACCATAATATCGTATGAGATTTACTAGGACTGACGACCCTAGAATGGATCATGTTTGGGAATGATACAAGGGAGGTACCTTAGTTTCCCAATACTGCTGTTTAAAATGGACTAATAACAACTCAGTAATCATGCTCATCATCGCATTGCATATGCTTGGAAGATGTGGAGCACTGAAGGATGAAAGCATGCCACGAACGAAAGATGGTGTTGCATGAGGGTGGTTTGGCAAGGGCATACATCATGACTGCATTCATACTTGCATTAATAAGAGTGTTTAAAATTGTTTGATTGTACTGCTTTATCATTACTGCTTGACTGAGTTGATAACATGTTAACCTATGCTTTATTGTTCCACTAAGTTGATCACTCACTCCCACATTACGGGACGGTGTTCCGAACACCCACCAGACTTTGTCTGATTGCAGATGGCGACGCTACTCCTGAGGCGGAGCCGGACCTTTATGATGACAATGATGCTTGTTCGTATATGCTGTATGCTGACGGCTTCAAGTGAGTCATGTCTTGATCGACGGGATTACAGGGATGTTGACTAGATAACACTACACCTTTGGTATAACTTGAAATTGTGGTTATAATTCTTTAACCTAGTAACATTATCACACTCTAGAGACTCACTGCTGTTTTTATATTTTACATATCTATCACAGTCTTCCGCTTGCAATTTAACTATCTCTGGAGTATGATATGCTATTTTGGCTTAATCTCACTTATGTTCAATGCACTAATACAGACAACATTCAATCATCATTCATTTTGTTGCATAAGTGATGCGTTGGAACTCGGGAGTTGAGTTTATGCTTGACCCCTGATTTTTAGGGCGTTACAAGTCCCATACTTAGATCTTAGGATTTAAATCCTCAACTATTATTAATACTATTATTATTATTATCATTGTATAATGTGCTAATTAATATTCATAATAGGAGTATCAATCCATCCACCTTAATAATGACGGTTTATAAATTCATATTTGAATGTACCGCCATTATTCAATATTCTTATAATTACTGATAATCTCTCAAATAAGTCGAGTAAAAATAATAGAATATTTATTAATAATACTGTAATAAGGATTTACACTTAATAATTATATTAACGAGTATTATACTAATCTCAAAAGGAAAATGGTAAATAGTTTCTTATGCTAATAGCCCTGACTATCCACAGTGAATCTAGTCATGATAATTGCTAATATCTAACACCTTTAATAACTAATACTAGCCAAATTAACTTAACCATGGTTAGCCATATCTAATGATATTATCCCTCTTGAAAGCAAGGTGACCATGAAAATAGGACACTAAAATAAGTCTAGTGTGGGTTTGAAGGGCCCCATGAATGAGGTTATTTGGGCCATCATTAGGGTGAACAGGCCCACCAGATGTTGGTCCAACAAGTGGCCTAGTATGGGCCTGGTGTTCTTCCATAAATAAGGCCCATAAACTGGGCCTAGTTTAACATGGATTTTGGCATGAGCTTTGGGCTGATCTTAGTCCATCTCTTGGGTTGACTTTGGCCCAAATCACGGCCCAAGATGGGGCCCGTTTTCAGCTCAAATCAAGGTCCTGGTGAGGGGCATTTTCAGCCCCATTCAAGGCCCACAGCTAGTGTTATTCCGAATCAAAAATTGAAGTAACAATCAGTCCACTTGCTGGAACTTAATTCGAAAAATTTGAGAATGCTTCATCTAGATGTTAGTGATCTATCGATCATTGAGATTCTACCTGCCGGTCATAGGGTTGGAACCTTTGGATGAGCCTATGCAGAGCCTGGACTTGGCTCAGACCCGTCCCGGAACTTGGACGAGTCAGGCTGTGCTGGCGTGGTGCAACAGCAGCACCCCATGAATCCTCTCCCTCTTCTTCTTCTCTTCCTCTTCTTCTTCCTTCCTTTGTCTCTCCCTGCTCTCCTTCTCTGGCCAGCCGCAGCAGGACCTGTCCCAAACCACTCTCTCTCTCTCTCTCTCTCTCTCTCTCTCTCTCTCTCTCTCTCTCTCTCTCTTTCTCTTTCTCATCCATATCCGACGTCAGAAATCTACGAGACCCACTCCAACAGTGACCCAACTGAGTCAGGTTGGAGTAGTAGGGATGAGGAAGAAGGCTGGCTGTTAATGGCGGATTGACGTCGGGGATGTATTTCTTTGAACCGACTCTTCTGGGAAGTCCAGATGAACCCCATGGAGCTTGTAGACAAGCTTTTTCAAAGCTTCAGGGAGGATTAAGCGGTGGGTTCGAATGGAGGAAGTGGCAGTCGTTTTCTTTTGGGATTTTGTAAAAGAACGGAGGAGAGACATTTTCTCTCCCGCTTTTTAGTAAACCTATCTAACTCGCAACCCTTAGATGGGTAATGAGGGGCCGAGGTTAAATCCCAGCGTCTGACTTCCGAGAACGGCCAATGGGAAGGAAGCTTTGGCGTCGGTTTTCAACTGAAACCCTAACACGTGAGCAGCGCGTGGGTGGCTTGGATTCGTCCGAAATAGAGGCTTGTGATTGGAGGAAGGATCCTCACATGGATCACGACAGCTGGCTGGAGAAGGAAAAGAATCCATTTCCATTTTTGGCAATGAAGTGCTCGTGAGACTTTAGGCTGAATTTCCGTACATTCACGTGTGCATGCGTACAAAAGGGTCCCACCTTCCTAGATGGATTTGGGAGGGCTACAACCTGAACGGTTTGGATTGGATTAAGGTGGTCCACCTTGATTACAACGGAATGATTTGGGAAGGCTAGAAGCACAACCAGGCTTGTACGCTTTCCACTTGCGCCCGTCCTTGTGAGCACGTATGTGCATTTCCACGTGCAGGTAAGCTAAGGTTTTGGTAAACCACATGCTGTGGATCAGATGGACGGTTCGGATCCTTTATGGGGTCCATGATGGTGGGCCTAATATCGATCAAACAGGGATAAAAACTTCCCTGTTTGAAATTGCAGTAGGCGGGAAGGCTTCCTATTTTCGGAAATAGCGGGTCAGCGCCTGCTGACCGGGCCTTCTTGGAAGGGTGCACCGTGAGTGCACACCCCTGCCGTGCACTCACGCACTGAGGTGGGGTCCAACATGATGATTTTGATAAATCCACTCCGCTCATTCCATTTGTAGGGTCCTGACATAGCCTTTTACTGAAGACGAGACAGATCTAAGGTCCAGGTGGGGCCCATGACTCGTTTCAGGCCCTATTTATGGATTTCCCACCGATCTAGTGGTCGGATCTTCTTGAGATTGAACGTCAATGGTTGAAAGGTCCTACTGGGCCATTTTAAGGCTTCTGTCACATTTTACTAACCGATACTAATATTGATAAGAATTTTATTATTTTTGTATATTATTTATAATCAAAATGTTTAAAATCTCATACATATTTATAAATAAAATTTTAATGTTAACATACTATTAATTTCATGCTATTGTTCACACTTTCATTAATATACATAATTCATAATATACAATATCATATTATACGTAGGAATGAATTGAAGATTATACAGTGTCATATTTAATTAAAATTATATTTGTATTTGATAATTTTGTTAAATAATATACAATTCCATTAAATTATCTAATGGCTTTTGAATGCATACGTGTATATATATAAAAATATTCAATGCTACATTATTATTTAAAATTTGATCTTATGTCGTGAAATTGTTATTCATTATGTTTATTTAATATAATATTATTTTCATAATGTCTTGTATACATTAAATACACATGTATCATTTTAGCATGAAATTTTAAATCCTTACAAAGTATATACATTTCTTAGTGCATATATTTAGGTTGCGTTTATATATATATATATATATATATATATATATATATATATATATATATATATATATATATATATATATATATTTACATTAAATTAATTTACATGGTAACACCCGAGTACTGGAAAGTACGGGGTGTTACAGAAAATGTCCTTTAAGGGTCATAAGAGACGGCCCATAGCAGTCCTTTTAAAGGACAGTCCATGACCGTCCTTTTAAAGGACGGTCTATAACCATCCTTTGAAGGCTCATACGAGATGGTCCATGACAATCCTTTTTAAGGATGATACATGACCGTCCGTTTAAAGGACGGTCTATCGCCATCCTTTGAAGGCTCATACGAGACGGTCCATCACTGTCCTTTTTAAGGATGGTCCATGACAGTCCGTTTAAAGGACAGTCTATGGCCGTCCTTTGAAGGCTTATAAGAGACGGTCCATGACAGTCCTTTTAAAGGACGGTCCACGGCCATCCTTTTTGGGCTCATAAGAGACGGTCCATGACAGTCCATTTTAAGGACGGTCCATGACCATCTTTTTTTCGTCAACAAGATGACAGTTTTCAACCGTCCTTTAAGTAATAGGACACGTCAAAATTTGACTGCCTATGCGACGGTCCATGACCGTCCTTTTTAGTCATTTGAGACGGTTTTGGACCGTCCTTTTTTCACTGTTTTGGCGTAGTGACAGTAGTGTAGTCACCGCTACCATCCTAAGCGACTATCAGGTTCGTCGGGTAAGTTTTGAAAGGTGCGGGGTTAGTTAGGATTGGTAAAACAACCAGCAACAAAACAACCCAAATGATGACCAAGAAGGCACATAAGAGTTGAAAGATCCAAGATGGAAGGGTGATGTTTTTGTTTGGATGACTAACGGACACAAGCATGGTGAGTGGAGAGGAAGATGAGAGTGTTAGCTGTATAAGCCAGATCTTTTCTTCGCTTCAAGATAACAAAATTTTGCCTTAGCACAACTCAGATATCTGATGTAGAAGGAAGAAAGAGAGAAGAAAAACTGAATTTTTCATTGTTGCTTCTTCACTTGTTTTTTGCTCCAACCGGATCTACAGGTGGCCATTTATAGGCGGAGAGGCAACGGATGGTGCGGTTCTTTTAAGTCAAGCTTTCAGATTCTGTTTTGAAAGTTTTTTTAATTTATTATTATTACTGTGACCGTTTTAAGTGGAAACGGATTCGCTACTCCCCTGCCACCGGCCAATAGCTAGTGGGCGGTGCTCTGTGGGCCCCACCATGATGTATGTATTTCATCCATGCCGTCCATCTAATTTTTAAGATAATTATATGGTATGAGATCAAAAATTAGGTATATACCAATCTCGATTAGACCACATTATAGGAAACAGTGTTGAATGAGCGTTGACCATTAAAAACCTTTTGAGGGCCATAAAAGTTTTGGATCAAGCTGACGTGATATTTGTTTTTTCCCTTCATCTGGGCCTGTATGACTTAATCAACAGATTAGATGTCAAATAAACAGTACAGTGGGCCTTAGGAAGATTTTAATGGTGGATAACCAATCACTATTGTTTTCATATGGTGTGGTCCACCTGATATTTATATCCCTCTCATGTTTTGAATCAAGCACTAAAATGATCCGTAAAAATGGATGATTGGGATGGATGAAACACATACATTATGGTGGAGCCCACAGAGCACCGACCACTAGCCAGCGGGCTGGTGGCAGGGGGAGTCACCAATCCGTTTCGGTTTTAAGTCACTTTTCATTGAGATTCTGCAAGCGAAATTATTTATTTATTATTATGACTATTGGTTGGTGTCCCACACACCACCGATGTGGCTGGTGTGTTGACGTCATCAAGTTCTGTGGGTCCCATCATGAGGCATGAGTTATATCCAAACCGTTTGTCCACTTGGTTAACTCTTCGTAAGGCTTGATCCGAAAAATAAGATAGATTCAAAAATCAAGTGGACCACACTATAAAAAGTAGTGGAGGATTAAACGCTTGCATTGAAATCCTTTTAAAGGTCTCAGAAATTTTGTATCAATGTGATATATATATATATATATATATATATATATATATATATATATATCTTCATCCAAGTCTGTGTGATCTTTTGAACATATTGGATGGAAAATAAATGTTACGGTGGGCCCTACGAATATGTTAACGATGAGAATCATTATCCCACTTCTATATGTGGTGTGGTCCACTTGAGCCTTGAAAATTATTCATTTTTCGGATCAAGATCTAAAATGATCTCGCCAAATGGATAAACGGCGTAGATATGATAAATATATCATTGTGGGACCATGTAACTTTGATATCCGTTGAACCATTAGTGCGAGCTCGATGAGCGTCAGCGCTCGTATTCGCACGACACGTGCCCACTACAGTTAGGTTGCTGGTGTGTGGTACACTAGCCAATCCGCTTCCGATGAGTATAATGACTTTGGTGGGGTCCAAATAGTCTAAATCAAATACCTAGAATCAGACGGATTGCATGTCTACCATTAAAGATCGACCTAAGCTACGTCCGAAATTAGGTGCCTAAAATCATACGGGTTTACCTCGTGAAAGTGAATAACCAGTAAAAAAACAACTCAAGTGATGAGCGAGAAGGCGTAGAAGAGTTGAAAGATTCAAAATGGAAGGGTAATGTTTATGTTAACATCAAAGCAGGGTAATTCGAAAAGAAGGCGGCCATTTGCATGACTAACTAACACAGGCATGGTGAGTGGAGAGGAAGATGAGAGGAGGAGAGGCGACGGATGAGAGGAGGAGAGAGACTAATTGCGTACTGTTGAGTAGAGAGGACGATGAGAGAGAAGGAAACTCAGAAGCTATATAGAAATCGAAAGCGAATTGCATATTGAGTAACTCAGTACGCTTCAGCGTACTGAGTAAACTCTGTGAGCCTCACTGTCATTCATGTAGTGTATCCACTCCGTAAATCTCTTTTACCACATATTTTTAGGGCTTTGTCCCAAAAAATGAAGCATATAGAAACCTCAAATGGATCACATGGCTTAGATGATGTTGATGATGATTGCTGACTGTCAGTTGTTCCTGCATGCTATTTCCCATTTGAAGGCCATCAGTTGGATCATTTAGATTATCTATTTGGTTATTTTATGAATCGTCGTCCATCCATAATAGAGCTCACTACTCGAATGGTACTGATACTGATACCTTCCCTGTATTGTGGGAGTTAGGTTGTATTGTTTCTCACTATAGGCCATATTGTCCATTTGCTTACTGGAAAATGTAATGGATACTTTCTAAGGTGGGCTTTTCAATCCCAACCTGTCAAAATAGATACAGGGCTATTGGTGGGTTTGTTTGTCAGAAAAAGCGTGTGAAGGTTGGTCAGAAAAAGACCAATATTGTCGGGGATGGGATTGGCAAAACGATCAACATCGACTCTCAACACCGCAACTGTTAGTGGGTTTGTTTGTCATCTTGAATTCTGCATGTTTTACTATTACGGTCCTCTGGTTTTCCTCTAATGAGCATCCATGATCCCACACATGTGCTAACATGTTTATCGCATTTGTTTATGATTTGTCACAATGCTATGTAGTTATATAGCATTTCCTGTTATTTATGTTGTATTTGATGTCTTAAATCTAATTAGATTCTGCGCAAAAATTTTTGCAAAACTGCGAACGTGCGGGATTTGTTTTTTATTTCATTTAGGATTCTTTTCGATTTTGTCTGGGATTCTTTCTACGATTATATATATGGGTGTAAATGAGATTGTGAGGTATTTTAAGGGATTCTAAGGCATTTTAAGGGATTCTAAGGGATTCTAAGACATTTTAATACATTCTAAGGTATTCTAAGGTATTTTAAGGCATTCTAAGGGATTCTAAGGCATTCTAAGGTATTCTAAGGGATTCTAAGGTTTTCAAAAAGGGTTGTAGAGTTTCTAAAAGGGTGGATCAAGGGAGAGATTTGAGGATTACCCAAGTCCGGTAAGTCCTTTCTCTTTATTTTTTCCCTTCATTTGGGCCTGTATGACTTAATCAACAGATTGGATGTCAAATAAACAGTACAGTGGGCTTCTCTTTCTTTTCCAAAATGAGAGGCGAGGAAGAGAGGTTTTCCAAAACGAGAGTCGAGGAAGAGAGGAAAAGTGGAGATGGTGTCGTTGAAACTACAGAAGCGGATAGCTACCAGCGTGCTGAAGTGCGGAAAGGGAAAGGCGTATTTCGTTTATGAGTTTGGAGAATCAGACCGTGGGGATGAGCGTGATGTGTGCATGGGATCTAACCTGATCTTGGAGAATTAGTGTCACGCCCCAGACTCAGTAACCGGACTCACAAGGATTTCGATGACCGGTTCTGAACGCAACAGCCTCCATAGTATCCCATTCTCGGCTCCTGAGGCGGAGTTCGATCCGGGATCCTACAAGGAGGATTTTTCATAACAATATAATCATTACTAATATGAGCATACCCAAGATCACAGCAAGAAACATCTGAGAATAACAAAGGCACACATCACAAAATCCACTATAAATTTAAACTTTTACAATCATCCATAAGGTCCAAAGGACATACATGAGAAAAAAAGGAAAAGAGAGAAAGGTCAGCAACACTGGAGTCCTCAAATGCTCAGCTCTACTCCATGCTCTACTGCTGTGTCGCCTGCCTAGAGTATCCTGCACGCATCAATCGTGCATAAGCTTATAGAAGCTTAGAGGGTGGTGTAGGTGTGTGATAATGGTGCACAGAAGAGTAGTAGGAGATACAAGGAGAGAAGCATGATTAATAAGGATATCACTAGCCTTACCCAGGCTTATCATGAATAAGATGCAATGAGTGCGGGTGCCATGCCAAGGCAATGCATGAAGGGGCTTGTACAACCAATGCTAATGCAATGCAAGTAATGTCAGTGCTCATATCCAAACCACAAGTCATGTACATTTCCAATCATAAGGAAATCAGGGGTCCATTACACTCTTCGAATGACTGCCGCTCTACGAGACCCGCACGGTCAAACGAGCGTAAGAGACCTCACTACCCGCCCCCTTTGTGGATAGCCAATCACCAACAAGGCACGAAGGTAGCGGACTCATTTACGAGTGGTCAGACTCACCTAGCAATGCCTCCTCATATCGGCGGTAAGGCCACACCCCTATCCAACCGACTACACGACGGTGGGAGACGCGGCCTAATGGTATAAGGCCCTCGTGCGCTCATATATTCCACCCGGTCACGGCGTTGGAGCAGATCCTTGGTACCATGGAAGTTTTGGGAATTTCACCCATGGGCATCCTATGCACCCGGTATGCTCAACTAATATTTCCGGTGTCCACACATACCATCCACGAATACCCCTGTGGAGGCAAGGCCCTGATGAAGTAAGGGCAGATATCCATAAGCTATGCAATGCCAAATGCATGAATCACACAATCACCCATGCATCAATCCCAAGCATCCATCTCTCGGGGAGATACCAACATGTCCTACATAATGACATAACCATGGCCAATCATACCTCAACCAAGCATGCATATGATGCGTATGGGAGTGGGCCATGAAGATGAATAGGGGTGCCAATGAGGTGAAGATGAACTCTCTACCTAACCATGAAGGGTCTAGGTACTTAACTAATTCCTCATAAGGAATACAACCTCTAGTGGGGGCCCATATACAGGGTAGCCCATGAGACTAAGGAGAACAATGATATGGGCCTAAATAGATGAAACGAGCCTAGCAAGGGTCTATGGTGGGCCTTTAACCACCCATAGAAGCCCATGGGCCTACCTTAGGGCCACCAATGTGGACATCTAACCACAATTGGTCCCCAAGAGGTAGCCCATCTCTAATTGATTACGGATCAAGGCCCAAGGCCCACACAACATTAGAAATAAGAAATGGACAGCCATTACATACCACATACATTCATGTTGGGCTTCAGAAAGGCGGCCCAAGGCCTATCCAAAACATGGGTCCATGGGGAACACACACAGCCCAACCCATATATACCACTATGGACCCACAGGGGAAAGGTTAGGGCCCAACATAAAGGCTACTAATCCCATATATTGTTGTGGGCTAGTGGGCAGCCCATTACTCAAATCACATGGGCAATTGTCATGTTCTTAGTCAAGTAAGTTGGGCCTACAACCCGGCCCAAGTATAAAGTTGATTTGGTGGGCAATCAAGGGCCCATATACTTGTGTAATCTGGCCCACTAATCCAACACAATAGTATGGTAAAAATGGCCCAAGAGTTCAATAGGCCTATCTAGAAAGTTCCAGCCCAATTGGGCTCAAAGAGTTCAACAACTAGCCACATTCATGGACCCAATTAAATTCAACTGTGGTGGGCCTCAAAAGTGTGTTTATTAGGCCCAACATTTAAGGAACTAAATGTATAAATTATTACCTCTAAGATTCTTCACAATGTGTTGGGCCCCACTCCTCAAAATTTCAGCCCAAAGGCCAAACATAATTATAACATGTTGCTGTCCTAAATTTGGGCACTCCATTGGAGTGGGCCCAGGGCCATTAAAACTCTGGAAATTGAGGGCCAAGGCCCCTCATTATGCATACAATGAGAGAAAACCCAAAAAGGTGGCCCACCATCAGAGGAAATATTTTTGAATTATGGTTTTTATCAAGGCACATTGCTTTGGACTGCACTGCAAAGAGAAAAATCTGGCAGTCCAACTATTTTGGCCCATTCTTTTGGATGCCCAAACAGGGTCAGTTGGGGCTGAAATTTTTCAGAGTGATACTTCAATAGGTAGGACATACCCCCCAAAATTTCAGAATTTTTGGATATCCCTAAGTATTTTAACTGATTTAAACAAGACAGTCTGTCCAGAAAATCGGACAGACCTGGACATCCCAATGTGGTGGGCCAGGCCGGCCCTCGCCACGATGTGCACAGGGGTCCATTGGCCCTGAAAGTTGGTAGGTAGGTCCCAACATGGGTGGACCACAACTTCAAAAAATTTTAGAATTTATGGACACCTAAAAATATTTTAGTTTATTTAAAGAAATCAATCTGTCCTGAAAATCGGACTGATCTGGACACCATATTGTAATGGGCCAGTCCAGCCACCACCATGGTATGTACAGGTTTCCATTGGCCCCAAAATTTTGTAGGTTGGTCCCACCATAAGTGGACCACCTTCATGTAAATTTTTATAATTTTTAGACACCCAAAAATATTTTAATAATTTTTGGAATTCCAACCTGTCCAGGGTGGAATATTGCTGGAATAGTGCAGAAAATCCAGACTGTCCACCTCATTTGGACCACACCTTTGGGACCCCAATGAAGGTCAGATGGGGCTAAAATTTGGTATGGTTGTAGATGGGTCATAAGGTTACAAGAATCACATATTATTTTGTTTCATTATTCCCACCAAAGACCCATAAGTCAGGCCCCAAAGTGGCCCAAAAATCTGTCCAGGCAGATTTGGACAGCAATATGTAATAGAAATGATTAAAATATAAACATAGTTTTTCATGGGATTTAACCCTGGGAATTTGTGTGGTGGACCATCCCAGTGGGCCCCACAAATGTCCAGACCTTCCCCATCATCAAATACCCCTTGCATGTGTCTCATTTACGTAGATTTTAGGGCCACATGTCTAAGGATGGACTGCTATGGGTGTCCAAGCTCCATGGTTGGTCTGGATTTTTGTTGGCCTACAAGGTGGGCCACACATGCAAGATCAGAATTCCATCATAAAGAAAAATAAGATAAAATCAATGAAGAATCGGCCACAAGAGGAGGGGCTCCGCCACATTGAGGCCCTCCCCTTCATCAATCACACCATACATTCATTTTATTCATATGTTACAACATATATCCACCACATGCATGTTCTAGATTCAAGATCAATGGTTGGGATGCCATCCCAACCATGATTCTAGGGTCTAGATGACCCATCATACTATAAACTCTAAGTAATCCTCCATGATGGGGGCCTATAGAAGGGAAACCCCATGCATGGACATGCATGCATCAAAAAGGCCATTTGGCCACAACTAAGGGATGATGTAAGATCTCCACCATGGATTGGTGGGTCCTACACTTCCCACAAAAGAAATCTAAGTACATGAAAATAGAAATCCTAATTTCTAGGATTACACCCACCTTAGATTCTCCAAATTTGGACCTCCTAGCTCCTAGTGCACTAAGGGATCTATCTCAATGGGTGAGATTGGATTTAGATGGTTGGATTTGGAAGATTAAAGGGGAAATGGGGCTGGAGAAGAGAGGGAGATGGGAGAGAAGTTGCTGGAGAAGAAGAGAAGAGAGAGAGAGAGAGAGAAATGAGAGGGAAAGAGAGGGAAAATCTTTTTAAGGGAAGTAATAATAACCTATGGTGACAATAACAATGTTGCTAGGGTAGGTTAGGTATGGGTAGTGTTTAGGGTGGGTAGTGTTTATTCCATGCAATAGTGTAGTGTGTGTGTGTGGTGTGCATGGGAAATTGTGCCATGGAGGTGGTCCACATGCTTTTGTACAAAAGTGGGCCACATGATGAAATGCTCATAACTTTTGATCTATAGGTCGGATTGACGCACAAGACGCGTCGTTGGAACCGCAACGACAATACGAACGAGATGACATAGGTCTTGGGTCGATCCGAGTCGGGTCTACGTGACTGAACTCAAAGTGACCATAAACACAATCCGAGGGTCGCGGGTCGCCAGAATTTGACCGATAGGACCGCGAGACCATGATGAACAAGATGCATACTCACACACACACATGCACACATGGGAACTTGGGTCGGGTCTTACAATCCTCCCCACCAAAAAAGAACTTTCATCCTCGAAATTGACCAATCCAGGACAAAAGAAAAAAATAAAACGCCACCATCATATAACAATCATCGTACAAGGAAGGCAATACAAACAATCATATATCTATCAATCATCAAACAAATGGGGATAACGCTCTCTAATCTCGGCCTCGCGTTCCCAAGACGCCTCGGTCTCCGAATGATGACCCCATTGCACCTTCACCAAGGGAATGACCTTGGTCCTGAGGACTTGCTCCTTCCGATCGAGAATACGAATAGGCTGCTCAATGTAGGAAGCATCCTCACGGACCTCAAGTGGCGCCAATCAATCACGGGAATAGTGTCCAACCCACATTTCCGCATAACATAGAAACATGGAATACATCGTGGATCACGGACAACTCGGGAGGTAAGGCAAGCAAGCTATAGGCCACGGCGCTATGCGCTTGGTAATCTCAAAAGGTCCAATAAATCTTGGGGCGAGCTTGCCCTTCACGCCAAAGCGTACCACACCCTTCATAGGCGAGACCTTGAGATATACCATGTCCCCAGGCGCGAACTCGAGGGGTCGACGCCGACGATCGCAAAGCTCTTCTGCCGGCTGCGAGGCGGTGCGCATCCTTTGCTGATTACATCAATAGCCTCGACGTCTGCCTGCACAAGCTCGGGACCTAAGAGACGACGCTCTCCAACCTCGGTCCAACAACTAGGAGATGCGCACGGTCTACCATAAAGTGCCTCAAAAGGAGCCATGCCGATAGTTGCACGATAGCTATTGTTGTACGCGAACTCTGCGAGGCGCATATGCTCATCCCAACTACTGCAAAGTCGATCACACAAGCTCTAAGCATATCCTCAAGGATCTGGTTGACCCTTTCGGTACGCCCATCCGTCTGCGGATGATAAGCGATCTTGAGGCGCAAAGTGACCCCTAATACTGCTGGAAACTCCTCCAAAGCGAGACGTAAATCGGAGTCTCGTGCGAAACGATCAGCGGGACGCCGTGCGGTCTCACTATCTCCTCAATGAATATCCTCGCTAACCGGTCCATAGACAGGAAGCACGCACGAGGAATGAAATGAGCTGACTTTGTTAAACGATCGACGATAACCCAGATGGTATCATGACCGCGCTGAGTCCTCGGCAACCCTGCAATAAAGTCCATCGATACGTGCTCCCACTTCCACTCTGGAACGCTCAACGGCTGCAAGGGACCAGGGGGTCTCTGATGGTCGGCCTTGACACGCTGGCATGTGTCACACTCGGCCACAAAACTTGCAATCTGACGCTTCATCCCCTGCCAGAAGTAATGCCTCCTCACATCACGATACATCTTCGTGGAGCCCGGGTGGATAGTAAGTCTCGATCGGTGTGCCTCGGTCATCAGATCACGACGCAACTCTGGCACATTTGGGACACACAATCGGCCTCTAAAGCGTAATCCACCATCGGAACCAATCTGCCAGTCTGACTGCTCCACGGATGCGACCTCTGCTCGGTACTCCTGAAGTGACTCATCTGTCTGCTGAGCTTCGATCACCCTAGCCACCAAAGAGGGTTGAATCGATAAGCTCGAAAGCTGAACAATGGAAGACTGCAGACCGAACTCAAAGTCAAACTCTGAAACATCCTCGAGCATCTGCCACTGCCGAACCATCATATATGCCACCAAGCCTCGTGGCGACGGCTGAGCGCATCCGCCACCACGTTTGCCTTGCCGGTGGTACGAAGGTCAAAATCATAATCTTTCAAGCAACTCCATCCATCGCCTGTCGTCGCGAGTTCAACTCAGATTGTGAAAATAGATACTTCAAGCTCTTATGATCCGAGAAGAGCTCGAACCTGACCCCATATAGATAATGCCTCCACACCTTCAGTGCGAAGACAACTGCTGCAAGCTCCAAATCATGAGTGGGATAGTTCACCTCATGGACCTTGAGCTGGCGCGAGGCATACGCCACTGGCTTCCCATCTTTGCATCGATCGGCACACCCAAGCCAACTCTAGAGGCATCAGTGAAAATAACAAAATCCTCACTCCCATCAGGAAGAGTGGGAACAGGAGCGGACGTGAGGCGGTCCTTCAACTCCGCAAATGCCTCCTCACAAGCGTCACTCCAAACGAACTCGACGCCCTTCCGCGTCAACCGGGTCAGCGGTGCTGCAATACGGGAGAAACCCTCGATAAACCGTCGATAATATCCCACTAGACCAAGGAAGCTGCGAATCTCGGACGCATTCGTGGGCTGGCCCCACTGACGCACTGCATCAACCTTCGAGGGGTCCACAGCGACACCCTCCCTCGTCACTACGTGACCGAGGAACTTCATCTCCTCCTGCCAAAACTCGCACTTCTCTAGCTTCGCATACAGCTGGTGGGCACGGAGGGTCTCTAGCACAATCCGCAGGTGCTCAGCATGGTCCTCTCGGGTTCTCGAATATACAAGAATATCATCAATGAATACCACCACGAACTGGTCGAGGAACGGCAGTAGAAAAACCTCATTCATCGGTGCATGAATACGGCGGGCGCGTTGGTCGGTCCGAATGACATGACCAAAAACTCAAAGTGACCATAGCGTGTTCGGAAAGCCGTCTTGAATGTCCTCCTCTCGGACCCGAATCGATGGTAGCAGGAACGCAAGTCTATCTTGGAAAAATACTGCGCACCCCGCAGCTGATCAAACAGATCATCAATACGGGGGAGCGGGTATCGATTCTTAATGGTGACTCTGTTGAGCTCACGATAATCTACACAGAGTCGCAACGAACCATCCTTCTTCTTCACAAACAATACCGGGGCTCCCAAGCGGCGAACACTGGGGACGAATAAAACCTAACTCCCGGAGCTCATCTAGCGCTCTGCAGTTCCCTCAACTCTAACGGTGCCATCCAGAGGGGGCCTTTGAGATAGGTGCGGCACTGGGCACCAAATCAATCGGAACTCCACTGCCGACGCGGTGGCAAACCCGTATCTCCTTAAACACATCCAGGGTACTCACAAACAAGCGCGGGTGCTCAATACTCTCGCCATAGAATCCTCAAGCCGAAGCCAATAAACTAGATAGCGGCTCTCCTCGGGCTCGGCGTGAATGGAATTTCGGCAAGCACTGGGATATGAAACGTGGTGTCCTCGCGGCACAATCAAGATGGCACGATACTCGCAAGCCGGTCCATACCAGAATCACATCAAATCCTGTCATCGGCATCATGAATAGATCGGCGGGGAGGAACATCTCGCCCACTAACAGGGCAAGAAGGGACGGTGACGGGTTAGCACAATAGACTTCCCCATGGGAGTCGAAGCGGTCAAGGCCTCGGACACGGTCTCGAGGAATACCGGTCGATCGGCAAAACTGCTCGGCCACAAAAGAATGGGAAGCACCAGAATCAAACAAAACATGAGCAACATAAGCAGAAACAAGAAGAATACCCTCAACGACTCCACGGTCGATGTTGCGGGTCTGGCTTTGGCGCTGCTGCGTAGAATAAAACGGCCCCTGGTGGTAGGGGGAAGCAAACCGAAGGCGAGGGTCTGGATCTCGAGCTCTTTGGGCTGCTACACACTGGACCTAGGGATCGAACAACATACGGATATCCCCTCTGCTTTGGTCTTTGTGGCTACTTGTTGTCGGCATTTGCTTCTTTCTTGTCTCTTCTTCTTTCGCCGAGGTGGTCTACACAGTTGCCTCTCTTTGTGGAGGAGCCCTAGGAGCAGCCGGTGGAAGCTGTGCTCTCTGCTGCTGCTGAGGAGGACGAGGAGGGGGCAACTGCGGTGGCCGCTGCTGCTGAATGGGGAGAGGACACTCACGCCTCCGATGTCCGGCCTGTCCACAACCGAAGCATACGCCAGAAAAGGGGTCAGAAGATAAAGCGTGGCGGTCGATGACGATGAAGAGGCTCTTGACCGAACCACAGTGCCGCCGATCTGCGATCTGCCCCTCCGCCTCTGCTGACGATGCTGCCTAGAAGCTGGCTGGTGCACTCCTCTTCCGGTCTCCCAGGAACTACGCTCTCTCGATCTACGGGTCATAGCCCGGTCCTCCTCATAAACTAGTGCCCGATGCACAACTGGTCAAACGTCTCCAAGCAATGCCCCACTACACATTGCGAAGCGGGGACGCATGGCCGGTCACAAAACGACGGGCCCTCATCTTCTCATCGTTGGTGAGATGAGGAGCAAATCTAGACAAGGCCAAGAAACGAGCCTCATGCGAGATACGATCATATCGCCTGCACTAGGGTCTCAAACTCGATCGCCGTGGATCGAACATGCTCGGGGAAGAACTTCGGTCGAAGCGGGTCACAAACTCCTCCCATGTCCAAACGAGCCGAGCCCCGAGCCATCACGGACACGGATGACCACCGGTGTCGGGCCTCACCTGAAGAAGGTAGGTGGCAAGGGATACTCTACGGCCGCGGGACACTTTGAATAGTGTAAAATCCTCGCAACCTCGGTGCGCCAAGCCTCAGTGCGAAGGGTCGGGATCACCACTAAACCTCGGGGGATCATCTTTGGCGGAACTCTCGGGCTATCGCACTAGCATGCGGTAAGTTAGGCGCCCGAAAACCTCGGTGGTAGGGGTGGCCGTGTCTCTGCAAAGCGGTGGCAACCAGTGCATCATTTCTTGGAAATGCTCAGCTCCTATAGGTACAGTCGGAAAAGCAGGGGCGGTACTCGCCTCAGGAGGAGGCACGGGTACGGCCGTCGGAGCAGGAGCCTCGAAGCCGGAATGGGCGGGCGAGGAGGGGAATAGGTGGGGAATCGGAGCAAGCTGGAGCCTCTGTGGAAACACGGTGAGAAGAGGGAATAGGTGGCGGGCTGGAGCAAGCGGAGGTACAGGCACTACGGGCTCAACTGGGGGAGCAGGCCGAATCGGGACCTCAGGAATCGGATCCTCAACAACGGGAGCAGGATGTGCTCGAGTAGGATGGGTACCTCGGGCGCCTCGTCCACGGGCACCACGACCAAGGGCGCCACGACCACGGGTGCCACGACCACGGGCGCCACGACCACGGGCGCCACGTCCACGCGTCATCGTCTACAAAATAATGACGTCGCAAGGAATCAAGATAATTATAGGCTCAATACGGAGCGAAGAAAAAAAATCTCGGGACACTACTTGTCCTATGTTCTTGGCAGACATGTGATGTTATCCTGAGTTATTCCAGAATTACTTGCTATCCTCTGATACCAACTCCTGTCACACCCCGGACTCGTGCTTAGGACTCTGACTCACAAGGATTAGATGACCAGGTTACGAACGCAACGACCTCCATAGTATCCCATTCTCGGCTCTGAGGCGGGTTAGATCTGGGATCCTACAAGGAGGATTTTTCATAACAATATAATCATTACTAATATGAGCATACCCAAGATCACAGCAAGAAACATCTGAGAATAACAAAGGCACACATCACAAAATCCACTATAAATTTAAACTTTTACAATCATCCATAAGGTCCAAAGGACATACATGAGAAAAAAAGAAAAAGAGAAAGGTCGGCAACACTGGAGTCCTCAAATGCTCGGCTCTACTCCATGCTCTCTTCTTGTGTGCTTTGCTAGAGTATCTGCACGCATCAATCGTGCATAAGCTTATAGAAGCTTAGAGGGTGGTGTAGGTGTATGATAATGGTGCACGAGAAGAGTAGTAGGAGATACAAGGAGAGAAGCATGATTAATAAGGATATCACTAGCCTTACCCGGGCTTATCATGAATAAGATGCAATGAGTCTTGGGTGCCATGCCAAGGCAATGCATGAAGGGGCTTGTACAACCAATGCTAATGCAATGCAAGTAATGTCGTGCTCATATCCAAACCACAAGTCATGTACATTTCCAATCATAAGGAAATCACCAGGGGTCCATTACACTTTCTTGAATGATTTGCCGCTCTCTGAGACCCGCACGGTCAAACGCAGCGTAAGAGACCTCACTACTACCCTTTGTGGATAGCCAATCACCAACAAGGCACGAAGGTAGCGGACTCATTTACGAGTGGTCGGACTCGCCTAGCAATGCCTCCTCACATCGGGCGGTAAGGCCACACCCTATCCAACCGACTACACGACGGTGGGAGACGCGGCCTAATGGTATAAGGCCCTCGTGCGCTCATATATTCCACCGGTCACGGCGTTGGAGCAGATCCTTGGTACCATGGAAGTTTTGGGAATTTCACCCATGGGCATCCTATGCACCCGGTATGCTCAACTAATATTTCCGGTGTCCACACATACTGACCATCCACGAATACCCCTGTGAAGGCAAGGCCCTGATGAAGTAAGGGCAGATATCCATAAGCTATGCAATGCCAAATGCATGAATCACACAATCACCCATGCATCAATCCCAAGCATCCATCTCTCGGGGAGATACCAACATGTCCTACACAATGACATAACCATGGCCAATCATACCTCAACCAAGCATGCATATGATGCGTATGGGAGTGGGCCATGAAGATGAATAGGGGTGCCAATGAGGTGAAGATGAACTCTCTACCTAACCATGAAGGGTCTAGGTACTTAACTAATTCCTCATAAGGAATACAACCTCTAGTGGGGGCCCATATACCTGGGGTAGCCCATGAGACTAAGGAGAACAATGATATGGGCCTAAATAGATGAAACGAGCCTAGCAAGGGTCTATGGTGGGCCTTTAACCACCCATAGAAGCCCATGGGCCTACCTTAGGGCCACCAATGTGGACATCTAACCACAATTGGTCCCCAAGAGGTAGTCCATCTCTAATTGATTACGGATCAAGGCCCAAGGCCCACACAACATTAGAAATAAGAAATGGACAGCCATTACATACCACATACATTCATGTTGGGCTTCAGAAAGGCGGCCCAAGGCCTATCCAAAACATGGGTCCATGGGGAACACACACAGCCCAACCCATATATACCACTATGGACCCACAGGGGAAAGGTTAGGGCCCAACATAAAGGCTACTAATCCCATATATTGTTGTGGGCTAGTGGTCAGCCCATTACTCAAATCACATGGGCAATTGTCATGTTCTTAGTCAAGTAAGTTGGGCCTACAACCCGGCCCAAGTATAAAGTTGATTTGGTGGGCAATCAAGGGCCCATATACTTGTGTAATCTGGCCCACTAATCCAACACAATAGTATGGTAAAAATGGCCCAAGAGTTCAATAGGCCTATCTAGAAAGTTCCAGCCCAATTGGGCTCAAAGAGTTCAACAACTAGCCACATTCATGGACCCAATTAAATTCAACTGTGGTGGGCCTCAAAAGTGTGTTTATTAGGCCCAACATTTAAGGAACTAAATGTATAAATTATTACCTCTAAGATTCTTCACAATGTGTTGGGCCCCACTCCTCAAAATTTCAGCCCAAAGGCCAAACATAATTATAACATGTTGCTGTCCTAAATTTGGGCACTCCATTGGAGTGGGCCCAGGCCATTAAAACTCTGGAAATTGAGGGCCAAGGCCCCTCATTATGCATACAATGAGAGAAAACCCAAAAAGGTGGCCCACCATCAGAGGAAATATTTTTGAATTATGGTTTTTATCAAGGCACATTGCTGGACTGCACAGCAGAAAAATCTGGCAGTCCAACTATTTTGGCCCATTCTTTTGGATGCCCAAACAGGGTCAGTTGGGGCTGAAATTTTTCAGAGTGATACTTCAATAGGTAGGACATACCCCCACAAAATTTCAAAATTTTTGGATATCCCTAAGTATTTTAACTGATTTAAACAAGACAGTCTGTCCAGAAAATCGGACAGACCTGGACATCCCAATGTGGTGGGCCAGTCCGGCCCTCGCCACGATGTGCACAGGGGTCCATTGGCCCTGAAAGTTGGTAGGTAGGTCCCAACATGGGTGGACCACAACTTCACAAAATTTTAGAATTTATGGACACCTAAAAATATTTTAGTTTATTTAAAGAAATCAATCTGTCCTGAAAATCGGACTGATCTGGACACCATATTGTAATGGGCCAGTCCAGCCACCACCATGGTATGTACAGGTTTCCATTGGCCCCAAAATTTTGTAGGTTGGTCCCACCATAAGTGGACCACCTTCATGTAAATTTTTATAATTTTTAGACACCCAAAAATATTTTAATAATTTTTGGAATTCCAACCTGTCCAGGGTGGAATATTGCTGGAATAGTGCAGAAAATCCAGACTGTCCACCTCATTTGGACCACACCTTTGGGACCCCAATGAAGGTCAGATGGGGCTGAAATTTGGTATGGTTGTAGATGGGTCATAAGGCTACAAGAATCACATATTATTTTGTTTCATTATTCCCACCAAAGACCCATAAGTCAGGCCCCAAAGTGGCCCAAAAATCTGTCCAGGCAGATTTGGACAGCAATATGTAATAGAAATGATTAAAATATAAACATAGTTTTTCATGGGATTTAACCCTAGGAATTTGTGTGGTGGACCATCCCAGTGGGCCCCACAAATGTCCAGACCTTCCCCATCATCAAATACCCCTTGCATGTGTCTCATTTACGTAGATTTTAGGGCCACATGTCTAAGGATGGACTGCTATGGGTGTCCAAGCTCCATGGTTGGTCTAGATTTTTGTTGGCCTACAAGGTGGGCCACACATGCAAGATCAGAATTCTATCATAAAGAAAAATAAAATAAAATAAATGAAGAATCGGCCACAAGAGGAGGGGCTCCGCCACATTGAGGCCCTCCCCTTCATCAATCACACCATACATTCATTTTATTCATATGTTACAACATATATCCACCACATGCATGTTCTAGATTCAAGATCAATGGTTGGGATGCCATCCCAACCATGATTCTAGGGTCTAGATGACCCATCATACTATAAACTCTAAGTAATCCTCCATGATGGGGGCCTATAGAAGGGAAACCCCATGCATGGACATGCATGCATCAAAAAGGCCATTTGGCCATAACTAAGGGATGATGTAAGATCTCCACCATGGATTGGTGGGTCCTACACTTCCCACAAAAGAAATCTAAGTACATGAAAATAGAAATCCTAATTTCTAGGATTACACCCACCTTAGATTGTCCAAATTTGGACCTCCTAGCTCCTAGTGCACCAAGGGATCCATCTCAATGGGTGAGATTGGATTTAGATGGTTGGATTTGGAAGATTAAAGGGAAATGGGGCTGGAGAAGAGAGGGAGATGGGAGAGAAGTTGCTGGAGAAAGAAAGAAGAGAGAGAGAGAAATGAGAGGGGAAAGAGGAAAATCTTTTTAAGGAAGTAATAATAACCTATGGTGACAATAACAATGTTGCTAGGGTAGGTTAGGTATGGGTAGTGTTTAGGGTGGGTAGTGTTTATTCCATGCAATAGTGTAGTGTGTGTGTGTGGTGTGCATGGGAAATTGTGCCATGGAGGTGGTCCACATGCTTTTGTACAAAAGTGGGCCACATGATGAAATGCTCATAACTTTTGATCTATAGGTCGGATTGACGCACAAGACGCGTCGTTGGAACCGCAACGACAATAAGAACGAGATGACATAGGTCTTGGGTCGATCCGAGTCGGGTCTACGTGACTGAACTCAAAGTGACCATAAACACAATCCGAGGGTCGCGGGTCGCCAGAATTTGACCGATAGGACCGCGAGACCATGATGAACAAGATGCATACTCACACACACACATGCACACATGGGAACTTGGGTCGGGTCTTACAATTAGGCCATCCAAAACTCGAGTGGGATACACCTCAGGGATAGTTGCGATGGGGACGCCCGCCGTTGAAAACCTTCTAGATTGAGTGTGGGATATAGGGCCTTCTGTGTATACCATAGGACCCATTAAGAGGATGAATGGAAATCCCAAGCATCAGGCCACTTAGACAGTATATTAAGAAAAGAAAAAAAATGGTTATATCCAAACCTTGTTCACTCCTCTCCTCTAGGTTTGGTAATCTCAATTTCCTTATTATATTATACATTCCTAAGAAGATTTAATTTCATTTTTTTCTTCTAATATTCCTTTGGTCCATTGCTGATCATGTCAACCACACAAATTGAATGAAATCATTTTCTAAGAAACAGATTAAATAGGATTAGAGCAAATGTAACATATTAACACAAATGGTATTATCATTACAAAGGATAAACAATATAATGACATAAGATAATTATTTTTTCAAATCAATCCTGGAATAAATGGTATCTCAATTCTTGGTAACCACATATCACCTTGGATTAAAGCTTTTACAGTAAAATTATTTGCTTCAGCTTGGCTACTTATAATGTGGTGCCCGCTCCATTTGACTCTCTTTGCAGTATCTGCACCCGGCCCAGTATTCTTATACTCCCCGTAATACAATGTATTTAGGGCCGACCTACCGTCCCGATCCAACCAGCTGGTGGGATCGATCAAATAACCCAATGCTGATTGGATGATCACGACCGTTGAATATGCTTGCCATGACCGACCAAGGTACGCTTTCAACGGCAATCTCTCGAGTGCAGGACTCGGTGCAGCTGCAATTGTGCAGTTATGAATTGAAAACCTAGAGCGAATAGCCGGATGTCTCCTTCCTTGGGCAGTTATTGAGATGTTATGCCCATTAAGCCGCCTCCGAGCATATATATTGCAGTTCTGGAATACTGCAGCTGCATCTCCAAATATGAAATCGACGCTACCGTAGATATCACAATCTCTATAGAATTGAGAGTTCTGCTTTGCATAGAGGGTAGACCGGTAGCTCGAGAAGCTGTACTTGTAAAATGCAGAGTGATTGGACTTGTTGAAAAGTGCCACGGCCTGTCTTCTGGGCCCAGCTGAGTTTTCAAAGCTTATATGCTGGGCCACAAACCCAAATCCTCTCACCACTACAATCAACAAAAAATATTATGTTTTTACCGTAATTATTGCAGGTTTATGTAATAGAATGTTACGGTTAATCAAATACCACATATAATACTTTCAAACCAATGAACAATTAAAATTACCATATGATCAATTTAAAAGGACTTGGTTGGTCCGATCAATTAATCAGGATTGTTCATTAGGTACAGTTCATACTTGGTGGTCCTTCATGCAAAAATCACACTTGTACAACAATTCTGATAATCCAATCAACAGTTATAAAAAAAATGATATTTTTTTACAAACGGCTGAGCATGGCCTAAAACTGACCATAAAAGGCTACCCATACGCCGACGATGGCCTTCTCATCTGGTCAGCCATCAAGCAATGGGTCAGCGACTACGTGACCCACTACTACACAGACAACAGCCAGGTGTCATCAGATAGCGAGCTCCAAGAATTTTGGACAGAGGTTCGAACCAAAGGCCATGAAGACAAGAAAGACGAGCCGTGGTGGCCCATCTTGGACACCACTGATGACCTAATCCATGTCCTGACCACCATCATCTGGGTTGCCTCATCATACCACGCCGCAGTCAACTTCGGTCAGTACGACTACACTAGGTACTTCTCAAACAGGCCCACCATCATGCGGACCCTCATTTGCCCCCAACTCAGCCAGTTGGCCGATTTACCTGACTCGGTCAAGTCGTGGGGCCAGGCTAGACTAAAATGACCATAACCTCACAAGTAAAGCTCAAAAATTGATCGAGCCACACATGCAGCCCAAGCTAATCGGTCCAAGTCCGACTGGGCCAGGTTCGTCGGTCCACTAGCTGTATCCCACTCCTATTCATTTTGTGGGCTAACCATGGGTGAGTCAGTTGTAACGTGGATGCCATTAGCAGGACCTAAGCGAATGGATTGAGGAATGGTCGTATACAACCCAGTGCAGGGTATTTGCTTTCAAGAGATCTGCGACTCTTTGCTGCTTTGTTCTTTCTCATTCGAGAAAGTCTTCTCCTCATTCCTTTTCATTTGGGTCATCCAACCTGTTGATAAAAGCCACAGTCCCACCCGCTATAAGGCCTACCATGGAAACCTTGCAAGGCCCACACGTGGGGGGCAGCATGCCCTACAAGTCTGTGGGACCCACATTGATTTGTGTTTTATATCCACGCCATCCATTGGTTTCTCCATACCATTTTAATGCGTGAGCCTAAAAAAGAAGCAGATTCCAGGGGAAAGCGGTGATTAAACGTCCCACCATTAAAAACTTCCATGGGCCCATCGTATACAGACCTGCATGAAGGAAAACGAAAGCATCGGCTTAAGGGAAAAGAAAAGGATTTTTTTAAAAAAATTATTATGCAGAAAATCTGTGGGACCCACCGTTGGACTCACTGTGAAGGAAAACACCAAAAGCTCCAGTGGGCCCACCAACAGAACTGTGGTGCTCGAGTACCACCATTGAAAAAAACTCATGGACCTATACTGATGCATGTGTTTTATGCACACCGTCCATCTATGTTTTCAGAGGGCAGGGGCCCATCATGATGTACGTGCTCTCCCAGATGTCCCTCCCATCTGACAGCATCTCAGGATGTGGGCCTACCAGGAAGGAAGCAGATCCAACGCCCAAGTGTGCCACACTGCTGGAAACAGCTGTGAGGATGACGCCACCGTTGAAACTGTCCGGGGTCACCATGATGTTTATTTGCTACTCGACCTATCGGGGGAAGCCACTGGTCAATGGTCCACCAGGAGGTGGGGCCACCATGAGCTGCATCGCTATTCCAACCGTTCGCCACCCAACTCGTTTTGGTCACACAAACCGAGATGAAGCGAGAACTCAGATATAAACTTGATATGTAACAGTGTGGGACCCAAAGGCCCCCCTAGCCCACCGTCAATGTGTTTCGTGTGGTGTGGCCCACCTGAGTTTTGGATCTGCCTGATTTTCAGAATCCTGTCCTATCGTGGTATTGCGAAACTGATGGAGGGAGTGGAAATGTCACAGCTTCCAACCACAGGAACTTCTTGTGGCTGGGGGTTACGGCAAGTTGCATACAAGAGAATCCGGCTGTTCAGGTGGGCCAGTGCACAAAAGAGATGGATGGTTAGAGAAATTTGCTTTAGCCGTTGGTTTGTCCTGTACAATGTGGTGAGTTAAAGAAAAAACAATATGGTCCGCCCGGAAAGCTAGCCTCTTCCGGACGGGTGGTACACAGAAGGTCATTGATCAATGATGCTTCATCTGATTATTCGACCATTTTTGTTGGAATGAAGATTGGAATTTCTTATAACAATAATAATAATAATAATAATAATAATAATAATAATAATAATAATAATAATAAAACATGCATAATTCAAGATAAACTTACCAACATTTGTAGAGTCGGTCAGAGTCCTTTTTTGGGTGACATACCGGTCGAATGTGATGACTATCTTTCCAATCCCATCCTCAATGAAGGCGATATTGATCTTTAGCTCATCAATCTCCACACGCTCCCGATGTACACCGAACTTTATGTATATGGGGAAGAGCGACGTGCTCAAGCTAGAGGCAGTGGCCACTGCTGCCGATACAGCGGTGTAGTCACCGTTGCCGTCCTGAGCGACCGTCGGGTTCGTCGGGTAAGTTTTGAAAGGTGCGGAGTTAGTTAGGATTGGTAAAACAACCAGCAACAAAACAACCCAAACGATGACTAAGAAGGCACATAAGAGTTGAAAGATCCAAGATAAAAGGGTGATGTTTCTGTTTGGATGACTAATTGACACAGGCATGGTGAGTGGAGAGGAAGATGAGAGTATTAACTATATAAGCCAGATCTTTTCTTTGCTTCAAGATAACAGAATTTTGCCCTAGCACAACTCAAATATCTGATGTAGAAGGAAGAAAGAGAGAAGAAAAACTGAATTTTTCATTGTTGCTTCTTCACTTGTTTTTTGCTCCAACCGGATCTACAGGTGCCCATTTATAGGCGGAGAGGCGATGGATGTTGCGGTTCTTTTAAGTCAAGCTTTCAGATTCTATTTTGAAAATTTTTTTAATTTATTATTATTACTGTGACTGTTTTAAGTGGAAACGGATTCGCTACTCCCCTGCCACCGGCCAATAGCTAGTGGGCGGTGCTCTGTGGGCCCCACCATGATGTATGTATTTCGTCCATGTCGTCCATCTAATTTTCGAGATAATTATAAGGTATGAGATAAAAAATTAGGTATATACCAATCTCAATTAGACCACATTATAGGAAACAGTGTTGAATGAGCATTGACCATTAAAAACCTTTTGAGGGCCATAAAAGTTTTGCATCAAGCTAACGTGATATTTGTTTTTTCCCTTCATTTGGGCCTGTATGACTTAATCAACAGATTGGATGTCAAATAAATAGTACAATGGGCCTTAGGAGGATTTTAATGGTGGATATCCAATCACTATTGTTTTCCTATGGTGTGATCCACCTGATATTTATATCCCTTTGATGTTTTGAATCAAGCACTAAAATGATCCGTAAAAATGGATGATCGGGATGGATGAAACACATACATTATGGTGGAGCCCACAAAGCACCGACCACTAGCCAGCGGGCTGGTGGCAGGGGGAGTCGCCAATCCGTTTCCATTTTAAGTCACTTTTCATTGAGATTCTGCAAGCGAAATTATTTATTTATTGTTATGACTATTGGCTGGTGTCCCACACACCACCGATGTGGCTGGTGTGTTGACGTCATCAAGTTCTGTGGGTCCCATCATGAGGCATGAGTTATATCCAAACTGTTTGTCCACTTGGTTAACTCTTCGTAAGGCTTGATCCGAAAAATAAGACAGATTCAAAAATCAAGTGGACCACACTGTAAAAAGTAGTGGAGGATTAAACGCTTGCATTGAAATCCTTTTGGAGGTCTCAAAAATTTTGTATCAATATATATATATATATATATATATATATGTATATATCTTCATCCAGGTCTGTGTGACCTTATGAACTGATTGGATGGAAAGTAAACATTACGGTGGGCCCTACGAATATGTTAACGGTGAGAATCATTGTCCCACTTCTATCTGTGGTGTGGTCCACTTGAGCCTTGAAAATTATTCATTTTTCGGATCAAGATCTAAAATGATCTCGCCAAATGGATAAACAGCGTAGATATGATAAATATATCATTGTGGGACCATGTAACTTTGATATCTGTTGAACCATTATTGCGAGCTCGATGAGCGTCAACGCTCGTATTCACACGATACGTGCCCACTGCAGCTAAGTTGTTGGTGTGTGGTACACTAGCCAATCCACTTCCGGTGAGTATAATGACTTTGGTGGGGTCTAAATAGTCTAAATCAAATACCTAGAATTAGACGGATTGCATGTCTACCATCAAAGATTGACCTAAGCTACGTCCAAAATTAGGTGCCTAAAATCATACCTCGTGAAAGTGAATAACTAGTAAAAAAACAACCCAAGCGATGAGCGAGAAGGATCCAAAATGGAAGGTTGATGTTTATGTTGACATCAAAGCAGGGTAATTCGAAAAGAAGGCGACCATTTGCATGACTAACTAACACAGGCATGGTGAGTGGAGAGGAAGATGAGAGGAGGAGAGGCGACGAATGAGAGGAGGAGAGAGGCTAATTGCGTACTATTGAGTAGAGAGGACGATGAGAGAGAAGGAAACTCGGAAGCTATATAAAAATCAGAAGCAAATTGCGTACCTTTGTATAGAAATCGGAAGCGAATTGCGTATTAAGTAACTCAATACGCTTAAGCGTATACTGAGTAAACTCTGTGAGCCCCATTGTCATTCATGCAGTGTATGCACTCCATAAATCTCTTTTACCATATATTTTTAGGGCTTTATCCCAAAAATGAAGCATATAGAAACCTCAAATGGACCACATGGCTTAGATGATGTTGATGATGATTGTTGACTGTCAGTTGTTTCTGCATGCTGTTTCCCATTTGAAGGCCATCAGTTGGATCATTTAGATTATCTATTTGGTTATTTTATGAATCGTCGTCCATCCATAATAGAGCTCAATACTTGAATGGTACTGATACTGATACCTTCCCTGTATTGTGGGAGTTAGGTTGTATTATTTCTCACTGTAGGTCATATTGTCCATTTGCTTACTGGAAAATGCAATGGCTACTTTTTAAGGTGGGCTTTTCAATCCCAACCTGTCAAAATAGATACAGGGTTATTGGTGGGTTTGTTTGTCAGAAAAAGCATGTGAAGGTTGGTCAGAAAAAGACCAATATTGCTGGGGATGGGATTGGCAAAACGATCAACATCGACTCTCAACACCGCAATTGTTGGTGGGTTTGTTTGTTATCTTGAATTCTGCATGTTTTAGTATTACGGTCCTCTAGTTTTCCTCTGATGAGCGTCCAGGATCCCACACACGTGTTAACATGTTTATCGCATTTGTTTATGATTTGTTACATTACTATGTAGTTATATAGTATTTCCTGTTATTTATGTTGTATTTGATGTCTTAAACCTAATTAGATTCTGCGCAAAAAATTTCGCAAAACTGCGAAAGTGCGGGATTTGTTTTTTATTTCGTTTAGGATTCTTTTCGATTTTGTTTGGGATTCTTTCTACAATTATATATATGGGTGTAAACGGGATTGTGAGGTATTTTAATGAATTATAAGGGATTCTAAGGAATTCTAAGGTATTCTAAGGGATTCTAAGGCATTTTAATGCATTCTAAGGTATTTTAAGGCATTCTAAGGTATTCTAAGGCATTCTAAGGTTTTCATAAAGGGTTTTAGAGTTTTTAAAAGGGTGGAGCAAGGGAGAGATTTGAGGATTACTCAAGTCTGGTAAGTCCTTTCTCTTTGTTTTTTCCCTTCATCTGGGCCTGTATGACTTAATCAACAGATTAGATGTCAAATAAACAGTACAGTGGGCCTTAGGAGGATTTTAATGGTGGATAACCAATCACTATTGTTTTCCTATGGTGTGGTCCACCTGATATTTATATCCCTCTCATGTTTTGAATCAAGCACTAAAATGATCCGTAAAAATGGATGATTGGAATGGATGAAACACATACATTATGGTGGAACCCACAGAGCACCGACCACTAGCCAGCGGGCTAGTGGCAAGGGGAGTCACCAATCCGTTTCCGTTTTAAGTCACTTTTCATTGAGATTCTGCAGGCAAAATTATTTATTTATTATTATAACTATTGGTTGGTGTGCCACGCACCACCGATGTGGCTGGTGTGTTGACGTCATCAAGTTCTGTGAGTCCCATCATGAGGTATGAGTTATATCCAAACCGTCCATCCACTTGGTTAACTCATCGTAAGGCTTGATCCGAAAAATAAGACAGATTCAAAAATCAAGTAGACCACACTGTAAAAAGCAGTGGAGGATTGAACGCTTGCATTGAAACCCTTTTGGAGGTCACAGAAATTTTGTATTAATATGATATTTGTTTTTTTTTTTTTTTTCCATCTTCATCCAGGTCTGTGTGACCTTATGAACGGATTGGATGGAAATTATGGTGGGCCCTACGAATATGTTAACAGTGAGAATCATTGTCCCACTTCTATCTGTGGTGTGGTCCACTTGAACCTTGAAAATTATTCATTTTTTGGATCAAGATCTAAAATGATCTTGCCAAATTGATAAACGGCGTAGATATGATAAATATATCATTGTGGGACCATGTAACTTTGATATCTGTTGAACCATTAGTGCGAGCTCAATGACCATCAACGCTCGTATTCGCATGACATGTGCCCACTACATCTAGGTTGCTGGTGTGTAGTACAGTAGCCAATTTGCTTCCGGTGAGTATAATGACTTTGGTGGGTCCAAATAGGCTAAATCAAATACCTAGAATCAGACGGATTGCATGCCTACCAACAAAGATCCACCTAAGCTACGAAATTAGGTGCTTAAAATCAGACGGGCTTTCCCCGTGAAAGTGAATAACAATGCTATTTCTACCGTCCAAAACGATCAAGAGCTGAAAACGAACCCACCGCACGTGCCAAATATTTGTACGGTGAGTGTTCTCGGTCATGAATATATCTTAACCATTCATCGGTGGTCCAAATGGAAGATTTTAAAATTGATAGCCTACCCAACAGACTATGGACCTAGATTAGCTACTGACATGTTGAGTAGCGAGACTTGCTACTGAAGTGGCGTCATCAAGCTCTTTAGGTCCTATCATGATGTATGTATTGTATCCACACCGTTCATACATTTGAAGAGATCATTTTAGATCCAAAGAATGAGGCAGATCCAAAGCTATAACGGACCCCACCACAGATGAGGACAGATGAGAGCATGCGGATGCCAGCGAGGCAAATAGAAAGAAGCGGAGATTTCCGTTTTTGGAAATTGCTGTACGCACACCACTCCTGGTTGTGCTGAAAATCGGGCGCACACCTGTGTTTTTCAGCGTGAGGGAGAAGTCTGGTTTGGTCGGATCCTCTGCCTGAATCGGATGGTCGGTTCAGATCTCTCACGTGATGGCAAAAGGTGGGCCACAAAGAAATCTCTCTTTCGGAGGTTCTTCTTGGGTAAAACACGTTTGACCGAGCTGTGCATTCCAGTGCACTGCGGGTGTGCGCATTTTGTGCACATGCACCAAGTGCATGGGGTCCACACTTCTGTATGGGGCCATCTATGCCGTCCATTAACTTTTTTCTCTAAGGTGGGAATCGTGGACTGAAGATGATATAAATCCAAACCTTAGGTGGACCACACCACTAGATTTTGTGTTCCACTTAATGATACCCAACAATCCTTGAAGATCTAAAGGCCAGATCTTTTCATAAAAGATTTATTTAACGATCTAAGTTCCCGATCGAGGACTAAATTTCACATGATATGAAAGTCCATATTGAACTGAACGAACAACCCGTTATGTTTAAATGCTGTCTTAGTTGAACACAAACCATGGACTGCCGGACGAAGGATCTTGTGATTTGGGACTCGAAGATATGATGGCGTATGGCTTTACCTGTCTAACAAGTTGATTGAAATTCCAAATATACTTTTCCAATGACATGGTGGTCTATCCTAAATTAACGGATGGATGGCTTCGTCTATGGGTAAGGATTACTTTCCATCATTTACTGTTACATGAGGGTGGTGTAAGCAATATAATTTTAGGGTTCGCACACTATGGGATGGTGGCTGCAGCTCATTGGATGGCGAAACTTACTACTCCCTGCCTTCTTAAAGCAGTTTATGAACATCCGGACTACAAAAGGTAGTTATCACATCAATAATATTTTGCCCATAAATATAGAACCTAGACCTATCTGGACTACAAAATCAATATAGTTATCACAAAATCAAGGTAGTTATGGCATGATAATATGCTTTTTTATAGTCATGCACTTACTCTATGATTTGCTTTTAATACCCTTTCTTTTATGAAATATTGTTGTCATTGACAAAACTGTTGAGGGCCTTGCACAAAACTTTAGAATCTAGCTCTCCAGAACAAACCAGAATTATGGATAATAAAACAATGAAAATAATCAATGCATCAATCACACACCACACAAGAGAATTTTACGTGGAAAACCCTCAAAGAGGTAAAAACCACGGGACCTCGTCCAGATCAACAATCCACTATGAAGTAGAACGTTTACAACCTTCTTCACTCACGCAGGAGTGGATGAATAATTAAAGAATAAAGAAAACCAGAGAGATCTCACCGATTACGAGAACATAGGAGCGCTGAAATATAGACTGCACGGTATATCACCTCCACGAGCATAACCTCCCTTCTATAAGCTTCCTCTCTCTCTTTCTCCCTCTCTCTCTCACCTTTGATAGCCCTCTTGTGTTTTTCTCATTAACACAACATACGTAGAAAAATCCTAGGGACCCTTTTTTATAGTTTTAGGAAACTCCTTTCTGCATCCCAGTTGCGAAAGTACTTTGCGCATCCTAGTTGCGAAAGGACTTGCGCATCTCAGTTGCGAAAGGACTTTGCGCATCCCAGTTGCGAAAGGACAACGGGTCAAAAGAAACTCATCAAAAACTGAGTGGCTTTGTTTGCTTGATGAATTGAATCATGGCGATTTCTAGATATCTTAAAAAAAAAAAAAAAAAAAATCGTTGCAAAAACAAAACTGAAACATCAAAGAAATGTACTAAATGATTTTCCAAAACAAGAGGCATTTCTTTCTTTTCCAAAACGAGAGGCGAAGAAGAGAGGTTTTCCAAAACGAGAGTCGAGGAAGAGAGGGAAAGCGGAGATGGTATCGTTGAAACTGCAGAAGCGGTTAGCTGCCAGCGTGCTGAAGTGCGAAAAGGGGAAGGCGTCTTTCATTTATGTGGAGAATCAGGCCATGGGGATGAGCGTGATGTGTGCATGGGATCTGACTTGATCTTGGAGAATCAGGCCATCCAAAACTCGAGTGGGATACACCTCAGGGACAGTTGCGATGGGGACACCCGCCGTTGAAAACCTTCCAGATTGAGTGTGGGATATAGGGCCTTCTGTGTATACCATAGGACCCAATAAGAGGATGAATGGAAATCCCAAGCATGAGGCCACTCTGAAATTCAGGTGTGCCCTCCTGAGTTATGGATCGGCTTGGATTTTTTGAGGCCGCTGAGAGCATGAGAGGGCGCGCATGATGTACGGATTGGATGTCATGCACGAATCACAGTGGGCCCCACACATGGCGTTGTGGGTTAAGCTGAAACATACAAAGCTTTTGTGGTGGATCCGGCCTCATCTTTCATTTCTAATTTCTATTATTGTAACATGCCATGCCTTTTATGGTACGTGGGGCTCACGTGCTGCTGATCTAATCCAAACCGTTCACATAGCTCTTACCACAATCAGATGATCCTAATATCTTAATAGGCCATAGCGTCGGCCTTCTTTTATTGTAACTTTCCACTAGATGGCCCACTATAAAAAATAATAATAATAATAATAATAAAATAAAAAAGAAAAGAAAAAAAAAAAAAAAAAACAGGCCAAAGCTGATGGATATTTCGGAGGTTTTTGGGTAGATTAGCCATCGGATTCAGCTACGGATTTTATCCGTAGTCGAATCCAAATAAGCCGTCGACAAATTTAGCTTTTTAACGGTGGACGTCCAATCACTACTGTTTTCGCATTGTGTGGTCCACCCAAGATTTCTCATTTTTTAAAGTTAATGTCAAAATTATGTTAAGAAATGGATGGACGGTATGGATGAAACAAATAGATCATGGTGGGGCCCCAGAGCCATACCAGATCCAAAGCTCAAGTTACCATTTTTATTTTTTGGCAAAAGAATGTGAGTTTTGTATTTGATTTAAAATAATGGTAACTTATTCATAACAATAGTGGTAAAGATTTAGAGTTATTCAGACCAACCAAATAATCGGTCTAGTTGTAGATGGTAAATATTTATACATTTTATTGTATAATATAATCTTAATCATCCAAAAAATGGTCCCATACATGTACGACTGCTAATATAGCTTGTGTTATAAATAATGAAAAACTCACGGAATTCGAATTTAAAATCATTTTCATATCCAAAAGAGGATTTCCGTGAGCGCCTTTTCATCTTCCATCAAAATCATTTTCGAGCGCCATTTCCGTTGAGCGTCGTTGCCGAGCATCATCTTTAAATAGGTGAGCTTCTCTTTCCCCCACCCTCAATCTTCAATCTGGATTTGAAAGATGATGCTCTAATGAAACACATACATCATGATGGCCCTCTGTAACTAGCTCCATAAAAACAATAGATGCCCTCCTACCTCAGCTAGCTATCTCTGTAAAGCGCTTCTCTATTTCCATGAAATATATAGAGAAATTCTCCATTTAACATGACATCATACTCACCACTGCTCAAACAACCCTACTGCATCTCCGATCTACCACTGCGAATGCCATCCTATGACACCCTGGCCCAGGCTTCTTCCTCTGCTGCGACACCCATCCTGCCCTTGGCCGACATCTTCCAAAAGGCAGTGTAAGGAAACGAATAGACTTGTTAGTTTTCCACAACTAAAAAAATGGTTGAGATGCTTGAACCGTAGACATTTATGCGGGCGATCCCAATTTTAGGGCCAAGGCATCTACATGGTAGGATTCTTAAGATCGATGGACTGGATCACACACTCGTGTACAAGACAAAACTTGAGACCTTACATGTTCTTTTGCTTAGATTTATTCTCGATCATACAAGATGGGCGCAATGTTCCATGATCCAGAATTATTTGATGGGCCCCACTATGTATGGACCATGCCTTGTAAATGTCATATTGGGCCTATCTTTGGCATCCTTAGTTGAAGATGGACTAGTGTTCAAGTTGATTTCTTGACCATCTATTTTCAGGCCGTGAATGGAATGGATTGGATAGATTTTTGGGACATGGTTGATACTGTATGGGGCCCATCAGATCAACAGTTTAGAATTGGATTCAACAAAACATTCCTGAATGATCTCTGGAGGAATTGGATCCTTGACCTGAGCATTTCCACTTGTGGGCCCATGGTTCATCAATTTGTGCTCCATAAGCCACAAATGGAATGATTAGGATTGTACATGTCACGCCCCAAACTCGGAAACTGGGCTCATAAAATTCCCGATCGCCGAATCTGGTACCAACAGCCTCCGTAGTACCCCATTCTTGGCTCCCAGCATGCATACACCAGATTCCGATCCCGGGATCCTACGAGAAAGATTTTCCAACGTACATTTATCTCATAAGAAGCATAACCACAAGTTTACCCAAATTACAAAGGCAACATCATCATCACATATCCACTAATAAAAATATTTGAATACAATACTGAAAGAAAAATACATATGTCAAAAATCAAAGCTCCAGAAGTCTGCTGCATGCTCCAAACTCAACGTTGTTGCAACCTAATATCACCTGCACGCATCTATCGTGCATAAGCTTATAGAAAGCTTAGAGGTGGTGTAAGTGTGTGCACAAAATAAGTGTCAAGTATTCAATGCAATGCCATAATCATACAGTGTCGGAAGTATTGGCAAGATCATGAATCATACGATAACAGAGTAAGTGAAAATACTGACAAGTCCATGAGTCATAAAATATCAGAGTACGCAATACAGATCAACTATGCAAATGAGGAGTCATAGAGAGCCAAATATCAGATACCGAGGGAATAATGCGATATGTAAATCCTGCTAAGTCCGTCTATACCATATAAGTACAGAAAATATAATAACTTAAAATGTCATATGCCTGTGGATGCAATATACGATGCGAATGAAATGACCAAGCTGAAGTGTGAGGTCGGGATGATAATACGTAGTATCGCAAGCTACGGGGTCCATCACAAGGGACTTCTATCCAAACCAGTCTCATACCTAAATTTAGATAGTCAGACTCAATGTGGTAAACTCCTGATCTCAGGTTAGTCGCGCGCCCAACCGAAATCCTGGCCATGCGAAGGTACACGTAACAAATAGTTGCACACCACTAGCCCGAGAGAGTAGTGAATGAATGAATGAGTATGTAATTCCTGCTCAATAAGCCCACATATCAGTACGGTTTCTCTTTGGGGAATCACCAGGGTCTATTATACTCCAACCAAATTGTCGCCCCATTGCGCGCAACAAGGTGGGTGGAAGAGACCTCACTATCTGCCTGCCAATATCGGGCCTGACTCTTCGATAGCGGACTCATTCCTCGAGCTGGTCATATTCAGCCTAGCATTGCCCCCTCCTCTCGAGTAGGTAAGGCCAAACCCCCTTCCAACCGACCATGACACAGTGGGAGACCCGGCCTAACGGTATACAGCCCTCATGCACTCATGCATCCACTCGATCTAACGTTGGAGCAACCTCTGGAACCAAGAGGGTTTAGGGACTTTCACCCAGGGATATCTATAGCACCCCGTATAGAACAGATTTTCAGTGTCTCATCTGGCCATCTATGATATGCCTGTGGAGGCTATGGCCCTGATGTCGTTAGGGCGTACGGTAATCATAATCACACAATGAGAGATACATGAGTCACACAGTCCAATCATACATTAATCTTGCGTATACCATGCGCTCATGTGAGACAATCTTCACCTATCAGGGAGTCTCATAACAACCGGCACTATGACATATGCAATGGTCAATCATATCTCATAACAAACATGCAAATGATGCGTATGGGCATGTATCATGATGCTATGCTATCACATACTCATAATCGGTATCAATAACTGGTATTGACAATCAACCTCGACAATGTGGACATTTAACCAACATTGCCCCCAAGGAATGACCCACATAGAGCCTAACATATATTGGACCCATGGCCTCACACAAGGGCCAAATATACAACACCACGGGCCTCACTCAAGAGCTAATACACATCACGATGGGCCTTTCACATGGGCCTGACAAACATCACAATGGGCTCCATCACCTGACCCTCAAATGCATCACAATAGGCCTCATCATGTAGGCCTCATATACATCACATTAGACCTTAAACAATGGCTGAATACACATCACAACAGGTCCTCAAATACGGGTCGCATATACATCACATTGGGCCTCAAACACAGGCCAAATGCACATCACAATGGGCCTTAAATACGGGCCGCATATACATCACATTGGGCCTCGACAATTGAAATCAGAATCGACCTCGACAATTGAAATCGAAATTGGAATCGACCTCAACAATCAGCCTCGGCAATCAGAATCGGCCTCGATAATTGGAATCGGAATCGACCTCGACAATTGAAATCAGAATCGATAATCGAAATCGGCCTCGAGGATCGGAATCGACCTCGACAATAGGAATCGGAATCGGCCTCAACAATCGGCCTCGATAATCAAAATCGGAATCGGCCTCGACAATAGGAATCAGAATCGACCTCAACAATTGGCATCGACAATCGAAATTGGAATCAGCCTCAACAATTGGCTTCAACAATAGGAATTGAAATCAGCCTCAACAATTGGCCTCGACATTCGAAATTGGCCTTAATAATCGGAATCGGCCTCAATAATCAGAATCAGAATTGGCCTCGACAATCGGAATCAGAATTGATAATCGAAATCAGAATCGGCCTCAATAATCTGAATCAGAATCGGCCTCGACAATCGGAATCAGAATCAACCTCGATAATCCGAATTGGCCTCGACAATCTGAATCGGCCTCGACAATAGGAATCGAAATCGGCCTCAATAATCGGCTTCGACAATAGGAATCGGAATCGGCCTCAACAATCGGTCTCGACAATCGACACCAATGCTCAGCATCGACAATCGACACCGATAATAAACATCGATAATCGGCACCGACGATCAGCATCGATAATCGGCACAAACAACCAACATATATAAATAAGGCATGGTCCATAGATGGACAGCCAATCAACCATAATATAAAGATCAGCCCTCGGCCGTGGTTATATCAAATTCAATAGCACGGAGCCATCCGTCTAGGCTGAATGGGGTCCACTTATTTAGGTTAACCCACTAAGAGAATGATGAGAATGGGCCTAACAAGGCCTAAAGGAAGGTCACAATGAGGACATTCAACCATCATTGCCCATCAATGTGGACATTTAACCGACATCGCTCCCAAGGAGTGGTCCACATAGAGCCATACGTATAGTGGGCCCATGGCCCCACACAAGGGCCTAACATACATTGCCGTGGGCCTTACTCACGGACCACATATGCATCACATTGGGCCATGCCCATGGGCCTCGAATACATCACAATGGGCCTCGTCCATAGGCCTTGAATACATCATAATGGGCCTCGTCCATGGGCCTTAAATACATTAGAATGGGCCTCACCCATGGGCCTTGAACAATTACAATGGGCCTCATCCATGGGCCTTGAATCCATCAGAATGGGCCTCGCCCATGGGCCTTGAATACATCACAATGGGCCTCACCATTGGGCCTCATATATCAAGTGGGCCACATCAAATGGGCAGTATAATATGGGCCACACCAACGGACTTCATGTATATCAAATAGGCCGCATTGATGGGCCTCATGTATATCAAATCGAGCCCACCCTTACGTATTTTAAGATCCAACCTATCCATAAGTTAACATAGAGATAGATGAAGTGAAAACCAAATATCAGCTTAATTGGAAACTACTATGGCCCTTAGAAGTTTGAACAGTGGATGTCGCTGTCAACTATTTAAATGGTGAGGTCCACTTGAACTTTAGATCTGACCCATTCTTTTGTTCATGCCATAAAATGATATCTCAAATGGTTGGACGGTTGGATACAACACATGCATCATGGTGGGCCCCGCCATCCGAACAGTGGACGGTGTAGATAAAGCACATACATCATTGGGGCCCACGCCACAAGGATAAAAGACATACATCTGGAGTGGGTCCCACTGTCAGAACAACTTGGATGTACACATACATCATGCGGGACCTGCAGAACTTGCTGACGTTAAGAAAGAGCAGCTACATAACTGTTGTACGTGCAGCTGCTTTTAAAAAGGCAGAGGTGGGTCCCACGTAGGGCCCACCCTCATATATATATATATATATATGTGTGTGTGTGTGTGTAATATAATATATTAATATTATATTATATAATAACATGCAGCTTTTGCTGCTTTAAAGAGGCAGAGGTGGGTCCTATGTAGGGCCCACCACAACATTTAATATAAAATATTATATTACATTATAATATAATATATAATATATCATATTATATTAATATATTAATATTATATGTAATATATTGACAACGTCCAGGCCGTCTAGGGCTTGGACGGACGCATATATCAAAGGTATCCCCACACACGTGGGTCCGACCGTCCAGGGATGGTGAATGCCTCACACGCATCACGGTGTGGCCCATCTAAATGGGTGGACGACATGGGTAGGTCCCATGACCCCACTGTCCGTTCACACCTCACTGTTGAAACGAGGTATCTTTCACTCAGTCTACCACTAGAGCTATGGATCTGGGTGGATAAATACATCAATGAGGACCCCACCCACATGTGTGGGGTGGGCCACGTCCTAGATGGACGATTGGGATGACATATAAACATAATGGCGTGTCCCACATGGATGGGGTTCACCAGTATCTGGCATGGATGTAAACGTCATGGTGGGCCACACACCTCATCATCATCATTACCATGCAAAGAAGGAAAAGAGAGAGAGAAAGAGAAAAGGAGAGATCGGATAGTGATGGAGGGACCCCGCCACTATGGACCCTCCATGGTTACAATACATACATAAAAAATGGGTCCCATCACAAGTGGGTCTTCTAATAGAAAATCAACGGTGGATCACCTACCTATTGGCCTCCTTCTTGGTCTGATGGAACGTCGAACTCCTTGGCTTTGATTTCAACGGAAGATGATGAAGTTTTGATGGTTGAGATGGGAGATGAGAGGGTAGGAAGTGGGCCACATTAGAGCTTCTCCATAAGAGCTTGGGAAGCTCATACATTGGAGCTTTTGGTTGCTTGGAAATGGGTTTGAGAAATGAGAGAGAGGGTTGTAAGGAAGAGAGAGGGATGGGTGATGGAGTGATGGGTGAGGTGAGTGACAGGCGTGTAAGAGCTTTGTTGAATTTTTGGGTAATTTGTATAAGAGGGGTATGGGTTGTGTAAGGAATTGTTGACTTATGGGGTTGTTTGGGGATGGGGTGTGAAGTGATGTGTACTTGGTTGAGGTGATTAATTAATTGATTGATTGATGGGATAGGTTGTAGAGATTCTCTCAGAATTCGCAACACAAAGTATTTCTTAAAATGAACGCGGGCCCACATCTTCTATCCGGAGTATCGGATCGGTGCGCGAGTCAGCGTGTTGGAACCGCGGTGACAGCGCAGTCGCTAGGGTATAAGTCTCGGGTCGAGCCGACCCTGGAATATGGGATACAACTTAGGATCGTGCGCAAATGCCGGTTACAGATCGCTGATCGCCGAAATTTGACCGAGAGGACCGCGGAAGCTTACAGAACGATACGAGCTAGGATATGGGTCTTACAGTACATCAAGGAAATTTTTAGGCCCATTTTCCATCCAATGTGAGGCCCTTCAAGATCACCAAACTATTGTGAGTGGAAGCACTATAAAATACATTTAAATTTTACAATAAGAAAATTACTTTCACAACTATGAGCAACTTCTTTGTTGTGCAAAAATACTTTCACAACTATGAGCAGCTTCTTTGCTGCACAAAAATACACAAGTAAACGAAGGAAAACCTACCAGAGATGTTGATTCTCCACCATGACAAAAGAGATATATATATATATATATATATATATATATATATATATATATATATATATATATATATATATATATATATATATATATGAGATCTTTAAATTTGGTGAAATGGGATTTCTTGGATGGAAGCAATTTTCTAGGCCCATGGCTTGAGAGAAAAGAGAAATATCTCAAATTAAAGCCCTAAATATATCTCTTATATTATAGTGATATTAAGGTGTACCAAATTATGAAAGCAATTTTCTAAGGCCACGGTTTGAGAGAAAAGAGAACTATCTCAAATTAAAGCCCTAAATATATCTCTTATATTATAGTGATATTAAGGTGTACCAAATTACTATCTCCCTTTTAAGAAGAAAACCCAATGTACTCCCTTCAATCAAGTACATCTAGTGTGGAACCATTGGCCATTATACTTCTTAGGAGATGGCGTCACGCTAAATCCGCAAGTGGACTAAAAACAATTCATCATAATTTCTGAGTGCTTGTCTTAAAACTATTAATTTGATTACATTTATTTAGGTATTTTTAATTCCTTATGTGCATTTTATAAATTTTAATACTCCAATTGTGATACATCCTTATTTAGTTTTGAAATCAAATAGATTTTATCTATACAAACTTGATCTATCAAAACCCATTGAAAATATTAAATATCTAAATTTTCTCTAAAAAACAGTTGATAATAAAATTGGACTATACATTCAATCTGATGTCTTACTTAGATAAGCCTCTTACACCACGGATCATAATGCATATTGTCGCTCTTTCTTTAACTCGTCTTCATGGCCCAACCTCAATTTAATCACCTTCTTAACATGCTTTTGACTTTAGCAAATTGTGTCATGATCTTGAGAACACAAACTAAAATCACGTCACCTCATCACAACTTTGCCAAATAATATAAAGTAATAAGTACACAAGTTACTGGATTGGAATTGAGTGTCGCTTGTAGGTAATTGATGTCGTAGCATGTGTAGCTCAATTCTTGTAAATGATTATTCATCTACGCGATCATTATGTTGGATTTGTTCTCGGTCATACAAGTACTATTGTTGTGCATGCACAGAATGGAATTTATTTTGCATAGATGTTTTTTCTTTTCTTATTAAAGTTTTTTTTTTTTTTTTTTTTTTTTTTTTTTTTTTTTTTGAATGCTTGATATGCTGATATTTCAGCTGTTTCTAGTTGTCACTTAAAGAACCAAAGCTTACATTTTTCTTTTTGGTAGCATTTGAGTGTCTAATTACCTACTTGCCCTTTTTTCTTTTTTCTTTTTTTCTTTCTTTTAATTGTATTTCTCTTTGACCATTTTAGATCAACAAGGGACGTCCACGTATTCAAGGAACGGTTTCAACATGACAATGACAGTAAGCTTAACTGTAAATATCACCTTTATAATCAGAATTTGTGCTCTTTATTGTCTGCTTTTGAACTATAAGCATATAGTGAATGTGGGTTGCACATTGCAAATGTTGTTCAACATCCAGACCACTCTTCAGCTAGGTTCTGGCTTATATGGGATAGGGCCGAAAACGAGGCCATTTAAAAAATCCTCACCAGTTAGTCCATCAATCTGGATGGGACAAAAACAAATTTCAGCTTGATCTGAAACTTCTCCAGCTCCCAAGAACTTTTTAATGGTGTACATTCAATCCCCACTTTGTGGTCCACTTAATCCCTTTACCTGCCTAATTTTTTGTCTAATACCTTAAAATTATCTGAAACAAGAGATGAAAGGCATGGATAAAACACTTACATCACGATGGGCCCCACAAAGCCCTGCCTAGACGGATTATTGTCCGAGTGGGGGTAGGACGCAATCCGCGCAGACCAATTGATATGGAAGCATGAATTCTATATAAAGCCTATTCCTATGTGACTTTATACGGACACAATCCGCGCACTCGGAGGAACTCTATAAAACAACTCTCATCTTCGCCTCTCCTTAGGGCTGTACACAAGCCAAGCTAGCTTGAAAAGCTCGCTTGGCTCGGCTCGATATAACTCTACTTGACTCGGCTTGAATGACAACTCAAGACGAGCCAAGCTTCAAATGATCCAGCTCATTTTGAAAACAAGCCGAGTTCGATCACAGTGGATATTGACTTGACTCGACTCAAACTCAGCTCGACTTAAATATATTATATATTATATATAATATATTATATTTAAAAATAAAAAAATAAATATTTTATATATATTATTAATTGAATATTTGATTTGAGAGTTGGGTCAGTGTGGGTTAAGTTAGTTGGGTCAGGTGGCTAGGTTAAGTTGGGTGTCACTTGGGTCGGGTTGCTAAGTTGAGTTAGGTGCGAGTTGGGAGCAAACTCAACTCGACTCGAGGTAAGCTTGCATCGACTCGATCCACTAGCTTGCCTTGAGCTTGACTCGAAAGATTTGGCAAACAAGCCAAGCTCCAATGGTAAGCTTGAAGCTGAGCTCGAACTTGAACTTGAACTCAAGGTGAGCACGAACGAGTCAAGCCAAGCTTGGCCCACCTCGACTCGACTCGGCTCGATGTACAACCCTACCTCTCCTCCTCTCATCTGTCGCCTCTCCTCCTCTCATCTTCCTCTCCACTCACCATGCCTGTGTCCGTTAGTCATGCAAATGGCCGCCTTCTTTTCATATTACCCTGTTTTGATATCAACATAAACATCACCCTTCCATTTTGGATCTTTCAACTCTTCTATGCCTTCTTGCTCATCTCTTGAGTTATTTTTTGCTGGTTGTTTTACCAATCCTAACTGACCCCGCACCTTTCAAAACTTACCCGACGAATCTGATGGTCGCTTAGGACGGCAATGGTGACTACACCACTGTATCAGCAGCAGTGGTCGCTGCCCCTAGCTTGAGCATGTCGCTCTTTCCCATATACATAAAGTCCGGTTTATATTGAGAGCGTGTGAAGGTTGATCAGCTAAAGACCAATACCACCTTCATCGGGGATGAGATTGGAAAGACGGTCATCACGTTCGACTGTTATGCCACCCAAAAGATGGACTCTGACCAACTCTGCAACTGATGGTAGGTTCATCTTGAATTTACATATATATTTTTTTAATTATTATAAGAAATTCTAAACTTCATTCCAACAAAAATGGTTGAATAATTAGATGAAGCATTGTTGATCAATTGACCTTCTGTGTACCACCCGTCTGAAAGAGGCTAGCTTTCCAGGCGGACCACATTGTTTTTGTCTTTAACTCACCACATTGTACAGGACAAACCAATGGTATCCTTTGAGAATATGCTAACTTTTTTCAACAATTATACTCATAAAGGTTATAATAGAGAGGAACAGCCTAAAACTACCATTGTGGGGGTGGGGGGGTTACAATGACATGGTGTTGCCTCATGCGCAAGGATAAAAGGAAAACTGTTTTTTTTTTTATTTTAATGATGAAAGTAACTTGCATTAAAAGAGAAAGAGATTACAAAGAGAGAATCAACCCACTGAGATAGCGAGACAATTACCCTTCGTACAAAAATAGATTACAGTCCCTTAAATGCACCAGATTAGAGGCTCACTGGATAATATAGTAATGAACTCTTGACGCAATGGACCCCACCGAATTGGATACATCGTTAAACCACCTCCCATTCCTTTCTTCCCACATTGACCACCAGACGGCCAGAAGGGCCATTCTCCATACCAAAGTTCTTTGCTTACTGAGGGTAACAATGACATGGTGTTGCCTCATGCGCAGGGATAAAAGGAAAACTGTTTTTTTTTAAAATGATGACAGTAACTTACATTAAAAGAGAAAGAAATTACAAAGAGAGAATCAACCCGCTGAGATAGCAAGACAATTACCCTCCGTACAAAAATAGATTACAATCCCTTAAATGCACCAGATTAGAGGCTCACTCGATAATATAGTAATGAACTCTTGACGCAGTGGACCCCATCGAATTGGATACGCCGTTAAAACACCTCCCATTCCTTTCTTCCCACATCAACCACCAAACGGCCAGAAGGGCCATTCTCCATACCAAAGTTCTTTGCTTACTGAGGGTAACACTATGCCAGGCTTTTAGCTTACCGAGGATAAAAGGAAAAATGTTGACCCCACTTGCATTGTAAAATGACAATACAAGGAGACACAGTGTTGCCTCATGTGCAAGGATAAAGAGGAAAACAGTTGACCACTCTTACATTGTAAAATGACAAGATAGTTGAGGAACTACATTGTTTTCTTTCATGTGCAAGGATAAAGAGGAAATAATTGACCGTTATTGTTGTCTTGCATTGTAAAATGGGAAGGCAGCTAAGGAACTACTTTCTAGTTTCTTAGCCTATTCGGCTTTATGGGTTTGTCAAAATAGCAGTAGTCATAGGAGTTGGGAAGTTAAGATAAACGGGCCCCTTCAAACAAAGATGAGAATTTTGGAATCACACAGAAATGGATCTAAGATAGAAATCCAAGAGCACCAAGTAAACACAAGAGAACACAGATTTAACATGGAAAACCTTTTCAGGAAAAAACCACGGCACAAAGTGACAGATCTTCACTACGAAAGAAGAAATCCTCAAATATCTCCCTTGCTCCATCCTTTTAAAAACTCTAGAACCCTTTTTGAAAACCTTAGAATACCTTAGAATGCTTTAGAATCCCTTAGAATGCCTTAGAATCCCTCACAATCCCATTTATTTGACATCCAATCTGTTGATTAAGTCATACAGGCCCAGATGAAGGGAAAAAATAAATATCAGCTTGATCTAAAACTTTTATGGCCCTCAAAAGGTTTTTAATGGTCAACACTCATTCAACACTGTTTCCTGTAATGTGGTCTAATTGAGATTGGTATATACTTAATTTTTTTTATCTCATACCATATAATTATCTCCAAAAATAGATGGACGGCATGGATGAAATACATACATCATGGTGGGGCCCACAGAGCACCGACCACCAGCTATTGGCCGGTGGCAGGGGAGTAGCGAATTTGTTTCCATTTAAAACAGTCACAGTAATAATAATAATAAAAAATTCCAAAATAGAATCTAAAAGCTTGACTTAAAAGAACCGCAGCATCCGTCGCCTCTCCGCCTATAAATGGGCACCTGTAGATCCGGTTGGAGCAAAAAAACAAATGAAGAAGCAACAGCGAAAATTCAGTTTTTCTTCTCTCTTTCTTCCTTCTGCATCAGATATCTGAGTTGTGCTAAGGCAAAATTCTATTATCTTGAAGCAAAGAAAAGATCTGGCTTGTACAGCTAACAGTCTCATCTTCCTCACCACTCACCATGCTTGTGTCAGTTAGTCATCCAAATGGTCACCTTCTTTTCGAATTACCTTGCTTTGATGCCAACAGAAACATCACCCTTCCATCTTGGATCTTTCAACTCTTATGTGTCTTCTTGGTCATCGTTTGGGTTGTTTTGTTGGTGGTTGTTTTACCAATCCTAACTAACACTGCACCTTTCAAAACTTACCCGACGAACCTAACAAGTCGCTCAGACTAGCCGATGATATTTGCATCCGTATCGGCAAAGAAGGGCCGCTGCTCCTAACTTGAGCATGGGATTGACGACGATGGAAGTGGTCCATGCGGGCCTAAAAAGTCCCTTACATGCAATGACTACAGATCTGCTAGGATTGACTTGATAGAGAGATTTTCTAGCAGTCGAGCCTCGACTAGTCTACTTGCTAGAGGTTGCAGTTCCCTTCCCAAGGAGCCACTGCACATTTGAATCTAGCAGTGGGAAGAGCTTGTGAATGCTTTTCCATAGAGGGGAAGAAGAGGCCAAAATTCCACCAGCCCCACTGTCGAGACTATTATCATCGTATCTGGCTCTCATGTTCGATGCCCACAGACCATCGTGCTTGCCAAACTTCACTCCCCAAGCCATCTTGAGGTGAAAAGCTTTCATTACCCAACCCGCCTTCACTTCTAGGACAAGAAATTTTCTTCCAATTAGTCCAATGCAGCTTCCTTTTTCCATCCAACTAACCCCAGAAGAAGTTTGCAAAACCCTTTTCCATATCAGCTAAAATCTAGACAAGGAGGGGGGAGGCAGCCATTGTGTGAACTGGTATGCCACTAAGAATGTGGTTGATTAAGGTTGCCCGACCAGCCAGCTGGGATAAGCATATGGCATACCACCCATCAATCCTTGCCACCATATGGTCAATCATGGGTTGGAAAATTTATTTCCTTACCTTGCCTCTATGGGCATGCCCAAATAGAGATTCCCCGTCGCTGATTTGGACATTCCCAAGGATCTCTCTATTGCCCTCACATTGCTGGAGGGTAGTTTGGATGAGCAGAAGAAGCCGCTTTTCTTGTTATTCACCTTTTGGCCTGAAGACGTTTGGTAGTCCGACAGAAAACTGTTAACCAATCTCAACGACGCACAACCCCCGTTTAGAAAAATTAGTGTTGTCTGCATATAGTAGATGAGAGATGATAGGGCATCCTTGCTTAAATTTGAAGGGTTGACAGAGACCACGACTAACAATTTACTGGAAGCCCCTAAACATTTCATCTGCTACGATGAAGATGCCGGGAGATAGCAGGTCTCCCTGTCTCAGACCCTTGGAGGATTTGAAGAAACCCAACGCTTCCCCATTTGTGAGCACGGAAAGCCAGCTGCCATTCCAACATTTCTTCGCCATAGCTACCCATCTGTAACTGAAACCGAAATGGGTAAGGACCAGTTTGAGAAAAGACCACTACACTCTATCATAGGCCTTCCCCATATCCAATTTTATCGCAATGTTTCCACCATGGAACTTTCTATCAATTTCCCCGAAGATCTCCTGAGCAAGGGCATGGTTTTCAGACCGACCCCAAATGAAAGCCCCTTGCTCAGGGGAGATTAGCTTTGGGAGCACCGTACTTAACCTTGCATAAATGATTTTGGAGAAGACTTTGTAAATGCAGTTGCATCTGACTATCAGGTGCATCACCCCATGTTAGACCTTGAACCTAAATAACAAGGCCCAATTGTAGTTTAGGTGTATCATTAGATTGGAAGTGTATAGGTAAAGATTACCCTAGTGTGACCCACTTGAATCATGTATGGTTATGATTTTTGGGCCCAATCCTAGATTTTCGGGTGCCGACTAATGGTTGTAGTGGATTTCACATACTCATCATGATGCGCCCTCTGAAAATCAAGTGTGGATGTCTCTTTCCCAACTATTTCACTTGGTATGGCCCACTAGAATTACAAGTCAACCTGAATTTTTGTTGTGGGCCTAGCATGGGATTACACATCTAATGGTCGGAGTGGATTTGACATACACTTCATAGTCAACCCCCTAAAAAAATAAGGGTGAATGCCATACAAATATTAAATGCATGTGACATCCTACCCGTGTAATAGGTTAGCCCACCATGAGGATCACCTAGTGCAGTGGTCAATACTATCTACACATCAAGTGGTTCACACCATACAAAACAACATTCAAACATTAGTAAATAGTAAAATATAAGTCTAGTCCACTCAATAAGTGGTTGTTGAGGAAATTTCCAAATGATGATTCTGATGATGGGCAAACCTATTAGACGAGTTGTATGTCACATAGACAAAAGGTTAGAAGTTATTTGTATAATGCCCCAAAATTGGGTTACTCGAATAGGGTTATTTAGGACCCGAATTTTAAGCCCACGAGATGTAAAATTTGCAATTTGATTTTATTAACACGTCCATTTTCATTCTTATATACCAAGATTATCATTCCAACAAACCAACATTATTCTAAGCACCAAAACAATTTAGACAAATTCATATTTCAATGAATCCAAATACTAGATGCGAAATAAAATAAAAACATATTTTAATAACTTTATTTGTCCTTACATCAACCTTTAAAAAAATCAAATGAACTTGGCCTAAAACTTGAAGAATTGGTCAACTATACCTAAATCTAATTTCAACTTGTTAATAATATCTCGCCTCCTCGAGGTACTTCAACCCTATACCTGAAATATTTAAGTAGGGTGAGTATAATAACTTAATAGGATCACTTCATTTTCAAATTAGAAATTCTATTTTAGTATCAAACACAAGCTCAACATGTTAGATACGATCCAAAAGTAAGAAATAAATAAGAATTAAAAAAAAGATACTCTAATTTATAATAGCTCTTCATAATCTTTTTGGATTAATCTAGGCCATAGCGCACGTGTGTTGATCCTTTAAGGGGATGACCCAATGCAGAGCACATGTGCTGATCCTTTCAGGTAATATAACCTCGACAGAGCATCAGTACTAATCCTTTTAGGGGAATGACTCAGGGCATAACATTCATGATAATCTTTTATGGAAGAACCCAAGGCAAAACAATCGTGTGCATTAATCTTTTAGGAAACATCACACTACAGAGCACCCACGTTGATCCTTTCGAGAATGATCCTAGGTCACTACGCCAAAATTGTGAATTTGTGACGGATCAAAAATCGCTTGGTTTAATGACAGATTTAATCCGTCGCTAATCCCGTCTTTCTCAAAAATCCGTAGTTCAAAAGTCGCACTAGCTCGCTCAGTAGTTTTGAAGCTTGTTGGGGAAAAAAGTGTTTTCTTCCCGTCCTGGGTCATAGTGAGGCTCCGGTGCGTCCACGGAAGAGGAAATTGCAATGCATCTTGCTCAGCAGGCGTAGTTGATGAACCAAATCCTCATTGAATTTTATTTTTCCATTAGAAGGAGCTCGTACATGTTCTGTAGTACCATCTGTAAATACTTCACCGGTATGAAAAGCTCCTAATGTTAGTTGAGTTCTTGGTAGGGCTGAAAGTCGGGTGGGTTGGGTTGGGTCAGGTTGGTGCTCAACCCTAACCCAACCCAAGGTTCCTATACCTCAACCCTAACCCAACCCAACCCAATCTCGGGTTGGGAATTCTCAACCCAAGCCCAACCCAAGCAGGCTCGGTTGGGTTGATCAGGTTGGTCGGGTATATAGATGCTAATATTTTCGTTATTACATTAGTTTATTATATTTCAATATAGGACTTATTTTTTGTATGTATAATTTTATTAATTATATATGTGATTATTCATTATAAAGAACTTCATTTTTTCTTTTAAAAAATAAGTTAAAATATAGGACAACTACTCCTTTAAAAGTCATGTAGCATAGCACGAAGTCTATTTGGGAGAGAGAAATCTGGCAAATCTTGTTAGCTTGAATCCTTGGAAATGACGTGGACAAATGAGACTCGACATCACTGGTGTGCCTTCAATACAAACGATCCACGCTCAATTATAATTTATAAGTAACTTATATATTGATCGGGTTCGGGTTGGGTCGGGCAACCCGAGACCTCAACCCGAGCCCAACCCAAGTTTTATCGGGTTGGTGTTTGTATAGCCCAAGCTTAAGATCGGACTCGAAATATCTTGCCTGAGCCCAACCCAATGTCGGGTCGGTCACGGGTCGGTCGGGTTGAACCTGCCCAACTTTCAGCCCCAGTCCCTGGTTCCCCAATACTTTAACATGACAAAACTCACTTTTTAGAATGGGATGAAGAGACAGGTGGATGGCAAAAGAAAATTTCCATTTGAATATGTTGACTTCCATTGATGGAACATGGTAAGCCCATCTTTCTCCATATGAAAGTGTTGTGGGCACATAGAGATGTGGGTAGAGGAAGCCTCAAAAAGTGAAGGCTAAGCACAAAAATCGGTGAATACAATCATCATTAAGAATTTCATCTTTGGACCAAAAACAGGCAAGAGGTGGAATACCACAAAGAGAAAGTGTACCTAATAAAAAAGTAGTTTTTGTAATTGGCACATATTTGTGGAATTTCGCGATGGACCAAAATCTGTTGCTAAAATCTGATTTATGACGGATTCTGGTCCGTTGTAAATTTAATCCGTCGCAAATTTTGATTTTGCGATGAAATATGATCAGTTGCAAATTCCCACCCAAAATAGCAATTTGCGATGGTTTTTAGTTGTTTTTGCGGCGGATCATGGTCCATCGTAAAAGGACTTTCGCCTTAAACATTTATTTTTTTCATTTTTTAAAGAATATGGTGGAAAATTATGTTTTTTTTTTTTTATTATCTAAGAATTGTTTTTTAATAGAATTTCAGTGGTTTAACTGTACATATTTGTATCTAAATTTTTTTTTTAACAATTGATTGAATGAAAAAAAAATATTTATTTTTATATCAATGAGTGGAATTTTTTTTTTTTTTTAAAACTAATATTTAAATGATTATTAATATCACATGAAAAAGAATATTGAGAAGTTTAAAAAATTTAACAATGTTTGAGAAAAATTGAGATTTTGAAAAAAAAAAATCGTGATTTAATAAAAATCTATTTTGTGGGGAAAAAAAGAATATTGAATAAAGTTGAAAATTTTGAAAAAAAGAATTTGCTTTCGAGAAAAAAATAATATCCTAAAAAAGAAAATTAAAAAATGTGAAAATTTTGACAACGTTGAAAATTGAAAATATTTTGAAAAAGAAAATGAGAGTTTGTATTTTGAAAAATAAAATAAAATTGAGAAATTCGATAAAAATTGACAAGTTCGAAAAAAATGGAGAAGTTTGAAAGAATTAAAATTTTGAAAATAAAACAATATTAAAAATAAAGAAGTTGAAAAATTTTGTGATAATGAAAAATAATTGAAAATGTTCAAAATTTGAAATTAAAAGAAAAAGTTATTTATAAAAAATGCTGAGATTTTGAAAAAAATATATATATCATTTTAAAAAAGAAAGTTGAAAAGTTGAAAACAAAATAATGCTTTTGAAGAAAAAAAATCGGCATTTTGAAATTTTGGAAAAAAAATTAAAATTTGAGAAATTTTTTGAGATTTTGAAAATAAAAATTCAGAATTTGTATTTTAAATTTTTTTTTGAAATATTTTATAATAAAAATGATATTTTGTTAAAGTTTTAATTTCAAAGAAAAATTAAGAATAAAAAAAAATATACGTTTAAAAAAAATGTGATTTTTAAATGGAAATTGAGATTTATCTATGATATATATATATATATATATATATATATATATATATATATATATATATATATATATATATATATATATATATAACTATATTATTAGGCACATCCACTAATTGAACCTTTAACTGTTTTTGGACAATCTATTCAGTCCAGTTTGAAGAGTAAATAACTTCAGATGTTTAAATCAAATTTCACTCAAATTGTTGATCAATCTTGTATGTTCAATATCTTTCTCATATGTAGCCTGATTGGGGTGAGTAACTACTCAAATTGAGGGTATTGATCAGTAAAATAGAGTGAATGGACCGGACATGTAAAATAGGCCAAATATTCTGGTTAAAATTGGGACCCAACTTATTGACCTCGTGAGAACCTAAGAATTGATGTTAGTAAGTTTTGTGGGCCCCATCATGATGTGTGTCGAACACCGACACCGTGCATTTTGATGTGTCTCCTTTAGTTATGAGATATCTCAAAAATCATCTGTATATGAAACTTAGGTGGGCCATACCATCTAAAACTATGTGAAGACATCCTAAAAATATATAAAAGCACTTGGTGGGGCCTACATGAGTTTTGGATGCGGCTGAAACTTGGTCTGACCCCTCATCCAAGTAGGACACACATAATGAGTGGGTTGGATATGTGAATCACATTTAGGCAGACCCAATATATGATTATGAATGTTTTAAGGAAACCCCTCTCCACTACATTTAGGTGAGTTACTCATTACCCTTACTAGAGTAAACTCTGTGGGGTCCACCGCTATTTATTTATTTTATCCACTCTGTTCATCCATGTTAACAAATAATTTGAGGTCTAAAGAACAAAAAGGAAGCATATCCAATGCTCAAGTGGACCACACCATAGGAAGTACTGTGATTGAACCTCTACCATTAAAAAATTCTTGAAGGCCATAGAAGTTTTGGATCAAGCTGATGTTTGTGTTTTCTCTTCATTCATATCTTTTTGATATTATGAATAGGTTGGATGGCAAATAAACATTACTATGGGCCCAAGGAAGGTATCAACGGTGGAAATCATTATTCCACACTTTTTTGTGTGGCATGGTCCACTTGAGTTTTGGATTTACCAAAAATTTGGTATCAACCCACACCGTTCATCCATTTTTTGAGATCATTTTAGAGAATTATCCAAAAAATGAATCATATCCGAAGATTAAATGGACCACACCACAAATAAGTTTTTAATGGTAGGCGTTCAATCCCCACTATTTTTTGTGGTGGGGTCCACTTGAAGTTTGGATCTGCCTCATACTTTGGCTCATGATCTAAAATTATCTGGTAAAATGGATGGACGGAGTGGATAAAACATACGCATTCACTCACGGCGGGCCCCACAGTTTACTAAGTGTGCTAAGCATACTGAGTTACTCGGTACGCAATCGGTACAAAGGGGAACGGATTGGCTACCCCTGACACCAGCCAATGGCTGGTGGTCGGTGCTATATGGGCCCCACCATGATGTATGTGTTTCATCCATGTCGTCCATCTATTTTTAAAGATCATCTTATGGTATGATATAAAAAATGAGGTATACCCCAACCTGAAATGGACCACATTACAGGAAACAATGTTGACTAAATATTTTGGGGGCAGATTAGATTGGCCTCCCCACCCCTTGGTGGCGGTGGTTGGTGCTCTATGGGCCCCACCATGATGTATGTGTGTTCATCCATTCTGTTCATCCATTTTTACTGATCATTTTAGGGCTTGATCCCAAAAATTAGAGGGATATAAATCTCAGGTGGACCACACCACATGAAAACAATAGTGATTGGATATCCACCATCAAAATCCTCGTAAGGCCCACTGTACTGTTTATTTGACATATAATCTGTTGATTAGGTCATACATGCCTAGATTAAGGGAAAAAACAAAAACCAGCTTGATCCAAAACTTCTATGGGCCCCAAAATGCTTTATATCCACACCATCTATCCATTTTTAGAGATCATTTTAGGGCATGATCCAAAGAATGAGTGAGATCCAATATAACAACCCATTTTTGTGGGAACTAACCCCACCGTCTGCTTGCATGTAGCCCACCTGAGTATTGGATCAGCCTCATTTTTAGCCTTACATCTTCTCTTGGCCAGGCCGAGATAATAAACGGAGTAGATTTATATTATCGTAGTGGGACCTACCATATCTTTAAAAAATAATAATAAAATAAAAATAAAAATTTTATAACTTCCGCACGCCGACTAAACCACTTCCTCCATTCTTCCTTCCATTTCGTATGATAATGGGTGCCGAACCCTTCCACTAAATGAAACCATCCCATAATCCCCTCTCTTTCATTCCATTACACACCCCTTTATTAGAAAGAGAGAGAGAGAGAGAGAGAGAGAGAGAGAGAGAGAGAGAGAGAGAAACGAAGGAATCAATCAAATCAAAATAGAGAAGGGGAGAGAGAGAGCTGTGTAGATCAAGAGAGAGAGATTAAGCGGGGTCGGATCATCAGACTTTTGAGGTAGGTGATCTTATTATGGAATTTATCATTTTCAGTTATTTAATATACTTATTTAATCCAAAAATTTTATAGGAATATTATTGTCAGTTGAATTTTTATATAGGAAATCCTACTCATGTATGAATTTCTATTTCTATATTTTTAATATTTAATACTAAAATAATTTATATATATTTATATATAAATAAAATAAAATAAATTTACAGAATAAAATAAATAATTTATTTAAGTTTATATTTTAATTTATTTATTCTTAAATTTTTTGTTAAGATTAAAAATTAAATATGAATTATTCCTAAATTTTTAAAAAATCAATTAATATGAAAGTAAATTATTAAAAAATAGATTAAATTCAATTAATTTATGAATATATTTAAATTAGTAAATTTGAATTAATTTTTAAAATATTTTTAATTAATGAGTATGTTAGTTATTAAATGTAATCGTTTAAAGTAATACAAATTTTATATATATATATATATATATATATATATATATATATATATATATAATTCAAGTTAAAAAGTAAACCAAAAATTTAAATTCCAATAATTTATAATACTTAGAATTAATTATAAAAAAAATTTAAAATTTGAATGTAGAAAAAATAATAATAATATTAATAGTATCCAAAGTCCAAATTAATAACCTTCTTAAACTTATTAAATTTAGATATAAAAATAAATAATAATAAAATCTTGAATTTAAATTTAAAATTATTAGATAAATTTTTTTAAAGATAGATTAACTTAAATTATTAAATAATAATTTTTATTACATTATTAATGTTATCTTATAGAAATCAGTGTAATATTTTTGTTTATGTAAAAATTAAAATCCAAATTTTAATTGTAAAATTTTAAAGAGTTAATTAAATTAAATTTAACAAACTTAAGTTTAAGAAAATTTTCAAAATTTTGGAATTAAAAATAAAAATTTCTTATACACTATTTCGCAGAAATTTTTAAATTAAATAATAGTAAAATAATATTTTTTTTAAGTATTTGAATTATTAAAGTTTTAACAAAATTTAAATCTAGAATTATTAATTAGAATTATATTGTTGATATTTTGATTGTGAAATAATTATTCATCTTACATGTATGTCTACCATTTATTGAGCATCAATTTTACTATGTTGGATGTAACGTAAGCAAGTAGGGCAATCGCGTCCCTTGTGTAAAAGACCCTAAATTAGTTAGTAGGGCAATCGTGTTCTTTGGGTGAGAGACCCTAAATCTAGCAAGTAGGGCAATTGTGTTCCTTAGGTGAAAGACCCTAAAACTCACTAGATCCTTTGGAGTCTCCTTTGTGTACGGAGTATAAGCGCAATTGTGTGCGTGGACATACGTCAGAGGTACAATTAGAGCAGTAGTCTGACCAGCTAACGTATAAATGGGTCCATCACCATGAGGTACCAGTGCATGGACGTTAATGCAACGTGACCATCCACTTGGGTACGGTGTTGTAAGAAATGATATAAATGTTATGAGTATTCATGAAAATATCACATGCATCACATTTTCACAATTCTGTTGTTAAATTTAATTATCTGTATTCTATTTTCCTTCATTCTTATAAAATTTATATTATTTGAACATGTTAAATTTTGGGTAAGATATGACCCTACTGAGCTGTTATGCTCATGTAAAAAAAAAAAGCACAGGTGCAGAGCTGGAATACTACGAGCAGCGGGCCTCTACTATTAGCTTCATTTTTAGAAATTATGTTTAGTTTTAATTCAATTTAGTTTTTTTTTTTTTGTTATTTAAGTTTAGTTTATGTTCAAATTTCAATGTAGAAAGGGAAACTATTAAAAGAGTTAAATTTAATAAACTTTTCAGCTGTATTTTCTTTTAAATGATGTTGAATATTGATTGAATTTGATTAAATCAACTGGATTGTAATAAATGTTATTATATTATAACTCACGAACCTTGGGATTCGGGTCCCGAAGACCTTATTTGGGTACTCGAATTTCGAGGCGTGACAAGTTTGGTATCAAAGCCAGGTTAGATTAAAAATTGTGGACCTAGGGTTGTTTTATAATTAGTGACCCAAACATAAATCCCTTTGCTTTTATAATGGGAAAAATAGAAATATAAATTTAGGGATCATTACATTATGTTGACATCATATATAATCTTATTTAGACTTGACATTGAACTAATAGCCCAAATCTGGACCTTAATGAATTTTTAATAATTTTTAGCATACTATGTTAAATTGGACAGCAATAGTAAGCAGAAAATAATTAAGTTACAAAAGTCAACTAATTACTTAAAACTCCTTTTATGTTGATTCAAAATCTCAGTCGTAGATTAACAAGTGTACTTTCATTAAAAAATAATTCAAAAATGTAAATATAGGTTTATCCTTTACCAATATTAAGTTATGTGTATATTAGTCATAAATCGTTTGTTTCTGTACAGACCTAATTATTCAAATTTTAGAATTTTTTGTAGACTTTGTATTAGGCTGAAATTTTACAGAATTATAATAGACTCATATATGTGTCCTCATAAAAATTTTTAGATCAATCTGACACTTGTAAGTGTCAAAAACATTAGCGGGAATAGTATCCTAAGAATCTAAATTTTCTGCATTATAACCTTGATACATGTCACTGCCTGAATTCTCTTAATCTTTATGTGTTAGTCTTTTAGATCATCGAATCTTTCTTACCATCCAATAAATTTTTCATGCTCCTATAGACCTTAAATAGTATGCACTCTATTAATGATACTTAGAATTCAATTTAGTTACTACAACCTACCTTGGTTGTCACACACTAAGCTTAGATGTTTAATTCATCGTAGATTATGGCGGATCAAAACATTGATGTCGGAGCCACATCAGGAGCTCCTGGTCCTAATACTACTGAAAACGGGTCACTTATAGGTGGAATTATTAGGGCCATAGGTGATCTTACGACTCTTGTGGGCTATCAGATAAGACAAACTCAAGCGCAAGGTCAAACCCAAACTGTTCATGTAGCTAACGAATGGATAAGAACTTTATTGGAAAGGTTCAAAAGGCAGAGGTCACCTGTATTTAAAGGTGGGCCTAACCTATCTCAGGCCGAGGTATGGAAGAAATAGATTGATAAGATATTCATAGTTATGAAGTGCGATGAATATCAGAAATCAGAATTGGCTATTTACATGTTAGAAGGGGAGGCGGATCATTGGTGAGACTCAATCGTTAGGATGAACCCGAGAGTTGAAGTCTGGACCTGGGCGCCGTTTTGTGAGAAGTTTGACGATAAATACTTTCCTTTGTATGTGAAAAATTAAAAGGCAGAAGAATTCATGAAATTAGAGCAGAGTGATATGACAGTGCGCCAATATGATGCTAAGTTCATGGAGCTATTGCGATTTGTAATTTTTCTAGTGTCCGATGAAACCCGTAAGGCACAAAAATTTGAGGAAGGTCTGAGAGCATCTATTTGTAGCCGATTAGCCCCTTTCGTAGAGAAGACCTATGTCAAAGTGTTGGAACGTACCTTAGTAGTGGAGAAAGACATCAATGAATATTGGAAGAATCGTGATTTGAGGAAGGACGTAAGGAGTGGTACTAGAACTGCTACACATATATCTCCAGCACAACAAGATGCAGCTAAGAGACAGAGAACAACATCGACATCGATGGCCAGATCGACGACAACACTTCCTGCACCACGATTTTTAGAATTTTGCTATAATTGTGGACTCGAGGGCCACACTTCTCATTTTTGTTCCAAACCACAGCGCACTCAATATCCACAAAGGTCAGGACCTTCGCATCAGTCTTTCAGGCCTCCCCAGCATTAGGCGTCACCGTCTATGTCATAGTGACCTCTACTACATCCTTCCGCCTCACAGCCATCCTCGAGACCACCTCAGTCATATCCATAGAGGTCGCTACAGTCGTACCCGAGGCCACTACAGCAAGGACCTTCATCGGTATATTAGAGACCACCTCAGCAGTCGCCGCCACAGGTTAGACCTTAGCAGTACTAGCAGTCGAGGCAGGGAGTTCAAGCACCACGACCACAAGCTCAAGGCCGAGTCTACGCCCTAGTACAGTCAGAAGATGACATAGTGCAGCCGTACGAGAACTTGACGCAATAATACCAGGGCCCAATTCAAAGTTATGATGTTCCAGCACAGTCTGAGGATAGAGCGACCCAGACTTATGATGATATCACACCCTTATATGAGGATCCAGCACTGCCAACAGATGACATTATTCAGCCTGATATCAAGGCTAGCAGCGATGTAGTCGAAGGTACCATCGTCATTTATTTATCCTTAGCTAGAGCGTTATTTGACTCTAGAGCATCGCATTCATTTATTTCTTACTGCATTTTATGCTCGCTTGAGTTATCTCCTACTCCCTTAAATAAAAAGTTAACAGTAACAAACCCCCTTGATAATTCAGTGGACCTAAGTCAGATTTGTAAATCCTGTCCAATCATGATCGAGAACATAAATTTACTAACTAATCTCATAGTTATGCCGACGCGAGAATACGATATTATATTGGGGACGGATTGGTTATCTTTATATCGGGCAAAAATTGATTGTTTTAGGAAGATAGTCATATTAAATATCGTTGGGTGAGCATCATTATAATTCCATAGGACACGAAGGAAGGGAGCACCGGTTAGTTTGTCAGCCATCTCGGAAGTTGAACCTCAAAGAGTAGAACAAATTTCGATTGTTAATAAATTTTCAGAAGTATTTCAAGATATCTCTGGATTAGTACCAAAGAGAGATGTTGATTTCACAATCGATCTGGTACTGGGACTGCACCAATCTCCAGAGCACCATACCATATGACACCTATTGAATTGAGAGAATTAAGAGAGCAACTTCAGCAGCTCCAAGACCAAGGCTTCATTAGGGCTAGTATGTCATCGTGGGGTGCACCTGTATTATTTGTAAGAAAGAAGGATGAGTCTTTGAGGCTATGCATCGATTACCGTCAACTTAATAAGGCGACTATCAAGAACAAATACCCACTACCGAGGATAAATGATTTATTCGATCAGTTGAAGGGAACTAAATATTTTTCAAAGATAGACCTACGGTCTGGATATCATCAGTTGAGGATTAAAGATGAAGATGTACATAAGACTGTCTTTAGGACTCGGTACGACCATTATGAATTTCTAGTGATGCCCTTCAGACTAACGAACCCTTCAGCAGTATTCATAGACCTCATGAATAGGGTCTTCAAACCGTATTTAGACCGATTCATAATAGCGTTCATAGATGATATTTTAATTTACTCCAAGACACAAGAGGATCATGCTGAACACCTTCGAATAGCTCTTCAGACTCTAAAGGACAATCAGTTGTATGCCAAAGCTTCAAAATGTGACTTTTGAAAGAATGAAGTAAAGTTTTTGGGGCACATAGTATCGGAAAAAGGAGTGTCGGTAGATCCATTGAAAGTCGAAGCAGTGTTAAATTGGGAGCAGCCCACCAATGTGACAAAAGTTCACAGTTTTCTCAGATTAGCTGATTATTATAGAAGGTTCATTGAGGGATTCTCTAAGATAGCAAGGCCGTTGACTAACTTGACCAAGAAGGGCACTTCTTTTAAATGGAATGAAAATTGCAAGCAGACTTTCTCTGAATTGAAGAAGCGATTATCGGAAGCCCCATTACTTTCTTTACTAGCAAAAGGGAAAAGATTTGTGGTATATACTGATGTATCTTATCAAGGGTTGGGATGCGTGCTGATGCAAAGTGGTAAAGCAATAACATTCGCGTCAAGGCAGTTGAAACCTTATGAGCAGAATTATCTCACTTACGACTTAGAGCTTGCAGCTGTAGTATTTGCCTTAAAAATTTGGAGGCATTATCTTTATGGTGAGCTGTTTGAACTGTACTCGGATCACAAAAGTTTAAAGTATCTTTTTGATCAAAAGGACCTAAATATGCGGCAGAGGAGATGGATGAAATTCTTGAAGAATTATCATTTCGACATCTGCTATCATCCGGGAAGGCGAATGTCGTAGCCAACGCGTTAAGCAGGAAGACATGCAAGCTGGTGGCGAGTTTAATAATTAAAGAAATAGAGATGTTTGATATTGTTAAAGATTTTGAAGTCAGCCTTCGTATCGATGAACCTCGAGCTTATATCGGTAATTTAGTGATGCGGCCCACTCTGGTAAGTAATTTCTTAATTATCCATTTAGATAACCCTTTAATTCTTACATTAGGATATAGTTATTTAGGATTTTCTTTTCTAGGTGCAACGAATAATAGAAGCGTAGAAGAATGATGCATGACTACAAGAGAAAATAACAGAAGAAGCGGGAAAGGACAATTCGGAGTGGCGAGTAGGCTCTGATGGTGGGGTCAGATTTTAAGGGAGGTTATGTGTTCCAGACATATCTGAATTGAAGCAAGAAGTCTTAGATGAGGCGCATCATACAAAATTTACCATCCACCCAAGAGGAATCAAGATGTACCGTGATGTACGGCGTCAATATTGGTGGAGTGATATGAAGAGGGAGATAGCCAACTATATTGCAAGGTGTCTTACTTATCGGCAGGCTAAATCAGGGCATCAGTAGCCATCGAGACTTTTGCAATCGTTACAGGTCACAGAGTGGAAGTGGGAACACATATCGATGGATTTTATTGTTGGACTACCGAAAACAAGTCGTCATCATGATGCGATATGGGTGATCGTGGATAGGCTAATAAAGTCAGCATACTTCCTTCCTATATGTATTTCTTCATCCCTAGATGACTTAAGCAAGCAATATATCAAGGAAATCGTTAGACTTCACGGCATTCTTGTGGCCATAGCATTCGATCTAGACCCCAAGTTTATATCACACTTTTGGATGAGTCTTCAGAAGGCATTAGGAACGACGCTAAACTACAACACGACTTTTCATCCGCAGACTGACGGACAAATAGAGCGGGTAAATCAAATCCTCGAAGACATGCGTCGCAGCTGCATTCTTGACTTCAAGGGAAATTGGGACGACCACCTCTATTTAGTAGAATTCGCCTACAATAATAGTTTCCAGTCCAGTATTGGCATGACGCCATTTGAAGCTTTATATGGAACACCCTACAGATCACCAAGTTGTTGGAACGAAGTGGGTGAAAGAACATTGTTGGGACCGAAACTAGTGTAAGAGACATCCAAGAAGATTGTCGTCATCAAAGAATGTCTACGTACTGCTCAGATTCGCCAGAAGAGCTACGTCGACAATCGCCGAAAGAATTTGGAGTTTGCCATAGGAAACCATGTGTTTTTGAAGGTATCCGCGATGAAAGGAATTATGCAATTTGGGAGGAAATGAAAATTGGCACCACGCTACATTGGACCATTCGAGATCTTATAGAGAGTAGGCCTCGTAGCCTACAGACTAGCCTTAATTACCTCCTCAACTTTTTGGCGTCCACGACGTATTTTATGTATCTATGCTTTGGAAGTACGAGAGAGATGTATCGCATATCATTGATTGGGAGCCGCTGGAAATCCAGGAGGACTTTTCATACATAGAGCAACTGATTCGCATCCTCGACAGGAAGGAGCAAGTACTTCGAACAAAATATATACTACTCGTGAAGGTTCAGTGGGGACATCATGGCGAGGACGAAGTTTTGTGGGAGCGAGAGGATGAAATCTGAGAGAAGTATGCTCATCTCTTCATATGATAGGTATGTTAAATTTTGGGGATAAAATTTTTGTTAAGGGGGGTAGAATGTAACAACCCATTTTTGTGGGAACTAACCCTACCATCCGCTTACATGTGGCCCACCTGAGTTTTGGATCAGCCTCATTTTTGGCCTTACATCTTCTCTTGGCCAAGCCGAGATAATGGATGGAGTAGATTTATATTATCGTAGTGGGACCAACCATATCTTTAAAAAATAATAATAAAATAAAAATAAAAATTTTATAACTTTCGGACGTCGACTAAACCACTTCCTCCATTCTTCCTTCCTTTTCATACGATAAAGGGCGTCGAACCCTCCCACTAAATGAAACCGTCCCATAATCCACTCTCTTCCATTCCATTATGCACCCCTTTATAAAAGAGAGAGAGAGAGAGAGAGAGAGAGAGAGAGAGAGAAACGAAGGAATCAATTAAATCAAAATAGAGAGGGGGAGAGAGAGAGAGAGCTCTGTAGATCAAGAGAGAGAGATTAAGTGGGGTCGGATCATCAGACTTTTGAGGTAGGTGCTCTTATTCTAGAATTTATCATTTTTAGTTATTTAATATGCTCATTTAATCCAAAATTTTTATAGGAATATTATTGTCAGTTGAATTTTTATTTAGGAAATCCTACTCATGTATGAATTTCTATTTATATATTTTTAATATTTAATAATGAAATAATATATATATATATATATATATATTTATATATAAATAAAATAAAATAAATTTACAGAATAAAATAAATAATTTATCTAAGTTTATATTTTAATTTATTTATTCTTAAATTTTTTGTTAAGATTAAAAATTAAATATGAATTATTCCTAAATTTTTAAAAAATTAATTAATATGAAAGTAAATTATTAAAAAATAGATTAAATTCAATTAATTTATGAATTTATTTAAATTAGTAAATTTGAATTAATTTTAAAAATATTTTTAATTAATAAGTATGTTAGTTATTAAATTTAATCGTTTGAATTAATATGAATTATATATATATAATAATTTAAAATTTCAATGTAGAAATATATATCTATATATATATATATATATATATATATATATATATATATATATATATATATATTTCTACATTGAAATTTTAAATTATTTTTTTTATAATTAATTCTAAGTATTATAAATTATTGGAATTTAAATTTTTGGTTTACTTTTTTTAACTTGAATATATATATATATATATATATATATATATATATATATATATATATATATATATATATATATATATATATATATATATATAGTATCCAAAGTCTTAATTAATAGATATAAAAATAAATAATAATAAAATGCTAAATTTAAATTTAAAATAATTAGATAAAATTTTCTAAAGATAGATTAACTTAAATTATTAAATAATAATTTTTATTACATTATTAATGTTATCTTATAGAAATCAGTGTAATATATTTATTTTTGTAAAAATTAAAATCCAAATTTTAATTGTAAAATTTTAAAGATTTAATTAAATTAAATTTAAATTAACTTAAGTTTAAGAAAATTTTTAAAATTTTGTAATTAAAACTAAAATTTCTTATACACTATTTCACAGAAATTTCTAAATTAAATAATAGTAAAATAATATTTTATTTAAGTATTTGAATTATTAAAGTTTCAACAAAATTTAAATCTAGAATTATTAATTAGAATTATATTATTGATATTTTGATTGTGAAATAATTATTCATCTTACATGTATGTCTACCATTCATTGAGTATCAATTTTAATTTGTTAGATGTAACATGAGCAAGTAGGGCAATTGTCTCCCTTGGGTGAAAGACCCTAAATTAAAAAGTAGGGCAATCGTATCCCTTAAGTGAGAGACCTTAAAGCTAGCAAGTAGGGCAATTGTGGCCCTTACGTTAAAGACCCTAGAACCCACTGGATCCTTTGGAGTCTCTTTTGTGTACGGCGTATGAGTACAATTGTGTGCACGAACATACGTCAGAGGTACAATTGGAGCAGTAGTCTGAGCAGCTAACGTATAAATGGGTCCATCACCATGAGGTACATACCAGTGCGTGGGCGTTAATGCAACGTGACCATCCACTTGGGTACGGTGTTGTAAGAAATGATATAAATGTTATGAGTATTCATGAAAATATCACATGCATTGCATTTTCACAATTATGTTGTTAAATTTTATTTTCTGTATTCTATTTTCCTTCATTCTTATAAAATTTATATTATCTGAACATGTTAAATTTTGGGTAAGATATGACCCTACTGGGCTGTTATGCTCATCTTTAAAAAAAATGCACAGATGCAGAGCTGGAATACTACGAGCAGGCGGGCCTTTACTATTAGCTTTATTTTTAGAAATTAGGTTTAGTTTTAATTCAATTTAGTTTTTTTTTTTTTTTTGGTTATTTAAGTTTAGTTTATGTTCAAATTTCGATGTAAAAAGGGAAACTATCAAAAGAGTTGAATTTAATAAACTTTTCAGCTGTATTTTCTTTTAGATGATGTTGAATATTGATTGAATTTGATTGAATCAACTGGATTATAATAAATGTCATTATATTATAACTCACGAACCTTGGGATTCGGGTCCCGAAGACCTTATTCAGGTACTCGAATTTCGGGGCGTGACATCCAAACCTCGAGTGGACCCCACAACAGAAAACAGTGGAGAGAATGACGCCCACCATTAAAAACTTCTAAGGGCCACATAGTTTTTGATCAAGCTGATATCTGTGTTTTACCTTCTTTAATGTATGTTTTAACTTATGAATAGGTTGGATCTAAAATAAACATCACGGTGGACCTTAGGAAGGTCTCAATGGTGAGCGTCACTCTCCCCACTATTTTCTATGGTGGGATCCACTCCAGCTTTCCATATGCCTCATTCTTTGGTTCATGTCCTAAAATGATCTCTCCAAATGAATGGACCGTGTCGATACAACACGTATATCATGGTGGGGCCCACATAACTTGGTGATGTCACTTCAGTTGAGAGTCTCGCTACTCAACTTGTCCGTAGCCAATCCGCGTCCATCTGTTTCCCTCTCTCTCGCGCGTGCGTGCCCTGATCCTCTCTATTCTCTCTATCTTTCTCCCTAATCTCCTCCCTCTCCTCTCTCTCTGTCTCTCTCCACCCATGATTCCCCCTCTCTCTACCCCCTAACCCCTCTCTCTCTCTCTCTAAGTGTGTTTGATCCAAAGAAGGGAGGGAGCTGAAACGATGCCCTCCCTACCCACGCACGCCCTCTCTCTCTCTCTCTCTCTCTCTCTCTCTCTCTCTTCCTCTCTCTCTCTGAAGCTCGGTTGAAGACTCATTCACGAACATGCGGTATATCTCTCTCTCTCTCTCAATCTCAATGTTGATTTAGGAATTTGGGGATTTAGTAATTTGTGGATTCCCGATTCGATGTGGACCCCCATTTAGGGCCTGTTTGGATGCCTGTAAGTTGGGTAAGTGGGAAGTAACTTATAGGGAAGTCACTTACAGGTGGTGTTTGGGGGAGAAAATTCACCTGTAAGTAACTTACAACCTATAACTCAATTACAGGCAAATCTACCAAAAACTGCAGGGCGATGGGAGTGAGAAGTCACTTCCCTGTAAGCCACTTACAGGCTCAACGGTCGGATTTTTAAAAAGAGGGGAAGATGGAGAAGCACACTCTCCCTCTCTGCAATCTCTCGCTCTCCCTCTTTGCCATCTCTCTCCGTCTGCAACAACAGCCCTCCGTCTCTGCAATCTCTCTCTCTCTCTCTCTCTCTCTCTCTCTCTCTCTCTCTCTCTCTCTCTCGTGTCTGCAACGACCGCCCTCCGTCTCTACAATCTCTCTGTCTGCAACGACCGCCCTCCCTCTCTGCAATCTCTCTCTGTCTGCAACGACCGCGCCCTCCCTCTCTGCAATCTCTCTCTGTCTGCAATGACCACCCTCCCTCTCTGCAATCTCTCTCTTTGTCTGCGACGACCGCCCTCCCTCTCACTCCTCCCCAAAACAGTAGGGTTTGATCACAATGTTTCCTTTATTGCTTTGAAAACGGGAGTGGATTAGGTGTTACTCGTACGCATGCTCACTTGTGCACGTGCGCACGTGCGATACTTTCCACACGTGTCATGGGACTCTAATCCGAACGGTTCATGTGATGAAACATCCCATTAAACTCCCCCAGGGACTAATTTTCACTCTGATCTAAAACTACGGTGGGCCATAGAAAAGTGATATGAAAATCAAAGGAGATAATTGTTTTCTTTTACCATGGCCCACGAAAGTTTTGGATCAATGTAAAAGTTGAGCCCTGTGGGTTTCATGGGATGCTTAATCACTTGGACCATTCAGATTTTGGACTAACATAGCTTATTATGAGTTCTCAAAAAAAGTTCTCACAAGAACTCATGCCAACTGCGCGGCTAATCATTTTGATGGTAGGGGATCGGGTAATGAGTAAACTCTGTGGGATCCACTATGATTTATGTATTTGATCCACCCCATCTATCCATTTTAATAATAAACTCTATGGATGGTTTAAAGTAAGACATGTATACAATGGTACAATGTACACTTATTAGATGGTTGGTTTGCTTGATGGAGGTTACCTTTATTCACAATCCATTCATAGTGCATCAGAAATATGATCTGAATCACTAGAAGGTGGGTGCACCTACATCGTATGCTACTTACATATTGTGTTGCTGCTGTGGTTTGAGAACAAACTGTCCATTTACCTTTAAAAATTCATATGTTTTTTTCAAGAAAAAAACAGTGCAGAACGAGTGTATACTCATTTTGGGATTATCCAAATCTCACGTGAACCCCACCACAGAAACAATTGTGGCTAGTTTATTGAACCCATGGGCTGTTTGCATATTTCTAATGGTGTGGTCCACCTAAGATGGATTCTTTTTATACATTTATTTATTAATATATTAAGGTGGGCAGCATATGGATTCTTTTTATGCATTTATTTATTAATATATTATGGTGGGCCGCACAAATCTTATCCTAATATGCTCCCTTAGATTCTTTTAATGTATTTATTTTTTAATTTTTATTTAATTATTTTCATGCATTTGGATTCTAAAAATTGGACGATAATGATAATTCTGATTTTGTTATATATGGACCATTTATGCTTAATGGTATGTATTTCATCCACTTTTATGGCCCACTTGATAATTAGTTTGGCCCAAGAATTAGCTTAAATATTCATCTTGATGGGCTTAGTAAAATTACATATTTAATCCCATGCATTTTTATATGGTCATAACATTTTGAAACAATTTCCTAATCTAAATTTTGCTTGATGTGAATATACAATTTTTTACCTGTAAGTAACTTACAGGTTACCCAAACATAAGAACTAACTTACCTGTAAGTAACTTTCAGCTTACATCCAAACAGATTACCTGTAAGTCACTTTCACCTGTAAGTGACTTACATGTAAGTCGCTTACAACTTAAAAGAACTTAAAGGCATCCAAACATGCCCTTAGGGATTTGGGGAATTAGGGTTTACAGATTTGAATGTAGACCTCGAATTGGGGATTTTCTAATATTACAAATTAGGGATTTCGGGATACCATGTAATTTCTGTAGCTACTCTGTTTTGGTGGATTCAATTGCAAAAACTGATATTTAGACATTGATTTCAGATCTCTCTTTCTCTTCGTTTTTTTTCTTGCTTGCTCCATTAGTTTCCTTCTTTGGGTGATGACAGCTTCTTCCTTCTCTTGGGTGGGAGGCCTTTATATCTTCAGCAATGACTTCTCAGGTGAAGTTGTTGAGCGAACAAATCTGAATATTATTAAATGGGCGGAATAATGTGAACTTGTAGGATGTTGTGCATGCATGGGTCATCATACACCTACATGATTCTAACGCTTCACTTTACCAAGAAACTGGAAAATCCAAGCAGTATATGACTGTAGTCACCATAGATCAGTGCTTGGCATTTCTTTTGTGTCTTAAGGGATCTTGATCATTCATAACAATGTTTATCTGGAAAGGACCACAACTTCCAAGCTTCTAGGATGTTCAAGGATATCTGGGAATTTGATGCATGAGATACTTGGAAGAGAATTCAAGATCTAGGGAGTAGTTCTCTTTATTGATTTTGAAAAGTATCCTTTCCTTTTCCAAATAAAAAAAAACCAGCCGAAGGGTTAGGATTGCCTAATCAGTGCGATTTTTGGCCCATGGCCCATCCATGGTAAGTCCTACCCATCCTGAAAAGTATCTTTTCCTATTCCAAGATAAATAAATAAATAAAATTTAAAAAAAAACTTTTCTCCAAACCCAAAACTGCATAATTTTCTACCAGCTTCTCTAACTAATGGAGAAAAATGGAAAGCGAAGTGCAGCAACAAAACCTTGGTCCTTGACAGAGATTACCTTAGCTATTTCTGTTACATGCTGGAAAGATATGCTCGCTGTTCCATAAAAAAACAAAAACTTTTTTTTTTTCACACCCACCCACACTCCACACACTTTAGTTGGGAAGTTGTGTGGGGCTTACAAAGATGCCCGTGTCAAATCCACTCTGTCCATTAGTCTTACAAGACCACGGTGAGACAGGAATTTAAACATCGGGCGGATCCAAGACTTTTAAGGGCCACACCACACGAAACAGTAGGAACGGAAATTTCCACCGTTGAAATTTATATGCTATCCAAACCGTTTATAAACTTTTGTGGCGTCCACAAAGTTTCCAATGGTGGGCGTTCAATGACTGCTTTTTCGTGTGGTGTGGCAGTTCCGAACAATGGATCTATGTGAGTTTTAGATTCCTGTCCTATTGTGGGCTTTCAAAACTGATGGATGGAGTGGTTTATTCATGGGTATCTCTGTGGGCCCCACACAACTTTCAAATAGGAACTTCCTATGCCCGGGCACAAGCAATCCTCGTATGCGAATATCTCGAGGTTTGATGGGCGCATCTGGACTGGACGTGCTGCACTAACAGAAGTCGGAACTTGAGGAGCTATGTTTGGGAAGCGGATTGCGTAACGAGTAACTCAGTACGCTTAGAGTAAACTTTGTGAGGTTCATCATGATTTATGTATTTTATCCACTCCATACATCCATTTCATGGAATAATTGTAGAGTTTGAGCCCAAAAAATGAAGCATATCCAAGGCTCAAATGGGCCACACCACAGGAAATAGTGTGAATTGAACATCTACGGTTGAAAAATTCTTGTAGGCCACAGATGTTTTGGATCAAGATTATTTTTATGTTCCCCCTTCATCCTTCATCCATGTATGTAAGATCTTATGAACAGGTTGGATGACAAATAAACGTCACTGTGGGGCCTAAAAAGGTTTCAGTGGTGAAAATCATTATTTCCACTGTTTCCTGTGGTATGATCTGATTGATCTTTGGATAATCTTCAATTTTGGGCTCAACGCCTTAAATTATATGAAAAAATGGATGGACGGCGTGGATTTACTACATACATTTAAGGTGGGCCCAACTGAGTTTGCTCAGTACGATAAGAGCATATCGAGTAACTCAGTAAGCAGTCCGATTTCCCAAGTTTGGGGCGGAAACGGATTGGCTACTCGGCTACTTCCCCGATACCAACCAATGGCTGATGGTCAGTGTTTTGTGGACCCCACCATGATGTATGTGCCGTCCATCTATTTTTAGAGATCATTTTACAGTATGATACCAAAAGTGAGTTATATTCCAATCTCAACTGGACCACATTACAGGAACAGTGTTGAATGGGCATAGACCATTAAAAACATTTTGGGGCCATAAAAGTTTTGGATCAATCTGATTTTTGTTTTCTCCCTTTATCTGGGCTTGTATGACCTAATCAACGGATTGGATGTCAAATAAACAGTACAGTGGACTTTAGGAGGATTTTAATGATGTTTATCCAATCACTATTGTTTTCATGTGGTGTGGTCCACCTGAGATTTATATCCCTCTCATTTTTGTGATTAGGCCATAAAATTATCTGTAAAAATGGATGAACGGAATGGATGAAACAGGTACATCATGATGGGCCCACAGAGCACCGACCACCAGCCACTGGGATGGTGTCAGGGGGAGTAGCCAATCCGTTTCCTAGGGTGGACGCGGATTTCCTGCGAAAGCCCTTGCAGGAAGTTACTGAGCTAGGAACTTATGTGGGGCCCATCGTGATGTTTTTGAGAAATCCACCCCGTCTATACATGTTGTGAGCTCATTTTAGAACATAAAACGAAAAATGACCCAGATCCAATACTCAAGTAGGCCGAAAACATAAGGATTGAACGTCCACAATTAAAGTATTCGTGGGATAACAGAAGTTTTGAATCAGGATAATATTTATGTTTTCAGTTCATCCCAATAGTATTGACGTTATGAACGGTATGGATGGCATTTAAACATCACTGTTGCAATGGTAGGAATTTCCCTGCCCATGTTTTCCTTTAATGCAGCCCACTTCAGTCTTGGGTCCTGTTCTGTTTTGGTCCCAAGTACTAAAATGATCTCCCAAAACCGATGGATTGGGTGGATCTCTCACAAACATCATGGTGGCCCACCTAGGTTTCCAGTGCAGAAATTTTCAGCTAAAGGCTTTTTCCGGTAAATCAGCGTCTGCTGGGGCTTTTTAAAACGCTGAGAGGACGCGGATTACGTCCTACCCCCGCCCGTCTCTACCCCCAACGGGCAGTTTTATGGGCAGGCCCACTGTGATCTATCGGTTTATCCACACCGTCCATCCATCCCCTTGGATCAGTTTAATGTCTGTGCACAGAAATGAGTCAGATCCAACGCTCAAGTGGACCACAACAAATAATAAGCTTGGTTATATTAGATGCACAAAGCATTAAATGTCGGTTGCATTAAATGCAAGAGTCTATCTATACTTGATCGTTGGATCTGCCTAATTTTTGTACTTATGTGTTAAAATGATCCAATAAGAGGGATAAACGGCGTGGATAAACTGATAGATCACAGTGGGCTGGCCCACAGAACTGCCCGTTCTTGGCTAAAGACAGCGGGGTAGGACGCAATCCGCGTCCCACCAAGAGGCGTATTTTGGAAGGCTTTCCTTACACTGGGGATTTATGGAGAAACTCTCAAATTGAGTATTTTTAACCTTTGATACACAAAGTTGATGTCGACCGTTCATTTCATAGCAAAAGTGCTAATTATCCAAGGTCTGGAATATGCAACTGAGAGCTGTGCTTTGCTATCTATTCATCACCCAAAGTAAGGAAAGTTACATACACGTTTTGGATCATTGGAATGTGAGCCACATTGAAAGGCTGGAGACCGACTATATGGGTGTACGCGAACCGAGCTAGCTTGGTTAGCTTGCTCGACTTGACTGGAAAAGCTTGTTTTGACTCCGTTTGAAGCTGAGTTCGAACCAAGTCCAGCTGGTTTTTTTTAGCTCGAAAATGAGTCGGAGCTGGCCACAGCTCAACTCGACAACTCAACTCGGATCGAACCCAACTCTCAGGTACTTTGATATTGATGTTGCTCACCAAGTGTTTGATGAAATGATTAAACGAAGTGTGGCTGGTGGCAAAGAAGGTATGTATATGAAACAAATACCTTTTTTTTTTTTTTTTTCTTGATTTTTATGTTGCTTAGAAGGTGATTGATAAAATACCCATAAAATCACTGCTATTGTTTTACATATAATGCGATTTTGAAGGTGCAGTTTATGTGTTTGTGAAAATGTTGCATAAGTGAACTCGGCTCGAATTGGCCCAAGCTGCTAGCCGAAACAAGCCGAGATGGCTAGTCAGGCTTGAGGACCGAGCCGAGCCGAGTTCGAGCTGGGGTTAGCTAGTGAGAGTCGAGTCAAGCTAAAGGCCAACTTGACTTGGTGTACACCCCTACCGACACATCCCGTTACAATTCTATCGGATGTATTCGAGAAAATTTTGAATAGTACGCATCTGATTGCGATACAATCCTCGTTCAAATAGCTCATCCAAACGTCCTGTTGGATGTTCATGAATAAAGGGTATCGTGTGGGTGGATCGCCCACTGTAAGAATTTTATAAGATGGAAGTAACCCATTGATATGGGTAAAAATAGACTTATTAAGGAAGAGAGATCAACTTGAACCTCTGTGCCCGTCGTGACTTCAACAATCATCGGTTACAACCAAGAGCCTCTCAATAGCTAGAGAGCGCCAACTCAATGCTAGGGAAACATCTCTCCTCGAGGTCGACCCTCAGGAGATGAAGTATTTACACTTCCATCAGATATCAAGCCCTACCACGATCATGTCCATTTCTAATTTACTGCTTGGAACATCTCTTAATGAGGACCCTGCACGAGACAAGAGCCTGAGTTGCTACACTCAGAGAAACCTTGTCCTATGCGGCAAGATGAAGATGATGGTCATCCCTGATCCTGCAAAGGAAGGAGCTAGGTCTCAATGCCAAACATGAACCCCCATCGACAGATCGGCAGGATAGCCATTTGCCCGATACCAAGGAAAAACTCAATCACAACTTACTAGAGAATCCAGGTTGACAAACTCCTCGTCGGAACAGTCGTCACATTGGACTCCCCACTTCGGTATCCTACCACGTGCTTCCACTGGTTCTAACCTGGCTTCGACCAACCCTACCCGAGATTTTAGTTGAGGATCTCGGGAGACGACCGCAACACGGATTTGCTCGAGATCTCAGTCAAGGATCTCGGGAGATACCTGCAAAATATTCCCCGGAGCTTGACTTTAGCATCAGAGGGTCCCCTACTACAGCCAGTATCTCCATTTGTCTTCTCTTGCAGGTTTGAGTAGGTCTAAGGGGGACGTCCAAATTTCTGCATCAACACTGATCAATGGTTTAAATTTATCTAAGAGTTGGATATTGTGATAAAGCATACCGGTGGGCTCCACTATAACTATGATCAATCTTAAATTTGTACAACGGAGTACTTTAATAGACTAAGAAACTTAAAACGTGCATGTGGAGCCTTTTGAGGAGGTGTTTGGATGGGTTTTAAACAAAACTAGGTTCCCAAATTGATATGAATAGATAAGGGGAGAGAGAGAGAGAGAGAGAGACATGATGTTGCAGTAGAATGCTCCTTGATGTGCGGTAAATCAAGCGGAGAGGGAGATACCTGATGTTGCGGTAGAGGGCCGAGGAGATAGAGAGAGAGAGAGAGAGGACTAGGGTTTGAGAGAGAGAGAGAGAGAGAGAGAGAGAGAGAGAGAGAGAGGGCCGTAGACAGATAAGGAGAGGCAGAGAGAGGGAGCGGCAAAGAGAGGGAGAGAGATCGGCAGAGAGAGGGAGGGAGAGGGAGAGCGAGTGGCGCCGTTTGAGAGAGGGTTAGGTTAGGGCTTTTTTTTTTTAATGTATATATAGGGACCCCGCCGGCGGCCGTTAAAACTGGACGCCGGCAAAGGGCTAGCCCATCGGTCGGCTAAGGCCCATTTTCTTGTAGTGCGACTCAATATTTAATAATTAAATAAATATTATTATATATTTTTAAAATAATTATATATGTAAAAATATATACAAACAATAGTTGGGGTCCAAACTTGTGTTTTAGAATTTTATTTTTAAACTCATCTGGAGCGAATGGCTTGTCTTGAGGCGACAAGTTAAAGCGGGTTGAGGCCGAGTTCTGCCTTAGAACTATGAAGTAAACACGGGCCCACTTGTACATACTACGTGCGGAAAACCGAAGGATATTTGCATTTCCTACTGAAATTTGAAATATAAGACAGTAATTCCCACATTATTTAACCTTATCTCACTGCATTATCCAAGACAAGTAATCAAGTGAGCATATTCCCGATCGCTATAGTGATTTCACTAAGATAAAACAAATTTTTATTCCGGAGGCCCAACGGATTTGGATGAATCCCCATCTGACGAAACGTATCATCGCAGTCGTGGGCATCGCTGGTAATGCCGCCGGCTGCATCGATCATGTTAGCGTAGTCCTTGGAGTGCTGTGCTTGGAACGCTACTTGGATGTCATGCATCGCCTCCTCCTCGCCATAGAGAACTTGGCATGTCCCCAAGGCTCCTTTCATGCTGGGATCTTGAGCCTTGTCAAGCAATTCATTGATGACTCGGCTATTGTCCGTGATGTTCGTCAGCATAAGATTGATGGAGACGAGAGCGAGGCCATCGAGATCTGCGGTGGGACTGCGAGCATCAGAAAGCAGAGCGTGGACGCACAGATCATAAGCTTCGGTTTTTTTTGCATATCTTGTCTATCAATGCTGCATCTTGGACGGTAACAGTAGCTAACGAAGAAGAGATAATGAGAAATAGAAGCAGAGAAAACGACATTTTCATCAAATTCAGATGAGAGAAAAAAGAGAGATACATGTATATATAGGGAGGGCAAAATACAGACTAATAATGATAATATGCTAATTTGAGAGGTTTTGCTAATTTAATAAGAGATACGCCCCCACCTTGCGGATATCTCCAGGTTTGCTCGGTGCAAGCGGACTTGCTGCTTGTGATAAGATACGTTGGGACCCTGGGAGCTAGATTTAGGCCTTGTGGCTACCAAAAAAGTTCATGTGGCAGGGCTTTCCTTCGATAAGGGATTCATGATACTAAAAAAAGAAATAAAAAAATTTTAAAAAAATCACATTTGAGTATTTGAAACCTTTGATTACAGAAAGGTTATGTGGACCGTTCATATCTATACCAAAAGTGTGAATAATCAAAGGACTGGAATAATCCTAGTGAGTGCTTTCATTCGTTGCCTTATCATCATGCAAACTAAGAAACGTTATATAAACGGTTTGGATCATTGGATTATGAATCAGATTCAAAGCTAGAGTCCCGAGGCATCGTATTGCAATCAGATCAGGATGTATTCGAGAAAACCTAAGTAGCTCGTCAAAATGGGACGCCGATGGCGTCCTACCCCCGCCCGGACGGGAATCCGTCCGGGCAGGGCTCCGTGGAAACCACAGTGATGTAAGTGTCTTACCCACGCCGTTCATCGATTTTCTCGGATAATTTTAAGATATTATACTAAAAATGAGGCAGGTACAGATCTTAAGTGGACCACAAAGTAGGGATTAAACGTCCAGCATTAAAAACTTCTTGGTAGATGGAGAAGTTTCGGATCAGGTTGATATTTGTGTTTTCACTTCATCTACGTTTACATGACCTTATTAATAGGTTTTTGTGTTTTCACTTCATCTACGCTTACATGACCTTATTAATAGGTTGGATGGTAAAAAACAAAACACGGTGGCCCTTAGAAAGGTTTAAACGGTGGTGCCGTTTAAACGGTGGTGTCATTATCACCGCAACTTCCTTTGGTGTGGTCCACTGGAGCTATGGACCTGCGTATTTTTTAGAATAATATATTGAAATGATCTGAGAAGATAAGACACTTGCATCACTGTGGTCCCATAGAGCCCTGCCCAGACGGATTATGGTCCGGGCGGGGGTAAGACGCAACCTGCGTCCGGTCAAGTGAACTGAATACCAGCAGCACACTTGTTTTCGATGCTCAGTATGCCACACGTGGTCTCTTTCAACACTTGTATGAGATCTAAGCCTCTCGTACAAGGGACCTCTCCGGGTAGATGTCTTGCCTTAAAACTTGGGACTCATCTACTAACACGGTAAAAAGTAATGGACGGTGGGTTCTTCCAACGGTCCAAATTCAATGTCCCTAGGTGGCCCACATTCCAATTGTAATGAATGAAATGCAAGAGATATACGTCTACTCTACATGTATGTGTCCATGAGCAATGCTCACACACATACTTTCTTGTTTTCTTTTCCTTTTTACCAGAAAAACTTTTCATTAAAAGTAAAAATTGAACACTTTACATCAGGACTATTTGGGGCAGCCCTACTACAAAATGGAGAGGGCCCGCCTATCATAAAACTGAAAGCACAGAGAAGGGCGATGAAGTTAGGTAACCCTAGCTTAGATTGCCTAGGCCCACTCTATCCAAGAATATTAGACTGCGAATGTGATGTTATAAAAATGTTAATTTTATAAACTATATATTTTAAAAAAAATATATAATATAATATATATATAAAGTGTTTGAAAAATATCTTTTGGGGGTTTTTAAGAAGTCCCACATGGAAAAGGGAAGAGAAGAAAAGATAGTTTAAATGAAAATAGTGGAGTGTTATAATATTTACCTACCTAGTCCGTGGACTATAAACCTTGCGTATTGTTGAGAGTCAAATATTACATATTAGACCCCATTTACTACCTAGATTTTTGAACATGATGCTGCTTAACGGTCTATTTTAATCGTGTTGTGTTACAAGGTGTATTTACGTACTTGGACTAAAATAGGGTGCTAAAAGCACGGTTTTGATGCTCCAAAGTCACCAGAGCAAGGAACGGATTTTAGAGGACTAATAGTGACGGATTTACACGCCAGGGATCTGAGGAAATCAAGCCGTTCACATCAAACGGGCCCGAAAACTAGCCAGAATGCAAGATCACAGGATTCTCACCATCCGATCAGCCTGAAACTTTATACATGGTCTGAGGGACATTAAGTAACCGTACACGTCAAATTTTAGCTCCCAAATCTTCGTAAAAGTGGTCCAACAGACAAATCAACCCCTGAATCGTCAATCTGCGGCCCGTCTGAGATCTGGATATACTTCAAGTTTGGTCTCAACCGCTTAAAATGGATGAGCAAGCAAATGGACGGCGTAGATTTTTCATATCAATGAAGACCCTACAGTGCATCATGTGCACCGCACCCATCCGTGCAACGCCGTGCACCACGCCACCTTCCAATTTCAAGCCAGCGCCCGCCTGACTCTATTCAAAACGGCAACCTTCCGTGTAACGGATGGACTCTGTCCGTTTTTACGGACGTCAGTGGGCCACCCATGGCCCTTCCGGCCAATCCAAACCATTCACCATGTAGAAGGCCGTGAGAACTTCAAAACCATACTAACCTTTAACATCCATACGTGCACATGTGTGTGGTACAGAGGACATAAAAGGACTGCCCTGCGACGTTCAAAACGGTTGTAGCGTGATTTCTTACCTGGGCTGCATCAAGAGACAGATGAAACCATTCATTTCCAGTTGGTTTTTTGACGTGCATTCAATAGACGGATTGGATTTGCAAGAAACACCAAGAAGTGGGCTCCACCAACATCGCAGCTCAGTCTGCAAGCTCTGTTTACGTATGCATGTACTCCACGACCGTTCAGTGATCATGGGGATGATCGGTCCCTTCATCTGGACGGTCCAAACACTTCCCAAAGTACAAATGACCGATGCCAAGATGACTGAACGGATCGGATCAGGCAGTAGGTTTCGTTTCGCTGAAATATAATTGTTCCAAGAAGTGTCGGTTATTGCGTTCGCACACGGCTGCGAAAGTAGCTGCGAAAAAAAAGAAACCCAAATTTTCTTTGTGTGAATCAGTCAGCCACGGTTTTCGGTTGCCTATAAAGAGAAGAGAGCATAGATCTGGGAGCGGGGAGACGTGGGCTGGAAGTCAAAGACAGAGGGAGTAGCTTTAGAATTTTTTTCTTTCTTTCTTGTTTTATTTGTTACTTGTTTTCTTTAAGAGTTAGTGATTCATGCCTGTGGTTAACTAAACCTCCTAGCTAGGGCTAGGAGGTGAAACTTGTGGTGTGATGGGGTTGATCCTACGGCTTTGATTTATGTTAAACTGAATTTGATGCTAGTTTGATTTTAAAGATTACTTTGGTTTTTAATGGTTTATTGTGACTTACATTACAGTAGATCTGCGATGGCTTGAGTATTTCCTTTTCCTTTTGATGTTATGACGTTAGGAAGCCCTGTTGTTCACCATTGTCTCCTAGGCATGATTGGATGACGGTACCCTTCCTAACCTTCATAGCATGTTGATTGGTTGGTAATTAGTTTAATTCTATTGTTTGCTTTGTCTCCTTGGCATGGTTTGGTGATAGAATCCATTCTAATTCATATACCTTTCATCTCTTTAAAAACTATATCAAATAAGTTCAGTTTGATTTCCATGGTTACATTCTTCAACTGGATGAAGATGGAACTTGAAGTCCAGTTAAGTTCGTGAATCAGCATAGATCTCACTGATCTCTACAAGTGGATCCTCTGAATCCCTAGTTCCCTATCTCTGAATCCATAGTTTCCTTTCTGTGAATTCTTTAAGTTTTAGATAACTATTTCACCATTATTCATAAAAAATCACTTGATTTAGATTTCATCTTATTCTAGTTCTATTTCTAGTTAGTTTTAGATTATGTACAAGTTTCAGTCCCTGTGGATTCGACCTCGGTCTCACCGAGTTTATTACTACATCACAACCCTATACTTGGGGAGTGAACACGTGTTAGAACACTCGCGCGCACGCTCGGGCACGGACTTGGACTTGGTCATGGGCTCAGTGCGAGGGCGTGGGCATGTGAGGCAGTGTGGCTGTAAAGTGCACTTTGCACTAAGTGGCTAAGGCAGGTGGCTGGTTAGCAGAGAGACTAAAGGACTAGGAGAGAGATCTCTCAGTATATATAAAGGGACTAAAAAGAGCTGTTACAGCAGATCTATAACAGCTGTGCCATTAGTGCAGGGTCCAGCTGTAACTGCTGTATGGCTAGCCCAACAGCTAGAAAACAGTTAGCTGCTGTCTCACAACAGTCAACATGCAGCAGATTAATGGCCCATACACAACAGTTAGAAAACTGCCATAAAACGGCTAGTTTTCTAATAGCCAGAAATGGCTTAATAAAATTTATGTCTCTGGACCATAACTCCCTAGCCACCTTAGCTTATAAATAGTGGGTCTGGATGGGTTTTCAAACCATCTCAATCCACTCCAGCAAACTCAGACGAACTGAGACATCCAGCCCCACTCCACTCCTATACTCCAATGATTCCAGCAATATAGCAAGGCTTGAACCTTAGCTTGAAGAACAAACTAGCGGTGTGGTCTAGAACAACGGTTTAATTGACCTAATAGCTGAAGAACAAAAAAAATAGACTAGTGCAGTGGTCTCATATACATCTTCTTCTCTCTTTTTCTTTTTATGAATTTTCTTTTCATTATACTTTCTGTCAGATTGAGTGTACTAGAGTTCCAATAGGTGGGCCTTCGTGTTTGCTGAATGCAGACCCACACCAGGCTCGTAATATCCTAGAAGCGATTTGCCTGTAACCTGTCAGCATACTCAAATCACTTGAGTAGGGGCAAATAATGCTTTAAGGACAGCGTTTCAGACGTGCTTCAGCTTGTCCATATTTAGATTAATTTGTAATTTTCGGTTTCCACATTATACAGAAATTATATTAATGTATATAATTTCCAACATGTGAGAGGGGAGATCTCCCAAAGACCGGTAGCGCTTGTCCAATTGGCCCTCTCTCCCCAAACGAGCTAAAGCGTCCGCCACCAAGTTAGCCTCTCTATGAGTGTGGGTGATACAGACGTCCATATTTCTCACGATAGAACGTATCCTTGCCTTCCAATACCAAATGGGCCACAAGAACAATGAAAGGTTTAAGATGGCAGCAAACACAGCTTTGGAGTCGCTCGCCACCTCCACCTTAGTGAATCCCTGCCTCACGCACTCCTCTAGGCCATCCAATATAGCTCTAATCTTAGCCCTTATATTGGACCCGAACCTGTAGGCAGAAGAGAACGCAAAAAGGAAGCCACCAGAAGAATTCCTTCCAATTCCTCCACATACTGATGGACCCGAATTTCCTATCGCTGACCCATCCATGTTGATCTTGATCCAACCCTGTTGGAGCTTAATCCACTTGACCACCTAGCACCTGGACACGGTGGGTGCAAGCTTAACGATCCCCTAAGGCGTTGAGGGTGATCATAGTGGATAGATTGGGAGAATTGGGAAGTGGGAGGGAAGGGGCAATCACGACAATCCAGCGTAAGATGTTTGATATGATTCTAGAGTTGCTGGTCATAGAGCCGTTGAACTGGACTGCGTTCCTCGCCTTCTAAAGCTCCCAAAATATGAAAGCGGAGAGAAGGCCCCTCATGAGGAATAAGGATCTTGATAAAGCAGGTGTGGCCCACCATGGATTGGCCCTCTCAACTGCCGAAGAGGGGGAATGCCCTTGGATGATGAAGAGTCAACCAAAATGCTCCCAAACTCCAGAAGGCGTGGCTCCTGAGGCGAAGATATGGTCAATAGATTCAATCCCAAGCATGAAGAACAGTGCACAGTAGGCGCACATCGACACGATGCTCACCCTTTTCCTCTGAATTCTTGCATCCACCGGGATGGCCCTGTGAATAATTTTCCATGTGAGAAGTGAGAGTTTGGGAGGGATCTTAGGGTGCCACACCCATTTCAACCAAGATTGCAAAACGCCGTGAGGCCGGATGCTATTACAAGCAAGGCCGACAGTAAGCTCGCTCAACTTGGACCCCAACCAGATGCATCTATCGGTTGAGTCAAAAGTGCATATACCTTCTTCAGCGATATGGTCGAGGACTAACTGCGGGAGAAGGTGGCTGTGTAGGGGCCGCCCGGACCATCCGAATGGTCGAATCACGTCGCTAACCTTAGTAAGAAGGTGGATGGAGGGTGACGAGGGCAGTTTCCATTCAATGAGGGAGACCAGATGGGACTAGTCATCAGTCCAAAAAGCGCAATCCCCCTACCGATATGCCAACGCGTATGAGCAGCCACTACTGGGCTCAATTTACAGATGTTTTTCCAGATTGGTGCCGCAGACAAGGACAAACTGGCACCTCGAAAAGACTGAAAATCCAGGGCGTATTTCACTCTCATAAACTTGGTCCAACAGCTGAATTCTCCTCTAAAGTGCACGGTCCACTCCATCTTCATGCAAAAAGCCCTCATGACCAGCTCGAGGCTTCTTAGCCCCAGCCCACCCTCATCTTTTGGGAGAAAACACTTCCTCTATCTGAGCCGATGACAACGTCTAGTATTGCACACACGACTTACTTGTACGTCCAACTATTTTCCTTAACTATTAATTAATGTTAATAAATAGAGAAAAGTTCTTTTCAGTCACTTTAGTGGACCCATGCGGATTAGCACTGACGGCTTCAGTAGGTATCTTGTTATTAAAGTGACGTCATTAAGTTTTGTGGGCTCTACAATAATGTATGTATTATATCCACATTGTTAATCCATTTGGAGAGATCATTTTAGGGCATGAGTTGAGCCAGATCTAAACCTACGTGGATCCCATCACAGAAAACAATAAGGATTGAACGCCTACCATTAAAAACTTCTTAGGGCTTCAGAAGTTTTTGATCAAGCTGATATTTGTGTTTTTCCTTCATCCATGTCCGTATGAACTTATGAACGAGTTGGATCTTAAATAAGCATCATGGTGAGCCCTTAGAAAGGTTTCAACGGTGGGTGTCACTCTCCTTACTGTTTTTTGTTATGGAGTCCACTTGGATCTCTTCATTTTTGGGCTCATGACCTAAAATAATCTCACCAAATGGATGGATAGTATGGATACAACACATACATCATGGTGAGGCCTACATAACTTTGATGACGTCACTTCAGTAGTGAGATAGCTATTGAAGCCGTCTCTCACTGAATTGTTCTTCCCCCTTTGTAAATTCTCTAATAGAACCCAGCCCCACCTTATCTAGCAAAACGAGACCACGGATGAGGTGAGGGAGATCGGAGGCCTCCTTAAATATGCGGCTCCCCTGACGCTCACTTCCTTCACAGGCCAGCCCATTTGTCGGGCCATTACCTTCTCTCTTAATGTGAACAAACTGAAAACTCCCCCTCTTCTGTAAGCCCGCTATTCGGTTATACCAATATCTCCACTTCCAAGCCATTTTGGATCAGCAGTTGAGAGTTCCCGCCACAAATTTTGAGTCTAATTCAACCACCACCTTAATTAGGCCTTTATCCAAACACAAGATGATTCTGTCATATACTGCTCGCAGCTTAGCGATGTTGTTAGAGCCCACCCCATTGCCAAAGGAAAAAAGAAGCAAAAAGTAGGTTGCTCCTCCTAATAACCCTAGGTTCCTTCTAGAAAACCTATCCACGTTTAACTTAGCCTAACCTTGGACTGGCTTGATCTACTTCACTAGCTCATAAACCATTTTAGGATGGGAGGATGAGGCGATCCCCAACCCTCGTAGGATTAGCCAGTTTACCGTAATCAAGAAGCTCTAAGGCCCTTTCCCTTTGCTGATGTAACATCCTAGATTTTCACTATTTTGAATTTACAAAAATTTGTAAAAATTTTTGATATTACTATCCTACATTATCACTTACTGACCCTTGACACTCGATGTTAGCCTATACATGGGTGGTACCAGTAAAGAACCGCACAAATTTGATTAATCAACTATAGAAAGCCAAAGAATCCACTCGATCACTTAAGCATCAAGTTTATCCTTATAATTTGTTCACATAGGGCCCAAATCTAGCCGACCTATCACTGACTAATCAAGACAACCATAACTAAATTAAATATCTACCCAAAGCCAAGACAACTAGGGGTTAGATCTTAATTAACAAACCAAAGTGACTCAATTATCCATTTAGCCTATGAACCAACGATTTAAAGTGATTATGACCGAATCGTCATTTGTCCTAATCGCGAATAGGCAACACTATGAACATAGTTAATCCAAATCATAATCATTGCGCACAAGAAATCTTGATACTTATTTCATTCCAAAAATGCCCTAATAATCCAAACGAGCTCTAGATCACTCGTTAATGGGCCACTAGTTCTGAAACTATAGAATAATATCTGTCTCACTGTGCTTAACGCCCATTGTGGGTGGCAAACTAAGAAAGTGCCTAGAACGGCTCAACTTGGGCTGAAAGCCAAATGTTTACAACACGCGAATCCTTTACGCTGAAATCAGAAACTTAAGTGAAATAGATCTTCCGCTCTTCACGAAGTTGTGGCTTTTCGACCATTAGATCGCAATCAAACTCGAGGCATGAATTAAGGATATTTCTCACTTATATCTGTATAGTCGTGCCCCAATCGATTACCGACGACTATTTATCGCAAGTGGGGTCTCCACAGTTTATTGAAGTGTCTGAATGTCACCAAATTTATGATGTGACATAGATCCCATGGTGGGACACCTACCCTCTTGTGTGGATGATCTTGTGAGCCTCCGTTGAAGTCAGAAACACCTTCCCCTAGGACAAGTCTAACGGAAAAAGGGGCACCGGGGCTATTCGTGCACATTCTGACACTATAAATAGCCCTCATTTCGCACTCTCTCTCCCATACAAATTTTCACTTGCAAAAAGAGGGGAGAGAAAGATGAGGAGAAGGGGAGAAGGTATAGGAGGAGGTAGATTTGAGCATTCGCCCCATCCCCGCTAGCATGGGATGTAACCTTGACCATGCCGCATTGCCAGAATTGCCCCGACAACAATCAAAGTGTAACGCCCTGAAATTCGGGGGTTGAGCATGATCCCAACTCCGGAGTCTCAGCACATCACTTATGCAATATAGATAATGATGATTAAATATTGTCTGTATTAGTGCCTTAAACATGAGTGAGATTATACTAAACAACATATCATACTCCAGAGACAATTAAATTTCACAAGCAAAAGACTGTGATAGTTATATAAAGTACATAAATGTGTTTCCCAACCTCCCGAGTATGATGGCATTACTGAGCTGAATAAATACATATCTGTTCTAAAAAAATACAAAATGACAAATTGTGAATGTCCAACTAATCATATATCCCTGTAATCCCGTCGATCAGAGTGGTCTATGTAAACCCGCCTGATAACTGCATGTATGAGAACTCCTCCTCATCGTCGTAAAAGTTTGGCTCGGCCTCATACATCGCGCCAGAATCTGCATCTAAGACAGAGTCTGGTTAGTGTTTAAAACATCGTCCCAGAACGTGGGAGTGAGTGATCAACTCAGTGGAGCTATAAGGCAAATATTAACATGTTATCAATTCAATCAAGCAATAATGATAAAACGATACAATCAAACATCCCTAAGTACTCTGGTTAATGCAAACATGATATATATTAATGATGCATGCCCTCGCCTGCACTCCCTCTGCGATCTTTCTCTTACGGTCGCGGCATGCACCCCTTCCTATGTGCTCAACACCAACGCCAAAGGCACATGCAATGCGGTGCATGAGCGTGATTACCAAGTTCTTATTAAACCTTTTCATACAGCAGGATTGGGAAGCTAAGGTACCTCTCTTATATCATTTCCCAAACAATGATCCATTCTAGGGTCGTCAGTCTTAGCTAGTCTCATACAATGTTACAGTTCCAGGTCCTTACAAAGGGCTCGTCACCTCAATACAGGCCTAGCTTATACTCCAGTTGCTACGGAAAGGCTCGTCGCCTCAGCGCAGTCTCAAAGTATGCTCGAGGTCACTACGAATAGCTCGTCACCTAGTAGTAGGCCGACAGCTCGAATACAGTGTCCCATACCACCGTATTCGGCTCACGAGCTTAGGTTGCTCACTGGTCAGCTCGTCACCCCGGCGTATGCCAACAGCTCGACCACAGTGTCCCATACCACCATGTCTAACTCATGAGTCTTAGCGGATCGAGGTACCAAGGTTAATGGGATATCCACTGGTGAGTTTGGTACCATAGGTTCAAGCAGTAGCGTCCATACATGGTGAACATACATCGGGTCAATTGGGTTACTTGACAAGCTCAACTGGTACGAGCGCACATCGAGTGGATCGACATGAAGTGCGTAAACACTTCGTGTGGTCTAACCACTGTCGACAACCAAAGTACGACTCGGATTCATCGAACACGTTCTGTGTAGTGAAACCACCTCAGCCACCAAATCAGGACCTGTTACCGATTGCCTAGACTATACCATAGTCCCAAACACACTGCAAGCAAATAGCATTAGCATGTAATAGCCAAGACAACATGTGACAACCAAATCTAAACATAATCTTATTTGAGCATTTCTATAATCACATAATACATATGCTACTACACATAGGCATTTCATTCATAAATCACATAGTAATAGGATCGGTTACATAAAGGAAACTGTAACTATAGTTAAGGGAATTGAGAATCCTATCTCAACACCCTTGTTACATGCATTTAAACAAGCATTTTCACATTCAGGCAATTCATCAAACACTTAGGCTACACATATCATATACATGTAGTAAGGTAGTTATAATAGGTATTATAGTAAATCCCTTTACAAGGGTTCACCATACGTACAACAATCATGAATTCTCAGTCAATAAACATGGCAAGCATAAATCACAATTCCATACTCATTCACACATTTCAACAAACACATGAAATGCATTATAAATCAACATAGTTTATATACGTACATAATACACGGAAACCCTCGTATCTAAGCACATGTGATAGCAATCAAGCCAGTCATTAATCATTATTGACATTGAAAGCCTTGAAAACTATAATCTAAACATATATATTTCGCACCTTTCACAGATAAACAAGTATCAAATTCAGTTTGTATGTCAAGTCTTCGTTTATGGCACGACAACTGCCTATAGCATGAAATAGGTTAGTTATTATCACGCCCCAAACCCGAAGATCAGATTCACAGGAATCCCGATCGCTGAATCTGGTGCCGACAGCCTTCGTAGTACCCCATTCTCGGCTCCAAGCGTTCATACGCAAGATTTCGATCCTAGGATCCTACAAGGAGGATTTTTTTTGTACATGTAACTCGTAATAAGTATAACCACAAGTATACCCAAATCATAAAGCCAACATCATCATCACATATCCACTAATATAATCATTTGAGTACAACACTGAAAGGGAAATACATATGACAAAAATCAAAACTCCATAAGTCCGCTGCACGCTCCAAGCTTAATGCTGCTGCAACCTAACGCCACCTGCACGCATCTATCGTGCATAAGCTTATAGAAAGCTTAGTGGGTGGTGAAAGTGTGTGCACAAGGTAAGTGCCAAGTAAGCAATATCAGAGTAATCAGAGTAAGCGGAAATACTGACAGTCCGTGAGTCATACAATATCAGGGTATGCAATGCAAATCAGCTATACAAATGAGGAGTCAAAGAAAGCCAAATATTAGATGCCAAGGATGCAATGCCATAAATCATATAATATCGAAATAAGAGGAAATATATTGATAAGTTTATGAGTGCCTTCAGCCGTATAAATACATCGTGGATGGCCATGTTTGAACACCGAAAATGTTACTTGAGCATATCGGGTACATAGGATGCCCATGGGTAAAATTCTTAAAACTTCTATGGTACCAAGGATCTGCTCTAACACCGTGATCGAGTAGAATATATGAGTGCACGAGAGCCTCATACCTTTAGGCCGCGACTCCCACTGTCGTGTAGTCGGTTGGATAGGGGTGTAGCCATACTCGCCTGATATAAGGGGGCATTGCTAGGCTGAGTCTGACCAGCTCGTGAATGGGTCTGCTATCTTCAGGCCTTGCTGGTGATTGGTTATCCGCAGGCAGGGTAGTGAGGTCTCTTACGCTCGTTTGATTGTGCGGGGTCTGTAGAGCGGCAGTCATCCAGCAGTGTAATGGACCCTGGTGATTTCCTTATGATGGAAATGTACTTGATATGTGGATTGGATATGAGCACTAACACTACTTCGCATTGCATTTGTATCAGCTGTGTAAGCCTCATAATGCATTACAATACTCATTACATTACAGTACTCATCGCATTACAGTACTCATATTGTATTACAGTACTCATCGCATTACAGTACTCATTGCATTATATAGCCTTAGTATGGCTTCCTGCATTATCGTACTGCCTTGGTATAGTTTCTTGTATTCATGATAGCCTTGGTAAGGCTAGTGGTATTGGTATTGATCATGACTCCTTTCTGCATTCTCTATCTTCTTCTGAGCACCATTGTCACACACTTTCATCACCCTCTAAGCTTTCTATAAGCTTATGCACGATTGATGCGTACAGGAGATCCTAGGCAGGTGTTGCAGTGGTAGAGTTTAGATTAGAGCTGAGCTTGAGGACCCAGTATTGCAGACTTCCTTTCTTTCTTCTATTATCTTATGTATGTCCTTTTAGACCTTATGGATACTTATAAAAGTTTAAATTCTTAGTGGATTTTATGATGTGTGCCTTGTTATATTCAGATTTACTTACTGTGATCTTGGGTATGCTCGTATTGGAATGATTATACTTTTATGAAAATTCTCCTTGTAGGATCCCAGGATCGGAACCTGCCTCAGGAGCCGAGAATGGGGTACTACGGAGGCTGTTGCGGCCAGAACCGGCCATCGGGTTCCTTGTGAGTCTGGTTACCGGGTCTGGTGCATGACAGGAGTTGGTATTAAAGCATAGCAAGTAATTTTGGAATAACTTGGGATAGTATCACATATCTGCTGTGAGCTTAGGACAAGTAGTGTCCCGAGTACATTTTCCTCATTTTGTTTGAGCCTTCAAGGATTCTAATTCCTAAGCGTCCATCACCTTTGTTCTTTCTGTAGACCATGCCGTCCAGTCAAGGTGCCCATGATTGTGACGCCCGTGGCCGTGGTGCCCATGGACATAGTTCTCATTCCACTCCAGCGATCCAAGTGACTTTTGCTCCACCATTTGAGATTCTTATTTCCCCTCTGGAGCCGGCCGTACCTATTCTTGAGGCTCCCGCCGTGCCTGTGCCTCCGTCAGAGGCCAGTGCTACCCCCACTTATCTAACGATTCTTATAGGAGCTGAGCATCTCTAACAGTTGATGCAGGTCATCACTAATGTTCTTCAGACCCGTCAGCCCATTCCTGAGATGCCTAGACAGGCAGAACAGGAGCGTGCGAGTCCCCTTTTGCGAGATTCGACTCTGCAGCGAGCTCCGTTAGCAGTATTTCTACTTCAGGGCGAGGCCGAGTGGACTAATTTGTAGAGGGATCGTGATTAGAGGAGAGGCCGGAAGAGGCTGGCCCCCTCCGATAGCTCCCGGCAGCGTCGACAGCGGCAGAGGTGCGTAGCCTATCGAGCCGCCAGAGCATCAGCATCACATGCAGTAGCTTCTTCATCATCATTAGCACCACCGGTCGCTTCATCTTCCTACCCCTTTTCTGGAGTTTGCTTCGGTTGTGGGCAGATGGGACACCGTAGGCGTGAGTGTCCCCATCAGCAGGATGGAGGTTCACAGCGACCGTAGTAGCAGCAGAGACCGCAGATGTAGAGTAAACAGAAACCTCCCCAGCCACCTCAGGCTTGATTTTGCGCGACTCATTAAGAACCTTAGTTATCAGGGGTGTTGTTATGGGTATTCTCCTTGTCTCCGTAAGTAAGTCTTGTGTTTTGGTGCATCGCACCCTTTTTGTATCCAAGGGCTTTTATTCACTCAAATTGCTATTAGAGTCTGCCGTAAGAGATTGTCAGTATCGACACTTTTTGGAAAGATCGTTATGTTAGGCCGATGATATTATCGTATTCCGTTTTGGTTGGTGAGATATTCCTGCCCGCTGAATAGTTTAGTATTGCCAATGTTGAGCTTATTGGCTTGCTTTGATGTTATCAGGCAGATGATGCGCACAGCTCAGAGCCGACAGAAGAGTTTTGTTGATCGTCAGCATCGACCACTCAGTTCATAGTTAGGGATATGGTATTTCTCAAGGTCTCGCCTATGAAGGGTGTGGTTTACTTTGGTGTGAAGGGCAAGCTCGCCCCAAGACTTATTGGACCTTTTGAGATTATCGAGCGTGTAGGCGCTGTGGCCTATAGGCTTGCCTTAACTCCTGAGTTGTCCACGATCCACGACGTGTTCCGTGTTTCTATGTTACGAAATTGTGGGTCGGACACTATTCCTGTGATTGATTGGCAACCACTTGAGGTCCGTGAGGATGCTTCCTACATTAAGCAGCCAATTCGTATTCTTGATCGAAAGGAGCAGGTCCTCAAGACCAAGGTCATTCCCTTGGTGAAAGTGTAATGGGGTCATCATTCGGAGGCTGAGGCGTCTTGGGAACGCGAGACTGAGATTAGAGAGCGTTATCTCCATTTGTTTGATGATTGATAGATATATGATTATTTATATTACCTTCCTTGTATGATGATTGTTATATGATGGTGGTGTTTTGTCTTTTCTTTTGTCCTTAATTGGTCAATTTTGAGGATGGAATTTTTTGTTGGTGGGGAGGATTGTGAGACCTGACCCGAGTTCGCATGTGTGCATGTGTGTGCATAAGTGTGCATTTCGTTCATTTTGGTCCTGCAGTCCTACCGGTTGAATCCCAGTGACCCGCGACCCTCGGATTGTGTGGTCACGTAGACCCAACTCGGATTGAGATGAGACCTATGCCATTGTGACCGCATCGTCGCTGCGGTTCCAACGCCGTATCTCGCGCATAAATCCGATATGTAGATCAAAAGTTGTGTACATTTCATTGTATGACTCTTAATCATGTGGCCCACTTAGGTGTCATGCATGTGAACCCCACTCTTAGCCCAAGTTCCCATGCACACCACCCACACACATTACAATTCTCATGGAATAAACACTAACCACCCCACACACACCACCCAAAAGCCTACTCTACCCTACAACTTTGTTTTCTCCTCCCATAGGTAATTATTTCTTTTCTTACAAACAAACGATTTCTCTCTTTCTCTCTCTCTCTCTATCGCCTTTTCTCTCTCCCTCCTTCTCATCCTCTCCATGGCCAGCAAATCCCACATTTTCTCTAGCCTCTTCTTTCCCTAATCTCTCTAAATCCATCCATTTCAAGATTATCTCATCCATTGATTTCCCTTCCTTGGAGCTAGAGGAGCAAGGAGACCTAGATTTTTATAAGGATTAAGGTGGGTGCTCTCCATACCATGTAGATCTCTTCTTCTTAATGTAGATCCTTTCATCCTTCTCATTTTGGATGTGTAAGACCCACCAATCAATGGTGGAGATCCTACACAACCATCTAGATGTGGCCATGAGGCCCACATTGTACATGCATGTCCATGCATGAGACTCTTCCTTTGATGGACCCCTTGCATGTGGATTTCTCTTATTTTTTTAGGTATGATGGGTCATCTAGACCCTTGCATGTGGCTGAGATGGTATCCCAATCATTCATCTCAAAGATCTAGGCCATGCATCATAAGATCTATGTTGTACAATGTGTTTAATTGTTGTTTGTGGTTGTGATTATGTGGGGACGACTTAATAGCGGTGGAGCCCTCCTCTGATGGACGGATGTTCTTCCTTCTCTTTCATTCTTTTATAATCTGATGATATTATGTGTGGTCCACTTAGTGTGCCTGGATTGCCCAAAAAAGCCCAGTAAGGAAGGAACATCTATACTCAACTTACACCATGGTTTAGATGCCCCTTTTTTTTCCACCTTAAATGTTCTTGCAAAGGTGAAAATTTGGGGGTTTGTTCTGGACAATTGTGGGGCCACTAGGGTGGGCCATGACACCCAATTTATGGGCCAATCCCTTTCTTAATAGGCCCATACATTTATTTTATTTCATGCATGTATTGTTGTCCAAAAATTTCTGGATAGATTTTTGTTGGACTTTGGACATGAATTTGGGACTGATTGGGGGACCTTTTGTACCCATCAAATATCTTTTCTGAAAGGTGAAAATCTCATCTTGATGTCCCCCAAATTTCAGTCCCATCTGACCTTCATTGGGGTCCTAAAGGTGTGGTTTAAGTGAGGTGGACAGTCTGGATTTTCTGCCCTGTTCCAGCAACATTTCACCTTGGATAGGTTGGAATTTCAAAATTTATTAAAATACTTTTGGGTGTCTAAAAATTATAAAAATTTATAGTAAGGTTCACCACTCATGTTAAGACCCACCTACAAAATTTTGGGGCCAATAGACACCTGTACACACCATGGTGGTGGCTGGACCGGCCCATTGCAATATGGTGTCTAGATCAGTCCGATTTTCAGGATAGATTGATTTCTTTAAATAAATTAAAATATTTCTAGATATCCAAAAATTTTAAAATTTTATAGAGTTATGATCCACTCATGGTAGGACCTACCTACCAAATTTCAGGTCTAATGGACCCCTGTACACACCGTGCCAAGGCCCGGACTGGCCCACCATGTTGGGACGTCCAGGTCAGTCCAATTTTCTGGACAAACCGTTTTATTTAGATTAATTAAAATATTTTCAGGTGTCCAAAAATTTTAAAATTTTATGGAGTTGTGGACCACCTATGGAAGGACCACTCTACAAATTTTCAGGGTCATTGAATTCCTGTATCAATCGTGGTGTAGCCTGCAATTTGGATCAGTTTTGAGTCAAATATCCAGGCCTGTAGGACAACCCACCATGAGATTCCCCTACCTTGGGTTGTTGGGCCTGCATTCTAATGGCATGGCCCACTTGAAGTAAGTATTGTATATCACCCTTCTTATCTGGTGGGACCCACTGTGATATGTGTGGGTCACCATGGGTCAGTAACCCATTTAAATTAAATAAATTTCTGAACTCCAGCAGGCCCAGGAAGTGGGTGGGCTGAAATTCCAGCAAAGGGCCCAAATTTGTGCATAGTTGATCTTTTGGAGCCGTGGTGGCCCACCAGATTTAAGGGAGTGTTGCACAAACTCTTTGCCCTCCTTCCTTAAACATTTGGGCCTTAATTAGTGCCCCTTGAGGCTCACCTTTGTGGTGGTTTGTGGGCTAGCCTTAACCAGAATTTTTGATAGCTTTATAGGCCCAATGGGCTGGAAACCTATCCCTTGAGCCCAAGATTGTGCAAGGGCTGATCATGTGCATTTATTAGCCTTAATGCCCTCATAAAATGCTTAATTGTGGGCTGACTTACAAGGCCCACATAAATGTATATTGTGGAGGGCCTTGCTAAATCTTTGGGCTGGTGTGGTAAGGCCCACATTGTCAGTATAGGCCTTGCCCATGTGTATTCATGGGCTTACGGGCTGCCTTCAAGTCCACCATAATGTATGAATTTGATGGCTTTTGTTTGGGCCATTTCTTTTGGGGCCATTATGTGATATATTATATGCATGTTTGTGTTAGCAAGTAGGCCTTGTGGACTCAGTTCTTTTGGATAGGCACATTAATCTTGGGCCTATACTCTCCTATCTATTGTGATGGGCTTAGGGGTAATAATACACAAGAGGTTGGGCCCTTGGCTGCCCACTAAACTGACCTATACTTGGGCCAAAAGTGAGGCCCAACTCACTTGTGTTAAATGTGAAACTTGCCCATGTAAATGAATTACCGGGCTGCCCATGAAGCTCACCACAATATATGGATTTATGACCTTTATGGTTAGGCCCAAACCTTGCTTAAGGGCCCACCATGCTACCTAAGTATTGGACTTAGTGTATGGCCCACTAAGCCATGGATTGCTTAGGCCTTGGGCCTTATTTCATGCTCGAGTAGTGGCGGGCTACCTCTTGGGAACCAGTTGAGGTTAGATGTCCTCTTGGGTGGTCCTAAGGTAGGCCCGTGGGTTCTTTTATGGATGGTTAAAGGCCCACCATAGACCCTAGGCCATTTGTTTAAGGCTCAATGTGTATATATATGGAACCTACCTTAACGCATTAGGTCCAGGTCGTCCAAGCCTTGGATCGCCTGATCATGGAGGCACTCTCTGCCTTGGGTTACTGCTGGATTCACAATCTAGTAGTAGACCCACTTGATCTTTTCTTGATGTATACATACCCTCCATCTAGTGGGGCTCCCTGTGAATATTGTTGGCCTTCATGAGATCATTCTCACTTATTTGACTAATTTCTGGGCTTTAGCAGGCCCAAGAAGCTGAGCGGGCAGAACGTTTATCAAGGGGCCTTAAATGTAGATTGTTATAGTTGAAACTTTATTGGACATGGGACCCACCATATTGAGAACTTGTGTGCATGTTGTATGCTTATATTTTTTAATCTTTGGGCGTAATTAGTGCATTCTTTTGGGTCACCTTTAGTGATCACATGAGGACCCCATCTTGGATCAGATTTTTGGGACATCCCTTAGGCCCAGAGTGGGTTGGGACGTTCCAGCTTGGCCCAACCATATATTAAGCCAACTTCCAGAATTTTGATGAACTTGTGGGCTAAGATAAGGATAGTATTGAGCCCTTGGTTGCCCACTTAAATTGCTAATTATTGGGCTGATGTAGTTGAGCCCATTTCATCATCCAAACTTAAACTTATTTTGGGCTGTATATTGTGTATGCAGGCTACCCACCAAGTCTAACTTAATGCATGGATTCTATGACCATTGAGAATTAAGCCTTAGGCCTTAATTTCTCTCTTGAGGCCCATGTTGTTAAAAGTGGTATTGTATTTTTTTATGGCCTATTATGAGGAATGTATGTATGTGGTTACCTATGTTCTTATCTTGATCAATGTATAGCCTTGGGCCTTGTATCCATATAGTTCGTGGTTTAGATGCCTCTTGAGGAATGGTGGTTAAATGTCCCCATTATGGACCCATATAGGCCCGTTTGTATCTAAATGTCATTAGATGCTCATCTTAAACTCTTGTTAGACTCACTTCTGTGTTACTTAGACACATAGTTATATGCTTAGTCTCATGGGCTACCTCGGGTAAATGGGCCCCCACTAGAGGTAGGATTCCTTATGGATATTGTCTAAATATCTAGTCTTGGTCCCTTCTTGGATAGGAGGAGTGTACTACTTTATATATCGCCGCATAATGCGTCTAGACCCATTTTCATGACCCATGTGCATCATTGTATGCTTGGATGACACTGTGTGTGTGGTTATGATTGTGCCATTGGGCATTGCATGTTGCCTTCCTGTGAGATGTAGTATTTCCTCTTGAGCATGTTGGATGCTTGGAATTGATGCATAGTTGATGGTGTGATTCATGCATCTGACATTGCATAACATATGAGCATTATCACGCTCGCTTTATCAGGGTTGTAGCCTCCACAAATACATCGTGGATGGCCATGTTTGGACACCGAAAATGTTACTTGAGTATACCGGGTGCATAGGATGCCTATGGGTGAAATTTCCAAAACTTCCATGGTACCAAGGATCTGCTCCAACGCCGTGACCGAGTGGAATATATGAGCGCACGAGGGCCTCATACCGTTAGGCCGCGACTCCCACTGTCGTGTAGTCAGTTGAATAGGGGTATGGCCTTACTTGCTTGATATAAGGGGACATTGCTAGGCTGAGTCTGACCAGCTTGTGAATGGGTCCGCTACCTTCAGGCCTTGCTGGTGATTGGCTGTCCGCAGGCAGGGTAGTGAGGTCTCTTACGCTCGTTTGACTGTGTGGGGTTTGTAGAGCGGCAGTCATCCAGCAGTGTAATGGACCCTGGTGATTTCCTTATGATGGAAATATACTTGATATGTGGATTGGATATGAGTATTGACATTACTTCGCATTGCATTTGCATCGGCTGTATAAGCCTCATAATGCATTACAGTACTCATTGCATTACAGTACTCATCTCATTACAGTACTTATATTGCATTACAGTACTCATTGCATTACAGTACTCATTACATTATATAGCCTTAGTATGGCTTCCTGCATTATTGTACTGCCTTGGTATAGTTTCTTGTATTCATGATAGCCTTGGTAAGGCTAGTGGTATTGGTATTGATCATGACTCCCTTCTACATTCTCTATCTTCTTCTGGGCACCATTGTCACACACTTTCACCACCCTTTAGGCTTTCTATAAGCTTATGCACGATTGATGCGTGCAGGAGATCCTAGGCAGGTGTCGCAGTGGCAGAGTTTAGATTAGAGCTGAGCTTGAGGACCCAGTGTTACAGACTTCCTTTCTTTCTTCTATTATCTTATGTATGTCCTTTTGGACCTTATGGATACTTATAAAAGTTTAAATTCTTAGTGGATTTTGTGATGTGTGCCTTGTTATTTTCAGATTTACTTGCTGTGATCTTGAGTATACTCGTATTGGAATGATTATACTGTTATGAAAATCCTCCTTGTAGGATCCCAGGATCGGAACCTGCCTCAAGAGCCGAGAATGGGGTACAACGGAGGCTGTTGCTGCCAGAACCGGCCAACGAGTTCCTTATGAGTCTGGTTACCGGGTCTGGGGCATGACAGTTAGTTTACATACCTTGTCTATCAATACTGTATCTTGGACGCTAACAGTAGCTAAGGAAGAAGAGATTATGAGAAAGAGAAGCAGAGAAAACTCCATTGTTTTCAAATTCAGATGAGAGAAAAGAGAGATACGGGAAGGTATATATAGAGAGGGCTAAGATAGCTTAATAACGCTGCATGTAAAGGGTCGACGATTGCATCCTACCTCGCCGGTCTCCATCTGGGAACATGCAGGAGCTTTGAGTGGTCACCGTGATGTATGATTCTTATTCAGCTATATAGCTGTTGTTCTCATGTCAGCAAGTTCTGTGGGTCTGATCGCACGGTATGTATTATATCCAAACCGTCCATCCATTTGGCGAGCTAGTCTTAAGACTTGAGACGAAAAATAAGACAGATCTAATTATCAAGTGGACCACACTGCAAAAACCAGCGGGGGATTGAACGTCTACCATTAAAACCCTTTTTCGGTTTCACAGAAGTTTTAGATCAATATAAAATTTATTTTTCCTCTTCATTCAGGTTTTTATGAACTTATGAACAGATTGGATGGAAAATAAACGTTATGGTGGGCCCTATAAATTGTTTAAGGGTGAAAATCATTATCTTTGCTTCTATTTATGGTGTGGTCTAGATGATCTTTGGATATGATTCATTTTTTAAATAAAGCTCTAAAATAATCTCTAAAAATAGATGAACTGTATAGATATAATAAATACATCATAGTGGAGCCCATAAAACTTTAATCTCCTTTGAACCGTTCGTACAACTCGGAGCATCACAACATGCACCTATAGCACTTATATAGCTGGTGTGTGGTACACCAGCCAATCTGCTTCCACGCAGATTGGGTATTACCCCGCCCGTTCCTATTTAAAAACGGACAGCGACTCTTGAGGGGCAATCATGTTTTATGGGTTTAATTCAAACCGTGAATTCATTTTGCCATATTATCAATTACAAGCTAACGTGACAAGCAGCGTTCATCAGTCCCTTTTTTGAGCTCATTGGAAATGTGACAAAAAATGAGCCGGATTGGCTGTCTGTCCTCCGATAAAAAGTTTTTTTTTTAAGAATTCCTAGCAGAAGGAAAGCCGTCTATCCCACGACGGAAGCGGATTGGTTGGTGTACGGCACACCACCAACCTAGCTGATGTGAATAGGTGTCGTGCGAAGACGAGCGCGGACGCACCTCGAGCTCCGAGTTGTACGAACGGTTCAAAGAAGATCAAACTTACATGGCCCGATAATGATGTATTTATTATATCTACACAGTTCATCCATTCTTTAAAATCATTTTAGCTCTTGATCCCAAAAATGATTACTTACAAAGGCTCAAGTGGACCACACGACAAATAGCAGTGGGACAGTGATTCTACGGTTAAAACAGTCGTAGGCTCAACGTAACGTTTACTTTCTATCCAATCTGCTCATAAGGTCAAAAAGACCTGGATGAAGAGAAAAATCAATTATCATACTGATCCAATATTTCTATCACCCTCAAAAGGGTTTCAATGGCAGACATTCAATCCCCACTGAATTTTAAAGTGTGGTCCACTTGATTTTTGGAACTGTCTTATTTTTTTGTCTCAAGCCTTAAGACGAGCTCACCAAGTAGACGGAGGGTTTGGATATAACTCATACCTCATGATGGGACCCACAAAACTTGGAGACATCACCACACCAGTCACATCGGTGGTGTGTGGTGCAGCAGCCCATCCGCTTCCAATCTGCGTACGCTGATATTGGCGTGGGACTGAACGGTACAATGAAAGAGACTGGAAACGGCTTGCATGTGTTTCGCCCTCATGAGCCCTGTCATCGGTAAACTCGCTTGAGATTTATAGCTTTTTCCTTCTAATATCTGCTATCTTGGTACACATCATAGATATCATGACCGTTCATCCTATACAGCTCGCAGGAGTATCTTCTTAAAGTATGATCAATTTCTCCCATAAAGTAGATGAATAAACGTCTAGAAATATGTGTCATATAGAAACAGTGCATATTCCACGTAAAGGTCAGGTGCAACAGTTTTACGAAAAGCTATAAACAGGAATAATCAACCTGATAGTTGGACGAGATCACGATAACGTGATCTGTGTTGCTATGTGTTCCGCGGAGAACGATATAAATCCCACGCGAGCGAATTTCAGATATAGGCATTAGAGTAGGACGTTAATGATAACCGGCTGCAAATGCATGTACGCTGCATGCCCGCCTGATCGGATCTGGGGATTGAGGGGCCACCGTGATGTATGAATCTTATCCACACCGTTCATACATTTTGTCCATATCATTTTAGAAAACCTGACCACACTGTAGGGATTAAATAAGGAGAACCAACTTTCAAATGGACCACACTGTAGGGATTAAATTCCTACCATTGAAAAATTCTTAGGGACCACAGAAGTTTTGGATTAAGATGCTATTTGTTTTTTCACTTCATAAAGGTGTATCGACCATATCAACAATTTTGATTGAAAATAAACCGCACGTGGACCCTTAGAAGGTTTCAATGGTAGGCGTCCTTAGCATGGCTGGTTTCGTGCGGTGTGGTGCACTTGAGGCTTGTATATGTCTTTTTTTTTTTTTCAAGTAATCTGAAATAATATGAAAAAATGGATTGACGGTGTGGATAAAAGTAATACATAACTGTAGCCCCTCAATGGTCCTCAGAGCCTTCCCGAGTCCCCAGCACCGAATGGGCGGGGTAGTACCTAATCCGCGCCTCTACACCGCTACAGCTCGATATTCTACAAACTACGTGAGGGCTACCTGAATTGGGGTGCGGATTGGCTACCAACAAGGTCAGTAGCCAAATCGCTACTGAAGTGACGTCACCAAGCTCTGTGGACCCCACCATGATGCGTGTGTTGTATCCATACCGTCCAACCATTTTTCGTGATCGTTTTATGGCATTACAAAGAGAATTAGATAGATATAAAGTTCAAGCGTACCCCACCATATAAAATAGCGGGGACAGTGACATCCACCGTTCAAAACTTCTTAAGGGGCACAGTAGTTTCTAATCAAGTTGATATTTTTGTTTTCACTTCATCTATCTCTATAATAACTTACAAATAAGTTGGATCTCAAAAATACATCACGTGGACCTTATAAATGTTTCAACAGTTGGTGTGACTGCTCCCACGGTTTTCTGTGGTGGGTCTACTTGAAATTTAGATACATCTCATTCTCTTTTTAATGTCAGAAAATGCTCTCTACAAATGGTTGGACGGTATGGATACAGCACATGCATCATGGTGAGGTCTACAAAACTTGGTGACGACACTTAAGTTGCAATTTCGCTACTGACCTTATCAGTATCCAATCCGCGCCCCTTGAATTGCTAGTTGGGCTGACCACTGCTCTGTTTTGATGATCACATGGGCCGCGGATTGCATGCACGGCCAATGAAAAAGCCCCACATCAGCCATCAGCGTATCATACGGGGGACCCACTCTGAAAAGAGGATTGAAAACTTTCGTATTCCGGAAAAGTGTGATAGATGACGCCTGGGTGATTAGAAATTACTTTTAAAAGATACATACGTGGCGGGTAATTAATCAAAATTTAACTACCAATCAAATGTCCACGAATCAGAGGCTAGGATTGTTCAACCAATCTGATATTGGGACCGTGACTTTAAGACAGTAGGATCCACAATTTAGTCGGTTTACATTAAGTTAGTATTTGCCACTTATACAATTCCTGACTGCCTGCGTATCAAGCGGTGTATGCTTCCTGAGCATCATATAACTCTCGTTACGGAATGCTTGGACCATAGTTTGTGCAGTTCAATTCGGGCATTCAGTTTGTAAATACGGAGTCCATGCATCATTGATCCATTGATCTGTGCCATTGATATGATGGGTTCAATGTGGATGATGGACCGGGACCAAAAATCTCTCGGATGGAATAATCATAACCCTTCAAGAGGTGGTCGACAATCAAAGAGTAAAAAATCCTGATCACCAGGATGCATATCACTGGACGGTCCACATGCAAAGATGTTTGAATAATCAGAAACATCCATCTTGTGGTTGATATTTTGAATGCCCTGTGATCCTATATATGTCGCTGAAAAATGATCACAACCATTGATCTTCTGAGTTAAATGTGAGACATTAAACATTTTCCTCTCAATGGTTCACTTTCAGCTGTGCATGCCGATGGAAATAACCATCCATTCAGTGTAAGGTGATTAGGCCTCCCCCATTCAGGATTGCACAGTAACTATATGAACGGTCCTGATCATCCAAGCATGTTTTCATGCGAGTCATATTGGTGGGATAAAAAACGTTGTTGTCTGTTAAAAGTCTGCATACAACACTGCATGTGAGCATCCTCCAACAACCCATGTGATATAATAATAACCATAAATAAATTAATAACTTTCCAGCAGCACTGTTTTACATTACTGTTCTCAGTACGTTTTCACCTCCATTTCCAGAATGTGGGTGATTCATCCACCACACACATGGAATGCATATAAGAAAGACTGACCGTCCAAACTTAAGGGCCCATTGTGGATGGATGGTTTAAACCTAAGAAATGGCCTCATCTAATCTGGGCATTGAAATGGATGGTTAAAAATGCTGTAACCTGCAGCGAGCCAAATTAAATGGGAGTAATCAGACGGTTAAGATTTTCCTAGTAGTGTGACTTTCTGGATTTTCTCCGGCCAAAATCGGCCCATTGTTTTCGATGGGTCTAATTGCTCTATATGCCACGTCTGCAATTAGTGGGCCACCTCCATTTATAATCACTGTAGTCTAGCAATTAGGCTTATTTACGGTCTTACAAAGAACAGCCAAACGTTATAAATGACGTTTGCTCACTCCCCATACGTAGAACAAGTGTCAGTTTGACAAGTTTGTGAAAAATCTGAGCAACGAATAAGTGGGTCACACAATAAAGATGGCCATAGTAAAAGTTCAAGCTTGTCCATCCTTAGACGGGCCATGTATATAGAAACATGTAGGAGTTGTCCACATATGCTAGATTGTCGTGTGCATAACATGTAAGGGTATATGTGGTGCGAGAATGGCTTATCGGATCTCACGTGGCAGAATGATCTACCAAACCATGGCAGTCCATCTAGTGGGCCCTTTGTTAATGGCTTATGTTCGAAAGTTCATTTACATTAGACAACCGAACTCATCACTTAGGTTACGTGTGCATCCTGGCCATTCGTTAGGTGCACCACGCATGTATGTTGAATGTAGACTGCCAGCCACATGTGTTCTTTTCTGACAGCTGATTCGTCTCGTACGTGTGGTCTTCTAAAGGGACCATGAATTCTAGGAGACGGGCCCCACCTTATGAATGGCCCAGATCTCTCATTGCTCAACACCGTTCAACGTAGCCATATGCTTTGATAAACACACATGCCTACGCAATACAGCTGATCGATGGACATGGCACAGATGTGCAAGCATGGCCCTATTGGTCCAAGATCCAATCCATCCATCGGAATTAAAGGCACCAATATATCGAAGTCCAAGCCCAAGAATCAGGTTGGTATGGTGGACCACAGTTTTCAAAAAATATATAACGCTGCGAAAATCTGATGAAAATTTCCAACTCTTCTTACCTTTTCCAATATTTGGAGGCCACATGCTGACTGTACCAAATTTATTTGGACGCGGTTTGGTGGATCCCAGTATCCACACACCCCCCATCCATTTTCAAATTAAGCTTATTTTAGGATACCATCCAAAGAAAAAAAAGAAAAGAAAACCAGAAAAAAAAAAAAAAAAATCCAAATTTGAGGACCATACCACAGGAAACAATTGTGAATGAATCCCCACCAGAATGTTTATTTACCATCCAAGGTAGGCTTTATATACAATTCCTGGGTGCCTCTGTAGCAATCGGTCATTCAGTTCGTACAAATGGGGTCCATGCCTCATTGATCCATTGATCTGTTCCATTGATATGATGGGTTCAATATGGACGATGATGGCTACCAAAAATCTCTTAGATGGAATAATCATTACCGCCTTCAATATGTGGTCGACAATCAAAGAGTAAAAAATCCTTATCACCCGGATGCATATCCCTCGATAGCCCACATGCAAAGATGGTTGAATAATCAGAAACATCCATCTTGTTGTTGATATTTTGAATGCCCAATGATCCTATATGTCGCTGAAAAATGCTCATAACCATTGATCTTCTGAGTTAAATGTGAGACATTAAACATTTTCCTCTCAATGGTTCACATTCAGCTGCACATGCCTATGGAAATAACCATCCATTCAGTGGTAGGTGATTAGGCCTCCCCCATCCAGGATTGGACAGAAATTACATGAACGGTCCTGATCATCCAAGCATGTTTTCAAGCAAGTGACATTGGTGGGAAAAAATAAATAAATTCAAATGTTAAAAGTCTGCGTACAACACTGCATGTGAGTATTCTCTGACAATCCATGTGATATAATAATAACCATAAATAAATAAATAACTTTCCAGCAGCACTGTTTTACGTTACTGTTCTCGTATGTTTTCACCTCCATTTTCAACATGGGAGTGATTCATCCATCACACATGTGGAACGCATGTAAGAAAGACTGACCGTCCAAACTTAAGGGCCGTCCCATTTTGGATGGATGGTTTAAACCTAAGAAAGGGTCCCCATCTAATCATTGGGCATTGCAATGGATGGTTAAAAATGATGTAACAAGAGAGCCAAATTAAACGGGAGTAACCAGGAGAATAAAATTTTCTAATAGTCTGACTTTCTAGATTTTCTCTAACCAAAAGGCCCATTGTTTTCGGCGGGGTCCTAATTGCTCCAGATGCCACATCTACAGTTAGTGGGCCACTCCCATTTATAATCACCGTAGTCTAGTAAATCAGGCTTATTCACACTGTCTAACAAACAAGAGCCAAACATGATAGATGGCGTTTGCTCGCTCCCCACATGTAGAACACGTGCCAGTCCAGCAAGTATGTGGAAAATCTGAGCGATGAATAAGTGGGTCACACGTTAAAGATGACCATAATAAAAGTTCAGGCCTATCCATCCTTAAATGGGCCACATATGTAGAAACATATAAGGAGTTGTCAACACATGCTAGATTATCGTGCGCGGAGCATGTAAGGGTACGTGTGGTGCAAGAATGGCTCATCGATCTCACATGGCAGAGTGATCTACCAAACCGTAGCGGTCCATCTAGTGGGCCCTTTGTTAATGGCTTATGTTCCAAAGTTCGTTTACATTAGACGACCGGACCCATCACCTAGGTTACGTGTGCATCCTGACCATTCGTTAGGTGCACCACGCATGTATGTTGAATGTAGACTGCCGGCCACATGTTTTCTTTTCTGACAGCTGATTCGTCTCATACGCGTGGTCTTCCGAAGCGACGATGAATTCTGGGAGACGGGCCCCACCTTATGAATGGCCCAGATCTCTCATTGCTCAACTCCGTTCAATGGAGCCATATGCTTTGATAAACACACATGCCTACGCAATACAGCTGATCGATATACATGGCACAAATGTGCAAGCATGGCCCGATAGGTACAAGATCCAATCCATCCATCAGAATTAAAGGCACCAGTATATTGATGTCCTAGCCCAAGAATCAGGTTGATCCACTGGTCAGATGGACCACAGTTTTCAAAAAATATGTAAGTTCTGAAAATTTTGGATGAAGTTTTCCAACCCATTTCACCTTTTCCAATATTGGAGGCCACATGCTGAATGTACCAGATTTATCTGGACGCGGTTTGGTGGATCCCAGGATCCACCGAGGTCGGTGGATCCGCTTACATCCACACCGCCCATCCATTTTCAAAGCTTATTTTAGGATACTATCCAAAAAAGAAAATAAATAAAATAAAAAAGCAGATCCAAATCTGAGGACCATACCACAAGAAACAATTGTGATTGAATCCCCACCATTAAAAACTTAATGGGGCCGCCAGAATGTTTATTTACCATCCAACCTGTTGATAAGGTCACAAAGACCTTGATGAAGAGACCAAAAAAATATCAGATAGATCCAAAAAATTTGTGGCCCACAATAATATTTTAATAGTCGATTAGCATTGTTTCCTTTATTATGGTCCACCTGATATCTTGAGATTTGGATCAACTTCATTTTGATCATGCCCTAAAGTGAATTTTCAAAACGGATGAACGGCATGGATATATTGGCACAGAGATCACAGTGGGTCCCACGGTCAGCGATCCCACCCACCTTGGTGAATCCTCGGATCCACCAAAGCCGCGCCCGATTTATTGTGGGAAAACATGTAGAAGGTTAGACCGACCCGATGGGTGGATTAGATCTCGCACGAATGCGCGACTGGCGCATGTGTGGAAGTATACTAGTTTTACTACACGTGCGCTTAGCAAACACAATGAAATCAATACCAGTTAGGAACTTTCAAAACTATACCTAAGTTGGATGTTAGCCAGGGCGGGCTTTATGTATGAGCCCTTAGTTGATTTTAATATTTTCCTTTTACATTGGGTATCATTGGCATAATTCACCGATTTTTTTTGGCCATTATCTTTCAGGAGAAATAAAAAATAATTCATAGATGGTCTCTCATCAAATGCAAGGATTAGAGATTCAAAACTGTATGCATGTACAAACCCGAGCCAGTCTACCAATAACCTACAAAATCAATTGAATGATAAATAGGACTGGATTGTGGTAGAAGTACACATAAAAGTCATTGGTTGCGGCAGGAATTATTAGGATAAGGTCCTTCTCAGTAGCAACCGCGTACCCCTATGTTGCTAGGATTGCTCAAATGTGCCCATGGTTTGGTTATCCACTGTCGATCTAATGGGTCCAACCATATATGAATTGGTATTTGTAAAATGCCTGTTTGGAAGATCCTAACCCTTTGATCTTTGGGTATATTAAATGCAGACAATTCCAAACCCAGAGATCAGTCTCTGAGAAAGACTCAGTAAAGTTGCTACGTTGAACACTGAGTCAAGTCAATTTTTTTCGTGTATGCTTTCAGCTCTACACCATGCCACACATCGTAGCAGCACCGAACATTCTAAGAATGAAATGAATTGAATCATTGAGTTATGCAATCTGTTATTTATTAATTATTATTATTATTATTATTATTATTATTATTAGTATTATTATTGTGAGCTGAGGCTGCGTAGGGTGTGGCCTTTCGGTTCTGACAAGTGGGGCTCATGGTTTATTAATCCTGTCAATTGGTCACTTCTGCTTTCTGAGTTAGGAAAGGACGTGAGGTCGAGTACCATCTTCCTCAAGGGGATAATTGTTCCGAATCTATGGAATTTCTCTACACTCCTCGCAGAGAATTCTCAAATCCACAAGAAAGAAACAAACAAAATATAAATAAAATTCTATAAAATTCATAATTTGGTTAATGAATGAAATAAACAAGTTCACAACCCTTTAAATAGGGATATTAAGCTAGGAGAAAAGTTTCGAAATCAAACTACAAAAAAGTACTCTTAGAAATTGTGACTTACTGTAAATAGTAAACGTTCTATTTATAGACGGTCTTGATGTCTACTGGTGCGCATGGTTTTCGGTGAAAAATAGTGTCCTATTTGGCCGAACCATGATGTTCTCCTAATTATTATAAGCAGTACGTGTTGGGCACAACTCGTAAAGCTCAACGGATGAAGAGTTACACTCAAACAAAAACTTACTATAAACAGTAAAAATGAAAATAAAATGAAATTTCGACCGTCGATCTGATGATATTTCGCAAATTCGGCTAGGGATCCCGACATTGCCAGGTTGGGTGGCTAAAGTAGCTCATCCTACCCCAAAATCATATATGGTATGTCCCATAGCTCATTCTGGTTTGTGAGATACGTCCGTTTTGAGTGTTGACGGTCCGGATCACTTCCGCTTGCAATCGGGCCTCTTCTGGTTCATCTTGGCCAGGAAAATGTCCACAACCCACTCTACATCACTTTCCTATGCATCGACTTTGCTCTAAAAACCTCCTTGATGGAACAATCCTAACGATTTGATTTGTGACCTAAAAGTTGGCCACTGGCGGCCAAGATCTTCTAATCCCTGAGTCTTGGGGCATGGTCTGTCTACAATAACAGTTAAAATCACTCCTTGATCCAAATTAAAAGTGCTTGGATGGTGATCAATAAACAATTAAAATCACTCCATGATCCAAATTAAAAGTGCTTGGATGGTCTAATCAATCAATTTGGACTGTTCTAGTTCATACTTTGTGGTCCTTCATGCAAACATATTCTTACCGGTCCATGGGGGAAGCAGATGTAAACACAAAGATGCTTTAGACAAGGTTATCCACACAATCCAATTGCCTGGGCTATGAGCTTGCAAAATTTCCAGGAGTTCAAACACTAAAGGTGCATATAAAAGAAATTGGAACCTCTTCCTCGCTGGAGCACCAATCTAACTGTATACTGATGTGGAGAGGAAAGATTATGTTTCTATATTTGTTGGTGGTGCTAATATGGGTGGTGTTAATATGGAATGTGTGCTAATACGGGTGGTGCTATTTTTGGTTCTTTTCTTAGCCTAGAAGCTTCTTGTATCTCTATATATTGAAGTGCTCTCGTATGAGCAACCATGAATAAGAAATCCTTCTCTCTTCTTCTCCCGTGGAGGTAAGCTACCAAGCTGAACCACGTAAATTTCAACCATGTAAGTGTGTGATTGTGTTTGTTAGCTTCTTCATATACCCTAATGACTTGTCAGAACATTGCAGGCTATAGTGATTCATTATTCTAGCCCTGAATGGCAGCAGATCAATGATGCTGTAGAGAAACCAAGACATGGTGCAGTCAGGGAGGGAGATGAAGTTAGTCAATTGATAGTTCAAATCCAACCCATGAACGAAGGACTAGAGTTGGGTGGCTTAGAACAATTCAGTAGAAGATGTGGCTTAGCTCAGATGGGAAGTGGTGGGGAAGGATATGGATTTCTGCCGAACATGAAAAATCCCCCAACAATAATTAGAGACAATTTGCTCATAGACTGCTCAGATGCCTGTAGTCATGGGGCATCAGCTGTCCTTTTGAGGTTTGGTTGTTTTTCTATTAGTTCTCTATTCGTTATAGCCTCTCGGTGGTAGTATACTTGTAAAGGGGACTATGAGGGCCGTTTTCAAGGTTAGGGTAAGTGTCCTCCTCTTTGATGCATATGGTTCTTTCAATTATCAAAACAATTATAAAGGTAGTATGCTACTACCTTTTGGCTAAAAAAAAAAAAAAAAAAAGTAAAAAGACTAGTCTAAGCCAAGGCTAGTCTACATGGGGCTTAGGCTGCACCTGCACCGAAAACTGAGCCACGAATATTGTCAAATAAAAATCTTTTTCCAGCACAGTTAATTACCTGATTTGAAGGCATCATTCCAATCCACAGACCTGGAGTTGCAGTGTAATTACCTGGTCTAAATATATATTGTTCCAATTCACAGACATGAAGACTCAATGCAAAACTGGATAAAAGGAGTGGTGCTTAGTCAAAAGTAGTTGGACCCGGGTTGAGCTAGGCAAGTTCCGCTCATTTGCCACCCTAATACTCATAGCTAATCAGGTCTAATTATTCCAAAATGAAACAGTCCATAAGTTAGTCCTAGGTAGAATGACAAATCATTGATAGTTCCGATCGTTGGGAGAGTTTTCCCCCATCATTCGGGGGCTCTGGTTATTGAATAAAGTGGGGTTGGGTAGCCTGAGGGAACGATAATTTATTTGCTTTGATTTTACAATAGGCGGGCCTACAAACTTTTTTTCCGTGAGCCTGCCCGAATTTAGCCTATTTAAAAGTCGCTTTTGGAATGGGGAAAAAAAAAAAAAGAAGTTTCCACATTAAAAAGAAAAGGATGATATATACAAAGATTGGACTATAAAAATTTCTAAAGGTTGTGGCACAGGAGATTAGGCTAGCTATATCTCTTGTCAAATATTGAAAATACTAGTTTGGAAAGGAATTCTTCATTCTCTAAACTTCTCTGACCATAAAGCATGTATAAATTGTAAAAAGGGTAAATATATGAGGATCAATAATAAAAGTATTACTAGAAATTTAGGTCTCTTAGAAGTGATACATGCGAACATCTACAGTCCATTCCCTATAGCATCTTGGAGTGGACATAAATATTTATCACTTCTATAAATGACTATTATAGTTTTGGCTACATTTATCTTATAAATGAAAAGAATCAGATGCCCTATATGCTTTTAAAATCTATAAAGCCTAAGTTGAAAATCAACTTAATAAGAAGATTAAAGATGTCAGATCTGACCGTGGTAGTGAATATTATGGTAAATATGATGAATCAGATCGTAATATAGAACCATTCGCAAGATATCTATAGAATTACTATATGATAGGTGAGGCCTATTTTCTTTTATGGAGCCCACCCGAAATACAAAGCTATATATTTTCTTTGGTAATATAATTCAGGTCGATTAATTCCAACTTTTTCTCAAAAAAAGAAAAAGAAAAAAAAAAAGAAAATATTTACAGGATCGTGGCATTGTTGCTCAATGCACCAGAGCAAATGATGTAGCCGAAAGGCGCAATCACACTTTAATGGGCATGGTTCATAGCATAATAAGTAATTCGACATTGCAATAATCTTTATGAGGTGATACGATCAAAACCGTTATTCATTTCCTTAACTTGATCACTAGTAAGCTTGTAAATTTTAAAAATAAAAATAAAATAATAATTGTATAGGTAAAATTCCTTTTGAATTGTGGAATTGAAGAAACTCAAGCCTCCAATACTTCCACATTTGGAAATGTCCTGCAGAGGACAAAGCATATGATCTGTATAAATAAAAGTTTGATCCTATAATTATAAGTTATTTCTTTATACGATACTTGAAAAAGTTGAAAGATTATTGATTTTACTATCCTTTCTACTCCATCGATATTACTAAAATTGGAAATGTCAAATTCATTGAATATATTGAAAATAATGAGAGCACGAACATTAAGAATTTGTATTCTAAGAATAGCAGACTACAACTCCCATCACAATTATTTCAATCCACCTGGGTACTAATGTGTCCATTACCCATCTTGGTATTCGTCGGTGCTGGAAAAGCTCCACCAATTCATTTTAGCAGTTCATTTTAGAGCATAAGCTAAAAAAATAAAATGGATCCAAATATCAAGTGGACCACACCACATGACGACTAGAGTCTAAGCCAACCCACAAATATCAAATGATCAGTTAGTGTTGGCCGAGGAAACTGTTGAGCGTGATTGAAAATAAAAATTCGTTTCCAGCCCAGTTATTCACCAGGTCTAAAGGTGCCCTTCCAATCCACTGAACTGGAGGCTAGTGCAAACCTGGTGAAAAGCAGCTGGACCTACATTGAGCTAGCAAGTCCAGCCCACTTGCCACCCTAATGTCCCTGGTTTGGATAATTAAACCATAGTTCAAAAGCTCAAAAACTTACTCAACTCAATATAAAATCACAGTTTGGGTTGACTCGAAGAGTGAGATGAATCATCACTTGACTTTTTTTTTGTTTTTTTACACATGCACACACACCGCCACGCACTCACGCCATAGTGGGATTTCACCACCTATGGATACTAGAACCCTTGACCAGGTGTTGAAACTCATGAGAGTCTACCACTGGATTTCACCATGGTCGAGCGAGATCGGAAGAGGGAGAGGGAGATCGAGCGAGAGAGGATCGAGATCGAAAGAGGGAGAGGGAGATCGAGGGAGAGGGTTGAGATCAGGAGAGGAGATCGAGAGAGAGAGGGTTGAGATCTGGAGAGGGAGATCGAGGGAGGGAGATCGAGGAAGATTGGGAGAGGGAGATTGAGGGAGGGAGAGGGAGATTGAGAGAGGAAGAAGCAGACGGCGATGGCGCAAGGAAATGAAGGACTTAGGGTGCTAGAAAATGAAGAAAAATATTCGGTAGTCTGTGGTAATTTACAGTAATGTGGCTCTCAGGCCATGTGGGGTCCAGTCAGAGGTTACTAATAGAATCCATCCCGCCCATCTGTTTCGAAATAAAATAATAAACCATAATAATAATAAATAAGAACATCAAATACTCAATTAGGACACACCAGCAAAACAATAGAAAGGGCAGCGTATAACAACAACTAGTTGAGTACGGTTTGTTACCGTTTCAAATCAAGAGCACCTTAGGGCCGTTTTAGAACCAAACTCTTGACCGTACCGGATAGACGATTTTGGTGTAGTGCCACCTATGGATGCTCGAGTCATCACTTGACTTGATATTTAATAATGAAACCCACTTAACCCTTTTGAAGTCATTCACCGAACCAAGCCGAGATGGCTAGTCAGGCTTGAGGACTGAGCCGAGCCGAGTTCGAGCTGGGGTTAGCTAGTGACCGAGTTGAGTCGAGCTAAGGCCAACTCGACTTAGTGTACACCCCTACCGACACATCCTGTTACAATTCTATCGGATGTATTCAAGAAAATTTTGAATAGTACGCATCTGATTGCGATACAATCCTCGTTCAAATAGCTCATCCAAACGTCCTGTTGGATGTTCATGAACAAAGGGTGTCACGTGGGTGGATCACCCATTGTAAGAATTTTATAAGATGGAAGTAACCCATTATTATGGGTAAAAATAGACTTATTAAGGAAGAGATATCAGCTTAAACCTTTGTGCCCGTCGTGACTTCAACAATCATCGGTTACAACCAAGAGCCCCTCAATAGCTAGAGAGCGCTAACTCAATGCTGGGGAAACATCTCTCCTCGAGGTCGACCCTCAGGAGATGAAGTATCTACACTTCCATCAGATATCAAGCCCTACCATGGTCACGTCCATTTCTAATTTACTGCTTGGAACATCTCTTAATGAGGACCCTGCACGAGACAAGAGCTTGAGTTGCTACACTCAGAGAAACCTTGTCCTATGCGGCAAGATGAAGATGATGGTCATCCCTGATCCTATAAGGGAAGGAGCTAGGTCTCAATGCCAAACATGAACCCCCATCGGCAGATCGGCAGGTCAGCCATCTGCCCGATACTAAGAGAAAACTCGATCACAACTTACTAGAGAATCCAGGTTGGCAAACTCTTCGTCGGAACGACCGTCACATCGGACTCCCCGCTTTGGGCTCCTACCATGTGCTTCCACTGGTTCTAACCTGACTTCGACCAACCCTACCCGAGATTTCAGTCGAAGATCTCGGGAGACGACCGTAACACAGATTTGCCTGAGATCTTAGTCAAGGATCTTAGGAGATACCCGCAAAATATTCCCCGGAGCCTGACTTTGGCATCGGAGGGTCCCCTGCTGCAACCAATATCTCCATTTGTCTTCTCTTGCAGGTTTCGAGTAGGTCTAAGGGGGACGTCCAAATTTCTGCATCAACACTGATCAACAGTTTGCATTTATCTAAGAGTTGGATATTGTGATAAGGCATACCGGTGGGCTCCACTATAACTATGATCAATCTTAAATTTGTGCAGGGGTGGTGTGCTTGGACAGTAACACAGTGCTTTAATAGATTAAAAAACTTAAAACGTGTGGAGCCTTTTGAGGAGGTGTTTGGATGGATTTTAAACAAAACTAGGTTCCCAAATTGATATGAATAGATAAGAGAGAGAGAGAGAGAGAGAGAGAGAGAGAGAGAGAGAGAGAGAGAGAGAGAGAGATACGATGTTGCGTGCAGAATGCTCCTTGATGTGCGAAAGATCGAGCGGAGAGGAGATACGATGTTGCGGTAGAGGGCCGAGGAGAGAGAGAGAGAGAGAGAGAGAGAGAGAGAGAGAGAGAGAGAGAGAGAGAGAGAGAGAGAGAGAGAGAGAGAGAGTGGTGCCGTTTGAGAGAGGGTTAGGTTAGGGCTTTTTTTAATGTATATATAGGGACCCCACTGGCGGCCGTTAAAACTGGACGCCGGCAAAGGACTGGCCCATCGGTCGGCTAAGGCCCATTTTCCTGTAGTGCGACTTAATATTTAATAATTAAGCAAATATTATTATATATATTTAAAATAATTATATATGCAAAAATATATACAAACAATAGTTGGAAATCGGATTAGGTACTGAGTTACTCAGTAAGCTTTTATCGTACTGAGTAAACTCGGTTGGGCCAACTGTGAGTTTATGTGGTTTATCCACACTGTCCATCCATTTTTACTGCTAATTTTAGGGGTTGATCCCAAAATTGAAGTAAATCTAAAGCTCAAGTGGACCATTAGACAGGAAACAGTGTGGAATAATGATTTCCACTGTTGAAACCTTCCCAGGGTCTAAGGTAATTTTTATTTGTCGTCCAACCTGTTTATAAGATCACAAAGACATGGACGAAGAGAAACACAAACATTAGCTTGATCCAAAACTTCTTTGACCTCCAAAAAAATTTCAATGGTAGAGTTTCAATCAACTGTTTCTTGTGGTGTGGTCCACTTGAAATTTAATTTGCTTCGTTTTTGGGATCAAGCACTAAAATTATCTGTTAACATTGATTAACGGAGTGGATAAAATAAATAAATAACAGTGGACCCCACACTGTTTACTCAGTACGCTAAGGGTACTGAGTTACTCAGTACGCAATCCGCTTCCCAATAGTTGGGGTCCAAACTCGTGTTTTAGAATTTTATTTTTAAACTCATCTGGAGCGAATGGCTTGTCTTGAGGCGACAAGTTAAAGCGGGTTGAGGCCGAGTTATATGCCTCAGAACTATGAAGTAAACACCGGCCCACTTGTACATACTACGTGCTGAAAACCGAAGGATATTTGCATTTCCTACTGAAATTTGAAATATAAGACAGTAATTCCCACATTATTTAACCTTCATCTCACTACATTATCCAAGACAAGTAATCAAGCGAGCATATTCCCGATCGCCATAGTGATTTCACTAAGATACAACAAATTTTTATTCCGGAGGCCCAACGGATTTGGATGAATCCCCATCTGACGAATCGTATCATCGCACTCCTGGGCATCGCTGGCAATGCCGCCGGCTGCTTCGTTCATGCCAGCGTAGCTCTTGGAGTGCTGTGCTTGGAACGCTACTTGGATGTCATGCATCGCCTCCTCCTCGCCATAGAGAAATTGGCATGTCCCCAAGGCTCCTTTCATGCTGGGATCTCGAGCCTTGTCAAGCAATTCATTGATGACTCGGCTATTGTCCGTGATGTTCATCAGCATAAGATTGATGGAGACGAGAGCGAGGCCATTGAGATCTGCGGTGGGACTGCGAGCATCAGAAAGCAGAGCGTCGACGCACAGATCATAAGCATCGGTTTTTTTGCATATCTTGTCTATCAATGCTGCATCTTGGACGGTAACAGTAGCTAACGAAGAAGAGATAATGAGAAATAGAAGCAGAGAAAACGACATTTTCATCAAATTCAGATGAGAGAAAAAAGAGAGATACATGTATATATAGGGAGGGCAAAATACAGACTAATAATGATAATATCCTAATTTGAGAGATTTTGCTAATTTAATAAGAGATACGCCCCCCACCTATCGGATATCTCGAGGTTTGCTCGGTGCAAGCTTGCTGCTTGTGATAAGATACGTTGGAACCCTGGGAGCTAGATTTAGGCCTTGTGGCTACCAAAAAGTTCATGTGGCAGGGCTTTCCTTCGATAAGGGATTCATAATACTTAAAAAAGAAATAAAAAAAATTAAAAAAAATCACATTGAGTATTTGAAACCTTTGATTACAGAAAGGTTATGTGGACCGTTCATATTCATAGCAAAAGTGTGAATAATCAAAGGACTGGAATAATCCTAGTGAGTGCTTTCATTCGTTGCCTTATCATCATGCAAACTAAGAAACGTTACATAAACGGTTTGGATCATTGGATTATGAAACAGATTCAAAGCTAGAGTCCCGAGGCATCGTATTGCAATCAGATCAGGATGTATTCGAGAAAACCTAAGTAGCTCGTCCAAATGGGGACGCGGATTGCGTCCTACCCCCGCCCGTCTTTAGCCCCGAACGGGCAGTTCGGTGGGCGGGCCCACCGTGATGTATCCGTTTATCCAAGCCGTTCGTCCCTTTTCTTATTTTATTATTATTATTATTAATTTTTAAGAAAGTGGGCTCATGTCACAATTATCATTGATCTTCAAAACTGTACACCCATTCAGGTGGGACTCAACAAAAAGGAGCAGATCCCCTTTCTCGTATCATGTTAAGGCATGAACAAAAAAATGACACAGATCCAACGCTCGAGCGGACTACACCACACATGACTCATGCATTTAATGCAACTGGCATTTAACCCTCAGTGCATTTAATGCAACCAAGCTTATTATTTGGTGTGATCCACTAGAGCGTTGGATCTGTGTCATTTTTTCGTTCATGCCTTAGAATGATATGAGAAAAGGGATGCACGGCTTGGATAAACGGATACATCACGGTGGGTCTGCCCACAGAACTGCCCGTTCAGGGCTAGAGATGCCCCGCCGGACGGTAATCTGTCCCGGCAGGGCTCTGTGGGACCACAGTGATGTAAGTGCCTTATCCACGCGTTCGTCGATGTTCTCAAATAATTTCAAGGTATATAATAAAAATGAGGTAGGTACAGGTCTTAAGTGGACCACAAAGTAGAGATCGAACGTCCACCATTAAAAACTTCTTGGTAGATGGAGAAGTTTCGGATCAAGCTGATATTTGTGTTTTCACTTCATCCACGTCTACATGTCCTTGTTAATAGGTTTTTGTGTTTTCACTTCATCCACTTTACATGACCTTATTAATAGGTTGGATGGTAAAAAACAAATCACGGTGGCCCTTAGAAAGGTTTAAACGGTGGTGTCATTATCACTGAGCTTCCTTTGGTGTGGTCCACTGGAGCTATGGACGTGCTTCATTTTTAGAATAATATATTGAAATAATCTGAGAAGATAAGACACTTACATCACTGTGGTACCCACAGAGCCCTGCCCAGACGGATTACCGTCCAGGCGGGGGTAGGACGCAACCCGCATCCGGTCAAGTGAACTGCATACCAGCAGCGCACTTGTTTTCGACGCTCAGTATGCCACACGTGGTCTCTTTCAGCACTTGTATATATAAGCCTCTCGTACAAGGGACCTCTCCGGGTAGATGTCTTGCCTTAAAACTTGGACTCATCTACTAACACGGTAAAAAGAAATGGACGGTGGGTTCTTCCTACGGTCCAAATTCAATGTCCCTAGGTGGCCCACATTCCAATTGTAATGAATGAAATGCATTAGATATACGTGTACTCTACATGTATGTGTCCATGAGCAATGCTCACACACATACTTTCTTGTTTTCTTGTTCTTTTTTACCAGAAAAAAATTTCTTTAAGAGGAAAAATTGAACACTTTACATCAGGGCTATTTGGGGCAGCCCTACTACAAAATGGAGAGGGCCCACCTATCATAAAACTGAAAGCACAAAGAAGGGCGATGAAGTTAGGTAACTCTAGCTTAGATTGCCTAGGCCCACTCTATCTAAGAACATCAGACCGCGAATGTGAGAGGGGAGATCTCCCAAAGTCTAGTGGCGCTTGTCCAATTGGCCCTTGCTCCCCAAACGAGCCAAAGTGTCTGCCACCGAGTTGGCATCTCTATGAGTGTGGGTGATACAGACGTCCATATTTCTCACGATAGAACGTATCCTCGCCTTCCAATACCAAATGGGCCACGAGAACAACGAAAGGTTTAGGATGGCAGCAACCACAGCTTTGGAGTCGCTCACCACCTCCACCTTAGTGAATCCCTGCCTCACGCACTCCTCTAGGCCATCCAATATAACTCTAATCTAAGCCCTCATATTGGACCTGAACCCGTAGGCAGAAGAGAACGAAAAAAGGAAGCCACTAGAAGAATTCCTTCCAATTCCTCCACATACTGATGGACCCGAATTTCCTATCGCTGACCCATCCACGTTGATCTTGATCCAACCTTGTTGGGGCTTAATCCACTTGACCACCTGGCACCTGGACACGGTGGGTGCAAGCTTAACAATCCCTCAAGGCGTTGAGGGTGATCGTAGTGGATAGATTGGGAGAATTGGGCAGTGGGTGGGAAGGGGCAATCACGACAATCCAGTGTAAGATGTTTGATATGATTCTAGAGTTGCTGGTCATAGAGCCGTCGTACCGGACTGCGTTCCTCGCCTTCCAAAGCTCCCAAAATATGAAAGTGGAGAGAAGGCCCCTCATGAGGAACAAGGATCTTGGCGAAGTAGGTGTGGCCCACCATGGATTGGCCCTCTCAACCGTCGAAGAGGGGGAATGCCCTTGGATGATGAAGAGTCAACCAAAATGCTCCCAAACTTGAGAAGGCGTGGCTCCTGAGGTGAAGATATGGTCAATAGATTCAATCCCAAGCATGGAGAACAATGCGCAGCAGGCGCACATCGACACGATGCTCACCCCTTTCCTCTGAATTCTTGCATCCACCGAGATGGCCCTGTGAATAATTTTCCATGTGAGAAGTAAGAGTTTGGGAGGGATCTTGGGGTGCCACACCCATTTCAACCAAGATTGCAAAACGCGTGAGGGCCGGATGCTATTATAAGCAAGGCCAGCAGTAAGCTCGCCCGACATGGACCCCAACCAGACGCATCTATTGGCTGAGTCAAAAGTGCATATACCTTCTTCGGTGATATGGTTGAGGACTAACTGCGGGAGAAGGTGGCTGTGTAGGGGCCGCACAGACCATTCTGATGGTCCAATCGCGTCGCTATCCTTAGTAGGAAGGTGGATGGAGGGTGACGGGGGCAATTTCCATTTAATGAGGGGGACCAGATCGGACCAGTCATCAGTCCAAAAAGCGCAATCCCCCTACCGATATGCCAACGCATATGAGCAGCCACTACCGGGCTCAATTTACAGATGTTTTTCCAGATTGGTGAGGTAGACGAGGACAGAATGACACCTTGAAAACACTGAAAATCCAGGGCGTATTTCACTCTCATAAACTTGCTCCAACAGCTAAATTCTCCTCTAAAGTGCACGGTCCACTCCATCTTCATGCAAAAAGCCCTCATGACTAGCTCAAGGCTTCTTAGCCCCAGCCCACCCTCATCTTTTGGGAGAGAACACTTCCTCTAGCTGAGCCAATGACAACGTTTACTATTGCACACACAACTTACTTGTACGTCCAACTATTTTCCTTAACTACTAATTAATGTTAATAAATAGAGAAAAGTTCTTTTCAGTCACTTTAGTGGACCCACGCGGATTAGCACTAACGGCTTCAGTAGGTATCTTGTTACTAAAGTGATGTCATTAAGTTTTGTGGGCCCTACAATAATGTATGTATTATATCCACATCGTTAATCCATTTGGAGAGATCATTTTAGGGCATGAGCTGAGCCAGATCCAAACCTACATGGATCCCATCACAGAAAACAATAAGGATTGAATGCCTACCATTAAAAACTTCTCAGGGCTTCGAAAGTTTTTGATCAAACTGATATTTGTGTTTTTCCTTCATCCATGTCCGTATGAACTTATGAACAAGTTGGATCTTCAATAAGCATCATGGTCAGCCCTTAGAAAGGTTTCAACGGTGGGTGTCACTCTCCTTACTGTTTTTTGTTATGGAGTCCACTTGGATCTCTTCATTTTTGGGCTCATGACCTAAAATAATCTCACCAAATGGACAGATAGTATGGATACAACACATACATCATGGTGAGGCCTACATAACTTTGATGATGTCACTTCGGTAGTGAGATAGCTATTGAATTCGTCTCTCACTGAATTGTTCTTCCCCCTTTGTAAATTCTCTAATAGAACCCAACCCCACCTTATCTAGCAAAACGAGATCACGGATGAGGTGAGGGAGATCGGAGGCCTCCCTAAATATGCGGCTCCCCTGACGCTCACTTCCTTCACAGGCCAGCCCATTTGTCGGGCCATTACCTTCTCTCTTAATGTGAACAAACTAAAAACTCCCCCTCTTCTGTAGGCCCGCTATCTGGTTATACCAATATCTCCACTTTCGAGCCATTTGGGAATAGCAGTTGAGAGTTTCCGCCACAAATTTTAAGTCTGATTCAACCACACCTTGGTTAGGCCTTTATCCAAACATAGGATGATTCTGTCATATACCGCTCGCAGCTTAGCGATGTTGTTAGAGCCCACCCCATTGCCAAAGAAAAAAAGAAACAAAAAGTAGGTTGCTCCTCCTGATAACCTCGGGTTCCTTTTAGCAAACCCATCCACGTTTAACGTAGCCTAACCTTGGACTGGCTTGATCTACTTCACTAGCTCATAAACCATTTTAGGATGGGAGGACTAGGCGATCCCCAACCCTCGTAGGATTAGCTGGTTTACCGTAATCAAGAAGATCTAAGGCCCTTTCCCTTTGCTTATGTAACGTCCTAGATTTTCACTATTTTGAATTTACAAAAATCCGTGAAAATTTTCGATATTACTATCCTACATTATTACTTACTGAACCTTAACCCTCGATGTTAGCCTATACATGAGTGGTACCAGTAAAGAACCGAACAAATTTGATTAATCAACTATAGAAAGCCAAAGAATCCGCCCGATCACTTAAGCATCAAGTTTATTCTCGTAATTTCTTCACATAGGGCCCAAATCTAGCCGATCTATCACTGACTAAGACAACCACGACTAAATTACATATCTACCCAAAGTCGAGACAACTAGGGGTTAGATCTTAATTAACAAACCAAAGTGACCCAATTATCCATTTGGCCTACGAACCAACGATTTAAAGTGATTATGACCGAATAGCCATTTGTGCTAATTGCGAATAGGCAACACTATGAACATAGTTAATCCAAATCATAATCATTGTGCACAAGAAATCTTGATACCTATTTCATTCCAAAAATGCCCTAATAATCCAAACGAGCTCTAGATCACTCGTTAATGGGCCACTAGTTTTGAAACTATAGAATAATGTTTGTCTCACTGTGCTTGACACCCATTGTGGGTGACGAACCAAGAAAGTGCCTAAAACGGTTCAACTTCGGCTGAAAGCCAAGTGCTTACAACACGAGAATCCTTTAGGCTGAAATCAGAAACTTAAGTTAAATAGATCTTCCGCTCTTTACGAAGTTGTGGCTTTTCGACCATTAGATCGCAACCAAACTCGAGGCATGAATTAAAGATATTTCTCACTTATATCTGTATAGTCGCGGCCCCAATTGATTACCAACGACTGTCTATCGCAAGTGGGGTCCCCACAGTTTATTGAAGCGTCTCAATGTCGCCAAATTTATGATGTGACATAGATCCCATGGTGGGACACCTACCCTCTGGTGCATATGATCTTATGGGCCTCCGTTGAGGCCCTTTAAGTTAGAAACACCCTCCCCCAGGACAAGTCTAAACGAAAAAGGGGCACCGGGGCTATTCGAGCACATTCTGACACTATAAATAGTCCCCATTTCTCACTCTCTCACTCCCATATGAATTTTCACTTGCAAAAAGAGGGGAGAGAAAGAGGAGGAGAAGGGGAGAAGGTGTAGGAGGGGGTAGATATGAGCATTCGCCCCATCCTCGCTAGCATGGGACGTAGCCTTGACCACGCCGCACTGCCGGAATTGCCCCGAAGACAATCAATGGTAACTAGCCAAACCCCCCCCCCCCCATTTTTTTTTAAATTTTTTTATTTTAAAGATTTGGGCCTTAGAGGCTGATTACATGTGCCCTTGTAAGATAACCTCACTAGCACAGGACACCGGTAAGCCGATCCACGGGACCCTAGCCCCTAGGAGCGGGTCCGAAAGTCGAAGTACCACTCCAAGGTGCAGACCATAAATATTTAGGTTGTCATTTATTAATTCTATTATTTCAGTTAATGATTTATGATTGCCAACTTAGAATTTGCATGATAACCTATGTGTATTTCAATTTCAGTCCATGAATTATAAATCTTAGGATAGTGACACCTACATGTTCGATGAAATGCCTAAATGAGTAGATTATTGATTTTGATGATTAAATGTAAATCCAATCATCTTTAATGCTCGTTGACTTGATTAGATTAAGAAGTAGGACTACAAGAGTAGTCTGGTTAGTCGAAAAATTCTCAGATCTGGGTTGACCAAATTAGGTTGGCCACCTCAGACACGTTCGATTGTTTCGGGTCGAACACGGACCAACAGTGACTGGGCCACGCGGAGTGCTTACACACTCTATGTTGGTTACGCCGGTGTCCGTCCGTATCAACCAAAATTGTCTAAAGAACCAGCTAACACTATATATGTTCACCATGTATGATCACAACAACTCGAATCTGGGACACCCTACGCTGAGGGGATGAACCTCCCCATAGTGACTTCGAGCATTACTCTTACAACTTGCCTTTTGTATGCATTCAGCTGGGAGTGACGAACCCAGATGGATCAAGTAATACAGGTGTGGGACCGTTGTGGTCATTCCACGCCTAATGATTCAGTTGAGTCGGATGACTAAAAGTGAGATGCCCTAGCTTCCCCAAACAGCTGGATGAATAGGCTTAATCAATCACTCAGCTAACATACCATTCACCGCATCGCATTAGAATAGGATGTGGCGAATCAGGTGTTGAAGTCGCGTGTTGAGGGAGTATTGTCATTTGCGAACCAGGTGGTCAAAGTTACATGTTGAGGGAGTGTTGGATTGTAAGTGCATGCATCACTTCATAAACCTCATTACGTGTATTAATAAGAGTAATTAGGAAGTGACTTTTGCATTACTTTATCATTCTTGTATGGTTAGACTTGATAATATGTGTAACTCATGCTTTATGGAACCACTGAATTGATCACTCACTCCCACTCTAAGATGGTGTTTTAAAACACCAACCAGACGCCACTATAGATGCATGGACCACTGAGGCCGATACATTGGACTAGGCGGGCATGGACGAGGAGGAGTTCTCTTACTTCTAGCTTTCAAATGGGCCGATGTAGGCTACGCACTTCTCGATAGGGAGAGTCGAGCGATCGGGCTTGGCTAGACATCACATTTCCACATTTTTTTGTCGATTTTGGAATTGCATATTAGACCTAGCTAGACCTATACTCTGGATAATCATACTACATGTGTTTCCATTTAATCGTGTACTTTAATCGTGTTTATTCCAGAGTATGATACATTGTTTAGTATAATTATATATATGTTTAATTGCCTAATGTAGAAGTAACTGAGAAACCAGCTTCCGCAAAGCATAAGTGATGTCTGGAAATTCAGGAGTCAAGCATTTGCTCGACCCTCGAAATTTGGGGCGTTACGGCTGAACCATGACAACCACCATTTTACACGGGCAATCACAGTCGTGCTGGGGACATGCCTCTCATCAAATTTAGAGGCATTCCTGGCTTTCCAGATCTCCCACAGAATAAGACATGGGGTCAACCCATGCAACAAAGCTATGCCGACTCCTAGAGGGAGGGAGGGACGCCCACTATTGCCCCCATCCTTTCCTGAACCGAACGCTGAGCTGAGAGGGCTATACCAAAGAGATTGGTAAAGTGACACCAAACTTTTGTTGCCATGTTGCCACTAACAAAAAGGTGGACAAGATATTATTGGCAAGGCCACTTATCTGGATCTTTTGGGCAGTAGACGTATTTTAGAACTAAGCAGATCCCTTTATCCTGTCATCTACCACGTTAGCCCCTTTCATCAGCCTTCAAATGAAAGTGGAGATCTTGGGGGGCATTTTTTAATGCCACACTCATCTGGCCCAACCTTTGTGTTGCGGCTTTCTCTACAAATCTCCTAAGCTAATTTCACTGAGAATCTACCCGACGGGTCGAGCAGCCATATGTAGGAGTCTGAATCATCTGAAGTACAGAAGCCCCCCTGGAAGATGTGGTCCAGCATCCCTTACGGGAGGTAATTAGGGATTGACGACGATGGAAGTGGTCCATGCGGGCCTAAAAAGTCCCTTACATGCAATGACTACAGATCTGCTAGGATTGACTTGATAGAGAGATTTTCTAGCGGTCGAGCCTTGACCAGTCTACTTGCTAGAGGTTGTAGTTCCCTTCCCAAGGAGCCACTGCACATTTGAATCTAGCAGTGGGAAGAGCTTGTGAATGCTTTTCCATAGAGGGGAAGAAGAGGCCAAAATTCCACCAACCCCATTGTCGAGACTATTATCACCGTATCTGGCTCTCATGTTCGATGCCCACAGACCATCGTGCTTGCCAAACTTCACTCCCCAAGCCATCTTGAGGCAAAAAGCTTTCATTACCCAACCCGCCTTCACTTCTAGGATAAGAAATCTTCTTCCAATTAGTCCAATGCAGCTTCCTTTTTCCATCCAACTAACCCCAGAAGAAGTTTGCAAAGCCCTTTTCCATATCAGCCAAAATCTAGACAAGGAGGGGGGAGGCAGCCATTGTGTGAACTGGTATGCCACTAAGAATGTGGTTGATTAAGGTTGCCCGACCAGCCTGGGATAAGCGTATGGCATACCACCCATCAATCCTTGCCACCATATGGTCAATCATGGGTTGGAAAATTTATTTCCTTACCCTGCCTCTATGGGCATGCCCAAATAGAGATTCCCCGTCGCTGATTTGGACATTCCCAAGGATCTCTCTATTGCCCTCACATTGCCGGGGGGCAGTTTGGATGAGCAGAAGAAGCCGCTTTTCTTGTTATTCACCTTTTGGCCTGAAGACGTTTGGTAGTCCGACGGAAAACTGTTAACCAATCTCAACGACGCACAACCCCCGTTTAGAAAAATTAGTGTTGTTTGCATATAGTAGATGAGAGATGATAGGGCATCCTTGCTTAAATTTGAAGGGTTGATAGAGACCACAACTAACAATTGACTGGAAGCCCCTAAACATTTCATCTGCTACGATGAAGATGCCGGGAGATAGCAGGTCTCCCTGTCTCAAACCCTTAGAGGATTTGAAGAAACCCAACGCTTCCCCATTTGTGAGCACGGAAAGCCAGCTGCTATTCCAACATTTCTTCGCCATAGCTACCCATCTGTGACTGAAACTGAAATGGGTAAGGACCAGTTTGAGAAAAGACCACTACACTCTATCATAGGCCTTCCCCATATCCAATTTTATCGTAATGTTTCCACCATGGAACTTTCTATCAATTTCCCCGAAGATCTCCTGAGCAAGGGCAGGGTTTTCAGCAATGGACCGACCCCAAATGAAAGCCCCTTGCTCAGGGGAGATTAGCTTTGGGAGCACCGTACTTAACCTTGCATAAATGATTTTGGAGAAGACTTTGTAAATGCAGTTGCATCTGACTATCAGGTGCATCACCCCATGTTAGACCTTGAACCTAAATAACAAGGCCCAACTGTAGTTTAGGTGTATCATTAGATTGGAAGTGTATAGGTAAAGATTACCCTAGTGTGACCCACTTGAATCATGTATGGTTCTGATTTTTGGGCCCAATCCTAGATTTTCGGGTGCCGACTAATGGTTGCAGTGGATTTCACATACTCATCATGATGCGCCCTCTGAAAATCAAGTGTGGATGTCTCTTTCCCAACTATTTCACTTAGTATGGCCCACCAGAATTACAAGTCAACCTGAATTTTTGTTGTGGGCCTAGCATGGGATTACACATCTAATGGTCAGAGTGGATTTGACATACACTTCATAGTCAACCCCATAAAAAAAAAGGGTGAATGCCATACAAATATTAAATGCATGTGACATCCAACCCGTGTAATAGGTTAGCCCACCACGAGGATCACCTAGTGCAGTGGTCAATACTATCTACACATCAAGCGGTTCACACCATACAAAACAACATTCAAACATTAGTAAATAGTAAAATATAAGTCTAGTCCACTCAATAAGTGGTTGTTGAGGAAATTTCCAAATGATGATTCTGATGATGGGCAAACCTATTAGACGAGTTGTATGTCACATAGACAAAAGGTTAGAAGTTATTTGTATAATGCCCCAAAATTGGGTTACTCGAATAGGGTTATTTAGGACCCGAATTTTAAGCCCACGAGATGTAAAATTTGCAATTTGATTTTATTAACACTTCCATTTTCATTCTTATATACCAAGATTATCATTCCAACAAACCAACATTATTCTAAGCACCAAAACAATTTAGACAAATTCATATTTCAATGAATCCAAATACTAGATGCGAAATAAAATAAAAACATATTTTAATAACTTTATTTGTCCTTACATCAACCTTTAAAAAAATCAAATGAACTTGGCCTAAAACTTGAAGAATTGGTCAACTATACCTAAATCTAATTTCAACTTGTTAATAATATCTCGCCTCTTCGAGGTACTTTAACCCTATACCTGAAATATTTAAGTAGGGTGAGTATAATAACTTAATAGGATCACTTCATTTTCAAATTAGAAATTCTATTTTAGTATCAAACACAAGCTCAACATGTTAGATACGATCCAAAAGTAAGAAATAATAAGAATTTAAAAAAAAGATACTCTAATTTATAATAGCTCTTCATAATCTTTTTGGATTAATCTAGGCCATAGCACATGTGTGTTGATCCTTTAAGGGGATGACCCAAGGCAGAGCACATGTGCTGATCCTTTCAGGTAATATAACCTCGACAGAGCATCAGTACTAATCCTTTTAGGGGAATGACTCAGGGCATAACACTTATGATAATCTTTTATGGAAGAACCCAAGGCAAAACAATCGTGTGCGTTAATCTTTTAGGAAACATCACACTACAGAGCACCCACGTTGATCCATTCGAGAATGATCCTAGGTCACTACGCCAAAATTGTGAATTTGTGACGGATCAAAAATCGCTTGGTTTAATGATGGATTTAATCCGTCGCTAATCCCGTCTTTCTCGAAAATTCGTAGTTCAAAAGTCGCACTAGCGCGCTCAGTAGTTTTGAAGCTTGCTGGGGAAAAAAGTGTTTTTCTTCTCATCCTGGGTCATAGTGAGGCTCCGGTGCGTCCACGGAAGAGGAAATTGCAATGCATCTTGCTCAACAGGCGTAGTTGATGAACCAAATCCTCATTGAATTTTATTTTTCCATAGAAGGAGCTCATACATGTTCTATAGTAGCATCTATAAATACTTCACCGGTATGAAAAGCTCCTAATGTTAGTTGAGTCCCTGGTAGGGCTGAAAGTCGGGTGGGTTGGGTTGGGTCAGGTTGGTGCTCAACCCTAACCCAACCCAAGGTTCTTATACCTCAACCCTAGCCCAACCCAACCCAATCTCGGGTTGGGAATTCTCAACCCAAGCGGGCTCGGTCGGGTTGATCAAGTTGGTCGGGTATATACATGCTAATATTTTCGTTATTACATTAGTTTATTATATTTCAATATAGGACTTATTTTTTGTATCTATAATTTTATTAATTATATATGTGATTATTCATTATAAAGAACTTCATTTTTTCTTTTAAAAAATAAGTTAAAATATAAGACAACTACTCCTTTAAAAGTCATGTAGCATAGCACGAAGTCTATTTGGGAGAGAGAAATCTGGCAAATCTTGTTAGCTTGAATCCTTGGAAATGACGTGGACAAATGAGACTCGACATCACTGGTGTGCCTTCAATACAAACGATCCACAGTCAATTATAATTTATAAGTAACTTATATATTGATCGGGTTCGGGTTGGGTCGGGCAACTCGAGACCTCAACCCGAGCCCAACCCAAGTTTTATCGGGTTGGTGTTTGTATAGCCCAAGCTTAAGATTAGACTCGAAATATCCTGCCTGAGCCCAACCCAATGTCGGGTCGGTCACGGGTCGGTCGGGTTGAACCCGCCCAACTTTCAGCCCCAGTCCCTGGTTCCCCAATACTTTAACATGACAAAACTCACTTTTTAGAATGGAATGAAGAGACAGGTGGATGGCAAAAGAAAATTTCCATTTGAATATGTTGACTTCCATTGATGGAACATGGTAAGCCCATCTTTCTCCATATGAAAGTGTTGTGGGCACATAGAGATGTGGGTAGAGGAAGCCTCAAAAAGTGAAGGCTAAGCACGAAAATCGGTGAATACAATCATCATTAAGAATTTCATCTTTGGACCAAAAACAAGCAAGAGGTCGAATACCACAAAGAAAAAGTGTACCTAATAAAAAGTAGTTTTTGTAATTGGCACATATTTGGCGGAATTTCGCGACGAACCAAAATCCGTCGCTAAAATCTGATTTATGATGGATTCTGGTCCGTTGTAAATTTAATCCGTCGCAAATTTTAATTTTGTGATGAAATATGATCAGTTACAAATTCCCACCCAAAATAGCAATTTGCGATGGTTTTTAGTTGCTTTTGCGACGGATCATGGTCGATCGTAAAAGGACTTTCGCCTTAAACATTTATTTTTTTCATTTTTTAAAGAATATGGTGGAAAATTATGTTTTTTTTTAAAATTATCTAAGAATTGTTTTTTAATAGAATTTCAGTGGTTTAATTGTACATATTTGTATCTAAAATTATTTTTTAACAATTGATTGAATGAAAAAAAAATTATTTTGTTTTTATATCAAATGAGTGGAAATTTTTTTTTTTTAAATTTAAAACTAATATTTAAATGATTCGTAATATCACATGAAAAAGAATATTGAGAAGTTTAAAAAATTTAACAATGTTTGAGAAAAATTGAGATTTTGAAAAAAAAAATCGTGATTTAATAAAAATCTATTTTGTGGGGAAAAAAGAATATTGAATAAAGTTGAAAACTTTGAAAAAAAGAATTTGATTTCGAGAAAAAAAAATATCCTAAAAAAGAAAATTAAAAAAATGTGAAAATTTTGACAACGTTGAAAATTGAAAATATTTTGAAAAAGAAAATGAGAGTTTGTATTTTGAAAAATAAAATAAAATTGAGAAGTTCGATAAAAATTGACAAGTTTGAAAAAAATGGAGAAGTTTGAAAGAATTAAAATTTTTAAAATAAAACAATATTAAAAATAAAGAACTTGAAAAAATTTGTGATAATGAAAAATAATTGAAAATGTTCAAAATTTGAAATTAAAAGAAAAAGTTATTTATAAAAAATGCTGAGATTTTGAAAAAAAATATATATGTCATTTTAAAAAAGAAAGTTGAAAAGTTGAAAACAAAATGATGCTTTTGAAGAAAAAAAATCGGCATTTTGAATTTTGGAAAAAAAAAATTAAAATTTGAGAAATTTTTTGAGATTTTGAAAATAAAAATTCAGAATTTGTATTTTAAATTTTTTTTTGAAATATTTTATAATAAAAATGATATTTTGTTAAAAGTTTTAATTTCAAAGAAAAATTAAGAATAAAAAAAATATACGTTTAAAAAAAAATGTGATTTTTAAATGGAAATTGAGATTTATCTGTGAAATATATATATATATATATATATATATATATATATATATATATATATATATATTATTAGTCACATCCAGTAATTGAACCTTTAACTGTTTTTGGACAATCTATTCAGTCCAGTTTGAAGAGTAAATAACTTCAGATGTTTAAATCAAATTTCACTCAAATTGTTGATCAATCTTGTACGTTCAATATCTTTCTCATATGTAGCCTGATTGGGGTGAGTAACTACTCAAATTGAGGGTATTGATCAGTAAAATAGAGTGAATGGACCGGACATGTAAAATAGGCCAAATATTCTGGTTAAAATTGGGACCCAACTTATTGACCTCGTGAGAACTTAAGAAATGATGTTAGTAAGTTTTGTGGGCCCCATCATGATGTGTGTCGAACATCAACACCGTGCATTTTGATGTGTCTTCTTTAGTTATGAGATATCTCAAAAATCATCTGTATATGAAACTTAGGTGGGCCATACCATCTAAAACTATGTGAAGACATCTTAAAAACAATAAAAGCACTTGGTGGGGCCCACATGAGTTTTGGATGCGGCTGAAACTTGGTCTGACCCCTCATCCAAGTGGGACACACATAATGAGTGGGTTGGATATGTGAATCACATTTAGGCAGACCCAATATATGATTATGAATGTTTTAAGGAAACCCCTCTCCACTACATTTAGGTGAGTTACTCATTACCCTTACTAGAGTAAACTCTGTGGGGTCCACCGCTATTTATTTATTTTATCCACTCTGTTCATCCATGTTAACAAATAATTTGAGGTCTAAAGAACAAAAAGGAAGCATATCCAATGCTCAAGTGGACCACACCATAGGAAGTACTGTGATTGAACCTCTACCATTAAAAATTTCTTGAAGGCCATAGAAGTTTTGGATCAAGCTGATGTTTGTGTTTTCTCTTCATTCATATCTTTTTGATATTATGAGCAGGTTGGATGGCAAATAAACATTACTGTGGGCCCAAGGAAGGTATCAACGGTGGAAATCATTATTCCACACTTTTTTGTGTGGCATGGTCCACTTGAGTTTTGGATTTACCAAAAATTTGGTATCAACCCACACCGTTCATCCATTTTTCGAGATCATTTTAGAGAATTATCCAAAAAATGAATCATATCCGAAGATTAAATGGACCACACCACAAATAAGTTTTTTATGGTAGGCGTTCAATCCCCACTATTTTCTGTGGTGGGGTCCACTCAAAGTTTGGATTTGCCTCATACTTTGGCTCATGATCTAAAATTATCTGGTAAAATGGATGGACGGAGTGGATAAAACATACGCATTCACTCACGGCGGGCTCCACAGTTTACTAAGTGCGCTAAGCATACTGAGTTACTCGGTACGCAATCGGTACAAAGGGGAATAGATTGGCTACCCCTGACACCAGCCAATGGCTGGTGGTCGGTGCTCTGTGGGCCCCACCATGATGTATGTGTTTCATCCATGTCGTCCATCTATTTTTAAAGATCATCTTATGGTACGATACAAAAAATGAGGTATATCCCAACCTGAAATGGACCACATTACAGGAAACAATGTTGACTAAATATTTTGGGGGCAGATTAGGATTGGCTACTCCCCCTGCCACCAGCCCCGTGGCTGGTGGTTGGTGCTCTATGGGCCTCACCACGATGTATGTGTGTTCATCCATTCTGTTCATCCATTTTTACTGATCATTTTAGGGCTTGATCCCAAAAATTAGAGGGATATAAATCTCAGGTGGACCACACCACATGAAAATAATAGTGATTGGATATCCACCATTAAAATCCTTGTAAGGCCCACTGTACTGTTTATTTGACATTTAATCTGTTGATTAGGTCATACATGCCTAGATTAAGGGAAAAAATAAAAACCAGCTTGATCCAAAACTTCTATGGGCCCCAAAATGTTTTATATCCACACCATCTATCTATTTTTGGAGATCATTTTAGGGCATGATCCAAAGAATGAGTGAGATCCAATGCAACAACCCATTTTTGTGGGAACTAACCCCACCGTCTGCTTGCATGTGGCCCACCTGAGTATTGGATCAGCCTCATTTTTAGCCTTGCATCTTCTCTTGGCCAGGCCGAGATAATAGACAGCGTAGATTTATATTATCGTAGTGGGACCCACCATATCTTAAAAAAATAATAATAAAATAAAAATAAAAATTTTATAACTTCCGCACGCCGACTAAACCACTTCCTTCATTCTTCCTTCCTTTTCGTACGATAATGGGTGTCGAACCCTCCCACTAAATGAAATCGTCCCATAATCCCCTCTCTTCCATTCCATTACGCACCCCTTTATTAGAGAGAGAGAGAGAGAGAGAGAGAGAGAGAGAGAGAGAGAGAGAGAGAGACACGAAAGAATCAATCAACTCAAAATAGAGAGGGGGAGAGAGAGAGCTGTGTAGATCAAGAGAGAGAGATTAAGCGGGGTCGGATCATCAGACTTTTGAGGTAGGTGATCTTATTATGGAATTTATCATATTCAGTTATTTAATATACTTATTTAATCCAAAAATTTTATAGGAATATTATTGTCAGTTGAATTTTTATATAGGAAATCCTACTCACGTATGAATTTCTATTTCTATATTTCTAATATTTAATACTGAAATAATATATATATATATATATATTTATATATAAATAAAATAAAATAAATTTACAGAATAAAATAAATAATTTATTTAAGTTTATATTTTAATTTATTTATTCTTAAATTTTTTGTTAAGATTAAAAATTAAATATGAATTATTCTTAAATTTTTAAAAAATCAATTAATATGAAAGTAAATTATTAAAAAATAGATTAAATTCAATTAATTTATGAATTTATTTAAATTAGTAAATTTGAATTAATTTTTAAAATATTTTTAATTAATGAGTATGTTAGTTATTAAATGTAATCGTTTAAAGTAATACAAATTATATATATATATATATATATATATATATATATATATATATATATATATATATATATATAAAATTCAAGTTAAAAAGTAAACCAAAAATTTAAATTCCAATAATTTATAATACTTAGAATTAATTATAAAAAAAATTTTAAAATTTGAATGTAGAAAAAATAATAATAATATTAATAGTATCCAAAGTCCAAATTAATAACTTTCTTAAACTTATTAAATTTAGATATAAAAATAAATAATAATAAAATCCTGAATTTAAATTTAAAATTATTAGATAATTTTTTTTAAAGATAGATTAAGTTAAATTATTAAATAATAATTTTTATTATATTATTAATGTTATCTTATAGAAATCAGTGTAATATTTTTATTTATGTAAAAATTAAAATCCAAATTTTAATTGTAAAATTTTAAAGAGTTAATTAAATTAATTAAATTAAATTTAATAAACTTAAGTTTAAGAAAATTTTCAAAATTTTGGAATTAAAAATAAAAATTTCTTATACACTATTTCACAGAAAATTTTAAATTAAATAATAGTAAAATAATATTTTATTTAAGTATTTGAATTATTAAAGTTTCAACAAAATTTAAATCTAGAATTATTAATTAGAATTATATTGTTGATATTTTGATTGTGAAATAATTATTCATCTTACATGTATGTCTACCATTCATTGAGCATCAATTTTAATATGTTGGATGTAACGTGAGCAAGTAGGGCAATCGTGTCCCTTGGGTGAAAGACCCTAAATTAGTTAGTAGGGCAATCGTGTCCTTTGGGTGAGAGACCTTAAATCCAGCAAGTAGGGCAATTGTGTCCCTTGGGTGAAAGACCCTAGAACCCACTAGATCCTTTGGAGTCTCCTTTGTGTACGGAGTATAAGCGCAATTGTGTGCGTGGACATACGTCAGAGGTACAACTAGAGTAGTAGCCTGACCAGCTAACGTATAAATGGGTCAATCACCATGAGGTACCAGTGCGTGGACGTTAATGCAACATGACCATCCACTTGGGAACGGTGTTGTAAGAAATGATATAAATGTTATGAGTATTTATGGAAATATCACATGCATCACATTTTCACAATTCTGTTGTTAAATTTCATTATCTGCATTCTATTTTCCTTTATTCTTATAAAATTTATATTATTTGAACATGTTAAATTTTGGGTAAGATATGACCATATTGGGCTGTTATGCTCATTTTAAAAAAAAATGCACAGGTGCAGAGCTGGAATACTACGAGTAGGCGGGCCTCTACTATTAGCTTTATTTTTCAAAATTACGTTTAGTTTTAATTTAATTCAGTTTTTTTTTTTATTATTTAAGTTTAGTTTATGTTCAAATTTCAATGTAGAAAGGGAAACTATTAAAAGAGTTAAATTTAATAAACTTTTCAGCTGTATTTTCTTTTAGATGACGTTGAATATTGATTGAATTTGATTAAATTAACTGGATTGTAATAAATGTCATTATATTATAACTCACGAACCTTGAGATTCGGGTCCCGAAAACCTTATTCGGGTACTCGAATTTTGAGGCGTGACAAGTTTGATATCAAAGCCAGGTTAGATTAAAAATTGTGGACCTAGGATTGTTTTATAATTAGTGACCCAAACATAAATCCCTTTGCTTTTATAATAGGAAAAATAGAAATATAAATTTAGGGATCATTACATTATGTTGACATCATATATAATCTTATTTAAACTTGACATTAAACTAATAACCCAAATCTGGACCTTAAGGAAATTTTAATAATTTTTAGCATACTATGTTAAATTGGACAAAAATAGTAAGCAGAAAATAATTAACTTACAAAAGTCATAACTAATTACTTAAAACTCCTTTTATGTTGATTCAAAATCTCAGTCATAGATTAACAAGTGTAGTTTCATTAAAAAATAATTCAAAAAATGTAAATATAGGTTTATCCTTTACCAATATTAAGTTATGTGTATATTAGTCATAAATCATTTGTTTCTAGACAGACCTAATTATCCGAATTTTAGAATTTTCTGTAGACTTTGTATTAAGCTGAAATTTTACAGAATTATAATAGACTCATATATGTGTCCTTATAAAAATTTTTAGATCAATCTGACACTTGTAAGTGTCAAAAACATTAGCGGGAATAGTATCCTAAGAATCTGAATTTTCTACATTATAACCTTGATACATGTCACTGCCTGAATTCTCTTAATCTTTATGTGTTAGTCTTTTAGATCATCGAATCTTTCTTACCATCCAATAAATTTTTCATGCTCCTATAGACCTTAAATAGTATGCACTCCATTAATGATACTTAGAATTCAATTTAGTTACTACAACCTACCTTTGTTGTCACACACTAAGCTTAGATGTTTAATTAATCGTAGATTATGGCGGATCAAAACATTGATGTCGGAGCCACATCAGGAGCTCCTGGTCCTAATACTACTAAAAACGGGTCACTTATAGGTGGAATTATTAGGGCCATAGATGATCTTACGGCTCTTGTGGGATATCAGATAAGACAAACTCAAGTGCAAGGTCAAACCCAAACTGTTCATGTAGCTAACGAATGGATAAGAACTTTATTGGAAAGGTTCAAAAGATAGAGGCCACCTGTATTTAAGGGTGGGCCTAACCTATCTGAGGTCGAGGTATGGAAGAAATAGATTGATAAGATATTCATAGTTATGAAGTGCGATGAATATCATAAATCAGAATTGGCTATTTACATTCTAGAAGGGGAGGTGGATCATTGGTGGGACTCAATTGTTAGGATGAACCTGAGAGTTAAAGTCTGGACCTAGGCGCAGTTTTGTGAGAAGTTTGATGATAAATACTTTCCTTTGTATGTGAAAAACTAAAAGGCAGAAGAATTCATGAAATTAGAGCAGGGTGATATGACAGTGCGCCAATATGATGCTAAGTTTACGGAGCTATTGCGATTTGTAATTTTTCTAGTGTTCGATGAAACTCGTAAGGCACAAAAATTTGAGGAAGGTCTGAGAGCATCTATTTGTAGCCGATTAGCCCCTTTCGTAGAGAAGACCTATGTCAAAGTGTTGGAACGTGCCTTAGCAGTAGAGAAAGACATCAATGAATATTTGAAGAATCGTGATTAGAGGAAGGACGTAAGAAGTGGTGCTAGAACTGTTACACATATATCTCCAGTACAACAAGATGCAGCTAAGAGGCAGAGAATAACATCGACATCAATAGCCAGACCGACGACAACACTTCCTGCAACACGATTTTCAGAATTTTGCTATAATTGTGGACTCGAGGGCCACACTTCTCATTTTTGTTTCAAACCACAGCGCACTCAATATCCACAAAGGTCAGGACCTTCGCATCAGTCTTTCAGGCCTCCCCAGCATTAGGCGTCGCCGCCTATGTTATAGTGACCTCCACTACATCCTTCCGCCTCACAGCCATCCTCGAGACCACCTTAGCCATATCCATAGAGGTCGCTACAGTCGTACCCGAGGCCACTATAGCAAGGACCTTCATCAGTATATCAGAGACCACCTCAGCAGTCGCCGCCACAGGTTAGACCTCAGCAGTACCAGCAGTCGAGGCAGGGAGTTCAAGCACCACAACCACAAGCTCAAGGCCGAGTCTACGCCCTAGTACAGTCAGAAGATGACATAATGCAGCCGTACGAGAACTTGGTGCAACAATACGAGGGCCCAATTCAAAGTTATGATGTTCCAGCATAGTCTGAGGATGGAGCGACCCAGACTTATGATGATGTCACACCCTTATATGAGGATCTAGCACCGCCGACAGATGACATTATTCAGCCTAATATCGAGGCTAGCAGCGATGTAGTCGAAGGTACCATCGTCATTTATTTATCCTTAGCTAGAGCATTATTTGACTCTAAAGCATCGCATTCATTTATTTCTTACTGCCTTTTATGCTCGCTTGGGTTATCTCATACTCCCTTAGATAAAAAGTTAACAGTAGCAAACCCCATTGATAATTCAGTGGACCTAAGTCAGATTTGTAGATCCTGTCTGATCATGATCGAGAACATAAATTTACTAACTAATCTCATAGTTATGCTGATGCGAGAATACGATATTTATTGGGGATGGATTGGTTATCTTTATATCAGGCAAAAATTGATTGTTTTAGGAAGATAGTCATATTAAATATTGTTGGGTGAGCATCATTACAATTCCATGGGACACGAAGGAAGGGAGCACCAGTTAGTTTGTCATCCATCTCGGAAGTTGAACCTCAAGGAGTAGAACAAATTTCGATTGTTAATAAATTTTCAGAAGTATTTCAAGATATCTCTGGATTACTGCCAAAGAGAGATGTTGATTTCACAATCGATCTGGTACATGGGACTGCACCAATCTCCAGAGCACCATACCATATGACACCTATTGAATTGAGAGAATTAAGAGAGCAACTTTAGCAGCTCCAAGACCAAGGCTTCATTAGGGCTAGTACGTTGTCGTGGGGTGCACCTGTATTATTTGTAAGAAAGAAGGATGGGTCTTTGAAGCTATGCACCGATTACCGTTAACTTAATAAGGTGACTATCAAGAACAAGTACCCACTGCCGAGGATAAATGATTTATTCGATCAGTTGAAGGGAATTAAATATTTTTCAAAGATAGACCTACGGTCTAGATATTATCAGTTGAGGATTAGAGATGAAGATGTACATAAGACTGCTTTTAGGACTCGGTACGGCCATTATGAATTTCTGGTGATGCCCTTCAGACTAACGAACGCTTCAGCAATATTCATAGACCTCATGAATAGGGTCTTCAAACCGTATTTAGACCGATTCATGATAATATTCATAGATGATATTTTAATTTACTCCAAGACGCAAGAGGATCATGCTGAACACCTTCGAATAGCTCTTCAGACTCTAAAGGATAATCAGTTGTATGTCAAAGCTTTAAAATATAACTTTTGGAAGAATGAAGTAAAGTTTTTGGGGCACGTGGTATCAGAAAAAAGAGTGCCGGTAGATCCATTGAAAGTCGAAGCAGTGTTAAATTGGGAGCAGCCCACCAATGTAACAAAAGTTCGTAGTTTTCTCGGATTAGCTGGTTATTATAGAAGGTTCATTGAGGGATTCTCTAAGATAGCAAGGCCGTTGACTAACTTGACCAAGAAGGGCACTTCTTTTAAATGGAATGAAAATTCCGAGCAGACTTTCTCTGAATTCATATGTTTTTTTCAAGAAAAAAAACAGTGCAGAACGAGTGTATACTCATTTTAGGATTATCCAAATCTCACGTGAACCCCACCACAGAAACAATTGTGGCTAGTTTATTGAACCCATGGGCTGTTTGCATATTTCTAATGGTGTGGTCCACCTAAGATGGATTCTTTTTATACATTTATTTATTAATATATTAAGGTGGGCAGCATATGGATTCTTTTTATGCATTTATTTATTAATATATTATGGTGGGCCGCACAAATCTTATCCTAATATGCTCCCTTGTATTCTTTTAATGCATTTATTTTTTAATTTTTATTTAATTATTTTCATGCATTTGGATTCTAAAAATTGGACGATAATGATAATTCTGATTTTGTTGTATATGGACCATTTATGCTTAATGGTATGTATTTCATCCACTTTTATGGCCCACTTGAATTAGTTTGGCTTAAGAATTAGCTTAAATATTCATCTTGATGGGCTTAGTAAAATTACATATTTGATCCCATGCATTTTTATATGATCATAACATTTTGAAACAATTTCCTAATCTAAATTTTGCTCGATGTGAATATACAATTTTTTACCTATAAGTAACTTATAGGTTACCCAAACATAAGAACTAACTTACCTGTAAGTAACTTACAGCTTACATTCAAACAGATTACCTGTAAGTCACTTTCACCTGTAAGTGACTTACATGTAAGTCGCTTACAACTTAAAAGAACTTAAAGGCATCCAAACATGCCCTTAGGGATTTGGGGAATTAGGGCTTACAGATTTGAATGTGGACCTCGAATTAGGGATTTTCTAATATTACAAATTAGGGATTTCGGGATGCCATGTAATTTCTGTAGCTGCTCTGTTTTGGTGGATTCAATTGCAAAAACTGATATTTAGACATTGATTTCAGATCTCTCTCTCTCTCTCTCTCTCTCTCTCTCTCTCTCTCTCTCTCTCTCTCTCTCTCTCTCTCTTTTCTTGCTTGCTCCATTAGTTTCCTTCTTTGGGTGATGACAGCTTCTTCCTTCTCTTGGGTGGGAGGCCTTTATATCTTCAGCAACGACTTCTCAGGTGAAGTTGTTGAGCGGACAAATCTGAATATTATTAAATGGGCGGAATAATGTGAACTTGTAGGATGTTGCGCATGCATGGGTCATCATACACCTGCATGATTCTAATGCTTCACTTTACCAAGAAACTGGAAAATCCAAGCAGTATATAACTGTAGTCACCATAGATCAGTGCTTGGCATTTCTTTTGTGTCTTAAGGGATCTTGATCATTCATAACGATGTTTATCTGGAAAGGACCACAACTTCCAAGCTTCTAGGATGTTCAAGGATATCTGGGAATTTGATGCATGAGATACTTGGAAGAGAATTCAAGATCTAGGGAGTAGTTCTCTTTATTGATTTTGAAAAGTATCCTTTCCTTTTCCAAAAAAAAAAAAAAAAAACCAGCCGAAGGGTTAGGATTGCCTAATCAGTGCGATTTTTGGCCGATGGCCCATCCATGGTCAGTCCTACCCATCATGAAAAGTATCTTTTCCTATTCCAAAATAAATAAATAAATAATTAAAAAAAAAAAAACTTTTCTCCAAACCCAAAACTGCATAATTTTCTACCAGCTTCTCTAACTAATGGAGAAAAATGGAAAGCGAAGTGCAGCAACAAAACCTTGGTCCTTGACAGAGATTACCTTAGCTATTTCTGTTACATGCTGGAAAGATATGCTCGCAGTTCCATAAAAAAACAAATAATAAAGAGGTGTTATTATTCACTCCAGAATGGTTCCTTCATTCTAAAGTATTGTGTTTTTTTTTTTTTTTTTTTTTTTTTTAACTGATAATTATTCCTAACGTATTTTAGAACAAGGTTGCATTGTTAAACTTTGTTCCTATTAGTAGTTGTTGTGCATTTTGCAGCATTAAATCCCTTTGTTTATTCTTTACCATTTCCATCCTCGAAATGGTTCCTGATGGACTTTCCATGTAGGAAGTTAGGTTGGCAATCCAATTCTGGTGAGAACCACTTGGATGCAATGTTGAGAGGGGAGCTCTTGACTGCACTTGCCTGTTTGGGCATGACATAACACTGATTGAAGCAGTGAGATGGTTTTACACATTTGTAGATGACAGAAATACATCACTGCTCCCCGCTGACACAAGAAAGGTTGGTTGAATTGAAATACATAGATTCAATCTTTATATCATTCCATTTGCATGTGCTTGTTGATGTCATTGTCAAATGTATTTGTAGGCGGCATATGTTGCTGTAATGCAGACCGTCACAACATCAAACAAATCTGCATGTGAATCTCTTCTAAAAGTTTATAGAGAGACTGATCTAAGCCAAGAGAAAGTGCTCATTCTAAGTATGTCAAGAGCAATATGAATTTTAAGGAAATTGATTGGGTCCATTTTACTTCTCGGCGATAATCTCTCATATCATTCTTTGTAGGTTCACTGACATCTTGTCCCGATCCAGATATCGTCCTCGAAGCTCTGAACTTTTTGTCGTCCTCTGAGGTATGTCAGTTTGTTTTCTCATTGAGCCATAGCCCATAAGCATTCTCCCAGTAATCTCCCATGAATTTCCTAAGTGAAGGTACTTGTAAATGATTTCAGGTCTGAAGTTGGTAACAGGTATTTTTTTTTGAAGAACAACCATCTCTTTCTTCTTACAGTGAAGATCCGTGTCATAGTTAATGTAGTTGCATTTGATTACTCTTTTGATGATGTTCAGATGAAAACCTTGTTTTGATGAATTTGATATTAACGTACATGCCTTGTTTTGTCAAAACAAACAGGTATACGCTCGTAGGCACTTTCTATTTCCTCTTGAATATTGAAGAATACAATGAATGTGTGATGGCAATAGTAAGTTGTGAAGCACAGGCATGTGTAAATCGTTTTTTTTTTTTTTTTTTTCCAACGAAGATAATGTAGTTTTAGAATGATAAAATCCTATTTATTTTATTATTATTATTTTGCTTTCTTTCTTTCTTTCTAGCTCTTTTGATTTCTATTTTCGTTTGTCTTCAACAATAGAATTTTCATGTACTATTGTCTTGATAAAGCAATTGTGATTTTTTTTTTTTTTTAAATATTTATTTGTTTGCATTTCAGTTTTAGTAGTATGGATAAGTATATAGCCTTATTCTAAGAATACAATAATTGCCAGTTATTTGTTTGGCATCCTTGCAACTCATTCATTACTTTGTGTTTTAGGATGTGTCGGTTATGTTCCTGAATGCATTTTTATATATTCTGGACAAAATCAGACTGGTACAATGGTCAAGTTTACCGAATGCATATAGCGAATGTTGATAGTTTGTAAAAAATTTAGCCGTTCATTTCTTTCATAGACATGAGCCTCATATCTGGGCCACAACTCTAGATGGTATGATCCATTAGTTGAGTGAATGGAGTGGATAGGAAATGAAATCCTACTCTTGCGAGTAGTCATCATGAATGGGAATGTCATGTAGGGTGAGATAGGAATGCAGCAAATGGGTTTGCAAGCACGCCTTATGAGCCAAGCAGTGTGTAAGATGTCGGGCAATGCCTCAAAAGCTGGTTTTCCTCTCATTTTCTTGAATCAAATAAGATATGAGGTACTTTCTTTCTTCTTCTTCTTCTTCTTCTTCTTCTTCTTCTTCTTATTCTTCTTCTTCTTCTTCTTTTTTCCTGTTGTGATTAGTTTTCTTTAAAAACCAGTAATTTGTTACTCTACTGGATTTGGTAAGATTGGTGTATGTTATGGGAATCCTAATAGACATGCTCATCATTTATCTGGTTATTTAGGTTGATCTGACACAAATTCAGTTGCAATGACTAGCAATTGAATTGACAACATGCCAAAACAGAAACAAGTTTGCAGATGGTAATTACTAACTACTTCATGTGCATAAGGTATAAGTGCACAGGATTCGGGTATGAAAGCACAATGGTTTGATTTTCAGATCCATTGCTCCGATGACAACCGGATATCAGTTCTAATTAGAATTGGACAACAAAGAAGAAACAGGTCTGGACAGAAATGTATTTCAAGTTGGCATGATACGTTTAATCTTGAACTAGTGAAGATGATTGAATTTATTTCTCTGATACAGGAAGGATTGAATTATCCAAGTTATCCCCTAACAGGTATTATGTGTCATGTTGTTGTTTCCTTTCTTGTAGTGTGGATGCATTTTCATCAGGACTACTTGGCAGTAAGAGTGAGGTGGATGTAAGTTCTTAAAACCTTAAATTAATCTTGAATCATTTATATCTTTATCGCTTCATTTATATGTTGTCGTCAGGGTCAACTTGCAACTCCTCAGAACCTGCTCTGTTGCAAGACATTGGTGCATGACGGTTCCTGGTAAGTTAAGTTGCAAATTATTATTAAGAGTTGGTTGGATATCTTTTGTTTTTTGTAAATGTTGTTAATAGTTGGATGGATGATGAATGTATTTGCCAATGTAAATAAAAATAAAGAACTAATAACATATATATATATATAAATAAAGAACTAATAACATATATATATATATATATATATATATATAAATAAAGAACTAATAACATATATATATATATATATATATATATATAAATAAAGAACTAATAACATATATATATATATAAATAAAAATAAAGAACTAATAACATATATATATATATATATATATATATATATAAATAAAGAACTAATAACATATATATATGTTATCAATGGAGGATACCTTGTTTAGGGGGACATGAAATTTTATAGCTTATGGTATGGTGCCCCAATATTGGTTGTATGTAACTAGTATGTAGTAGATAATACTAGGTTCATCTTGGTGTGAAGACTCCTTTGAATAAATTAGATGATAATATAAATTTGCCACTAGAGATCATATTTCGTTTTGGTATGGATTACCGATTATCGTGATAGCCAACACTCATGAGAAAATGGAAGCATTTCATAGAAAGAATCCAATCCAGATAAAAAAATGAAGTGATTTTTAGCAATTTATTATTATTATTATTATTATTATTATTATTATTATTATTATTATTATTATTATTAGTTTTTTAAGGTGACGATAATTTTATTAAGACAGAAAGAAAAGAAAAAAGAAACAAACAGAGGGCTAGCTTCATTACCGATTCATCATCAGATTGTCCACATGCACAGAAAATATGCAGGTTACACAGATATCATTTGCTTTAGGATTATTTTATTTATTTATTTATTTTTTTTTTTCATTCTTACTCTAGGTGAACCAGAGGAGCTAGCTCCATTCCATTCAAAATGGCAGAACTAGGCCCCAAATTCTAGCTAGAATAGCTTCAGGCGTACTCGAAATGCATGAGATTACAACTGAAGATTGGCCATCAACATGAATTAAATAGGTGTCACTAGGGCTGAAAGTCGGGCGGGTTGGGTCGGGTTGGTGCTCAACCCTAGCCCAACCTTCCTATACCTCAACCCTAACCCAACCCAACCCAACCTTGGGTTGGGAATTCTCAACCCAAGCCCCACCCAAGCAGGCTCGGTCGGGTTGGTCGGATAGATATAGGGCTGAAAGTCGGGCGGGTTGGGTCAGGTTGGTGCTCAACCCTAGCCCAACCCAAGGTTCCTATACCTCAACCCTAACCCAACCCAACCTCGGGTTGGGAATTCTCAACCCAAGCCCAACCCAAGCGGGCTTGGTCAGGTTGGCCAGGTTGGTCGGGTAGATATATGCTAATATTTTCGTTATTATATTAGTTTATTAAATTTTCAATACACGTCTTATTTTTTGTACCTATAATTTTATTAATTGTATATGTAGTTATTTATCATAAAGAAGTTCATTTTTTCTAAACAAATAAGCTAAAATATAGGACAACTACTCTTTTAAAAGCCGTATTGTGTATTAAGCAATCTATTTGGGAGAGAGAAATCCGGCGTATCTTGTTAGCTTGAGTCATCGAAAATGACGTGGGCTAATGAAACCCGACGGTATTGGAATTTCATGTGCCTTCAACACAGATGATCCGCACTCAATTATTATTAATTTATAAGGAATTTACATATTGATCGGGTTCGGGTTGGATCGGGCAACCCGAAACCTCAACCCGAGCCTAATCCAAGTTTTATCGGGTTAGTGTTTGTATGGCCCAAGCCCGAGACCAAACCCGATACATCCTTCCCAAGCCCAACCCAATGTCGGGTCGGTCATGGGTCGATCGGGTTGAATCCACCCAACTAGAGTGAATGGACAGTTATGGCATCAAAGGCTGGGACATATGAGTGAGAAAGGGATGAAAGTGCTATTGTCAAAAGGGAAGCTACCAGGGCTAAAGTCTATTGACTTGGAATTCTGGGAGGACTGCATGTATGGCAAGCAGAAGTGGGTAAGCTTCAAAAAGACGAGACGCAATCCAAAGATGCATCTGTTGGAGCTTGTACACACTGATATATGGGGACTGACATAGGTATTATCTCTTGGTGGCTCATGCTATTTTATTTCTTTCATTGATGATGCTAGTAAAAAACTATGGGTCTATTTCTTAAAGCATAAATCTGATGTATTTGATGTATTTAAGAAGTGAAAAGTTATGGTAGAAAATGAGATAGGTAAAACAGTAAAGTGTCTCAGATCTGACAATGGGGGAGAGTATTGTGATAAGAGGTTTGAGGAGTATTGTGCAGCAAATGGAATCAAACATCAGAAAATTATTTCAAGGACACCACAACAGAATGGTGTGGCTAAGCGCATTAACAGGACCATCCTTGAGTGCGCCAAGAGCATGAGGCTACATGCAGGGTTGCCCAAGATTTTCTGGGCAGATGCTGTCAATAATGCCGCATATCTCATCAATAGAAGTCCCTCGGCATCATTGGATGGTGGGCTACCAGAAGAAACGTGGAATGGGAAACAAGTGAACCTTTCACATCTTAGAGTGTTTGGTTGCACTTCATATGTTCACATTGATGCAGAGCATAGAAATAAGCTAGATGCGAAGTCCATGAGGTGCATGTTTATAGGCCACGGGCAGCATGATTTGGGCTATAGGTTTTGGGATGTAGAAAACAAGAAAATCATTAGAAGCAAGGACGTAGTCTTCAATGAAAAAGTGATGCATAAGGATAGTGCGCAGGAAAATAAGGCCGAGGAGAAAGAATTCGTAGAGATGGAAGAGTTACCGGACACGGGTGTTACAGCGCCACAGGATGATCATGCACAGGAGCATTATGAGGCAGAGCCGAATACATTGGTTGTGAGGAGGTATACTTGGGAGAGGAGACCCACGGTCCGATACTCACCCTCTTTACATTATCTACTGTTGACAGATAATGGTGAACCAGAGTGTTTTGAAGAAGCATTACAGACGGATACACGGGTTAAGTGGGAGCAGGCCATTAATGAGGAGATGGATTCTCTTGAGTCTAATCGTTCATAGGAGCTAGTCACTCTACCTAAGGGTAAGAAAGCTCTTCATAACAAGTGGGTTTACAACCTGAAGGAAGAGCACGATGGTTCGAAATGGTACAAGGCTAGATTGGTTGTGAAAGGGTTTCAACAAAAGACAGGTATCGATTTCACTGAAATATTTTCACCTATAGTAAAAATATCTACGATTCGCATGGTCTTAAGTATAGTGGCTACAGAGGACTTACATCTAGAGTAGCTAAATGTTAAGATAGCCTTTCTTCATGGGGACCTTGAAGAAGAGATATATATGCATCAGCCGACAAGAAACGTAGCACCAGAAAAGGAGAACAAGGTATGCAGACTGAAGAAGAGTCTATATGGCCTAAAGCTGGCCCCGAGGCAGTGGTACAAGAAGTTCGATAGTTTCATTTCGTGAAACAGTTATAGGAGATGTCATGCTGACCACTATTGCTATTTGAAGAAGTTTGATACGTCGTACATCATCCTTCTTCTGTATGTTGATGATATGCTTATGGCCGGTTCAAGTATGAAGGACATCTCAGATCTCAAAAGACAACTGTCTAGAGAATTTTCCATGAAGGATCTAAGAGCTGCAAAACAAATCCTAGGCATGAGGATAAAGCGTGACAGGGAAAACAAGAAACTAGTTTTATTACAGGCAAAGTACATAGCCAAGGTACTTGATCAATTCAATATGGGAGGTGCTAAGCCGGTTACCACTCTATTAGCTAACCACTTCAAGCTATCTAAGGAGCAAGGTGCAAAGACGTAGGAAGAACGAGACTACATGGCTAAAGTCCCATATGTGTTAGCTATTGGGAGTCTCATGTATGCTATGGTGAGCACGAGGCCAGATATTACTCAAGCAGTGGGAGTTGTTAGCAGGTTCATGAACAACCCCGGGAAGGAACATTGAGAAGCTGTGAGTAGATCCTTAGGTACTTGGTAGGTACTAAGGATGTAGGGCTGTGCTATGGTGGATCGAAAATCAAGCTACAAGGCTACGTGGATTCAGATTTGGCAGGAGATATCGATAGCAGAAGAAGCACTACAGGTTATGTCTTTACTCTGGGTAGTACTGCAGTCAGTTGGGTCTCTCAGTTACAGAAGATAGTATCTATCAGTACGACAGAGGTATAATATGTTGCGGCTACAGAAGCGTGCAAGGAAATGATGTGGATGTAAGAGGTTTTATGGAAGAGTTGGGTAAGAAGCAAGCAGATTGTAAGCTATACAATGACAGTCGGAGTGCAATACACTTGGCTAAGAATTCAGCCTTTCATTCAAGGACCAAGCATATTGCCATCAGATATCACTTCATACGCTCGTTACTAGAAGATGGATCAATTACTCTAAAGAAGATCCATACAAGTGAGAATCCTGCGGATATACTGACCAAGGCAGTCACACGGGAGAAGTTAAAGTTTTGTTCAACTTTGATTGGTCTTTAGGCTTGAAGACAGGGAGGTGGTGCACTCCGGATAAAGAAGACAAAGGTTTAAGGCGATGTATTTTCAAGTGAGAGATTGTTAAGATCTGGAGCCACATCTGGGACCGTCCTCGACTGCTCGTGAGCCATGCTCGACTGGTCGTAGGGTCCAGCTCGACTCAAAGTCCAGCGAGCACTGTTTTTTTATCCCGAGGTGCTTGACTGGTCGTGGCCCATTCACGACTGGTCGTAGGGGTCGCTCGACCGATCGTGCAGACTGCTCGACCGGTCGTAGTTACGCAGATTCGTTCCACGATTTTGCGCGGATTTCATGTCGCAAGTCCTTTCGCAACTGGGATGCAGAAAGGGGAGTTGCCTAAACTATATATTGGTGTTCCTAGGGCTTTTCTAGGTATATTGGAATATTGAGAAATAATTCTAAGGTGTGGACAAAGGGTTTTCTATGTTCTTCCAAGGGAGAGGTTAGTATATTGCCTTGTAATCTTTGTTCTTCATAGTGGAAGTTTGCATCCATGGTTTTTTACCCTAGTTTGGGGTTTGTCCATATATATCTTGTCTTGTGGTTTGTTTGGATTGCTTTAATCTGTTTCTAGTTTATATTTCTTCCTGTTTATCGTTTGTGGGTGAGGCCTGAGATTGGATCTAGGCTCACTGTGTTGTTGGCGTGCTATGCAACAAAGCAATCTATTTGGGAGAGAAATCCGGCGTATCTTGTTAGCTTGAGTCATCGGAAATGACGTGGACCAATGAAAGCCGACGGTATTGGAATTTCATGTGCCTTCAACACAGATGATCCGCACGCAATTATTATTAATTTATAAGGAATTTACATATTGATCGGGTTCGGGTTGGGTCGGGCAACCCGAAACCTCAACCCGAGCCCAACCCAAGTTTTATCGGGTTAGTGTTTGTATGGCCTAAGCCCGAGACCAAACCTGATACATCCTGCCCAAGTCTAACCCAATGTCGGGTCGGTCACAGGACGATCGGGTTGAACTCGCCCAACTTTTAGCCCTAGGTGTCACCCTGCTTTAATTCAAGTTGCACCATGTTCCAAAAAGTTTAAATCATGTTGTAAGCCCCGTATCCTAGACCGTACCGTTCCGAAGACTTTCGCGGTCCTCCCGGTAGAATTCCGGCAACCTTCGACCCTTAGCCGATATTTGCGCGCGACCCTGATTCATACGTCGTCAACCTGAATCGACTTAACCTAAGACTAGTACCTTAGCAACCGTGCCATCGCCGCGGTTCCGATGCTGCGACTCGTGCGCCGAGGCGATACCCTGGTCAGGAGATGTGGGCCAGCGTTCGATGTAAGGAAAATGCAACGCGTTGCAAAACCCAAGAGAATCTCTACGACTTGTCACATCAATCCATCAATCTCAACATGTCAAGTACATGTCAAGTATACATCACCTTTCACCCTTTCCCAAACAAGCCCCAAAAGTCAAAAAGTTCTTACAAAACCCATACCTTTCTTACACCAACCAACCACAAAAGTCAAAAAAGGTCTCTTACACCCATCACCACCACATCAAGCATCCATCACCCATCTCTCTCCCTTTACAAGTCTCTCTCTCTCTCTCTCTCTCATTTCAAACCACCCTCCCAAGCAACCCAAGAGCATCACACGTCCAAGCCACTCCCCATTTCTTCCAAGCAACAAGTGTGGCCCACCTCTTCCTACCTTTCCATCTTCCATCTCAACCATCCAAACCCTATCTCCTCTATTAGAATCGAAGCTAAGGAGCAAAGGAAGCCTAAGGAGAAAGAAGGAGCGGTGGGTGATTTTTTAGAATTTTGTTTTCATTCGTTTGTTTGATTTAAGAGCCACATGTAGTGGGACCCACCTTGATGTAGGCTTTATATCAAAGAGGGGCCCATAGTGGTGGGGCCCCTCCATCTTTGCCAGTGTCTCTCTCTCCCTCTCTCTTTCTATGATCTTGGCCACCCATGATGTGTGTATTTCATCCATGCCATCTACCGGTGGGCCCCATCCATGTGGGACACACCATAATGTTTATGTGCCATCCCAACCACCCATTGGGGGCCCATCTTTGAGGTGGCTATTAGTGGGTGTGGCTGCCAGTGGAGTGTGATCTGAAGTGGGCCCTAACTCCACGGCTCATGTGGTAGGCCGAGTGAAAGATACCCCATTTCAACGCTGGACCCACCCAACTCCACGGCCCAAGTGGCAGACCGAGTGGAGACACCTCGTTTCAACGGTGGGCCCCTGGCTTACGTGGTAAACAGAGTGAAGGATACCTCGTTTAATGCTGAGGTCTTTGGTGGAGGGTGGTTGCCAGTGAAGTGTGAACACTGTGGGGTCCATGGGACCCATCCACGCCGTCCATTCCATCCTCCATATCATTTTAGGCATTGAGCCGAAAAATACGGTCGACCCGATAATCATGCGGGCCATACCATAGAAAACTGTATTTTCTACTATTTAAAGCTTTTAGGACCCACCTTGCTTTATCCACACACCAACCATGTCGTATATTGGACTTGTTTGGTGTGTTTTGATCCCTAGAACGCATTGGACGGAGTGGAATCTCAGGTAGCGGGCCCCACATGTGATTTTTCTCAGGAAATTAAAAATAAAAAAAATATACAAGCTGCACCGCATGTCATTGTATTCTTTGTCGAAGCGCCGGCGGTATTGCTATGCCGTACATGACGGACGGATGGTGACGGATGCAGCCACCACAGCTCCAGCCGTGGGCCTCACCATGATGTATATCTGTCATCTAAACCATTCACTAGGTGGGTCCCTCCTTGGAGTGGGCCCCCTCCAAAAATCAGGCCCATCCAGTGCTCTGGTGGCCCACATCAAAGGAAACAGTGCGAATTGAACTGTCTACCATTGGAATTTTTTTTTGGGCCCATAGAAGTTTTGGATCAAGATGAAATTTGTTTTTCCCCTCTATATAGGCCTGCGTGACCTTATGGACGGCCTAGATGGCTTATAAACATTACGGTGGGCCCACGTGGAGTCCACATGATTTATGTGTTTTATCTCCACCGTCCGCCTGGATGGTGGAGCCCACAGTGATGCATTTGTTTATACCCACCGTCCCCTGGATGGTGGGTGTGTGCGCGTGCATGTGTGTGGGTGCGTGTGTGTACGTGTGGGGTTGTGCATGTGTGTATATATGTGTATATATATATGTATGTATATATATATATATTATATATAAATATATTATATTATATTGTGTAATATACCGGATGGTGGGCTTTCATGGGCCCCACCATGATGCATGTGTTGCATCCAATCTGTCCAACCATTGGAAATCTCATTTTTTTTGGGTATGAGTTAAAGAATGAATCAGATCTAATAGTTCAAGTGGACCCCACTTTAATATATGTATGAGGCCCACTTTGATATATGTATGAGGCCCATCTTAGTTTATTTGTGGCCCATCCGTCGAGGCCCACCTGGATATGCATGAGGCCCATATGATTAGGCCCATCTTGATGTAATTAGGGCCCAACTATTGAGGCCCACCTGATATACTTAAGGCCTATGTTATGCGGCCCATTTGTTGTACCTAAGGCCCATGGGTCGAGGCCCAATTAGATGTACACAAGTCCATTAAGATGTATGATTCTACCATGGTTTGTATAATGATGTTATGACAGCCGTGCCTTGAGAGCAATGCTGGTTTGACGTCCACATTGTAGAATAATGTTGGTTAAATGTCTGCAATATGATTCTCCTTAGGGCCCATTGTTAGGCCTATACTTGTAGGCCATCTAGGCCCATCTTCGTTATGAACAACATCTATCCTATATAACATGTTTAGTATAGTTCCATGATTCATGATCATATGCATCATATGTATGCTTAATATGAGAAATGACTGATCATAGCATATGCCTTCGGACAGATTGTTTAGGTGCTCCCGAGTAGGCGGTGTTACCCCACATGAGCGCACGGTACACGCAGGATTGCTGCATGACTAGATAGTGTGATTCATGTATTTGCATTGTGTGATATGGTACTGTACGCCCTAGCGACATCAGGGTCGTAGCTTCCACAGGTGTATCGTGGTTGGCAGGATTGGATACCGAAAATTTTGTTCTACATGGGGTGGTATAGATATCCCTGGGTGAAAGTCCCTAAACCCTTATGGTACCAACAGGTTGCTCCAACGTCTAGAACGAGTGGGTGCATGAGCGCCGAGTGCCGATTACTAGGAGGCTGCGCTTTTCACTGTGTCATGGTCGGTTGGAAGGGGGCGCGGCTTACCCGCCCGAGAGGAGGGGGCAATGCTAGGCTGAGTTTGACCAGCTCGAGGAATGGGTCCGCTATCGATGAGCCGAGCCCGATATTGGCAGGCGGGTAGTGAGGTCTCTTCCACTTACCTTATTGCGCGCGATGGGGCGACAATCTGGTTTAGAGTGTACTAGACCCCGGTGATATTCCAGATTTGAGCTGTATTGATATGTGGATATAGATGAGGATTTGTATGCTTGAGTTGCATATCGCATCGCATGGCCTTGGTAAGGCCGACATCATTCATACCTTGCATCGCATAGCCTTGGTACGGCTAGTGGTATTCATGGATTCATCAGCATGTTCCGTATTACTCTGATACTGCATATCTGCATTACTACCTTGCATACATGCTTTCACCACCCTCTAAGCTTTCTATAAGCTTATGCACGACCGTTGCGTGCAGGTGACGTTGGACAGCAGCAGCGCTAAGGCTGGAGCGCTTAGCAGATCATTTTGAAGCTTTTTGTTTATCATCATTGTATTTTCCTTTATGCTCATTGTACTTGTAAAGTTTTTGATCATAGTGGAAATGTGATGGAGTTTTTGGTTGTTGTTTGTGGGTTATGCCTTTGGTTATGCTTATTACGAATTAAAATGATGTTGAAAATCCTACTTGTAGCATCTCAGGATCAGAACCTAGCGTATGGGCGCTGGGAGCCGAGAATGAGGTTCTACGGAGGCTGTTGGTGTCGGATTCGGCGATCGAAAATTTTGTGAGCCCGATTTTCGAGTTAGGGGCGTGACACATGTGCCAAAAAACCTAAGGCTCTTTAGCTTTCTGCTATGGATGGAACATAAACACAGACACAAATTAGTTAGAGAATTTTAGTGTCGGGTTGGGACAGAAACCACGGAACACATTGATGGTATGGATGTGCTAAGCTTGGGTCAGCTCTGACACTACGCCAAAACAGCGAAAAAAGGACTGTCCAAAACCGTCTCAAATGACCAAAAAGGATGGTCATGGACCGTCGCATAGGCAGTCAAATTTTGACGTGTCCTATTACTTAAAGGACGGTTGAAAACCGTCATTCTTATTGACGAAAAAAAGACGGTCATGGACCGTCCTAAAAAAGGACGGTCATGGACCGTCCTTAAAATAGAAGCCTAAAAAGGACGGCCATGAACCGTCCTTTAAAAGGACTGTCATGGACCGTCCATAAAAAAGACTATCATGAATCGTCTCTTATGGGCCTTTAAAGGACGGCGATAGACCGTCCTTTAAACGGACGGTCATGGACCGTCCTTTAAAAGGACTGTCATGGACCGTCTCGTATGAGCCTTCAAAGGACGGTTATAGACTGTCCTTTAAAATGACTGCTATGGGCCGTCTCTTATGACCCTTAAAAGGACTTTTCAAATTTGACCTGTTACAGTCTTCTTCTTGATATACACCTGTTATACATTCACATTCACATCACCTGTCTTACATTCACATTCACATTCACATCACCTGTCTCACATTCACATCCATTTGCATTCACATTCACATTCACATCACCTGTCTCACATTCACATCACCTGTCTCACATTCACATTCACATCACCTGTCTCACATTCACATTCACATCCATTCACATTCACATTCACATTCACATCCATTCATCACATTCACATCCATCTAAACCAAAACTACGTAAATCCATCCAAACACACAATCTTCCTGATATACACCTGTTATACAATATATTTCGTCACATTCACATTCACATCCATCTAAACCCAAACTACGTAAATCCATCCAAACACAATCTTCCTGATATACACCTGTTATACAATATATTTCATCACATTCACATTCACATCCATCTAAACCCAAACTACATAAATCCATCCAAACACAATCTTATCCACATTACATTCATCCATGCATAATACATATAAGTTTAACTTCATAAGTAAAAAAACAATCTTATCCACATTTCATCACATTCACATCCATCTAAACCCAAACGACGTAAATCCATCCAAACATAAACTACATCCATCCAAACACAAACAATCTTATTCACATTACATTCATCCACGCATAATACATATAAATAAGTTTAGGTTTAGGTTAGGTTATAAGCTATAGGTTTAGGGAATTGAGAATATGTTAAGGTTTAGGTTTAGGAAATCGGGTTCGGGTTCGGGATCGGGTTCAGGTTTGGGTTTTCAAGTTTAGGTTTAGGTTTAGGTTAGGGAGTTGAGATTAGGATTAGGTGTAGGTTTAGGTTTAGGGATTTGAGAATAGGTTAAGGTTTAGGTTTAAGAATTCGGGATTGGGTTTAGGTTTGGGTTTTCAAGTTAAGGTTTAGGTTTAGGTTTAGGTTAGGGAGTTTAGATTAGGATTAGGTTTAGGTTTAGAGATTTGAGAATAGGTTAAGGTTTAGGTTTAGGAAATCGGGTTCGGGTTCGGGATCGGGTTTAGGTTTGGGTTTTCAAGTTTAGGTTTAGGTTTAGGTTAGGGAGTTGAGATTAAGATTAGGTGTAGGTGTAGGTTTAGGGATTTGAGAATATATTTAGGTTATAGGTTATAGGTTAAGGTTTAGGTTTAGGTTAGAAGCTATAGGTTTAGGGAATTGAGAATAGGTTAAGGTTTAGGTTTAGGAAATCGGGTTCGGGTTCGGGATCAGTTTAGGTTTGGGTTTTCAAGTTTAGGTTTAAGTTTAGGTTAGGGAGTTGAGATTAGGATTAGGTGTAGGTCTAGGTTTAGGTTTAGGGATTTGAAAATAGGTTAAGGTTTAGGTTTAAGAATTCGGGTTCGGGTTCGGGATTGGGTTTAGGTTTGGGTTTTCAAGTTTAGGTTTAGGTTTAGGTTAGGGAGTTTAGATTAGGATTAGGTGTAGGTTTAGGTTTAGGGATTTGAAAATAGGTTAAGGTTTAGGTTTAGAAATTGGGTTCGGGTTCGGGATAGGGTTTTAGGTTTGGGTTTTCAAGTTTAGGTTTAGGTTAAGGTTAGAGAGTTGAGATTAGGATTAGGTGTAGGTTTAGGTTTAGAAATTTGAGAATACATTTAGGTTTTAGGTCATAGGTTTTGGTTTAGGTTAAGGTTATAGGTTTAGGTTAAGGTTTAGGTTTAGGTTTAGGTTATAAGCTATAGGTTTAGGGGTGAGAATAGGTTAAGGTTTAGGTTTAGGGAATCGGGTTCGGGTTCGGGATCGGGTTTAGGTTTGGGTTTTCAAGTTTAGGTTTAGGTTTAGGTTTAGGAAATCGGGTTCGAGTTCGGGATCGGGTTTAGGTTTGGGTTTTCAAGTTTAGGTTTAGGTTTAGGTTAGAAAGTTTAGATTAGGATTAGGTGTAGGTTTAGGTTTAGGAATTGAGAATAGGTTAAGGTTTAGGTTTAGGTTTGGGTTTTCAAGTTTAGGTTTAGGTTTAGGTTAGGGAGTTGAGATTAAGATTAGGTGTAGGTGTAGGTTTAGGAATTTGAGAATAGGTTAAGGTATAGGTTTAGGTTTATGTTAAGGTTTAGGTTATAAGCTATAGGTTTAGGGAATTGAGAATAGGTTAAGGTTTAGGTTTAGGGAATCAGGTTCGGGTTCGGGATCGGGTTTAGGTTTGGGTTTTCAAGTTTAGGTTTAGGAAATCGGGTTCGGGTTCGGGATCGGGTTTAGGTTTGGGTTTTCAAGTTTAGGTTTAGGTTTAGGTTAGAAAGTTTAGATTAGGATTAGGTGTAGGTTTAGGTTTAGGGAATTGAGAATAGGTTAAGGTTTAGGTTTAGGAAATCGGGTTCGGGTTAGGGATCGGGTTTAGGTTTGGGTTTTCATGTTTAGGTTTAGGTTTAGGTTAGGGAGTTGAGATTAGGATTAGGTGTAGGTTTTGGTTTAGAGATTTGAGAATACATTTAGGTTTTAGGTCATAGGTTTTGGTTTAGGTTAAGGTTATAGGTTTAGGTTTAGGTTTAGGTTATAAGCTATAGGTTTAGGGAATTGAGAACAGGTTAAGGTATAGGTTTAAGAAATCGGGTTCGGGCTCGGGATCGCGTTTAGGTTTGGGTTTTCAAGTTTAGGTTTAGGTTTAGGTTAGGGAGTTGAGATTAGGATTAGGTGTATGTTTAGGTTTAGGGATTTGAGAATACATTTAGGTATTAGGTCATAGGATTTGGTTTAGGTTAAGGTTATAGGTTTAGGTTAAGGTGAAGGTTTAGGTTTAGGTTTAGGTTATAAGCTATAGGTTTAGGGAATTGAGAATAAGTTAAGGTATAGGTTTAGGAAATCGGGTTCGGGTTCGGGATCGGGTTTAGGTTTAGGTTTAGGTTAGGGAGTTGAGATTAGGATTTGGTGTAGGTTTAGGTTTAGAGATTTGAGAATACATTTAGGTTTTAGGTCATAGGATTTGGTTTAGGTTAAGGTTATAGGTTTAGGTTTAGATTTAGGTTAAGGTTAAGGTTTAGGTTTAGGTTATAAGCTATAGGTTTAGGGAATTGAGAATAGGTTAAGGTATAGGTTTAGGAAATCGGGTTCGGGTTCGGGATCGGGTTTAGGTTTGGGTTTTCAAGTTTAGGTTTAGGTTTAGGGATTTGAGTTTAGGTTATAGGTTTGGGATTAGGTTAAAGGTTTAGCTTTAGGTTTAAGTTATAGGCTTAGGTTATAGGTTATAGGTTATATGTTTTGGTTAAGGTTTAGGAATTTGGGTTCGGGTTCGGGTTTAGGTTATAGATTTTGGGATTTGAGAATAGTTTTAGGTTATAAGTATAGGTTTAGATTAGGTTATAGGTTAAGGTTTAACGATTTGAGAATAGTTTTAGGTTATAAGTAACATTTTAGGTTTAGGTATAGGCTTAAGTTATAGGTTATAGGTTATATGTTTAGGTTAAGGTTTAGGAATTCGGGTTCGGGTTTGGATTCGGGTTTACGTTATAGGTTTTGGGATTTGAGAATAGTTTTAGGTTATAAGTATAGGTTTAGGTTTGGTTATAGGTTAAGGTTTAAGGATTTGAGAATAGTTTTAGGTTATAAGTAAGGTTTTAGGTTTAGGTATAGGCTTAAGTTATAGGTTATAGGTTATAGGTTATATGTTTAGGTTAAGGTTTAGGAATTCAGGTTTGGGTTTGGGTTTAGGTTATAGGTTTTGGCAATCGGGTTCGGGTTCCGGATCGGGTTTAGGTTAGGGAGTTGAGATTAGGATTAGGTGTAGGTTTAAGTTTAGAGATTTAAGAATAGTTTTAGGTCATAGGATTTGGTTTAGGTTAAGGTTATAGGTTTAGGTTTAGGGAATTGAGAATAGGTTAAGATTTAGGTTTAGGAAATCGGGTTCGGGTTGAGGATCGGGTTTAGGTTTGGGTTTTCAAGTTTAGGTTTAGGTTTAGGTTAGGGAGTTGAGATTAAGATTAGGTGCGAGTGTAGGTTTAGGAATTTGATAATAGGTTAAGGTATAGGTTTAGGTTTATGTTAAGGTTTAGGTTATAAGCTATAGGTTTAGGGAATTGAGAATAGGTTAAGGTTTAGGTTTAGGGAATCAGGTTCGGGTTCGGGATCGGGTTTAGGTTTGGGTTTTCAAGTTTAGGTTTAGGAAATCGGGTTCGGGTTCGGGATCGGGTTTAGGTTTGGGTTTTCAAGTTTAGGTTTAGGTTTAGGTTAGAAAGTTTAGATTAGGATTAGGTGTAGGTTTAGGTTTAGGGAATTGAGAATAGGTTAAGGTTTAGGTTTAGGAAATCAGGTTTGGGTTAGGGATCGGGTTTAGGTTTGGGTTTTCATGTTTAGGTTTAGGTTTAGGTTAGGGAGTTGAGATTAGGATTAGGTGTAGGTTTTGGTTTAGAGATTTGAGAATACATTTATATTTTAGGTTATAGATTTTGGTTTAGGTTAAGGTTATAGGTTTAGGTTTAGGTTTAGGTTTAGGTTAAGGTTTAGGTTTAGGTTATAAGTTGTAGGTTTAGGGAATTGAGAATAGGTTAAGGTATAGGTTTAGGAAATCGGGTTCGGGTTCGGGATCGCGTTTAGGTTTGGGTTTTCAAGTTTAGGTTTAGGTTTAGGTTAGGGAGTTGAGATTAGGATTAGGTGTAGGTTTAGGTTTAGAGATTTGAGAATACATTTAGGTTTTAGGTCATAGGATTTGGTTTAGGTTAAGGTTATAGGTTTAGGTTAAGGTTTAGGTTTAGATTTAGGTTAAGGTTTAGGTTTAGGTTATAAGCTATAGGTTTAGGGAATTGAGAATAGGTTAAGGTTTAGGTTTAGGAAATCGGGTTCGGGTTCGGGATCAGGTTTAGGTTTGGGTTTTCAAGTTTAGGTTTAGGTTTAGGTTAGGGAGTTGAGATTAGGATTAGGTGTAGGTTTAGGTTTAGGGATTTGAGAATACATTTAGGTTTTAGGTCATAGGTTTAGGTTTTAGGCTTAGGTTTAGGTTATAGGTTTAGGTTTAGGTTTACGTTAGGTTATAGGTTAAGGTTTAGGAAATTGAGAATAGGTTAAGGTTTAAGTTTAGAAAATTGGGTTCAGGTTCGGGATCGGGTTTAAGTTTAGGTTTAGGTTTAGGTTAGGAAATTGAGATTAGGATTAGGTGTATGTTTAGGTTTAGGGATTTGAGAATACATTGAGGTTTTAGGTTTAGGTTTAGGTTATAAGTTATAGGTTATAGGTTATAGGTTTAGGTTTAGGTTTAGGTTTAGGTTTAAGTTAAGGTTATAAGCTATAGGTTTAGGGAATTGAGAATAGGTTAAGGTTTAGGTTTAGGAAATCGGGTTCGGGTTCGGGTTCGGGATCGGGTTTAGGTTTGGGTTTTCAAGTTTAGGCTTAGGTTTAGGTTAGGGAGTTGAGATTATTATTAGGTGTAGGTTTAGGTTTATGGATTTGAGAATACATTTAGGTTTTAGGTCATAGGTTTAAGTTTTAGGCTTAGGTTTAGGTTATAGGTTTAGGTTTAGGTTATAAGTATAGGTTTAGGTTTAGGTTTAGGTTAGGTTATAGGTTAAGGTTTAGGAAATTGAGAATAGGTTAAGGTTTAGGAAATTGAGAATAGGTTAAGGTTTAGGAAATTGAGAATAGGTTAAGGTATAGGTTTAGGAAATCAGGTTCGGGTTCGGGATCGGGTTTAGGTTTGGGTTTTCAAGTTTAGGTTTAGGTTTAAGTTAGGGAGTTGAGATTAGGATTAAGTGTAGGTTTAGGTTTAAGGATTTGAGAATACATTTAGGTTTTAGGTCATAGGTTTAGGTTTTAGGCTTAGGTTTAGGTTATAGGTTTATGTTATAAGTGTAGGTTATAAGTTTAGGTTTAGGTTTAGGTTTAGGTTATAGGTTTTAGTTTAAGTTAGGGCCCGTTTGGCCGGTTGGATTGGATGGGATTAGATGGTAGTGGAAGGGATTGGATGGTAAATCCCAGGAATGGCCAGGCGAGCCAAACAGTGTAGGTGATTTGATCCAAATCCGATGGATCTTCAGACAATCCACTGACAACACCATCATTACCTTTAAATCCCATCCAATCCATCCTAATCCGTTCAAATTAGCCTGCGACGTGTTTGGTTTGTGGGATTGGAAGGGATTGGAAGCTTTAATCTCCAGATTGGCCGAGCGTGCCAAACGGACTGGATGTATCAATCCAGGGATATAGCAATCCCATGGATCTCAAGACAATCCACTGACAATACCATCATTACCTAGAAATCCACGCCATCCACCCTAATGCCATTCACTCCCTTCCAATCCACCCAGCCAAACGGGCCCATAAGGTTTAGGTTTAGGTTATAGGTTATGGGATTTGAGAATGGGTTCGGGTTTAGGTTATAGGTTTTGGTTTTGGTTATAGGTTTTGGTTTAGGTTTAGGTTATAGGTTTTGGGATTTGAGAATAGGTTTAGGTTAAGTCATAAGTTTAGGTTTAGGAAATCGGGATCAGGTTCGGGTTCGGGTTTAGTTTTAGGTTTTCAAGTTTAGGTTTAAGTTTAGGTTAGGGAGTTGAGATTAGGTTTAGGTGTAGGTTTAGGTTTAGGGATTTGAGAATACGTTAAGGTTTAGGTATAGGAAATTGGGTTCGGGTTCGAGATCGGGTTTACGTTTGGGTTTTAGGTTTAGGCTAAGCATTTAGAGATTCGATTCGGGTTCGGGATCGGGTTTAGGTTTGGGTTTTCAAGTTTAGGTCTAGGTTTAGGTTAGGGAGTTGAGATTAGGATTAGGTGTAGGTTTAAGTTTAGGGATTTGAGAATACGTCAAGGTTTAGGTATAGGAAATCAGGTCCGAGTTCGAGATCGGGTTTACGTTTGGGTTTTAGGTTTAGGCTAAGGGTTTAGGGATTCAAATTTGGGTTCGAGATCGGGTTTGGGTTTAGGTTTAGGTTTTACGTTTAGGTTAAGGTTACAGGTTGAGGTTAAGGAGTAGATTAGGATTAGGTGTAGGTTTAGGTTTAGGGATTCTCTAGTATTATCTATTATTGAACCTAATATTATCTACTACATACTAGTAACATACAACCAATATTGGGGCACCATACCATAAGCTACAAGAATTTCATGTCCCCCTAAACAAGGTATCCTCCATTGATAACATATATATATATATATATATTATAAGTTTTTTATTTTCATTTACATTCCCAAATACATTCATCATCCATCCAAGAAAATTGAAACAAGTACTGTCAATGTATCTTATCTTACCGACCGCCTTATGTTTCTTTTCACCTTTGTAGATCTCATATTTGTTGCAGCTGCTAGTTCACCATCAGTAGTCTCCCTAACCAAATTTTTGTGAAGTCCCTCCATTTGAAGCAGTGGCTGAAGTTACAAGAAGTAGGACTGATTAGTCTTTCCATGTTTTGAAAAAAATCAAATTCTTTATTTTTTGCTGCAAGTCTACTTATAATTATCATTGGCTCTTAATCTATTTATAATGAAAATCTTAAATATCACCTGATAGTGCTCCTTTGATAAATGTCCTGTTTGGAACAAATAATTTGTTTTATCATAAATGTCCTGTTTGGAACAAATAATTTGTTTTATACGTACATGTGTTTTATCATAAAACCATGCATGATGCATCCATACAAAAAAAATCAAATGAAATTTTTTTTTATATAAGCAGATTTTTTTTAATATTATTATAAACAAAAACTGATTTCCCACCAACAAATGCAACCTATTGATCATAATCATATAGACCATAAATAAGAAAACATTGAAATAAAACAGATATCTTAAAAAAAAAAAAAAAAAAGGTTGCAATTATTCTTATTCTTATTAAACGGATTTTTTAGAAAAAAAATACAAATAATTAAAATTTTTCAAACAATTGAGAGATGAACATGCTTCATCATCATATTAAAAAAGTGGGGCCCCAAATACTTACTTTAGAAAAGAAAATTTTCCCTATTTCCAATAAGTTTCAGCTCTAGTTCCTCGTATATGATACCCGGATCCAAAATGAACAGGATTCAAATCTGAATTCCCTAAGGGTCAGTTTGGGCGGTGGGATTAGAAGAGATTAGGTGGGATGGGATTGAAAAAAACATAATTATTACTCATAGCAGGGGTTGTCCCCTGTTACCATGGGATAAAATTAATGCCCTACTTTGTTGATAATTTGGTGGTATATTGAATGAATATACTCACCATAATTTGAAATTATTGAGAATAACACGCGTGTGTTATATCTAAACTGTTCATTTGTTTCGTAACCTCATTCATATCATGTGCTTTGGCATGGATATCACGTGCATGGATATCACGTGCTGTCGGGCTACTTACTTTTCCCACCTTTACTTGCACATAAGGTCTCATATGACTCATGACATTCGCCACAATAAATCATGTGGAAAAAAAAAAACAACAAGCAAAGGAAACAAATCAGATCTAGAAAGATACAAACAAGCTCAACGAAGCCAATCTCTCTCCAAAACATCTATGCATGTATATATATGTATGTATGTATACACGCATTCATATCCATATGCATGCATACATGGGCAGTAGCATACACTTTCCTTTTTTATGTGGAGAAATGGTCAGATACAGCATCTGTATCTGATCCAACTATTTCCTTACCACCAACATCTCACATTTATATGATGTAGACCACAACAGTACACTCATCCCTTCCATCAGCTGCCTATAGATTTTGACATTGTAGAACACCCAATGAGTGAAAGAAATGGCTGTGGAAGTTCACATTCAGCTGCTGTATCTGATCATTTCTCCTCTCTGTCAGCAGCATTCACCAATTTGGAGGGAAATGAAATTTTAAAAAATATAAACCATGCCAACTTGTAATCATATGATGGATCTGCGGTGTTCATCATGCAATACTCATGTAAAAGTACCAGGGCATGGATCGGGCTTTGGCATGGATATCACGTGCATTACGAAAAATAGACTCGCCAGACATTCATATCCATCTGATTAACGATGAAAAAAAAAAGAAAGAAAAAGAAAAGATGGATAGGATTGTTTGATATGTTTGATTTTTGAAAAAACAAGCAATCCCTGATAGGGTTCAATAGACGAACGAACCAGATTGTTAATCCAGCCTGTCACGTGCACCTACTGTAAATCTTGCATTAAAAATCACATGATCTATTTAGTGGCCAGGCGATCAGTATTTTATGCTGGCTAGCATTGCATATAAGCAGAGTAATCTTTCCATGATTTGGGTATATCAATTGCTGGAGTGGAGCTTGGATGGGTGTTGGACCAAAGTCACATGAACGAATGGCTATTGTTTATTACAACCACCCATTCATGCCAAATCCCTAAATCCCCAAATCCCTAAATCCCTAAATCCCCAAATCCCTAAATCCCCAAATCATTTCAATCGGTATTGAGATTGAGAGAGATTGAGCAAGAAGAGAGAGAGAGAGAGAGAGAGAGAGAGAGAGATACCTCGTGTGGATGCGCGAGAGAGAGAGCACCGAGAGAGACAGACAGAGAGAGAGGGCGCGGTGGAGAGAGGACCGGAGAGAGAGAGGGCGCGGTGGAGAGAGGACCGAGAGAGAGAGGGCGCGGTGAGAGAGGAGAGAGAGAGAGAGAGAGAGAGAGAGAGAGAGAGAGAGAGAGAGAGGATGCGCGAGAGAGAGAGGGCGTGAGGGAGGGCGGCGAGGAAGGGCAGGGGTGAGAGAGAGAGAGAGAGAGAGAGAGAGAGAGAGAGAGAGAGGAGGGAGGGTGCCGAATAAGGGATTTGGGGATTGGGCGCGCGCAGCTGGGTTTTGGGCGCGCGCCCAATTTTGGGCCGAGTGATGATCGGTTCTCTGTGGGCCCTATCATGATGTATGTGTTTCATCCATTCCGTTCATTCATTTTTAAAGATTATTTTAGATCTTTATGCCAAATATTAGAGGAATATAAATCTCAGGTGGTCCACACCACATGAGAACAATAGTGATTGGATATCCACCATTAAAATCCTCCTAAGGCCCACTGTGCTGTTTATTTGATATCCAATCTATTGATTTGGTTCTACAGGACCAGATGAAGGGAGAATACAAAAATTAGCTTGATCCAAAACTTTTATGGCTACCAAAATATTTTTAATGGTCGATGCTCATTCAACGTTGTTTCCTATAATGTGGTCCACTTGAGATCTGCATATATCTCATTTTCGGTCTCATATCGTAAAATTATTTGTAAAAATATATGGACGGCATGGATGAACGGTGTGGGTTGATCCCAAATTTTCAGTAAATCCATAACTCAAGTGGACCATGCCATACAAAACAGTGTGGAATAATGATTTCCACCGTTGATACCTTCCTTGGGCCCACAGTAATGTTTATTTGTCATCCAACATGTTCAAAAAATCAAAAAATATATGAATGAAGGGAAAACACAAACATCAGCCTAAATGCGGGCCACACCACATAATATAATAGAGGGGTTTCCTTAGAACATTTATAATCATATATTGGGCCTGCCTAAATGTGATTCACATATCCAACCCACTCATTATGTGTGTCCCACTTGGATGAGGGGTCAGACCAATTTTCAACTGCATCCATGTCTGTATTAACTTATAAACAGGTTGGATCTCAAATAAACATCGCGGCGAGCCCTAAAAAGGTTTCAATTATGGGTGTTACTATCCCACTCTTTTCTATGGTGGGTCCACTTGAACTTTGGATTTGCCCCGTCAGTCAAATGCACCATTCCATGGTGGGCCACGACCTTAAAAATAAGTTAATACAGACCGTGGCTGGTGTTCGATGCTCTGGGGGGGGGGGGGCCAGTGGTGGTGGTCGATGCTCTATGAGCCGCACCATGATGTACATGTTTCATCCATTCAGTTCATCCATTTTACAGATCATTTTAGTGCTTGATGCAAAAAATGATAGGGATATAAATCCTAGGTGGGCCACACCACAGGACAAAATTAATGAATGGATATTCACAATTAAAATCCTCCTAAGGCCCACCGTACTGTTTATTTGACATCCAATCTGTTGATTTGGTCATAAAGACCCAGATGAAGGGGAAAAAAAAACATCAGCTTGATCCAAAACTTTTATGGCCCCCAAAATATTTTTAATGGTCAAAATTCATTCAACACTATTTCCTTATACCCTAAGCATCCTGTGGGGCCCACTATGATTTATTGAATTTATCCACTCCATCCATCCATTTTAACATATAATTTTATTACGTAAGGTCAAAATTGAAGCCTATAAAAATTTGAAGTGGACCACATCATAGGAAACAGTATAAATTGAACGTCTACCATTGAGAAATTTTGGGAGGCCACTGAAGTTTTGGATCAAGTTGATATTTTAGTTTTCCCTTCATCCATGTATTTGTGATCTATTGAACAGGTTGGATGACAAATAAATATCACTGTAGGCCATAGGAAGATTTCAACGGTGGAAATCATTATTCCCACTGTTTCCTGTGGTATGGTCCACTTGAGCTTTGGATATACTTTAATTGTGGACTCAACCACTAAGCTAGGGCCTGTTTGGATGGGTGGATTGGAAGGGATTGAATGGTATTAGGGTGGATGGCATGGATTTCAAGGTAATGATGGCGTTGTCAATGGATTGTCTTCAGATCCATGGAATTGCTATATCCCCCCGGATTGCTATATCAAGTCTGTTTGGCACACTCGGCCAATCCCGGGATTAAACCTTCCCATCCCTTCCAATCTCTCGAACCAAACATGTCCCAGGCAAATTTGAACGGATTAAGGTGGATTGGATGGGATTAAAGGTAATGATGGTGTTGTCAGTGGATTGTCTTAAGATCCATGGGATTGCTATATATCCCAGGATCAGATCACCAAGTTTGTTTGGCACGCCCGGCCAATTTAGGGATTTAACTTCCAACCCCTTTTAATCCACCTGTCCAAATGGGCCCTAAAATGATCTGGAAAAATGGATTGACGGTGTGGATATCATAAACCATGACTTTGGGCCACGAGCTTAAAAATAAAGTCAATCCATGACTTGGGTGGGCCACACCACATACTTTAGTTGAGAGGGTGACCCTCCCATTAAAGCATTCATAATCATTTATTGGGCCCACCTAGATGTGGTTCATAGATCCAGCCCATTCATTATATACGTGTATCCCACTTGCATGAGGAGTCAGCCCAAGTTTCATACACATCCAAAACTCATGTGGGCCCCACCAATTAAATGTTTGTATATGTTTTAGGGATGTCTTCACATAGTTTTAGATGATATGGCTCACTTGAGTTTTGTATACGACTGATTTTTTGACTTAAATGGGACACATCAAATGCATGGTGTTGATGTTCTACATACATCATGGTGGGGCGCACACAGATTAACCTCATGGGAAGTTCCCATGAGGTGACCTTATAGTACCATTTCACTATTTAGGTAACTCCTTCATAGGTGTTACTCTAACCGTGTAGGGCCCACCTTGATATATTTTATGTATATCGACACCGTCCATATATTTTTCCATCACATTTTAGGATGTGATTTCGAATCATAAGAACTCAATAATCTCAGGTGGATCATGAAATCGCTCTTATGATGATTTTTCACATTTGGATTTTGCTGTTTTGATGAGGCTGTATGTTGAATTCTAGGGGTTGTAGGGTTTGATTTTGTTTTCTTGTTAAAGATTGTTCGATTCTACTAGTAGTGTTTGGAAACTAACCTTTGATATTAATTTGATTCCATTTGGGGAAAATTCTGTCTGTGTCAATGTCTTGTGTTTTTGAAAGTTCTAGGGTTTCTAGTGAGACTTATGTGTTGTGTTTTATTGTTTTGGAGTCCTTGGATCTAATATGTGGGGGCCGACTGTGGATGGGTGGAGGGCTGGGAATGCCTTTCATGGAACAATCTCTGCCACCTGATTGGTGGACTTGGTACGATTGGATGGATGTCGGTTGTCTTTTTTTTTGAGATTTCATTTGGCTTAAATTATATTCCAATTCCTTTTTAACAAGCAGCTTAAACTATATCTAAGTTGTGCAAGTTTACATCTCATTGCTTTGGAGACGAGTTAATAGCCGAAAAATGATAACATGAGGACCTCCCCAAAGGTCACATTGATTGGATGATCTTAACTGTCTGAAATTGCCGTTAGATTAATTTGGACCGTTTTCTTTTTGACTATCCTGAGGAACATAATATTGAGTTGTACTATTCTTTTTAAACATATGCTTCAATCTCCTTTGGTTTGCACTCCTATTGTGTTGAAGGGCACATCTATTCTGTTGGGTAGAACACTTATTTTAATATCACAATGATTGGATAATCTCAACCATCTGATATTACCATTGAATTTAGACTATTTTCTTTTTGACCAAGGTATTGAGGAACTTTCATTTGCACTCCTCTTTCTTAAACGTGTATATTTTTTCTTAACTTCGAGTTGCACTCTTCTTCTTGATCTTCTTCTTCTTTTTTCTTTTCACATTTACATGTTTTAATCCCACTTTGTGTATTGTAGGCCACATCCATTCAATTTGATATAGATCCCTTTTTTTTTTTTCAATTTTTCTTGTCAAAATACAAAATCTAGTTTTCTTTTTTAAAAAATATATATTTTTTACAATTTGTCAATTTTTTCACAATTTTGTTTAATTTTTTAAATTTTCTTTTTCAAAATATCATTTTTTAAATATCACTTTTGTTATATAAATTTTTAATTTTTCTTTTCAAAATACAAAATCTAGTTTTCTTTTTTAAACAATATATATTTTTATAATTGGTCAATTTTTTCACAATTTTGTTTAATTTTTTAAAATTTCCTTTTCAAAATATCAATTTTTAAATATCACTTTTGTTATATAACTTTTTAATTTTTATTTTCAAAATACAAAATCTAGTTTTCTTTTTTTAAAAATATATATTTTTTATAATTTGTCAATTTTTTCACAATTTTGTTTAATTTTTAAAATTTTCTTTTTTAAAATATCATTTTTTAAATATCACTTTTGTTATGTAACTTTTTAATTTTTCTTTTCAAAATACAAAATCTAGTTTTCTTTTTTAAAAAATATATTTTTTTACAACTTGCCAATTTTTTCACAATTTTGTTTAATTTTTTAAATTTTCTTTTTCAAAATATCATTTTCTTATCGAAATCTTTTTTTTTTTTTCAAAATTATCAACATTATTCAAAGTTCTTAAATTTTTTTTTTTCAAAATCTAGATTTGTATAAAATTACATTTATTTTTTCAAAATCTAAATTTTTTTCTTAAACATCGTTAGTTATTTTTCTAAGTTTTTTAACTTTTTTTTTTTTTGAATCTCTAATGCAGACGGTCTTTGACAGTCTAAAATGTCCACTATAAGACGGCTAAGGACCGTCCCTAATACAGACTAATTTTGGCTCTATCAGGTCACCATTAAAAGACGGCCGATGACCGTCTATAATTGAGACGGTCCTTGACAGTTTCAGATCATTAATAAAAGACGGCCAATGACCGTCTCTAATACGGATGGTCTTTGACCGTCTCAAATGACCGCATATGAGACGGTTAAAGACCGTCTCTAATAGAGATGGTCCTCGACAGTCTCAAATGGAGACAGCTAAGGACCGTCCCTAAAACAGACTATTTTGACAGTCTCAAATTACAGGAAGAGACGGCCAATGACCGTCTCTAATTGAGACGGTCCTTGACAGTCTCAAATTACCAGTAAGAGACGGCCAATGACCGTCTCTAATACGGACGGTCTTTGACCGTCTCAAATTGTCGCATATAAGACGGTCAGAGACCGTCTCTTATTCCAGACGGTCAATGGCCGTCTTTTATCCGCAGTTAACGACGGTTTTTGACCGTCTTAAATGATTTGTGGACATTCAAAATTTTGAGACAATATTAATGACGGTCAAGGGCCGTCTAAAAGTTTAGAGACGGTTTACGGCCGTCTCTAAAGCGTCTTTAAACCAAGCAATTTTAGAGACGGTCCAGAACCGTCTCTAAATCTGTCATTTTTTTCCATTTTTCACGTAGTGATGTCCTTCTCAAATTACTAGGAAAACTGGCCTAGTTGACCTGCCATCGGTTGACATATAAATTATACAGTCCTATGCGACAGTTTGTGCAAGTGGGACCATGTTTAAGTGATCCAATGGTCGAAATGATGGCACACCTAATGGATGGGTAAGGCTACAAATGTAACCAACTGGGGAAATTCCATTCATTGATAAATGGTCCACGGAATGCACAGATGAGAAAATACAGATGGTCCAAACATCCAGACAAGGCCACATATTGGATAAATAAGATCATCGAATCTGGAAATTTTAAGAATCCCCACCATCCATGGTGGGCCATTAGTTTGATCGGTGTGATCACCTAACCACTACCCCACGTGCCCACCGTTGAATGTATTTAACAATTGCACATTTTTTTTTCGTTTCACAATCAGCGTGATTTTGGGTCTAGTTCATCAAGGGTGGCCCACATTTTTTTTGCTAAAGCAGGGTGACACCAATTTAATCAGCCGATGCGACGTAGTGATTTCGAGCATCCAATCGGTTAATCTTTCTATACATTCGAAGGCATTCATGATAATGCGTGTATCTTGTATATGCAGATGGCTTTAATAAAAATGTAAAAGTAAAAGAAAAAGAAAAGAAAAATTGTTTATGGCGTCAGACTTGCATTTTAAACATGAAATTTACATGGGTTGCATGAAAATACAGTTTTTTTTTTTTTTTTTCGTTTTCTTTTTCTTATTAAATCTTGGGTAGCTTGTGCCGATCACAACTTTGCTTGCATCCAAACAACCCCTGCCATCCTTGCCAACCGTCAAAATTTGGGGACAGCTTGTCCTTGTTCTTCTTGGTTCTTGTGCATAATAAATGGTTTAGACAAACATGGACAGTTTTTTTTTTTCTTTTTTCTTTTTAAATCTTGGGTAGCTTGTGCCGATCACAACTTTGCTTGCATCCAAACAACCCCTAAATTATCTTATTACAGATCATCAAATAGAGATTTGAAAAGCAAACAATATCCATCACAAGCTTAGGATTGTCAATTAATCTGATTTGTTTGGGCTATACTCACATCTACAATGGCACCAGTTCATGAAACGATTAGTACTTATCTTTTATTTTCATTTTTTAGCAGCTAAAGCAAGAGTTTCTTGTCACAAATTGAATTTTTGCATTGAATTGTTTCAAACCAAGAATCAAGTCAGTTAATGAAACTACATGAAGTGGAATTGTGAATTGGAAGACCCAAAAAATGAACTAAATGAGTCTACCCTAACAAACTAGTGTCCTCAAACATGTATTAAACTGCACCTTTCCCAAGATGCGAAAACACATCAATATAGATGCTAGTGTGAGTTCTGCTAACTATTAATTCAAATTTCACTTCCTGATGCAATGTAACCGGAAACCCTTTTTTTTTTTCCCTCATGTGATATATGAATTAGCCTTCTAATCCTAGTACTAGTATTATATCTGATTCTTAATTGTTATTATCCTATTTAACTATATTATAGTTGCTCGTGCATGCTATTGCAATTCATTAGTTGTTGAAGTATGTCATGTATTTGTACTTGTATTATTGTGCACAAATTTATAAATTTTTTTTATAATTTCCTCAATTTTCACATTTATCTATCATTTTCTATTTTCAAATAGAAATTTAAATCAGGAGGTGCAATGGGAAGTTTTAGCCCCTTAAGGCGTACATTTCACTTTCCAATAGTTCTTGACATCTCACCTCATGGCTCTACCATTTAGAATGCTTGAGGCCACTAATGAGACAGACCACAACGCCATGGAGGAAAAGCCAACTAAGCCCTTCCACCTTTAGAACTTTTGAAGAAACTTGTGGTGGAGGATGTTTGGGAATTCTGAAAAACAGGATTTGATTTCCACCCTAATGAAGTCCAAGTCAAACATTAGTTGAAGTACAAACCTGAGTATCCATCTTCTGAGGGATCAATGATTCGAAATAGCTGTCACTCATTTGATGATTTACATATTAAAATTAGGAGGTTATGACTTGCGGTCTTAGCATTTTCATTGGAAAATGAGACTGCTGAAGGATCAACAATTCAACACAACCAGTTACGTTCGTGTTCATGATGCTTTGTTGATATATGAGCATTTCGATTGTTCTACTTGATGGGGTTTTTTTCCCCGTCTTCGACCGGTCGTGGGAGGTGCTCGACCGGTCGTAGGTTCGAGCCCTGGCACGACTCAAAGTCCAGCGAGTTCGTGCTGTTTTTTACTGTAGCTAGGACTGGTCGTAGGAGAGCTACGACCAGTCGTAGGTGGTCTACGACCGGTCATAGGAGAGCCAGGACTAGTCGTAGGTTACGCAGATTGTTCCGCGATTTTGCGCGAAACTGCGGATTTGAGTCCTTTCATGCGGGATGCGGAAAGGAGTTTCCCAAAACTATAAAAGGGGTTGCCTAGGGTTTTCTAGGTATCACAAAATAGCAAGAGGGTTTCCTAAAGCTTTGCAAGGGATTTGCTAAAGGGTTTAGGGCTATCAAAGTGAGAGAGGGAGAAAGAGAGAGGAAGCTTATAGAAGGGAGGTTACGCTCGTGGAGGTTCTCTACTTTGCAATCTACATCTCAGCGCTTCTATGTCCTCGTAATCGGTTAGATCTCTCCGTTTTCTCTATTTCTCTTATTGTTTATCCACTCCTGCGTGAGTGAAGAAGATTGTAACGTTCTACTTCATAGTGGATTGTTGATCTGGACGAGGTCCCGTGGTTTTTACCTCTTTGAGGGTTTTCCACGTAAAAATCTCGTGTGGTGTGTGATTGATGCTTTGATTTATTTCATTGCTTTATCCATAATTCTGGTTTGTTCTGGAGGGCTAGATCCTAAGGTTTTGTGCAAGGCCCCCAACAAAGTGGTATCAGAGCTAAGTTCATTGAACGGGTAGGATCGGTTTGAATTATGGAAGGTGGCTCAAGGATGATCAGCCTCAATGGTTCTAACTGGACCATATGGAAGGCTAAGATGGAGGACTTGCTTTATTGCAAGGACCTATATTCTCCAATCTCAGGCATATCAGCAAAATCCAAGGATATGACTGATGATGATTGGAAGAAGATGGACCGAAAGGCGGTGGGGTTTATTAGACAATGGTTGGATGATTCTGTGTTCCACCATGTGTCTACGGAAACCTCAGCCGCAAGCCTATGGCTAAAATTACAAGGGCTGTATGAGAGGAAGACAGCCGGTAATAAGATATTTCTGATAAGGCGACTTGTAAATCTCAAGTTCAAGGATGGTGGTTCTGTGGCCGAGCATATGAATGAGGTCAGCAATATAGTGAACCAACTCACCTCTATGAAGATGGTCCTGGATGATGAATTGCAGGCTTTACTATTGCTTAGTTCATTGCCTGACAGTTGGGAGACATTGGTGGTGTCTCTAAGTAACTCCGCGCCAGACGGAAAGATATCCATGGAACAGGTAACCAGTTGTCTCTTCAATGAAGAGACAAGGAGAAAGTCTCAGGGGTCTACTCAGCAAGAGGCTCTTGTGACGCAGGAACGGGGGAGAGGAAAGAACAGGAAGGGCGGGAAGGCCCGAGATAAATCAAGAGGCAAGTCGAGTAACAGAAAAGAGGTTGAATCTTTGGAATTGTGGCAAGAAGGGCCACTACAAGCATGAATGTCGTGGTAAGAAAACGACAAGAAAGGAAAAGGGAAGGAAGAAGAATCGATTCCCTTTGCGGTCGCTTCAGATGGCGACATGGTAGTTATTCTTTCTACAGATCACGATGTATGTCTCACGGCTACGAGTCAGGGCACCGACTGGGTGATAGACTCGGGAGCTTCTTTTCATGCGACTCCACACAGGGACTCCTTCACAAGCTACAAGTCAGGTGACTATGGGACTGTGAAGATGGGAAATTCTGGCATATCAAAGATCGTGGGAGTCGGTGATATTTGTGTGAAGACCGATATGGGCTGCACATTGGTTCTCAGGGATGTGAGGCATATCCCAGACCTTCGCCTCAACTTGATGTCGACGGGAAGGCTGGATGATGATGGCTATGAAAGCCGGTTTGCTGGTGGGCGATGGAAGGTCATCAAGGGTTCGTTGATCGTGGCTAGAGGAAAGAAGTGTTGCACCCTGTACAAGGCAAGTGTCAGTATGTGCAAGGGTGGGTTGAATGCAACGGAAGATTCGGCTATTGACATGTGGCACAGGCGTCTAGGCCACATGAGTGAAAAAGGGCTTCAACTACTAGCAAGGAAGCAGCTCCTTCCAGACGTGACAGGTATGCCTCTCAAAACCTGTCTTGATTGTTTATCAGGGAAACAGCATAGAGTTTCATTTATTAAAACTGCTTCTCATGTTAATAAAGTGCATGCATTAGATTTGGTTTATTCTGATGTTTGTGGTCCTATGAGGACAAAAACCTTGGGTGGGGCATTGTATTTTGTCACTTTTATAGATGATGCATCTAGGAGGGTTTGGGTTTATGCTTTGAAATCCAAGGACGAGGTCTTTGGTGTGTTTAAGCTGTTTCATGCTATGGTCGAGAAAGAGACAGGTAGATCATTGAAGTGCATCCGCACTGACAATGGTGGTGAATACATTGGCGACTTTCACGAGTACTGCAAGTCCCAAGGTATACGGCATGAATAGACGGTTCCCAAGACCCCCCAGCATAATGGTGTAGCTGAGCGAATGAATCGCACCATTGTTGAGAGAATCAGATGCATGTTATCCCATGCGAAGTTGCCCAAGACGTTCTGGGGAGAAGCAATATAGACAATGCGGTGTATTTGATAAATGAGGTCTCCATCACCGTTGAATGGAGAAGTACTGAAGGTGTGGACTGGACGGGATCCATCGCATACGGTCATCTCGGGGTGTTTGGATGCGGGACATCCGTTCACGTACCAAAGGACGAGAGGTCCAAGCTCGATATGAAGATCAGTGCGGTGTGTGTTCTTAGGGTACGGTGATGAAAAATTCGGTTACGGGTTATGGGATCCGACCGAGAAGAAGCTCGTCGGGAGCAGAGATGTGGTTTTCTTTGAAGATCGGTGTATCGAAGACATTGGTAAGCCGAGAGAAGAACCGGCCTAGTTCGGGTGAGCTAGAGGACATGGATCCGATTACTCCTCCGTGGTGCCCGATGACGGGGAGTATAGCAAGTGCGAGAGGACGAGAGAGTTCCTTCGAGAAGATGGACCAGGGAGGCGGCCCCACTTGATCCACTGTTGAGCCACAGGTGAGGAGGTCATCTAGGGACGGACCAAATGTGTCAAGAGGTACTCGCCGCATGAGTACATTATGCTAACCGATGGGGAGAGCCAGAAGATTATTCGAGGCCCTAGCCGACGAGCATAAGGAGGAGTGGTTGAAAGCTATGTAAGAGGAGATGGAATCCTTGCATAAGAACCACACCTATGATATGGTGAAAGTGCCTAAGGGCAAGAAAGCTATGAGCAACAAGTGGGTGTTCGAGAAGAAGATTGAGCAAGAATTCACAGATGAGGTTCAAGGCCGGACTTGTGGTTAAAGGGTTTGGTCGAGGAAAGGTATAGACTTCGAGGAGATATTCTCACCGGTGGTGAAGATGACATCCATACGGGTGTTGCTTGGGTTGGCGGCTAGCATGGATCTGGAGATAGAGCGGTTAGATGTTAAAGCGCCTTTCTCCATGGTGACTGGAAGAAGAGATCTACATGCACCAACGGAGGGGTTCGAAGTCAAGGGCAAGGAGCATATGGTGTGTAGGTGAGGAAGAGCTTGTATGGGTGAAACAAGCTCCACGGCAATGGTACAAGAAGTTCGATTCGTTCATGTTACAAAGCATGGGTATGACAGATCCGGAGTCGGACCACTTGTGTGTTCACGCGTAAGTTCTCGGATGGTGATTTCTTAGTTCGCTATTATACGTTGATGACATGCTCATCATGGGAAAAGACATCAAGAAGATTGACAGTGAAACAGAGTTGGGCAAGTCTTTGCGATGAAAGACTTGGGCCCGGCTAGACAGATCCTAGGAATGGAGATAACCCGTGACAGTAGTAGGAAGCTTTGGCTGTCACAAGAGCGGTATATTGAGAAAGTCCTAGAGCGGTTCAATATGAATGCAGCGAAGCCGGTCAGTACTCCACTAGATGGTCACTTCAGATTGAGCGACAGGCAGTGTCCCAAGACGAAGGCAGAGGTGGAAGAGATGCAGAAGATACCCTACGCGTCAGCTGTAGGAAGTTTGATGTATGCTATGGTGTGTACACGCCCAGACATAGCATATGCGGTTGGTGTTGTCAGCCGGTATCTTGCCAATCCTGGCAAAGAGCATTGGGCAGCGGTGAAATGGATACTACGGTATCTAAGAGGCTCATCCAGGTTGAGCCTATGCTATGGTGACGGAAAACCTGTGTTAGAGGGCTACACAGATGCAGATATGGCAGGTGACATAGACTCCAGGAAGTCTACATCGGGGTTCATGTTCACGTTTGCAGGGGGAGCGGTTTCTTGGCAGAGCAAGCTACAGAAGGTTGTAGCATTGTCGACGACAGAGGCCGAATACATTGCGATCACGAAGCATGTAAAGAGATGCTTTGGATGAAAAGGTTCCTACAGAACTTAGCACGAAGGGGAGGAGCACGTGGTCTATTGCGATAGTCAGAGTGCTATACACTTGAGCAAGAATCCAAGTCAGCATTCCAAGTCGAAGCACATAGAGATTCGGTATCACTGGATCAAGGATACTTTGGAACAAAAGGTGTTACAGCTTGAGAAGGTCCACACGGACGATAATGGGTCAGACATGATGACCAAGGCTTTGCTCAAGGGCAAGTTTGAGGTTTGTAGAAACCTGGCTGGCTTGAAGAAGGTGGATCCCTCCCGGGTCAAAAAGGGAGAGATTTGATGGGGTTTTTTTCCCGTCTTCGACCGGTCGTGGGAGGTGCTCGACCGGTCGTGGGAGGTGCTCGACCGGTCGTAGGTTCGAGCCCTGGCACGACTCAAAGTCCAGCGAGTTCGTCTTGTTTTTTCTACTGTAGCTAGGACTGGTCGTAGGAGAGCTACGACCGGTCGTAGGTGGTCTACGACCGGTCGTAGGAGAGCCGAGACTAGTTGTAGGTTACGTGCAGATTGTTCCGCGATTTTGCGCGCTGATTTGAGTCCTTTCGCATGGCGGGATGCGGAAAGGAGTTTCCCAAAACTATAAAAGGGGTTGCCTAGGGTTTTCTAGGTATCACAAAATAGCAAGAGGGTTTCCTAAAGCTTTGCAAGGGATTTGCTAAAGGGTTTAGGGCTATCAAAGGTGAGAGAGAGGGAGAAAGAGAGAGAGGAAGCTTATAGAAGGGAGGTTCGCTCGTGGAGGTTCTCTACTTTGCAATCTACATCTCAGCGCTTCTATGTCCTCGTAATCGGTTAGATCTCTCCGTTTTCTCTATTTCTCTTATTGTTTATCCACTCCTGCGTGAGTGAAGAAGATTGTAACGTTCTACTTCATAGTGGATTGTTGATCTGGACGAGGTCCCGTGGTTTTTACCTCTTTGAGGGTTTTCCACGTAAAAATCTCTTGTGTGGTGTGTGATTGATGCTTTGATTTATTTCATTGCTTTATCCATAATTCTAGTTTGTTCTGGAGGGCTAGATCCTAAGGTTTTGTGCAAGGCCCCCAACACTACTTTCAATTCGTTTTTTAAATATATTTTTCATGAGCATAACACCTCTTGGCTTATTTACTTAAAAAGGATCTCAGACCAAAAGGGGGATTTTCAATTAATTTATTTCACATAGGTTTCTAATATGGAAGTGAGTGAACGAGTGATAATATCTTGATACACCTTGAATGGTATTTGATTTAGGAGAAAGTCCAGGGCTTAATAGGAAATAGCTCTTTGATTCTTTGGTGCTGAGGTTGGAAATGAACCGAATAATCATTGACTTGGATTTTATTAAAAAATAGGGTTTAAAGGTACTGAAGATTGGATTCAGTTTGGGCTGAAAATCATTTATGCTGAATTTCTACATTCATCGACGGTGAATTTCTTTGATTTCATATTGCGAAGGACCTCTCTTGGAAATTGTGCTTGGCTGTTGTGTAAATTGTTCTTCTTTTGTGGTTGTTTTGAATCTGTAGATTGATAATTTTTTATTCTCTATGAGCTAAGTACAGAGGTTTTTTTTTGAAACACCACGGAGATATCATTAAAGCAGCGGGAAATTACAGAGACTGATTTCGGGTCTCCCCTGGAAAGAAGGACCAAGGGAGACCTATTGTATGAGATAGGAAAAAATAAACCAGGGAGCGCCAAAACAGCGCACCAGGAAGAACACCTACAGGCGAGCTACCTTTCTGTAATCGAACCCAGACCCACCTTGTCAAGGAAAAGGAGGCTGCGGATGTTGGCCGGGAGATCAGAGATCCTGACATACGAGGAAGTGGACTGACTCTCGCTACCCTGGCGAGCTAAAGCGTCCGCAGGGACATTTCCTTCCTGAAAATATGTGCAAATTCAATCTGATCTCTGCTTTTCAAAAGCATTATCCGCTCTAGCCAATAGTTCCACTTATAGCTCATTTGACTGACCCCGTTCAACAACTTCACCACTTGCAAGGAGTCGGATTCCATTATGATATGCTGGAACCCCTTAGAGAGGAGGAGTAGACCCTCGAACACTGCTCGTAGCTCGACATAGGAGCTAGTACCAAGGCCACAGCCAGATGCAAAAGCGCAAATGAACTGGCCCTTATCGTCCCTGCAGATTCCTTCACCACCAGATGCAAAAGTACAGAGTTTAATTGTTTCATTGCTTCATGGTCAGATGTACTTCTCCATAACTCCAAATGGAAACCAAACTCAACAAAACATGGATGGACTGAAACATTGTATTCTTGTGGCTGCAAGCAATCCCTATGGCGCCCTACCCACCCGTCTCTAGACCAATTATCCAAATTTTGGAGAATGACAGTTGTAGAGAAGCACAATCAGAAAGTTCTGTCTGATGCTGAGGTAGTGCTAAATCATTCACACAGGTAGTGCAAATTTATTATCTTACCTTATTGCCTACCAGATTTTATTTACTACGTTCATTTCTATGCAGTTCCTTTAAATGACACAATCTTCAATGTTTCCAATCCTTGAGACATGCAGTGCTTTGTTTCTCTGTCAGTTATTTCTCCGAAGCAACTTCCAAAGCTCGAGCGATATATAACGCGGTATGCACAAATAATTCCTGTCGAGTTTAGCACCAATTTCAATTGTTTCCCATCAAGCTTATTATAATGCCTTTTTCAGAGTTTCCACCAACACCCATTGCACTTAATTGATTTTGCAATAACCCTGCATCGACCTTCTAACTGTTTAATCAAACATTCCGAAATATTGTTTGTATATAGAGCTGGTATAGTTCACCGGAAAAGAGCCGGTATAGTTCACCGCAAGTCCTACGTATGTTTAAAGCTACGCTTGACCCATGTGCTACCTTGAGTCCATTTCCTTTTCTTTTATTATTATTATTATTATTATTATTATTATTATTATTATTATTATTATTATTATTTTCAGCACATAATTTAGAGAAAACAGGCCCCAAATTGCTAGGATGATGATGATGAATTTAGAGAAAACTCCTATATTCATTTATAATTTTATTTCATGTGTACTTGAGAAACCCACTGTGCATACACATGTAATTGTATTCATGAATAGGATGGCTTAGACTTTTAGTTGTTTGGGTTAGCCCCGCTAAGCCATTTCCTCTTTATTGAATTGAGTTGTTACCAATTTTGTGAATATGATTCTTATTAAACAATTGTGTGAATTATTTTTTGAATGACTATCAAGTGTAAGATTCAAAAAATCAAAAATAAAAAATTTGACGATATTTTTTTTGAATTTACAGATATTTTAGCAACGGATTTTTATTTTTTGCGATGGATCTTATCCGTCTCTAATATGCGACGGACCTTATCCGTCATAAAAAATACCTGGTAAACAGCGACGGACGAAATCCATCGTTTTTTTGGTTTTATGACGGATTTGGTCCATTGCAAATTTGTGATTTTGGCGTAGTGGGTGTAAATGTATTGGTCCTTTTAAGAATAACCCTAGGCAGAGCACTCGTGCAAATGTACTAATCCTTTCAAGAATGACCCTAGGTAGATTACCCATACAAATATACTAAGTTTTCCCATTACTATGTCGTGCACCAATAGAGATATCCGTTGAATAACATATTCACAAGTTTGGTAGTTCAAATTAACAATGTCTACACTTTACTACACATAGCAATACATCTAAATGCAAGAACTTGAAATGCCGACATGCAAAGTATATTCATGATTAATGCATCTACAATTACTAAATGAGAAAATGATAACACATTATCAGAATTTGAACCGATGCATCCACAACATTTAATGAAAAGTAACATCTCATGTTACACAAAATTTGAGTCATCATGTCTACTAACTCCAAGTTTGAAAACATTAATACGTAAGATTAGCATACCATATACACAGGGTTTTTGACGCAGGGATGAACGTGATGAGGATAAATACTCTGAATCCACGGAGCTTCTCTGGACTCCTCAAAGAGACTTCTCGAATCCACGAGGAAAGAAAGCAGAAAATAGAAATAAATTCTAATAAAATTCGAAACTGATTAATTGATAAATAAAAACGAGTTCACAAACCTTTAAATAGGGGTACCAAGCAATGGGAAAGAAATCAGAATCAAACTACAACTAGAACTCCTAGAATCTGTGACTTACTATAAATAGTAAACTTACTATTTATAGACGGTCGTGATGTCTACTAGTGCGCAAGGTTTTCGGCCGAAAATAGTAAGTGTCCAATTTGGCTTCACTAAACCGTTCTCTTAATTATTCTAAGCTCTTTTCACGTTGGGCGCAACTCCTAAAGCTCGACAGATGAAGAGTTATAATCAAACTAAAACTTACTATTTATAGTAAAAACGAAATTAAAGTAGGGAAACGACCATCGATCCAGGGATTTTTCACAATTCTGGGCGTCGTAACCTTGTGTAGCTGGGTTGGTTGGCTAAAGTAGCTTGTTCTACCCTAAAATCATATATTTTATGTCAGCTAACTCATTCCGGATTGTGAGATACGCCTGATCTAAGGTCCGACGGTCCGGATCACTTCTGTCGTCGATCGGGACTCTTCTGATCCATCTTGGCCATGAAACTATCCGCGACCCACTCTACATCAGTCCCCTCCACTTCAAAAGAACTTGTCCTCGAGTTCTCATCCTGCGCTGGTTCATGATACTCGGTCAAGTCCGCGACGTTGAAAGTCCGTGAGATCGTCATGTCGTCGAGAAGATCAACAACATAAGCGTTGTCATTGATCTTTCGAATGATTGGGACGGGTCCAATCTTCATATTTTTCAACTTGTTGTACATCCCGGTCAGAAATCTCTCTTTGCGCAGATGGACCATAACTCGGTCGCCCACCTCGAACACTTTTTGTCACCGGTTCTTGTCCGCTCGTTCCTTGTACTTCTCGTTCGAGGCATGTAGCTTGGTCTGCACTTCCGCATAGATGCCCATGATTTTATCTGCCATATGTTCTGCTGCAATGCTCGTGCCCGGGTGCTTAGGCAGAGGGACCAAGTCAAGCGTGTGACGAGGCACTCGTCCATAGATAATCTGAAATGGTGATTTCCCTGTCGAGCGGTTCACCATGTTGTTGAATGCAAACTCTGCTTGAGACAAGGCCAAATTCCACTGCTTCGGTTTTTCTCTTGAAATACAGTGAAGGAGGTTTCCCAACGTGCGATTCACAACTTCGATCTGCCCATCAGTCTGTGGGTGGTAAGCACTGCTGAATTGAAGTCGTGTATCGAATCGAGTCCACAAAGTCCGCCAAAAGTGGCTAATGAACTTTGTGTCACGATCAGAAGTAATAGTCTTGGGGACCCCGTGTAGCTGTACGACCTCCCTGAAGAATAGATTGGCCACGTGTGTTGCATCGAGGGTCTTCTTGCATGGGATAAAGTGCGCCATCTTGGAGAAACGATCTACCACCACGAACACCGAATCCATGCCGAGTTGTATTCGTGGGAGACCAAGCACGAAGTCCATTGATAAATCCTCCCAAGGACCGTCAGGCACAGGTAACAGGGTGTAGAGGCCCGTATTCTAAGATTGTCTCTTGGAGGTCTGACAAACATGACAACATTGTACGGCTTTTCCCACATCATGTACTAATTACGGCCAGTAATATCGCTCTTCCACAAGAGCTCGCGTCTTGTCTCCCCCAAGGTGTCCACCGAGGCCACCTCCGTGTAGCTCCTGAATAATCTGCTCCATTAGAGAACTTTGGGGGATGCACAATCGATTCCCTTTGAAGAGAAAATCGTCCTGTATATGAAGGTCACTGGGGTAACCTTCTTGGCACTTCACCTAAGAATCTTTGAAGTCTTCATCCTCGGCATACAGCTCCTTGAGACAGTCGAAGCCGACCACCTTGTTGCTCATCGTAACAAGTAGTGATGCACGACGGCTAAGTGCATCAGCCACCTTGTTGTGCTACCCTGATTTGTGCTTCAGAACGAACGTGAATTCCTGTAAAAACGCAACCCATCTAGCATGCACACGATTCACGTTAGTCTGACTATTAATAAACTTTAATGCTTGATGGTCAGTGTAAAGAACAAACTCTCTTTAAATCAGATAATGCCGCCAATGTCGCAGCGCCTGAACAACTGCGTACAACTCAAGCTCATAAGTCGACCACTTCTTTCGGGCTTCACTGAGCTTCTCACTGTAGAAAGCTACCAACCTGCCTTCCTGTGGTAATACTCCCTCAATTCCGACGTATGAAGCGTCACACTCAACTTCAAACAATTTGTTAAAATTAGGAAGCACCAAGACTGGTGTTGTAAACAAACGATGCTTAATCTCATGAAAGCTCTTGTCATCTTTATCGGTCCACTAGAACGGTCCTTTTTTCATGCAATCTGTTATAGGCGTAACTATCACTACAAGAAAGTAGGCCTTTAGCCTCAATTTTTTAGCCTCAATTGAAAAAATGGAGGCTAAATGTATTTTTTAACCTCGGTTGCTATGGAACTGAGGCTAAAAGTTCATTTTTCACCTCAGTTGCTAAATAACTGAGGCTAAAAGCTTACTTTTTAGCCTCAATCGCATAAGAACCGAGGCGAAAGGTCTACTTTTAGCCTCAGTTCCATAGAAACCGAGGCGAAAAGTCTACTTTTTAGCCTCAGTTGCTAGGAACCGAGGCGAAAGGTATACTTTTTAGCCTCACTTGCATAGGAACCGAGGCGAAAGGTCTACTTTTTAACCTCAGTTGCATAGGAACCGAGGTGAAAGGTCTACTTTTTAGCCTCAATTGCTAAATAACTGAGGCGAAAGGTATACTTTTTAGCCTCACTTGCATAGGAACCGAGGCGAAATGTCTACTTTTTAGCCTCAGTTACATAGGAACCGAGGCGAAAGGTCTACTTTTTAGCCTCAATTGCTAGGAACCGAGGCGAAAGGTCTGCATTTTTCAGCCTCAGTTGCATAGGAACCGAGGCGAAAGGTCTGCATTTTTTAGCCTCACTTGCATAGGAACCGAGGTGAAAGGCTTACTTTTTAGCCTCAGTTGCATGGGAACCGAGGCGAAAAGTCTACTTTTTAGCCTCACTTGCATAGGAACCGAGGCGAAAGGTCTACTTTTTAGCCTCAGTTACATAGGAACCGAGGCGAAAGGTCTACTTTTTAGCCTCAATTGCTAGGAACCGAGGCGAAAGGTCTACTTTTTAGCCTCAGTTGCATAGGAACCGAGGCGAAAGGTCTACTTTTTAGCCTGACTTGCATAGGAACCGAGGTGAAAGGCTTACTTTTTAGCCTCGGTTGCATGGGAACCGAGGCAAAAGTCTACTTTTTAGCCTCACTTGCATAGGAACCGAGGCGAAAGGTCTGCTTTTTAGCCTCGGTTACATAGGAACCGAGGCGAAAGGTCTACTTTTAGCCTCAATTGCTAGGAACCGAGGCGAAAGGTCTACTTTTTAGCCTGAGTTGCATAGGAACCGAGGCGAAAGGTCTACTTTTTAGCCTGACTTGCATAGGAACCGAGGTGAAAGGCTTACTTTTTAGCCTCAATTGCATAGGAACCGAGGCGAAAAGTCTACTTTTTAGCCTCACTTGCATAGGAACCGAGGCGAAAGGTCTACTTTTTAGCCTCAGTTCTTGGGAACCGAGGCGAAAGGTATACTTTTTAGTCTCACTTGCATAGGAACCGAGGCGAAAGGCCTACCTTTTGGCCTCAGTTACATAGGAACCGAGGCGAAAGGCCTACTTTTTAGCCCCAGTCACATAGGAATCGAGATGAAAGGTCTACTTTTTAGCCTCAGTTGCTAGGACCGAGGCGAAAGGTCTACTTTTTAACCTCACTTGCATAGGAACCGAGGCGAAAGGTCTACTTTTTAGCCCTAGTTACTAGGAACTGAGGCGAAAGGTCTACTTTTTAGCCTCACTTGCATAGGAACCGAGGTAAAAGGTCTGATAGTTTTGCACCACTTAAAAAATAGTGGTGACTCTTCCAACCATACACACGGCATGGTTTTAAGGAAATCTAGACCGTCTAAATTTCTGACCCGATTGTGTACTTATGGTAACCTAAAAATTGTACTATGAATATAACAATGATAACCATTCGTTTTTCCCTTCAAATTAGTATCACTCATTATTACTTCTATCCATCCATTTGATAACTGTTTTGTTTTGATGGTTAGGATTGCTCAATCAGTGCTCCATCCACATTGGGACCCAAAACTTGGATGGCCTTGATAGCTGTAGACCAGTGCCAGGTGTGAGGAGGATGAGTCACCACTACAACATAAGAGTCTGGCCCCAAATCAAATTCCCACCTTCGAATCGATTGGATCTCACTTCATTTTTAACCCATATGATAAAGCATTGTTTTTGGAGGGTAAACCAAATCGATCAGGTGAAATTACCCCTTTGCCCTTCTAGCACACTAGAAATAATACAGTGGTTAGAAGGATTATATAACCACCTAATCAAAGGCTTTTGGGCAATCCTTTTAAAAGGTTCATCTGATGAGACGTAGAAAGGCTACCACCCACTGTCATCATTTCAACAACATGGCTCCTTTTCTAAGTTATTAATGGCAAACAAGGTTGAGAAATTAGTCAATCTCACAACACTGTACATTCACTGGTGGGTAGATCAGATCAACGGTGCAGATCATTGAACCAGGGGCCAGGTTGATGATCATATAAAAGTTTTGGGGTTATTTTAAATATATAAATTTCCAGCTCTCAATCTATACAAGTGGGGCATCAAATCTAGACCGCCGATCAAATGGTTCTGTACTAGTTGATTTGTCTAATGAACGGTTTCGATCTAGTTCATATATGGCACGTGTACAACAATGACACGGAGGAATGTTGCCTTCCATGAGACGAGCTATAAAAGAAAATTCCCTCATCTCTTTCTCAAAATCCCTCAGCTCCCTCAGCTCTCTCTCAAAATCCCTCAAAATCCCTCAGCTCCCTCAGCTCTCTCTCAAAATCCCTCAGCTCTCTCTCAAAATCCCTCAGCTCCGAAAGGAAATTCTGTCCTCCACACCAGCAATCTCTTCGCCGATTTCAGGTACTCATTCTCTCTCTCTCTGTTTTTTTTCCCTACTGATTTCTCAACTGAAATTCTCTCGAAAATCAAAAATCGGGGTAGAAATCTCTCATTTTCGTGCGTTTTCCCCATTTGGCCGTTCAAAATCCAATTTCCACGTTTTTTGGTTCGATTTGAGGAGTTTTTTTTTGCTGATTTCACTGAAATCTTGCTCAGGAAGTGGAAAATCCTGTCGTTTCTAGCTCATTCGCTGGATTTGAGCGTTTGCGCGTTGCAATATCAGCGATTAGGGTTTGGTGTTCGATCTGAGAGCAAAACCCTGTTCTCTGGTGCGAAATCTGCTCCTCCATTGCCGATTTCAGTGCAGGCTAGAAAAACAAGGGGCATATACACCGATTGCAGCTCCTCACCGAAGTGAACCCTAGCTCTTCTCTCTGTCTTCTCCAATATTTTTCTCGTCTTCATTAAATCTACTCTCTCTCTCTCTCTCTCTCTCTCTCTCTCTCTCTCTCTCTCGATCATCGATCCTCAAAAGACGGTGAGCTTTTTTTTTCCAATTTTTTTCTACTTATGGTTTTTTTTTTTTTCTCAATTTTTAGTGCTTAATCTATTTTAATATGAATCTAGCTTATGTCTCTCGATTCGAGAGATTTCGTTGGATTTTGATCCGATTCTTCACGATAGATCTATTTTCCTTTTGGATCTCATTGTTTAGAGCTTTGCTTTTTATTTTTGTTTTAAGTCGATGATGCATATTGCCCTTCTTTTCGATTTTTTTTCTCGGTTTGATTATTCATTTGAAGAAGTTACTCAGATTACTGATTGGCATTTTTTGAGGACAGAGGAAGGGTTTTAACTTTCAATGGTATGCTTCCCCCTCTCATTTCTCCAAAATTTTCCACTTAGGGTTTGGTTTTGTAATTTTTCTTGATTTCGGTGCTTGATTTGTTTTGATCTTGATCCAACTTATGTCTCTTTATTCTTAGAGATTTCATTGGATTTTGTTTGATTCTTCTTTGATTTAAGTTGTAATTTAGGTTTTTGTATTTAGATTTTAGAGATTTATCTAAAAGTATATCTAAAAAAAGTTATGTCTAGCGGCGCATTTTCTATGCCGGATAAGTCTAATATGGTAGAACGTAGTGCATTTTTATATGTGCATATTTCGATGGATATTTATTCTAGGAATGAGATTTTAGACACATGCGAGAAAAAAAAATAAAAAAAATCCCATCATCTTGGTTCTTTTGCAGAATTCACGTAAAATGCTATCTCTACTATGGTTTATGTTCACATTGTCTCATAGCGTAAATTGGATGTTTATTAAATAGAAGATTGCAATGTTTCAAATATTTATGTATATTTGTTATCTCTTTATTGTTTTATTGTAACCAATTACATTTATTTAATACGAAGGATGTGTGCAATCCCAGCATGAATGGTTTCTAAAATACACCATAATCATTAGATCCCAATCTAGTTTTCTTTCCAGGAAATATTTGAGAAAAACCACATCCTCCTTTCTAATTTCTTGAAGAGGAATTTCTTATGATCTTCAACAAAAACACCATCGACTTCTGCTGCTGATGTTGTTCAACATTCATCCCATTGTTCTGTTTCTTTTTCTTTTTCTTTTTCCTTTTTAACTGTTCAATTTCTCCGAGTGCATACTATTTTGTCTGACCATGTTATAACCGTCATGCAGTGGAACTCAGGCAGTGTGTTGGGCTTGTGGAGTTATCACTGGAACATAACAAACTGGTCCGCCCCCTTCTGGATTTCAGGTCATTCAATCGGCAATTAACTATTTAGTTATGCCTTCTGTTTTCATCCACTTTGAGTCCAAATCTAATGTTTGTCATGAGTTTAATGGCAGGGCTATGGCTGAGCTACATGTTTCAGCCCATGAAATATGGTGCTAAAATTTCACACAAATCGATGATAGAAAGTCATCAACCCATGAAAACTCCTCACCTCATGAATGTTCGTCAGGATCGGCCATTCCCTAATAGCTCGCACCTTTTCATTGTCCACACGAATGCCTGTAGACGTTACAACAAACCCTAGGAACAACAGGCTGTCAGTTAAAAAACTACACTTCTTCAAGTTGAGGCACAACTTGTTAATTTGTAAGACCTGTAGCACCTGCCTGAGATGTTTCCTATGCTCCGCCTCATCCTGGCTATATATCAATATGTCATCAAAATATACTACCACAAATTGGCCAGTAAACGGTTTTAGCACTTGATTCATCAAACGCATAAAAGTACTTGGTGTGTTCGATAGGCCATAGGCATGACTAACCACTCATACAACCCTTCCTTAGTCTTGAATGCCGTTTTCCACTCATCACCGGGTCGGATACGAATCTGATGGTACCCGCTCCTCAGATCTAGTTTAGAGAATACCTTAGCCCCTTTAGCATATCGAGCATGTCGTCCAACCGTGGTATTGGGAACCGATATTTGATGGTAATTTTGTTGATTGCCCGGATGTCGACACACATGCGTCAGCTTCCATCTTTTTTTTGCGTTAATAATACTGGTACGGCACATGGGCTCATGCTCTCTCTCAAGAGACCCTTACGGATCAATTCCTCCACTTGCCCCTGAAGTATCTCACACTTCTTCGAACTCATCCGATAATGAGGGCGGTTGGGCAGGCTAGACCTAAGGACAAGGTCTATGTGATGTTGGATGTCCCTCATGGGGGGCAATCCATCAGGTAAATCCTCAGGCCAGACTTCTTTGAATTCGTTTAGCAACAGTCTTAAACTTGGAGGGATGTTTGAGGGTTCTTCTTCCTCGCCCTTCACCACTACGGCGTACACCTCGCCGGTTTTCTTGGATTCCTCCATGAAATCCCAAATGGTCAAGAGGGAACTCCCCTCCACTTTAGAAGCTTCAGGGTGGTTCTCCGGTGCCATAGGGGCAAGGATTATTTTTCGACTATCCTTGACGAATACGTAGACATTGTCTCGTCCCCGATGGGTCGCATCACGGTCTGACTGCCAGGGTCGACCGAGTAGCATATGGCAAGCTTCCATGTCAACCACGTCACAAAGTATCTGAACCTTATAATTTTTACCAATTGAAAATGAGATAGTGCATTGTTCAGTTACCTTGGTCTCATTCACCTTTTTTATCCAGCCAATTGAGTATGGGGAAGGATGTTTCATCGTTAGTAGCCGCAACTTGTCTACCATCACTCTTGAGACAATGTTCTCGCTACTACCACTGTCTATGATCACATCACAGACCTTTCCGTTGATAGTGCACTGAGTACGAAATATATTGTATCGTTGTGGATGTAATTCCTTTCATGGTGTATACAGTAATCACCTTACAACTAGAAATTCACCACTATCGTCGCCCGTCATTTCATCGCCGCCTGCTATTTCTTCAGTGGTTTGTCCATGTTCGTCATAGCCATGATCTTCTTCTGCGACCTCATCTTCAATGCCCCCTTCATTTATAGTCAAGTGTGCTGCGGGACGTTGAGGACAAGTGTTTGATAAGTGGCTTGGCTGGCCACAGCGGTAACAATTGTTCAACCTTGGTTGAGCATTAGGATTTGGAATCCTACTCAGGCTCGCTGTTGTGGGTGCTGCACATTGAGGTCTGGATGAGCTGCTCCCCGTATCACGGTTTGCGGTTGTAGGAGGTTGAGGATGTTCTCCTACTGGATCTTTTCCTCGTGCCAACATTGGATCCTGTGTGGGACCCGTCATAGGGGTCAAGTTGAAGGATAGGGACGAGCAGGAACTCTTGCAAGTTGTGTTTCTGGCCTACCCGCCAATTGAACTGCTTCATCCACAGTCCCGACTGGGTACGTCTGAACTCGGTCCTGAATTGTCGGTCGCAACCCACCTATAAATTGTGCTACCTTCTGCGATTCAGATTCTGACAAATCGTTTCGTGTAGCCAATCGCTGAAATTCTTCAGTGTAATCTGTGACAGTTTGGTTTCCTTGTCGACAATTTTGGTATTGCTGGAATAATATCTGCTCATAATCACTGGAGAGAAATCGTGATCGAAGAAGACGTCTCATCCGTGGTCATGATGAGATGGACGCCTTGTTCTGGCCGGCTCGTGAGAGTTGTAATTGTTCCCACCATACAGAAGCACCAGATTTTAACTTAAACGCTACCAATTTTACCCTTTTATGATCTGACACGTCCATATAATCAAAATATCTCTCTACTTCGGCTAGCCAATCGAGGAAATCTTCTATACGTAATAAACCATTAAAACTAGGAAGTTTAGCCTTACCTTGATAGTCACTTTCGGCATAATCTAGGTAATCGCCTCCATGGATTGGTCGTCGGGCAAAACCCTCATTAAGGTCCTCGTAGCTAGAACTTGAATCATCTGGTGTAGCCCTATGGTTTGCCACTGGTAGTGCTTTACGAAAATCGGGGTTGCGTCGTACAGCAACCATGCGTGGTGGAGCAACCATAGGTGGTGGAACACCACCTAGGGCTCGGGGCGGAAGTAGCACATCCGCAAGATGGTTGAGGGTTGCCTGCAGCCCTTGCATGGTCAACTGACTCTCCCGATGGAAAGCTTCCATTTTTTCCAAAAGATAATGAATCCCTGGATCACCGTCCAAAGGATTTTGATTCATACCTTCGTTGTTTGCCATCGGCCGGAGAGGAATCCTCGCTCTGATACCTATTGATGCAGGGATGAACGTGATGAAGATAAATACTCCGAATCCACGGAGCTTCTCTGGACTCCTCACAGAGACTTCTCGAATCCACGAGGAAAGAAAGCAGAAAATAGAAATAAATTCTAATAAAATTCGAAACTGATTAATTGATGAATAAAAACGAGTTCACAACCCTTTAAATAGGGGTACCAAGCAATGAGAAAGAAATCAGAATCAAACTACAACTAGAACTCCTAGAATCCATGACTTACTATAAATAGTAAACTTACTATTTATAGACGGTCGTGATGTCTACTAGTGCGCAATGTTTTCGGCCAAAAATAGTAAGTGTCCTATTTGGCTTCACCAAACCGTTCTCCTAATTATTCTAAGCTCTTTTCACGTTGGGCGCAACTCCTAAAGCCCGACGGATGAAGAGTTATAATCAAAATAAAACTTACTATTTATAGTAAAAACGAAATTAAAGCAGGGAAACGACCATCGATCCAGGGGTTTTTCACAATTCCGGGCGTCACAACTCGGCGTAACGGGGTTAGTTGGCTAAAGTAGCTCGTTCTACCCCAAAATCATATATTTTACGTCAGCTAACTCATTCTGGATTGTGAGATACGCTTGATCTAAGGTCCGACGGTTCGGATTACTTCTGTCGTCGACTAGGCCTTTTCTGATCCATCTTGGCCATGAAACTGTCCGCGACCTGCTCTACATCAGTTTTCAATCGGAAAAGATTACCCACCTGATCTGATCATAATAATCTAATGTATAAAGACACCGCGAACCAATTTATAATTTAACTCGATTCTACTTGCCATGACCTAATTGGACTCAACACCACTAGATGTATTTCTGAATGAATTGCTGCTCAAGTTGATGTAGTTTCTCCTAGAGATTAAGAATGGCGATGGTATATATCAAATACTAGGGTTTCAATTATTTGGGCTCAAATTTGGTTAAACTAGGCCATTGAGTCGGCTCAATGAGTCACTAAGTATATATAACTAAAAGAATATAAAATCTAAATTCGAAGAATTGGAAGTTGTGAGAGGTGGTTTACCTGGCAAGGTGATGCTGATTACACTAACTCAGTCCAACTTCGGTCCGACCTGATAAATCATCCCAGTAGGTCGACTAGTGAGTCAACCTAGTTCAGAGCAACTCACCTATGGATTCCTCTCTTTCAGTTTTCTCTCCCTCCTTTTGTCACGCCCCAAATTCAGAACCCGGGAACTACCACTTCCCAAGTCCCGAACTCGGGTTGGAGCAACTGCCTCGCCACTTACTGGACTTGATGAACGGTTAGCGAACTTCCCGACACCAAATCCAGCTCATGGCGGGGATTTTTTTTTTCTGAATGGTTAATCTATTTAGGCGGTTATATATTTTGTACATGGTATCAACGCATATCGAAGAGACGAACCTGTTTGACATATCACACATAATATGATACACCAGCTCAATAGTAATGAAGGAAACAATAGCAACTTCAACAGCTCTTGCATGCATCCTGAAAAAGTGCAAGTCATTTATATGAGCAAACCACAACTCGTGAGTCTACCGTGTGTCGGGAGAAAAACACGGCTTATCAGGGCGCTCCCATAAAGACATCTAAAACAATCATAGGCATATTATCAACCGAGCATATTATCATAGGTGAGAAGGTTATCAATCAAGCATGTCGTATAACTACACAGGTTATCATGAACATGATATCAATAATAGGCATGTCACTTAACAAGCAACAATGAATCATTAGAATAGCCAATCATCATGTAAAAGATAATCCATTTACATTTTCTACTATATGACATATGATGGAAAGGCAATGGCAGAGCTGGCGTGTAGAGTCGGGATGATAGTACGCGGTATCGCAAGCTGTGGGGTTCATCACAAAGGACTTCTATCCAAACCAGTCTCATACCAGATTTGGATAGCTAGACTCGATGTGGTAAACTCCTAATTTCAGGTTAGTCCCATTCTTAACCGAAATTGTGGCCATTGCGCATAATGATTTATTTGCACACCACTAGCCCGAGTGAATAGTGGATGAATGAATGCATGAGTCAAATGTTGAACATCCCTTATTTCTACGAGTACATATCCATAACACATGATACATCTCCACTAGGAATCACGAATATACCACACATGAGTAATCTACCATCCTCACATAAGAGTGGGACAACATTCCTCACCATCAGCTAGTACATCTCTACAATACATAATACATCTCCATCAGAAATCACCAATGTACCACACATGGGTAATCCACCATCCATACATAAGAGTGAGACAACATTTCCAAAAAGCAAAGTATTGGGCGTGTCAACTCCTACCCATCTAACCATCGGTTTAATAATGGGGGACCCTGATTTGTTTCGCCCTCCCGGCCTCAGCAGTCGGAATACCACCCACCTCGACCCAGCACACGACGGTAGGTGGGCTCATCACACCTCTTCCCTTCCCGATCTCGGCAGTGGAAAGAACTCTTACACCCATCATACTGTGCTCACTCCCACTTGACACACAACGAAAGAGGACCCGATTGACCAATCTTAGTGGGTTCATTGGAGGATAGGCGTCTCCAATATCGGGATCTAAGCTCGGGGGTGGCCATAGCGCACCCTTCTCAAACTTTCTCAATAATATCAACACTTGGGCCATCAAGCCTCAACACAAACCACATCACCCAACTAACCATCATGTGGCTACCGTATAAAACATTCACTCAGGAAATACATCACCATGAAATCCCATGTAATCAAGTGTGTAATCACAATGGCATGTACATACTCCAACTCCTTTAGACATTCATCCAGGCATAAAGACCAACACTAGGGCCCAAATACTACCATATGGACCAACACGAGGGGTCCAAACCTAGTACATCGATGCATCTCATCCTCATAGAGACTAACACGAGGACCCAAATCTAAACAATATCCAAAATATCTCAACTCCTCTGGATCATTTCAGGCATATGGAATAACACAAGGTCTCAAATTTAATAATGTGTTCATGCATGCATATAAAATAGATGCTCACAAATCAACCATGTGTATCAAACTATCAGGTTGATACCAACATAACAATGGCAGGATAAATCAAATTGCTAAGGCACGACACATAAAAACTCGACAATGGACCTTCAAGTCATAGCCCATTGTCCATGGAAATATTCATCTACACCCATAATCCCTTCTTGATACGAGTCGGATCACGGCCTTAGTACCCATAAATAATGAGCCTTAACTTGGGCCCGACTAAGATTCAATCATCAATTCATAAACCGGTCTTATAAGAGCCAACCACATGTATAGGCTACACGATGCATGCCATATCCATCACATATTGGCTGCATAACACATGCCATAAACATTGTGTGTGAGCTACACATCACACATCATCCATATATCACAACACATCACATACCATAATCATCTAAGGCTCTCATGGGCTTTACTTAATAATAGTGTCAATCTGCTAAGTAGACCAGCAAACTAATAATAATCAAACACTCTTTCCTTGACCATGGAAGTGGGCTCACTTGGCCTCTCACCAAACGGTTACTTGTAACCAGCTTACACCCCAAGTTCCATGGGCAAGTAGGATTTCATAAGCCCAAGGCACTAGGCCCAACACAAGAATAGCCAATTTTACGCAAATGCCTATATGTTTAAGTGTCCTCAATAGCACACTGAGGCTCTATACGTCTTGTGAATACTTAACAAATGGCCACCAGGGCTCACATAACATGTACATACATAAGGTGCATAGGTTATGGTGATACAAAAGTTCTCATATGCATCATCATTATTCCAAACATCATTCAACATCAAATTCATCGTCACAACCTATATCATGCAAGCATGTGCATGAAGTACATAGCATGTAAGGATTCACATGCATCATCAATATCATGGCCATCATCCATTACTATCATACATGCCCTAGGCATTAGTTGTCTATCATGCATAAGGTTATCCTTATGTCCACCAACATCATATATTTATCATCATCCATGCATCAAGTAAAACATCGTTATCTTATCCACGTTATCATCACGACGATCAATACGTGCATTATTATCACTTGGATATCAAGCATGGTGGTCAACTAGCATGTTTTGTCATCATACATATAAATATATAATATCATCATCATTACTATGAGGATCATTTCCACTTCATGATTAACATAAGAAATACCACAAGTACCATACAAAATTACTCATTCATCATCAATGCATATGCCATAATTCATCATCCATTAAATCATATCTATCATTTCAACCAACAACTCACAATCATCATTATCATGTTACCATACATGTATCATCATCTCGCTTATCACTAGGTGCGTCCTACCTAGTGTGACTTCCACACTGGACTTGAACTACATGCAAGGCATGGGGTCGTATAGGTCAAGTGTGAATCCCACTTAGTGAATCAATAAGCCAACTCAAAGGCATAATATCTAACCACAATGCTTTCAATGGTGTGGATCTAATTCCATAATTAAGTGGGCCCCACACATTCCACCATTAACTAGAAACAATGCACAATCTCAAACACAAGGACAATATGCTAACACCTTTCATATCAGATATCATATTGGGCCCACTAGCCAAATATACAACAAACCAAGAAAAAGCCAAATTATCCAGTTTATGCATTGTAAAATAGGTTTCTCTAAGCGTGGTCTACTTAACTAGAGGTAGTATACAAGGCACGCTGCCCAATAGGCAATGGGCTTGCCCAACGGGCTTAAGGAAGGTTACCATTGTGAGCTTCTCACTCCCCAATGATTTCTCTTAGTGTTGGACCCGCTTGGGCCTTAGGGTTACATCACTTAGATGGGCCCAAGGCCACCTATATCTTAAGAGAACATTTGAACAATAAGATCTCTCCATAAATATTTTACAAGTTATATAACACTCATTTACAAAACACGCTAGGTGGTCCTTATTACATGAAAGGTAAGGCCCATATAAGATAGCCCATACTACATGACCCACTTAAGGTTTTTAGCCCAACAACATCTGGGAGTTATTTTTCATAGTTAAGATGCTGCATTAAATGCATTTGGAAGGTGGTGGACCATATTGACGTGGCCCCACATAAATTCTATATTAAACAGACTTTTGGCATAAGATTGGTTCTGGGCCTTTTTCAATTCAAATTTATGATCACGTGGGACCCACATCTAGTGAAAAGAAGGACCCATATGTTAGCTCTATGTATGGGCTTTAAAAGGTATAAGGCGAGCCTAATTGGTTGAGTGTGTACAATTTACGGTGATGTCCCAAACATGGGTACTTGGAGAAACTGTGCAGGAAATGTAGTGTAGAATTAGTCTTGGCCCGATTTTGAGTGTGTCCCATGATCACAAGGGACTACCTTTTAGTATGACGTTAGGTGCCCTTGGTAGTACTATATATGTAATTAAAAAATTATAATCTGGGACCAACTGGTTGTGCACACATAATATTTGGTATAGGGCCAAACATAGGTATTTTAATTTTTCTGCACAACTGTACCTCGTCTCATTTTGAAATCTACTCCCTAATCATGTGGGGTCTGATTTAGCCTGAGTAAAATACTATTTATTTATTCATTGATGTAGGTTAAAGGTTCCAAGTGCTGGTCTACTCATATCTCAAGTGTGTTGTCCACTACGAAGGACTAAAATTGGTACAAAACACAAAATAATCAAACAGTTTTCAGCAATGGGATCTGTCACAACTTAGGGCCCAATTTTCAAACACTTGGGGATCATTCCTAACAAAAAGGTAGGACATCTCGGGTCACTTATATAAGGATTAAACATTCCCCATAGCGGTACCCTGAACTACAGAGTGTGGGGCCCACTACAAGGTGTCAAAGAGGCCTACATGCAATACAGTTAAGTACTTCGAAAATTTTAGCAAACAGAGAATGCAGAGGAAATGAAATAGAGATCCAATGACAAGTGGGGCCCACATGCTAGCAAACCATAGATAAGAGTTATCTAAGAGACACACAACAATGTACATTGATTTATATATTGGATGAACTAATAAAATGTATAAATCACAAGTGATCCCACACCTAAGTAGGTCAATAAGAGGATGAATGTTATATACAAAATATATCCAACATACACATCAAGTAGTAAATAAAATATATTGATCAAATTCTCTTTTAGAAAATCCGATGCAATGGATGGTTTTGGAATAAGTCATGTATACTATATATAGATCTCCAACCATATAGAGCATTGGATTCATCTAGACCATACAAAACAATTCAAGGTTTATCGATACAGAAGTGTTTGTCGGTTCAGAATTTTTTAAATTTTATCATGAAAGAATCTGACCATAAGGACCATACATACGATTATTTACTATCTTAAGTTAAGAACAAATATCAAATACATCTGACCGTTGGAATCACGGATATGGCCCACACAAGAACAGTCATAACAAGCTTCCAAATACATTTTTTGTATAAGGACAAGATATCAGCCATGCGAACTCCGATTGAGGCTTATTATATACTGTTAGAAAGCTAGTTCAATTTTCTACGAATTAATGAAACATACATTTTTAATACATTCAATACAGGAATTAAAAATGGGTCCATTTTAGGCAAATCAGATCCTGCATGTGTTGCTGGATAGCAGCCAGGCAACCATGACGGTACGGATGATTGGACCGTTGGATGGCTACAAAATTTGGCTCAGAGTTAGCTCATATTGCGGTTCATATTATTCCTAAGTTTCAACTTTGATCGTAGTATGGTTGATTTTTATATAATTTTTAGAACTTGTTGTCCAGATACAAAAATAGGATTACATGTGAAGGATGTTGATACAATGTTCATCATGGTAGACGATACTGACGCGAGTCACCATGCTGACCACCATAGTTGGTAATATATTCACACAAGAACTCCACATCAGTGGGTCCACACATATCAAGGAAATAAAGAGTAGAAAGAGGATGATGAGGAGATGGAGGGAGGGGTGTAGACTCACCTCAATGGATGAATGGCTTGATGATGATGTGTGGTCTACTCCTTCTGAGATTGATGGTGGGCCATACCTTGGCCCCACTATCTCCTACTCTCTCTTAAAATCTCAGAATTTTTTTAAGTATATGAAAAGAATAAGTGCAAGAGAGCTCTTACTCTTATATAGGGAATTGAGGGTTGAGGTGGCAAGATGATGTGACAAGTTTATCGGATCTTATTAGTGCTAAAAATGAGGTGAAATGTGATGTATGGTATGAGTAATGGATGGATGAGGAGGATGGTGCTAAGCATACATTGGCCAAGGTGGAAGAAATCTAGGCATGCATTGGCTAATGGATGGATAAGGGTTGTGGGTTGTAGGTGATGCATGGTGGATGATGATGTGGAGTATTGTAATTAGTTGTTTGAAGTGATGTGATACAAAATAAGACATGCATTGGATGCATGTATAGGATGAGGTGGACATGAGCCATGATTAGTTTCTAAGGCATGGGGAGAGGGCTAATGATGAATTTTGGGTTAAAATCCATTTTTTGTCTTATAGTGCTTGTCTTATATGTGTTAGCTCATTTTTCTTGTCATGTAGTAATTATCCTATTTGTGGTAATTTTCATGTTCTAAAACTGAGCTTTAGGTCCACATGGGCTCAAGTCCAATGGGCCTAACATAATAAAGGTTGTTTGTGTTACGGGATACATAATTTAGGTTGTACATTCGATGGGTCATATCTCACTAACGAAGCGTTAGATTGACACACAGTTTTCACCGTTGCGACCGCAACGACAATACAGTCCACATGATTGAGGTCTAAAGATCATTTGAAGCAAATAACTTGGGTAGGTTTGCTAGGTGCACTGGGGTGCAGTGTATTGTTTATCAATGATGCGAGTTAGGACTAATGTGCACATGAGCGGTGCTACAAAAGATTGGTATACCACACCTTTCTTCTTCTCTTTTCTTCTGCGCTGACTAAGAAATCCAATTATTTTCCTTGGTGTCACCCACCTGAATCACGGGTTAGCTTAATTTCTTGGCTCTTGGCCCAACATGAGATGACACATCTAATGGTCGAAGTGGATCTTACATACATATCTCAGTCGGCCCTGTAAAATTTTTTTTAAAAATAAAAAAATCAAGGGGAGCCTTGATAAAATTCCTTTTTTTATGAGGTCTCATGTCTAATGCGCTAGACTATAGGTTAATGTCCAAGAAACATTTAACCTCTAACCTTTCATGTGTATATGACATCCAACCCATCTAATAGGTTCCTTTCATGTGTATATGACATCCAACCCATCTAATAGGTTGGCCCATCATGAGCATCACCTTTTGGAAAACTTGGCAATAGCCACTCATTAATTAACTGGACTTGTGTTTTGTTATTTACCCAATATCTTAATGTTGTTTGATATGGTGTGGACCAATTAATATGTAGATATTATTGACCATTGCACTAGGCAATACTCATGGTGGGGCCAACTTGTTCAAAAGGAAGGTTGTCACTTGCACTTAATACATCGGAAGTTACAATATGGGTAGTCTGTAGTTTGTGGTCGAATCGGTTGAACTTAAGAACTCTTTTTGGGAATTTATAATTATAGTTTTCTAGGAGACGAATGCCGACCCACTCGTGATTTTTTTCACAGTGCCCACCATGATCTTTATGCGAGGTCCACTCTAACTATTAGATAACTAATGCCATACTAGCCCAGAGACCAAAATTAGTCTGATGTTTGTTTGGGTGGGCCACACCAACGGAAATATTTAGGAGATTGAGAGATGTCCACTCTTGATTTTTATAGGGCCCATAATGGTGAGTATGTGAAATCCACTCCAACCATTAGATGGTGATGTAGAGTAGGTCGGGGACAGTTTCATGGCCAAGATGGATCAGAAAAGGCCCGGTCGACAACAGAAGTGATTCGGAGGTTGACAACAGAAGTGATTCGGACCGTCGGATCTTAGATTGCGCGTATCTCACAATCCAGAATGAGTTATTAGGCGTAAAATATATGATTTGGGGTAGAACGAGCTACTTTAGCCACCCAACCGCGCTATGCTAGGTTGCGCAAGCCAGATTTACAAAATACCCCTAGATCGACAGTTATTTCCATATTTTAATTATGTTTTTACTTTAAATAGTAAGTTTTAGTTTGATTATAACTCTTCATCCGTTGGGCTTTAGGAGTTGCTTTACGTATAAAAAGAGCTTAGAATAATTAGGAGAACAGCTTAGTGAAGCCAAATAGGACACTTACTATTTTTGGCTGAAAACCTTGCACACTAGTAGACATCACGACCGTCCATAAATTCTAGTAATAAACCTTGCACACTAGTTTATTATTTATAGTAAGTTACGAATTCTAGGAGTTTTAGTCGTAGTTTGCTTCTAATTTCTCTCCCATTGCTTGGTATCCCTATTTAAAGGGTTGTGAACTCATTTATTTCATTCATTAATCAGTTTTGAATTTTATAGAATTTATTTTCTATTTTGCTTGCTTTCTTTCTCGTGGATTCGAGAAGCCTCTGTGAGGAGTCCAGAGAAGTTCTTTGGATTCGGAACAATTATCCTCTTGAGGAAGACGATGCTTGACCTCATCACGTTCATCCTTGCGTCAGATGGCACAGTAATAGCTAGGCCCATATGTGATTCAAGTGGGGCACACTAAGTGAAATAATATGAAGGCACTACCAAAAAATCGACCAACAACGAAGGATTTTATCCATTGGCGAAAGGCAAGGCTGACAGTTAAAATCTTTCGGACATCCATCGACAATAAGGGTATCGACATTGCTTTTTTGGCAATGTGTCGATGTTAGTGTATCTTAGACTACGCTGGCAGACAAAAGCCGCTTGCATTTCATGATAAAGGTTGACGGCTCTCAATCATCGGTGAATCGAAGGAAACCCTGATGGTTATAATTTGTCACAATTGCTTGAAGTAACCGTGGGCAATGAAATTTGAGGAATATGTGCTCATCCTTATGGAATAAGGATCCTTCATTAAATTTGACATCGCGACTAAGAAAAATTTTTCATGTGGTCTGGTCATAAATCATGTACCCCTTCACACCATTACCATAGCCGACAAAGACGTACTTTTTAGTCATTTAGTTCAGCTTATTTCTCTCAACTGACATTATGTAAGAGAAAGTATTCCAACCAAATACACAGAGTTCTAAGTAGTCTACCTGTTGACCCACTCTATACTTCTTCTAAAATTTTACATTCAATGGCCTTAGAAGGGGATCGATTCACCTAGTAATAATTTGTGATTATAGCCTTAGTCCATAATTCATTATCCAACCTAGCATTACTGATCATGCATCGGGCCCTCTCCAAAAGAGTCGGATTCATTCGCTAAGCCACTCCATTTTGCTCTAGTGTGTGGCGCACTTATTATGCCCTACAATCTCTTCATCTTTAATTTAACAATTGAATTATTCAGAAGTGAATTCCCTACCGTTATCTGTCCTTAACACTTTCACATTTCGTCATGACTGTTTTCAATCATCATCTTCCATTGTTTAAAGTTAGTGAAAACATTGAATTTATTTTTCATGAAATAAACACACACTTCTCTAGAGTAGTCATTAATGAACGTAATAGACCATGATGATCCTCCGACAGAAACTACGAGTGACGACCCCCATACATCAGAATACACATAATCTAAAATCCCTTTATAAACATGTTTTCCATATTTAAAAGACAACATCGATTGTTTACCATATATACAATGCTCACATATACTAAAATCAATACTTTTAAAAATAAAAACTAAACAACGGTTAAAAAGTACCTTCATACCCGCTTGCTCATGTGCCCTAAGTGTGTATGCCACATATGTACAAACGTGGAATCCGCTACAGATGTTACAGCTCCACCGGATGAAGTATTCCTGATCAACCTGTAAAGGTTTTCATTCCTTTGTGCCTTCATGACTATGAGTGCCCCCTTTAAAAATTTAAGGACACGACGAAATAGGTGAATTTGCACCCAAGAGCATCGAGTGCTCCCATAGATATTAGACTCTTCCTCAAATTAGTAACATGTCTCACTTTGGTCAAGATACGATCTATGTTATCAAACATCTTGATGTGCACCATTCCAATACCAACCACTTTATAGGCATTATCATTACCCATAAACACCTGGCCATCATCACACTCACTATAACTAGTGAACCAATTCCGATGAGGGGTCCTATGGTACGAAGATCCTATATCTAAAATCTATTCTTTGTCGAAGTACCTGAATTTTGATGTGGTCAACACGTCACCACCATTTGTTCCTCACTAGATTCTACAGTGTTGGCTTATCTGGAAGAACTATCTGAATTCTCCTTTTTCGACTTAGGATTCTGGCAATCCTTCTTCATATGTCATATCATGCCACAATTTCAGCACTTAAACTTGCCTTTGCCCTTGGATTTGGACGTCGATTATGAAAATCCACTATCCCGCTCAGAATTTCTCCCCCTCGTCGTAACCAGTGCATCTTTAGAAGTACCCATATCACCGTTTTTCTTTCTCATCACCTTCTACTGAAGGGCTGATAACGATCTTAACACTAATGGTCGTTCTACTTGTGCATGAAGAGTCCTTGAACAACTCATATGATACTAGGATATGTGGAGAGTGACTGGAGCAAAAGGTTTAAATAGGTGGAGGTGATGACATTTTGTAATTTACGTGAAGGCTAAGCATGAATAATACATGATTTGTTGTTATTGTCTCTTGGAAAATCTTTGGACACAAGATAATTTTTCATTAGTCGTGATAGTCTTAATAATTTATTTCAAAATTAAAGGTAAAAAAGTAAAGTATTTTTTAATATTTTTTCCCTCGAAAATATAGTTATAAAAGGCTTACGATAAGTGTGGGTATGATAAGGAGTTTATATATATATATATATATATATATATATATATATATATATATATATATAGAGAGAGAGAGAGAGAGAGAGAGAGAGAGAGAGAGAGAGAGAGAGAGAGAGAAATGATATCATAATAGAACGAGTCATCGAAAGTGAAAATCCAATATTTTCATTAGTGGTGATTCACCCTATCTTATCAACTGATTGATTGGCCATTGATTATAAAATTTTTGCAAATTTTGAAAACAAAAAAGTTAAGGATAATGAAATTGAGCAGAAATTCAATTTCCTATCTTTGACCAAAATTTTAAAACATAGTTGATTTGTTGTTCATCTAGAGATAATTGTCAGCCATGGAAGGAGAAAAGAGAGCTCCACTTTATATTTCTAACCCGAGTCTAATGTACAATTGATATATTGTTCATTTTAGGCACATGTCACAACTCCTAGATGAATAAAAGTGGGTAGCAGAATTTGGATTTACACTGCCTCCAAAGTGTCATTCCTTCCTTCTTTTTTTGGTATTTAGAAGGCTTGGATGAGGCCTTATCTGGTTCCGATTGGGTTGAGGGTATTCTAGGTTGGACATGTATGGACTTTACAGACTTAAGCATGGTTTTAAGGTTCCAGGTTCCTCTCTAATTGCAATCCATTATATTCTAGAGCGAACCTCTAATTGTAATCCATTATATTCTAGAGCGATTGATGATGGACCATGGTCAGGTCGGGTGTCTACGCTTGCATCAGAGAGAAACACTCTAAACACAAATGGATTTATTATTACAAAGAATAAACAATGCAATAGCATACGATTATATATTTTTTTAAATCAAGCCTGGAATAAATGGTATCCCAGTTCTCGGTAACCATGTATCACCATTAATCAAAGCTTTTACAGTAAAATTATTTGCTTCAGCTTGGCTACTAATAACATGATACCCGCTCCATTTGGCTCTCTTTGCAGTATCTGCACCTGGCCCAGTATTCTTAAACTCCCCATAATACAATTTTTTTAGGGCTAACCTTCTGTCCCAATCCAACCAACCGGTGGGGTTGATTAGATCACCCAATGATGATTGGATGATCACGATCATCGAATATGCTTGCCATGGCCGACCAAGGTATGCTTTCAATGGCATTCTCATGACTGCAGGATCCGAATCTGGTGCAACTGCAATTGTGCAGTTATGGATTGAAAACCCAGAATTTGCATCTGGCCAGTTACTTCCTTGGGCAATAATTGAGATGCTTTGCCCATCAGGCTGCCTCCGAGCATATATCTTGCAGTTCTGGAACACTGCAGCTGCACTTCCAAATATGAAGTCGATGGTACCATAGATATCGCAATCCCGGTAGAATTGCCTGTGCCACCTTGCGTAGAGGGTAGCTTGGTAGCTGAGGAAGCTGCACTTGTAAAATGCTGAGTGGTTCGACTCACTGAGAAGAGCCACAGCCTCTCCTCTATTGGGCCCAGCTGAGTTTTCGAAGGTCATGTTCTGAGCTACAAACCCAAATCCTCTCACCACTGCAGTAAACAAAAATACCATGTTGTAACTGTGATTATTTCAGGTTCATGCAGTAAAATTTTTACGGTTAAGTAAATATTATATGATTAGACAATACTTATCAAATAAATGAACAATTACAACTACTATGCAATCCAATTAAAAGTACTTGAATAGTCCAATCAATCAATTAGGAGTGCACATTAGGTGCAGGTTTTTTTTTTTTTTTTTTTTTTTTTTAACACACGCAACTGACGCACACACCCATGCCGTAGTGGGATTTCACCACCTATGGGTATCGAACCCAAGACCTCATGTTGAAACTACTCAAGAGTCTACCACTGAGACAAGGACTCAAACCCATTAGGTGCAGTGGACACCACCCAAAAATCACACTAGTACAACAATTCTAATAATCCAATCAATGGCTATAAATGCACATTCAAGATCATTTAGTGCTCCAACCAGCAATTTGAAACATCAATATTCAGAAATACTATGCTAATTAATAACTTAAATATTTCAGTGAAATAAATGAAGGCTATAACTGATAGAAATGACCCTACCGTTCTTCCTCTTCTGTTGAATGTAGAATTATATGATAGGCAAGCTATCAAAGAATTTTTGTTTTTTTCAAGCTGCCCGAAGTATATATATGGCCAGTTTGGTTTGGTAAGGTACTTTTTTTTTTTCTTTGGTTGTAGGGAGGATGTTTTGTGTTTTCGCATAGGCCTTTTAGGCTCTCTTTCTTTGGTGCGGCCCTGTTTGACCCACCGAATGTTTTGTACACGCCCCGATTTGATTTTTAACATAAGTTTTAGGGTTTTTTTTTTTAAAAAAAAAACAACAACAAAAAAAAAAAACTAGCAGTCGCGGAGCACCATAAGTTATAGTGCTACTAGCTGCATAGAGTTACATAGGTGGTCTGAAATCAATCTGATGTGTTTATTAGCTACGGATCACACCTCACGGCTCTCCGTGCAAAATCACACCGATCTGGCAATTCCAATCATCCAACTGAAGCCTTCCAAATGGACAGAAAAGATATTTCATGGAAAAAGCGGTCCAATAAAAAGCTCAAACTGGGCCATTTGATAGGGGCAATTGTAGATTGATTGTGGTTCTAAAGAACATTTAATCAGCCAATCCTAACCTTCTACCATTCACAGGCTTGGGAAATGGATGGCTATAATTTTCATGGGACTATCAAACCAATTGATTCGACTGTTCATGTCTCCCATTCCATGGAGCTTTAATCACTTGTTCCCTTATGGGAGTACTATTACAACATCCATCTAAAGCACATGCAAATTAAATACTAATCTCCAAAACATGGTATAAACAGAGTTCAATTTTTTTAACCTGGACAATTCAGGCTTCCCCAGGCTACAAGATCTAGGGGGAGCCTATCATATCGACTTATAAAAAGGCATCCTACCTACAAGACGAACCTTAGGAACCCTAATGGACCCCAGCCCCACGACATGATATAAACAGAGTTCAATTGAGGATATATGGCTCTAGTGAGTATTTGGATTTATTAAAAGCTGGATACTCATGATCCATGATCTGATGGAATGTGGACCAAAAAGTATCCTGAATGGATGGCCCTAACATCCTTTAACTGGTGGTGAAAGAAAATAATCTGCGGTTAATAACTAAAGCACAAAATCTCTGTCTCTCTCCCTCTCTCTCTCTTAATTATCCAATCAGCGACATGTAAGCAACGTTCAAAGATAAGATAAGAATAAGAAAGATTCTATGCTTACCATGTAGAAACCAATCTGACGGCTCGGATCCTCCAAAAAATACCCGCCAAAATAACCTCAACCAATGGTCGGGTTTTCTTCTTTTGCAAAATATGGAGGCTTTGAAGGATTTTGGCCATTTGCTTTTGATCTTTAAACTGGGAAATTAAGATGATGAATGGCTCAGAGCTTTGCTAAGCCCAGACGCGTGTGAAACAGCTCATGCACATGCCACACGTGTGAGCATAGCAAACCTCACTGCGCAAAACCTAGAGTCTAAAAACCTTACTTATATTAACGCGAAAAGTAGAAATACTACAACAAATCATAAACAAATATGATAAACATGTTAACACGTGTGTGAGATCCTGTACGTTCATCAACTGAAAACCTGAGGACTATAATACTGAAATATGCACAATGCAAGATGACAAACAAACCCACCAACGGTAGCGCTCTCGCGAGTCGACGTCGCGTGGTCTGCGTGACGGTTGAACGTTATTACCGTCTTGCCAATCCCGTCTCCGATGAAAACGATATTGAACTTATTTTGATCAACCTCCACACGCTCGCGATATACACCGGACTTTATGTATATGCGAAAGAGCTGCGTGCTAAAGCTAGGGGCAGCGGCTACTGCTGCCGATACAGTAGTGTAGTCGCCGCTGCCATCCTGAGCTACTGTCAGGTTAGGCTTCAACGGCATCAGGGAATTGCCATTGTTATTACCGATTTGAAAAACACCCAAGAACACAAGAGCGCCAGTGATGAATGCTAAGGCTTGGATGAGTTGAATGAACATACATCGACGGGTGACGTTGATGTCCATGTGAACATCGAAAGTGTAAGTGGGTACTACGAAAAAAGGACCATTTTCATCTCTAACATACAGAGGCATGGTGGTGTATGTGAGTGGGGTGGAAGATAAGAGGAGAAGAGAGGCTTATACAATGAAACTCGTGCAATGGGAAAACCAAAGGGAGAAGATGGGAAAACCAAAGGGAGAAGAGAGGCTTATATAATGAAACTCGTGCAATGGGAAAACCAAAGGGAGAAGATGGGAAAACCAAAGGGAGAAGAGAGAGGCTTTAATACCATTTTCAGTGTATAAGCCCATCTTTTAGTGGAAGGAAGCGAAAGCAGTTTTCAGAGCGTTTAGAGTTCATGCACAAACACGGTCTTTGTTACTGTTAATGCACGTAACTAGCTGGTGGAGGTCGCTTTTGTGGTCTGTTTTGGGGTGCGTATGTGAGGTGGTGTTGCCAGCACCACCCACAGCGGTGGTGTCTCGATGTGTTGGGCGCTGTGGGGCCAACTTAATGTATCTGTTTTATATCCTCGCCGTCCATACATTTTTTCCCTTAATTTTAGGGCACGGACACAAAAATGAAGCAGATAAGAAGCTCAAGGCGACCACACCACAGGAAAGAGTGTTGATTGAACGCCTGCCGTTAAAAACTTCCTTGGAATAATGAAAGTTTTTAATCAGGCTGATATTTTGTTTTCCCTTAATTCATGTCTAATTGACCTTATCAACAAGTTGGATGACAAATAAACATTACGATAATCCCTGGAACAGTTTCAACGGTGGCTGTCATTATCCCCACTGTTTCCTCTGGTGTAGTCCACTTAAGCTTCGGATCCAATTCAGTTTTTCGGAAAGGAAATAAAATTATCTGTAGAAACGCATGGACGGCGTGGATATAAAATTAGTACATCAAGTTGGGCCCCACAGCGCCCAAGAAATGGCACACCACTGGTGGGGGTGGTGTTGGCAACACCACCTAATCCGAGTCCTGTTTTGGGATTGCGGTTGGGGAGGAAGGATCTGTGATAGGTGGCCCATCTTTGCACTGTATACACACGTCTTAAATTTTGATAAGTGGGGTTTATGGTATTGCAATCCTGACCATTGTTCTGTTGAGTCCTGCCATGGATGGATAATTCCAGAAAATTTAAGATAGTTTGATTATCTAAGACCCTTTATTTCAGGAGCTTCTTCAGTTGAATTTGGACCCACATATTACAATGTTAAGATTGATCTGTTAAGGTGAATTTTGGGTCATGATCCATTCAAGGTGGATAGAACAACCTGACTGTCTGGATTGCAAAAGCATTGGCCCACTTGTCAGAAATGAAAATGCATGCGCGTACACTAAGAAAAGATGGCGCCATGGATCGCGTACTCCTCTCTGGGTTAGGGTTCGTGCATGCCACTATCCAAGGTTCCTTTGAGAAAAAATGAACTCATGATTTTGACAAAAAACAGCCATGCAGTTATTCTCATGACATTTAGGGCCCGTTTGGGCGCGTGACCCACGGTGTAATGACACGTATGGAATTATCGCCGCCAGGGCAGTTATTGCCGTCAGTGGATGGTCGCCAATCCCATTCTCGGCACATCTTCCGTTTGGGTGTCGTGGGATTGCAAGCATCCCACCGCCAGCGCCTCTTTGGGTAACCGACGGATTGCAACCATTCCACCGCGAGTACCCCTGTAGATTTCTTATTTTCAGAGATAAGAGAGACCCGCAGGCATGGCTAGACGAGATGTTTCTGTTGTCCAAAAGGGAAGAGAGGCTATGACATTCGAAGGAGGGTTAGGCTACGGTTTGGACTTTACCCGTTTTTAAGTAGGATCGTTCATCAGCCATCTGATGTGTGCTTGTTATCCACCCTTGCCATCTGATGCGCCTTCCAAGTTTGGCCTTGAGCCCGAAAAAAGGGCCAATCTATGACTCAGGTGGGCCACACCATAGGAAATAGTTAAAGAGGGAAGTATACCATTGATTTTGTATGGGCCCCACAGTATTTATATCCAATCCAATCCACTCAATTGACGCGCGCATATCAGCGGGATGAAAGTAAAAGCCCAATAAATCAGGTCATGCATTCTAGCTCTCAGGTGGGTCCCAGAGTGATCATGGCGGGAGCCCCTTCTCCTTTTTACTGTAATGTGGCCCACATACGTCATGTATCAGCCTGATTTTCTAGCCATTTGCCAAAAAGAAGCGGTTGCAGCGCCTGGTGGATGAAGTGGATTCCATACTAACAAAGCTGGGGCCAAACTACTCACCACTAACCACCCATGCACCTAAAGCTAGTCTATATCATTTGCTAGCCTTATGTATAGTGATGGGAAACGGATTTGCTACTCCCCCTGCCACCAGCCCGATGGCTAATGGTCCGTGGTCTGTGGGCCCCACCATTATGTATGTATTTCATCTATTCTCTTCATCCATTTTTTCAGATCATTTTAGGGCTTGATCCCAAAAATAAGAGAGATAAATCTCAGCGGACCACACCACAGGAAAACAATAGTGTCCACCATTAAAATCCTCGTAAGGCCCACTGTACTATTTATTTGACATCTAATATGTTGATTAGGTCATACAGTCCTAGATGAAGGAAGGGAAGAATAAAGATCAGCTTGATCCAAAACTTTTATAGCCCCCAAGAGGTTTTTAATGGTCAACACTCATTCAACATTGTTTCCTTCAATGCGGTCCACTTGAGATTGTGATATACTTCATTTTTGGTCTAATACTGTAAAATGATCTGAAAGAATAGATGGACGGGATAGATGAAACACATACATCATAGTGGGTCCCACGGAGCACCAACCATTAGTCATTGGCCGGTGGTATGGGGAGTAGCCAATCCGTTTCCCGTGGTGTTGAACACATCGGAAAGGGATTGGTACGTGGTCGGTTCTATGTGGGCCTCACCATGATGCATGTGTTTCATCCATGCCGTCTACCCATTCTCCTGGATCATTTTATGATATGAGCCCAAAATGAAATTGATCCAAATCTCAAGTGGACCACACAGTTTTGATTGAATGCCCACCGTTAAAAACTTCTTAGGGACCACAAAAGTTTTGGATCAATTTGATATATATTTTTTTACCTTCACCCAAGTCCGTATGACCTAATAAACAGGTTAGATTTCAAATAACCATTACATGGCCCTAGGAGGTTTTTAATGGTGGATATTCAATCACTACTGTTTTCCCATAGTGTGGTCCACCGAAGATTTAGATCTATCTCATTTTTGGAATCAATCCCTAAAATTATCTTTCAAAATGGATGAACGGCGTGGATAAAACACATACATCATGGTGGGTCCACATAGCACCGACCACTAGCCACCTAGCTGGTGGTGAAGTCACTAGCCAAACTGCGTCCAAACACATCAACCCCAGCAGTGGTGTGGTGTTTGCTGGGCACTGTGGGGCCACCATGATGTATGTGTCTTATATTGAAGTCATCCATCTTTCTTTTTTTCATATCATTTTAGGGCATGCATCAAGCTGAAAATGAGGCAGATGCGAATCTCAAGTAGACTAGCCCATAGGTAATAGAGGTCCCACCTAGTTTCCAACCCTAGATGCTTGCAGGCCCCTCTTGCAATTCCAATCATTGTGTTGGTTCACAAAAAATGCAATTTCAGACTTCCCAATCTCTATTGTTGCAGAAAAAACTCCCAAAGTGCAGTTGTGCAGAAACAGACTTCGAAAAGTGCAGTTGTGTAGAAACAAACTCCAAAAGTACAGTTGCACGCAAAATGGCTTCCTAGAGTGCAGAACGACCCTATTGCGCTGACCCACGCAACAAACGACCTATTGCGCAAGTTTATTGTGTTTGTTGCATGGAAAGGAGTCCATGGCACATAATTCGAGGCTTCACACATATGAAAGCCTATAAATACCACATCTCCTCTCATTTGGAAGATAGAAGTTTCAAAGAAGTGTCAGAAGTAAGGAGAGAGAGAGAGAGAGAGAGAGAGAGAGGAGTAGGTACTGAGAAGATGTGCTGTGCGGACCCGCGCAACAGAAGATGTGTCGCACGGACCCGCGCAACAGAAATGTACATGGGCACTACAATCATCTAGGCAACCTGATTTTTGCCTTTCACACCTACTACGGTCCAATCTCCAACTTAATCACTGAGGCTCGAGCTCTTCTAGATGGCTTGAAATTTTGCTCCGATCTAGGCCTCTCCTCCATTATAGTAGAAACTAACATTCCCGTTTTATTTTTGAAGCAGTCTCCAACCCCCTTTAATGTTCCTGTTGGAATATTTGGTACTATATAGGAGCTATTCAGAATCTCATTGCTCCCCTGAACATCAATTCTTGCACACCTTATGTGAAAGCAATACAGTGGCAGATGGCCTTACTAAGAGAGCTAGCAATGGATGCCCCGACAACTTCTTTCGAGAGAAAGCTCTTCTCCTGCCAATGATCAGAGGGCTCTCGCACTGGACAGGGCAGGCCTTGGTAACATCAGGATATCCAAACCCAAAAAGGGTTTTGGTTGATCTTCCCTTCGGTTGGTAGTTCTAGCCCCAGTTCTGCTTCCTGGGGTTAGGTGCACATCCCCTTCTCTTCTCTTGGATCCCCTTGTTTAGCTTCTGATCACATCCTGCTCGTTGCCTCCTACGCCCAGTCAGCTATTTCTTCGACCGTCTAGGCCTACCCCCTACTATAGTTTCGGTAGGGCTGATCGAGGTTGCTTGGACGCTTCAGGCCCTCTGCTCATCCTTCAACAGATCCCTCACATAGTTTTCCTTTTCCTTTTCCTTGTGAATGCCTATATGATAGATGTGGCCTATTGTGTAATTGTATCAGGCCCACCTGAAACCAGAGTATTTTTCCTCTTTTGCAATATACATTCAGGTGGAAGTTCCCACCTGTTTCTTAAACCAAAAAAAAAAAAAGTGTCCCCTCAACTCTATTATTTACAGTTTTGTGGATTCTTTTATGGTATATATATATATATATAGCGAATGTCGGCTTGAAGCAAAGATCCTGGACCCGTACAACCCCTTTGTCACTCCGACGGATGCAAAACACACCGAAATACTATTGAAATTACCATTCAATTGCTTCTCATTTCATTCATTGCACTAATTCTTTGTACTTTATTTCAGAATCAAGGGAGGTATGAGGATGTAAACAAACTCTAAATAAATAAAATCTATGATAAATGTTCTTTTTATTTTCTTTGTTAATTATTAAATGATAATTCTCCTATCAAAACACATTCATTTCTTGTTGAAACACATCCAATTGAAAGCCTTCAAAATGGACACAAAAGATGGTTTATGGAGAAAGCGGTCCAACAAAAATTTCAAACCGGGTTTGGTAGGGGCAATTGTAGATTGGTTCTGGGTCTAAGATTTAATCAGACAATCGTAACTTTCTACCATGCACAAGCTTGTGAAATGGATAGCTATAATTTTCATGGTGCACGGTCAAGATCAATTGATTTGACTGTTCATGTGTCCCATGCAACTAGGAGCACAGTCACTTGTTCTCCTACGGGAGCGCGCAGTACATCATCCATCTATAAAGACATGTAAATAACTTACTAATTTCCATAGGCATAACATAAACATAGTTCATTAAAGGATGGCTCTAGTGAGTATTTGAATTTATTAAAAGCTGGATACTCATCCATGATCTGATGGAACATGGACCAAAAATTACCCTAATGGATGGCCCTAACATTCTTTAACTGGTGGTGAAAGAAAATCATATGTAGTTAATAACTAAAGCGCAAAATCAGTGGCTTGGGATCATCCATCCAGTGTGATTTTCAAGGTATATGCTCCATCTACAATGAGGCGTAATGATTTGGATGGCGCTGGTGATGGTTTTCAAGATGATCATGATAAAGGTTAGTCAGACATTTTGCACTCATTTTTTTGGATTTTTCCATTGAGCCACCTGCCTTTTTCATCTAAGGACTGTAAACCACTCGCTTTTACCTATTTCATATACATCATGCAGCCCTTGCAGAAAGGGATGTTTAACAGACAAATGAGGATGTATATGGGTAGGGTATAGATGAAAGTCTCTGCATGAAGATAGGAGCGGCCCACCGGAATGTTGAGAAATCTTAAATCTGATGTTGCTCGACCGGTCGTGGGTCAACTAAGACCGGTCGTAGGAGCTGCTCGACTGGTCGTGGCTTGCACGACTCGAAGTCCAGCGAGCTCATTTTTTGGTGTCCGGGATTCACGACCGGTCGAAGGAATGGCTCGACCAGTCGAAGGGGTCCCATGACCAGTCGTAGTTACGCAAATTCATTTCTGAATTTGATGCGGACTGCGGATTCTATGTCGCCTTTCGCAAGGGTGCGGAAGGGGAAGTTGCCTAAACTATAAATAGGTGTCCTTAGGGTTTTTCTAGGGATGGGGAATATTTCTTAAGTTTTCTAAAGGGGTTCTAGGGAAATTAAAGGGTGTAGGAAGGGTGAGATTCAAGGTTGTTTGAATCGGGTAAGTCCTCTCTCTTGTAATTGATGCTTTCATAGTGGAGATCTGTCGCTTTGTGCCGTGGTTTTTTCCCGCAAGGGTTTTCCACGTTAAATCTGTGTATTCTCTCGTATGTGCTTGGTGCCATTAAATTATAATCCTAGACCTAGATCTGTGTGATTCCGCAGGCCAAAAATCCCAACAAGTGGTATCAGAGCTATCGTTGGGACACGGATCTGAATCTGAGGGATTAGTAATAATGGCGAGCGCTAGGTATGAGATTGAGAAGTACTCAGGAAAAAATAATTTTGAGTTATGGAAAATCAAGATGATGAGTTCCTTAATCAAGCAAGGCAAAGATGGTTCTCTTGAGGAGCGGAAGTCTACTATGACTGATGACGAGTGGAATGCTCTTGATAAGAAGGCTTTATCATCGATCCGTTTATGTCTCACAGATGAGGTTCTCTACAACGTCATGAGGGAGAAAACTGCGGCTAAGTTATGGGCAAAGTTAGAGGACGTTTATGCGAAAAAATCCTCTGAAAATCGCCTACACTTGAAGCAGCAGTGGTATAACTTCAAGATGGCAGAGGGTGGAGATCTAGAGGCTCACATTAGCAACTTTAGGGCCTATTTGGATTCGTGTATTATATTGTTAAGTATTGTATTCGGGTACTGTTCATGTATACAATGAACGGTTTTCAGAATACATCGAAATCATTCAGAGACAAATCAATGTTTGGATTGGAGGTATTATGGAGAATGGTATACAATATCTTATATAGATCAACGTTTGGATGGGAGGTATTATGTCTACGTACTGTACAACAGCCAATGGCTGGTGGTCATTGCTATGTGGACCCCACCATGATGTATGTATTTCATCCATGCCATTCATGTGTTTTTATACATCATTTTATGGTCTGATTCCAAAAATGAGATATATCCAAATCTCAAGTGGACCACATTACAGGAAACAGTGTTGAATGAGGGTCGACCATTAAAAACATTTTGGGGGCCATAATGTTTTGGATCAAGTTGATATTTGTTTTTTCTCTTCATCTGGGTTTATATGACCTAATCAATAGATTGGATGTCAAATAAACAGTATAATGGGCCATAGGAGGATTTTAATGGTTGATATCCAAACAATATTGTATTCATGTGGCGTGGCCCATTTGAGATTTATATCCCTCTCATTTTGTATTTCAAACCATAAAATGATATGTAAAAATGGATTAATGGAATGGATGAAACACATATATCATGGTGGGGCCCACATAGCACCTTCCTTTCTCGAGAAGGAGAATACAATGCAGTGCAATCATTCGGCTGTAATGACGGTAGGCCTGAACTCTGACAACACAATACTGCATTTTCGAATTTCTAGAAATGGACTGAAATCGCCTGCATGGGATACCGTCCGTTATACACTCCAATCCAAACATTGTTTAATTAGAATATTCGGGAATATTCACTTATAATACGATACACCATCCTCTTATACACGAATCCAAATAGGCCCTTAATAAATTAGTTTGCAAATTGTTGGATATGGAGGAAATGATGAAAGATGAAGAACAAGCATGTATGCTGCTGAATTCTCTTCCGGTGTCGTATGAGTCATTCAAGTACACTATGTGTAGCATGAATAGAACCTTGAGTGTCAACACCGTTATCTCAGCCCTTCAAGGGAAGGCTATGAGACAGCTAAATAGCGACATGGAGACATCTTCTGATGCACTGTTTACGGTGGGTAGGAATTCTGAACAAGGTACAGGTTCTTCAGGTTCTAGATCTAAATCCAAGGGCAAGGGCAAAAGAAAGGTAAAGTGCTGGAACTATGGGAAGGAAGGACATGTGAAGAAGGATGTGAAAATCCTAAATCGAAGAGGGAAGATTCTGAGACTTCATGCAGGGAGACCAACGTTGTCACGTCAGATAGATGTGATGGTGATGTTTTGTCTGTGTCTTCGCTCAGACGGTCATACGATGATCGTAAGGACGAGTGGATGCTAGACACAGGGGCATCTTTTCACATGACTCCTCATTGGAGTTGGTTCACCAGCTATAGGGAGTACGGTGGCATGAACAGGTATTTATGGGTAATGATATTGCCTGTAATGTTGTGGTTCTTGGTACGGTGCGCATTAGGATATTTGACGGGGTGGAGCGTACCTTGACTGATGGCAGGCACGTTCTTGATTTGAAGCAGAATCTGATTTCTCTTGGTGTGCTTGAGGCAAAAGGATGCAAGTACACAGGTATTGATGGTGCCTTTAAGGTATCTAAGGGGGCATGAGTAATCATGAAAGCGCAACGACTCGGTAACATGTACAGGTTGATCGGGAGCACTTCAAAAGGTGGAGTTGCAGTGGATGTAGCGGATTCCACCTCTGCACGTGTGTGGCATGTTAGACATGGCCACATGAGTGGGCAGGGCAGGAAAGCTGAGACTTGCGGACATGAATACAGAGCAGGTGGAGCAGTCACCTGTGAGAAGAATCACACAGCATGATTGCAGGATATCGGCGAGGTATATAGACGACTCCAATATCGCAGAGGATTCATCTCCTATTTAGATGGTTCTAGGTAAGCCTAGTGCTAAGAAGTGAGAGGTGACTATGGGCGATGTGATGGATTCATTGTACCAGATTGACATATGAGAGCGGGTGGAGCTTCCAGTGGGCCGAAAATCGTTTGGATGCAGGTGGATCTTCAGGAGGATACAACATAGATACGAGGCGAGGTTGGTAGCGAAGGGTTATGCTCAGAGAGAAGGGATCAACTTCTCAGAGATCTTCGCGCCGACAGTATAGCAGGTGTCTATTAGATCCGTGATTGACGTTAGTTGGCTAATGTGATCTTGAGTTGGAAAGATGGATGTGGAGTCTGCACTTCTGTAAGGGAAAGTGAAGAGCAGATCTACATGAAGCAATCAGAGTAGTTCGAAGTTAAAGGGGCTGAGAAAAGACTTTGCAGGAGGTCGTAGTTCAACCTGTCACCTAGGCAGTGGTTTGATTCTTTCATGGATGAAGGATCGGGGGGCTGCAAAGATGGTTCTTCGCATTGAGGCTGAAAGAGGAGTAGGCTTTGGTAATCACAGGAGGAATACCTTATGTGTAGGTATTTATCAAGGATGTGATGGGCCAGGAAAAGCCAGAGAGCGTTCCCTACGTGTCTCTCCTCAAGTTTTCCTCAGGACATGTCCCAAAACAGATGAGGAAAAGCAAGATATCTCATGAACCTTATTCGAATGCGGTTGACAGTGTATGTCATGGTCTGGATTAGACCAGTTATTTCACAGGCTATCAATGTTATGAGCAAGTACCCCGGCAAGCAATATTGGGTAGCGGTGAGATGGTTAGAAGACTACGTCTTTTTTCTTTTGGGAAGACAGAAACAAAGGTGGTTAAGCTTGTGGATCTTGATCTGGCAGACATGCTCACCTGGATCATTCCTGCAGAGAAGTTCAAGTTCTGTTTAACTTCTCTAGGCTTGGTGATGGCATAAAAGAAGGACGGAGTGTGCACGAGAAGCTATGATGTAATGCAGAGATAAGAGAAGAGGTCAAAGAGCTACACAGTTGAAGATTGAAGAATTGGTGGAGATTGTTGAGAAATTTTAAATCTGATGTTGCTCGACTGGTCGTGGGTCAGCTACGACCGGTCGTAGGAGCTGCTCGACTGGTCATGGCTTGCACGACTCGAAGTCCAGCGAGCTCAGTTTTTGGTGTCCGGGATTCACGACCGGTTGAAGGGATGGCTCGACCGGTCGAATGGGTCCCACGACCAATTGTAGACTCAGCTTGACCAGTCGTAGTTACGCAAATTCGTTTCTAAATTTGATGCGGACTGCGGATTCTGTATCGCCTTTCGCAAGGGTGCGGAAGGGGAAGTTGCCTAAACTATAAATAGGTGTCCCTAGGGTTTTTCTAGGGATAGGGAATATTTCTTAAGATTTTTTTTTTTTTTTTTCAAAACTCAAAATTCCATTTATATCAGCAAAAATTACAAGATTCGGGAAACCCAGACAAAAAAGAACCGGGAATCCTATAATAAAGACCCAAAAACTAAAATGCAACGGCACCCAGAATTGGGCCGCCAACCCAACTAGGGTCTCATGTAACCTAGACCAACTTTGTCCAGAAAGAGTAGGCCTCTCACAAGAGGGGGAAGATCGTTGTAAGCGATGAGGAGGCGAGAGGATTGATCTTTACTACCCAGTCTTGCCATTGCGTCCGCAGGAGAGTTACCTTCCCTCAGGATGTGGGCGAACTTCACATGCCCCATTGCCGCCAAATGGTTGATCCGGGAGATCCAACATCTCCATTTCCAGCTAGGAGAGGCCGTCCGCATGAAGAAGTCTATGAGGAGCTGAGAGTCCGACTCAACAATGATGTTTTTCAGCCCCTTGGAAAAACATAGAAGCATCCCGTCGTGAATGGCCCTGAGCTCAGCATGGACATTGGAACCAGCCCCGTAACCTTCAGCAAAGGCAAAAAGGAACGTCCCTTTCTCATCTCTACAAATCCCGCCACCGCCAGACGGGCCAGGATTGCCTAAGGCGGATCCATCAACATTGATTTTGGTCCATCCAGGAGGAGGACGCAACCATTTTACCACAGAAGCAGGGGCAGATTGATCGAGCCTTGGGATTGGCGATGGGTCACCCTGGAGCTGAGGGATAGCAGGTCTGGGAAACGCCCTGCTAGGGGGCTGACGGCTAGCTGAACGGGCAGCCGTTGGAGGAGGGGTTGACGAGCTGGATAATTTCCTGTCTTGGATGATCTGAAGCCACCAGTTGATCCTATTTGTGAGCTTTTGGATTGAAGGCCTGATTTCATTAAAGAGAGCTGCATTCCTGGCCTTCCAGGTTTCCCAAAGGAGGACGCAAGGGGCCAAATATTGAGACGTGGAAAAGCGACAAGTAGCTGCCGAAACTGCCCACCATTGAGCTAGCCTCTGCTCAACCGAAGATGAGGTCTGAATGCTGATTCCGAATTTCCTCCCCACATATTCCCAAGCAGCTTTTGCTAGGCCTCCAGAGAGAAAAAGATGGTGAATGGATTCGATATCATGACCGGTTCCACCATGATTAGCCTGGAAATCACAACAAACACAGCGGGAAGCCAGCTGAATTCCCCTAGCTTGGATCGACGCTTCGACTGGAATGGCTTTCACCAGAATTTTCCAAACCAGAAGCCCAATTTTTGGAGGAAGGGTCGAGTGCCACACCCATCTGGCCCAGCCCTTACGGACCTGGCCTGATCTACAAATCTCCCAGGCTGATTTTATCGAGAACTTCCCCGAAGGAGTGTATGACCAGAAGACCTGATCTGGGCCATTGGAGAGACAGAAACCTGCTTGGAAAATGTAATCAATAACATTCTGTGGAAGGAAACTGAAGGCTGCCGAGGGCGGGAGGGGACCGGCTTGGCCTAGCAGTTGGTTTATCTTCATACATCTCAGGTGAGAGGGGATCTGCATGCCGTCAATCTGGACAAGAGGGCCCAGTCCCGTCCAATTCGTAGTCCAGAGGTTGCTTTCGCCAGATCCAATTTGGAGTTGCGCGGCTGAATCCAAATGCGGGATCTGATTCAGAATCCGGCGCCACATTGGCGAAGCATTGGATGGAGGGGCGAGCTGTTGAGGCGGGGAGTGGAAATGTTTGTATTTGGTCAAAAGCATTTTGCACCAAAGACTTTGGTTTTCTTTATACCTGATGTCCCAAGCCATCTTGAGTCTGAAAGAATTCATGATATCTGTCAGTTTTCTAATCCCCAAGCCACCTTCTTCCTTAGGGAGAGAAACGAACTTCCAGCTTCTCCAATGAAGCTTGTTCTTCCCATCAACCCAGCCCCAGAGAAAATTGGCAAAACATCTTTCGAGGGAGGCTAGAACCTGCGAGGGGAGGTGAGCCGCAGCAAGAGAGTGGACTGGGATGCTGCCAAGAACGTGTTTGATAAGAACAGTTCGCCCTGCCTGAGAGAGGAAACACGCCTGCCAACCAGAGATACGCCCTTTCACTTTATCAAGAAGAGGCTGGAAAGTAGAGCATTTCAGCCTGCCTGATGATAGCGGCACCCCTAAATATGTTAATGGAGCTTCAGTCTTGGAAATTTGTAAAGTTCTCTCGATCAATCTGGATCTCGCCAGGGAGGTGGATTTAGAGCATATAAATGAGGACTTCCTGAGATTTATGGACTGACCCGAAGCTTTCTGGTAATCATCAAGGAATTTCTTTGTTGCTTTAATGGAGGAAATGCTGCCATTGAGGAATAGCAGGGTATCGTCGGCGTAGAGAAGATGAGATATAGGTGGACATCCTCTTCCCAGCTTGAACGGCGTAGAGAAGATGAGAATATTTCTTAAGCTTTCTAAAGGGGTTCTAGGGAAATTAAAGGGTGTAGGAAGGGTGAGATTCAAGGTTGTTTGAATCGGGTAAGTTCTCTCTCTCGTAATTGATGCTTTCATAGTGGAGATCTGTCGCTTTGTGCCGTGGTTTTTTCCCGCAAGGGTTTTCCACGTTAAATCTATATGTTCTCTCGTATGTGCTTGGTGCCATTAAATTACAATCCTAGATCTAGATCTGTGTGATTCCGCAGGCCAAAAATCTCAACACGGAACAGGTGCCAATTCATCCAGATTTATATGACCTGATCAACAGATTGGATGGAAAATAAACATTATGAAAACATTACAGTGGGCCTAAGAAGTTTTTTAATGATAGGGCATTCAATTAACACTATTTCCTATGGTATGGTCCACTTAAGAAGTGAATTTAACTTATTTTTTATTTAATTAATTCTCTCAAATGATATGGCAAAACGGATGGACGGCGTCAATATAGAATATATACATCAAGGTGTGCCCCACGGTAAGGGCTGCACCATCTTGAGTGGGGTCATGGCCGCATCAAATCTGCTCTCCCCACTCAAAGACACATTCAGAGAGTCTCCATCAATCATTTCTTGTGCTTATGGACATGAGATAATACAGGAATGCAGGTCTGACTGTAAATGGGGAAGCGGATTGGCAGGTGTACCACACACCACCGATCTGGCTTGCGTGTTGACGTCATCAAGTTACGTGGGTACCGTCATAAGGTATGAATCAACACCAAGTTAAATGGGTACCATCATAAGGTATGAGTTATATCCAAACCATCACTTTGCGAGCTCGTCGTAAGGCTTGAGCCTACAAATAAGACAACTCCAAAAATCAAGTAAACCACACTCGACAAAGCAGTGTAGTGGGGAGGATTGAACGCCTACCATTGAAACCCTTTTGAAGTCACAAAAATTTTGGATCAATATGATATTTGTTTTTTCTCTTCATTGTGTGACCTTATGAACAGATTGGATGGAAAGTAAATGTTACGGTAGGCCCTACAAATGTTTTAATGGTGAGAATCATTGTCTCCACTGCTATTTGTGGTGTGGTCCACGTAAGCCATGGAAATTACTCATTTTTTGGATCAAGAACTAAAATGATCTCCTAAAATGGATGAACAGTTTAGATATGATAAATACATTATTGTGGGGCCCATGTAACTTTGATCTTCTTTGAACCATTATTGCAACTCGAGGCAAGGGGAGCGTAAGCGATCTTCTTCGCATGATACATACTTACACCAGGATACTGGTGTGTGGTACACCAGCCAATCCGCTTCCGTACACGGGGCACTATAAGTTTATGATAAATCCACTCCGTCCATTGGTTTTTACAGCTCATTTTAAAGAGAGGACACGTGAACAAGGCAGAACCGAATCTAAAGTAAGCCACACGATAGAAAAAGTGAGTTTGAATGACTGTTGTTGAGATATCCTGGGGCATTGTGAGGCTCATTTACAGCTTATGATCTTTCTTATTTTTAGGTTCATGCTCTAAAATGAGCTCGAAAAACAAAAGGACCGGTGGATTTCCAAAAACCATCAATCGTGGGCCCACGCACAGTTGAAGTTAGGTTGTCAATGCAATCAACATTGATCAATGTGAGACTAGAGGGTTGGTGGACATTTAAGCATCGAGGGTAAAGGTTGCCTAATCACTCTCCAGAACTCCTTTGCCCTTCGCTGAGCCCATCGATTGCATGCGGTCAAGCTGGGGCTGACCGCAACAACCCCCATTCGTCAAGTGGCAGAAACCTCATCAGGGGTAGGCCAAGATCAATGTTAACAGCTCGGCTAGAGGAAATTAGGGCCCATCAGGTGGTGGGGGAGTCTGCAGGGGCGACAAAGGTGATTTCATATTTGCGTTTGCGGAAGGCTACCAAATAGCTTCCAACATTTATGCAGAACTCCGTGCTATTTATGACGGGCTGTCCATTTGCTTTAATATTGGGCTAGCTAGAGTTGTGGTGGAATCCGACTCCATGCTCGCGAAAGATTTTTTGAATGGGATTTCCAATCTAAGCTGAAAATGGGCCCATTAGGTTGGTCGAATTAAACGATTTGCATCTCTAATGCAACTAAAATTCATTCATATCTTCCAAGAAGGAAATGAACCTGCTGATGGGATGGCCCGAATGGGCGATGCCTCTTAATCCTCTGTCCTCTATCGTCAGATTTCTCAGCTTCCTCGCCACGTCAGAGGAAGCCTTTTCCTTGATAAGGTGGGCCTGAGGGCGCTTCAGTCCATCCAAGGGAGACCTGCCTTGCCCTCTGCTAATCCTTAGGCCCTTGGTCTAGCAGCTGCCTCAGAGGATCGGTGGTGCTCTGTTTAAGTGCAGGCAGGTTTGATTGTGAGTGCAGCCACTTAGCTTTATGACGTAGGGATGAACGTGATGAGGATAATTACTCCGAATCCATGGAGCTTCTCTGGACTCCTCACAGAGACTTCTCGAATCCATGAGGAAAGAAAGAAGAAAATAGAAATAAATTATAAGAAATTTGAAATTGATTAATTGGTCACTAAAAACGAGTTCACAACCCTTTAAATAGGGGTACCAAGCAATGGGGAAGAAATCAGAATCAAACTACAACTAAAACTCCTAGAAATTGCAACTTACTATAAATAGTAAACTTACTATTTATAGACGGTCGTGATGTCTATTAGTGCGTAAGGTTTTTGGCCAAAAATAGTAAGTGTCCTATTTGGCTAAACCAAACCGTTCTCCTAATTATTCTAAGCTCTTTTCACATTGGGCGCAACTCCTAAAGCCCGACGGATGAAGAGTTATAACCAAACTAAAACTTACTATTTATAGTAAAAACAAAATTAAAACAGGGAAACGACCGTCGATCCAGGGGTTTTTCATAATTCTGGGCGTCGCAACCCAGCATAGTAGGGTTGGTTGGATAAAGTAGCTCGTTCTACCCCAAAATCATATATTTTATATCAGATAACTCATTCCGGATTGTGAGATATGCCTGATCTAAGGTCCGATAGTCCGAATCACTTCTGTCGTCGACCGGGCCTTTTCTGATCCATCTTGGCCATGAAACTGTCCACGACCTGCTCTACATCAAAGGGCAAGCATTTAATTCCCATTTTTTCATGTTCATTTGGCCCACTTGAGATTTAGATCAGTAGAATTTTTGGGCACATGCAGTAAAATGAGGAGGTAAAATAGATAGACGGAGTGGATTGTTACAATCATGGTGGGCTTCACCTAAGTTTTTTTTTATATATACAAAAGGTGGGAGCAGGAATGCTCACCACCCAACTGTGTTGACGAAGATGTGAAATTACAGGTATTTCAGGCGGGCATTACAAAAGATTATGCCTCTCCTACCTTTTAGCCCAAGTAAGAACATGTACAAAGAGGAAAACAAGAGAAAAATAGAGCCAATATATGCATGAGACTAGAGCCATCTCAAACATAACAGCAACACCGGCAACCAAGGCAAGAGCTTGGACCCAGATTGTTAATCCACTGCAAAACAGCCCAGCTAAAGTGATGTAGAGTGGGTCGTGGACAGTTTCATGGCCAAGATGGATCAAAAAAGGCCCGGTCGATGACAGAAGTGATCCGAACCGTCAGATCTTAGATCGGGCGTATCTCACAATCCGGAATGAGTTATCTAACGTAAAATGTATGATTTTGGGGTAGAAGGAGCTACTTTAGCCAACCAACCCTGCTATGCAGGGTTGCGACGCCCAGAATTGCGAAAAACCCCTGGATCGACGGTCGTTTCCCTGTTTTAATTTCATTTTTACTATAAATAGTAAGTTTTAGTTTGGTTATAACTCTTCATCCGATCAGGCTTTAGGAGTTGCGCCCAACGTGAAAAGAGCTTAGAATAATTAGGAGAACGGTTTGGTGAAGCCAAATAGGACACTTACTATTTTTGGCCGAAAACCTTGCACACTAGTAGACATCACGACCGACTATAAATATTAAGTTTACTATTTATAGTAAGTCGCGATTTATAGGAGTTTTAGTTGTAGTTTGATTCTGATTTCTTTCTCATTGCTTGGTACCCCTATTTAAAGGGTTGTGAACTCATTTTTAGTGATCAATTAATCAATTTCGAATTTCTTAGAATTTATTTCTATTTTCTGCTTTCTTTCCTTGTGGATTCGAGAAGTCTCTGTGAGGAGTCCAGAGAAGCTCCGCTGGATTCAGAGTAATTATCCTCATCACGTTCATCCCTGCATCACCCTTGAAACATTCACATAGCCACATGATGCTTTTTTACAAATCTAACCGTCCATCTATTGTTTTTCTAGATCATTTTATGACATGAACCGAAAAACGAAATCAATACCAAGCTAGCTCCAGTGGGATATATGAGGAGAAAGAGTACGATGAAAGGGCTACCGTTGAAACATCTTCTGGCCAACCTGGTATCACTTTTAACTTTTGATCTTCCTTAGTTTTAGACCGATACACTAAAATGAGTTGAGAAAAAAGATGGAGGGGTGGATTTCTAAAAACATAAAAGTGAGCCCCGTATACCGTCAGGGTTAGGTTTGCATAGCAGTTAACGCGAATAAGTGACAGCCAGAGGTTCTGCAGACATTAGGTACAGGTGGTGAGAGTTGCTCGATCATTGGTGGGCTATAATAATGTTTGTGATAAATCTACTCCATCCATCTGTTTTTCCGCCGAACATAAACATAGAAACATGAGGTTATTCGAGAGCACAAGCGTGCCAACAGAACATAAAACGTTCCGAATTAAATGGCTACTATTGAAATATTCGTAGGGCCATAGGATGTTTTTGAGAAATCTACCTGCCATCTATTTTTCTAGATCATTTTATAGATTTGGGCCCAAAAATGAGGTCAATACCAAGCTTCAGTGAGTCAATTGACAGAAAACTGTGGGGAATGAGAACAACCATTGAAAATTCATGTGACCCATCGGGGGCTAACTTTGTGATTTGAATTTGCTTCTTTTTTCAGTCGGAACCTGAAGTCAGCTGGAAAAACATATAAACGGCGTGGATTTCTCAGAAACAAAAAGGTAGGCCTACGTACGGTCAGGGGTTAGGGGGAAAACGGATTGGCTACTCCCCCGCCACTAGCCGGGGGGCTGATGGTCGGTACTCTGTGGGCTCCACCATGATGTATGTGTTTCATCCATGCCGTTCATTCATTTTTACGGATCATTTTATTTCTTGATCAAAAAAATGAGGAGTATATAGATCTCATGTGGACCACGAAAACAATAGTGATTGGATATCCACCATTAAAATCCTCTTGATGTCCACTGTACTGTTTATCTGATATCCTATCTGTTGATTAGGTCATACAGACCTAGATTAAGGGAAAAAACAAAGATCAGCTTGATCCAAAACTTTTATGGCCCCCGAAAAGTTTTTAATGGTCGACGTTCATTCAACGCTGTTTCCTGTAACGTGGTCCAATTGAGTTTGGAATATACCTCATTTTTGGTCTAATACCCTAAAATGTTCTAGAAAAATAGATGGACGGCATGGATGAAACAAATACATCATGGTGGGGCTCACAGAACACCAACCACTAGCCATTGGCCGGTGTCAGGGGGAGTGGCCAATCCGTTTCCGGGTTAGCGTGGCGCGCCCCGTGAATCCACCGTAATGATGGGAGATTGCAGGTGCGGTAAAGTGATGGCAGTTTTGTCAATATCAAAATATAGGTAACTAATAGGGAGCAGTTTAACGTTTATTGGTGTAAATTATGGTCGTTGTTTGGAAAAATAGTATAAATATGGGAGGATTTTGGTATATAGCTGAAAAGGTAGGCGACCATATTGAAAAATTCTATTTTTTTCTAATCAAAGCCCATCTGTAACGAGTCACAGCAAGTTGAGGCAGAGTCATGCCTAAGAAACAAAACATGGACCCGGTTGTGCACAAGCATTTCCTTCCTTTTTCTTTCGTTTTTTTTTGTTAGCTTGTTAGTACATCACTGTCAGTTCACACTTCACTATTAGCCACCCCCACTAGAGAATCGATGCTAAGACCTCAGTGTAGAAACGAGATATCTTTCACTCAGACTGCCACTTGAGCTAAATATAAGTCAGTAATTTTGACATGATTTCACTACAACAAAAGGAGCCTAAGCCGACTGATGGCCCAACCTTTTACCCGCGGCCAGTTTTACCGGCTGCAGGCAATGGTACACCTTATAAAAGCAAAAAAAAAAAAAAAAAAAAAAAAAAAAAAAAAAAAGAAAAAAGAGCCCTAATCTATTCGAGCGCCGACCCTCCCCCCCCCCCCTCTCTCTCTCTCTCTCTCTCTCTCTCTCTCTCCGTCACGCGATCTAGAGATCTCCTCTCTCTCGTGTTCTCCTTCTTCCTCTCCCTCCCTCTCTCTGCCTCTCCCTCTCCCCCTCGAACGCTCTCCCTCTCCCCTCTCCCCGCCTCGCCTCTGCTTCTACCTCTCCCTCTCGCTCTCCGCTCTCTCTCCTCTCACTCTCACTCTCCCTATCTATCTCTCTCTCAAAACCCTCTCTCTCTCTCTCTCTCTCTCTCTCTCTCTCTCTCTCTCTCTCTCTCTCTCTCTCTCTCTCTCTCCTCAGCCCTCTGGTGCAGTTCGGTCTTCTACTGCTCGTGGATCTCAGATTCTCATCATCTCAGGTATGCTTTGTCGAATACAAATCCCTAATTAGGGATTTGCGTTGTCGAATCCATTTTTAGGGATTTGCATTGTCGAATCCATTTTTAGGTATTTGCATGGTCAAATCCCTAATTTACAAGTGATTATTACATCTGCAGATTCTTGAATCAGGATTGTTGATTGTGTTGATCTGATTCACAAGTTCAAAGGTATTACCTAAAACCTTCATATATTGTTCTTGTCTGTATCTTGTCCATCATTTTTGTTCAAACTGTTTTAGGATTTGAGACGAATCACCAGCAGATAGTCCATTCGGGAAAACAAATCATTCTTCTTCATTAGTCTTCCTGTGTGCATGACATGCATCAGAGCAATATAATAAGGATGAATGTTGCATTAGGAACTCAACTTTTACAGTTGCTTGTTATGTTTTCTATAAACAAAAAATATGTTTCATCATCATTTTTATTCTTTATTTTTACTTCAACTATTGTTTATTTTAATCAAGGATTTGTCATTGGCCATTGTATTTGTCTGTGCAAATTCCTCTGTTAGGAAATTTTACCAGGTCATGTTATTTGTTGATGACTTTTTATTATTATTTTCCTGGTGGGGTTTGTCAAATCTAATAATCAGCAGTCAGTGTTATGGAGGAAATCAGATTCGTGTAATTCTGTTTCTTTTTGGTGTTGATCCATATGAATAAAAGAATGACCAAAGCTCTTGCCAACATTCTCACAGTCACATCACATGTAAAACCACCACCCTACCGTATCTTCCATGGTAATCTGTAGTATTTGTAAATACTTGTCTCAAGAGAAACTTTTCCAAGTCATGATATTTTGCAATGACTTTCATATTAAACTTACCTGTCAAATTCTCTGAGAAAATGCCCAGACAATAAGTAACAAGATGAAACAGTTGAATGAGAGGTTGTAATGCAACAGCCCAAAGATAGGCGTTAATTTACATATAGAATAATGTGAATTTGCAAAAGTTCAGGACTAAAGCATTTATAAATTTAAAACCAGCGTTTGTGGATTCTTACTCTGTTTTTTTTTTTTTTTTTTTGGTTTCCTCCTGGGGCATAATTAAGTAGGCCCTTCAACCAGGGCATGTTTATTACCTTTCCAATGGAGAATATTGGCAACAATTCATGGAAGGAGACATTGAAGAAATTATTCATAGAAGATCTGCCAACTTGGCATATGTATGAGAGATCTAAGAAAAGGCCACGACAAACATGCCTTGCCTAAAAAAATCAGGTTAATCCACTAATCAGGCAGGCCACACGTTAGAAATAAAGATAACCAGTGGTATATCTTCAAGTAAATGTGTGGTACACCTAATGACTGAAGCTTCTCTATCTTTTGGGCTCCACCAAGATGCCTCAAACTCACACATGGGTCACATTGACATGTGTGCCAAGAAAGGCCTCATCAATCACCTCACCAACCCACCTCAGCATTGCTCTATCCCATTTAGACTCAAATTTCAAGTTCCAAGAGCACCTCAGCATTGCTCTATCCTTTTTTTTTTTTTTTTTTTTTTTTTTTTGTGTGGTAGATCTGTTTGTAAGATAACCATTTCAAATGATATCAGAACTTTTTCTCTGGTTTTTTTTTTTTTTTTTTTTTTTTGACACCCTCATAATATTCTTTAAAGTTGTAAGTTGTAACATAATTCTTCAGGTTCATGACAGTGTAGATAATTCATCATATGCTCCTATACATGTGCAAGCATGCAATCATGTTGTGTGCACATTTGGCATGCACATAGATGCATGCATGTGTATTTCAAAGAGTGATGTTGAAAGATGTTTTACACCCCCTACACAGTTAAGTTCTTATATAGCTACTTTTCAGGTTTGTTATAGTTTTATTCATGTTTTAGTTTATATTTGAGGAGCATCGACACAAGTTCAGACACCGTAATCAGCCTCATTTTGCTATTAAAAAAAATAAAGAAAAAAATAACAAGAAAAAACAAGTACAGAAGAAAAAAAGAAAAAGTAAAAAGTAAAATTAAAAAAAAAAAAAAAAACAGAGAGAAAAGAAAGAAAGTAATTAGCCTCATCATAGGCAAGCATTTAATTCATGTTAAATCGTGTAATTTCTATAATTTTCTGAGTATATTGTTGTGGTTCTTTTAGTTGCATCAGTGGCATCATCTTTGGGCGAGGCTGCAGGTAAGTGCCCCAACTTATGCATGCATTCTACAGTAAAAAGACTCCAGATAGGCATTTCCAATAATGAACCATTTCAAATTTACTGATTGTTTTGCTTTTCTCTTTTGTACTGTAGAGAATTCATCATACAAGAAAGCCACTATAAGTGACCTCTTGGAGGGGCTGAATAAAACAATCGTAGATTGTGGGGAAAGTGCTCCTCTTTATTGAACTGTCATTAGAGAAATCTAACAGAAGGTGTCTTAACGACAATTAAAGTAATTAGGTCGCTTAATGAAAACCTTCTTAAGAGAGGTACTGGGATGAAAATGCCTCAATAACTAGGTAGTTTATAAAAACCCCTTGTATTTTTATGGGACCTGTAGATTGCAGTTATGGCATCTTTGTAATGCTGTTGACTTGAGCCAAATTCAACTCTCAACTAGGTCCACAAAAATGCCCTTTCTTAGCTCACTGAGGGCCTGTTTTGTTGCCACTTAGAAATAAGTTCATTTCATTTTATTTATCATAATTAAGAATTGGTGATTATATATTTTGGTGGGGATTAAAAATATAACCAATAACTAATATAAACTATGATCTCTTATTGTAATTGATATTTAAAGTAAAATGAGATTAACTCATTTTTTAGTGGCAACCAAACAGGCCCTCATATGTCTAAGCATATGTAGAACTCTTCAACTACTTGGACTAGAGTGAAACCCAAAGTGCAATGTTGTTAATACATCAGCTAAATAGCTGGTGTGTGGTGTGGTACACCAGCCGCTACCATTTGGACTGGGCAGACGAAATCGTTGGAGCTTTCGGTCAAAAGCCGCAGCTTCAAATTTCAATGATTTTGAAAAGGAGAAGTTATTTTATACTACCGGCGTGTTATACTTCATGTCATGTGGAGGCACTCATATGAGATGCACGTGGCATATATCAATTCTAATCAAACCTTATAGACTTATAGTGAAAAAAAGCTTAGATTGATTTAACAATCCTGACCTCTAATTCAACACTTATTTATAGAAATAAAATCATTGAATAAAATCAAATATACTTAACTTTCAAGTCATGATACATCTAAAATAATCCTTAAAGATGATTTAATTATAATTAATTATATCATAAGTGTAAAACTTTTAATTTCCTGCATATCATCCATCACACTCACCGGCTAGCTTAAAAGTAGGTCAAATGCCCCTTTTGAGGTGTGTCCAAACAGGCCTTTTGGACTTTACAGGTTTTACCCATAAACTTGAGGTGTCAAACATGATGATACGCTATGGATGCATTCTCTAGGTTGAAGTATTTGGGTATCATGTATTTTAATTAGACTTGACAGCATACAATACTTGTTTAGGAGAGACTAAAAGTAGTTAAAAGCTAAAGTATGGCCTGGGTTGAAACTTTATAATTAATCAGCAAAAGATCCATTTCACTATCAGACACCATCAGAGGCCTGGCAAGAGGAGGGCCTGGGGCTGTATCAGGCCTGGATTTTGATTTGGCTAGGTTGGGTCTATTCAACATATCAATTTTGTCTGGCACATTGCCAGCCCTTATGGGTTAGTGTTCACTCCCCAAGTGCAGGGTTGTGATGTAGTAATAAACTCGGTAAGACCGAGGTCGAATCCCAAGGGACTGAAACTTGTACGTAATTTGAAACTAACTAGAACTAGAACTAGAATGAGATGAATTCTAAACCAAGTATGATTTAAGGAATAATAGTGAAATAATAATGTAAAACTTTAGGAATTCAAAGGTAGGAAACTAGGGTGCCAAGGATCCACTTGTAGAGATCAGGGAGATCTTATGCCTGGATTCATGAAAATCAACTGAACTTCTTTTGATGTAGTTTTGAAAAGATGAAAGGTATATGAATTAGAATGGATTCCATCACCAAACCATGCCCAGGAGACAAAGCAAACAACAGAATTAAACTAATTACCAACCAATCAATGTATGAAGGTCAGGAAGGGTACCGTCATCCGACCATGCCCAGGAGACGATGGTGAACAACATGGCTTCCTGACGTCATAAACATAAAGAGGAAAAGAACATGCTCAAAGCCATTGCAGACCCATTATAATTTTAGTCACAACAGACCATTAAAGACTAAAAACATTCCCTTAATTAAACCCAAATCAACATCAGTTCAGTCTAAACAAAGGTACAAGTAAAGAGGCATCCCATCATGCTACAAGCTTCACCTCTTAGCCCTACCTAAGAGGTTTAGCCACACATGAGTAGGCTGGAACCCTTAAAATAAAATAAATAAATAAATAAAAATAAAAATAAAAATAAAGGAAAAGATAAAAAACAAATCTACTCCCTCTCACGTCCCTGCCTCCACGTCCAAGCCCAGCCGTAGATGCCTTCTCATCCCTAAAAGCTCCTCTTTTATAGCTGCTGGAGTTCGCTGGATGAAGGTTTCCCAGAATGAGAAGGTCAGTAATATGCGGAAGACATTCGCTTTCTCAGATTTGCTAACCTGGTATTCAGCAATCCACAAAACTGGAAGCTGATCAGTGATCTGATCCGTTTAATCTCTTTAGAGATGGTCAGTTGTAACATAGGAAGGATTTGGATGGTCTAGATGGATGGACCGATCCTTGTTGTGATCGCAGAATGGCTCAGATCGGTCGGGTGTACGCAGATTGCGTAAACAGAGCCCGACAATGTCGGCGCTGCTCTCTCGGTGGGGCCCACATACCCCAGGATCTGAGAAATCCACCCCAGCCATTAGTTTCAGCTCGGAAATCCCATCAGGAATGGATGATTTTTGATTGATTTTGGTGAGGCCCACTGACTCTTTCACTCTGTCGTCCGACCTGTGTTTGGACGATTGAGAACAGATCCACGCTGCTTCTTAGAAAATTTCCACCTAGGTCATGGTTATCGGACCTGTAGAATCCTGATGGACAGTCCAGATCAGATGAAAACATCATGATGGTGGCCCATAGCAAAAAATCGCAACCTTTTTGCGAAACAGAGTTTCGGTTTTTCGCACTGTGAAGGTCGGTGGGCCCCAGCTTGATATCTATGTATAAATCCACCCCGTCCATTGAAATTCTGGCGAAAAACCATTCAGGACTGACGAGATCAGATTGATGAAGGTGTGGTCCACGCAACTTTGTATTACACCGTTAATCTTGCGTTTGATCACGATCCGCGTACGTACACGAGCATAGGTCCAAAAGGACACCTAGGAGAGGGTCACACCTACCCCAGGGACGCAATGGACGGTCTGGATCATCCGTTTTGATGATGGATGGGTCCCACTGCATGAAACCGGGCGGACGCTGTCCGTTCGCTGGTTTCAGCTCGAGAAAGCTCGGGTCAGCGTAATGGCTAACCGAGACTCGGTCCGGTGCACATCCAGTGAATGTGTACACTATGTACACGCAGTGTACATATAGGGTCTTTCATGACGCACTCGAGAAATCCGCTCCGTCCATTCATTATGTCATCTCATCTTAACCGTGGGGACCAAATCTGAAGCGAATCCAAATATCAGGTGGGCCTGAAATAATCAGTTTAAGGACTGATTTGTCCATTGGGATGTTTCCGTAAAGATCCAACGGATGAATTTCGACGTCACTACAAGAAATTTCACTTTTACCTACGAAAATATTCGTAGGTAAATGATATTATTTCGTAGGCAAAGAGTTTTACCTACGAAATATTTCGTCGGTAAATTCGTTGGTAAAAAGCCGTGGGTAAAGACTTTTACCTACGAAAAATGTCATCGTTGGTAATGGTAAGACTTTTACCAATGAAATTAAAAAGTTTGTTAATACTATTACCTACGAACGTTTTCGTAGGTACAAATTGCTGTTAAGACTTTTACCTACGACCGATTTTGTAGCTAAAAAATTTGTTATAACTTCGTACAAACTGTATTAAGACTTTTACCTACGAATGTTTCCGTAGCTAAAAACTTTTACCTACAAATTTTTTCGTAGGTACAAACAGTGTTAAGACTTTTACCTACGAACGTTTTCGTAGCTACAAACTTTGTTAAAACTTTTACCTACGACATGTTTCGTAGGTACAAATTGTGTTAAGACTTTTACCTACGAACTTTGTCGTAGCTAATAACTGTGTTAATACTTTTACCTACGAAATTTTGTGTAGGTACAAACGGTGTTAAGACTTTTACCTACGAAAGGTTTCGTAGGTACAAACTGTGTTAAGACTTTTTACTTACGAAATTTGACGTAGGTAAAACTGTTGATGAAACTTTTACCTACGAAATGATTCATAGGTAATAAAATGTGAATGAACCTTTTACCTGCGAAAAAATTCGTAGGTAAAAATGTCGATGAAACTTTTACCTACGAAAATTTTCGTAGGTAAAAGTCTCTTTTTTTTTTTTTCATAAAACAGGCAAAAATTCCTGTTATACACCTGTTACAATATATTTCATTATATTCATATTCCCATTTTTCCAAACAAACACAAACTGCATCCATCTAAACACAAACCACATCCAAATTAGCTACTTATATAAGTACCCAACGAATACCATTTTCTGAAAATAATCAATAGGAAAGATATATCAGAATGAGAACAGTACAAAGTATTGCAGCATCTGAATAGCAGAAATAAGCAAAACATTAGTGGATGAATGGATTCACCATCTGTGCATATTAAAATGAGGTAAGCAAGTACATCTGCAAGAGGAAATATAGAATGTTGGGCCCAAACTAGAGGAAATTTGGTTGCATCAGCATTCCATATGGGAAGCGCATACTTTTCAGACCCAAAACTGTTCATCCGAACCCGCTGGACAACTCAAGTTCCAGACATCCAATTATTGCCCGAAAATGGATGGTTAAGAATAAAATGGAGTCCACAGATCATATGCAACAGAAGAAAAAGGCCCACCAATCTGATGGCTGGGAGTATTCAATAGAGGAAACTTTCATCCGTTCGACCATCCACAATGAGCCCATTGAAATGCACAGTCTGGATCACTTAAATGTGGCTACCCTACCCATATGGCATGCTGGCCAAATAAAAATCATTTCTGCTTAGGGGAGGCATTATACAATGCTGGCAGCAAGACAGGGGAGTCAATGAATATATAAGTAGTCATATACCAAGACAGGGGAGTCAATGAATAGATGGAGCAAGGTGAAGTAATATGGAGTGGTGAAATCATCAATTTGGAGTGGCATGTGCAGACCCTTGTTGGCCATCCTCTAGAATCCATCAGCTACCTTCGCTCCACAAATCATTAATGCATATTTTCTGATTCTTATTGAATTGTGCAATAATGAGCCTGAAAAGAAGACATCATCATCACTATCCTAGCCTCGTCTCAACTATTCATGGTCGTCTTCATTGAGGTAGCTATAAAGCAAAATGACATTCCGAAGGTAATTGGAAGCATGAATTTTAAAACTGAGCCCCAGTTCAGGACATGGCTAATAAAGGAAGAATTTTGATGTGGATCTTATCAAGTTATAGTCAAAATCTACCTGTATTGCTGCCAATAGAATCTTGATGATGAATGCCAGAGGAACGCTTTGAACTTGTTGCGAGTACACAGGTTGTCATTCCATACCTCTGCCCACCTAAACAGATTGATTCGCAAACAAGATTTTCATTTTTCTGAAGGGCTGATGTTTCTTCTAGCCTCTTCCCCATGGAAGCTGGCCTGAAATGCTGGATCCATGGATTTCCAAGAAGACTATGAGACTCATTTCCACTGTCCAATCGAGTCTGAGACCTAAAATTGAGCTTCTCTCAGCAGCCACTTCACAGAACCTTAAACTGCAAACAGCTTACTTAGTCAAACCGACTCAGACCAACAAAAGCCCATTCAACTTCTCCTAGACGTAATCACCTATCAGGTGCATCAAGAATGGGTGGTTACCAAAAAGTCCAGCAGTCCAAACTAAAAATATATGCATCAAGAACACCCAATCTCTATGGAACCCACAGTGAAGTATTTGTAATTAACATCTCTACTTTGTCTATCATACATAACAAAAATCATATAGATCAAAATCTTAGGTGAGTCCCACCTTGTGAACAATGTAAAATCAGGACTAAAATTTATCCTATAAAATGTTTGAGGCATTCACTTCAAAGAGAAGAACAGTGGAAACTTACAGCAGCTTTATCTTGATCAAGGCGTGACACTCTGTATTGCTCTGCCACAATCTCTGAGGTGATTCCCATGGGAATCAAGCAGTCTTTAGCATCTTGGTTTGGACGAATATGAACCTGCCCCGTCAGATGCATCAGAAGATGGGTAATGGTAAAAACTGAAATTGTTTTGCACAATCTCTTGAAGAAAGAAAATTAAAGAGCTCCTTTGATCCAGTAAATCAGTCATTCATAATGCTTGTTTATCTATGAGAAGAAACATAATTTTAATAAAATGATTAGCAATACTTGATTGGAAACTAAAGAACAGAGAAACATACTCGACTTGATATTTGGAAGCAAGATGAGTAAACTTGTCAGCATTTACTTTTGCAATCATGATGGGTTTATCCAACACAGCAAGTAATGGGGCAGCCACATCTAACTGGAAAAGGAAATAGAAAATAAAAGAAATCATTGCAATGGCAAGCGTCATATCATTGCTCCAATCTGTCTTGTCATGAAAAGATCTGGAATGAGATAGGAACACTGCAATTATGTCAATCTAAAAAAGGGTAACATAGAGTAACATAAATTGTTTAAGAAACCCATCACATGAAAGTAGCATATCAGTATTGGTACTTAAGAACATCAACAGAATTAGATTCTAACATATTAGAGATACATGTCTAAGGGATACAAGTAAAAAAAGAAATGAAAAGAAAAGAAACAAATCAACAAAATAAAGAAAGGCAGAAAAGGGGCATTGGGCTAGAGATTGCCCTCTCAAATCCAAGAAGAAATCCCAGCGGTTGGAATCGAGCAGCAACCAAATCAACGACCCGGAGTTCCCGCAGAAGCAGTGTCCCTGCTATGAAGGCGCGTGTCTCATCCTCACCTTGAAGACGAAGAAGAATCCAGGAAGGAAATTCTATAAATGCCCAGCTAAGGACTGTGCGTGTAATTTCTTTAAGTGGTGTGACACTGCGAGCTTTGATCAAAGACCTGATGTTCCCATGCTGCCTTACCCCATGTGCTCTTGCAGTGCTGGAAAGTGCACACTTCTTACTAGCAATATGGGGAGGGATGCTGGTCGGAAGTACTTCGTCTGCCCTGTGAAAAAGGACCAGGATCCAATTGATAGCTGCTCATATGAAAGCCTACAGTTGAGTTATTCTCAGTCAGTATCTGACAATGATGAGAAAGACACTAAAGCAGCAATAGACTGCAAGCAGGCAGAAGGAGATGGTTGTGAACAAGAGATAATGTTATCTAATGCATCAAATGAGAGTGGGCCATCATCTTCATTGTTTGCTGAAAGATCTCCAGTTAAGGAGGAGATGGGCCATCATCATCTGCCGATTGAAAAATGTGGTTTATTACATGAAGGGGGAGGAAGTGATGGTGATGGGACAATAGAGAAAGGGTCTCCATCATTGCCCGGGGAAGGGTTTCAAGTGGAGGTAGGCCACCATTCGCTGATCGAGAAGCTCGATTTAAATGAAGAAGGGGGAGGAGATGGTGATAGGATGGAGGGTGTGTTGTTGTATGGGTCAATTGAGAATGATTGTCCATCATCATCTGGTAAAGAATTTCAAGTTCAGATGGGCCATCATTCGCTGATCGAAGGGCTCAAAGAAGAATATGATAATGGACTGGAGGATGTGAAATTGCATCGGTCAATAGAGAAAGGGCCTCTGTCATCATCAGGTGAAGGATTTGAAGTGGAGGTGGACCACCAACCACTGATCGAAGTACTCCTAAAAAATGTGTTGGATAGCATTCCAATACTCTGTGTAGGTCTAAAGACCAGGGTAAAAGAAATATTCAGTTACTTTCAATGGTAAAACAAAGCAAAACATAACAAAGAAAATGCAATCAATAACAAGACAGATTAAAAGTACAAGACCAATAACCATCTAGTTTTGTTAAAAAATATAAGCATTTCTCTAATCAATGCTAAAGATCTACATTTTTCAGTAACTGAGTTACTATACATATAAAAAATAGTCTAGAGATGGCCAATATGAAAAAAAAAAAAAAAAAACAAAAGATATTAAGAATTTTGAAATTGATTCCATGTGTGCTCACATTTATGCTCCAGATAACCAAACTGCATCAAAATGTGATTAACATCTTGCCTTGATAACCAAGTTGCATCAAAATGTGATCAACCAAAAAAGGAAGCTAATAATTAGAAAACCTTGATTTTTTTAACTCAAAGTATCAAGATTCAAGAATCACATTTGAATATAGTTTTTTTTTTTTTCTTCTTTTGTGGGCTTTCATACATTTTCTTTTCTCAATCAAGGGATGACAATTCACAAAATACAATATAAATGTCTTATCTGAATAGGCAAGGATTCTACTCAAAGCCAACACTGATTTTGCCATTCGTTCATCCTATAGCCACTTATGCATTAAATACCTATGTAATTCAATTGTCTTCAGTAAAATCAAATCACTATCTTAAAAGAAATGCAAAAGAACATTAGTGATGACTCTTATTTCAAACATGACTGCCTATCTTGGTTTCTACTTTTTAAGCTGAAGTGATTAAGTAATCTTAAACCAAACTTACTTATCTGAAATAAGTTACTTATCTACTGTTGTAAGTAGAAAAAGTAACTTATTTGGTGGTATCCAAACGGGCCCTAAATGTTATTAAGATTACTATTGGCACCCGTGCACCTCATTGGAAGATGCAATGCATGTTGGGCTGCCTTTTACAAGCATATGGGATTAGCCAACCTCTTGTTTGAAGGAAAACATTCTGCTGACATCAATCTTACGATTAAAAAATTGTAGATTTTGAGAAATTGGGTTGATTACCATGAAATCTTCATATCCTGCCTCCATTGCATCTTCAAGTGCAGAAAGACCAAGTTGCACCTGCAAAAAGGGAACCCAAATAGCATGACAAGGATTTCAATACTCAAAAAAGGGTAGAATTAGTCTAGTGATGAAGAGAGATGGCAAAAAATAGATAGCTCAGTGCAGGTTAATAACTAGTATTTCTGCTAGCAGGGTTTTTCTAATCCCAAATGTATGTACAGCCCAAGCTCCTTCATGCCACCACATATGGCAAATTGACATGAGTTCAAGATACAGAGAAATGGATGGGCAGAAAAAAATAATAATAATAATAATAAACCTCAATATTTGCTGATCTGATGGTTAGGATCATTTAGGCAGCATGATTTTGGACTCTCAATCCAGGACTTTTGTAGCCCTCTAAAAGTTTTCAACAATGTGTTCAATTCCCAGTGTAGCTTGTGATGTGGTCCATATAGGCTTTGGATTTGCCTCATTTTTGTGCTCAGGCCTAAAATGAGCTGATAAAATGAATGGACGGCATGAATCAGATGCAGACATCATTGTGGGCCCCACAGATTTTATGGTCTCAATGAAATTGTCCACGTCAAGATGGACTGCATTGAATTTTCCATAGAAACTAAAATGTACCAGAAATTGTCCAGATGATGGCTTGCATTGAATTTTCCATAGTACATAATTATTACCCATTTACTACAATTTACCATAGTAAATGGTAAACCAAACAGGCCTTAATGTGAATTTAGTGATGCAGCAGATAATTGAATTGTGCAGACATATGCACGCCTTTGTTCACCAGTGACTCTCCAAAGGAGTGCCACCCATTACTCCCGAATCTATCTTCCTCATGATTTCAAATCAACACCATTTACTCCCAATTCCATTTAAGCTCCATTCAACAAAATGGCATCTAAACCACCAAGATTATTTTTAAAACAAAATTTATCTACAAGGAAAAAAACAGAAGGTGAGGGCATCATGGATGATGCTGGGAATTAAGCAGTAAAGTCTGCATAAAACACCTATCATTTCAATGAAACAGATCCATGTTCAACATAAGAAAATCGTGATCTAAATGTAAACTCAAATTCCATGTCACAAGAAAGACCAAAGAAAAGACGGTGCAGAACCCTCACCTGAGCTCGACAATTCACAAAATGTGGGTGCTGCGGAAATTCTATATGCATGAAGTACGAGTGCCTAGCCAGGGACCATAACCATGGGAAATGTTAAAACAAGACTTGCTTATTTCCAAAAAAACAAAAAACTTTACTAATACAATTTATGAAACATTACAGAGAGAGAGTGTTGAAGTTGAATCAGATTATTCTAACATGATTGGGAAACTATACATGATAATGGACATACACTTGTTTCACTCACCTTCCCTCGAAATGAGTACACTGTGACACAGGTCAGTTTGTTTGAAAAGACTCCCAACAATCTCTCCTTACATTAAAACTTGAGTACTGGGTTGCCTAACCCCAGTTGGTTTTATCTGTCTGTCCAAAATGTTGATCATCATCATCATCATCATCATCAATGCCTCATCCCAATTAATTAGGGATTTGTCCAAAATGTCATGGGGATAAATAAACCAAATACACGCATGTGCATATGCCTAGGTAGGTACATACCTAGGAGGCCATGAACCTGCCCACAAAAGCCTTTAATACTTTCACTATAGTTCCAATCATTAACACCCATAAGATGGCCCATAATGCCCCCAGAAAAGAAACGAAAAGCATACTACCATTTCTACCTACCCTCCTGCCCACAGCAGCACCATCACCTGCTGTAACACCCCTGTCTCTGGCACCAATGCGTGCCGCGCCAAAACTCGACATTCTCTCAAACGCCCGATTGATCAGGGCATTCTCAGAGGCTGATGCTGGATGAGTAGGTATTGATTCCAACACGCTGTAGACTGTTGAAGTGAACCAATGTTCTGAAGCATCTCCTTCAATGCCTCCTTGCCCCTGTGTTTCCTTACTGACATTCGATGAATTACCATCACCAGCTACACCTATACAATTCGAAGCATGAATGGATAAGAACGTTGAGAAGCTTCTATACCAGTGATATTTCAGCCACCAGTCCATTAAATATGCTTGTAGTATTGATATTGAAATTGATTAATGTACCTGAATCTGGAGGTGCCATAACAACCTGACTTGACTCTGTTGATGTAAAGACATTGAACTTTTGTTCATGTGTCCAGAGAGGACTGGTAACATAAGCTGCATGGAATTGATTTTCGTCGTCGATGGGGGCCTGCAAGTGATAACCCAACTGGCTCGCTATGTCAGTGGCATAGCAATCCAGATGCGGTTGTGTAGTCCCCTCCAGAGGCACAATTTCTTCAGGAAGAAACATGGGTGCATCAAAGTAATAATCAGAGGCGTAAAACCCGCCTGTGTCATGAAAAGGGAAGTCGTTACTGATACTCCAACTAGAAACACCAGGCACTTGATCCGCAAGATCATTCAATTCCACGAAATCTCCATCATCCGAAGCACATGTAACTTCAAGTGCTTCAGAAGGTTGCATAATAGAGGTGGCCGAACATGTAACCTGAGAGTTCGTCTGCCCACAATCAGCCCACTCACATGGGCGTGAAATTTCACTGGGTTCAATGGAAATGGCTTCCCTAAGCGATGACTCCACCACAGTCACAAACAAGTTAATATATTGCACAGTCAATGCTTCATATATTTCTCTGCATTTGAAGAATCACATACAGAATATATAGATTTATAAAACAGACCCATATCTAGTATTGGAATTTTTGAAAATTTTCATACAACATGCTTAAAATCAAAACCCCATATTGAGAAAAATCATTAATTAGGCGGTATTTAGAAGCGCAAGTGAATTGAATTACAACCATTGTTTCAAGTGGAGAAGATGAAAGTTATTAACGTTTCCCAGTAACGTGAAATAACAAAGAACTATCCATTGCATTGGTCCCTTACATCACAGGATGTGATATTTCTTTCACAGAAAAATAACACAACAATAGCCTCATCTTGAGGCGTTCGGTTTTTGCTCACATGTGGATACCACCACTATGTATAAAAGGTATCCAATCTGTCCAGAAGGGTCACTCCATACTTCCACTTCAATTAGAGTTGAAGGGCTTCTTCCTCATTACAAACACTACTAAAAATTATTAGTTTTTGACATTTCCTATTTGACTGAACAACACACTTCCAACTTGATTCTCTTGGGCACAATCCAAATGAAGTATATATTTTTTAAATATTGTTAATATATACGATTCTTTTATAGATACAATGAGTTGCACCATACACAACCTAAAAATGGTTATCTTTCAATGAAAATTTAATGAAATTTTATTGAGAAAACAGAGGAAAGGAAGCAATGAAGGAACGTAGACAATATACAATGGAGAGGCTAAATGTTCCAACCTAATTTCCAAGAATCAAGATTTCTATCTAAGATCAGTGCAGCAACAGCTGACTGAATGGTGCTTCATATAGATTTACATCCAGAACCTGTATATATCTTTCAATTTCAATGATTAAACTATCAAATCCCGACATCAGGACAAAAACCAACTTCCAAAACTCTATGAAGCACTCGATCAAACAACTGGTGTGTACCATTGCTTTATGCATGTATTTCCTCTGATTTTTTCAATGCTGCTCAACAAGAAACAACAAAACCAAGTGTCTGAATCTTCCCATCATTAGTAGTATGGTTAAAGAAGTTATTGAAGAAAAAACCCTACCAGGTGCATGCACCCAATTTTCTTCTTGAAAATTACATGGACCAGGAAAGTTACCGTGCATTTGAAAGTACAACCACCAAAAAATCTTTCCGGGTGCTCGATGGCAATGTCCTAAAAACTCAAAGAAACAAATGATGAGTGTTCCCAAACTGAAGGGGTTCTAACTCAACAATCAACCCCCTTATGGAGAAATATGAAATACATAGAGAAGTAAATGAAAGGGTGCACTAGCTACAACACAAAAATTTCCAATAAATTACAAAAATACCTAAACCGATCCTCCTTGTTGCTGCCTAATCCTAACCGCTCACTGACGCCAGAATCTCCACGACGATTCCTACCAGAATCAAATCAACTAGACGAGAATTAGATCTCCAGGTCCCTAAAACCCTCTCTGTACTTTTCACAACAAAAACCTTAAATCCAGCTCCAAAAACCACTTCTGATCCTCAGAAAAACCACAAAAACTGAAAAATCCCTCAAAATAAGGACCAGATCATAGTGCCAACTGCTCCAAGCTTGCAAACTCCGATCGTCGAAAGATTGATCGGATGAAAGGCTCGAGAATCATTGTTCTTGTTGTAGGTAGATGTAATGAGAGAGAGAGAGAGAGAGAGAGATCAGGAACGAGAGAGGGAGGGGCGGGAGGTTAGGGTTTAGAGCATTTGGAATGGAGAAATTGACCACTGTAGACGCCACTGAGGAAGAAGAAACACGTACTGTCTTCTTCAACGTCTCGAGCATCTCTCACTCCAGGGGAGTCGATGATGGCCATGGATTCATCGAGAGGAGGAGAAGACAGACCAGATCGGGGTTAGGGATCGGAGAGAGAGAGAGAGAGAGAGAGAGAGAGAGATTTGGGACTTTGGGGTTTTTTTTGGGCGCGGCTATGTTTTTGAGTGCGCGCCCAAATTTAGGAGGGAGTCTGGTATGGCTCTGTGGGCCCCATCATGATGCGTGTTAAAAATCTACCGCATCAGTCAAATGCACCATCTCATGGTAGGCCCATGGATGAAAAATCAAATCAATTTATGACTTTTGTTAGCCACACCACGTACAAAAGTTGAGAGGGGTTACCCTCCATTAAAACATTCATAATTATTTTTTGGGCCAACCGAGATGTGGTCCACAAATCCAGCCCATCCATTATGTGTGTGCCACTTGGATGAGGGGTCATACCAAGTTTCAGACGCATCCAAATTTCAGGTGGGGCCCACCAAGTGCTTTTATATATTTTAGGCATGTCTTCACATGATTTTAGATGGTATGACCCACCTGAGTTCCGTATACGGCTGATTTTTGGGATATCCCATTAATTAAAGGGGACCCATCAAATTCACGGTGTTGATGTTTGACACATGTCATGTTGGGCCCCACACAGGTTGACCTCATGAGGACGGCATGGATTAAACACAAAGGTCAAGCTATGTGAGCCCCACCATGACATGTGTCAAACATCAACACTGTGCATTGATGGGCCCCCTTTAAATTATGGGATATCCCAAAAATCAGCTGTATACAGAACTCAGGTGGGCCATACCATCTAAAATCATGTGAAGAAATGCCTAAAACATATAAAAGTACTTGGTGGGGCCCACCTGAAATTTTTATGCATTTAAAACTTGGTCTGACTCCTCACCCAAGTGGGACACATATAATGGATGGGCTAGATTTGTGAACCACATCTCGGTGGGCCTAACAAATGATTATGAATATTTTAATGGAGGGTAACCCCTCTCAATTTTGTGTATGTGGTGTGGCCCAAAAAAAAGTCATGGATTGACTTATTTTTAAGCCTAGGCCCACCATGGAATGATGCATCCGATTGATTGGGTAGATGTTTGACACCCATCACGGTGGGGCCCACACAGCTCAACCGTTCGAGAAGTTCCCATGAGCTCGACCGCACTTAACCTTTTCCCATATATCCATCATTAAAATCCTCCTAAGGCCCACTGTATTGTTTATTTGACATCCAATAGGTTGATTAGGTCATACAGGGCCAGATGAAGGGGAAAAATAAAAATCAGTTTGATCCAAAACTTTTATGGCCCCAAAGTGTTTTTTAATGGTTGACGCTCATTCAACACTGTTTCCTGAAATGTGGTCCACTTAAGATTTGGATTATCTCATTTTTTGTCTCATACAGTAAGATGATCTTTAAAAATAGATAGACGACATGGATTAAACACATACATCATGGTAGAGCTCACGGAGCACCAACCACCAGCCATTGGATGTGTCAGGGGGAGTAGCCAATCCATTCCTCTTATTTGTGGTGTACTCCATTTAATCTTTGAATATGATTTATTTTTTGGATAATTTTCTAAAATTATCTCGAAAAATGGATGAATGATGTGGGTTGATCCCAAATTTTCGGTAAATCCAAAACCCAAGTGTACCATGCCATGCAAAACAGTGTGGAATAATGATTTCCACCATTGATACTTTCCTTGACCCCACAATAATATTTATTTGACATCGAACATGTTCATAATATCAAAAAGATATAAATGAAGAGAAAACATAAACATCAACTTGATCCAAAACTTTTATGAATGTTATTTTTAATGGTGGACGCTCAGTCCCAACTTGGATGAGGGGTCAAACCAATTTTCAGCCGCATCCAAAACTCATGTGGGCCCCACCAAGTGCTTTTATATTTTTTAGGATGTCTTCACATAGTTTTAGATGGTATGGCCCACTTGAGTTTCGTATATAGATGATTTTTGACATATCTCATAACCTAAAGGGGACACATCAAATCCACAAGGTTGATGTTCGACACACATCATGATGGGACCCACAAAACTTACTAACATCAATTCTTAGGTTCTCACGAGGTCAGTAAGTTAGGTCACAATTTTGACCAAAATATTTGGCCCATTTTATATGTCTAGTCCATTCACTCTATTTTACTGATCAATACCCCCAATTTGACTAGTTACTTGCCTCAATCAAGCTACATATGAGAAAAGATATTGGGTATACCAAGATTGATCAACAATTTCAATAAAATTTGATTTAAACATCTGAAGTTATTTACTCTTCAATTTGAACCGATTAGATTGTCTAAAAATGGTTAAGTGTTGTTCATAATATCAAAAATATATGAATGAATAGAAAACACAAACATCAGCTTGATCTAAAACTTCTATGGCCTCCAAGAAATTTTAAATGGTAGAGGTTCAATCACACTATTTCCTGTGGTGTAGTCCACTTGAGCTCTGGATATGCTTCCTTTTTTATTCTTTAAACCTTAAATTATCCGTTAACATGGATGAATGGAGTGAATAAAATAAATAAATAACAATGGACCCCACAGAGTTTACTCTGGTAAGGGTAACGAGTAACTCACCTAAATGTAGTGGAGAAGGGTTTCCTTAAAACATTCATAATCATATATTGAGCCTATCTAAATGTGATTCACATATCCAACCCACTTATTATGCGTGTCTCACTTGGATGAGGGGTCAGACCAATTTTCAACAGCATCCAAAACTCATGTGGGCCCCACCAAGTGCTTTTATATTTTTAGGATGTCTTCACATAGTTTTAGATGGTTAGCCCACTTGAGTTTCGTATACAGATGATTTTTGAGATATCTCATAACCTAAAGTGGACACATTAAATCCATAGTGTTGACGTTCGACACATATCATGATGGGGCCCACAAAACTTACTAACATCAATTCTTAAGTTCTCATGAGGTCAATAAGTTGGGTCACAATTTTGATCAGAATATTTGACCCATTTTACATGTCTGGTCCATTCACTCTATTTTACTGATCAATACTCTCAATTTGACTAGTTACTCACCTCAATCAGGCTACATATGAAAAAGATATTGGGCATATAAGATTGATCAACAATTTCAGTGAAATTTGATTTAAACATCTGAAGTTATTTACTCTTTAATTTAAACTGATTAGATTGGCCAAAAATAATTAAAGGTTCAATTAGTGGATGTGCCTAATAATTTAATAATTTTATTTTTGACAAATAAATTTAACATTTTTTTTCAAAAGGTATATATATTTTTAAACTCTTTTAAATAAATATCATTTTTATTGTAAAATATTTCAAAAACATTTAAAATACAAATTTAAAATTTTTATTTTTAAAGTCTTAGAAAATTTCTCAGAAAAGGTATATTTGAATTTTGAATTTTTATTTTCAAAATCTTAGAAATTTTCAAAGATGGCTTTTACCTATGCAAATATTTTTCGTAGGTAAAGATGGCTTTAGCTATTAGACCCTTTAACTACTAATATTTTCGTAGGAAAAAACCATGTTTCTTGTAGTGACCCTTTAGCTACTAATATTTTCGTAGGTAAATACTGGTTTTGCTTAAGAAATTAGATTTTGTAGGTAAAAGTAAGGTTTTTGATTTTTGGTTTTTTAAAAAATTTAAAAGACCCTTCAGCTACGAATATTTTCGTAGGTAAAGATGATTTTACCTAGGGAAGGTTTTAGGAAGGGTTTCGATTTTTGGCTTATTTGAAAATTTTAAAAAACCCTTCAGCTACTAATATTTTCGTAGGTAAAGATGGGTTTTTACCTACGGGCTTAGTGTTCGCAGGTAAAAGTAAGGTTTTCGATTTTTAGTTTTTTAAAAATTGAAAAGTCCCTTCAGCTGCGAAAAATTTCATAGGTAACGATGTGAGAAAGATAATTTTTTACCTACGAAATTAGAATTCGTAGGTAAAAGTAAGGTTTTCGATTTTTTTTTTTTTAAATTGGAAAAACCCTTCAGCTACGAATATTTTCGTAGGTAAAGATGGGTTTTACCTACAAAATTACAATTCGTAGGTAAAAGTAAGGTTTTCAATTTAAAAGACCCTTCAGCTACAGATCTTTTCATAGGTAAAGATGGGTTTTTACCTACAAAATTACAATTCGTAGGTAAAAGTAAGGTTTTCGATTTTTGGTTTTTTTTTTTTAATTAAAAAGACCCTTCAGCTACGAATACTTTTGTAGGTAAAGATGGGTTTTACCTACGAAATTACAATTCGTAGGTAAAAGTAAGGTTTTCGTTTTTTGAAATATTTGAAAATTTAAAAGACCCTTCAGCTACGAATGTTTTCATAGGTAAAGATGGGTTTTTACCTACGAAATTACAATTTGTAGGTAAAAGCAAGGTTTTCAATTTAAAAGACCCTTCAGCTACGAATATTTTCGTAGGTAAAGATGGTTTTTACCTACAAAATTACAATTCATAGGTAAAAGTAAGTTTTTATTTAAAAGACCCTTTAGCTACGAATCTTTTCGTAGGTAAAGATGGGTTTTTAGTTTTATTTTCGATTTTTTTATTCAAAACATCATTTACCTACGAATATTTTCGTAGGTGAAGATGGGATTTTTTTAAAAAATCAAAACACCCTTTGGCTACGAATGTTTTCGTAGGTAAATATGGGTTTTTACCTACGAAATCAAATTTCGTAGGTAAAAGTAATGTTTTCGATTTTATGGTTGTGGAAAAAGGCAAAAGACTGGTAAAAGTTGGCTTTTACCTACGAAAATAATTTTCGTCGGTAAAAGTCATCTTTACCTACGAAAATAATTTTCGTAGGTAAAAGTTTCGTAGGTAAAAACCATATTTCTTGTAGTGCGTGTACGGTTTATTTATGTTCTTCAGGCCGTGTATGAAGTTTCGAGCTAAACAGATGGTGGAAACCCTGTGATCTTGCATTCTGGCTGACTTTCAGGCCACTTGAACTTCAGTTTCGCGATTTTCTCGGGTCTCTGGCATGTAATTCCATTGATCTTAGTCCCCTGGGGTCCGTCCCTTGCTCTGGTGAATTCTGAGCGTCAAATCCACACTTTTAGTGCTCTTTTACAATCAAAGCTCCTAATTTCAACCTGCAGCATAAACACGATTAAGTCGGCCTTTAAACAATATTATGTTCGTAAATCCAAGCAGTAACTAAGGTCTGATATGCATTATTTGACCCTCAACACAACCCCCAACCAGCATTTTGCTAGTCCCGAGCAAAATATGCGAAAAATAAGTTGAGAATTACAGGATAATTTCTACGAACTCAAGTGATTTTTGGAAAATCATCCAAATACTTAGAATTCAACAATTCATGAATGTTGGGCCTTACTCTCTCCTAGACTCAGGCACACAGTAAACTTCATAACCAAGTTCAAAGTATTAGTCCCTTAATTAGAATAATCCTAAACATTGAGTTCCACATGTGTAAAGTGTAATCCCAACTTTCAACATTAATATTCAATTCTATATTTTAGGATATCGTTGGTAACCAACAAGAGAATTCATGATAACCAAAGCCTAAATTAAAATGTGCCTCATGAATCATTCTTTTTTTTTCTTTCTTTCAGCCTTTAATTTTTTTTTCATTAATAAGTAATGCCAAGAGGGGAACCCAGTCCTTACCTATAGGGAGCAAACCTATGGTGAAGACCGTACACCTAAATCTTCTTCACATATTATCCATGGGGAATGAAATCTACACCTATAGGGAGCAAACCTATGGTGTAGATCTTTCGCCTAACTTTTTTCAATGGTATCTTTTCCTTTCAATTGATCATGACGGGCAATTGTTCAAGTTGGTTCCTTCTATGCTTATTGATTACCAAGTTAATCCTTCAATATGGAACTGAAACCTTAATGTGTAAGCGAGATGTGACATGTGAAATCATGACTCAATCAATGTTTACAACTTCTAATCATGGATTAACAATTTAAACTTAACTGTGAAATCTAACAGATAACTGAATCCAAGAGTAGTAAATCACCAACATCACGTATCTTGAAATTCTAGTGCTCTACATGACCGTCAAGATCACTTCGAATGTACAAGAAAGTCCAGAAAAAATTTAAAAATTTTCACAATTTTTGCTCAAGACTAAGAAAAACACTGATTAGGTTACCTAATCTCCCACCCCCAACCTAAAATCTACATTGTCCTCAATGTAAAAGATATGAATATGCAATACACTTGGAACAACAAAAAGTAAATATGAAGTGATGGGAAAATAGTACTTGGATGATGAACCGTGAGAGACATTTCAAGAGATCGCAGCATGGAATCCAATCATCACGAGAGAGAGCAACACAAAACTAACAAAATAAAATAAAAATCCTATCTATACCACTTTCGCAGGTGCTCTCTATTGCATTTAGCGTATGCAAGAAGCCTTTAAACCCCTAGGTTGCCCCTAGTGGACGAGTTGTAGTCTCGTGAGGGTTTGCAGTAATGTTACTCACAAATATTGAACTAACTAACTAGGAAAATGAAATGGAAAGAAAAACTGGGTTACCTCCCAGGAGTACTAAGTTTACCGTCTATCCTAAAACAACATAAAGGAAACTACCCTAGTCCTAAGAAAGCAGGGAAAAGCTACTCGATCATGCACAAGGTTCCTCTTCTGGCCAGTATCGTGATAAATTTCTCAGAAGGTTTCTTAACAGGATCATCTAAAAGCTCTTTTTGCAATAGGCTTGGATGCCCTGGAGCATGACATTCCAGAGAAACTTATGTACCTCATCAAAAATTTGTCGTTGATTCGCCTGAGGTATCCAGAGTATATACGATTCACCTGCGACAGAAGAAGTTTCAAAGTTAGTATCCCATGGTGAATCAGAGACTACAAGTAGATCAAATTGAGAAAAAATTTCAAGAAGTAGTGTAGTCTCAACACATTCCAAAGTATCAGACTTCGGTTCAATTTTTAGCTCCTCCTCCCTTAAGGGTAAACATTCAGGATCTGTGGAAGGAGGGGCTTCAGAGTAAGGGTTCTCTCGGTCAGTGATGACTACCGAGATATTGTTTTGTAAGGCATTCACTATGTCTCTTATCATGGGATCATTTGAGTCTGCAAAGTGTGCCAAGTAATCATCCAAAGAGTTGGGACATTCAGCTGAGAGTGACTCATTTTCCACATTGAAGTGTGTGCTGATCTGCCCAAGGAACCCATCGTCTTTAAAATTAACCGTAGGTACGCTCTCTTGCTTCAGCCCTGCACAGACAGATAGAGGGTCAGTAGACGAAGTATTGAAGTGCGGACTCTGTTCATTGATACTACTCAGAAGAGGCCTAGATTTGTCAAACTTTGATAGTTCAGATGGTGACCTCAACTGCGTGGTTTCAAATTCCAGAGTCGTATTGAGTAGCTCGTCCATCTACCGAATCATATCATCATTCGATTCAGAGGAGTGGTCCAAACATGTTTCACAAGAGTTAGAAGTGTCGGTTGTAAGGGGTTCGTCCTCCACCTTTAAATCAGACATGTCAGGTGAGGGGAGTGGCTCATTATGACCGATCACTTCGTGTTCGTCTTGATCATTGACCTGGACCAATCTTGAAATTGATTCAAGGGGAATTTAGGTTGCACGTTTATGATCATCATCCCAATACGCATCATCATCTAATTCTGTGCAGTGCACACTTGGGATGGGGTCGCTTTTCTTACATCATAAATTCGGTTGAGGTTCGAATAAACTAACCTCTTCCTCAACATTGAGATCCTGTATATCATGTAAGGAAAGTGTATCATCATCACTGTATTTGAAAGACACCCATGTATCTCCATCATTCTTTTGAACAGTCATTGAGATCGACTCATCGGGGAATTGAACCGTATGCTCATTAATGGAATCCAACTCCTCATTCCAAATTGCAGATTTCGTCAAAAGTGAGTGAGGATCACTTTCCTCGTATTGTATTTCTGGATTGGATTGTAGCTGGGATGAGAGAGCTTCCTCTAACCTATCAAGGCGTGACTCAAGCTCTTCTAGTAATTTCCTCATGTTAGCAGAAGAGTCTGTGTTACTTTGAAATGAATTCTCTTGGATCGATTTTGGTTGAATCTTAAAGGTAGGGGATCCAAAAGAATAATCATTATAATAGGTTGTTGGTTCATCATTCCAACATTGATGTTTCCACTGATTATAGTCATACGGATCATAGGTGGGAGAATCTGATGGTTGGTAATACTTATTATCACTCATAATATAATCACGCATTGTTTTCTTTTTCTCAGATGGGTGATAGTAATTCTCACTCCCATAGTTATGATAACCCCAACATTCACGCATCGTCCAGTGGGGTGGAATTGTTCTCCGTATATGATCGCGTAAGGACTTCTTAACCGGTGGATCTTCATATTCCGGTCGATTCTCGATGATAGTTTCAGAAAATTTTTGAGACATTGGTGGATTTCTATCATAATCATCATCCCAATATATGTTATTCTTCTCAGCATACTGACGTTCCCACTCATGCATATACATGGTGAAATCCTAACTCTGAGTCTAATCCTAGAATAAAATAAAATTCCTACAACAATATGGAAGGTAAGCAGAAGAGAAGTGAGAAGGATGTTACCAGAGTAGAAGTTCCTATGTTAATACCCTACAAAACAAAACAAACCAAGTTAGTATCTAGGGGATAAGACCTACTAAAAATAAATAAATAAATAAATAAAATAAGTAAAGAATTTAGGACGAAGATACCAAGTTAGAAGATCTATCAACGACCCTACAAAACAGAAAGGTTAGTTCTAAAAAAAAAAAAAAAAAAATCCAAAACTAAAGTTAGTAAAATCCTAATCTTAAACTAACTTTAAAACCAATTAATTTTCAGAAAATCGTAGTCACAATCGGTCCCAAGCAACGGCTTAAAAACTTGTTCACTCCCCAAGTGCAGGGTTGTGATGTAGTAATAAACTCGGTAAGACCGAGGTCGAATCCCAAGGGACTGAAACTTGTACGTAATCTGAAACTAACTAGAACTAGAACTAGAATGAGATGAATTCTAAACCAAATATGATTTGAGGAATAATGGTGAAATAATAATGTAAAACTTTAGGAATTCAAAGGTAAGAAACTAGGGTGCCAAGGATCCACTTGTAGAGATCAGGGAGATCTTATGCCTGGATTCATGAAAATCAACTGAACTTCTTTTGATGTAGTTTGAAAAAATGAAAGGTATATGAATTAGAATGGATTCCATCACCAAACCATGCCCAGGAGATAAAGCAAACAACAGAATAAAACTAATTACCAACCAATCAATGTATGAAGGTCAGGAAGGGTACCGTCATCCGACCATGCCCAGGAGACGATGGTGAACAACATGGCTTCCTGACGTCATAAACATAAAGAGGAAAAGAACATGCTCAAAGCCATTGCAGACCCATTGTAATTTTAGTCACAACAGACCATTAAAGACTAAAAACATTCCCTTAATTAAACCCAAATCAACATCAGTTCAGTCTAAACAAAGGCACAAGCAAAGAGGCATCCCATCACGCTACAAGCTTCACCTCTTAGCCCTAGCTAAGAGTTTTAGCCACACATGAGTGGGCTGGAACCCTTAAAATAAAATAAATAAATAAATAAATAAATAAAAATAAAAATAAAGGAAAAGACAAAAAACAAATCTACTCCCTCTCACGTCCCTGCCTCCACGTCCAAGCTCAGCCGTAGATGCCTTCTCATCCCTAAAAGCTCCTCTTTTATAGCTACTGGAGTTCGCTGGATGGAGGTTTCCCAGAATGAGAAGGTCAGTAATATGCGGAAGACATTCGCTTTCTCAGATTTGCTAACCTGGTATTCAGCAATCCACAAAACTGGAAGCTGATCAGTGATCTGATCCGTTTAATCTCTTTAGAGATGGTCGGTTGTAACATAGGAAGGATTTGGATGGACCGATCCTTGTTGTGATCGCAGAACGGCTCAGATCGGCCGGGTGTACGCGGATTGCGTAAACAGAGCTCGACAATGTCGCACATGCCCCAGGATTTGAGAAATCCACCCCGGCCATTAGTTTTAGCTCGGAAATCCCATCAGGAATGGATGATTTTTGATCGATTTTGGTGAGGCCCACTGACTCTTTCACTCTGCCGTCCGACCTGTGTTTGGACGATTGAGAACAGATCCACGCTGCTTCTTAGAAAATTTCCACCTAGGTCATGGTTATCGGACCTGTAGAATCCTAATGGACAGTCCAGATCAGATGAAAACATCATGATGGTGGCCCATAGCAAAAAATCGCAACCTTTTTGTGAAACAGAGTTTCGGTTTTTCGCACTGTGAAGGTCGGTGGGCCCCAGCTTGATATCTATGTATAAATCCACCCCGTCCATTGAAATTCTGGCGAAAAACCGTTCAGGACTGACGAGATCGGATTGATGAAGGTGTGGTCCACGCAACTTTGTATTACACCGTTAATCTTGCGTTTGATCATGATCCGCGTACGTACACGAGCATAGGTCCAAAAGGACACCTAGGAGAGGGTCACACCTACCACAGGGACGCAATGGACGGTCTGGATCATCCGTTTGGATGATGGATGGGTCCCACTGCATGAAACCGGGCGGACGCTGTCTGTTCGCTGGTTCTAGCTCGAGAAAGCTCGGGTCAGCGTAATGGCTGACCGAGACTCGGTCCGGTGCACATCCAGTGAATGTGTACACTATGTACACGCAGTGTACATATAGGGTCTTTCATGACGCACTCGAGAAATCCGCTCCGTCCATTCCTTATGTCATCTCATCTTAACCGTGGGGACCAAATCTGAAGCGAATCCAAATATCAGGTGGGCCTGAAATCATCAGTTCAAGGACTGATTTGTCCATCGGGATGTTTTCGCAAAGATCCAACGGCTGAATTTCGACGTGTACGGTTTATTTATGTTCTTCAGGCCGTGTATGAAGTTTCGAGCTGAACAGATGGTGGAAACCCTGTGATCTTGCATTCTGGCTGACTTTCAGGCCACTTGAACTTCAGTTTCGCGATTTTCTCGGGTCTCTGGCGTGTAATTCCATTGATCTTAGTCCCCTAGGGTCCGTCCCTTGCTCTGGTGAATTCTGAGCGTCAAATCCACACTTTTAGTGCTCTTTTACAATCAAAGCTCCTAATTTCAACCTGCAGCATAAACACGATTAAGTCGGCCTTTAAACAATATTATGTTCGTAAATCCAAGCAGTAACTAGGGTCTGATATGCATTATTTGACCCTCAACAGTTAGGCCCCACTCTGACTGATTTGTGGGGAACAACACCTAGCCAACAAAGAATTGCCTCTGCTGCTCAGAGTAGAAATGAAGAATATGAGGGACTGCAGATTGAAGTATCATCCCTAAAATCGGAAGTATCATCCATAAAATCGGAAGTATCATTCCTAAAATTAGAATTTTCATGTTTTAAAGAATCAGTGGCACAACTGATATCCTCTAGGACAAATCTAAAATCCACAGTATCAGATAATTCAGCTAATCTCAACCCAAACCAACCGGCTGTTGAGGGTTAAATATTGCATATTAGACCTCAGTTATTACCGGATTTATGAACATGCCATCGTTTAACATCCTAATGTAATCGTGTTTGTGATGCAAGGTACATCTGCAAGTGGGGACTACAAAAAGGTGTTAAATGTGTGTATTTGATGCTCTGAAATCACCACAGCAAGGGACGGACTCCAGAGGACCAAAATCGATGGAATTACATGCCAGAGATCCAAGAAAATTGGGAAACTGAAGCTCAAGTGGCCCGAAGGACGTCCAAAATGCAAGATCACATGGTTTCCGCCATCCGATTGACTCAAAACTTTATACATGTGATGGGGGCCATAAATTAACCGTACATATTAAATTTCAGCCATTGAAGATCTCGGGAAGTGATCCAACGGACAGATCAGCCCACTAATCATCAATCCGGGGCCCGCCTGATATTTGGAAATGCTTCAATTTTGGTCTTAACATGATAAATGAGGTGCCAAAGCAGATGGATGGAGTGGATCCCTCATATACACCGCAGTGGACCCCACCTGTTCGGCTATGAGTGCACAGTACGGTGCACTCCCGCACTGCACCGGTGCAATCGAGGTCGGTCAGCACCCGTTGACCGACGCTCGTTTGAAAAAACTGTAAAGACGCACAACGTCTTGCGAACCGACGCCGGTTCTGCGTTGTGGGGCCCATTCATCCTCTGTTTTGATGATCCGAACCGTCCAAGTGCCTCAGGGGGTGGCAACGACCCTGACCTAGGTGATCTTTCAAGACCATGCAAACTATTGGGAGATCCTGGCCGTTGAAAGCATGATGGACGGTGGAATAAAAGATCAAGTGGGCCGCACTGATTTCACTGAGAATATACCACTCCCGGACGGTTTTTCGATGTGAATCTCATGGACGGAGTGGATTCTCCACCTGAGATCGATCCTGGACCCACCGATTTTCCAGTGACGACACGGAAGCTCTGTTCCGCAACAGAGCCTACGGTCCATCCTTGTGGGCCACCACCACAACTTAAAGGTTTGATCCAGGCCATCCATCAGAGTCTTACAAGACCATTAACCACGACCTAAGTGGCGATTTTCCAAGAAATAGCGTGTATCAGATCTCGATCGTTAAAAGGAAGATGGACGGTGAACTGTATCGGCAAGAGGGCCACCTCAGCAGAAGTCCAAAACTAGCCATCTCTGAGTGATTTTTGCTTGTGAGTCTAATGGACGGCGTGGATTCCTCGTGAGAATCTGATCATGGGTCTCACCAAGATTCAATGCAAGAATGGCTTGCATAAGTGAGTGTGGCTGCGTAGGATTTCCCCATAGAGTGCGGAAACTCCACCAACCTCCTTATGCACAGACCGCTCTAGCATGCTATAAAAAGGACGAGAATAGAGAGAGAAGGAGCATCGGATCTGATTCTGGCTTGGGCAGACGGCAGGGGCTAGAGGCAGAGACATAGGAGGAGTTCTTTTCCTTTATTTTCTTATTTTCCTTTTTATTTTTCATAGTTTTTGAGAGTTATAGCCGCATCATGCTAGGCTAAACCTCTTAGCTAGGGCTAAGAGGTGAAGCTTGTAGTGAGATGGGAGATTCTATTTTTGTGCTTTTAATTTAATTTATGGATTGAAATTGATTTTAGTTGATTATTGAGGGGATGTTTTTTAGTTTTTAATGGTCCGTGGTGACTAAAATTACAACGGGTTTGCGATAACTTTGAGCATGTTCCTTTCCTCTTATGTGTATGACGTCAGGAAGCCCTATTGTTCACCATCATCTCCTGGGCATGGTCGGATGACGGTACCTTTCCTAACCTTCATACATCTTATGATTGGTTGGTAATTAGTTTAATTCTGTTGTTTGCTTTGTCTCCTGGGCATGGTTTGGTGATGGAATCCATTCTAATTCATATACCTTTCATCTTTTGAAAACTATATCAACGTCAGTTCAGTTAATTTCTATGATTCATGAAGCAGGCATAAGATCTCCCTGATCTCTACAAGTGGATCCTCTGAATCCCTAGTTTCCCTTCTCTGAATTTTCTTAAGTTTTAGATAATTATTTCACCATTATTCTTCAATCATAATTGGTTTAGATTTCATCTTAGCCTAGTTTTAGATCTGGTTATTTTCAGATTACGTACAGGTTTCAGTCCCTGTGGATTCGACCTCGGTCTTACCGAGTTATTACTACATCACAACCCTATACTTGGGGAGTGAAAACCGGCCTCATCATCAAGCCAGGTAATTATATGATATATATTCAGATATTTACATGTGTATTATGTCCTATATTATATAAAGTTTAGTCGGTATATGATGATTGACATTGATTTATAATTTGTAGAGACACTTAGCGAAAAAGGGAAAGACTACGACTTGCAATAGTACTGGGGTAAATTTTCACACCAATTGAATAGTTATTTTATTATGTTTTGAGATTATTGTGTTCTTAATTAGATATGGTATACAAATGATGCAATTTATTGTGTTAAATAGTAAATTTTATTTGTAGGACATGATCGAAGTTCTTCTTACTAGTATTCGTGGGCTTACTGTTGCTAGAGGAATTGTCTTGAGTAAGGATCCGCTCACAAAAGTAGGCGGGTTCCCACTTGGAAATGGTTTTTGGGAAGTATATATTCAGGTGGCAATTGTACGTAAAGAAACTTTGATGAGACCTTATGGACGATAATAAACAATTGGGGATGTGGCTAGAACAAGTATTTGTTGGCCTGATTGTTGTTGTTTGGTAAGAATTTATTTTTATTTTTATTTTTATTTTTTTTTTTTTTGCATATACAATAGAACTTCTTATATAAGACTTTGTTATTTTGTTTTGTAGGTTGTGACAGCTATGGATTGAGCTAAATGGAGGAATCTCTCTCTCTCTCTCTCTCTCTCTCTCTCTCTCTCTCTCTCTCTCTCTCTCTCTCTCTCTCGTTATTTCTAAAAACAAAAATAATTGATTTTGGTAGTTGGTTGTGACAGCTAATGTTTGTTTCATGTTAGTAGTTTTGCTTGACTAATCTATAGAGATTTAAATTGTGATTTGTTTCAGCTTTTCATCTTCTTATGCGTAACAGAAGGTACACATTTCTATTATGATTTGTTTTGATTTTTTCTCTGCTTATGTGTAAAATATTCTGATTTAAATTAATATTAAGAACTACGTAGTGGCTTGATCCCATTCTTCCGAACATTGGGTACGTAGGCAGCCGTTCATACTAGACTGTATCGGTGCAGCCACAATTTTTTTTTCCCCTTCTTGTAGTGAATTGGAAGAAGAAAAATCTATATATTAAACAGCTAGAATCTCTCAATCAGCATGTCGTTTCTCCAAGTAAAGGTAGGGCCCATCAGATGTATGGTCATGATCAGGTGAGTATATAGCTTTAAGTGAAAGGAACACTCTATCAGATGGTTCTTTGGGACTTCTTTTTCTTTCCTTTTTTTCCTTTTCTTTAGTTGGTGGAAATGTTAGGAACTTTTAGTTAGAAGCCTCTTCTCCAAAATGCCTGAGCAGCTTTATTATACTGAAAATGAATGAATTATCATTCCATTCAAATGAAGAGAAGATTGAAAAAAATTGCAATTTTTGGAAATGAATAAAATGCCCGTCTGTCGAGTTTTAAACCTCCAAACTAGACTCGAACAGATTCGATGAATGCAGAAGTCGAAATAACTCTACAAAACATGGGTGGACCTCAGATTGAATGATTTGAGTATAAAAGTCCATTTTCTATACTGATTTTTGTTTTTCTAGAGTTCAAGTACCTGTTTTATTCCAATTATACAGATCATGCTTTATATCCTTTATTCTAATTTTATCAAAATTTCAACATTTAAGTTATTAAGTTGGCAAGTTGGTTATAATTTGTTCATTCAATTACTATCACCTTCATTAATCTCATTCTCTTGTGCATGATTCATGGTCTAAGTACACAAACGTTGGATGTGTTTGGCTCTAATTTTAATTGTTCTGATTTTTATAGGCTTTGCTAAGATTTCTTTGCTTGCATCCTTCTGAGATTGTATTTCTTATGAGGCTTTGCTAAGATATGATTCACTGGTGTTGTTTGTTGTGGTGAGAGACGAATGTGTGCAGTAGAAACTGAGACATCTGGTTTGGTGGGAGGAGAAACAATAAGAAAGACATGGGAGAACCTTATGGAAAATTGTGTGGAAATGAAGGAACTTGTTTCTGGTTCATATTTGCGGGAGATGTGTTTCCCTTTTTGCTTTCTCTACCTTTGAATTTCCCTCACAATCACATGTTCAGGAACTGATATAAATTCATTTACCATTCATTCGAAATCTGTGTGAGGCTGTGAGCGCTGAATTGATTTGTAAAATCCATGATAATTTTTTCAGTGGAAATGTTTGAAAGCTTCTATTTTTTACTCAAACATAAGAAATCACATGTTATTTTATTTTGTTTTATATTTTGTTTGCATTTATGGACAACTCATGAGTTTTTCCCTTTGTTCTTTATTTTGTTCAAAGGCGGATCAGTCAAAATGTATACCGCGAGGAGGAAAATGAATAAAGATAAGGATGTTGAACCTACTGAGTTTGAGGAGTCAGTTGCACAGGTTTAAATATTCTTGACTTAACACTTGCAAGCTTTTAGCTTTATTTTCTCCTCTGATTTTGTTGCCTTTGCAGTCATTCTTTGATTCGGAGAACACCAATCAGGAACTTAAAAGTGGTTTTTGATTATCGTGTGCTGCTTTGATTTGCAACAGGAACTTACAATTATTTTACTCACACTTCTTCCAGTGGCTTGCATTAACAACGACAACAATGAGAATTCGGATTTTTCAGTGGGCTTGAAGGTACTGCATCCTTGATAACTGTTTAGCTCATGTCAAAATGCTAAATGTATTCTTGAAATATGCATGTGTCTTTTTTTCTCTCTCCTTGATAATCCTTGATAAATGCATGTGAAATTAAATATTCTAAGTGGCTTAATCATCATATGGGTAAAACAATCCAACACTTAAAAGAAATCAACCAACGATCTAAGTTCATTCTACACATGTTAACCCACCAGATGCATGATCAGATCAACCTGATTTTCAGACCAATCTAGGCAATCAGAATCGCCAGATGATGGGCTCTGATCTTGTACATGTGTGCCTTGTGTACACGTACGAGGCTAGTAGAAAATTAACTCAGCTGTCATCACATCTACATATATGCTCCTTAAACTTCATTTTTAACTAATTTTTCACAAGTGATCACACACCTTGGTCTTATATGCACTGGTCTAATCTGATCACCCAATTGCTGGGCCCCACAAAATATGGTCATTACGTGCTGAAAACTTCATTTCTAACTCTATTTTTTTTCACAAGTGATTACACTCATGAATGCTTTCATGCACAAACGCTGGGCCCAAAAAAATAATAAATAAAAAAATAAAAAGATTACACACGATGGTTTCATGCACAAACGTAAGTGGTCTAATCTCCAGATTGACCACGCAATCGGTGGGCCCCACAAAAGACATGGTAGTAGCTATGTGCTGAAAACTTCATATTTAACTCTCTCTCTCTCTCTCTCTCTCTCTCTCTCTCTCTCTCTCTCTCTCATTTGTTGGACAAGTGATTAGACAATGGTTTGAGTCTGAAATCTAAGGGGTCAAATCTCGAAGATGATGACCACTAAATTGTTGGGCCCCACAAAGAGATGATGATGGGCCCATTGAAAGCAACTCCATCCACCATTTGCACTGTCAAATGGTCAAAGAGTAGAAATATTTAAACGGTAAAGGCCAGTTTTCTTGTAGTGTCTTCAATTATTCAAAGAGTATAAATATTTAAACGGTTAGGATGATCTGATCAATGCAATATTCTCATTGTGTCCCAGAGGCTAGCTAAGCCCCCATCAGTATAAAGCTCTGCCCAATGCCTAGCACACGTGCGAACATGGTAAACTTGTGTTAGGCACTTTTCCTTTGAACATGGATGGTCCACTTATCCTTTGAACATATCCAAGGGTTGAAATATTTTCATCTTTTTTCCTTTTCTGGTATTTTCCATCCACGGTGTGGCCAAGTTATAAACGGTTTGGATCATTGAAAACAAGGGTGTAAATATTACTCGTATAAGATTTTTTTTTCTCCTTTTTTTTTTTTTTTTTTTTTTTTTTTTTTTTTTTTATAATAATAATCAGCTTTACAATCATATGAAAATACTGGACAAGATCTTATGGTAATTTTGCAAATTTTAAAATGGTCAGAGGAGATGATATTAGCCATCTGATTTTCCTTTCAAATTTGACCACAAACTATGTTATTTTTAACCATCCATTCAATAGACATTTATCAATTTCCATGGGTAAAATTTCAATTTCCATGGGTTGTTAGAAGGGATGGAGATTGGGGAAAATGAGGATTTTGGTGATGAAGGGTCTGAGGATGAAAAGGAAGATAAACCCATATTAGCTGAAGCTTACATTTGATTTTTTTTTGTTGTTGTTGTTGTTATTGTTTTGGATGTACAAATATATTTTCATCTGTAATAGAAGTTATTCAATGGTTTTTTTTTTTTTTTTTTTTTTAAATGAAGTGAATGAAACGACTGGACGAGCTTGAATGGCATTTTAACATCACGGTGGGCCAGGAAAGTTAATGGTGGGCATTTCCATCACTACTGTTTCCAGTGGTGTGGCCCACTTGAATTTTTAATGGGTTTTTTAAAAGAAATTCACTCGTAAAATGATGGAAGGAAGAAAATTGATACTCTGGCAAAGTGTCATGGATGATACACATGCAACTAATGGATAGGATATCTACAGGGATCAGGGTAGGCCCACAATTTTTGTAGGAAATTCACATTTAATGGGTTTTTTAAGAAATTCACTCTTAAACCGTCAGTACATGGGATCAACATATGGAAGGAAGAAAATTGATACTCTGGCAAAATGTCATGGATGATACACATGCATTGAGAAACTATGTACTTGGATTGTAAAAGAAATTCAAATTGAACCATACAAATTATGGGTCCACGGTTCGGATGTAGAATAAAAAGACACTTATATCATGGTCTTAACTATCGTTTGGTCAAAATATCCAACGATCCTATTTTCTTAAACGAGTATCATTTTATTGGACGGTTGGATGAAAAATATCCACCTATCCTAATTTAGTAAACTAAGTACCCACGGATCAGAGGATAGGATCATTCAATCCACTTGATTTTGGGATTTTAACTTTGCTTCAGTGATTCCACAATCTATACGGTTTAATTGAAATTAGTTTGCCCGATATGCCCCGTATCTGAGTGCTTGCCTGTCAATCATCTGCAGCCGGAGTATCAAATGAACCGTGAGAAAATCAACCTCCTTTGTGAAATTTTCTTCTTCCAAGTGGCTATTCGTTGTAGGCTCTTGAATGGAAATCAATTATCATGTTCTTTGCCCAATGAGCTTGCTTTTCTTCCTAAGCTGGACAGAATACAAATAGATCAGAACCATATATCGGGACCAATACCAAAATCATTTGCAAAGTTGGAGAAATTAAAGCATTTGTGAGTGGGCTTTGATTTGCAATGCCGTTTTTATTTGGCACAAAAGTTTAACCATTTTGATATAATAATTTGCTTTCTTTGGCAGGCACATGAACAATAATTCAATCAGTGGAGAAATTCCACCTGAGCTTTCCAAATTACCAATTCTTGTTCACTTGTAAGTTAAGCCAATGGATTTTTATTTTTTATTTTTTCTATTTGTATTACATTCAAGGTATTGGAAAATGAATCTTTGCAGCCTTCTGGACAATAACAACTTATCTGGGAGCCTTCCGCCAGAGTTATCTCAATTGCCGAACTTGCACATACTGTATGTTCTTTCTAGCTTTTCTGAAGTGTAACTTTTAATTTGGTTTCTTGACTTTCACTGATTAATTGATGCTTGTTTCCCTTCCCGATTCATGCATATCATCCTTTTTATTTTTGTTTTTGTTTTTATCTTTGCATCCAACTTTCTAAACCCCACTCAACAGGCTATGCATTTACCGTGGCTACAGTACCAATGGCTACGATTATACTGTGGGCTAGTCATATTTAGCTACGGATTTTATCCGTAGCTTTTTTTCAACAAAAACTGATGATTTACTGGTGTCCAGCACAACTGTCAGTAAAAGTCCTGGCTGCCGGTAAAGCCTTTACCGACTAAGGCTTTACCGGCTGTTAGATAGCCGTGGGCAGAGGCTTTCCCTGCGGTTTTCTTGGCCTTTGCCGGCGGTTTTGACCACCGGTAAAGGCCAGTTTTCTTGTAGTATTCATCTCATTACATTATCCAAGACAAGTAATCAAGTGAGCATATTTTAGATCGCCGCAGTGATTTCACTAAGATAGAACAAATTTTTATTCCTAAGGTTCATCGGAGATGGATGAATCCCCAACTTACCAAACATGTCGTCGCAGGGCATCGTTGCCGATGGCGCTGGCCTCATCGTTCAGGCCACGGTAGTTCTTGGAGTACAGTGCTTGGAAAGCTACTTGGATGTCTGGCGAGAAAGAAAAGACGAAAAAAAAAAAAAAAAAAAGCTACTTGGATGTCACGCATCACCTCCTCATCACCGTAGAGTTCTTGACATGTCCCCAAAGCTTCCTTCATGCTGGGATCTTGAGCCTTATCAAGCAATTCAGTGATGACTCGGTTATTGTCTGTGATGTTCGCCAACACAAGATTGAGAGAGACGGTAGCAAGGCCACTGAGATCTGCAGTGGGACTGCGAGCATCAGAAAGCAGAGCCGTGACACACAGATCGTAAGCTTGGGTCTGTTTGCATACCTTGTCTATCAATACCGCGTCTTGGATGCTAACAGTAGCCAAGGAAGAAGAGATTATGAGAAATATATATAAGCAGAGAAAACGCCATTTTCTTCAAATTCAGATGAGTAAAATGAAGGAGAGATACACGCATATATAGTGAGGGCACAATACATAGTAATAATGCTGCATGCAACTCAGATATATAATCTCTTAATTTAAGAGATTTGCTAATTCTAGAGATATGTCCCACCTCGTGAATATCTCCAGGTTTGCACCTGGAAGGAATTGATTAGGTGCAGCTCCCGCCTTATCGAGACAGGTGGTGCGGCCCTTAACGTGGGGCCACCTTGATGCAAGCATTCTATATCAACGCCGTCCATCCGTTTTTTCCAGATCATTTTAGGGTGTGAACCCAGAAAATGAAATGGATCCAAATCTCCATTGGACTATACCATAGAAAACAGAGGTGATGGACTATTAAAAACTTCCTGTGAGCTACAAAAGTTTTGGATCAAGCTGATATTTGTTTTTCTCCTTCATCCAGGAATTTTTGATAATATCAACAGGTTGGATGATATATAAACATTAAAGAAAGGTTATGGTGGGCCTTAAGAAGATTTAATGGTGGAGCATTCAATCACTACTGTTTCCTGTAGTATGATCCACCTAAGATTTAGATACGCTTCATTTTTGGGCTTGTACCCAAGAATAATATGGTAAAACGAATAGACGGTGAGGATATAGAAAACTACATCAAGTGGGCTCCATGGTGAGAGCCGAACAGTCTTGTGTGAGGAGGCCAGGCCGGGCCGCGACTAATCCGCTCCCCTACATTTAAGTCTCGTTAAATGATCACCAAAATGTTTACCTGTGATGGCTTCCCCTGGAGCGGATTAGGTGCGGCCCACCTTGATGTATGTATTCTATATTGCCCTGCTCCGTCCGTTTTGTCACATCATTTTAGTATATGAGCCTAAAAATGAAGTACATCCAAATCTTAACGTATCAGTTTAAAGTACGATGATAAAAATGAATCAGGTCCACAGCTCCAGTGGACCATACTAAAGGAAGCTACAATGATAATGGCACCCACTGTTGAAACCTGTCTAAGGGCCAGCGCGATGTTTTTTAACCGTCCAGCGTATTCATAAGATCATGTAGACGAGGATGAAGTGAAAAGACAAATATCAGCTTGATTTGAAACTTCTCCAACTCCCAAAAAGTTTTTAATGGTGGACGTTCAATCCCCACTTTGTGGTCCACTTAAGCCCTATACCTGCCTCATTTTTTGCCTCATTCCTTAAATTGATTTGAGAAAAATGATGAACAGCGTGATAAAACACTTACATCACTGTGGACCCCGTGGATCCCTGCCTGGACGGATTACCGTAGGGGCGGGGGTAGGACGCAATCCGCATCCTTCCTAAGCCTGCTAGACCATCTGATGTACTTGAGAAAACCTTGAATAGGGCGTATCCCTGCGACAATAGCTCGGCCAAACGAAGGAGATTGCCTACTGACGCTACCAATAGTGAGGTGGCTACTTAACAATGCTAGCTATTTTGGCTGCACCATGTATATATATTTTATCCATGCTGTCTATCTTCTTTTTTTTTTCCATCATTTTTAAGGCATGAGCCATTGAAAACATCCTCATGCTCACTGTAATACCTATTTTCCATCTAACTAGTTGATTAGGTCACACAGACCTTGATGAAATAAAACATAAATATCAGCTATGCAAAACCTTTACTGCCCCCAAGAAGCTTTTTATGATGTCATTCAACTCCTATTGTATGGTCATTGGAGATTTGGATCTACTTTATTTTTTGGACCAAGCCCTAAATTGAGTTAGAAAAATTGATAGACAACATGGATATACAATGTGGGACCACCTTGACAAATATCGTAATATTTTTGTAACACCCCGGATTTTTTGCCAACCTGGGATTAGACGTCCTTAGGCAATGGGTCGATCCTAATACCTCATTAACTTGTCAGAACTGAATCCCAAAGTCTAAAGCCGCCTTTGAATTCATTTCCTTCACAATCTCACCCTTCATCACCTTGATCTTCCAATTTTTCAAAGCACTTTCGCCCTAGACACAATCTTAAACTAGCTAAGTAGTATAACTTGGATCACTTCAGATACAAACTACAAATGACTAAGTACCACCTCGACCAGAAATCACTTAGGACTAAATCCTTTAGAAATGAGACAAAGTAACTAGGTGTGAAACCAGATTAGCTACGAAATCCGTTTGAATCGCTTTAAATACGATCTGCAAGACCCAAAACTTGTAAAATCATTGACGCTAGGTTACCCTAAAATCTAGGATCGAACTCATTACCCGGCTGCTCTCGGGAGCATCTTGAAACTCCGTATCGGATCTGGACCGCACGTCGGAAGTCCGATTAACACGAAGTTAAGAAACTAGGACCGCCTCACTGGGCTTGACAATCATCCCAAAAATCAGGTTCAGCCTATGTCCCACGGCCATTCGTTTGGATCCAGAGCGAGGGAGTGTGAAAAACACTATTCCCTTTACAAAATAAATATCTGGAATAGTGATCTGGCACCATTCGCTTGCGCATCAGTATTAAGCAACCAGACCGTCGGAATCTGACCAAATTACACCCTCGGATCAGGAAAAATTTCATACACATTTACATGTACTTGGAATCTCCGATCGAGATCCGCTGACCGTTGAACTGAAACTAGTCCGCCACGCGTGATCTGGAATCCCGACCGAAATGAAAACTTAATAGAACGTAGATCCAACGTTAGTGAGCTTAAGTCTAACCTTTGGCTCAAGGAGGCCCGCCAGAAGTCCTCCGTTAAGCTGAAACAGGTCCGCTTTGGTTATAACATAAGTATACTTTGACCTGAAGTCTATTTTGGTGAGTTTTGAGACTATATAAGGACCTTAAACCCTCTCCCATTCCAGCCATACGAATTTGGATTTGAGAGAGAGAAAAGAGAGAGAAAGTGAGGGAGATGTGGGAGGAACTCCCTGCTGCTGTTCCCTGCCGCTATTCGGGCTCCACCGCCTGATTCTCATCGCTTTCCCGGCGATTCCGGCGTCGTTTCTAGGTAAGAAACCCTAACCCTAATCTGTTTTAGGGTTGTATAGGTTGTAGGTTATGAAATAACTAACCTGTTTCGTTCTTTAGGCTGCCAAACTGCCGAATACGGAAGCTTAGCAAACCTATCAACTCCGTTACGATTCTACGACTAAAGGTGCGGACTTTAGGTGTATAGGTTACGGTTTTCAACGCTTTCAATGTCAGATAATGGTAGATTCATGATCTGCATGCAATTGCACATGTACAAAGTGCTTTCCGTTTTCTGTTTCGATTAGAATTGTAGAATTTGGAATTTCACATACTCTAGTATTCGTATAAAGTACCGTATACGTATTTTTTATGGAAATGTATTTGACATGTTTATTTGTCGTAGGGATATATGATGTATGGATAAAATACTCATTTGGCGAAAGGATTCGCCTAAATACATGTTTACTAAAATACACCATGTATGTAGAAATACGGTATTGTAAGAAGTACCGTATACGTGTATATTTTAGCGATGTGTTTGCCATGATTATTTGTCGTATGATTATATAATATATGGATAAATTACTTATTTGGCGAAAGGAATCGCCGTAATACATGTTTGCTTGTATACACTATGTATGTTGAAAATGCGTATTCTAGAAAATACTGTATACGTATAAATATTGGGAGATGTATTTATCATGATTATTTGCTGTAGTAATATATTATACATGGATAAAATACCCACTTGGCTAAAGGATAGCCCTAATACATGTTTTGCTAACATACACCATGTATGTTGTAACAGTGTATTCTAAGTGTTTGTGAAAATGATTGAATGAGTACCGAATTCTCATTCGTACTCGCCATGACTAATTGTCATGTATTCATGATTGTTGTATTGGCGATACTCTTTTGACGAAAGGATTTCCCTTAAATCACGCCACGGCCAATATACACTATATATGCTAAAAGGTGTGGCCCAAGTGTTTGCGAAAATAACTGAATGAATATGGAACTTGGATTCCTGCTTGCCATGACTATCCGTCGTGGGTGTACGCGTGTTATGATTGGGGCAACTCCCTAGTAAAAGGATTTGGCCTAATGCCTATCTGATCGACATATGTCATGTATGTTGATGTATGTTTGTTTAAGTGTTTCTTGAAATGTCTGAATGAGTAGTAGTTAGCAAATTGTAATATATAAGGGTGTTGAGATATGATTCTCAACCTCTTTTAACTATGTGTAGGATCTCCTTGGATCGTTGTGTGATTAGGAATTGAACATGTATAAACTCATGCTTGTGTTGTGATTCATAACATGCTCAACTGCTTTATGATTATAACTATGTAATGCATATGTTTAAATTTATATTTACGTTGTATGATCCGTCATGGGTGATGGGGGAGCGGAGCAACGAGTGCGTGCAACAACCCTGGCAGCCCTAAACGGATAATTGATCAGGGTCAAATATTGCATATCAGACCCCGATTATTGCCTGATTTTACATATATGACAATGTTTAATGCCTAATTTTACTCGTGTTTTTGTTACAGGAGGAAATTAGGAGCGTGTATAGCAAAATGATGTTAAAAGCATGGATTTGACACTCCGAAATTACCAGAGTACGGGATGGACTCCAGAAAACTAATAATGAAGATTTTACACGCCTGGAATTGGAGGAAAGCAAGCCAAAGTGGCCTGGAACTGGTTCAAATTGCAAGATCACAAGGTTTCCACCATCCATTCGGCTCGAAACTTCACATATGGCCTGATGGCCATAAATTAACCGTACACGTCAAATTTCAGCCCTTGGATCCCTCTGGAAGTGACCCAATGAACAAATCAGCACACAAACCGTCCATCTGGGGCCCACCTGATATTCGAATATGCTTCAATTTTGTTCTCAACACATGAATTGAGCTAACAAAACGGATGTACGGAGTGGATTTTACCTATATATCACAGTGGACCCACGTGTACACTGAGTGTGCAAATTGTGCACGTGCACAGGCCGTGTACGAGAAATCCAAAGGTCGGTCAGCGCCCGCTGACCGACAATTTCTTAAAAAGGAATTTTATTTTTTTTAACCAGCGACCTCACATGCAGCCGCCGGTTTTGGCGAGTGGACCCCACTGGACGCCTGGAGTGATGATCTGAACCGTCCATCGGACTCCAACGGCCCAGCTAATGCAGACCTAGGTGTCTTTATTTTCCATGCAAGGAAACGTGCGATGATCTCAGCCGAATGAAAGATTAACGGTGGAAGAAAAGATTCAATGGATAGCATCAAAAGACGTCCAAAACGGTCATTTCCTACCGGTTTCTCGAACTAAATCTGGTGGACGGGATGGATTTATCAAAAGATGTAGTATGTGGACCCCACTCACACCACCGACCCATCTTCTTGCTACGCAACGTGCGTAGGTGCGATCGCTGTAGGGAGTTGTGGCCCACCGTCTTCGCTCATTCGTCAGATCCGGACCGTTCGCTGGACTCTCACAACCCCATCAACCACCGCCTAGATGACGGAATTGCAACAACGGCAAAGATCAGGTCTTGTTCGTCTAAATGAAATAACGGACGGTGGCTTTGCAGATTTTATGGGTCACCACGAATCTAACCCAAAACTAGTCCATTTCAAGTGGTTTCTCGTTGTGCATTCATTGAACGGATTGGATTTCATCAAAAAATGAATCTGTGTGGCCCACCGAACATCACAGGCGGATGCGGAACCTCTGTTTCGCAACTGGAGTCGCGGTTCGTTCTTGTGGGCCTCCGTGGACCATGATCCAGATAATCGGAACCGTCCATCATGCTTTAAAAAGCCCTATAAACATGTCCTAGGTGTCTGAATTTTAGAAGAGAGTGAAGATCAGTCTTTATTCTTCCAAACGGAAGATAGACGGTGAACTATTCCGGCAAGAGGGCCACGTCAGTAGCAGTCCAAAATCAGCCATATCTGAGTGATTTTTTCTTGTGATTCTAATGGACAGCGCGGATTTCTCATGAAGATCTGATCATGGGTCCCACCAAGGTTCAATGGATGAACGTGGCTGTTGCTGCGTATTGAGTAACGTACTCCATCTCCCGAATCTGTTGCGGAAACTCTTCCCCCGGTGTGTATAAAAGGGAGGGAGAGGACAGGAGGAGGGGGGCAGCCGTGGAGGCTTGGAATCCCACGTGAAGAGAGAGAGAAAGGAAGGAGAAGAAACGTGAAAGCCGTGGGCTGGGCGTGGAGCACCAGGAGTAGAGTGAGAAAGTAGTTTTTATTTCTTTCTTTTTTCTTTTTATTTTATTTTTTTAAGAGATCTAGCCCACCATGCCCATGTGTGGCTAAACCTCTTAGCTAGGGCTAAGAGGTGAAGCTTGTAGCGTGATGGGAGGCCTCTTTGTTTGTGCCTTTTGTTTAGACTGATTTGATATTGATTTGGGTTTAATTAAGGGAATGTTTTCAGTCTTTAATGGTCTGTTGTGACTGAAATTACAATGGGTCTGCAATGGCTTTGAGCATGTTCTTTTCCTTTTTATGTTTATGACATCAGGAAGCCCTGTTGTTCACCATCGTCTCACGGGCATGGTCGGATGACGGTACCCTTCCTAACCTTCATAAACACGTTGATTGGTTGGTAATTAGATTAATTCGTTGTTTGCTTTGTCTCCGGGCATGGTTTGGTGATGGAATCCATTCTAATTCATATACTTTTCATCTCTTGAAAACTAAATCGAAGGCAGTTCAGTTAATTTCCCTGATTTATAATACAGGCATAAGATCTCCCTGATCTCTACAAGTGGATCCTCTGAATCCCTAGTTTCCCTTCTTCTGATTTTTCCTAACTTTTAGATTAATTATTTCACCATTATTCCTCAAATCAAAATTGGTTTAGATTTCATCTTAGCCTAGTTCTAGATCTGGTTATTTTTAGAAAGTGTACAGGTTTCAGTCCCTGTGGATTCGACCTCGGTCTTACCGAGATTATTACTACATCACAACCCTACACTTGGGGTGTGAACAATAATACCATACTTTAATTGTATGAGTTGAATCTTGATCCATTACTGCTTTATCTATCTGCAAGTTATCATGTTTGGGGCTATGATTATAGTCCAGACAATCGGTACCAGAATTGAATTCGTGGCTGCGATCCATTTGCCACGTGAGATGTGTTCGACGAACCCGAGTCGTACTTCGGTTGGCGATAGTGGTCGGCCACGCGAAGTGCTTATGCACTTCATGTCGTTCAACTTGTTGTGCGCTCGAGCTAGCCGAGCTCGTCAAGTAACCCGATCTGTCTTATGTATGTTCACCATGTTTGGTCGCTACTGCCTGAACCTAGGGTACCAAACTTACCAGTGAAATTCCTTTTAACCATGGTACCTCGATCCGCTAAGACTCATGAGCCGGGCATGGTGGTATGGGACACCGTGGTCGAGCTGTCGGCCTACGCTGGGGCCACGTGCCTCCCCGTAGTGACCAGTGAGCAACCAAACTCGTGAGCCGATTATGGTGGTATGGGACACAATATTCGAGTCGATACTTACTTGGCGAGAGCCGAGTACGGTGAGACCTGTGCTCGTGCTGACGGGCGACGAGTCCTCCGTAGTATCTTCGAGTATACTCAAAGGGTCTGTGATTGGCGACGAGTCTTTCACAGCAACTAGAGTATGAGTTGAGTCGAGTACGGTGAGACCTGTACTCGAGCTGACGGCTAGTGATTGAGCCGAGTACGGTGAGACCGTACTCGAGCCGACGGCCAGCATTGAGCCGCATACGGTGAAATCTGTATCCGTTCGACGACAGTGACGAGCCCTTTGTGATGCCTTCGCTACGCCTCTCAAACCATAATATCGTATGAGATTAACTAGGACTGACGACCCTAGAATGGATCATGTTTGGGAATGATACAAGGGAGGTACCTTAGTTTCCCAATACTGCTGTTTGAAATGGACTAATAATAACTCGGTAATCATGATCATCATCGCACCGCATGTGCTTAGTAGATATAGCGCACTGAGGGAGTTAAGCATTCGCGAACGTAAGATGATATTGCATGAGGGTGGTTTGGCAAGGGCATACAGCATCATGTCATTTCATTCTTGCACTTAATAAGAGTAGTTAGAATTGTTTGATTTGTACTGCTTTATCATTACTGCTTGATTGAATTGATAACATGTTAACCTATGCTTTATTGTTCCACTGAGTTGATCACTCACTCCCACGTTACGGGACGGTGTTTCGAACACCCACCAGACATTTTCTGATTGCAGATGGCTACGCTACTCCTGAAGCAGAGCCAGACTATTACTATGATGTCGAGGAGGAGTTCTCCTACATGTAACACTCTGACAGGTCTCTGAAGACCTGGTACTGTATTGACGGGGCTATGGTACATGGGATAGAAGACATTATACTTACACATTGGTATAATTTGAACTGTACTTGTAATTTATAACCTGGTAATGTTATCACGCTCTGGAGACTCACCACAGATTTTATATATTTTATATATCTATCACAGTCTTCCGCTTGCTAATTTACTGTCTCTGGAGTATGATATTCTGTTTTGGCTTAATCTTACTCATGTTCAATGCACAAATACAGTCAATATTCAATCATCATTCATTTTGTTGCATAAGTGATGTTCTGGAACTCGGGAGTTGAGTTTATGCTCGACCCCCGATTTTCAGGGCGTTACAATTTTTGTAAAAAAATAAATGAAATTGTTGTGTTAATATCATGATATTTCAAAATCTTGGCAATTTTTTTAATATTCATGATTTATTGAAATAACCATAATAATAATAAAAAAAGATAAATTATTATTATTACTGCTACTAATTCATATTAAAATTATAATTATTTATTAATGTATAATCGAATTTTTAAACAATATTTTCAGATAACATCTGAACAAAAACCTCAAAATCTAAAAATCTTCCAAACAATCCAAGAGCCGAGAATTTACCAAGAAAGAGAATTTTCACTATGTGCAGGCCCCATAGCAGTATCATGTCAGTCCTGGTTCCTGCAGTTGGATGGCACACTTTTGAGAGATCCTCCAGTCATCAGGTTGGTGTACCATCTAAACATATGGCTGGGCCAGAAAATAGCATTGATCTCCTAATCAGTTGAATTTGGACAAATGGATACATAGCATATTAAGATAAATAAAGCAAACTGTCCATATTCAAGAAACAAGCGTGGTTCACTTGACTGTTGCAATATCCTGATTTTGGTACATGGCTCCTTCGCTTTGCACACTAGCTCCCTAATTAATGGTCCATATTGATCACATGGTGCAGACCTGCATTATATCAAAACTGCACATATGGTGAAGCATGAATTAAGCACCATTTCCATAGGGTTGGATTGGGTGCTACCCCAGGATGGGCCAAGCTAGAGACTGGATGGCCCTGTCAGGGTATATGTGGGGCCCACTGGGATGTGTATCTTTTATCCACTCCGTCCAGCTATTTTTACATATCATTTTAAGTCATGAGTCCAAAATGGAGGCGGATTGAAGACTCAACTGGACCACACCATATGCAGCAGTGGGATTGAAGTCCTACCGTTGAAAACCTCTTAGGGCCCACCGTAATGTTTATTTGCCATCCAACCTGTTCATAAGGTCACATAGACATGTATGAAGGGAAAATATAAATACATCTTGATCCAAGTGTCCACATAATTTTTCAATGCTAAGCTTTCAATCCTCGCCATTCACCGTGGTATGGTACACTTGGGCCTTCAATTTGCCTTTTTTCTAAAATTCATGGGCTAAAATGATATTTCAAAATGAATATACACCATGGATGAAACAAATACATCACAGTGGCCCCGCAAAGCTTCTTGACAGGACCCTCCATCTCTAGCTAGGTCCTGGTAAGGATAGCACCCAATCCACCCTCATTTTCATAATGAAGGTGGCCATAAGTGATGGACAATAATATTGAAGGTGGACTCTACGTAACGGATGACGCACATAGAGATGGGCTCCACGTAATGGATGGTCAACATCAAAGGTCGACCTAATTATGAACGGCCAACATCCAAGGTGCGCCCTGTATGATGGATGGCCATATCAAAAGTGGGCCCACACAAGGGACAGTCTACCCCAAAGATGGAATCCACATGATAGGTGGTCGACATTAAAGGTGGGACCCACATAATCGACAATTTATTTTGATGGTGGACCCCATGTGATGAATGACCCACATCAAGGTGGGCCCCACGTAATGGATGATCCACATTAAAGGTGCTGATGATAAACAATCCATAACCAAGGTGGGTCCCGCGTGATAGACGGCCCACATGATGTGGATGGTCCACATCAAAGGTGGGCTCCACATGATGGGTTGTGGATATTAAAGGTGGGCCCCACGTGATGGACAATAGCTATAATAGTGGGCCCCACATGATAGATGACTCATATTAAGGTCGGTCCCTAATGATAAATGACTCGCATCAAAGACAGGCTCCACTTGATGGATAACATACTTCAAAGTTGGGCCCTGCATGATGGATGGTCCACATTAAAGGTGGGCCTGCATGATAGACGACCCACATCCAAGTTGGGCCCAACATGATGGATAGCCCACATAAAAAATGGGCCTTACATGTTAGATGGTCCACATTGAAGGAAGGCCCAACATGGGTTGGTCCCACCTTGTAAATTTTTTTCCCAACAATAAATCTGGTCCACTCAGCGGTTGGGCAGATGAACAGGTTAGAAAACATAAGCCAAAATTTTGCCAACAACATCTTCCTTTTTTTTTAGCAAACTGCGGCCCACCCGACCAGTGGGCCACCCTGATTCTTAGGTTAGGTCAACAATATAGTGGTTCCCATCTTCTCTTTTTATTTTGGAAAAAAAAAAATATTGGTTCCCTTCTAATGGACGGATTGGATCGCAGATCTACGGCTCATGTTTGAAGTGTACATCATGAGCTGTATTGCTCATGCTTGTGCGCTTAGCAAAACTTATAGTGCAAAATCCTTCTTTAAAAAAATAAAATAAAAATTTCACCGTATTTATATGTATTAACATTAAACTGAAAATACTATAACAAATTATAAACGAATGCAATACACATGTTAGCAGGTGTGTAATACTAAAATATGCAAAGTTTAAGATAACAAACAAACCCACCAACAGTTGGGGTGTTGAGAGTTGATGTTTCTTTGGTGGCTGTCGAAGTTACGAGTATTTTGTCAATCTCATCTCCGATGAAAGTGATACTGGTCTTCTTCCAACCTACACACTGACCCAAAAAATCGCAGTTCTTGGCATCGTTGAAGTATTTATTTTTTATTCACTTGAGATGTTTATAACATCACAGGTGTAGTTCCAGTTGATAGTTGATAAAGCACTAGTTCAAGCAGTCACATCAGGGGAATCATAGCCGTCCATCACGGTCTAGTCTTCAAATCATATCCCCCAAAAGTGTCCCATACAAATCACTCTGCCCGTTTTCCAATTGCTGCATCAGGTGGGTCCGGACTAATATGGCCCAAGAGATTGAACTGCTTCTCCTCCTCTTCCTCCTGCTGCTGCAGCTGCTCCTGTTCTTCTTTATGTTCACTGCGGTCATCGAGTGACCCTTAAGGTAAAGGGAAATTAAGCTTGGCACGAGCCCATGTAACCTCGTGGCAGCTTTATCGTAAGCTCGAGCAGCATCCTCTGCCGTTTCAAACGTCCCAAGCCAGTCTCTGGCCCCTTTGTTACGGTTCCTAATCTCAGCCACCCATTTTCCCACAGCCTCTGTCGAACTCCCCGATACTTCTTCTTCTCAACCTTTTCCTGTTCTGCTTCAGAAGTAAAGTATTCACAAGGATCATTACTCTTGCTCAGGTGGTAGACTCTCAGGAGTTTCAACACCCGGTCAAGGGTTCGAGCATCCATAGGTGGTGAAATTCCACTACGGCGTGAGTGTGTGGGGTGTGTGTGCGTGTGTAAGTAAAAAAAAAAAAAAAAAGTATTCACAACCCAAGCAGCCCTCGATACCGGAGCGGAAGCTTTTGTAAATGGAGGAAATGTGGGGTCGTTGCCACCCCCACCCCCGGATACTACGTGGACTAACGAGGCCACTATGATCGACGTCTCTTCCTCAGGGATGGGGATTGCCCAATCTGGCCTCTGCTTGACTCTCCTAGCTCTCCTGGATTCCCTTTCCTTTTGGAGTTTTTCTGTTGTGGGTAACTCCGCAGGAATTTGGGACTTTCACTTGCAAGCCTTTTTATTCTGAAGAAAAAGCACGTCAAAACGGAGTGAAAATACGTGTTCGCCGTAAGAAAGACGGGAAGAGAGCAGGGTTCGTAGTTGACATAACCAATGACATGTCCTCGCGTGACTGAGATCACGTGCGTAAATCCTGGCAGCGAACAGTGAGCTGGTCTGAAGATCGTACTTTCATTTATGCCATGGGAGTAAGGTGTTTCGTATTCTTTACCGTACGCCCGCCAAAGTAGGGAAACGGATTGGCTACTCGCCCTGACACGAGCCTGGTGGCTCGTGGCCAGTGGTCTATGGGTCCCACCATGATGTGTGTATTTCATCCATTCCGTTCATCCGTTTTTAAAGATTATTTTAGGGCTTTACTCCAAAAATTAGAGGGATATAGATCTCAGGTGGACCACAACATAGGAAAACAATAGTGATTGGATATCTACCATTAAAATCCTCCTCAGGCCCACTGTACTGTTTATTTGAAATCCAATCAGTTGATTAGGTCATACAAACCCAGATGAAGGGAAACAACAAATATCAGCTTGATCCAAAACTTTTATGGCCCCCAAATTTTTTTTAATGGTCAATGTTCATTCAGAACTATTTCTTGCAATGTGGTCCAATTGAGATTATAGGTGGGCATTGAGTCGAGTCCGATATTTCCAATGCCCAACCTGAACTCGATCTAATCTAGGACCGAGTTCGAGTCCTCCGACTCGATCTGATCCGTTGCACTGCTGGCCTGACTCGAACTGAGTCCGACTCGGTCAGGAAAATCGAGTCGGATCAGGTTAGGTATGGTTCAGATCGAATCTTCTTGACCCCTAAAAGAGTTTCAATGGTAGACGTTTAACTCCCACTGCTTTTTGCAGTGTGGTCCACTTGATCTTTAGATTTGTCTTACTTTTCAGATCAAGCCTTAAGACGAGCCCGCCGAATGATGGACGGATTAGATATAACACATACCTCATGATGGGACCCACAGAACTTGCTGACGTCTGGCCTAATGCATGGTACACCTGCCAATCCTCATCCGAATTCTTTTATTGGGACGAGGATTTCTTCATTGGGATGCTATGTGGGCCCATAATGATATTTGTAAGAAATCCACACCGTACATTAGTTGTGAGAGCTCATTTTAGGACATGATACCAAAAAATAAGTGGGTTCAAAGCTCGAGTGTGCCAGACAAGAAGGAAAACCGATGAAGTTGGTCATCGAATCTACATTGTTTCCTCTCGTAAGGGCTACTTGAGTTTTGGATACAATTCATTTTTGGCCGCGTGTCCTAAAATGAGCTCCCAAAAACGGATGGACAGTGTGGATTTATCACAAACATCATGGTGGGACCCACCTAGCATCCCACGCAAGAACTTCGTGTGAAAGGCTTTCACTTGAAATCTGTGTCATCAGAGAGCTTGTGGCTCGATGTGCCAAGGGTGAGAAGATGGATTGGCTACTCCCCTGCCACCAGCCAATGGTGGGTAGTCGGTGCTCTGTGGACCCCACCATGATGTATTTATTTCATCCATGTCGTCCATCTATTTTTCTAGATCGTTTAATGGTATTAAATAAAAAATGAGGTATATCCAAGGGTGGCTTAACATTTTTGGGCACCTTATGCAAGTCATAAAAATGAGGCTTTTTAGTTTAAAAAATTTTTAAAAAAAAAATTAACAAATTCAAAATTAAACCATAAATTTGCTTCTTACCTTTTTAGATGCGAAATTACTAATTAAACTTTTGTATTCAAGTTTACCCAATAAATCAGTTTTGATAGATAAAATTGCTAAACCGTTAATGTATCTTGAGACATAATTGTTCGTAAATAATTTTTTATAATCTTTAGTTTTAAAAAACTTCTTTCTGCATATGCAACTATAACAAGTATGGTAAGTAGTATTCTACATGCAATAAAATAATTTAGAAAACAATTTAGTTCTTTTATTAGATTAAGTATTTCAATTGGAGTATTAATTTCTATTTTTAAAACTTTTAATTTCGAAAATAAATCCTAACCATGTGAGAAATGAAGTTAGAATTTAATTTAGAAAAATGACGTTAGAATTTAATTTTTTGAGAACTTAATTAGCAATAAAGTAGGTAGTTGTGGTTCTAGGTTTTAGGAGAAGAATTTATTGGGAATGATGCTATTATTTTGAAAAGAGACAATAGAGTTAAATCGTTATTATTGATAGTGCTAGTTTCTAGGATTTGTTTTTTTATTTTCAATTTCAAAATTTTGTAAACTAATTTTTAGATGTTCCTATTTTGTAGGCCTTTCAATAAGTTTTATTTCAAAAATGTTATGCTTTTTCTCTTCTTCTTAATTTTAATTTTGCTATAATATAGGACCTTCATAATTAAGAAATTTTAATTTTGCTATAATATAGGGCCTTCATAATTAGGAGGCCTTAGGTGATTGCCTCACCTACTGACCCCTTTGAGCCGCCCCTGAGTATATCCCAATCTCAAGTGGACAACATTACAAGAAATAGTGTTGAATAAACATTGTGCTGATCAAATCAGATCAGATTGGATCCAATCGGATTCTGGATCAGATCGGTCTGGATTGACTATTGATCCGAAGTCGATCCGATTTATGGTCGGATCTAACTGGGCCAACTCAATTTGACCCGATCCTGGCCTTCGGTTCAGATCGGATTGGGTCAGATCGGTCCGTTTCTGCCCAGCTCTACTAATGGGGAACGGATTGGCTACTCCCTTGCCACCAGCCAATGGCTAGTGGTCGGTGTTCTGTGGGCCCTACCATGATGTATGTGTTTCATCCAAGCCGTCGATCTATTTTCTTAGTCCATTTTATGTTATGATACAAAAAATGAGGTATATCCCAATCTCAAGTGGACCACATTACAGGAAACGTGTATTGAATGAACGTCGACTAGTAAAAACCTTTTGGGGGCCATAAAAGTTTTGGATCAAGTGATCTTTGTTTCTTCCCTTCATCTGGGTTTGTATGACCTAATCAACGGATTGTATGTCAAATAAACAGTACAGTGGGCCTTAAGAGGATTTTAATAGTGGATATCCAACTATTATTGTTTTCCTGTGGTGTGGTCCACATGAGACTTATATCCCTCTAATTTTTTGTATCAAGCACTAAAATGATATGTAAAAATGGATGAACGGCATGGCAAGGGGAGTAGCCAATCCGTTTCCCACTAATGGTTCAACTGATATCAGAGTTACATGGCCCCAAAATGATATATTTATCATATATACACTGTTCTTTAATTTGGAGAGATCATTTTAGATCTTGATACCAAAAATGAATAATTTCCGAGGCTCAAGTGGACCACACCACAAATAGCAGTGGGGACAATGATTCTCACCGTTAAAACATTCATAGGCCCACTTTAACGTTTACTTTCCATCCAATCTGTTCATAAGGTCACACAGACCTGGATGAAGATAAAAAAACAAATATGACAAAATTTCTGTGACCCCCAAAGGGTTTCAATGGAAGCGTTCAATCCTCCACTACTTTTACAGTGTGGTCCATTTTATTTTTTGATCTGTCTTATTTTTTGGATCAAGCATTACAACGAGCTAAGTGGACGGACGGTTTAGATATAACTCATACCTCATGATGGGACCCACAGAACTTGATGATGACAACACTAGCCACATCGATGGTGTGTGGTACACTAGCCAATAGTCATAATAATAATAAATAATAAATAAATAATTTGGCTAATGAAAGCGAATTAAACTGGCCGCAGCAGTAATAATAAATATATAAATTTTCAGAAACAGAACCTTATTGAAAAATTGGCCATGTACTTCTCAGGGCCCACCGATATAAATGGAGGAAACTACATACGCAATATGCTTCCGATTTCTATATAAAGGTACGCAATTTGCATCCAATTTCTATATAGCTTCCAAGTTTCCTTCTCTCTCATCTTCCTCTCTACTCAACAGTATGCAATTAGCCTCTCTCCTCCTCTCATCCGTCGCCTCTCCTCCTCTCATCTTCCTCTCCACTCACCATGCCTATGTTAGTTAGTCATGCAAATGGCTGCCTTATTTTCGAATTACCCTGCTTTGATGTCAACATAAACATCACCCTTCCATTTTGGATCTTTCAACTCTTCTATGCCTTCTCGGTCATCGCTTGGGTTGTTTTTTTACTAGTTATTCACTTTCACGAGGAAAACCCGTCTGATTTTAGGCACCTAATTTCGGATGTAGCTTAGGTGGATCTTTGATGGTAGGCATGCAATCCGTCTGATTCTAGGTATTCGATTTAGACTATTTGGACCCCACCAAAGTCATTATACTCACCGAAAGTGGATTGGCTGGTGTACCACACACCAGCAACCTAGCTGTAGTGGGCACGTGTCATGCGAATACGAGCGCTGACGCTCATCGAGCTCGCACTAATGGTTCAACGGATATCAAAGTTACATGATCCCACAATGATATATTTATCATATCTACGCCGTTTATCCATTTGGCGAGATCATTTTAGATCTTGATCCGAAAAATGAATAATTTTCAAGGCTCAAGTGGACCACACCACAGATAGAAATGGGACAATGATTCTCACCGTTAACACATTCGTAGGGCCCACCGTAACGTTTACTTTCCATCCAATCCGTTCATAAGGTCACACAGACCTGGATGAAGATTTAAAAAAAATATATATATCATATAGATACAAAATTTTTGTGACCTCCAAAAGGGTTTCAATGCAAGCGTTCAATCCTCCACTACTTTTTACAGTGTGGTCCACTTGATCTTTGAATCTGTCTTATTTTTTAGATCAAGCCTTACGACGAGTTAACCAAGTGGATGGACAGTTTGGATATAACTCATACCTCATGATGGGACCCACATAATTTGATGATGTCAACACACTAGCCACATCGATGGTGTGTGGGACACTTGCCAATAGTCATAATAATAAATAAATAATTTCGCCTGCAAAATCTCAATGAAAAGTGACTTAAAACGGAAACGGATTGGCGACTCCCCCTGCCACCAGCCCGCTGGCTAGTGGTCGGTGCTCTGTGGGCTCCACCATAATGTATGTGTTTCATCCATTCCGATCATCCATTTTACGGATCATTTTAGTGCTTGATTCAAAACATGAGAGGGATATAAATATCAGGTGGACCACACCATAGGAAAACAATAGTGATTGGATATCCACCATTAAAATCCTCTTAAGGCCAACTATACTGTTTATTTGACATCCAATCTGTTGATTAAGTCATACAGGCCCAGATGAAGGGAAAAAAACAAATATCAGCTTGATCCAAAACTTTTATGGCCCTCAAAAGGTTTTTAATGGTCAATGCTCATTCAACACTGTTTCCTGTAATGTGGTCTAATTGAGATTGGTATATACCTAAATTTTGATCTCATACTATATAATTATCTCGAAAAATAGATGGATGGCATGGATGAAGTACATACATCATGGTGGGGCCCACAAAGCACCGACACCAGCTATTAGCCGGTGGCAGGGGAGTATCGAATCTGTTTCCACTTAAAACGGTCATAGTAATAATAATAAACAAAAAAAAATCCAAAATAGAATCTGAAAGCTTGACTTAAACGAACCGCAACATCCGTCTCCTCTCTGCCTATAAATGGGCACCTGTAGATCCGGTTGGAGCGAAAAACAAGTGAAGAAGCAACAGTGAAAAATTCAGTTTTTCTTCTCTCTTTCTTCCTTCTGCATCAGATATCTGAGTTGTGCTAAGACAAAATTTTGTTATCTTGAAGCAAAGAAAAGATCTGGCTTATATAGCTAACACTCTCATCTTCCTCTCCACTCACCATGCCTGTGTCAGTTAGTCATCCAAATGGTCACCTTCTTTTCAAATTGATGCCAACAGAAACATCACCCTTCCATCTTGGATCTTTTAACTCTTATGTGCCTTCTTGGTCATCGTTTAGGTTATTTTGTCGGTGGTTGTTTTACCAATCCTAACTAACCCTGCACCTTTCAAAACTTACCCGACGAACCTGACAGTCGCTCAGGATGGCAGCGGTGACTACACCACTGTATCGGTAGTAGTGGGCACTGCCCCTAGCTTGATCATGTCGCTCTTTCCCATATACAGAAAGTCCAGTATATATCGGGAGCATGTGGAAGTTGATCAGCTAAAGACCAATATCACCTTCATCGGGGATGGGATTGGAAAGACGGTCATCACGTTCGACCATTATGCCACCCAAAAAAGATAGACTCTAACCGACTCTGCAACTGTTGGTAGGTTCATATTTAATTATGCATATATATATATATATATATATATATATATATATATATATATATATATATATATATATATATATATATATATATAAGAAATTTCGATCTTCATTCCCACAAAAATGGTTGAATAATCAGATGAAGCATTGTTGATCAATGACCTAGAATAAAAATCAAAGAGCATCAAGCAAACACAAGAGAACACAGATTAAATGTGGAAAACCTTTTCGACAAAAAACCACGACACAAATTGACAGATCTTCACTATGAAAGAAGAAATTACAAAGAGAAAGGACTTACCGAACTTGAGTAATCCTCAAATCTCTCCCTTGCTCCACCCTTTTAGAAACTCTAGAACCCTTTTTGAAAACCTTAGAATTCATTAGAATGCTTTAGAATGCCTTAGAATACCTTAGAATCCCTTAGAATGCGAATGCCTTAGAATCCCTTAGAATACCTCACAATCCCATTTACACCCATATATATAATTGTGGAAAGAATCCCAAACAAAATCGAAAAGCATCTTAAACGAAATAAAAAACAAATCCCGCACTTTTGCAGTTTTGTGAAAATTTTTGCGCAGAATCTAATTAGATTTAAGACATCAAATACAACATAAATAGCAGGAAATACTATATAACTACATAGCATTGTAACAAACCATAAAAAAATGTGATAAACATGTTAGCACGTGTGTGGGATCCTAGACGCTCATCAGAGGAAAACCAGAGGACCATAATACTAAAACATGCAGAATTCAAGATGACAAACAAACTCACCAACAGTTGCGGTGTTAAGAGTCGATGTTGATCGTTTTGCCAATCCCATCCCCGACGATATTGGTCTTTTTCTGACCAACCTTCACACGCTTTTTCTGACAAACAAACCCACCAACAGCCCTGTATCTATTTTGACAGGCTGGGACTGAAAAGCCCACCTTAAAAAGTAGCCATTGCATTTTCCAGTAAGCAAATGGACGATATGGCCTGCAGTGAGAAATTATAGAAGCTAACTCCCACAATACAGGGAAGGTATCAATATCAATACCATTCGAGTAGTGAGCTCTATTATGGATGGACGACGATTCATAAAATAACCAAATAGATAATATAAATGATCCAACTGATGGCCTTCAAATGGGAAACAGCATGCAGAAACAACTGACAATCAACAATCATCATCAACATCATCTAAGCCATGTGGTCCATTTGAGGTTTCTATATGCTTCATTTTTGGGACAAAGCCCTAAAAATATGCATGAATGACAGTGGGGCTCACAGATTTTACTTAGTACGCTTAAGCGTACTGAGTTACTCAATACGCAATTCGCTTCCAATTTCTATATAAAGGTACGCAATTTGCTTCCGATTTCTATATAGCTTCCGAGTTTCCTTCTCTCTCATCTTCCTCTCTACTCAACAGTGCGCAATTAGCCTCTCTCCTCCTCTCATCCGTCGCCTCTCCTCCTCTCATCTTCCTCTCCACTCACCATGCCTGTGTTAGTTAATCATGCAAATGGCTGCCTTCTTTTCGAATACCCTGCTTTGATGTCAACATAAGCATCACCCTTCCATTTTGGATCTTTCAACTTTTCTATGCCTTCTCACTCATCGATTGGGTTATTTTTTTACTGGTTTTTCACTTTCACGAGGAAAACCCATCTAATTTTAGGCACCTAATTTCGGATGTAGCTTAGGTGGATGTTTGATGGTAGGCATGCAATCCGTCTGATTCTAGGTATTTGATTTAGACTATTTGGACCCCACCAAAGTCATTATACTCACCGGAAGCGGATTGGCTGGTGTACCACACACCAGCAACCTAGCTGCAGTGGGCATGTGTCATGCGAATACGAGCGCTGACGCTCATCGAGCTCACACTAATGATTCAACAGATATTAAAGTTACATGGTCCCACAATGATATATTTATCATATCTATGCCATTTATCCATTTGGCGAGATCATTTTAGATCTTGATCCGAAAAATGAATAATTTTCAAGGCTCAAGTGGGCCACACCACAGATAGAAGTGGGACAATGATTCTCACTGTTAACATATTCGTAGGGCCCATCATAACGTTTACTTTCCATCAAATCCGTTCATAAGGTCACACAGACCTGGTTGAAGATTTAAAAAAATAGATATCATATAGATACAAAATTTCTGAGACCTCTAAAATGGTTTCAATGCAAGCGTTCAATCCTCCACTACTTTTTACAGTGTGGTCCACTTGATTTTTGAATCTGTCTTATTTTTGGATCAAGCCTTATGATGAGTTAACCAAGTGGACGGACAGTTTGGATATAACTCATACCTCATGATGGGACCCACAGAACTTGATGATGTCAACACACCAGCCACATCGGTGGTGTGTGGGACACTTGCCAATAGTCATAATAATAAATAAATAATTTCGCCTGCAAAATCTCAATGAAAAGTGACTTAAAACGGAAACGGATTGGCGACTCTCCCTGCCACCAGCCCGCTAGCTAGTGGTCGGTGCTCTGTGGGCTCCACCATAATGTATGTGTTTCATCCATTCCGATCATCCATTTTACGGATCATTTTAGTGCTTGATTCAAAACATGAGAGGGATGTAAATATCAGGTGGACCACACCATAGGAAAACAATAGTGATTGGATATCCACCATTAAAATCCTCCTAAGGCCCATTGTACTGTTTATTTGACATCCAATCTGTTGATTAAGTCATACAGGTCTAGATGAAGGGAAAAAACAAATATCAGCTTGATCCAAAACTTTTATGGCCCTCAAAAGCTTTTTAATGGTCAACGCTTATTCAACACTGTTTCCTGTAATGTGGTCTAATTGAGATTGGTATATACCTAATTTTTTATCTCATACCATATAATTATCTCGAAAAATAGATGGGCAGCATGGATGAATTACATGCATCTTGGTAGCGAATCCGTTTCCACTTAAAATGGTCACGGTAATAATAATAAATAGAAATTTTTCCAAAACAGAATCTGAAAGCTTGACTTAAAAGAACCGCAGCATCCGTCGCCTCTCCGCCTATAAGTGGGCACCTGTAGATCTAGTTGGAGCAAATAACAAGTGAAGAAGCAACAGTGAAAAACTCAGTTTTTCTTCTCTCTTTCTTCCTTCTGCATCAGATATCTGAGTTGTGCGCTAAGGCAAAATTCTGTTATCTTGAAGCAAAGAAAATATTTGGCTTATACAGCTAACATTCTCATCTTCCTCTCCACTCACCATGCATGTGTCAGTTAGTCATCCAAATGGTCGCCTTCTTTTCGAATTACCCTGCTTTAATGGCAATAGAAACATCACCCTTCCCTCTTGGATTTTTAAACTCTTATGTGTCTTCTTGCTCATCGTTCGGGTTATTTTGTTGGTGGTTGTTTTACCAATCCTAACTAACCCTGCACCTTTCAAAACTTACCCGACAAACTTGACAGTTGCTCAGGACGGCAGCGGTGACTACACCACTGTATCGACAGCAGTGGTCGTTGCCCCTAGCTTGAGCATGTCACTCTTTCCCATATACATAAAGTCCGGTGTATATCGGGAGCATGTGGAAGTTGATCAACTAAAGACCAATATCGCCTTCATCGGGGATGGTATTGGAAAGACGGCTATCACGTTCAACCGTTATGTCACCCAAAAAAGATGGACTGTAAACGACTCCGCAATTGTTGGTAGGTTCATCTTGAATTATGCATATATATATATATATATATATATATATATATATATATATATAATATGTGTTTCATCCATTCCAATCATCCATTTTTATGAATCATTTTAGTGCTTGATTCAAAACATGAGAGGGATATAAATATCAGGTGGACCACACCATAGGAAAACAATAATGATTGGATATCCACCATTAAAATCCTCCTAAGGCCCACTGTACTGTTTATTTGACATCCAATCTATTGATTAAGTCATACAGGCCCAGATGAAGGGAAAAAACAAATATCAGCTTGATCCAAAACTTTTATGGCCCTCAAAAGGTTTTTAATGGTCAACGCTCATTCAACACGGTTTCCTACAATGTGGTCTAATTGAGATTGGTATATACCTAATTTTTAATCTCATACCATATAATTATCTCGAAAAATAGATGGACGGCATGGATGAAATACATACATCTTGGTAGCGAATTCGTTTCCACTTAAAACGGTCATAGTAATAATAATAAATAAATAAATTTCCAAAACAGAATCTAAAAGCTTGTCTTAAAAGAATCGCAGCATCCGTCGCCTCTCCGCCTATAAATGGGCACCTGTAGATCCGGTTGGAGCAAATAACAAGTGAAGAAGCAACAGTGAAATTTTCAGTTTTTCTTCTCTCTTTCTTTCTTCTGCATCAGATATCTGAGTTGTGCTAAGGCAAAATTCTGTTATCTTGAAGCAAAGAAAAGATCTGGCTTATACAACTAACACTCTCATCTTCCTCTCCACTCACCATGCCTGTGTCAGTTAGTCATCCAAATGGTCGCCTTCTTTTCAAATTACCCTACTTTAATGCCAACAGAAACATCACCCTTCCATCTTGGATCTTTCAACTCTTATGTGCCTTCTTGGTTATCAATTGGGTTGTTATGTTGGTGGTTGTTTTACCAATCCTAACTAACCCTGACCTTTCAAAACTTACCCGACAAACCTTACGGTCGCTCAGGATGACAGCGGTAAGTACACCACTTATCGGCAGCAGTGGCCGCTGCCCCTAGCTTGAGCATGTCGCTCTTTCTCATATACATAAAGTCCGGTGTATATCGGGAGCATGTGGAAGTTGATCAGCTAAAGACCAATATCGCCTTCTTCGAAGATGGGATTGGAAACACGGTCATCACGTTCGACCGTTATGACACCCAAAAAAGATGGACAATAACGGACTCCGCAACTGTTGGTAGATTCATCTTGAATTATGTATATATATATATATATATATATATATATATATATATATATACATACATACATATATATATATATATACATACATATATATATATATATATAAAGAAATTCCAATCTTCATTCCCACAAAATGGTTGAATAATCAGATGAAGCATCGTTGATCAATGACCTAGGATAGAAATCCAAGAGCATCAAGCAAACACAAGAGAACACAGATTTTTCATGGAAAACCTTTTCAGGAAAAAACCACGGCACAAAGTGACAAATCTTCACTATTAAAGAAGAAATTACAAAGACAAAGGACTTACCGGACTTGAGTAATCCTCAAATCTCTCCCTTGCTCTACCCTTTTAAAAATTCTAGAACCCTTTTTGAAAACCTTAGAATCCCTTAAAATACCTTAGAATGCTACCTTATAATGTCTTAGAATGCCTTAGAATCCCTTAGAATGCCTTAGAATCCCTTAGAATGCCTTAGAATCCTTTAGAATACCTTACAATCCCATTTACACCTATATATATAATTGTAGAAAGAATCTCAAACAAAATCGAAAAGAATCCTAAACGAAATAAAAAAAACAAATCCCGCACTTTCACAGTTTTGCGAAAAACTTTACGCAAAATCTAATTAGATTTAAGACATCAAATAGAACATAAATAACAGGAAATACTATATAACCACATAACAATGTAACAAATCATAAACAAATGCGATAAACATGTTAGCACGCGTGTGGGATCCTAGACGCTCATCAGAGGAAAACCATAGGATCGTAATACTAAAACATGCAGAATTCAAGATGACAAACAAACCCACCAACAGTAGCGATGTTGAGAGTCGATGTTGATCGTTTTGCCAATCCCATCCCCGACAACATTGGTCTTTTTTGACCAACCATCACACGCTTTTTCTGACAAACAAACCCACCAACAGCCTTGTATCTATTTTGACAGGCTGGGATTGAAAAGCCCACCTTAGAAAGTAGCCATTGCATTTTCCAGTAAGCAAATGGACAATATGGCCTACAGTGAGAAACAATACAACCTAACTCTCACAATACAGGGAAGGTATCAGTATCAGTACCATTCGAGTAGTGAGCTCTATTATAGATGGACGACGATTCATAAAATAACCAAATAGATAGTCTAAATGATCCAACTGATGGCCTTCAAATGGGAACAACATGCAGAAACAACTGACAGTCGGCAATCATCATCAACATCATCTAAGCCATGTGGTCCATTTGAGGTTTCTATATGCTTCATTTTTGGGACGAAGCCCTAAAAATATGTGGTAAAAGGGATTTACGGAGTGGATACACTACATGAATGGCAGTGGGGCTCACAGAGTTTACTTAGTATGCTTAAGCGTACTGAGTTACTCAATACGCAATTCGCTTCTGATTTCAATATAAAGGTACGCAATTTGCTTCCGATTTCTATATAGCTTCTGAGTTTCCTTCTCTCATCTTCATCTCTACTCAATAGTACGCAATTAGCCATTCTCCTCCTCTCATCCGTCACCTCTCCTCCTCTCATCTTCCTCTTCACTCACCATGCCTGTGTTAGTTAGTCATGCAAATGGCCGCCTTCTTTTCGAATTACCCTGCTTTGATGTCAACATAAACATCACCCTTCCATTTTGGATCTTTCAACTCTTCTATGCCTTCTCGCTCATCGCTTGGGTTGTTTTTTTACTGGTTAGTCACTTTCACGAGGAAAACCTGTATGATTTTAGGCACCTAATTTCGGATGTAGCTTAGGTAGATCTTTGATGGTAGGCATGCAATCCATCTGATTCTAGGTATTTGATTTAGACTATTTGGACCCCACCAAAGTCATTATTCTCATCGAAAGTGGATTGGCTGGTGTACCACACACCAGCAACCTAGCTGCAGTGGGAACGTGTTGTGCGAATATGATCGTTGACGCTCATCGAGCTCGCACTAATGGTTCAATGGATATCAAAGTTACATGGTCCAACAATGATATATTTATCATATCTACGCCGTTTATCCATTTGGCGAGATCATTTTAGATCTTGATCCGAAAAATGAATAATTTTCAAGGCTCAAGTGGACCACACCACAGATAGAAGTGGGACAATGCTTCTCATCGTTAACACATTTGTAGGGCCCACCGTAACGTTTACTTTCCATCCAATCCGTTCATAAGGTCACACAGACCTGGATGAAGATAAAAAAACAAATATGATATTGATACAAAATTTCTGTGACCTCCAAAAGGGTTTTAATGCAAGCGTTCAATCCTCAACTACTTTTTACAGTGTGGTCCACTTGATTTTTGAATCTATCTTATTTTTCAGATCAATCCTTACGACGAGTTAACCAAGTGGACGGACGGTTTGGATATAACTCAAACCTCATGATGGGACCCACAGAACTTGATGACGTCAACACACCAGCCACATCGATGGTGTGTGGGACACCATCCAATAGTCGTAATAATAAATAAATAATTTCGCCTGGAGAATCTCAATGAAAAGTGACTTAAAATGGAAACGGATTGGCGACTCCCCCTGCCACCAACCCGCTAGCTAGTGGTCGGTGCTCTGTGGGCTCCACCATAATGTATGTGTTTCATCCATTCTGATCATCCATTTTTATGGATCATTTTAGTGCTTGATTAAAAACATGAAAGGGATATGAATATCAAGTGGACCACACCATAGGAAAACAATATGATTGGATATCCACCATTAAAATCCTACTAAGGCCCACTATACTATTTATTTGACATCCAATCTGTTGATTAAGTCCTATAGGCCCAGATGAAGGGAAAAAACAAATATCAGCTTGATCCAAAACTTTAATGGCCCTCAAAAGGTTTTTAATGGTCAACGCTCATTCAACTCTGTTTCCAATAATATGGTCTAATTAAGATTGGTATATACCTAATTTTTTATCTTATACCATATAATTATCTCGAAAAATAGATGGACGGCATGGATGAAATACATACATCATGGTGGGGCCCACAGAGCACTGACACCAGCTATTGGCTGGTGGCAAGGGAGTAGCGAATCCGTTTCCACTTAAAACGGTCACTGTAATAATAATAAATAAATAAATTTCCAAAACAGAATCTGAAAGCTTGACTTAAAAAAACAGCAGCATTCGTCGTCTCTATGCCTATAAATTGCACCTGTATATCCGGTTAGAGCAAAAAACAAGTGAAGAAGCAACAGTGAAAAATTCAGTTTTCTTCTCTCTTTCTTCCTTGTGCATCAGATATCTGAGTTGTGCTAAGAAAAAATTCTGTTATCTTGAAGCAAAGAAAAGATCTAGTTATACAGCTGACACTCTCATCTTTCTCTCCACTCACCATGCCTGTGTCAGTTAGTCATCCAAATGTTCGTCTTCTTTTCGAATTACCCTGCTTTGATGCCAACAGAAACATCACCCTTCCATCTTGGATCTTTCAACTCTTATGTGCCTTCTTGGTCATCAATTGGGTTGTTTTATTGGTGGTTGTTTTAACAATCCTAACTAACCCGGCACCTTTCAAAATTTACCCGATGAACCTGACGGCCGCTCGGGACGGCAGCGATGACTACACCACTGTATCGGTAGCAATGGCCGCTGCCTCTAGCTTGACCATGTCGCTTTTTCCCATATACATAAAATTTGGTGTATATCGGGAGCATGTGGAAGTTGATCAGGTAAAGACCAATATCGCCTTCATCAGGGATGGGATTGGAAAGACGGTCATCACGTTCGACCGTTATGTCACCCAAAAAAGATGGACTCTAACCAACTCTGCAACTATTGGTAGGTTCATTTTGAATTATTCATATATATATATATATATATATATATAAAGAAATTTCAATCTTAATTCCCATGAAAATGGTTGAATAATCAGATGAAGCATCGTTGATCAATGACCTAGGTTAGAAATCCAAGAGCACCAAGCAAACACCAGAGAAAACAAATTAAACTGAAAAACTTTTTCGGGAAAAAACCACGACACAAAGTGACAGATCTTCACTATCAAAGAATAAATTACAAAGAGAAAGGACTTACTGGACTTGAGTAATCCTCAAATCTCTCCCTTGCTCCACCCTTTTAGAAACTCTAGAACCCTTTTTGAAAATGTTAGAATCCCTTAGAATACCTTAGAATGCTTTAGAATGCCATAAAATACCTTAGAATGCCTTAGAATGCCTTAGAATTCCTTAGAATCCCTTAAAATGCCTTAGAATACCTCACAATCCCGTTTACACCCATATATATAATTGTAGAAAGAATCCCAAACAAAATCGAAAAGTATCTTAAACGAAATAAAAAATAAATCCCGCACTTTCGCAGTTTTGCGAAAAATCTTGCGTAGAATCTAATTAGATTTAAGACATCAAATACAACATAAATAACAGAAAATACTATATAACTACATAACAATGTAACAAATCATAAAAAAATGCGATAAACATGTTAGCACATGTGTGGGATCCTGGACGCTCATCAGAGGAAAACCAAAGGACCGTAATACTAAAACATGCAGAATTCAAGATGACAAACAAACCCACCAACAGTTGCCGTGTTGTGAGTCAATGTTGATCGTTTTGTCAATCCCATCCCTGACGATATTGGTCTTTTTCTAACCAACCTTCACACGCTTTTTCTGACAAACAAACCCACCAACAGCCCTGTATCTATTTTGATAGGCTGGGATTGAAAAGCCCACCTTAGAAAGTAGCCATTGCATTTTCTAGTAAGCAAATGGACAATATGGCCTACAGTGAGAAACAATACAACCTAACTCCCACGATACTGGGAAGGTATCAGTATCAGTACCATTCGAGTAGTGAGCTCTATTGACGATTCATAAAATAACCAAATAGATAATCTAAATGATCTAACTGATAGCCTTCAAATGGGAAACAACATGCAGAGACAACTGACAATCAGCAATCATCATCAACATCATCAAAGCCATGTGGTCCATTTGAGGTTTCTATATGCTTCATTTCTGGGACAAAGCCCTAAAAATATGTGGTAAAAGAGATATACGGAGTGGATACACTGCATGAATGACAGTGGGGCTCACAGAGTTTACTTGGTACGCTTAAGCGTACTGAGTTACTCAATACGCAATTCGCTTCCGATTTCTATATAAAGCTACGCAATTCGCTTTCAATTTCTATATAGCTTCCGAGTTTCCTTCTCTCTCATCTTCCTCTCTACTCAACAGTACGCAATTAGCCTCTCTCCTCCTCTCATCTGTCGCCTCTCCTCCTCTCATCTTTCTCTCCACTCACCATGCTTGTGTTAGTTAGTCATGCAAATGGTCACCTTCTTTTCAAATGACCCTGCTTTGATGTCAACATAAACATCACCCTTCAATTTTGGATCTTTCAACTCTTTTATCTCTTCTCGTTCATCGCTTGGGTTATTTTTTTACTGGTTATTCACTTCCACGAGGAAAACCCGTCTGATTTTAGGCACCTAATTTCGGACGTAGCTTAGGTGGATCTTTGATGGTAGGCATCCAATCCGTCTGATTCTAGGTATTCGATTTAGACTATTTGGACCGCACCAAAGTCATTATACTCACCGGAAGTGGATTGGCTGGTTTACCACACACTAGCAACCTAGCTGCAGTGGGCACGTGTCGTGCGAATATGAGCACTGATGCTCATCAAGCTCGCACTAATGGTTCAACGGATATCAAAGTTACATGGTCCCACAATGATATATTTATCATATCTACGTTGTTTATCCATTTGGCAAGATCATTTTAGATCTTGTTCCGAAAAATGAACAATTTTCAAGGCTCAAGTGGACCGCACCACAGATAGAAGTGGGACGATGATTCTCACCGTTAACACATTCGTAGGGCCCACCGTAACGTTTACTTTCCATCCAATCCATTCATAAGGTCACACAGACCTGGATGAAGATTAAAAAAAACAAATATCATATTGATACAAAATTTTTGTGACCTCCAAAGGGGTTTCAATGCAAGCGTTCAATCCTCCACTACTTTTTACAGTGTGGCCCACTTGATTTTTGAATCTATCTTATTTTTTGGATCAAGCCCTACAACGAGTTAACTAAGTGGACGGACAGTTTGGATATAACACATACCTCATGATGGGATCCACAAAACTTGATGATGTTAACACACCAACCACATCGGTGGTGTGTGGGACACCAGCCAATAGTCATAATAATAAATAATTAATTTCCCCTGCAGAATCTCAAAGAAAAGTGACTTAAAACGGAAATGGATTGGCGACTCCCCCTGCCACTAGCCCGCTAGCTAGTGGTCAGTGCTCTGTGGGCTCCACCATAATGTATGTGTTTCATCCATTCCGATCATCCATTTTTATGGATCATTTTAGTGCTTGATTCAAAACATGAGAGGGATATAAATATCAGGTGGACCACACCATTGGAAAACAATAGTGTTTAGATATCCACCATTAAAATCCTCCTAAGGCCCACCGTACTGTTTATTTGACATCCAATCTATTGATTAAGTCATACAGGCCCAGATGAAGAGAAAAAACAAATATCAGCTTGATCCAAAACTTTTATGGCCCTCAAAAGGTTTTTAATGGTCAACACTCATTCAACATTGTTTCCTGTAATGTGGTCTAATTGAGATTGGTATATACCTAATTTTTTATCTCATACCATATAATTATTTTGAAAAATAGATGAGTGGCATGGATGAAATACATACATCATGGTGGGGTCCACAGAGCACCGACACCAGCTATTGGCCGGTGGCAGGGGAGTAGCGAATCCGTTTCCACTTAAAACGGTCATAGTAATAATAATAAATAAATAAAAATTCCAAAACAGAATCTGAAAGCTTGACTTAAAAGAACTGTAGCATTCGTCGCCTCTATGCCTATAAATGGGCACCTGTAGATCTGGTTGGAGCAAAAAACAAGTGAAGAAGCAATAGTGAAAAATTCAGTTTTTCTTCTCTCTTTCTTCCTTCTGCATCAGTTATCTGAGTTGTCTCAAGAAAAAATTCTGTTATCTTGAAGAAAAGAAAAGATCTATTGGTACAGCTAACAGTCTCATCTTCCTCTCCACTCACCATGCCTGTGTCAGTTAGTCATCCAAATGGACGCCTTCTTTTCAAATTACCCTGCTTTGATGCCAACAGAAACATCACCCTTCCATCTTGGATCTTTCAACTCTTATGTGCCTTCTTGGTCATCATTTGTGTTGTTTTGTTGGTGGTTGTTTTACCAATCATAACTAACCCTGCACCTTTCAAACCTTACCCGATGAACCTGACGGTCGCTCAAGACAGCAGCGATGACTACACCACTATATCGGCAGTAGTGGTCGCTGCCCCTAGCTTGAGCATGTCGATCTATCCCATATACATAAAGTCTGGTGTATATCGGGAGCATGTGGAAGTTGATCAGCTAAAGACCAATATTGCCTTCATCAGGGATGGGAATGGAAAGACGGTCATTACGTTTGACCGTTATGCCACCCAAAAAGATGGACTGTAACCGACTCCGCAACTGTTGGTAGGTTCATCTTGAATTATGCATATGTGTGTGTGTATGTCAACATAAACATCACCCTTCCATTTTGGATCTTTCAACTCTTTTATCCCTTCTCGCTCATCGCATGGGTTGTTTTTTTACTGGTTATTCACTTTCACGGGAAAAACCCGTCTGATTTTAGGCACCTAATTTCGGACGTAGCTTAGGTGGATCTTTGATGGTAGGCATGCAATCCGTCTGATTCCAGGTATTTGATTTAGACTATTTGGACCCCACCAAAGTCATTATACTCACCGGAAGCGGATTGGCTGGTGTACCACACACTAGCAACCTAGCTGCAGTGGGCACATGTCGTGCAAATACGATCGCTGACGTTCATTGAGCTCGCACTAATGGTTCAACGGATATCAAAGTTACATGGTCCCACAATGATATATTTATCATATCTACGCCATTTATCCATTTGGCCAGATCATTTTAGATCTTGATCCGAAAAATGAATAATTTTCAAGGCTTAAGTGGACCACACCACAGATAGAAGTGGGACAATGATTCTCACCGTTAACACATTCGTAGGGCCCACCAGAACGTTTACTTTCCATCCAATTCGTTCATAAAGTCACACAGACCTTGATGAAGATTTAAAAAAATAAATATCATCTTGATACAAAATTTCTATGACCTCCAAAAGGGTTTCAATGCAAGCGTTCAATCCTCCACTACTTTTTATAGTGTGGTCCACTTGATTTTTGTATCTGTCTTATTTTTCGGATCAAGCTTTACGACAAGTTAACCAAGTGGACGGACGGTTTGGATATCACTCATACCTCATGATGGGACCCACAGAACTTGATGATGTCAACACACCAGCCACATCGGTGGTGTGTGGACACCAGCCAATAGTCATAATAATAAATAAATAATTTTTCCTGCAGAATCTCAATGAAAAGTAACTTAAAACGAAAATGGATTGGCGACTCCCCCTACCACCAGCCCGCTGGCTAGTGGTCGGTGCTCTGTGGGCTCCACCATAATGTATGTGTTTCATCCATTCCGATCATCCATTTTTACAAATCATTTTAGTGCTTGATTCAAAACATGAGAGGGATATAAATATCAGGTGGACCTCACCATAGGAAAACAATAGTGATTGGATATCCACCATTAAAATCCTCCTGAGGGTCACTGCACTGTTTATTTGACATCCAATCTGTTGATTAAGTGATACAAGCCCAGATGAACAAAAAAACAAATATTAGCTTGATCCAAAACTTTTATGGCCCTCGAAACGTTTTTAATGGTCAACTCTCATTCTACATTGTTTCTTGTAATGTGGTCTAATTGAGATTGGTATATACCTAATTTTTTTATCTCATACCATATAATTATCTCGAAAAATTAATGGACGGCTTGGATGAAATCCATACATCTTTGTAGCGAATCCGTTTCCACTTAAAACGGTCACAATAATAATAATAAATAAATAAATTTCGAAAACAGAATCTAAAAGCTTGACTTAAAAGAACCGCAACATCCGTCACCTCTCCGCCTATAAATGGGCACCTGTAGATCTGGTTGGAGCAAAAAATAAGTGAAGAAGTAATAGTGAAAAATTCAGTTTTTCTTCTCTCTTTCTTCCTTCTACATTAAATATCTGAGTTGTGCTAAGGCAAAATTCTGTTATCCACTCACCATGCCTGTGTTAGTTAGTCATCCAAATGGTCACCTTCTTTTTGAATTACCTTGCTATGATGCCAACAGAAACATCACCCTTCCATCTTGGATCTTTCAACTCTTATGTGCATTCTTGGTCATCGTTTGGGTTGTTTTGTTGGTGGTTGTTTTACCAATCCTAACTAACCCTGCACCTTTCAAAACTTACCCGACGAACCTGACGGTCGCTCAGGACGGCAGCGGTGACAACACCACTGTATCGGCAGCAGTGGTCGATGCCCTTACCTTGAGCATGTCGCTCTTTCCCGTATACATAAAGTCCGGTGTATATCGAGAGTATGTGAAAGTTGATCAGCTAAAGACCAATATTACCTTCATCGGGGATGGTATTGGAAAGACGGTCATCACGTTCGACCGTTATGCCATCCAAAAAAGATGGACTCTAACCGACTCCGCAACTGTTGGTAGGTTTATCTTCAATTATGCATATATATATATATATATAATATGATATTCCAATATTCATTCATACAAAAATGGTTGAATAATCAGATGAAGCATCATTGATCAATGACCTAGGTTAGAAATCCAAGAGCACTAAGCAAACACAAGAGAGCACAGATTTTTCATGGAAAACCTTTTCGGGAAAAAACCACGGCACAAAGTGATAAATCTTCACTATGAAAGAAGAAATTACAAAGAGCAAGGACTTACCGGACTTGAGTAATCCTCAAATCTCTCCCTTACTCCACCCTTTTAAAAACTCTAGAACCCTTTATGAAAACCTTAGAATCCCTTAGAATATCTTAGAATGCCTTAGAATGCCTTAGAATACCTTAGAATCCCTTAAAATGCCTTAAAATGCCTTAAAATACCATAGAATGCCTTAGAATCCCTTAGAATGCCTTAGAATCCCTTAAAATACATCACAATCCCGTTTACACCCATATATATAATTGTAGAAAGAATCTCAAACAAAATTGAAAAGAATCCTAAACGAAATAAAAGACAAATCCCTCACTTTCGCAGTTTTATGAAAAACTTTGCGTAGAATCTAATTAGATTTAAGACATCAAATACAACATAAATAACAGAAAATACTATATAACTACATAACAATGTAACAAATCATAAATAAATGCGATAAATATCTTAGCACGTGTGTGGGATCCTAGATGCTCATTAGAGGAAAACCATGGGACCGTAATACTAAAACATGCAGAATTCAAGATGACAAACAAACCCACCAATAGTTGCGGTATTGAGAATCGATGTTGATCGTTTTGTCAATCTCATCCCCTGCGATATTGGCCTTTTTCTGACCAACCTTCACACGCTTTTTCTGACAAACAAACCCACCAACAGCCCTGTATCTATTTTGACAGACTGGGATTGAAAAGCCCACCTTATAAAGTAGCCATTGCATTTTCCAGTAAGCAAATGGACAATATGGCCTACAGTGAGAAACAATACAACCTAACTCCCACAATACAGGGAAGGTATCAGTATCAGTACCATTCGAGTAGTGAGCTCTATTATGGATGGACGACGATTCATAAAATAACCAAATAGATAATCTAAATGATCCAACTGATGGCCTTCAAATGGGAAACAACATGCAGAAACAACAAACAGTCAACAATCATCATCAACATCATCTAAGCCATGTGGTCCATTTGAGGTTTCTATATGCTTCATTTTTGGGACAAAGCCCTAAAAATATGTAGTAAAAGAGATATATGGAGTGGATACACTACATGAATGATAGTGGGGCTCACAGAGTTTACTCAGTACGCTTAAGTGTACTAAGTAACTCAATACGCAATTTGCTTTCGATTTCTATATAAAAGTACGCAATTCGCTTCCGATTTCTGTATAGCTTCTGAGTTTCCTTCTCTCTCATCTTCCTCTCTACTCAACAGTACGCAATTAGCCTCTCTCCTCCTCTCACCTTCCTCTCCACTCACCATGCTTGTGTTAGTTAGTCATGCAAATGTCCGCCTTCTTTTCGAATTACCCTACTTTGATGTTAACATAAACATCACCCTTCCATTTTGGATCTTTCAACTCTTCTATGCCTTCTTGCTCATCGCTTGGGTTGTTTTTTTACTAGCTATTCACTTTCATAAGGAAAACCCGTCTGATTTTAGGCACCTAATTTCGGACGTAGCTTAGGTGGATCTTTGATGGTAGGCATGCAATCCTTATGATTCTAGGTATTTGATTTAGACTATTTGGACCCCACCAAAGTCATTATACTCACCAGAAGTGGATTGGTGGGTGTACCACACGCCAGCAACCTAGCTGCAGTGGGCACGTGTCGTGCGAATACGAGCGCTGACGCTCATCGAGCTCGCACTGATGGTTCAAGATATCAAAGTTACATGGTCCCACAATGATATATTTATCATATATATGCCGTTTATCCATTTGGCGAGATCATTTTAAATCTTGATTCGAAAAATGAATAATTTTCAAGTCTCAAGTGGACCACACCACAGATAGAAGTGGGACAATGCTTCTCACCATTAACACATTCGTAGGGCCCACCGTAACGTTTACTTTCCATCCAATCCGTTCATAAGGTCACACAGACTTGGATGAAGGTAAAAATAAAAAATAATTAAAAAAAACAAATACCATATTAATTAGTACAAAATTTTTGTGACCTCCAAAAGAGTTTCAATGCAAGCATTCAATCCTCCACTACTTTTGACAGTGTGGTCCACTTGATTTTTGAATCTGTCTTATTTTTCAAATCAATCCTTACGACGAGTTAACCAAGTGGACGGACGGTTTAGATATTAACTCATACATCATGATGTGACCCCACAGAACTTGATGACGTCAACACACTAGCCACATCGGTGGTGTGTGGGACACTAGCCGATAGTCATAATAATAAATAATTAATTTTTCCTACAGAATCTCAAAGAAAAGTGACTTAAAACGGAAACGGATTGGCGACTCCCCCTGCCACCAGCCGGCTAGCTAGTGGTCAGTGCTCTGTGGGCTCCACCATAATGTATGTGCTTCATCCATTCCGATCATCCATTTTTACGGATCATTTTAGTGCTTGATTCAAAACATGAGAAGGATATAAATATCAGGTGGACCACACCATAGGAAAATAATAGTTATTGGATATCCACCATTAAAATCCTCCTAAGGCCCACTGTACTGTTTATTTGACATCCAATCTGTTGATTAAGTCATATAGGCCCAAATGAAGGTTAAAAACAAATATCAGCTTGATCCAAAACTTTTATGGCCCTCAAAAGGTTTTTAATGGTCAACGCTCATTCAACACTGTTTCCTGTAATATGGTCTAATTAAGATTGGTATATACCTAATTTTTTATCTTATACCATATAATTATCTCAAAAAATAGATGGACGGCATGGATGAAATACACACATCATGGTGGGGCCCATAGAGCACCGACACCAGCTATTGGCCGATGGTAGGGGAGTAGCTAACCCGTTTCCACTTAAAACGGTCACGGTAATAATAATAAATAAATAAATTTCCAAAACAGAATCTGAAAGCTTAACTTAAAAGAACCGCAGCATCCATCGCCTCTCCGCCTATAAATGGGCACCTGTAGATACGGTTGGAGCAAAAAACAAGTGAAGAAGCAACAGTGAAAAATTCAGTTTTTCTTCTCTCTTTCTTCCTTCTATATCAGATATCTGAGTTGTGCTAAGGCAAAATTTTGTTATCTTGAAGCAAAGAAAAGATCTGGCTTATACAGCTAACACTCTCATCTTCCTCTCCACTCACCATGTCTGTGTCAGTTAGTCATCCAAATAGTCACCTTCTTTTCGAATTACCCTGCTTTAATGCCAATAGAAACATCACCCTTCCATCTTAGATCTTTCAACTCTTATGTGCCTTCTTGGTCATCGTTTGGATTGTTTTGTTGGTGGTTGTTTTACCAATCCTAACTAACCCTGCACCTTTCAAAACTTACCCGACGAACCTAACGGTCGCTCAGGATGGCAGCGGTGAGTACACCACTATATCGGTAGTAGTAGCCGCTGCCCTTAGCTTGAGCATGTCGCTCTTTCCCATATACATAAAGTCCGGTGTATATCGGGAGCATGTAGAGTTGATTAGCTAAAGACCAATATCGCCTTCATCGGGGATGGGATTGAAAAGACGGTCATCACGTTCGACCGTTATGTCACCCAAAAAAGATGGACTCTAACCGACTCTGCAACTGTTGGTACGCTCATCTTGAATTATGCTTATATATATATATATAAAGAAATTCCAATCTTCGTTCCCACAAAAATGGTTGAATAATCAGATTAAGCATCGTTGATCAATGACCTATGATAGAAATCCAAGAGCACCAAGTAAACACAAGAGAACACAGATTTTCATGAAAAACCTTTTCAGGAAAAAACCATAGCACAAAGTTACAGATCTTCACTATAAAAGAAGAAATTACAAAGAGAAAGGACTTACTAAACTTGAGTAATCCTCAAATCTCTCTCATGCTCCACCCTTTTTAAAACTCTAGAACCCCTTTTGAAAACCTTAGAATCCCTTAGAATACCTTAAAATGTCTTAGAATGCTACCTTAGAATGCCTTAGAATCCCCTAGAATGCCTTAGAATCCCTTAGAATCCCATAGAATACCTCACAATCCCATTTACACCCATATATATAATTGTAGAAAGAATCTCAAACTAAATCGAAAAGAATCCTAAACGAAATAAAAGACAAATCCTGCACTTTCACAGTGTTGTGAAAAACTTTGCGTAGACTCTAATTAGATTTAAGACATCAAATGCAACATAAATAACAGGAAATACTATATAACTACATAGCAATGTAGCAAATCATAAACAATTGCAATAAACATGTTAGCACGTGTGTGGGATCCTAGACGCTCATAGAGGAAAACCATAGGAACGTAATACTAAAACATGCAGAATTTAAGATGACAAATAAACCCACCAACCGCTACAATGTTGAGAGTCAATGTTATTCGTTTTGTCAATCCCGTCCCCAGCGATATTGGCCTTTTTCTGACCAACCTTCACACGCTTTTTCTAACAAACAAACCCACCAAAAGCCTTGTATCTATTTTGACAGGCTGGGATTGAAAAGCCCACCTTAGAAAGTAGCCATTACATTTTTCAGTAAGCAAATGGACAATATGTCTTGAGCATGTTGCTCTTTCCCATATACATAAAGTCCGGTGTATATTGGGAGCATGTGGAAGTTGATCAGCTAAAGACCAATATCGCCTTCATTATGGATGGGATTGGAAAGACGGTCATCACGTTCAACTGTTATGCCACCCAAAAAAGATGGACTCTAACTGACTCCACAACTGTTGGTAGGGTCATCTTGAATTATATATATATATATATAAAGAAATTCCAATCCTCATTCCTACAAAAATGGTTGAATAATCAGATGAAGCATCGTTGATCAATGACCTAGGATAGAAATCTAAGAGCACCAAGCAAACACAAATTTAACGTGAAAAACTTTGTCGGGGAAAAACCACGGCAGAAAGCGACGGATCTTCACTATGAAAGAAGAAATTACAAAGAGAAAGGACTTACCGGACTTGAGTAATCCTCAAATCTCTCCCTTGCTCTACCCTTTCAAAAACTCTAGAACCCTTTTTGAAAACCTTAGAATCCCTTAGAATACCTTAGAATGCCTTAAAATACCGTAGAATACCTTAGAATCCCTTAGAATGCTTTAGAATACCTTAGAATACCTTAGAATGCCTTACAATGCCTTACAATCCCTTAGAATGCCTTAGAATACCTCACAATCCCGTTTACACCCATATATATAACTGTAGAAAGAATCCCAAACAAATCGGAAAGAATCCTAAATGAAATAAAAAACAAATCTCGCACTTTCACGGTTTTGCGAAAAATTTTGTGCAGAATCTAATTAGATTTAAGACATCAAATACAATATAAATAATAGGAAATACTATATAACTACATAGCAATGTTACAAATCATAAACATATGCGATAAACATGTTTGTACGTGTGTGGGATCCTAGACGCTCATCAGAGGAAAACCAGAGGACCGTAATACTAAAACATGTAGAATTCAAGATGACAAACAAACCCACCAACAATTCTGGTGTTGAGAGTCGATGTTAATCATTTTGCCAATCCCATCCCCGACAATATCGATCTTTTTCTGACCAACCTTCACACTCTTTTTCTGACAAACAAACCCACCAACAGCCCTGTATTTATTTTGACAGACTGGGATTGAAAAGCCCACCTTATAAAGTAGCCATTACATTTTCCAGTAAGCAAATGGACAATATGGCCTACAGTGAGAAACAATACAACCTAACTCCCACAATACAGGGAAGGTATCAATATCAGTACCATTCGAGTAGTGAGCTCTATTATGGATGGACGACGATTCATAAAATAACCAAATAGATAATCTAAATGATCCAACTGATGGCCTTCAAATGGGAACAACATGCAGAAACAACTGATAGTCAGCAATCATCATCAACATCATCTAAGCCATGTGGTCCATTTGAGGTTTCTATATGCTTCATTTTTGGGACGAAGCCCTAAAAATATGTGGTAAAAGGGATTTACGGAGTGGATACACTACATGAATGATAGTGGGGCTCACAGAGTTTACTCAGTACGCTTAAGCATACAGAGTTACTCAATACGCAATTTGCTTCCGATTTCTATATAAAGGTATGCAATTTGCATCCAATTTCTATATAACTTCCGAGTTTCCTTCTCTCTCATCTTCCTCTCTACTCAACAGTACGCAATTAGCCTCTCTCCTCCTCTCATCCGTCGCCTCTCCTCCTCTCATCTTCCTCTCCACTCACCATGCCTGTGTTAGTTAGTCATGCAAATGGCTGCCTTATTTTCGAATTACCCTGCTTTGATGTCAACATAAACATCACCCTTCCATTTTGGATCTTTCAACTCTTATATGCCTTTTCGCTCATCGCTTGGGTTATTTTTTTACTAGCTATTCACTTTCACGAGGAAAACCCGTCTGATTTTAGGCACCTAATTTCGGATGTAGCTTAGGTGGATCTTTGATGGTAGGCATGCAATCCGTCTGATTCTAGGTATTTGATTTAGACTATTTGGACCCCACCAAAGTCATTATACTCACCGGAAGCAAATTGGCTGGTGTACCACACACCAACAACCTAGCTGCAGTGGGCACGTGTCGTGCGAATACGAGCGCTGACGCTCATCGAGCTCGCACTAATGGTTCAACGGATATTAAAGTAACATGGTCCCACAATGATATATTTATCATATCTATGCCATTTATCCATTTGGGGAGATCATTTTAGATCTTGATCCGAAAAATGAATAATTTTCAAGGCTCAAGTGGACCACACCATAGATAGAAGTGGGACAATGATTCTCACCGTTAACACGTTCGTAGGGCCCACCGTAACGTTTACTTTCCATCCAATCCATTCGTAAGGTCACACAGACCTAGATGAAGATTAAAAAAAACAAATGTCATATTGATACAAAATTTCCGTGACCTCCAAAAGGGTTTCAATGCAAGCGTTCAATCCTCCACTAATTTTTACAGTGTGGTCCACTTGATTTTTGAATCTGTCTTATTTTTCGGATCAAGCCTTACGACGAGTTAACCAAGTGGATGGACGGTTTGGATATAACTCATACCTCATGATGGGACCCACAAAACTTGATGACGTCAACACACCATCCACATCGGTGGTGTGTGGCACACCAGCCAATAGTCATAATAATAAATAAATAATTTTGCCTGCAGAATCTCAATGAAAAGTGACTTAAAACGGAAACAGATTGGTGACTCCCCCTACCACCAGCCCGCTAGCTAGTGTCGGTGCTTTGTGGGCTCCACCATAATGTATGTGTTTCATCCATTCCGATCATCCATTTTTACGGATCATTTTAATGTTGGATTCAAAACATGAGAGGGATATAAATATCAGGTGGACCACACCATAGGAAAATAATAGTGATTGGATATCCACCATTAAAATCCTCCTAAGGCCCACCGTACTATTTATTTGACATCCAATTTGTTGATTAAGTCATACAGGCCAAAATGAAGGGAAAAAACAAATATCAGCTTGATCCTAAACTTTTATGGCCCTCAAAAGGTTTTTAATGGTCAACGCTCGTTCAACATTGTTTCTTGTAATGTGGTCTAATTGAGATTGGTATATACCTAATTTTTTATCTCATACCATATAATTATCTCGAAAAATAGATGGGCGGCATGGATGAAATACATACATCATGGTGGGGCCCACAAAGCACCGACACCAGCTAATGGCCGGTGGCAGGGGAATAGCGAATCCGTTTCAACTTAAAATGGTCACAGTAATAATAATAAATAAAAAATTTCCAAAACAGAATCTGAAAGCTTGACTTAAAAGAACCGCAGCATCCGTCGCCTCTCCACCTATAAATGGGCACCTGTAGATCCGGTTGGAGCAAAAAACAAGTGGAAAAGCAACAGTGAAAAATTCAGTTTTTCTTCTCTCTTTCTTCCTTCTGCATCAAATATCTGAGTTGTGCTAAGGCAAAATTCTGTTATTTTGAAGCAAAGAAAATATATGGCTTATACAGTTAACACTCTCATCTTCCTCTCCACTCACCATGCCTATGTCAGTTAGTCATCCAAATGGTCGCCTTCTTTTCGAATTACCCTGCTTTGATGCCAACAGAAACATTACCCTTCCATCTTGGATCTTTCAACTCTTATGTGCCTTCTTGGTAATCGTTTGAGTTGTTTTGTTGTGGTTGTTTTACCAATCCTAACTAACCCTGCACCTTTCAAAACTTACCCGACGAACCTAACGGTCGCTCAGGACGGCAGCAGTGACTACACCACTGTATCGGCAACAGTGGCCACTGCCCCTAGCTTGAGCATATCGCTCTTTCCCATATACATAAAGTCCGGTGTATATCGGGAGCATGTGGAAGTTGATCAGCTAAAGACCAATATCACCTTCATCGGGGATGAGATTGGAAAGACAGTCATCACGTTCGACCGTTATGCCGCCCAGAAAAGATGAACTCTAACCAACTCCACAACTGTTGGTAGTTCATCTTGAATTATATATATATATATATATATATATATATATATATATATATATATATATATATATATATATATATATAAGAAATTCCAATCTTCATTCCCACAAAAATGGTTGAATAATCAGATGAAGTATCATTGATCAATGACCTAGGATAGAAATCCAAGAACACCAAGCAAACACAAGAGAACACAGATTTAACATGGAAAACCTTTTTGGGAAAAAACCACGGCACAAAGTGACAGATCTTCATTATGAAAGAAGAAATTACAAAGAAAAAGGACTTACCAACTTGAGTAATCCTCAAATCTCTCTCTTGCTCCACCCTTTTTGAAATCTTAAAATCCCTTAGAATACCTTAAAATGCCTCGGAATGCCTCAGAATCCCTTAAAATGCCTCAGAATGCCTCAGAATCCCTTAAAATCCCTTAGAATACCTCACAATCTCGTCTACACCCATATATATAATTGTAAAAAGAATACCAAAAAAAATCGAAAAGAATCCTAAACGAAATAAAAAATAAATCCTGGACTTTCTTAGTTTTGCGAAAAATTTTGCGCAGAATCTAATTAAATTTAAGACATCAAATATAACATAAATAACAAGAAATACTATATAACTACATAGCAATGTAACAAATCATAAACAAATGCAATAAACATGTTAGCACGTGTGTGGGATCCTGGACGTTCATAATAAGAAAACCAGAGGACTGTAATACTAAAGCACAAGTGTAGTTCCAGCTGATAGTTGTTAAAGCACTAGTTCAAGCAGTCACATCAGGGGAATCATAGTCGTCCATCACGGTCCAGTCTCCAAATCATATCCCCCCAAAAGTGTCACATACAATTCACTCTGCCTATTTTTCAATTGCTGGATCAGGTGGGTCCGGACTAATATGGCCCAAAAGATTGAACTGCTCCTCCTCCTCTTCCTCTTGTTGCTGCTGCTCCTGTTCTTCTTTATGCTCACTGCGGTCATCGAGAGACCCTGCTCACTGCGGTCATCGAGAGACCCTTCATGTAAAGGGAAATTAAGCTTGGCACGAGCCCCATGTAACCTGATGGCAGCTTTATACGTAAGCTTGAGAAGCATCCTCTGCCGTTTCAAACGTCCCAGGCCAGTCTCTGGCCCCATTGGTACGCTTCCTAATCTCAGCCACCCATTTTCCCACAACCTCCGTTGAACTCCCCGATACTTCTTCTTCTCAACCTTTTCCTGTTCTACTTCAGAAGTAAAGTTTTCACAACCCAAGCAGATGTCAAATAAACAGTACAGTGGGTCTTAGGAGGATTTTAATAGTGGATATCCAACCATTATTGTTTTCCTGTTGTGTGGTCCACATGAGACTTATATCCCTCTAATTTATGGTATCAAGCACTAAAATGATCTGGAAAAATGGATGAACGGCATGGATGAACGGCATGATAGTTGGAGTAGCCAATCCGTTTCCCACTAATGGTTCAACTGATATCAGAGTTACATGGCCCCAAAATGATATATTTATCACATCTACACCGTTCTTTTGTTTGTAGAGATCATTTTAGATCTTGATCCCAAAAATGAGTAATTTCTGAGGCTCAAGTGGACCACACCACAAATAGCAGTGGGGACAATGATTCTCACCGTTAAAACATTCATAGGGCTGACTGTAACGTTTACTCTCCATCCAATCTGTTCATAAGGTCACACAGACCTGGATGAGGATAAAAAACAAATATGACAAAATTCCTGTGACCCCAAAAAGGTTTCAATGCAAGCGTTCAATCCTCCACTGCTTTTTATAGTGTGGTCCATTTGATTTTTTGATCTGTCTTATTTTTCGGATCAAGCATTATAACGAGCTAACTAAGTGGACGGATGGTTCGGATATAACTCATACCTCATGATGGGACCCACAGAACTTGATGATAACAACACACTAGCCACATCGGTGGTGTGTGGCACACTAGCCAATAGTCATAATAATAAATAAATAATTTCACCAATGAAAGCGAGTTAAATCGGCCACAGCAGTAATAATAAATAAATAAACTTTCAGAAGCAGAACCTCATTAAAAAATTGGCCATGTACTTCTCAGGGCCCACCGTTATAAATGGAGGAAACTATATTTGCTTGGACCTTATACATGTACCAGCTTGACACATGTGAGAGGAAGTATTAAAAAGATTTTACTCCTTCAGCTAGGGCTGTGAATGGGCAGGGCCTAAGATTAGCTACTGCCCAGATTTCAACTGATCAGATTCATCGCCTGTTCAATTTTTGGGCTGTGGTTGGGCTCAAGTCATTTAAAAAAAAAAAAAAACTGGGCAGGCTCAGACATCATATGTTCACATCTACATATGTGCTTCTCTTTGTGGATTTGTAGTCCACCCGATCGATGAATGAATTAAAAATGTTGATGGGGAAAACATGGATTTGATTCATTTTCGGGCTGCAGCGGGTTAACCTCAGGTCCAACCATTTCTCGGGCTTGGGCCTTCTCTACTCTTATAGGCCTAGTAGTCTTGTTTCGGGCTGGGCTTTGTTCGTTGGTCTATCCAGTCCATTGATAGCTCAATTTCAGCCATTGATAGTAGAGATGAAAGTCGGGCAGGTTCAACCCAACCGACCCGACATTGGGTTGGGATCGGGCAAGATGCATTGAGTTTGGTCTTTGGCTTTGGCTATACAAACACTAACCCGATGAAACTTGGGTCAGGCTTGGGTTACCTGACCCTACTTATAAATTATAAATTAGTGTGGATCATCTGAAATCCAATCCATCCATCAGGGTTGGTCCCACCTTGTAAATTTTTTTCCCAACAACAAATCTGGTCCACTCAGCAGGTGGGCAGATGAACAGGTTAGAAAACATAAGCCAAAATTTTGCCAACAACATCTATTTTTTTTTTTTTTTTTGCAAGCTGCGGCCCAGCTGACCAGTGGGCCACCCTGATTCTTGGGTTAGGTCAACAATATAGTGGTTCCCATCTTCTCTTTTTATTTTGAAAAAAAAAAAATATTGGTTCCCTAGCCTTCTTATGGACGGATTGGATCGCAGATCTACGGCACATGTGTGAAGTGTACATCATGAGCTGTATTACTTATTCCTGTGCGCTTAGCAAAACTTACTGTGCAAAACCCAATTTTTATTTTATTTTATTATTATTATTATTTTTTACCGTATTTATATATGTTAACATTAAACTGAAAACACTATAACAAATCATAAACAAATGCAATAAATATGTTAGCACGTGTGTGGGATCCTGGACACTCATCAGAGGAAAAGTAGAGGATTGTGATACTAAAATTTGCAGAATTCAAGATGACAAACAAATCCACCAACAGTTGCAGTGTGACTGTTTTGTCAATTCTATCCCCGATGAAAGCGATATTAGTCTTCTTCTCAGCGACCGTCAGATTTGTCAAGTTAGTTTCCAAAGGTGTGGGGCCAGTTTGGATTCGAAGAACACCTAGCAACACAACAACCCAAGTGATGAGTAAGAAGGCATAGACGAGTTGGATGATCCGCCATGGAAGGGTGATGTTGATGTTGACGTCAAAGCAGTAAGTGGGTAATACGGAAAGAGGGTCATTTACATCACTAACAGACACAAGCATTGTGAGTGGAGAGGAAGACAAGAAGAGGAGAGGTTTTTGAATTGAAACTCGGAGGAATGAGAAAACCCACGAAAGAAGGTAGGCTTTATATATATACAATTCCCAGGTGCCTCCTTATCAATCGGTGCATTTTCCTGGAGAAAATTACCACCGTAGACCCCATTTTCTCCAAAATTCTGGCCCCAGAGAGCTTGGGTGTTTTACCAACTGCGTAGAACAGGTGTTGCGGAGGATTACGGAATCCACTGCAGCTGCATGACTGTACATGCATACTCAACACGTATGGAACGTGTGAGGTTGAGAATGCCCTCCACAAACAGTGGCCAGTCCGGTTACCCATGGACTACTATAGTGAATTCTTACTTCTCTAATAATGTCATCCCTACCAATAATCGGAACGGTTAACTGGGTTATTTATCCTTTTTTAAAAAAAAATTAAACACACCCCCACACACTCACGCTAGTGGAATTTCACCACCTATGGATACTAGAACCCTTAACCGGGTGTTGAAACTCGTGAGAGTCTACCACCCGAGTAAGAGTAAGGATCCAACTAGGTTATTTATCCATGAATATGTTTTGTTGATAAGGTATGATCATCAAGAAACGATTCCAGCGTTTTGATCTATGGATAGATAAATATTAGAGTAATCAACGGTTGGAATTCATGTCCGTTTTCTGAATGGTTTGGATCATCTTTACAGAAAAAAAAAAAAAAAAAAAAGGACTACACATGGTCCAGTCATTGTTGGTTGTGCATGGATCCATATGGCCCATCCATGCACAGTCACATGTGTTAAAAATATGCAACGTTGGTTGCCCAAAGGTGCATGCGGCCTAGCTTAAAAATAGCATACGTGCTTGTCAGAAATGGTCTGCTTGCTATCAATTTTAAAGCCTTGAGCGTTTGTGCTTCATGCGCATACACAGCATATGCTATGTCTCATGGATGTAGGTGCCTAGAGATGTCGCTTTTGTATGTTTGAGGATCGCGATTAGGGAGGAGTAATTTGTGAAAGGTGGTCCATCTTTTCACCGTATACGGTCGTCTAAAATTTTGACATGTGGGGCCATGATATGGAAATCTTGACCGTTGTTCTGTCGAGTCCTGCCACGGATGGATCATTCTAGAAAATAGATTTTTACCGAGATGGCCTGGAAGTATGGGGGAGCGGATTAGGTGACACCCGGGGAACACCTTAGTGGGTGTTACGCTTACCGTGGGGCCCACCTTGAACTGGTTGAAAGTCTCAATCAAGGAGATGTTGTCACATATCTAATTTACCATTGCAGGGTAACCTACAAGTTGCAAGTGTATATGCTGGAAGTGGTTGCGTACAGCTTAAAGGTCCTGAAATTATAGCCGAGCTGATTCATCTATTAAGGTTGTTGACCCTTTGTATGCTTTTCTCAAAGAAGCCATTTCCAGTGTTTCTGGATTCTGCAGGCTTTTCTGAAGAAGCCGTTCTCCTTCAAGTGCCCAAGGCAAGGGGTATGTGATGCTTAAAACATGTACTTTTGGTATAAAGTATTCAAGGAATTATCAATAAAGAAACTATTCATGGAACTTCTAATACACCTGTTGCACTTATTAAGAAAGAAAGTGATATTCTTGCATAGTCCAGTGCTTCTACTAATATTTTGTCACTTACTGGCCCATCTGTGCAGCTTCTGAAGCCTGCTTCTACTAATATTTTGTCACTTGCTGGCCCATCTGTGCAGCTTCTGAAGCCTGCTTTCACAATAATACGTGACGGAGGTTTAAAATATTTTCTTTTATTGATTGGTGGGATTCAACAACTGGTGCAATGGTTCCTTTCCATTATTTACTGTTACATGAGGGTGGTGTAAGCAATATAATTTTAGGGTATGCACAATGTGGGATGGTGGCTGCAGCTCGTTGGATAGCGAAACTTACTACTCCCTGCCTTCTTAAAGCGGTTGATGAACATCCGGACTATAAAATCAAGGTAGTTATCACATCAATAATATTTTTCCCATAAACATAGAACCTAGACCTATCCAATGTTCCAACTTGGCACCTTGTGCATCTATGCGATGCCATGGCCAACTCACATGGCCTTGGTGGAAGAAAAAATGGCATGATAATATGCTTTTTCTATAGTCATACACTTACTCTATGATTTGCATTTTCCAAAAAGAGAGGCGACGAAGAGAGGTTTTCCAAAACGATTTCTTTTCCAAAATGAGAAGTGAGGAAGAGAGGTTTTCCAAAACGAGAGGCGAGGAAGAGAGGGAAAGCGGACATGGTGTCGTTGAAACTGCAGAAGCGGTTAGCCGTCAGCATGCTGAAGTGAGGAAAGGGAAAGGTTTGGCTCGATCCCAATGAAGCCAGCGAGATCTGCATGGCCAATTCCCGTAATTTTCCTTCTCTTTTCTCTTTATTCCATCTGTATCTTTAAGATCTCACTACAACGAAAGGAGGATTAGCCGACGATGTATTTGGCTAATCAGCGGCGCTAATTTAAATGGGGCGTCGGTTTGCGATCGGTATAAATACCATACGAAAAGCCCTAGGCTCCTCTCTCTCTCTCTCTCTCTCTCTCTCTCTCTCTCTCTCTCTCTCTCTCTCTCTCTCTCTCTCTCTCTCTCTCTCTCTTCCCCCACAGAGAGGTAGCGACAACCATCGCCATCTCCACCTATTTCCCCTTTCTCAATCAACCCTCTCTCTCTATTTCCCCATTTCCCTCTCTCAATCGACCATCTCTTTGTTTCCCCTTTCTTAATCCACCTCTTCTCCTCTAGGTTAGTCTCTCTCTCTCTCTCTCTCTCTCTCTCTCTCTCTCTCTCTCTCTCTCTCTCTCTCTCTCTCTCTCTCTCTCTCTAGACCACTATAGACCGGATCTGGTTTTTCTCTCAAGCTACAACAGATTTTGATGCAAACATGGGGTTTTCTCTCAAGTAATTAGCAGATTATCTACGACCACATCTAATCATAAGGTAATTTCAGCTATTTCGATGCAAACATGAGGTTTTCTCTCTGATTTTGTGTTGAGATTTTTTTTTTTTTCTGATTTTTCTCTCACCGATTTTCGTCTCAGTAGAATGAGAAAAAATCTGTAATTAATTTCGAGGAAAATGATGACCTACGGGACATCCAAGCCGTGCATAAGGTGGGCCCCACGATGAATGTTGCCCTGTGCAGAAACCAGGCTGGTCCACTCATGGTTTGGGCTGCCATGTAAATTGAACATGGACGGTTTATATTAGACCTGCTGACTGTCCGATTTTCTACCGAGATTTTTCTTCCCTTTTTTTTCTGATTTTTCTGTCTCCGGTAGAAAGTTTGAAATTAATGTAGGGCAAAATGATCACCCATACGGCATCCGAGCCGTGCATGAGGTAAGCCCCACAATGAACGTTGCCGGGCGCAGAAATCAAGCTGGTCCGCTCATTGGTTGCGGCTTCCCTACATGAGAAAGGAAAATGGATAGTTTAGATTGGACCTTCCAACTATTCAATTTTCTTCGTGATTTTTCTCCAATTTTTTTTCTCTGTAGAGTGACCGAAAATCTGTGATTAATTTCGAGAGGGAAAAAAAAAAAAAGAAGTAAAATCACCGGCACTTTTGAGCGCCGCTATTTGTTGTAGTGATGTTCTGTAATCTCACACTCTATCATGGTGTCTTTCATTTATGAGTTTTTCTTTCTTTGTAAAATACAATATTCTCGCCATGTGTAGGGACCAACATGATGCGTGCATGAGATCTGACCTGATCTTGGAGAATCAGGCCGTCCAAAACTCGAGTGGGATACACCTCAGGGATAGTTTCGATGGGGACGTCCGCCATTGAAAACCTTCTAGATTGAGAGTGGGATATAGGGCCTTCTGTGCATACCATAGGACCCATTAAGAGGATGAATGGAAATCCCAAGCATCAGGCCACTCTGAAATTCAGGTGTGCCCTCCTGAGTTATGGATCGACTTGGATTTTTTGAGGCCGCTGAGAGCATGACAGGGCGAGCACGATGTACGGATTGGATGTCACGCACGAATCACAGCGGGCGCCACACATGGCGTTGTGGGTTAAGCTGAAACATACAAAGCTTTTGTGGTGGATCCGGCCTCATCTTTCATTTCTAATTTCTATTATCGTAACATGCCATGCCTTTTACGGTACGTAGGGCTCACGTGCTGCTGATTTAATCCAAACCGTTCACATAGCTCTTACCACAATCAGATGATCCTAATATCTTACTTGGCCATCTGCAGCGTCGACCTTCTTTTGTTGTAACTTTCCACTTGATGGCCCACTATAAAAAAACAGGGCAAAGCTGATGGATATTTAGGAGGTTTTCGGACAGTTTCAGCCATTGGCTACAACTACGGATTTTAGCCGTAGCTGAAGCCAAAAAATCTGTTGACAAAACTAGTTTTTTAACGGTGGACGTCCAATCACTATTGTTTTCGCATTGTGTGGTCCACCCAAGATTTAGTTCAACTTTTTAGGATCAATGTTAAAATTATGTTAAGAAATGGATGGACGGCATGGATGAAACAAATCGATCATGGTGAGGGCCCACAAAGCCATACCAGATCCAAAGCTCAAGTTACCGTTTTTATTCTATAGTGAGTTTTGTATTTGATTTAAAATAATGGTGACTTATTCATAACAATAGTGGCAAAGATTTAGAATTATCCAAACCATCCAAATAATCAGTCTAGTTGTAAATGGTAAATATTTATATATTTTATTGTATAATATAATCTTAACCATCTAGAAAATGGCCCCATGTATATATGATTGTTAATATAGCTTGTGTTATAAATAATGGAAAACTCACAGAATTTGGATTTAAAATCATTATCATAACCAAATTAAAAGAGGATTTCCGTGATCGCCATTTCATCTTCCATCAAAATCATTTTAGAGTGCCATTTCCGTCAAAATGGGCGCAGCGACAGGAACTTCTTGTGGCTGAGAGTTACGGAAAGTTGCATACAAGAGAATCCGGCCGTTCAGGTGGGCCAGTGCACAAAACAGATGGATGGTTAGAGAAATTTGTTTTAGCTGTTGGTTTGTCCTGTACAATGTGGTGAGTTAAAGATAAAAACAGTGTGGTCCACCTGGAAAGCTAGCCTCTTTCGAACGGGTGGTACACAGAAGGTCATTAATCAACAATGCTTCATCTGATTATTCAACCATTTTTGTTGGAATGAAGATTGATATTTCTTATAATAATTTTAAAAAATATGTATAATTCAAGATGAACCTACCAACAGTTGCAGAGTTGGTCAGAGTTCATCTTTTTTGGGTGGCATAACGGTCGAACATGATGACCGTCTTTCCAATACCATCCCCGATGAAGGTGATATTGGTCTTTAGCTGATCAACTTCCACACACTCCCGATATACACCGGACTTTATATATATGGGAAAGAGCGACATGCTCAAGCTAGGGCGTGTAGCCTTCCGCTGCGTCTGATGGCGTAGTCACATTGCCCTCTGAGTGACCGTCAGGTTTGTCGGGTAAGTTTTGAAAGGTGCGGGGTTAGTTAAGATTGGTAAAACAATCACCAACAAAACAATCTAAACAATGACCAAGAAGGCACAAAGTTGAAAGATCTAAGATAGAAGGGTGATGTTTCTGTTGGCAACAAAGCGGGGTAATTCAAAAAGAATATGGTCATTTGCATGACTAACTAACTCAGGCATGATGAGTGGAGAAGATGAGAGGAGGAGAGGCGACGGATGAGAGGAGGAGAGAGGCTAATTGCATACTGTTGAGTGGAGAGGAAGATGAGAGAGAAGGAAACTCAGAAGCTATATAGAAAATCGAAAGCGAATTGTGTACCTTTATATAGAAATCAGAAGCAAATTGCGTACTACGTAACTCGGTACGCTTAAGCGTACTGAGTAAACTCTGTGAGCCCCACTGTCATTCATGCAGTGTATCCACTCCGTAAATCTCTTTTACCACATATTTTTAGGCTTTGTCCCAAAAATGAAGCATATAGAAACCTCAAATGGACCACATGGCTTAGATGATGATTGCTGACTGTTAGTTGTTTCTGCGTGCTGTTTCTCATTTGAAGGCCATCAGTTGGATAATTTAGATTATCTATTTGGTTATTTTATGAATTGTTGTCCATCCATAATAGAGCTCACTACTCGAATGGTACTGGTACTGATACCTTCCCAGTATTGTAGGAGTTAGGTTATATTGTTTCTTACTGTAGGCTATATTGTCCATTTGCTTACTGGAAAATGTTGAGGGTCGAATATTGCATATTAGACCCCGACTATTACCTGATTTTACGTACATAATAATGCTTAATGCCATATTTTAATTGTGTTTTTATTACAGGATGAAATTAGGAGCGTGTATTGAAAAATGATGTTAAAAGCATGGATTTGACTCTCCGGAATTACCAGAGCACGGGATGGACTCCAGAGGACCAATATTGAAGAATTTACATGCCTGGGACCCGAGGAAATCAGGCCGTTCACGTTTAAAGAGGCCCGGTGGTCGAATGAAAGATCACATGGTTCCCTCCATCCAATTGGCTTGAAACTTTATACATGGGATTAGGGACATAAATTAACCGTACATTTCAAATTTCAGCCCTCGGATCACTAGGGAAGTGCCCCAACTGACAGATCAGTCCATAAACCGTTGATTCTGGGCCCACCTGATATCTGGACCTTCTTCAAAATTTACCTAGACGGTTTAAATGATATGAGAAACAGGATGGACGGCTTGGATTTCTTGAAAACATTACAGCAGGCTTGCATAAGAAGCGAGTGTGCACATGTGCACTACACTCTAGAGCCGCACCGAATCAAGTCTGGCGGTCAGCAGCGCTGACCGCGCCTTCTAAATTCGCAACGGCAGTTGCCGTTTTGCGGCAGCGAACGGACGGAAAATCCGTTTTTACGGTCGCTAGTGGGCCCCACTCATCACCTGTACGGATGATCCGAACCGTCCATCTTGAAGATGGGCTCGAGGACTTCAAAACCATGGTAATACTTTATACCCATGCGTGCACACGTGTGCGGTACAGAGGCCACAAAAGGGCTGCCCTGCAACGTCCAAATCTGATCTTTTTGTGTTTTCTTCTCTGGGACGCATCATTGGACGTTCAAAACTACCTATTCTTGACTGAAATTTCGTCCTGAATCCAATGGACGGGGTGGATTTCCCAGAAAACACTTCCATGGGGCCCACCGATCACGACAGCGAAAGGGTGCGAAAGGTTTCGCTCAATTTGAAAATCCGGTTTTCCAGGCGGTTGTGGGCCACCATCTTTGATCATATGGCAGATCTGAACCGTCTATCATGTAGAGGACCCAAGAAAGTCCTAAGGGACGGTGTTTGTTGGAATTTGAACGAGGAAAGTATGGTGTTTTGAGGTCCTGAACTTGGCTGCGAAAAGGAATTTTGCTGCGCGTGCGACAGCTTCCCAAATCCGAATTTCACCACTCCAGCCACTCCATCAGCTATAAAAAGAGTTGCAAAACATGAGGAAGGGCATTCAGAGATTCAAAGGGTGGAGAATTCCAGATCTAGAGCAAATGAGAGAAGAAAGAAGAAAGAGAGAAATTGGTTTGATGTTTTTTTTATGAATTTTATTTATCCATCTGTTTAATGGATTTTATGGGAAACTAATCTCTCAGCTAGGGCTGAGATGAAACCCTTAATTTGAACATCCATTGTTCTATGTTGATTTTACTTTAATTAGATTGATTTGTTTCTTTCCCTAGTGTGCTTGATTGTTTTAAATTCCATACTTCTCCATCTATCAACTTTGATCAGAGTCTATGCATGGATGTGGTCTGGATGCTTATGCTAGGTACTTGTGTCGATTATGAACGAGGTTCCTATAGAGGAAGAGAGACAGGTGCTTTAATGAACGGTATATTCCATGTGCCCAACAAAGGACATGAGATATGTTATTCATGGCATTGCTTGAAGGAATTAGACAATCTGTATGCCCGATTCAGGACACAGATTGTGCTTTTTCTAGATAAGTTAGATCAATTTAAATTAAAGTGAATTAACAGACAAAACAAGGGTTAGGATAATTAGGGGTGGATTCGAAAGTCCTAGTGCTCTCTCTGATTGAATTTTCTTCCTTATTCTCAATAGTTATTTTCCATAAATTTGTGTTAGCAATTCGCTACATTAATCGTTGGATTAGTTAAGGGGAATCACAGATTTGATTTGTGACGACCAGTCCTCGTGGGATTCGACCTCGATCTTACCGAGTTTATTACTACATCACAACCCTATACTTGGGGAGTGAACAGAAAATGTAATGGCTACTTTCTAAGGTGGGGTTTTCAATCCCAGCCTGTCAAAATAGATATAGGGTTGTTCATCAGGTGGGCCCTACATGTATGCATGGTGGCTTGAGAATCAGGTCATTCTAGTCATTAGGTGGGCACATGTGCATGAAGAATGTATAGTTGGAAGGCATCAGCAGTGATTTGTATTCGTTTACAAGTGTTGCCTACCGAGTGACCAGATTGATCTAATTCAAACCACCCCACATTTGCGGTGCCCACTTTATGATTATCTAAGACCCTTTATTTCAGGACCTTCTTCAGTTGAATTTGGACCCACATATTACAATGTTAAGATTGATCTGTCAATGTGAATTTCAAGTCATGGTCCATTCAAGGTGGATGGAACAACTAACCGTCTGGATTGCAAAACCATTGGCCCCACTTGTCAGAAATGAAAATACGTGTAAACTATGAAAAAAATGGGCCATGGATCGCAGACTCCTCTCCGGCTATCCACATTTCCTTTGAGAAAATGAACTTATGATTTGACAGAAAACAGCATGCAGGTATCTTAATGACATTTAGGCTATGGTTAGAACTTTACCAGTTTTAGAGCCTGTTTGTTTTTCAAATCCCACTGGGGGGGGGGAGCATGCAAGTATCCTTTGAGAATATGCTAACTTTTTTCAACAATTATACTCATAAAGGTTATAATAGAGAGGAACAGTCTAAAACTACCCGGGGGGGTGTTAACAATGACATGATGTTGCCTCATGCGCAAGGATAAAAGGAAAACTGTTTTTTTTAAATGATGACAGTAACTTGCATTAAAAGAGAGAGATTACAAAGAGAGAATCAACCCGCTGAGATAGTGAGACAATTACCCTCCGTACAAAAATAGATTATAGTCCCTTAAATGCACCAGATTAGAGGCCCACTCGATAATATAGTAATGAACTCTTGACACAGTGGACCCCACCGAATTGGATACGCCGTTAAAACACCTCCCATTCCTTTCTTCCCGCATTGATCACCAGACGGCCGGAAGGGCCATTCTCCATACCAAAGTTCTTTGCTTACTGAGGGTAAAACCATGCCAGGCTACATGGTAAAATGACAATACAGTTGAGGAACTACATGGTTTTCTTTCATGTGCAAGGATAAAGAGGAAACAATTGACCGCTATTGTTGTCTTGCGTTGTAAAATGGGAAGGTGGCTAAGGAACTACTTTCTAGTTTCTTAGCCTACTCGGCTTTATGGGTTTGTCAAAATAGCAGTAGTCATGGGAGTTGGGAGGTTAAGAGAAACGGGCCCTTCAAACAAAGGTGAAATTTTTATGGAGAATACAATTCTTCGACGCAATTTTGGGCATTTCTAAAGAAAGGAATGACGGGGTTCTGGCAATAGAGTTGCATGTTTAACAAGGTATCACAATCAAAAATTACAGTGTACACCAGATGAGGGCAAAGACAGAATTTGAAGGGAAAACAAAAATAATAAGCTTGATCTAAAACTTCTGTGGCCCCAAAGAAAAATTGAGTGGTAAGCATTTATTTCCCATGTTTCTTGTGGTGTACGTGGTCCACCTGAGCTTTGGATCTGCCTCATTTTTGGGCTCATGCCCTAAAATGAGAGGGAAAAACGAATGGACAGTGTGGATTAAGATCATACATAACAGTGGACCCATGTATTTTAATGGAAAAAATATCTTCGCCTCTCTGTTCGAGTGCAATAGCTTTTGAAAGAAGCTTCATGTCAACATCATGTCATTGTCAAGAGACAGCTACCGGGTGTAAATGCATGCGTAAATCAGTTGGATCGTTCATCTACCATCTGATGTGTGCTTGTTATCCACCCTTACCATCTGATGAGCCTTCCCAAGTTGGGCCTTGAGCCCCAAAAATAGGGCAACCTATGACTCAGGTGGGCCACATCACAGGAAACAGTTAAAGAGGAAAGTATACCATTGATTTTGTATGGGTCCACAATATTGTGTGGTTCCCTTCTGATGGATGGATTGGATCACAGATCTACGGCTCATGTGTGAAGTGTACATCATGAGCTGTATTGCTCATGGGTGTGCGCTTAGCAAAACTTACTGTGCGAACCCAATCTAAAAACCATACTCATGTTAATATTAAACTGGATATACTATAACAAATCATAAACAAATGCGATAAACATGTTAGCACGTGTGTGGGATCCTAGACGCTCATCAGAGGAAAACCAGAGGAATGTAATACTAAAACATGCAGAATTCAAGATGACAAACAAACCCACCATCGGTTGCGGTGTTGAGAGTCGATGTTGATCGTTTTGTCAATCTCATCCCCGACAATATTGATCATTTTCTAACCAACCTTCATACGATCACAATAAACACTGGACTTCACTTAAATAAATAAATAAAATTTGGGGATTATGCTGCGGAATCACACAGAGATGGATCTAGGATAGAAATCCGAGAGCCCCAAGCAAACACAAAAGAACACAGATTTAACGTGAAAAACCTTTTCAGGAAAAAACCACGGCACAAAGTGATAGATCTTCACTATGAAAGAAGAAATTACTAAGAGAAAGGACTTATCGGACTTTAGTAATCCTCAAATCTCGCCCTTGCTCCACCCTTTTTGAAACTGTAGGACCCTTTTTGAAAACCTTATAATCCCTTAGAATACCTTAGAATGCCTTAGAATGCCTTAGAATACCTTAGAATCCCTTAGAATGCCTTAGAATACCTTAGAATGCCTTAGAATGCCATAGAATCCCTTAGAATGCGTTAGAATGCCTTAGAATCCTTTAAAATACCTCACAATCCCGTTTACACCCATACATATAATTGTAGAAAGAATTTTAAACAAAATCAAAAAGAATCCTAAACGAAATAAAAAACAAATCCCGCACTTTCACAGTTTTGCGAAAAATTTTGCGCAAAATCTAATTAGATTTAAGACATCAAATACAACATAAATAACAAGAAATATTATATAATTATATAGCAATGTAACAAATCATAAACAAATGCGATAACATGTTAGCACGTGTGTGAGATCCTGGACGCTCATCAGAGGAAAACCAGAGGACCGTAATACTAAAACATGCAGAATTCAAGATGATAAACAAACGCACCAACAATTGCGATGTTGAGAGTCGATGTTGATCGTTTTGCCAATCCCATCTCCGACGATATTGGTCTTTTTCTGACCAACCTTCACATGCTTTTTCTAACAAACAAACCCACCAACAGCCTTGTATCTATTTTGACCGGCTGGGATTGAAAAGCCCACCTTAGAAAGTAGCCATTGCATTTTCCAGTAAGCAAATGGACAATATGGCCTACAGTGAGAAACAATACAACCTAACTCCCACAATACAGGGAAGGTATCAGTATCAGTATCAGTATCAGTATCAGTATCAGTACCATTCGAGTAGTGAGCTCTATTATGGATGAACGACGATTCATAAAATAACCAAATAGATAATCTCAATGATCCAACTGATGGCCTTCAAATGGGAAACAGCATGCAGAAACAACTGACAGTCAGCAATCATCATCAACATCATCTAAGCCATGTGGTCCATTTGAGGTTTCTATATGCTTCATTTTTGGGACAAAGCCCTAAAAATATGTGGTATAAGAGATTTACAGAGTGGATACACTGCATGAATGATAGTGAGGCTCACAAAGTTTACTCAGTACGCTTAAGCGTACTGAGTTACTCAATATGCAATTCGCTTCCGATTTATATATAAAGGTACGCAATTCGCTTCCAATTTCTATATAGCTTCCGAGTTTCCTTCTCTCTCATCTTCCTCTCTACTCAACAGTACGCAATTAGCCTCTCTCCTCCTCTCATCCGTCGCCTCTCCTCCTCTCATCTTCCTCTCCATTCACCATGCCTGTGTTAGTTAGTCATGCAAATGGCTGCCTTTTTTTGAATTACCCTGCTTTGATGTCAACATAAACATCACCCTTCCATTTTGGATCTTTCAACTCTTCATGCCTTCTCACTCATCGCTTGGGTTATTTTTTATTGGTTATTCACTTTCACAAGGAAAACCCATCTGATTTTAAACACCTAATTTCGAACGTAGCTTAGGTGAATCTTTGATGGTAGGCATGCTGTAAGACCCGTATCCTAGTTCGTACTGTTCTGTCGACTTCCGCGATCCTTCCCGTCAAATTTCGGCAACCTGCGACGTTAATCAACATTTCGAACGATCCTAAGTCATATCCTGTATATTTGAATCAGCTTAACCCAAGACTTGTATCTTAACGACCGCGCCGTCGCCGCGATTCCAACGCCACGTCTCATGCGCCGATCCGATGCTTAGATCATAAGATGTGAACCGTACATTATAATGACCATGGACCGCACATTGCGGGACCCACCCATCCCATGTGGCACAAATCCCTAGGTAATTATGAGAGTGATGGATGACGTCACCCTAGCCTAGCTATAGCCACCCTAACCAAGCTATAGCCACCCTACCCCTAGCCTTCTTACAAGTACTTATGACTAGCCACCCTACCCTTAGCCTCTTACAACCATTTATTACAAGCCACCCTCTCTTACAAACAATCATGGCCTACCTAAGCTACTCTCTTCCTCTCTTTACTACACCCTCTCTCTCCCTCATTTCTCATCACCATTCCAAGCAAGAGCACTCCCACGACCAAACTCCCAAGTGAGAGAAGAGAGAGTTTGTATGGCCCACCTTTCCCTTCCCAAAACCTCTCATCCTAGCCCTTGATTTCCCATCTCCACCGTCAAAGAGGAGCACAAGAAGGTTGGCGTTCCAACGGACCGAAGAAGATTGACGGTGGGTGCTTTATAGGATAGGTTTTTCATGTTTTTATGATGGGCCAAGTGGGACCTACCGATCAATGGTGTGGATCTCACTTGGGACCCTAAGATGTGGCCAATGGCCCACTTTGATTACCGTTTGATGTATGATGGAATGCAAGGGAGGGCCCATAGTATCGGGGTCCCTCCATCACACGTGTGTCCCATTTTCTCTCTCTCTCTCTCTCTCTCTCTCTCTCTCTCTCTCTCTCTCTCTCTCCTTCTCCCTCTCTTTTATTTATTTATTTACTTACCTTTGTGTGTGATGAGGTGACCATGTGACCCACTTGGATGGCCCCACCTTAATGTATGTTTTACCCTTACCATTCATCCATTTGGTGGTCCACAGGAGCAAGGCCCACCTTGTGCATGCGTTATGCCCAGGCCGTCCATGTCCAGGGACGTCCCTGGACTGAAATGAAAACAAAGATATTAGCTTGGTTCACAAGCTTTTGGGGTGGGTTACTTGTATAGGCCCCATCTTGATGTATGTCTCCAATCCACTCCGTCCACCCTTTTCCCTGTATCATTTTAAGCGTTGAGCTGAAAAATAAGGTCAATCCAACTCTCAGACGGACCATACCTTTGGAAATAGTGATTTTTACCGTTGAAACTCACCTTAATCTTTCTACACGCTGAAAAACGTCCAATATTGGTCTTGATGGACTGGTCTTGGGCCACGGAAACCAGTGGACAAGGTGAATTTGGCTGAAGAGGGCCCCACACGTGAAAAACCTCAAGAAAATGGTTTTCAAAAAAAAAAAAAAAAAAAAAAAAAGGGGGAGAGGCGGCGTGCACATCGACACAAGCCAGCCAGAAGCAGACGCTGCCGCGCGCTCTCACGTAGGCGGGCGGGCGGACGCCAGGGCTCCACGGCCCTCAGCCGTGGGCCCCACCATGATGTATTTATTATATCCACACTGTCCATTTCGTGGCCCACCTCCTGAGGTGGGCTCCCTCCAATTTTCATCAACATCCAAGACTCAGGCGGCCCACACCAGAGGAAACAGTGAGATTGAACGGCCACCTTTGAAACCCCTTTTTGGGTCCACTGAAGTTCCAGATCAGGCTGAAATTTGTTTTTCCCCTTCTTTCCGGCACGTGCGACCTGATGAACGGGTTGGATGGAAGATAAACATTGTGGTGGGCCCCACGTGGGACCCACAGTGATGTGTGTTTCACCATCCACCGTCAGTGGACGGTGAGCCCTCCCTGGGCGTGCGGGTGTGTGCGTATGTGTGCACGTGTGTGTGCATGCGTGTGTGAGTGTGCACGTGTGTGCGCATGTGTGTGTGAGTGTATGCTGTGTGCGTGCGTGCGTGTGGTGTGTATATATATATATGTATGTATGTGTGTGTGTGTGTATATATATATATATATGTATATTATATTATATTATATTATATTATATTATATTGTATGTATTATATATTATAGTATATGATAGATATCTGTTGGTGGGCCTTGGGGATTTTAATGGTGGAAATCATCATCACCACTTGTATTTTGGTGTGGCCCACCTTGGTATACATGTAAGGCCCACGTGATTAGGCCCATCTGGATGAATTTGTGGCCCGTTGTTGAGGCCCACCTTGATGTATATATAGCCCGTGTGTTTAGGCCCATTCAATGTAATTGTGGCCCATGTTACAAGGCCCATTGTGATGTATTCAAAGGCCCGTGGGATATGGCCCATTGCAATGTACATAAGGCCCCTTGATGTGGCCCACTTGATTTATAAAAGGCCCATATGATGCGGCCCATTTGATGAATATAAGGCCCATGGGTCGAGGCCCAACAGGATGTCCTTAGGGTCCATTGCAATGAGTGATTCCTCCATAGTGTGTATAATAATGTTTGATGACAGGTCATGCCTTGGGAGCAATGTTGGTTTGACGTCCACATTGTAAGAATAATGTTGGTTAAATGTCCGCATTATAACTCTCCTTAGGGCCCATTAGTAGGCCCATACTTGTTGATAGTCCACCACTTTTTAACATGCTTAGTGCACTTCCATGATTCATACACATACGCATCATATGTATGCTTGATATGAGAAATGTTTGATCATAGCATAAGCCGTTGGGCTGAGACAATTACGGGACTCCTTATGAGACGGAGTGCCCCACATGATCGCGTGGTACGCGTGAGATTTCTGCATGATTGTACGGTGTGACTCATGCATCTCGCATATGTGTGACTTGATCACTGCACGCCCTAGCGACATCAGGGCCGTGGCTCCACAGGCACATCGTGGATGGCCGTATCGGATACCGGAAATACATTGTTCTAAAGACCTGTGGGCACTTAGGATGTCCTTGGGTGAAAGTCCCAGAACCTTTTTGGTACCAGGAGATGCTCCAACGTCTAGACCGAGTGGAAACACGAGCGCCCGAGTGCCGAATACCAGTAGGCCGCGTCTCCCACTGTGTCGTGGTCGGTTGGAAAGGGGTGTGGCCTTATCCGCCTGAGTGAGGGGGCTATAAGCTAGGCTGAGTTTGACCAGCTCGCAATTGTGTCCGCTATCGACGAGCCGGGTAGGTATTGGCAGACTACTGGTCAGGCGGATAGTGTGGTCTCTTCCACTTGCTTGACTGTGCAGCTAGGGAGGAGGCAGTCAGTGTGAGGTGCATTGGACCCCGGTGATATCCAGAGAGGAACTGTACTGACATGTATACTTGATGAGTATTGGCACGCTTGTATTGCATATCGCATATGACATTTGGCTACATAGGCCTCGCATCGCATGGCCTTGGTATGGCCGATAACATTCATGCCTTGCATTGCATAGCTTTAGTACAGCTGATAGTATTCATGGACTTACCGCATACTTCCGCATTACTCTGATATTGTACACTTGGCATTGCCTTGTACACACACTTACACCACCCTCTAAGCTTTTGTAAGCTTATGCACGACCATTGCGTGCAGGTATCGTTGGACAGCAGCAGCGTTGAGGCAGGAGCGCGTACCAGACTATTTTGGAGCTTTTTGATCACCTTGTATTTCCCTTTCTGCATTGTACTTAAAAGTTTTTTTGATATAGTGGATATGTGGTGATGTTGTTTTGTGACTTAGTTATGCTTTTGGTTATGCTCTATTACATTACAAAAAAAAAAATTTTGAAAATCCTCCTTGTAGGATCCCAGGATCGGAATCTGGCGTATGGGCGCTGGAAGCCGAGAATGGGATACTACGGAGGCTGTCAGCGCCGGATTTGGCGATCGAGAATTTTGTGAGCCCGGTTTCCGAGTTTGGGGCGTGACACATGCAATGCGTCTGATTCTGGGTATTTGATTTAGACTATTTGGACCCCACCAAAGTCATTATACTCATCAGAAGTGGATTGGCTGGTGTACCACACACCAGCAACCTAGCTACAGTGGGCACGTGTCGTGCGAATACAAGCGCTGACGCTCATCGAGCTCGCACTAATGGTTCAACGGATATCAAAGTTACATGGTCCCATAATGATATATTTAGCATATCTACGCCGTTTATCCATTTGGCGAGATCATTTTAGATCTTGATCCGAAAAATGAATAATTTTCAAGGCTCAAGTGCACCACACCACAGATAGAAGTGGGACAATGATTCTAATCGTTAACACATTCGTAGGGCCCATCGTAACGTTTACTTTCCATCCAATCCGTTCATAAGGTCACACAAACCTGGATGAAGATTTATATAATATATATATATATATATATATATATATATATATCATATTGATACAAAATTTCTATGACCTCCAAAAGGGTTTCAATGTAAGCGTTCAAACCTCCACTACTTTTTACAGTGTGGTCCACTTGATTTTTGAATCTATCTTTTTTTCGGATCAAGCCTTACGACGAGTTAACCAAGTGGACGGACGGTTTGGATATAACTCATACCTCATGATGGGACCCACAGAACTTGATGACATCAACACACCAGCCACATCGGTGGTGTGTGGGACACCAGCCAATAGTCATAATAATAAATAAATAATTTCGCCTGCAGAATCTCAATGAAAAGTGACTTAAAAAGGAAACGGATTGGCGACTCCCCCTACCACCAGCCCGCTGGCTAGTGGTCTGTGCTCTGTGGGTGCCGCTTAATGTATGTGTTTCATCCATTCCGATCATCCATTTTTACGGATCATTTTAGTGCTTGATTCAAAACATGAGAGGGATATAAATATCAGGTGGACCACACCATAGGAAAACAATAGTGATTGGATATCCACCATTAAAATCCTCCTAAGGCCCACTGTACTGTTTATTTGACATCCAATCTATTGATTAAGTCATACAGGCCCAGATGAAGGGAAAAACAAATATCAGCTTGATCCAAAACTTTTATGGCCCTCAAAAGGTTTTTAATGGTCAACGCTCATTCAACACTGTTTCCTGTAATGTGGTCTAATTGAGATTGGTATATACCTAAGTTTTGATCCCATACCATATAATTATCTCAAAAAATAGATGGACGGCATGGATAAAATACATACATCATGGTGGGGCCCACAGAGCACCGACCACCAGCTATTGGCCGGTGGCAGGGGAGTAGCGAATCTGTCTCCACTTAAAACGGTCGCAGTAATAATTATATATAAAAAAAATTTCCAAAACAAAATCTGAAAGCTTGACTTAAAAGAACTGCAGCGTCCGTCACCTCTCCACCTATAAATGGGCACCTGTAGATCCAGTTGGAACAAAAAACAAGTGAAGAAGCAACAGTGAAAAATTCAGTTTTTCTTCTCTCTTTCTTCCTTCTGCATCAGATATCTAAGTTGTGGTAAGGCAAAATTTTGTTATCTTGAAGCAAAGAAAAGATATGGCTTATACAGCTAACACTCTCATCTTCCTCTCCACTCACCATGCCTATGTCAGTTAGTCATCCAAATGCTCACCTTCTTTTCGAATTACCCTGCTTTGATGCCAACTGAAACATCACCCTTCCATCTTAGATCTTCCAACTCTTATGTGCCTTCTTGGTCATCGTTTGGGTTGTTTTGTTGGTGGTTATTTTACCAATCCAAACTAACCCTGCACCTTTCAAATCTTACCCGACGAACCTGAGGGCAGTGGTGACTACACCATTGTATCAGCAGCAGTGGCCGCTGCCCCTAGCTTGAGCATATCGCTCTTTCCCATATACATAAAGTCCAGTGTATATCGAGAGCATGTGGAAGTTGATCAACTAAAGACCAATATCGCTTTCATCGGGAATGGGATTGGAAAGACGATCATCACGTTCGACCGTTATGCCACCCAAAAAAGATGGACTCTAATTGACTCCGCAACTGTTGGTAGGGTCATCTTGAATTATGCATATGTATGTATGTATATATATATATATATATATATATATATATATATATATATATATGGTTGAATAATCAAATGAAGCATCGTTGATCAATGACCTACGATAGAAATCCAAGAGCACCAAGCAAACACAAGAGAACACAGATTTAACATGGAAAACCTTTTCAGGAAAAAACCACGGCACAAAGTGACAGATCTTCACTATGAAAGAAGAAATTACAAAGAGAAAGGACTTATCGGACTTGAGTAATCCTCAAATCTCTCCCTTGTTCCACCCTTTTAGAAACTCTAGAACCCTTTTTGAAAATCTTAGAATACCTTAGAATACCTTAGAATGCCTTAGAATGCCTTAAAATACCTTAGAATTCCTAAGAATTCCTTAGAATACCTTTGAATACCTTATAATCCCTTAGAATGCCTTAGAATCCCTTAGCATGCCTAAGAATCCCTTGGAATACCTCACAATCCCGTTTACACCCATATATATAATTGTAGAAAGAATCCCAAACAAAATCGAAAAGAATCCTAAATGAAATAAAAAAACATATCCCGCACTTTCGCAGTTTTGCGAAAATTTTTGCTCAGAATCTAATTAGATTTAAGACATCAAATACAACATAAATAATAGGAAATACTATAACTACATAGCAATGTAACAAATCATAAACAAATACGATAAACATGTTAGCACGTGTGTGGGATTCTGGACACTCATCGGAAGAAAACCAGAGGACCGTAATACTAAAGCACAGGTGTAGTTCCAGCTGATAGTTGATAAAGCACTAGTTCAAGCAGTCACATCATGGGAATCATAGTCGTCCATCACGGTCCAATCTCCAAATCATATACCCCCCAAAAGTGTCCCATACAAATCACTCTGCCTGTTTTCCAATTGCTGGATCAGGTGGGTCCGAACTAATATGGCCCAAGAGATTGAACTGCTCCTCTTCCTCTTCCTCCTGTTGTTGTTGCTCATGTTCTTCTTTATGCTCACTGCGGTCATTGAGAGACCCTTCAAGTAAAGGGAAATTAAGCTTGGCACGAGCCCCATGTAACCTGATGGCAGCTTTATCGTAAGCTCGAGCAGCATCCTCTGTCGTTCCAAACGTCCCAAGCCAATCTCTAGCCCCTTTGTTAGAGCTCCTAATCTCAGCCACCCATCTTCCCACGGCCTTTGTCGAACTCCCCGATACTTCTTCTTCTGTTCTACTTCAGAAGTAAAGTATTCACAACCCAAGCAGCCCTCGACACCGCACAATTGGCATTGGTCCGCACTTGCAACTAGTAGTGCCTGACTTTGCTCAGTGTGAGCTGGAGCGGAAGTTTCTGTAAACGGAGGAAAGGTGGGGTTGTTGCCACCCCCACCGCCGGATATTACGTGGATTAACGAGGCCACTATGATCGACGTCTCTTCCTCGGGGATGGGGATTGGCCCAATCTGGCCTCTACTCGACTCTCCTAGCTCTCCTGGATTTCCTTTCCTTTTAGAGTTTTTCTGTTGTGGGTAGGATTCAGTCATCTTGGCCTTCAAACTCCGCAGGAATTTGGGACTTTCACTTGTAAGCCTTTTTATTCTGAAGAATAAGCATGTGAAACAATGTGAAAATACGTGTTCTCCATAAGAAAGACAGGAAGAGAGCAAGGTTCGTAGTTGACGTTACCAATGACATGTCCTCGCGTGACTAGGACGCGGATTGCTTCCTACTCCTGCCTGGATGGTAATCCGTCCGGGCAGGGCTCTATGGGGCCCACCATGATGTAAGTGTTTTATCCACACCGTTAATCGCTTTTCTAGATCATTTTACGGTATGAGACAAAATTTATGGTAGTTCAAGGGCTTAAGTGGACCAAAAGTCGGGATTGAACTTCCACCATTAAAAACTTCCTGGGAGCTGGAGAAGTTTCGGATCAAGCTGATATTTTTGTTTTCACTTCATTCAAGTTTGCATGACCTTATTAATAGGTTGGGTGGTAAAAAAAAAACATCACGGTGGCCATTAGAAAGGTTTCAACGGTGGGTGTCATTATCACTACAGCTTCCTTTGATGTGGTCCATTGAAGCTGTGTATCTACTTCATGTTGTCTCATACCTTAAAACAATCTGAGAAAAGCGATGAACGGTGTGGATAAAACATTTACATCACGGTGGGACCCACAGAGCCCTGCCCGGACGGATTACCATCCGGGCGGGGGTAGGATGCAATCCGCATCCCGCGTGACTGAGATCATGTGCATAAATCCTGGTTGCAAACAGCGAGCGGCTCTGAAGATCGTACTTTCATTTATGCCGTGGGAGTAAGCTGTTTCATATTCTTTACCGAACGCCCACCAAAGTAGGGAAACGGATTGGCTACTCGCCCTGACACCATCCTGGTGGCTAGTGGTCGGTGCTCTGTGGGCCCCACCATGATGTATGTATTTCATCCATTCCGTTCATCCATTTTTACGAAACATTTTAGTGCTTGATTCAAAACATGAGAGGGATAAAAATATCAAGTAGACCACACTATAGGAAAACAAAAGTGATTGGATATCCACCATTAAAATCCTCTTAAGGCCCACTGTACTGTTTATTTTACATCCAATCTGTTGATTAAGTCATATAGGCCCAGATGAAGGGAAAAAACGAATATCAGCAAGATCCAAAACTTTTATTGCCCTCAAAAGGTTTTTAATGGTCAACGCTCATTCAACACTGTTTCTTGTAATGTGGTCTAATTGAGAGTGGTATATACCTAATTTTTGATCTCATACCATATAATTATCTCAAAAAATATATGGACAGCATGGATGAAATACATACATCATGGTGGGGCCCACAAAGCACTGACCACCAGCTATTGACCGGTGGCAGGGGAGTAGCGAATCTATTTCCACTCAAAACGGTCACAGTAATAATAATAAATTAAAAAAAATTCCAAAACAGAATCTGAAGGCTTAACTTAAAAGAACCTCAGCATCCGTCGCCTCTCCGCCTATAAATGGGCACCTGTAGATCCAGTTGGAGCAAAAAACAAGTGAAGAAGCAACAGTGAAAATTCAGTTTTTCTTCTCTCTTTCTTCCTTCTACATCAAATATCTGAGTTGTGCTAAGGCAAAATTCTATTATCTTGAAGCAAAGAAAAGATCTGGCTTATACAGCTAACACTCTCATCTTCCTCTCCACTCATCATGCCTGTGTCAGTTAGTCATCCAAATGGTCGCCTTCTTTTCGAATTACCCTGCTTTGATACCAACTGAAACATCACCGTTCCATCTTGAATCTTTCAACTCTTATGTTCCTTCTTGGTCATCGTTTGAGTTGTTTTGTTGGTGGTTGTTTTACCAATCCTAACTAACCCTGTACCTTTCAAAACTTACCCGACGAACCTAATGGTCGCTCAAGACGGCAGCGGTGACTACACCACTATATCAGCAGTAGTGGTCGTTACCCCCAGCTTGAGCATGTCGCTCTTTCCCATATATATAAAGTCCGGTGTATATCAGGAGCATGTGGAAGTTGATCAGCTAAAGACCAATATCACCTTCATCGGGGATGGGATTGGAAAGACGGTCATCACATTTGACCGTTATGCCACACAAAAAAGATGGACTCTAACCGACTCCGCAACTCTTGGTAGGTTCATCTTGAATTATGCATATATATATATATATATATATATATATATATATATATATTAAGAAATTCCAATCTTCATTCCCACAAAAATGGTTGAATAATCAGATAAAGCATCGTTGATCAATGACCTATGATAGAAATCCAAGAGCACCAAGCAAACACAAGAGAACACAGATTAAATGTGAAAAACCTTTTCAGGAAAAAACCACAGCACAAAGTGACAGATCTTCACTATAAAAGAAGAAATTACAAAGAGAAAGGACTTACCGGACTTGAGTAATCCTCAAATCTCTCCCTTGTTCCACCCTTTTATAAACTCTAGAACCTAAACCTTAGAATACCTTAGAATGCCTTAAAATGCCTTAGAATACCTTAGAATTCCTAAGAATTCCTTAGAATACCTTAGAATGCCTTAGAATGCCTTATAATCCCTTAGAATGCCTTAAAATACCTTAGAATCCCTTAGCATACCTTAGAATCCCTTAGAATACCTCACAATCCCATTCGCACCCATATATATAATTGTAGAAAGAATCCCAAACAAAATCGAAAAGAATCTTAAACGAAATAAAAAAATAAATCCCGCACTTTCGCAGTTTTGTGAAAAATTTTGTGCAGAATCTAATTAGATTTAAGACATCAAATACAACATAAATAATAGGAAATACTATATAACTACATAGCAATGTAACAAATCATAAACAAATGCGATAAACATGTTAGCACATGTATGGGATCCTGGATGCTCATCGGAGGAAAACCAAAGGACCGTGATACTAAAGCAAAGGTGTAGTTCCATCTGATAGTTGATAAAGCACTAGTTCAAGCAATCACATCAGGGGAATCATAGTCGTCCATCACGGTCCAATCTCCAAATCATATCCCCCCAAAAGTGTCCCATACAAATCACTCTACCTGTTTTCCAATTGCTGGATCAGGTGGGTCCGGACTAATATGGCCCAAGAGATTGAACTTCTCCTCCTCCTCTTCCTCCTGCTGCTGCTGCTGCTCCTGTTCTTCTTTATACTCATTGTGGTCATTGAGAGACCCTTCAGGTAAAGGGAAATTAAGCTTGGCACGAGCCCCATGTAACCTGATGACAGCTTTATCGTAAGCTCGAGCAGCATCCTCTGCCGTTCCAAACGTCCCAAGCCAATCTCTGGCCCCTTTGTTACAGCTCCTAATCTCAGCCACCCATTTTCCCACGGCCTCTGTCGAACTCCCCGATACTTTTTCTTCTCAACCTTTTCCTGTTCTACTTTAGAAGTAAAGTATTCACAACCCAAGCAGCCCTCGACACCGCACAATCGCCATTGGTCCGCGCTTGCAACTAGCAGGGCCTGACTCTGCTCGATGTGAGCTGGAGCGGAAGTTTCTGTAAACAGAGGAAAGGTGGGGTCGTTGCCACCCCCACCGCCAGATATTACGTGGACTAACGAGGCCACTATGATCGACATCTCTTCCTCAGGGATGGGGATTGGCCCAATCTGGCCTCTGCCCGACTCTCCTAGCTCTCCTGGATTTCCTTTCCTTATGGAGTTTTTCTGCTATGGGTAGGATTCTGCCATCTTGGCCTTCGAACTCCGTAGGAATTTGGGACTTTCACATGTAAACCTTTTTATTTCGAAGAATAAGCACGTGAAATGGTGTGAAAATATGTGTTCGTCGTAAGAAAGACAGGAAGAGAGCGGGGTTCATAGTTGACGTTACCAATGATGTGTCCTCGCGTGACTAGGACGCTGATTGCGTCCTACCCCCCAGGGCTTTGTGGGGCCCACCGTGATGTAAGTGTTTTATCCACGCCGTTAATCGCTTTTCTAGATCATTTTACGGTATGAGACCAAATTTACGGTAGTTCAAGGGCTTAAGTGGACCAAAAGTAGGGATTGAACTTCCACCATTAAAAACTTCCTGGGAGCTAGAGAAGTTTCAGATCAAGCTGATATTTTTGTTTTCACTTCATTCAAGTTTGCATGACCTTATTAATAGGTTGGGTGGTAAAAAAAAAACATCACGGTGGCCATTAAAAAGGTTTCAACGGTGGGTGTCATTATCACTACAGCTTCCTTTGATGTGGTCCATTGAAGTTGTGTATCTACTTCATGTTTTGTCTCATACCTTAAAACGATCTGAGAAAAGCGATGAACGGTGTGGATAAAACATTTACATCACGGTGGGACCCACAGAGCCCTGCCCGGACAGATTACCATCCGGGCGGGGGTAGGAAGCAATCCGCGTCCCGCGTGACTGAGATCATGTGTGTAAATCCTGGTTGCAAACAGCGAGCGGCTCAAGATCGTACTTTCATTTATGCCGCGGGAGTAAGGTGTTTCATATTCTTTACCGAACGCCCACCAAAGTAGGGAAATGGATTGGCTACTCGCCCTGACACCAGCCTGGTGGCTAGTGGTCGGTGCTCTGTGGGCCCCACCATGATGTATGTATTTCATCCATTCCGTTCATCCATTTTTATGAATAATTTTAGTGCTTGATTCAAAACATGAGAGGGATATAAATATCAGGTAGACCACACTATAGGAAAACAAAAGTGATTGGATATCCACCATTAAAATCCTCCTAAGGCCCACTGTACTGTTTATTTGACATCCAATCTGTTGATTAAGTCATATAGGCCCAGATGAAGGGAAAAAATGAATATCAGCTTGATCCAAAACTTTGATGGCCCTTAAAAGGTTTTTAATGGTCAACACTCATTCAACATTGTTTCTTGTAATGTGGTCTAATTGAGATTGGTATATACCTAATTTTTGATCTCATACCATATAATTATCCCAAAAAATAGATGGACAGCATGGATGAAATACATACATCATGGTGGGGCCCACAAAGCACTGACCACCAGCTATTGACCGGTGGCAGGGGAGTAGCAAATCTGTTTTCACTTAAAACGGTCACAGTAATAATAATAAATTAAAAAAATTCCAAAACAGAATCTGAAGGCTTGACTTAAAAGAACCGCAACATCCGTCGCCTCTCCGCCTATAAATGGGCACCTGTAGTTCCAGTTGGAGCAAAAAACAAGTGAAGAAGCAACAGTGAAAATTCAGTTTTTCTTCTCTCTTTCTTCCTTCTGCATCAAATATCTGAGTTATGCTAAGGCAAAATTCTATTATCTTGAAGCAAAGAAAAGATCTGGCTTATACAGCTAACGCTCTCATCTTCCTCTCCACTCATCATGCCTGTGTCAGTTAGTCATCCAAATGGTCGCCTTCTTCTCGAATTACCCTACTTTGATACCAACTGAAACATCACCGTTCCATCTTGGATCTTTCAACTCTTATGTTCCTTCTTGGTCATCGTTTGAGTTGTTTTGTTGGTGGTTGTTTTACCAATCCTAACTAACCCTGTACCTTTTAAAACTTACCCGACGAACCTGATGGTCGCTCAAGACGGCAGCGGTGACTACACCACTATATCGGCAGTAGTGGTCATTGCCCCCAGCTTGAGCATGTCGCTCTTTCCCATATACATAAAGTCCGGTTTATATCGGGAGCATGTGGAAGTTGATCAGCTAAAGACTAATATCACCTTTATCGGAGATGGGATTGGAAAGACGGTCATCACATTTGACCGTTATGCCACCCAAAAAAGATGGACTCTAACCGACTCCGCAACTCTTGGTAGGCTCATCTTGAATTATGCATATATATATATATATATATATATATATATATATATATATATATATATATATATATATATATAATAAGAAATTCCAATCGTCATTCCCACAAAAGTGGTTGAATAATCAGATAAAGCATCGTTGATCAATGACCTATGATAGAAATCCAAGAGCACCAAGCAAACACAAGAGAACACGGATTTAACATGAAAAACCTTTTCAGGAAAAAACCACAGCACAAAGTAACAGATCTTCACTATAAAAGAAGAAATTATAAAGAGAAAGGACTTACCGGACTTGAGTAATCCTCAAATCTCTCCCTTGTTCCACCCTTTTATAAACTCTAGAACCTAAATCTTAGAATACCTTAGAATACCTTAGAATGCCTTAAAATGCCTTAGAATACCTTAGAATTCCTAAGAATTCCTTAGAATACCTTAGAATGCCTTAGAATGCCTTATAATCCCTTAGAATGCCTTAGAATACCTTAGAATCCCTTACCATGCCTTAGAATCCCTTAGAATACCTCACAATCCCATTCGCACCCATATATATAATTGTAGAAAGAATCCCAAACAAAATCGAAAAGAATTCTAAATGAAATAAAAAAAATAAATCCCGCACTTCGCAGTTTTGTGAAAAATTTTGTGCAGAATCTAATTAGATTTAAGACATCAAATACAACATAAATAATAGGAAATACTATATAACTACATAGCAATGTAACAAATCATAAACAAATGCGATAAACATGTTAGCACATGTGTGGGATCCTGGACGCTCATCGGAGGAAAACCAGAGGACCGTGATACTAAAGCAAAGGTGTAGTTCCAGCTGATAGTTGATAAAGCACTAGTTCAAGCAGTCACATCAGGGGAATCATAGTCGTCCATCACGGTCCAATCTCCAAATCATATCCCCCCCAAAAGTGTCCCATACAAATCACTCTACCTGTTTTCCAATTGCTGGATCAGGTGGGTCCGGACTAATATGGCCTAAGAGATTGAACTGCTCCTCCTCTTCCTCATGCTGCTGCTGCTGCTCCTGTTCTTCTTTATACTCATTGCGGTCATTGAGAGACCCTTCAGGTAAAGGGAAATTAAGCTTGGCACGAGCCCCATGTAACCTGATGGCAGCTTTATCGTAAGCTCGAGCAGCATCCTCTACCATTCCAAACGTCCCAAGGCAATCTCTGGCCCCTTTGTTACAACTCCTAATCTCAGCCACCCATTTTCCCACGGCCTCTGTCGAACTCCCCGATACTTCTTCTTCTCAACCTTTTCCTGTTCTACTTCAGAAGTAAAGTATTCACAACCCAAGCAGCCCTCGACACCGCACAATCGTCATTGGTCCGCGCTTGTAACTAGCAGGGCCTGACTCTGCTCGGTGTGAGCTGGAGCGGAAGTTTCTGTAAATGGAGGAAAGGTGGGGTCGTTGCCACCCCCACCGCCAGATATTACGTGGACTAACGAGGCCACTATGATCGACGTCTCTTCCTCAGGGATGGGGATTGACCCAATCTGGCCTCTGCCCGACTCTCCTAGCTCTCCTGGATTTCCTTTCCTTATGGAGTTTTTCTGCTGTGGGTAGGATTCTGCCATCTTGGCCTTCGAACTCCATAGGAATTTGGGACTTTCACATGTAAACCTTTTTATTCCGAAGAATAAGCACATGAAACGATGTGAAAATATGTGTTCGTCGTAAGAAAGACAGGAAGAGAGCGGGGTTTGTAGTTGACGTTACCAATGATGTGTCCTCGCGTGACTAGGACGCTGATTGCGTCCTAACCCCCAGGGCTCTGTGGGGCCCACCGTGATGTAAGTGTTTTATCCATGCCGTTAATCACTTTTCTCATATCATTTTAAGGTATAAGACAAAAATTGCAGTAGTTCAAGGGCTTAAGTGGACCACAAAGTAGGGATTGAACTTCCACCATTAAAAACTTCCTGGGAGCTGGAGAAGTTTCGGATCAAGCTGATATTTGTGTTTTCACTTCATCCAAGTCTACATGACCTTATTAATAGGTTGGGTGGTAAAAAAACATCACGGTGTCCATTAGAAAGGTTTCAACGGTGGGTGTCATTATCACTGCAGCTTCCTTTGATGTGGCCCACTAGAGCTATGTATCTGCTTCATGTTTTGTCTCATACCTTAAAATGAACTGAGAAAAGTGATGAACGGCGTGGATAAAACATATACATCACGGTGAGAACCACAGAGCCTTGCCCGGACGAATTACCGTCCGAGCAGGGGTAGGACACAATCCGCGTCCCGCGTGACTGAGATCATGTGCGTAAATCCTAGTTGCGAACAGTGAGCGGGTCTGAAGATCGTACTCTCATTTATGTCGCAGGAGTAAGGTGTTTCATATTCTTTACCGTACGCCCACCAAAGTAGGGAAACGAATTGGCTACTCGCCCTGACACCAGCCTGGTGGCTAGTGGTCGGTGCTCTGTGGGCCCCACCATGATGTATGTATTTCATCCATTCCGTTCATCCGTTTTAAAGATCATTTTAGGGCTTTACTCCAAAAATTAGAGGGATATAGATCTCAAGTGTACCACAACATAAGAAAACAATAATGATTGGATATCCACCATTAAAATCCTCCTAAGGCCCACTGTATTGTTTATTTGAAATCCAATCGGTTGATTAGGTCATACAAACCTAGATGAAGGGAAAAAAACAAATATCAGCTTGATCCAAAACTTTTATGGCCCCCAATTTTTTTTTAATGGTCGAGTTCATTTAGAATTGTTTCTTGCAATGTGGTCCAATTAAGATTAGAGGTGGGCATCGAGTCGAGTCGGACCGGATTGGGTCGAACTCGACTTGGTCCGATATTTCTAATCCTGACCCGAACTCGATCCGATCCGGGACCGAGTCCAAGTCCTCTGACTCCATCCGATCCGTTGTACTGCTGGCCTGACCCGAACCGAGTCCGACTCGGTCAGGAAAATCGAGTCGGATCGGGTTAGGTATTGTTCGGATTGAATCTTCTTGAAACCTAAAAGAGTTTCAATGGTAGACGTTCAACCTCCACTACTTTTTGCAGTGTGATCCACTTGATCTTTAGATTTGTCTTACTTTTCAGATCAAGCCTTAAGACGAGCCCGCCGAATGGATGGACGGTTTAGATATAACACATACCTCATGATGGAACGCACAGAACTTACTGATGTCTAGCCTAGTGCGTGGTACACCTGCCAATCCGCATCCGGATTCTTTTATTGGGACGAGGATTTCTTCATTGGGATGTTATGTGGGTCCATAGTGATATAAAAAAAATAGGTGGATTCAAAGCTCGAGTGTGCTGGACGAGAGGAAAAACCGACGAAGGTGGTCATTGAATCTACATTGTTTCCTCTCATAAGGGCCACTTGAGTTTTGGATACAATTCACTTTTGGCTACATGTCCTAAAATGAGCTCCCAAAAATGGATGGACGGTGTGGATTTATCACAAACATCATGGTGGGACCCACCTAGCATCCCACGCAAGAACTTCATGTGAAAGGCTTTCACTTGAAATCCACGTCATCAAAGAGCTCGTGGGTCGATGCGCCAAGGGTGAGAAGACGGATTGGCTACTCCCCTTGCCACCAGCCAATGATGGGTAGTCGTCGGTGCTTTGTGGACCCCACCATGATGTATTTATTTCATCCATGATGTCCATATATTTTTCTAGATCATTTTATGGTATTAAAAAAAAAAAATGAGGTATATCCAGGGGTGGCTTAACATTTTTGGGGGCCTTAGGCAAGTCATAAAAATGAGGCTTTTTAGTTTTTTTTAAAAAAAAATTAATAAATTTAAAATTAAACCATAAATTTGCTTCTTGCCTTTTTAGATGCGAAATTACTAATTAAACTTTTATATTCAAGTTTACCCAATAAATCAGTTTCGATAGATAAAATTACTAAACCGTTAATCTATCTTGAGACATAATTGTTCGTAAATAATTTTTTATAATCTTTAGTTTTAAAAAACTTCTTTCTACATATGCAACTGTAACAGGTATGGTAAGTAGCATTCTACATGCGATAAAACAACTTGGAAAACAATTTAGTTCTTTTATTAGATTAAGTATTTCAATTGGAGTATTAATTTCTGTTTTTGCAACTTTTTTTAAAACTTGTAATTCCGAAAGTAAATCCAAACCGTTAGAAAAATGAAGTTAGAATTTAATTTAGAAAAACGACATTAGAATTTAATTTTTTGAGAATTTAATTAGCTATAAAGTAGGTAGTTGTGGTCCTAGGTTTTAGTAGAAGAATTTATTGGGAATGATGCTATTATTTTGAAAAGAGGCGATAGAATTAGACTGTTATTATTGATAGTGCTAGTTTCTAGGATTTGTTTTTTTATTTTCAATTTCAAATTTGTAAACTAATTTTTAGATGTTCCTATTTTGTAGGCCTTTCAATAAGTTTTATTTAAAAAAATTTGGGCTTTTTTTCTTCTTCTTAATTTTAATTTTGTTATAATATAGGACCCTCATAATTAAGAAATTTTAATTTTGCTATAATATAGAGCCTTCATAATTAGGGGGCCTTAGGCAATTGCCTCACCTGCCTACCCCTTTGAGCCGCCCCTGGGTATATCCCAATCTCAAGTGGACAACATTACAAGAAACAGTGTTGAATAAACAATGTGCAGATCCAATCGGATCGGATCCAATCGGATCAGATCCAATCGGATCGGATCGATCTGAATTGACTATTGATCCGAACTCGATCCAATTTACGGTCGGATCTAACTAGGCCAACTCGATTCAACCTGATCCTGGCCTTCAATTCGAATTGGATCGGGTCGGATCGGTCCGTTTCTGCCTAGCTCTACTAATGGGGAACGGATTAGCTACTCCCCTGCCACCAGCCAATGGCTGGTGGTCGGTGCTCTGTGGGCCTCACCATGATGTATGTGTTTCATCCACGCCGTCCATCTATTTTCCTAGTCCATTTTATGCTATGATACAAAAAATGAGGTATATCCCAATCTCAAGTGGACCACATTACAGGAAACGTGTATTGAATGAACGTCGACTAGTAAAAACCTTTTGGGGGCCATAAAAGCTTTGGATCAAGCTGATCTTTGTTTTTTCCTTCATCTGGGTCTGTATGACCTAATCAACAGATTGGATGTCAAATAAATAGTACAGTGGGCCTTAGGAGGATTTTAATAGTGGATATCCAACCATTATTGTTTTCATGTGGTGTGGTCCACATGAGACTTATATCCCTCTAATTTTTGGTGTCAATCACTAAAATGATCCGTAAAAATGGATGAACGGCATGGCAAGGGGGGTAGCAAATCAGTTTCCCACTAATGGTTCAACTGATATCAGAGTTACATGGCCCCAAAATGATATATTTATCATATCTACACCGTTCTTTTATTTGGAGAGATCATTTTAGATCTCGATCCCAAAAATGAGTAATTTCCAAGGCTCAAGTGGACCACACCACAAATAGCAGTGGGGACAATGATTCTCACCGTTAAAACATTCATAGGGCCCACTGTAACGTTTACTTTCCATCCAATCTGTTCATAAGGTCACATAGACCTAGCTGAAGATAAAAAACAAATATGACAAAATTTCTGTGACCTCAAAAGGGTTTCAATGCAAGTGTTCAATCCTCCATTGCTTTTTACAGTGTGGTCCATTTGAGTTTTTGATCTGTCTTATTTTTAGGATCAAGCATTACAACGAGCTAACTAAGTGGACGGATGGTTTGGATATAACTCATACCTCATGATGGGACCCACAGATCTTGATGATGACAACACACTAGCCACATCGGTGGCCAATAGTCATAATTATAAATAAATAATTTCGCCAATGAAAGCGACTTAAACCGGCCATAGCAGTAATAATAAATAAATAAATTTTCAGAAACAGAAGCTCATTAAAAAATTGGCCATGTACTTCTCAGGGCCCACCGTTATAAACCGAGGAAACTACATTTGCTTGGACCTTGTACATGTACCAGCTTGACACATGTGAGAGGAAGTATAAAAAAGATTTTACTCCTGCTAGGGCTGTGAATGGGCAGGGCCTAGGATTAGCTACTGCCCTGATTTCAACTGATCAGATTCATCCTATGGGGCCAGCCGGCCTACAGTGTTTTTACTGGGCTTCGGGCTGCATGCATCGCCTGTTCAATTTTTGGGCTGTGGTTGAGCTCAAGTCTTTTTTTTTTTTTCAACTGGGTAGGCTCAGACATCATATGTTCACATCTTCATATCTACTTCTCTTTGTGGATTTGTAGTCCACCCGATCGATGAATGAATTAAAAATGTTGATGTGGAAAACATGGATTTGATTCATTTCAGGCTGCAGTGGGTCAACCTCAGGTCCAACCATTTCTCGGGCTTAGGCTTTCTCTACTCTTACAGGCCTAGTAGTTTTGTTTCTGGCTGGGCTTTGTTTGTTGGTCTATCTAGCCCATTGATAGCTCAATTTCAGCCATTGATAGTAGGGCTGAAAGTCGGGCAGGTTCAACCCAACCAACCTGACATTGGATTGGGATCGGGCAAAATGCATTGACTCCACGAGGACATAGAAGCGCTGAAATATAGGTTGCACAGTAGATAACCTCCACGAGCATAATCTCCCTTCTATAAGCTTCCTCTCTCTCTCTTTTCCTCTCTCTTCTCACCTTTGATAGCCTTAAACCCTTTAGCAAATCCCTTGTAAAGCTTTAGGAAACCCTCTTGTCATGTCCTAGAAAGCCCTAGGAACTCCTATTTATAGTTTTAGGAAACTCCCTTCTGCATCCCAGTTGTGAAAGGACTTGCGACACGAAATCCGTGCAAAATCATAAAACGAATCTGCGTAACCTCGACTGGTCGAACCGAGTCCACGATCGGTCAAGAGCCAACTTTAACCGGTCGAACACCTCCTTCGACTAGTCAAGCACCCCGAAGAAAAATAGTCCACAGTCGCTGGACTTTGAGTCGTGCCACGGCTCAATTCCTACAACTGGTCGAGACCAACCTTCAACTGGTCGAGCAGAGCTCACAATCGGTCGACGACGGGTCAAAAAAAACCATCATAGAGGTGGATTGAGAAAGGGGAAACAAAGAGAGATAGTCGATTGAGAGAGAGAGAGAGAGAGAGAGAGAGAGAGAGAGAGAGAGAGAGTCGAGACGGAGAGAGAGCGTTGGGAGGGGAGAAAAAAGGGTTAGATTTTTGGTACGTATGGTGTTTATACCCGATTACTGACCGACGCCTAATTTTAATTGGTGTCGGTAAACCAGCAACGACATTGTCGTCTAAGCCGGCTTTTGTTGTAGTCTATGGTAAGTCACACCTGATGAACAGGTTTGATGAAAAATACACACCATGGTGGACCCCACACAAACATATGGTCGGCATCCCATTTGTGGTTTGGCCCACCTGAGTCATGAATACGAGTCGTATAAATGCACCCGATGGATGGATTTGGTTTTACATATACAATATTCTAGCCCCAGAGAGGTTGGGTGTTTTACCAACTGCGGAGAACAGGTGTTGCAGAGGATTACGGAATCCACTGCAGCTACATGACTGGATATGCATACTCAACACGCATGGAACGTGTGAGGTTGAGAATGCCCTCCACAAACATTGGCCAGTCCGGTTACCCACGGACTACTATAGTGAATTCTTGCTTCACTAATAATGTCATCCCTACCAATAATCGGAATGGTTAACTAGATTATTTATCCATGAATATGTTTTGTTGAGGAGGTATGATCATCAAAAAACGATTCCAGCGTTTTAATCCATATGGCCCATCCACGCACAGTCACGTGTTAAAAATATGCAACGTTGGTTGCCCAAAGGTGCACGCGGCCTAGCTTAAAAATAGCATACATGCTTGTCAGAAATGGTCTGCTTGCTATCAATTTTAAAGCCTTCCCTTTGGCCCACCTGATAAATGATTAAGAAATATACGTGACTGAAACATCCACCATACAAGCATTTGGCACGTGTGGTGCGTTTGCCTTTGGCGCTTGAAAATGCGCGGGTAGATATGGTATTTCTATGCTCATTCATGAGGAAATCCCGTCCGATGCTAGGCACGTGAGTTTACAGACTATCCAAACGTCGTTGTATTCACTGACACTAGCGTGGGCCTCACCAATAGGCACTGCCACTGCCGATAGACATGATGATATTCGCGGATTACATACTGACAATGGCAGTAGCTACCAAAGTAGACTGGCTGATGTACCACACACCACCGAACTGGCTGGGTGTGTTGAAGTCACCAAGTTCTGTAGGTCCCACCATGAGGTATGTCTTATATCCAAACCGTTCGATGTATGGAAAGATAAAATAGTAGAGTGGTCAACAGTTGGTATTCGTGTTTGTCTCTAAATGGTTTAGATCAAACAACACATGGTCTATGCACCGATCCAAGTGGCTCAGCTGACGCACTCTTTGCCTTTTGTCCATTTTTATATCTATTGACTGCGACTTAAAACAACAATTTCTCCTCCTACTATTGTGATGATCATCTAACCGTACAAAAGGAGGTTTGTGGGAACACTTGCGCTCATGGAGCTCTGTCCATCCGCACGCCATCACACGACTTAGAAATACGCAACATTTGTTAGGTGGTATATGAACGTATATGAAACCTTGTTAGGGTTTACCGTGATGGTTAATTATCCTCCAATTTGTTCATAACTATATGGATTAAAGGAAAAATCAAATATCATCTCGATCCAAAACTTCTGTGGCCCCCAAAATGTTCTAAATGGTAGATGTTAAATCATCACTGTGTGGTCTACTTCAGCCTTTGATTTACCTCAATTTTGGGCTTGTACACTAAAATAATATGGCAAAATGAATGCATGGTGTCGATAAAACTCACAAATCATGATGGCCCCTCAGAGTCATTGTCCGTTCTTATGTAGGGACAGTCACATCTACGTCCGTTGATATTGGCGTGGGACCACTAGCGATTATTAATACTTGGGAAGCAGATTGCGTCCTACCCCCGCCCGGACGGTAATCCGTCCGGGCGGGGCTCTATGGCGTCCACCGTGATTCAAGGGTTTTATCCACGCCATTAATAACTTTTCTCAGATAATTTTATAAAATGACCCATAAAATTAAGCAGAACCAGATCTCCAGTGAGCCACACAAAGGGAAGCAGCGGTGATAATGACATCTACCATTGAAACCTCTCTAAGGGCCACTATGATGTTTTTTTTACCATCCAACCTATTCATAAGGTCATGTAGACCTAGATGAAGTTGATCCGAAACTTCTGAAGCTCCCAAGAAGTTTTTAATGGTAGTTGTTCAATCCCCACTTTGTGGTCCACTTAAGCCTCGATTCTGCCTCATTTTTTATTTCATGCTATAAAATGATCTTTAAATAGTAATGGAAGGAGTGGATAATACTTTTAAATCACAGCGGCCCCACAGAGCCACCATACAAGTATTTGGCCCACCGGATGAATGGTTAAGAAATATACGTGACTAAAAACACCCACCATACAAATATTTGGCACGTGTGGTGCATTTACCTTCGGCGCTTGAACATGCGGTGGGTAGATATGGTATTCCTATGCTCATTCATGAGGAAATCCTGTCTGATTCTAGGCACATGAGTTTACAGACCGTCCAAACGTCATTGTATTCGCTGATACTGGCGTGGGCCTCACCAATATGAACTGCCACTGCCACTGCCGATAGACATGATGATATTCGCGGATTACATACTGACACTGGCAGTAGCTACCGAAAAGGACTGGCTGATGTACCACACACCACTGAACTGGCTGGTGTGTTGAAGTCACCAAGTTCTATGGGTCCCACCATGAGGTATGTGTTATATCCAAACCATTCGATGTATGGAAAGATAAAATATTAGAGTGGTCAACGGTTGGTATTCGTATCTGTCTTTGAATGGTTTAGATCATCTTTACAGAAAAGAAGACTACACATGGTCTATGCACCGATCCAAGTGGCCCAGCTAACGCACTCTTTTCCTTTTGTCCATTTTTAAATTTGTTGACTGCAACTTAAAACAACAATTTCTCCTCCTACTATTGTGATGATCGTCTAACCGTACAAAAGGAGGTTTGTGGCAACACACATGCTCATGGAGCTCTGTCCATCCGCACGCCATCACACGAGTTAGAAATACGCAACATTTGTTAGGTGGTATATGAACGTATATGAAACCTTGTTAGGGTTTACCGTGATGGTTAATTGCCATCCAACCTGTTCATAACTATATGGATTAAAGGAAAAATCAAATATCATCTCAATCCAAAACTTCCGTGGCCCCCAAAATATTTTAAATGGTAGATGTTAAATCATCACTATGCGGTGTACTTCAGCCTTTGATTTACCTCAATTTTGGGCTTGTACACTAAAATAATATGGCAAAATGAATGCATGGTGTGGATAAAACTCACAAATTATGATGGCCCCTTAGAGTCGTTGTCCGTTCTTATGTAGGGACGGTCACATCTGCGTCCGCTGATACGATTATTAATACTTGGGAATCAGATTGCGTCCTACCCCCGCCCGGACGGTAATCCGTCCGGGCGGGGCTCTGTGGCGTCCACCATGATTCAAGGGTTTTATCCACGTCGTTAATAACTTTTCTCAGATAATTTTATAGAATGACCCATAAAATTAAGCAGATCCAGATCTCCAATGGGCCACATAAAGGGAAGCAGTGGTGATAATGACATCCACCATTGAAACCTCTCTAAGGGCCACTGTGATGTTTTTTTTTACCATCCAACCTATTCATAAGGTCATGTAGACCTAGATGAAGTGAAAACACAAATATCATCTTGATATGAAACTTTTAAAGCTCCCAAGAAGTTTTTAATGGTGGTCGTTCAATCCCCACTTTGTGGTCCACTTAAGCCTTGATTCTGCCTCATTTTTTTATTTCATGCCTTAAAACGATCTTTAAATAGTGATGGACGGAGTACTAGATAATACTTTTAAATCACAGTGGCCCCACAGAGCCACCATACAAGTATTTGGCCCACCGAATGAATGGTTAAGAAATATAGGTGACTGAAAACACCCACCATACAAATATTTGGCACGTGTGGTGCATTTGCCTTAGGCGCTTGAACATGCGGCGGGTAGATATGGTATTCTTATGCTCATTCATGAGGAAATCCTGCCTGATTCTAGGCACGTGACTTTACAGACCGTCCAAACGCCATTGTATTCGCTAATACTGGCGTGGGCCTCACCAATAGGAACTGCCACTGCCACTGCCAATAGACATGATGATATTCGCAGATTACGTACTGACACTAGCAGTAGCTACCGAAGCGAACTGGCTGATGTACCACACACCACCGAACTGGCTGGTGTGTTGAAGTCACCAAGTTCTGTGGGTCCCACCATGAGGTATGTGTTATATCCAAACCGTTCGATGTATGGAAAGATAAAATATTAGAGTGGTCAATGGTTGGTATTCGTGTCTGTCTCTAAATGGTTTAGATCATCTTTACAGAAAAGAAGACTACACATGGTCTGTGCACCGATCCAAGTGGCCCAGCTGACACACTCTTTGCCTTTTGTCCATTTTTAAATCTGTTGACTGCAACTTAAAACAACAATTTCTCCTCCTACTATTGTGATGATCGTCTAACCGTACAAAAGGAGGTTTGCGGCAACACACGCGCTCATGGAGCTCTGTCTATCTACACGCCATCACACGAGTTAGAAATACGCGACATTTGTTAGGTGGTATATGAACGTGTATGAAGCCTTGTTAAGGTTTACCGTGATGGTTGATTGTCATCCAATCTGTTCATAACTATATGGATTAAAGGAAAAATCAAATACAATCTCGATCCAAAACTTTCGGGGCCCCCAAAATGTTTTAAATGGTAGATGTTAAATCATCACTGTGTGGTCTACTTCAACCTTTGATTTACCTCAATTTTTGGTTGTACACTAAAATAATATGGCAAAATGAATGCACGGTGTGGATAAAACTAAAAAATCATGATGGCCCCTCAGAGTCGTTGTCTGTTCTTATGTAGGGACGGTCACATCTGCGTCAGCTGATATTGGTGCCGGACCACTAGCGATTATTAATACTTAATAAGTAGATTGCATCCTACCCCCGCCCGGACGGTAATCCGTCCGGGCAGGGCTCTGTGGGGTCCACCGTGATTCAAGGGTGTTATCCACGCCGTTAATAACTTTTCTCAGATAAATTTATAGAGTGACCGATAAAATTAAGCAGATCCAAATCTCCAGTGGGCCCCACCAATGGAAGCATCGGTGATAATGACATCCACCATTGAAACCACTCTAAGGGCCCGTATGATGTTTTTTTTACCATCCAACCTATTCGTAAGGTCATGTAGTCCTAGATGAAGTGAAAACAAAAATATCATCTTGATCCGAAACTTCCGAAGCTCCTAAGAGGTTTTTAATGGTGGTTGTTCAATCCCCACATTGTGGTCCACTTAAGCCTTGATTTTGCCTCGTTTTTTATTTCATGCCGTAAAATGATCTTGAAATAGTGATGGATGGAGTGGATAATACTTTTAAATCACGGTGGCCCCACAGAGCCACCACACAAGTATTTGGCCCACCGGATGAATGGTTAAGAATTATACGTGATTGAAAACGCCCACCATACAAGTATTTGGCACGTGTGGTGCGTTTGCCTTCAGCGCTTGAACATGTGGTGGGTAGATATGGTATTCCTATGCTCATTCTTGAGGAAATCCTGTCCGATTTTAGGCACGTGAGTTTACAGGCCGTCCAAACGTCATTGTATTGGCTGATACTGACAAGGGCTTCACCAATAGGCATTGCCACTGCCACTGCTACGACCATTAGACATGATGATATTCGCGGATTACGTACTGACACTGGCAGTAGCTACCAAAGTGAACCGGCTGATGTACCACACACCACCGAACTTGCTAGTGTGTTGAAGTCACCAAGTTCTGTGGATCCCACCATGAGGTATGTGTTATATCCAAACCGTTCGATGTATGGAAAGATAAATTATTAGAGTGGTCAACGGTTGGTATTCGTGTTTATCTCTGAATGGTTTTGATCATCTTTACAGAAAAGAAGACTACACATGGTGTGTGCACCAATCCAAGTGGCCCAGCTGACGCACTCTTTACCTTTTGTCCATTTTTAAATCTGTTGACTGTGACTTAAAACAACAATTTCTCCTCCTACTATTGTGATGATCGTCTAACCATACAAAAGGAGGTTTGCGGCAACACACGCGCTCATTGAGCTCTATCCATCCGCACGCCATCAGACGAGTTAGAAATACGTGACATTTGTTAGGTGGTAATTGAACGTGTATGAAACCTTGTTAGGGTTTACCGTGATGGTTAATTGCCATCCAATCTGTTCATAACTATATGGATTAAAGGAAAAATCAAATATCATCTCGATCCAAAACTTTCGTGGCCCCAAAAATGTTTTAAATGGTAGATGTTAAATCATCACTGTGTGGTCTACTTCAACCTTTGATTTACCTCAATTTTGGGCATGTACACTAAAATAATATGGCAAAATGAATGCACGGTGTGGATAAAACTCACAAATCATGATGGCCCCTTAGAGTCATTTTCCATTCTTATGTAGGGACGGTCACATCTGCGTCCGCTGATATTGGTGTGGGACCACTAGCGATTATTAATACTTGGGAAGCAAATTGCGTCCTACCCCTGCCCAGACGGTAATCCATCCGGGCAGGGCTCTGTGGGGTCCACTGTGATTCAAGGTTTTTATCCACACCGTAAATAACTTTTCTTAGATAATTTCATAGAATGACCCATAAAATTATGTAGATCCAGATATCTATTGGACCACACCAAGGGAAGCAACGATGATAATGACATCCACCATTAAAACCTCTCTAAACGCCATTGTCATGTTTTTTTTTACCATCCAACCTATTCATAAGGTCATGTAGACCTAAATGAAGTGAAAACACAAACATCAGCTTGATCCGAAACTTCTGAAGCTCCCAAGGAGTTTTTAATGGTGGTCGTTCGATCCCCACTTTGTGGTCCACTTAAGCCTTGATTCTGCCTGATTTTTTATTTCATACCGTAAAACAATCTTTAAATATTGATGGACAGAGTGGATAATAGTTTTAAATCACAGTGGCGCCAAGAGCCACCATACAAGTATTTGGCCCATCGGATGAATGGTTAAGAAATATATGTGACTGAAAACACCCACCATACAAGTATTTGGCACGTGTGGTGCATTTGCCTTTGATGATTGAACATGCAACGGGTAGATATGGTATTCTTATGCTCATTCATGAGGAAATCCTATCTGATTCTAGGCACGTGAGTTTACAAGCCGTCCAAACGTCATTGTATTCGCTGATACTGGCATGGGCTTCACCAATAGGCATTGTCACTGCCACTGCCAGTAGACATGATGATATTCGCGGATTACGTACTGACACTGGCAGTAGCTACCGAAGCGGACTGGCTAATGTACCACACACCACCGAACTGGCTGGTGTGTTGAAGTCACCAAGTTCTATGGGTCCCACCATGAGGTATGTGTTATATCCAAACCGTTCGATGTATGGAAAGATAAAATATTAGAGTGGTCAACAGTTGGTATTCGTATCTGTCTCTGAATGGTTTAGATCATCTTTACAGAAAAGAAGACTACACAAGGTATGTGCACCGATCCAAGTGGCCCAGCTGACGCACTCTTTGCCTTTTGTCCATTTTTAAATCTGTTGACTGCGACTTAAAACAACAATTTCTCCTCCTACTATTGTGATGATCGTCTAACCGTACAAAAGGAGGTTTGTGGCAACACATGCGCTCATGGAGCTCTGTCCATCCGCACGCCATCACACAAGTTAGAAATACGCGACATTTGTTAGGTTGTATATGAACATGTATGAAACCTTGTTTGAGTTTATCGGGATGGTTAATTGTCATCCAATCTGTTCATAAATATATGGATTAAAGAAAAAATCAAATATCATCTCGATCCAAAACTTCCGTGGCCCCCAAAATGTTTTAAATGGTATATGTTAAATCATCACTGCGTGGTCTACTTCAGCCTTTGATTTACCTCAATTTTGGGCTTGTACACTAAAATAATATGGCGAAATGAATGCACAGTGGGATAAAACTCACAAATCATGATGGCCCCTCAGTGTTGTTGTCCGTTCTTATGTAGGAACGGTCACATCTGCGTCCGCTGATATTGGTTTGGGACCACTAGCAATTATTAATACTTGGGAAGCAGATTGCATCCTACCCCCGCTCAGACGGTAATCCATCCGGGCAGGGCTCCATGGGGTCCACCGTGAATCAAGGGTTTTATTTTTCTCAAATAATTTTACAAAATGACTGAGAAAATTAAGCAAATCCAGATCTCCAATGGACTACACCAAGGGAAAGCAGCGGTGATAATGACATCCACCATTGAAACCTCTCTAAGGGCCACTGTGATATTTTTTTTTTACCATCCAACCTATTCATAAGGTCATGTAGACCTATATGAAGTGAAAACAAAAATATTAGCTTGATCCGAAACTTCTGAAGCTCCCAAGAAGTTTTTAATGGTGGTCGTTCAATCCCCACTTGCGGTCCACTTTAGCATTGATTCTGCCTCATTTTTATTTCATGCCATAAAATGATCTTTAAATAGTGATGGACGGAGTGGATAATACTTTTAAATCATGGTGGCCCCACGGAGCCACCATACAAGTATTTGGCCCACCGGATGAATGATTAAGAATTATACGTGACTGAAAACACCCACCATACAAGTATTTGGCACATGTGGTGCGTTTACTTTCGCCGCTTGAACATGTGGCGGGTAGATATGGTATTCTTATTCTCATTCATTAGGAAATCCTGTCCGATTCTAGGCACGTGCACATACATCAAGTCAGGGCCCCACTGTCCCTGTGGATGGTGGCGAGTGGAACACATACATCATGTGTCTAGCACAGATGAACAATGTAAATACGATACAAGCATCAAGGTGGGGTCCTAAGGTGGGACAGCTGGGGGGTAAAACAGATGGATGGCATGAGTGCAGAATAGGTGCACGACGTGGATCTCTACGTTCAGGTGGTCCCTATTGTCCAGTTCATCGGACGGTGTAGATATAAGACACATACAACATGTGTGGGTCCCACAAGGAATGGTGGTGTAGAAAATATATAACGTAAAGATGGGCCTACACACAAGTATGGGCCTACCAATGGCCCTAGGGAGAGTTGTAATGCGGACATTTAACCAACATTATACTTACAATGTGGACGTCAAACCAACATTGCTCCCAAGGCATGGCCCGCCATAAATGCCAATACATGAACCACGGTGGAATGACATTACAATGGGCTTCATGTACATCCCATTGGGTCTCGACCCATGGACCTCCTATACACCAAATGGGCCTCATAGCATGGGCCCTATTCACATCACAGTGGGTCTCAACCCACGGGCCTTTATACATCACAATGGGTCTCAACCCATGGGCCCTAATACATCACAATAGGCCTCAACCCATGGGCCCTAGGATACATCCAAATGGGCCTTATAACATGGGCCTTACTTTCATATCAAGGTGGGCCTCAACAATGGCCTCATACACATCAAGGTGGCCTGATCACATGGGTCTTATGTACATCAAGGTGGATCACATCAATTAGGCCCCATGTATATCAAATGGGCCGCTCCAAATAAGTGGTGATAATGATTTCCGCCATTTAAAATTCCTAAGGCCCACCATACGTAAATTTCTCATCCAACCTGTTCCTACGTTAACATAGGGATAGATGAAGTGGAACAAATATCAGCTTAATTGGAAGCTACTATGGCCCTTACAGATTTTGAATGTTGGACGTCATTGTCCACTACTTAGATAATGGGGTCCACTTGACTCTAGATCTGCCTCATTTTTTGTCTCAAGCCTGAAAACAAGCTGGCCAAATGGTTGAATGGTCTGGATGTAACACAAGCATCATGGTGGGGCCCATGAAAGCCCACCATCAGGTATATTATATAAAATATAATCTATATAGTATATATATATATATATACACACACACACGCATACATGCATACACACACACGTGCACACACACGCGCACACACACACACATGCACACACACACGCCTACACACACGTGCATACACACATACACGCGCACCGTTCCCTGGACGGTGGGGTTAAAACAAATACATCACAGATGGCTCCACCGTCCAGGCGAACGATGGAAATAGAATACATATATCATTGTGGGTCCCATGTGGGGCCCACCTTAATGTTTACTTTCCATCCATCCCGTTCATAGGGTCACGCAGACCTAGATGAAGGGTAAAAACAAATTTCGGCTAAATTCGAAACTTTTGTGGGCCCAAAAAGGTTTTCAATGGTTAGCCTTCAATCAACATTGTTCCTATGATGTGGGCTGCCTGAGCATTGGATCAGCCTGATATTTGGAGGGGGCCCACCTCAGGAGATGGCCCACCTCATGAACGACTTGGATGACATACATACATCAAGGTGGGGCCCACGGCTGGAGCCGTGGGACCTTGCTCGTCCGCCCGCCAGCTGCCCGTCCTCTCCCTAACAAATTTTTTGAAAAACCAAATTTTTGGGGTTTTTCGGAGGTAAGGCCCACATCAGCTAAATCCAGGCCTGCCAATGGATTCTACCATCCATAACAAACCCATCAAGTCCAATATTGAGTATTTTTCAGCATGTAAAAAGATTTGAGTGAATTTAAACGGTGAAAGTTGTTGTTTGCTAAGGTACGGTCCACCTGAAACTCGGATTAGCTTCATTTTTCGGCTCAATGCCTAAAATGATCTCAGGAATGGAATGGACGGCTTGGATTAAAAGAATACATCAAGATGGGGCCTACATAGGCGGCTCACCCAATGAACTTTGAAACAAGCTAATATTTGTGTTTTCATTTCAGTCCAGGGACGTCCCTGGACGTCTGGGCGTCACACATGCTCAAGGTGGGCCCTACTCAGGTGGGCCATCAACTGATGGATGGTGTGGGTACAACACATATGTAAGTGGGCCCCACCTATAGATGGGTTGGATAAAATACATGGCTCATGGTGGGGTTCATCGGAGTGGGCCACACGGCCACATCATCACACATACAAAAGAATATGAACAAGAGAGGGAAAGAGAGAGAGAAGGAGAGAGAGAGAGAGAGAGAGAGAGAGAGAGAAGCACCTACTTATGATCTTCTTAGTCCTCCACTTCCATCAACGCATCCTAAAGCTCCGAGGGACGCATTTCAACGGTGGAGATGATCATTGGAGGGTGGAGATGGGAGGAGAAAGGTGGGCCAAACTTGCTCTCCATGTAAGCCATGGACAATTGCTCCATGGAAGTTGCTTGAGAAAAAAAAATAAGAGAGAAATTAGAGAGAGATAGAGTGATGGGAGAGAAGTGATGGTGAGTGATGGAGTGTGTAAGAGATGGGTTGAAAAGGTTGACTTTGGGGTTGCTTGGGGATGGGTGAAAGTTGATGTGTACTTGACATGAGGTGTGATTGATGTGTACTTTGATTGATTGATGGGATTGATTTGACATTTGGTAGAGATTCGGCGCGCGAGATGCGACATCGGAACTGCGGCGACGGCGCCGTCGCACTGGTACAAGTCTCGAGTTAAGTCGACTCGAGTTAACGATGTGTGAATTAGGGTCGCGTGCGAACGCCGGTTAAGGGTCGAAGGTTACCGAAATTCGACCGGGAAGACCGCGAAAGCCTATGAAACGGTACGGTCTAGAATACGGGTCTTACACCTTTATTACATACTGTTACTTTTGATAATATGTAATTTAATTGTAATTGTGATTCATTAGCAGTTGTTAATTGTTCAAAAGTTTTCTCAAAATATTGGTTAAGTACTAAGCCTTCCTGAATGCAATTCATATCGCCTCCTGTGTCTATTAAGGCTGTAGTGTTTTTTTTTTTTTTTTTTTTTTTTTTTTTTTTTTTTTTTTTTTTTTAAAACCGAAGATGTCATTTCACCAGAAAAAAACAAACATTCAGGAGGTTCCATACAAAAAAAGGCGCGGACCCCTCCTATCATATAAGCCTAACTGCACATCTAAGAAAGCCTAATGTTCCCTATTCCGACTTTATCTAAGGCAAGGGACCCACGAACAAGCCTCGGAAGGGCAGTCCGAGAGTTATATAATCTATTTGGGCATCCCTCACTGGCCATTCTGGCCAAGGCATCCGCAACCGAATTCCCTTCGCGAAAAATGTGTCTGAAATGAAGGTTAAGGGGTCTCCGAAAGTCCTGAATTTTACCCAGCTTGTACCAAATGTTCCATGAGCTGGGGTGTGAAGGATCTTCAACCGAACTTGCAATGACCCTCGAGTCCGTTTCCACAATTATATTGGATAGGCCCAGCTTGGCGCATATCGTGATGCCATCAAGCATGGCTTGGGCCTCAGCGATTGTGTTAGTAGTATGGCCATAGTTCCTGTGAAAAGCAAAAAGGATGTTGCCCATGTGATCCCGGCAAACTCCTCCCCCACCGCTCGGACCTGGATTACCCCGGGAGGATCCATCGACGTTCAACTTCAACCAGCCCCGGGGGGGCCTATACCAAACGACTTTGATGAAATTTGTAGCGGGATGAAGGCCGGCTGAATCAATCTTGAGGGCCTGAAGAGTGATGGTTTCCGTCATGGAGTTCCTATCCGGAATTGGAATGTTTGATCCGATTTCATTCAACCATCGATGTACCTTAAACTGAATCTGACTAACCGACATCGTATTGCCTTCAAAACGAGCTTGATTTCTGCTTAGCCATATCTCCCAGATGATGATGCTAGGCACAAGCCCCGTGAGATACATGATTCTGGATTTCTTACTAGCTTTGGCAGTCCAGATTCGAATTTGCTGAGTAATTGACTGACCTGAGGAGTTGTCAACATCAAAAAGCTGACTGAAGTGGCTCCAAATACGGGTTGCAATCTGACTCTGACTAAAGAGATGATCCTGAGTTTCCACCCCACCATCCTCAGGAACAGATGGGTGATGCCGGCCCCTGTTCAGCCTTCTCTGAAGAGGGGCTGACGGCAGGTTGAACAGGGACTGAGTCAACGCAAGTGGCCTGTTCAACCTGCAACACTCACAACGAGAGGCCAGAGCAATGCCACGGTTCTGCACTGCCTGGTCCACTGGTATTGCTTCATGCATGATTTTCCACGTGAGAATGCTCATTTTTGGGGGGGTGTATTTGTTCCAGATCCATTTGGTCCAATGGAGGGTGGGCTGATGATGCCTGATGACATTCCATGCCGAATTGACTGAGAACTTGCCTGATGAAGATTGGTCCCAAATGAGTCGATCAGACCTGTCTGATATTGCTATTGGGAGAGCTGAGATTGTCTGCATTGCTGATGAGGGGATATACGTCTGGATTTCAGTCAGATTTCTGAAAACGGGATACGCGAAATAGTCTCTGACGATAGCATCCTTGAGTTGTTCGGGGATAGTCTGACACCGCACCCGCCTAGAAGCCCTTTGCTGTCGATTCGGGGCCGGGGACCGACGTTGATTTTCCCCTCCCCTATCAACCATCTTGAGTGATGAATAGCGTACTGGAGAGATCTAAATATCTCCTTCCAAGCTGGTGAAGAGGCTGAGGCATTTGCTCCTTTAGCTGCAATAATCTTCTTAAAATATTTTGCTGCATAAAAATTGGCCCATAGTGAATTCCCCTGAAGGAGCCGCCATCCCATCTTAATCCTGAATGCCTGCGTGGTGTCACGAAAAGATCTGATGCCGAGCCCTCCTTCCTGAATTGGGGTGCACAAGGTCGACCATTTAATCCAATGCATCTTGTTACCGCTCTCAGAAGAGCCCCAAAAGAAGTTGGCAATCGCCCGTTCGATGATTTTGGATATGGATTTTGGAATGGTAATAGCCGCGAGCATGTGGATTGGGATACTGTTGAGGACGTGTTTAATCAAAATCAACTTGGCTGCCTGATTGAGCAATTTGGCCTTCCAACCATCTATTTTGCTAGTAATCTTCCGCGTAAGTTCATGCAAAAGAGGGGCTGGAGTTCTTCCTTTCGAAAGAGGAACTCCGAGATACATAGTAGGGAGCAACGTCTGCCTGAATCCCGTTAAGTTGCGAAGCTTCTGGATCTTACTTCTTGTAGCATTCTTCGGAGATATGAAGGATGTCTTAGAGGTGTTCACTTTTTGGCCTGAAGCGTTCTCATAATCGGAGATGAATTTGAGAAGAGATCGAACGTTTGATATCCTGCCATTAAGAAACAAAATAGCATCATCAGCGAAAAAAAGGTGGGTGATTGTTGGGCAATTTCGGGGCAATTTGAACGGCTGGCAGCTTCCTAAGGAGAATAGCTTGGACAGTCCTCTGCTGAAGACCTCGGCCGCCAGGATGAAGATGGAAGGGGATAGTGGGTCTCCCTGCCTCAAACCCCTTGATGATTTGAAAAAACCAAAGCTTCTCCCATTGATGATTACTGAAAACCACATGTCTTCCCAACACCGCTGGACTCCCAATATCCAATGAGGGTCAAAACCGAAATTTTTGAGAACCTGCACGATGAACCCCCATTCTAGACGATCATAAGCCTTTTCCATGTCGACTTTGATGATCAAGTTGCCACCGAACACCTTGCGGTCAATTTCATAAGCCATCTCTCTAGCAATTGAGATATTCTCGATTATGGATCTTCCTTTCACAAAGGCACCCTGCTCCTCGGAAATCAAGATTGGGAGAATGTTAGCAAGCCTCACCGCCATGATCTTGGAGAAAATCTTCATTATGCAGTTGCACAAGCTGATGGGTCTGAAGTCTGTGATAAACTCGGGATTTTTCTTCTTGGGAATGAGGCATAATTGGGTGCTTTGGAAAGCTCTGGGGATTGGCCCTCCTTGAAAGAAATCCTTGGCCGCTTCATAAAGATCTTGCCCAATTATCTCCCAGCAGGAAGAGTAAAAAGCCCCTCCAAATCCATCAGGGCCTGGGGCGCTGTCTTGCGGAATCCCTAGCGCAGCCCCCTTAACCTCGTCAATCGTAGGAGGCTTCCTAAGATCAACATTCATCTGGCTAGTAACGAGGCATGGGATGCAGTCTGCGATGTCCCCCATGTGATTGGAAGCGTTTGCAGAAAACATGTCCTTGAAGAAGGAAACAGCTTCCTCTCCAATCTCTTCGGTTTTCTCTAGAGGTTCCCCGGAGACTGTTTTCAGCTTCCGAATTTCCAACCTTCGGCGCCTGTCGAGCACAGAATCATGAAAAAATCGCGTATTCCTGTCTCCTTCAGATAGCCATTTGATCCTGGATTTTTGCTTCCAAAAAATTTCCTCTTGGAGGTAGGCCCTTTTCAGATTGGCCTGAGCCCTGTTGAACTTGATAGTATCCTCCTCTGATTGCGAGCTGAGCAAGGTAAATTCTGCTTTAAGGACTTCATTTTCTGCCGCTTGAACATTTTTGTTGACATTACCAAACACTTCGCTGTTCCAGGCTTTCAACACTGCCTTCAACCTTTTGAGCTTGAGAAAGAACTTGAACATAGGGGTTGCAGAGATTTCGTCATTCCAGGAAGCGCTAACAGTAGATAAGAACAGGTCATGGGTTGTCCACATGCGTTGAAATCGGAATGGTCGAGGGAAGGACGCTGATTGAGCTTGAAAGCTGATAAGGATAGGGGAATGATCTGAAAATGTTCTTGCGAGATGATCTACCTTGCAGCCCGGATAGTTTCTCAGCCAATCTGGATTGATTAGGATCCTGTCAAGTCTAGCCCATCTCCTTCTGCGCCCCCCCTGTTATTACACCACGTATAGGGGGTTCCCGTGTAACCCGCGTCCAGCAAACCCGAATCAGAAATTGCCTCTTGAAAGTCTGTCATTGCTGTAGTCATCTGCTGAGGTCCGCCGAGCCTTTCATCGGGGCTGGTGGTGGTGTTGAAGTCACCACAGACAACCCAAGGACCTACCATGGAAGAAGCTGTGTTCCGAAGCTCTTCCCACAGAGCCTTACGAGCATCTTGGAAGCAACTGGCATAGACAGCCGTGATGAAAAGAGGATAGGGAAGACTTTCCTCAGATACCTTGAGAGTGACGCATTGCCTTGCCGTTCGGATTGTTTGAATTTGAATGTGCCCTTTCGCTAAAATCCAGATTTTATTTTCTACCGCGTCTTCAGAGATCTGGTTGTTAAAACCCAGCTTAGCAGCCACGGCTGGTCTCTTCGAGACTCTAATCATGGGTTCTTGCAGGAGAAGAATCCCTACATTGTGCTTCCTGGTGAGTCGTTTCAAATGACGGATAGTCTGCGCATTACCTACCCCCCGAACATTCCAAGAGAGGAGACTAATCATCTGTAACCCAACCTTTTTTACCGGCCCGTCTCTGCACACTCTTTAGTCTGTTACCTTTTCGTTTGTTGACAGATGTTTTCTGCAGGCTTTTCCTAAACTGTTTTGCCTTGATCTGGATTGCATCTTCTTCCTGGGGGCTATCTGCAAATTCCGAATTGTCTGTGTCCAGGGATCTTGAATTGCCTGTGTCTGAGCCTGTGTTTTCGCCTCCTATATCCACCCATAAAGTAATTGCCTCCTGACCTGTCCCAGGGCCCTTCTTCTGTTGGCCAGTTCTCTGTTGATCTATTTGCAGGACCAGGTCTTGTGTGTGTCCTAAATTCAGCTTCCTTCCAGTTCGTTGCCCACTAACTGGTATATCTGTTGATGCACCTGTCAGGACTTGGTGATCTCGGGCACTAGTTCCTACTATTGGAGACCTCTGAATTGGTGCCGTCGTGTATTGACTTCCCCTGTGATTTGTAGGTGGTTGAAGAGTGTGAAGATTAGCTGCATTAGCTGTCCCCTCAGTGAGGGAGTCGGTAATTGAATGCCTGTTTTGTGACTCTGCTGGTTTGTCTTTTATCTGTTGTTGAATGGTTGTAGGTTCTGTAAACATTTCCTTGACACCTGACAGCCACCCTTCCCAAGCTGTTAGCATGTGAGGAGTTGGTCTACACCATTGGAGCGGTGTTGAGGAGATTCCATTAGCCAGGTTCTGAGTGGGTTGGTTGTTCGGTATCTCATCACTTGGTTGCGGGTGCATTGACTGGTTGCCTTCCCTCACCTCCCTGTTGAAGTGAGCCGTCAGTTGAAGAGAGTGATCTGTGTTGCTAGGCCTTTGGCTTATGGCTTCCTGGATTTGGCTTCCTATTTTCTCAATCCGGTAGGACTGGAGGTCCATGGTCGCGTCCGCTGGGTGTTGGTGTAATGCTTGATTGGATTCTTGTGGCCTGTCTCCCCTTTGATTTTCCTGTGACTGCAGAGGCTGCATTCCACTTAACAGTTCACTTTCACCGTGATGAATTAAGTGACTCGAGTTTGGCTGAGCTCTCATTTGGTGTTGCTTGCGGTGGCTCTGGTCCTGCATGTGGTGTAGGTGGGGGTCCTCATTAGATGTGTCGTTGGAGGAGAGGTCGTCATCACCTCTGCATGAGCACTCCCTTGTTTCTGGGGGACCGATCTGCTGCTGATCCTCTGTTCTTTTGGCCTTGTCTGCACCAATCTCCTGCTGGTTTAACCTGCCTTCCATTCCAGAAAATGGAAATGAATGTCTCCCACCTCGGGTCACTACTCTGTTCTTACGTGAATAAACATTCCATTCCTCAGATGGACGATTCTCCTTTCCACCGATCTGCACTGCTACCTGAGTCGGATCCTGGGATTGGAAATGGCTACTGGTGTACTTTGGAGAGGTTCCAGCTATTTCAGATATAGCACTTCTAACAACCATATTCTCAGGCTGGATCATGTACAGATGACTGACCGCAAGGACCATGTTCTGTTGTGACTGAACATAAGGCTGCATTCCATTGAGCATGTCTTCTTCCCCATGAGAGACACTGACCCGATCTGACTTTTCGTTAGCTTGGTTTGTCAATAATCGCATCTGTGACCATGCCTGATGACGCTCCTGACAGCTTGGAGAATGAACTGATCTGTCCATTGAAGCCTCAGCAAGACCGACCAACAGAGTCTGAGAGGGTGCCCCAGGTCCTCCACTAGATCCCGGACAGTTGAGAAGCTCTATTTCTCTTCCATCCATATCATCTGGCTGGCTACGCTCGCATGAGTTGGCATTTCCTCTGGCTGGGACATTAACACAAACACCTTTTGCGCGACCAACCCCGCCTCCATCCTTATCACCAACTGTCGTCACTATCGTAGCGCATTCCTCTGGAGTAGCAACTCCACCAGTGTCTAAACGTGCCCTGACTCCTTTTCCCACGCTAGCACAATTAGACGTAGCAGGATGTTTACCCAAAATTTCACCCAAAATTTCGCCGCAAGTATCTTCAGCTCTTACAGAGGCATTATCACAAACAGTTTGTGGGGGGCCGTTATTACTATGGAATCGTCTTAGAACCCACTCCTTGGTTCGTTCAATCGTTGCATGATTAGTAGGGGAGGGAGTTCCGATGCTGAATAGAGGTTCAAGCTCCGCGAAAATAGGATAAACCTTCCCCAGAACTTGTAATCGCAACACTTGGTTGAAACTTATACCCGGACGAGGAATGACTCTGATTCTCGCAAACACCTGGAAATTTCCGAATCTCGAGCTGGAGTCGATTTGGACGATCTTCCCAAAATAGCTCGCTAGATCAAGGATAACAGACTCGATCCAGGCATGCGTGGGGATTCCAAACAATCTGACCCAAACCCCATCGCTCCCTATTACTTCTTCAGGAGTCCACCTCGCAATCGATTGAAGCCCCATTTCTTTGTGTAGATTCGTGTTTCCATTGAAGTCATCCATTGTTGCTACAGATTTGAAGATAAGCAAGAATTTCATAGCTGAGATCCTAACGATCTCAACCTCTGAAAACTTTGAATTGGGCTTCCTGAAAGCGCCATATAACCGATCTATTCGAACATCCCTGTCCTCCGCAGTTCCCACCAAGGAGAGAGCCAACCATCTAAGCCGCGTCTCAACAGCTCTGGAGTCTGCTATGGTTGTGGCCCCGGACTCTGCTTCCTTTGTGTTAAGTGAGATAGGTGCTGATTTGTTGACCGCATTGAGAAACGGCCGAGCCCCATTCGAAGGTCTCTGCTGATTTAGAGGGTAGGATTTAGGTGATGTTACAACCCTACTTCCCAGTTGACTCTTCGCCCAAGCTATATGCACCACCCGCCCGTCAATTCTTCGATCATGGAGGCAGTTGATGGCATTCAGGGCATCCTGTTCGTAGCAGAACCGGATGAAAGCAAAACCCCGTGATCGATTGTTTGTCGGTTCCAAGGCGGAGAAGACGTCCCTGATTTTCCCAAAACGGCTGAAAATACGGATCAGATCGTCTTCGGTGGTGTCATAGGTGAGATTCGCTGCAAAAAGGGAGTAGAAGGATTTGGCAGATTTTCGGGAAGAAACTCGCTCCCAATGGTCATCCCTATCCCGGTGCAGGTCTCCTACCTGCTCACGCTCCCGTTCTTCCATCCTCCGGAGCGAGCGGATCGTCAGCCAAGTCACGCTTTCTCAGATGGTTATTAAGGCTGTAGTGTTGAGATGAGATTCTTTGTTTATAATAAGAGTTAAATTTACATACCATTTTTTTATAATTAATTCTGGTAATATTGTTTTGAGTACTAATTTTATTAATGTCTTGATTAATATTTTGTTCTTGTGATAACTGGCTAACTTGTTGTTTTAAATATTGTATTTCTTTTTTGTTTTCTTTTTTAATAAATTTTAAATTATTTGTAGCTGAATTATCTAATGATGTTGCTTTGGTTGGATTAAATTTCTTTAAGATTTCTCTTATATTTTATGGGTATATTTGTTTTGGTAAGGAAGAAAAAATGGAACTTTGTCTTAAATCGAAATCTAGTTCTAAATCGGAGACTAACTCTTGTTTATTTTGACTTGTTAATGTGTGAATAGATTTAATTGGTGTAGGTTTTAATGGATGAGATTCTAAGATCTTTTTACTTGGTTTTTTCTTATTTTTTAAAGTTAAATTTAGTTTTGATGCTACTTTATGTAAATTGGAGTCATATCTAATTATCCATTTGAAAAAAGGTATAAATGTCTGGTATATAGGCAATGACGATAATAAAATTTTCTATGTGTCTTGGTCTGATTTACTATATTTTTCATAGTAATTTTCTTTTTGTTTATAATATTTTATATGATTAAAATCTATTTCAAAGGTTAATTTATCTTAGAATTCATCTTGTCCTAATGTATAGAGGTTTGGATTATGTATTTGTAAATGGGTTGAAGATACTTATGCAACTGATTTATCCTTCGATGTTGAAGAGATTTTTAAAGATTCTAATTTTTTATTAATTTCTGCTATCATTTCTTTATTAACTATTTTAGGTATTGTCCTAATATTTAAATACGTGTCTAGGTTTTTGTAAAAATGATGTACACTGTTAACTATATTCTCAGCCTTATTACTATTATCATATCTAGAAGAAGAAGTACTATTATTTCGAAATAAACTAGCCATCGATTACTATTATCAAGGTAATCTAAGAGAGTCTTAATAAACTAGTCATCGATTACTATTATCAAATTGATCTAAGGGAGACTTAACTGTTTAATTTCGGACTCCTAAATGGCATAACAGAATCTCTCGCCTCAGCGTCTTAACTGGGCTCACACCTTAGAACAGAAGATAAATCTCTGTAGATTGCTTTGATAATATTAAACCAATAAACTAGGTTATTCTTATTCTCTACAGATCGCGTTGATAACATTGAAACAATAAGCTAGAATACTTGAAATAACCACACTCACTTTAAGATCTAAATAATTGTAATATTTTTGAGAAATAGAACGATACATCAGTCCTACCATTCCTATTAATTATTAGAATCTGGTCTGAACTAAGTACAGGTGGAGTAATTCCTAAGAATACTCTATGAGCTCTAATGGCTTTGATACTATTTGGGTGCCCAGGTGGAGGAAGGGTGATTTCTACTCCATAAAATCATGGCCGTGGTGATCCTGGGTTTGTTGTTGATCTGCCCGAATTGTTATGGGACACTGGATTAACGAAGACCAGAGCAAGGACGGTGCTCTATAGACGCCAAAATGATGTATATGTTTTACTCTTTCCATCCGTCCATTTTGAATAGTTATTTTAAGGCATGAGCAAAAAAAAAAAAAAAAAACATGCATGCATGGTGCACCTAACGAATGGTCAGGATGCGTACATAACCTAACAATCTTAACAGAGTCAACGGTTAAACACTAGATGGACCGCCACACTTTGTTACATCAATCTGCCACGTGAGATAAGCCATTCTTTCACCATACATATCCTAACATGCCGCACACATGAGCACGTGTAAATAACTCCTGATGTGTGTCTACATATGTGGCCCGTCTGAGGAGGATAGGCCTGAACTTTTAATATGGTCATCTTATCATGTGGGCCACTTACTCAGCACTCATATTTTCCACATACTTGCTGAACTAACACGTGTTCTGCATGAGGGGCACGAGCAAACGTCATTTATCACGTATGGCAGTTGTTTGTAAGATGGTGTAAATAAGCCTGCTTTGGTGACTATAAATATGGGGATGGCCCACTAACTGCAGATGTGGCATGTTGAGCAATTAGGACCCTATCGAAAATAATGTGTCCATTTTAGATGGAGAAAATTCAGAAAGTAACACTACTAGGAAAATTATAACCGTTTGATTACTCCATTTAGTTTGGCTAGCTGGTTACACTATTTTAAACCAACCATTTAAAGTCCAACAATTAAATGGGGACTCTTTCTTAGGTTTTAACCATCCAACCAAAATGAGCCCTTAGGTTTGGACGATCAGTCTTTCCTACATGTGTTCCACTTGTGCGGTAGATGAATCACCGCCATTTTGAAAATGGATGTGAAAACATTTAAAATGTCATACTCTGATGTGGACCCCACTCTTGCACGCGTCAAATGTCCTACGCAGGGCTACTCGCATATAGCCGATCATCAGTTCTCAAGTCACAAGTGAAACTAATCTCACTCTCTCTGGACGTTTAAAATCACTTTCTTTTTTACTCGGCGCCTAAAAAATTAGGGAAATTGCCCGTACTCGCCTCGAAGTTTGGGTCAATTACCTCAATCGCCACGACACTCCATATATTCTCTAAAGGGCCTTCTGACAGCTTTTGGAGATGGTTTTGGACGAAAATACCCTTAACCTTGGTTAAGTAGTTACACGGTTTTCTAAGGACTAAGAAGTTACCTCGTATTTAATGCCAATAAAGGAATGTGTACGGAACCCTTTTCGCGCGTGGGCAAGGACTAAACTCGTGGGGCCCATATTGATGTATGTGTATAATCCATGCCGTCCATCCTTTTTACCGTGTCATTTTAGGGCTAGGGTCTAAATATCAACCTGATCCAGGGCTTGTGTGGGTCACATAATAGAAAATAATGGTGACAATGGAACCCGCTATTGAAACTTTCCAAGCTCACCCTGATGTTTGTTAGAAGTGGACATTGTCCAAGTCAGGACTTTTTGGGTCCACGCCGAGCTGGCCGACAAGATGGACGGAACGGATCTCCCCATTGTTGGCCTCAGGCTATTGTACCAATGGCTATCCTTTCATTTGGTAGTAAAGGAAGTGAGAACGACCCATGAGAACCATGACCCATATAACATGAGAACTACGACCCTTACTACATTACAATCACGACCCTTACCACCTTACAACCACGACCCAGGTATGGGTCGTGGTTGCCATGTTATATGGGTCGTGGTTTTCATGAGGAAAGGGTCGTGGTTATCATGAGGTAGAAGTCTGGTTGGCCGTTTTTCTTTCTTTCTCAGTGTAAGTTGCGCGCGAGAGAGGAAATTGGATTGAGTACTCGGTTGGGCCCACCTTAAATGTATGTGGTCTATCCACGCCATCCATCCATTTTTTCATCTAATTTAAGGGGTTGAGCCCAAAATTGAAGCATATCCAAAGATCAATTGGAGTATACCACGACCTTAATTTGTAGCCTTCGATCCATTTACACTACCAAAAATGGATCGTGGTTGTCATGGGTCGTGGTTGTCATGTTAAATGGGCCGTGGTTGTTATTTTATATAGGTCGTAGTTATCATGGGTGGTGGTCATGTTATATAGGTCGTGGTTGTTATGTGGTAAGGGTTGTTGTTGTCATGTTATATGGGTCGTGATTGTCATGTTATATGGGTCGCGGTTGTCATGTTATATGGGTCGCGGTTGTCATGTTATATGGGTTGTGGTTGTCATTGTCCTATATAACAACTACGACCCATATGGGCCCACATTGATGTATGTGTATAATTTATGCCGCCCATCCTTTTTGTCGTGTCATTTTAGGAGTATGGCCCAAATATCAGCCTGATCCGGTGCTCGTGTGGGTCACAAAATAGAAAATAATGGTGACTATAGAAACTTTCCAGGCTCACAGTGATGCTTGTTAGAAGTAGATACTGTCCAAATCAGGACTTTTTGGGCACACAGCGAGCTACCCGACAAGGTGGATGGATCGGATCACCTCATTGTGGGCCTTAAGCTATCGTACCAATGGTTTGGTAGAAAAGAAATTGAACAAGTTGAAAACCACGAACCATGCAACATGACAATCACGACCCATATAACATGGCAACTACAACCCATGCAAACCACGACCCAAATGGGCCCACATTGATGTATGTGAATAATCCATGCCGCCCATCCTTTTTGTTGTGTCATTTTAGGGATATGGTCAAATATCAGCCACGACCTTTTGTGGATGAAAACCACGATCCATTGTACATGTGAACCACGACCCTTCGAATGGATCGTAATTGTCATGTAACAAAGGTCGAGGTTGTCATATTATATAGGTCGTGGTTGTGAAGTAATATGGGTTGTGGTTGTCATTTATATGGGTCGTTATTGTCATGGATCATAGTTGTCAAGTTATATGGGTCATGGTTGTGGGTCGTAGTTGTCATGTTATATGGGTCGTGATTGTCATGTTTTATAGGTCGTGGTTGTCACGGGTCGTAGTTATTATGTTATATGGGTCGTGGTTGTCATGTTATGTGGGTCGTGGTTGATATAGGTCGTGATTGTCATGCCCCAAAAGGTTTTCAATAGTAGGTTTTCAATTTCGCCGCTTTCTATAGTGTGGTCCACGTGAAACTTTAATATGCCTCATTTTTTGGCTCAGTCATTAAAATGATCTTTCAAAATGAATGGACGTCATGGATAAAATATATACATCATAATGGGCCCAATAAGACATTTATCTCTACATATATTGGGATGCGTAAGTTGAATAATGTGACTTATTAAAATAGTCTTCCCGAGGTCTTGGGAATCTGAATTCATCGAAGACTCCTACAGCTACACGTAAGTCGAGTAACTTCTAATCCGCGTCGGAAGCGTAGCGGATTAGCTGGTGTACCACTGTAAATGTATGAGGTCTATCCACGCCGTCCATCCATTTTTTCATCTTATTTTAGGAGTTGAATCCAAAATTTAATCATACCCAGAGATCAAGTGGACCTTACCATAGCTATCCTTTCATTTGGTAGTAAAGGAAGTAACTCCTAAAATAAGATAGAAAAACATCAATGATTAACATGATAAACACGACCCACACGACCCTTACCATATTACAACCACGACCCTTATCATATAACAACCACGACCCTTACCCATGTAACATAATAACCATGACCCACGACAACCATGACCCATATAACATGATAACCACGACCCTTACCATATTATAACCACGACCCATATAAAATGACAACTACGACTCATATAACATGGCAATCCATGATAACTACGACTCATATAACACAACAACCACGACCCATGAAAACCACGACCCATGTAACTTGACAAATACGACCTATATAACATGACAACCTCGACCCTTACTACATAACACCCACCCATGATCCATTCCTAAGGCTCACTGCACTGCTTACTTGACATTCAATCGGTTGATTAGGTCATAAAAACATTCCACATAGATGAAACACAAGCATCATGGCGGGGCCACAAACCACCGAGCGTGGTGGTCCATTTGCCCATTCGAGCTAGAGATGGGCGGTGGTAGGACGCAATCTGCGTTCATCCCGAGGACGGACGCGGGTTAGATGGAAGCGGATTGGCTTGTGTACCTCACACCGGCTATATAACTACTGTATTGGTGTTGGTCTGTGGGTCCCATCATGAGGTATGTGTTATATCCAAACCGTCTATTCATTTGACAAGATCGTTTTAAGAACTTGGACGAAAAATAAGAAATATTTAACTACCAAATGGACCACACTGCAATAAGCAGTAGGGGATTGAAAGTCTACCGTTGGAACCTTTTTGGGGTCACAGAAGTCTTGGATCAATACAAAATTTGTTTTTCCTCTTTATTCAGGTCTTTGTTACCTTATGAGTAGATTAGATTGAAAATAAATGTTATGGTGGGCCCTACGAATTGTTTAACGGTGAAAATCATTATCTCTGCTGTTATTTGTGGTGTGGTACATATGATTCATTTTTTAGATAATGATCTAAAATGATCTATAAAAATAGATGAACGGTGTAGATATAATAAATACATCACTGTAGGGCCACGTAGCTTTGATCTACTTTGAACCGTTCGTACAACTCGGAGCTCGAGTAGCGTCACTGCATCAGTGTCGTCCTCGCACGAAACGTCTCTACAGTAGTAAGTAGAGACGGATTGGCTACTCCCCCGGACACGTTACTTAACGTGGTGGTTGGTCTCTATGGGCCTCACTATGATGTATTTGTTTCATCCATGCCGTTCATCCATTTTTAAATATCATTTTAATGCTTGATACAAAAAATAAGAGGGATATAAGTCTCAGCTGGACCACACCACAGGAAAACAAGAATGATTGGATATCCAACATTAAAATCCTCTTAAGGCCCACTGTACTGTTTATTTGACATCCAATCTGTTGATTGGATCATAAAGACCCAAATGAAGGGAAAAAATAAATATCAGCTTGATCCAAAACTTTTATGGTCCCAAAACGTTTTGAATGGTCATCGTTCATTCAATACTGTTTCCTGTAATATGTTCCACTTGAGATTTCGATATACCTCATTTTTTATCTAATAACATATAAATGATTTATAAAAATAGATGGACGGCATGGATGAAACACATACATCATGGTGGGCTCCACAAATCACTGACGACGAGCCATTGGCCAGGAGTAGCCAATCCGTCTCCAGCGCTATCGGATTGCTAATGAGTTACTTAGTAACCTCTTATCGTACTGAGTAAACTCTGTTGGGCCCACCGTGAATGCATTTGGTTTATCCACGCCGTCCATCCGTTTTTTCAGATCATTTTAGGGGTTGAGCCCAAAATTGAAGCATATCCAGAGCTCAAATGGACCATACCACAGTAAGCAGTGGAAGTATTGATTTCCGCCGTTGAAACCTTTCTAAGGCCTCCAGTTATGCTTATTTGCCGTTCAATCTGTTACTAAGATATAAAAAAACATGGATGAAGTGAAAAAATAAATATCATCTTGATTTATAACTTTTGTAGCCCCGTAGAACTTTTCAATGATAGACATTAAATTCACACTGTTTCCATTAGTGTGGTCACTTGATATTTGCATATGCTTCATTTTTTGGATAACCACCTAAAATTAACTAGTAAAATGGATGGACAGATTGGATAAAATGTTTAAATGATCGCGGGCCCCATGCAGTTTAATCAGTACGGCTACGCGTACTGAGTTACTTAGTATGCAATCCGCTTCCGTCTCCAGCAAAGACGCTGGGAAGGTTTCAACGGTAGGAATTCCCTTCCCCACTGTTTCACCTAGTATGGCCCACTTGAGTTTTGGATCCTAATCATTTAGGGTCTCATATTCTAAAATGAGCTCAAAAAACGGATGAATGGGTTGGATTTTTAAAAAACATCACAGTGAGCCCCATCCAGAATCCTTGCGCAAGAACATCCGCCAAAGGCTTCGACAGGAAATCAGCGTCCGGACGCCGGGGGAAACGGATTGGCTACTCCTCCTGCCACTAGCCCGTGGCTGGTGGCCGGTGCTCCGTGGGTCCAGCTTGATGTGTGTGTTTCATCCATGCCGTTCATCTATTTTCATAGGTCATTTTAATGCTTGGTATAAAAAATAAGGGGATATAAGTCTCAAGTGGACCACACCACAGGAAAACAATATTAATTAGATAACCACCATTAAAATCCTCCCAAGGCACACTCTATTGTTTATTTGACCTCCAATCTTGATTATGTCATACAGACCCAGATAAAGGAAAAAAACAAATATCAACTTGATCCAAAAGATGGAAAAATAAGATGGAAAAACGAATGGACGGCATGGATAGACCACATACATTTACGGTGGTACACTAGCCAATCCGCTTTCGCTTCCGATGCAGGTTAGAAGTTACTCGACTTATGTGTAGCTGTTAGAGTCTTCGAGGAGTCCAGATTCCTGAGGAGTCCAGATTCCCACGACCCACATAACATGACAACCACGACCCATATAACATGATAACTACGACCCGTGACAACCACGACCCGGATGACAACTACGACCCATAAAACATGACAATCACGACCTATATAACATGACAACTACGACCCACAACCATGACCCATATAACTTGACAACTACGACCCATGACAATCACGACCCATATAAATGACAACCACGACCCATATAACTTCACAACCAGGACCTATATAATATGACAACCTCGACCTTTGCTACATGACAACCATGATCCATTCGAAGGGTCGTGGTTCACATGTACAATGGATCGTGGTTTTCATCCACAAAAGGTCGCGGTTGATATTTGACCATATCCCTAAAATGACATAACAAAAAGGATGGGTGGCATGGATTATTCACATACATCAATGTGGACCCATTTGGGTCGTGGTTTGCATGGGTCATAGTTGCCATGTTATATGCGTCGTGGTTGTCATGTTGCATGGTTCGTGGTTTTTAACTTGTTCAATTCCTTTTCTACCAAACCATTGGTACCATATCTTAAGGCCCACAATGAGGTGATCCGATCCATCCACCTTGTCGGCTAGCTCGCTGTGTGCCTAAAAAGTCCTGATTTGGACAGTATCCACTTCTAACAAGCATCACTGTGAGCCTGAAAAGTTTCTATAGTCACCATTATTTTCTATTTTGTAACCCATACGAGCACCGGATCAGGCTGATATTTGGGCCATACCCCTAAAATGACACGACAAAAAGGATGGGCAGTATAAATTATACACATATATCAATGTGGGCCCATATGGGTCATAATTGTTATATAGGACAATGACAACCACGACCCATATAACATGACAACCGCGACCCATATAACATGACAACAACAACCCTTACTACATAACAACCATAACCCATATAACATGACAACCACGACCCATGATAACTACGACCTATATAACATAACAACCACGGCCCATTTACCATGACAACCACGATTCATTTTTTGGTAGTGTAAATGGATCGAAGGCTACAAATTAAGGTCGTGATATACTCCAATTGATCTTTGGATATGCTTCAATTTTGGGCTCAACCCCTTAAATTAGATGAAAAAATGGATGGATGTCATGGATAGACCACATACATCTAAGGTGGGCCTAACCGAGTACTCAATCCAATTTCCTCTCTCGCGCGCAACTTACACTGGGAAAGAAAGAAAAATAGGCCAACCAGACTTCTACCTCATGACGACCACGACCCTTTCCTCATGAAAACCACAACCCATATAACATGGCAACCACGACCCATACCTGGGTCGTGGTTGTAATGTGGTAAGGATCGTGATTGTAATATAATAAGGATCGTAGTTCTCATGTTACATGGGTCATGGTTCTCATGGGTCGTAGTTTTCTCACTTCCTTTACTACTAAATGAAAGGATAGCCATTGGTACAATAGCCTGAGGCCAACAATGGAGAGATCCGTTCCATCCATCTTGTCGGCCAGCTCGGCGTGGGCCCAAAAAGTCCCGACTTGGACCATGTCCACTTCTAACAAATATCAGGGTGAGCTTGGAAAGTTTCAACAGCGGGTTCCATTGTCACCATTATTTTATATTATGTGACCCACACGAGCCCTGGATCAAGCTGATATTTAGACCCTAGCCCTAAAATGACACGGTAAAAAGGATGGATGGCATGGATTATACACATACATCAATATGGGCCCCACGAGTTTAGTCCTTGCCCACGCGCGAAAAGGGTTCCGTACACATCCCTTTATTGGCATTAAATACGAGGTAACTTCTTAGTCCCTAGAAAACCGTGTAACTACTGAACCAAGGTTAGGGGTATTTTCGTCCAAAACCATCTCCAAAAGCTGTCAGAAGGCCCTTTAGAGAATATATAGAGTATTGTAGCGATCTAGGTAATTTGCTCAAACTTTGAGGCGAGTACGGTCAATTTCCCAAAAAATTATTATTGCTGTAGCTATTTTAAGTATCTTTCTTGGAGATATGCTACGTGAACATTATTTATTTATTTATCTATTATTATTCACATGCAGTCTTTCCCATTGACGTGAGTCGCATGAAAACAAGCTTGGATGATCAGGCCAGTTCATGTAATTTCTGTGTAATCTTGGATGACAAATGCATGTCACTGTGGGCGGCCTTAGGAAGGTTTCAATGGTAGAAGTCAATACTCTCACTGTTCCGTGTATTATGGTCTACTTGAGCTTCTGACATGCTTAAATTTTGGGCTCAACCCTTAAAATGATCTGAAAAAACGGATGGACAGCGTGGATAAATTACGTTCATTCAAGGTGGGCCCAATAGAGTTTACTCAGCACGATGAGAGCGCAGTGTGTAACTCAGTACGCAATCCGATCTCAGTACAAACTATCGCTTCAAGCATTCCGTGATGAGAGTTATATGATGCTCAGGAAGCGTACACCACTTGATACGCCGACACTCAGGATCTGTATAAGTGGCATACACTAACTCAATGTAAACCGACTAAATTGTGGATCCTATTGTCTTGAACTCACGGTCCCAATATCAGATTGGTTGAACAATCCTAACCTCTGATTCTTGGACATTTGATTTGTAGTTAAATATCGCTTGATTAAGTGTTACGTGTGCATTTTTAAAAGTAGTTTCTAAGCACCCAGGTATCATCTATCATATTCTTCCAGAATATGAAAGTTTTCGATCCCTCTCTTTTCACTGTGGGTCCTACCTATTACATGATGACGTTGAGCTTTGTCATTGGTCATGCATGCAATCCACAACCCGTGGGATCATCAAAACGGATCAGCGGTCTGCCGGACTAGCAATTCAAGTAGCCCTCACATAGTTGATAGAATCTCGAGCAGTAGTGACTAGTGTAGGCATGTGGGGTACGCATTTGCAGCAGGTTATCCTCATTAACGTCCTTGTCTATTATACCTACAATCGAAATTCGCTCGCGTGGAATTTAGATTGTTCTCCGTGGAACACGTGGCAACACAGATTACATTATTAGAATCTCGTCCAACTTTAGGGTTGATCATTCTTGTATATAACTTTTCATAAAACCGTTGCAGCAGTACGTGGATATGGACAGTTACTGTTGTACACATATTTCCAGACGTTTATTCATCCACATTCGAGTAGAAATTTGATCATACTTTAGGAAGATAAAGTATCACATGGGCCGCATATGATGAATGGACAAGATATCTATGACGTATACCAGGTTAGCAGATTTGATAGGGAGAAAGCCCTATATCTCAAGCGAGTTTCCCGTTGACAGGGCTCACGCATGTAAGCCGTTTCCAATCTCTTTCATCCTACCATTTACGGAAAAGGGTTACAAGTATTAATGGAGATGATTGAGAATCAGTTAACATATTAAAAAAATGGACAAAAGGCAAAAAGTGCGTCAGCTGGGCCACTTGGATCGGTGCACAGACCACATTGTAGTCTTCTTTTTTGTAAAGATGATCTAAACCATTCAGAGACAAACACAAATACCAACCGTTGACTACTCTAATATTTTATCTTTCCATACATAGAATGGTTTGGACATAACACATACCTCATGGTGGGACCCACAGAACTTGGTGACTTGAACAAACCAGCCAGTTCGGTGGTGTGTGGTACATCAGCCAGTTTGCTTTGGTAGCTACTGCGAGTGTCAGTACGCAATCCGTGAATATCATCATGTCTACTGGCAGTGGCAGTGCCTATTGGTGAGGCCCACGCCAGTATCAGCGAATACAATGACGTTTGGACGGTCTGTAAACTCACGCACTTAGAATTGGACAGGATTTCCTCATGAATGAGCATAGGAATACCATATCTACCCGCCACATGTTCAAGCGCCGAAGGCAAACGCACCACACGTGCCAAATACTTGTATGGTGGGTATTTTTAGTCACGTATATTTCTTAACCATTCATTCGGTGGGCCAAATACTTGTATGGTGGCTCTGTGGGACCACCGTGATTTAAAAGTATTATCGACTCCGTCCATCACTATTTTAAGATAATTTTACAGCATGAAATAAAAAATGAGGCAGAATCAAGGCTTAAGTGGACCACAAAGTGGGGATTGAACGACCACCATTAAAAACTTCTTGGGAGCTTAAGAAGTTTCGGATCAAGCTGATATTTGTGTTTTCACTTCATCTAGGTCTACATGACCTTATGAATAGGTTGGATGGTAAAAAAAAAACATTACAGTGGCCCATAGAGAGGTTTCACTGTTGGATGTCATTATCACCACTGCTTCCCTTTGTGTGGTCCACTGGAGATCTGGATCTGCTTAATTTTCTAGGTCATTCTGTAAAATTATCTAAGAAAAGTTATTAACGGTGTGGATAAAACCATTGAATCACGGTGGACTGCACAGAGTCTTGCCCAGACAGATTATCGTCCGGACGAGGATAGGACGCAATTTGCTTCCCAAGTTTTAATAATCGCTAGTGGTCCCACACCAATATCAGCGGACACAGATGTGACCATCCCCACATAAGAACGGACAACGACTCTGAGGGGCCATCATGATTTGTGAGTTTTATCCACACCGTGCATTCATTTTGCCATATTATTTTAGTGTACAAGCCCAAAATTGAATTAAAGGCTGAAGTAGACCACTCAGTGATGATTTAACATCTACCATTTAAAACATTTTGGGGGCCATGAAAGTTTTGGATCTAGATGATATTTGATTTTTTCTTTAATCCATATAGTTATGAACAGATTGGATGGCAATTAACCATCGCGGTAAACCCTAACAAGGTTTCATACACATTTATACACCACCTAACAAATGTTGTGTATTTCTAACTCATGTGATGGCGTGTGGATGGACAGAGTTCCATGAGCGCGTGTGTTGCCGCAAACCTCCTTGTGTATGGTTAGACGATCATTACAATAGTAGGAGGAGAAATTGTTGTTTTAAGTCGCAGTCAACAGATTTTAAAATGGACAAAAGGCAAAGAGTGCGTCAGCTAGGCCACTTGGATCGTTGCACAGACCATGTGTAGTCTTCTTTTTTGTAAAGATGATCTAAACCATTCAAAGACAAACATGAATACCAACCGTTGACCACTCTTATATTTTATCTTTCCAAACATCAAATGGTTTGGATATATATAACACATACCTCACGGTGGGACCCACAAAACTTGGTGACTTCAACACACCAGCCAATTCGGTGGTGTGTGGTACATCAGCTAGTTTGCTTCGGTAGCTATTGTGACTGTCAGTACGTAATCTGTGAATATCATCAACCGGCAGTGGCAGTGCCTATTGGTGAGGCCCATGCCAGTATCAGCGAATACAATGACGTTTGGATTGTTTGTAAACTCACGTGCCTAGAATTGGACGGGATTTCCTCATGAATGAGCATAGGAATACCATATCTACCCGCCGCTTGTTCAAGCAACGAAGGCAAACGCACCACACATGCCAAATACTTGTATGGTGGATTTTTTCAATCACGTATATTTCTTAACCATTCATCCAGTGGGCCAAATACTTGTATGGTGGCTCTGTGGGGCCACCATGATTTAAAAGTATTATCCACTCCGTCCATCACTATTTAAAGATTGTTTTACGACATGAAATAAAAAAATGAGGCAGAATCAAGGCCTAAGTGGACCACAAAGTGGGGATTGAACGACCACCATTAAAAACTTCTTGGGAGCTTCAGAAGTTTCGGATCCAGCTGATATTTGTGTTTTCACTTTATCTAGGTCTACATGACCTTATGAATAGGTTGGATGGTAAAAAAAAAAAAAAAAGAAAAAAGAAAAAAAAAAAAGAAAAAGAAAAAAACCATCACAGTGGCCCTTAGAGATGTTTCAATGGTGGATGTCATTATCACCGCTACTTCCCTTGGTGTGGTCCACTGGTGATCTGGATCTGCTTACTTTTATTGATCATTCTGTAAAATTATCTGAGAAAAGTTATTAACCGCGTGGATAAAACCTTAAAATCACGGTGGACCCCAAAGAGCCCTGCCTGGACGGATTACCGTTCGGGTGGGGGTAGGACGCAATCTACTTCCCAAGTATTAATAATCGCTAGTGGTCCCACACCAATATCAGCGGACGTAGATGTGACCATCCCTACATAAGAACGGACAATGACTCTGAGGGGCCATCATGATTTGTGAGTTTTATCCACACTGTGCATTCATTTTGCCAAATTATTTTAGTTTACAAGCCCAAAATTGAGGTAAATCAAAGGCTGAAGTAGACCACACAATGATGATTTAACATCTACCATTTAAAACATTTTGGGGGCCACAAAAGTTTTGGATCGAGATGATATTTGATTTTTCCTTTAATCTATATAGTTATGAACAGATTGGATGACAATTAACCATCACGGTAAACCCTAACAAGGTTTCATACACATTCATATATCACCTAAAAAATGTCGCGTATTTCTAACTCGTGTGATGGTGTACAGATGGACAGAGCTCCATGAGCGCGTGTGTTGCCGCAAACCTCCATTTGTATGGTTAGACGATCATCACAATAGTAGGAGGAGAAATTGATGTTTTAAGTCGCAGTTAACAAATTTAAAAATGGACAAATAGAAAAGAATGCGTTAGCTGGGCCACATGGATCGGTGCACAGACCATGTGTAGTCTTCTTTTCTGTAAAGATGATCTAAACCATTCAGAGACAAACACGAATACCATCTGTTGACCACTCTAATATTTTATCTTTCCATACATTGAACAGTTTGGATATAACACATACCTCATGGTGGGACCCACAAAACTTGGTGACTTTAACACACCATCCAGTTTGGTGGTGTGTGGTACATCAGCCAATCCGCTTCAGTAGCTACTGCCAGTGTCAGTACGTAATCTGCGAATATCATCATGTCTACTGGCAGTGGCAGTGGCAGTGCCTATTAGTGAGGCCCACACTAGTATCAGCGAATATTATGACGTTTGGACGGTCTGTAAACTCACGTGCCTAGATTCATACGGGATTTCCTCATGAATGAGCATAGGAATACCATATCTACTTGCCGCATGTTCAAGCGCGGAAGGCAAATGCCCCACACGTGCCAAATACTTGTATGGTGGGTGTTTTCAATCACGTATATTTCTTCACCATTCATCTGGTGGGCCAAATACTTGTATGGTGGCTCTGTGGGGCCATCGTGATTTAAAAGTATTATTGACTCCGTCCATATCTATTTAATATCGTTTTACGACATAAAATAAAAAATGAGGTAGAATCAAGTCTTAAGTGGACCACAAAGTGGGGATGGAACGACCACCATTAAAAACTACTAAGGAGCTTCAGAAGTTTCGGATCAAGCTAATATTTGTGTTTTCACTTCATCTAGGTCTACATGACCTTATGAATAGGTTGGATGGTTTTAAAAAAACATCACAGTGGCCCTTAGAGAGGTTTCAATGGTGGATATCATTATCACCGCTGCTTCCCTTGGTGTGGTCCACTGGAGATCTGGGTCTGCTTAATTTAATGGGTCATTCTGTAAAATTATCTGAGAAAAGTTATTAACGGCGTGGATAAAACCCTTGAATCACAGGTACGACGCAATCTGCTTACCAAGTATTAATAATCTCTAGTGGTCTCGTACCGATTTCAGCGGACGCAGATGTGATCGTCCCTACATAAGAACGGACAGCGACTCTGAGGGGCCATCATGATTTGTGAGTTTTATCCACACCGTGCATTCATTTTGCCATATTATTCTAGTGTACAAGCCAAAATTGAGGTAAATCAGAGGTTGAAGTAGACCACACAGTGATGATTTAACATCTACCATTTAAAACATTTTGGAGGCCATGGAAGTTTTGGATCAAGATGATATTTGATTTTTCCTTTAATCCATATAGTTATGAATAGATTGGATGGCAACTAACCATCACGGTAAACCCTAACAAGGTTTCATACACATTCATATACCACCTAACAAATGTCGCGTATTTGTAACTCGTGTGATGGCGTGCGGATGGACAAAGCTCCATGAGCGCGTGTGTTGCCGCAAACCTCCATTTGTACAGTTAGACAATCATCACAATAGTAGGAGGAGAAATTGATGTTTTAAGTCACAGTCAACAGATTTAAAAATGGACAAAAGGCAAAGAGTGCGTCAGCTAGGCCACTTGGATCGGTGCACATACCATGTGTAGTCTTCTTTTCTATAAAGATGATCTAAACCATTCAGAGACAGATACCAATACCAACCGTTGACCACTCTAATATTTTATCTTTCCATACATCCAACGGTTTGGATATAACACATACCTCATGGTGGGACCCACAGAACTTGGTGACTTCAACACACCAGCCAGTTCGGCGGTGTGTGGTACATCAGCCAATCCGCTTCGGTAGCTACTGCCAGTGTCAGTACGTAATCCGCGAATATCATTATGTCTACCGGCAGTGGCAGTGGTAGTGCCTATTGGTGAGGCCCACACTAGTATCAGCGAATACAATGACGTTTGGACGGTCTGTAAACTCACGTGCCTAGAATCGTACGGGATTTCCTCGTGAATGAGCATAAGAATACCATATCTACCCGCCGCATGTTCAAGCGCCGAAGGTAAATGCCCCACACGTGCCAAATACTTGTATGGTGGGTGTTTTCAATCACGTATATTTCTTAACCATTCATCTGGTGGGCCAAATACTTGTATGGTTGCTCTGTGGGGCCACCATGATTTAAAAGTATTATTGACTCTGTCCATCTCTATTTAAATATCGTTTTACGGCATGAAATAAAAAATGAGGCAGAATCAAGTCTTAAATGGACCACAAAGTGGGGATCGAACGACCACCATTAAAAACTTCTTGGGAGCTTCAGAAGTTTCGGATCAAGCTGATATTTGTGTTTTCACTTCATCTAGGTCTACATGAGCTTATGAATAGGTTGGATGGTTTTAAAAAACATCACAGTGGCCCTTAGAGAGGGTTCAATGGTGGATGTCATGATCACCGCTGCTTCCCTTGGTGTGGTCCACTGGAGATCTGGGTCTGCTTAATTTAATGGGTCATTCTGTAAAATTATCTGAGAAAAGTTATTAATGGCGTGTTAAAACCCTCGAATCATGGGTAGGACGCAATCTGCTTACCAAGTATTAATAATCGCTAGTGCTCTCGTACCAATTTCAGCGGACGCAGATGTGACTGTCCCTACATAAGAACGGATAGCGACTCTGCAGGGCCATCATGATTTGTGAGTTTTATCCACACCGTGCATTCATTTTGCCATATTATTTTAGTGTACAATTCCAAAATTAAGGTAAATCAAAGGCTGAAGTAGACCACACAGTGATGATTTAACATCTACCATTTAAAACATTTTGGGGGCCACGGATGTTTTGGAACAAGATGATATTTGATTTTTCCTTTAATCCATATAGTTATGAACAGATTTGATGTCAATTAACCATCACGATAAACCCTAACAAGGTTTCATACACGTTCATATACCACCTAACAAATGTCGCGTATTTCTAACTCGTGTGATGGCGTACGGATGGACAGAGCTCCATGAGCGCGTGTGTTGTCGCAAACCTCCTATTGTACAGTTAGACAATCGTCACAATAGGAGGAGAAATTGTTGTTTTAAGTCACAGTCAACAGATTTAAAAATGGATAAAAGGCAAAGAGTGCGTCAGCTGGGCTACTTGGATCGGTGCATAGACCATGTCTAGTATTCTTTCCTGTAAAGATGATCTAAACCATTCAGAGACAGACACGAATACCATCCGTTGACCACTCTAATATTTTATCTTTCCATACATCAAATGGTTTGTATATAATACATACCTCATGGTGGGACCCACAACACTTGGTGACTTCAACACACCAGCCAGTTCGGTGGTGTGTGGTACATCACCCAGTCTGCTTCGGTAGCTACTGCCAGTGTTAGTACGTAATCCGCGAATATCATCATGTCTACTGTCAGTGGCAGTGGCAGTGCCTATTGGTGAGGCCCACGCTAGTATCAACGAATACAATGACGTTTGGACGGTCTGTAAACTCACGTGCCTAGAATCGTACGAGATTTCCTCATGAATGAGCATAGGAATACCATATTATTTTAATAATCGCTAGTGGTCCCACACCAATATCAGCGGATGCAGATGTGACCATCCCTACATACTAACGGACAACGACTCTGAGGGGCCATCATGATTTGTGAGTTTTATCCACACCGTGCATTCATTTTACCATATTATTTTAGTGTACAACCCAAAATTGAGGTAAATCAAAGACTGAAGTAGACCACACAGTGATGATTTAACATTTACCATTTAAAACATTTTGGGGGTCGCGGAAGTTTTGGATCGAGATGATTTTTGATTTTTCCTTTAATCCATATATTTATGAACAGATTGGATGCAATTAACCGTCCTGGTAAACTCAAACAAGGTTTCATACACGTTCATATACCACCTAACAAATGTCGCGTATTTCTAACTTGTGTGATGGCGTGCGGATGGATAGAGCTCCATGAGCGCGTGTGTTGCCGCAAACCTCCTTTTGTACGGTTAGACGATCATCACAATAACAGGAGGAGAAATTGTTGTTTTAAGTCGCAGTCAACAGATTTAAAAATGGACAAAAGGCAAAGAGTGCGTCAGCTGGGCCACTTGGATCGGTGCACACACCATGTGTAGTCTTCTTTTCTGTAATGATGATCTAAACCATTCAGAGACAGACACGAATACCAACCATCGACCACTCTAATATTTTATCTTTCCATACATCGAATGGTTTGGATATAACACATACCTCATGGTGGGACCCACAGAACTTGGTGAGTTTAATACACCAGCCAGTTCGATGGTGTGTGGTACATCAGCCAGTCCACTTCGGTAGATACTGCCGGTGTCAGTACGTAATCCGCGAATATCATCATGTCTACCGGCAGTGGCAGTGGTAGTGGCAGTGCCTATTGGAGAGGCTCATGCTAGTATCAACGAATACAATGACATTTGGACGGTCTGTAAAATCACGTGCTTAGAATCAGACGTGATTTCCTCATGAATGAGCATAGGAATACCATATGTACTTGTCGCATGTTCAAGCGCCGAAGGCAAACGCACCACACATGCCAAATACTTGTATGGTGGGTGTTTCCTGGCACGTATATTTCTTAACCATTCATTCGGTGGGCCAAATACTTGTATGGTGGCTCTGTGGGGCCACAGTGATTTAAAAGTATCATCCACTCCGTCCATCACTATTTAAAGATCGTTTTACGGCATCAAATAAAAAATGAGGCAGAATCAAGGCTTAAGTGGACCACAAAGTGGGGATTGAAAGACCACCATTAAAAACTTCATTGGAGCCTCAGAAGTTTCGGATCAAGCAGATATTTGTGTTTTCACTTCATCTAGGTCTACATGACCTTATGAATAGGTTGGATGGTAAAAAAAACATCACAGTGGCCCTTAGAGAGGTTTCAATGGTGGATGTCATTATCACCGCTGCTTCCCTTGGTGTGGTCCATAGGAGATCTGGGTCTACTTAATTTAATGGGTCATTCTGTAAAATTATTTGAGAAAAGTTATTAACGGCGTGGATAAAACCCTTGAATCACGGTGGACCCCACAGAGCCCTGCCCGGACGGATTACCGTCCGGGCGGGGGTAGGACGCAATCTGCTTCCCAAGTATTAATAATCGCTAGTGGTCCCACACCAATATCAGCGGACGCAGATGTGACCGTCTCTACATAAGAACGAACAACGACTCTGAGGGGCCATCATGATTTGTGAGTTTTATCCTCACCGTGCATTCATTTTGCCATATTATTTTAGTGTACAAGCCAAAAATTGAGGTAAATCAAAGGCTGAAGTAGACCACACAGTGATGATTTAACATCTACCATTTAAAATATTTTGGGAGCCACGGAAGTTTTGGATTGAGATGATATTTGATTTTTTCCTTTAATCCATATATTTATGAACAGATTGGATGGCAATTAACCATCCCGGTAAACTCAAACAAGGTTTCATACACGTTCATATACCACCTAACAAATGTCGTGTATTTCTAACTCGTGTGATGGCGTGTGGATGGACAGAGCTCCAAGAGGTCGTGTGTTGCCGCAAACCTCCTTTTGCACGGTTAGACGATCATCACGATAGCAAGAGGAGAAATTGTGTTTTAAGTCGTAGTCAACAGATTTAAAAATGGATAAAAGGCAAAGAGTGCGTCAACTGGGCCACTTGGATCGGTGCACACACCATGTGTAGTCTTCTTTTTTATAAAGATGATTTAAACCAATTAGAGACAGACACGAATACCAACCATTGACCACTCTAATATTTTATCTTTCCATACATCGAACGGTTTAGATATAACACATACCTCATGGTGGGACCCACAGAACTTGGTGACTTCAACACACAAGCCAGTTCGATGGTGTGTGATACATCAGCCAGTCCGCTTCGGTAGCTACTGCTAGTGTTAGTACGTAATCCGTGAATATCATCATGTCTACTGGCAGTGGCAGTGGTAGTGCCTATTGGTGAGGACCACGCCAATATTAGCGAATACAATGACGTTTGGACAGTCTGTAAACTCACGTATTACACTTACTCCGTTCATCTGTGCTGGGCAGTTTAGATGGTGTCGTGCCACCCCACCATGATGCAATTGTTTGTCCACACCATTCAGATGATATGGACGGTGCCGAACGTGTTTGGATGGTGATAAGGACTCCACCATCATATTTGTATTTTATCTCCACACTGTCCTTCTACCGGTCCCACCTTGATGGATGTGATTCACCCACACCACCTAGCCATGTGATAGGGTCCACTTGTGATGTATTCTTGAGGCCGCCTACGATGTATATTTGAGGCCCATATGTGAGGCCCGATGTTGTGTATATCAGGCCAAGTAATGGGGCCCGTTATTATGTATAAGGCCCATGTGCAGGGCTCACCTGTTGCGTATTTATGGCCCATTGGTGCGGCCCATTGATGTGGCCCACTGGATATGTATGAGGCCCATGGGCGAGGCCCAATGTGATGTATTCAAGGCCCATGTGTAGGGCCCATTGTGATGAATTTGAGGTCCATGTAATGTGGCCCATTGTGATGTGTATGTAGCTCTTGTGCGAGGCCCATTGCGATCTGTATTAGGCCTTTGTGTGAGGCCATGGGCCCACTATACGTTTAACCCTATATGGGGCACTCCTTGGGAGCAATGTTAGTTGAATGTCCACATTTTTTTGGGTAATAATGGTTAAACGCCCGCATGGTGACCTTCCCTTAGGCCTAGTTAGGCCCATTCTCACCGATTTCCATTATCGAAGCCGATTTCGATTGTCGAGACCTACATGATATACATGCAACCCGTAGTTGAGGCTCATTGTGACACGTATTAGGCCCATGATGAAAGGCCCATTTGATGTATTCAAGACCCATGTGTAGGGCCCACATGTCATGTATTTAAGGCCCATGGGCAAGGCCCATTGGGATGCATTCATGACCTATGGGCAAGGCCCATTGTGATATGTATTAGGCTCATGAGCAGGGTCCGCCTGTTATGTATATGTGGCCCTTGAGTAAGGCCCATTGTGTTGTATATTAGACCTTTGTGCGAGGCCATGGACCCATTATATATTGGGCTCTATGTGACCATTCCTTAGGGGCAATGTTGGTTCAATGTCTACATTGTCAAGGCCGATTGTTAATGCCGGTTATTGATACCGATTATGAGTATGTGACAGCATAGCATCATAATACATGCTCATACGCATCATCTGCATGCTTGTTATGAGATGTGATTGACCATTGCATATGCCATAGGGCAGGTGTTCATGGGGCTCCCTGATAGGCGGAGTTGCCCTACATGAGCGCACGGTATAAGCAGAATTTATGCATGATTGCCCTATGTGACTCATGCATTTCGCATTTGTGTGACATGATCACCGTACGCCCTAGCGACATCAGGGTTGTAACCTCCACAGGCATATCGTGGATGGCCAGATGGGATACTGAAAATCTATTCTACATGGGGTACTATAGATATCCCTAGGTGAAAGTCCTTAAACCCTCTTGGTTCTAGAGGTTGCTCCAACGTCTAGACAGAGTGGATGCATGAGCACATAAGGGTCGTATACCGTTAGGCCGTGTCTCCCACTGTGTCGTAGTCGATTGGAAGGGGGTACGGCCTTAACCGCCCGAGAAGAGGGAGCAATGCTAGGCTGAGTCTGACCAGCTCGAGGAATGGGTCCGCTATCGACGAGTCGGGCCCGATATTGGCAGGCGGATAGTGAGGTCTCTTCCACTCACCTTGTTACACACAATGGGACAGCAATCTGGTTTGGAGTGTAATAGACCTTAGTGATTTTTCAGAGAGGAACCATACTGATATGTAGACTTATTTAGTAGGAGTTGCATGCTTATTCGTTCATTCATTCACTATCCACTCGGGCTGGTGGTGCGCAACTAATTGTTGTGTACCTTCGTTATGGCAAAGATTTCAGTTGGGCACGCGACTAACCTGAGATCAAGAGTTTACTTCGTTGAGTCTGACTATCTAAATTTAGGTATGGGACTGGTTTGGATAGAAGTCCCTTGTGGTAGACCCCGTAGCCTGCGATACCACGTACTATTATCTCGACTTCACACTTCAGCATGGTCATTTCATTTGCATCACATATTGCATTATATCCACAGGCATATGACATTTTAGGTTGCTATGTTTCTGTACTTATATGGCCCAGACAGACGTAACAGGATTTGTATATTGCATTATATCTTCAGCATCTGATATTTGACTCTTTATGACTCCTTATTGCATTTCCACATTGCGTATTCTGATATTGATTGACTGATGGACTTGTCCGTATTTTCGCTTACTCTGTTATCGTATAATTTATGATCTTGCCAATATTTCTGCTTACTCTGGCAATTCATGATCTTGTTAGTAATTCTGCTTATTCCGATATTGCACGATTTATGGATTATTAGTATTTTCAGTACTGTATGATGATGGCATTGCGTTGAATACTTGGCACTTACCTTGTGCACACACTTACACCACCCCCTAAGCTTTCTTTAAGCTTATGCATGATAGATGCGTACAGGTGATGTTAGGTTGCAGCAGTATTGAGCTTGGAGCATACAGCGGTCTTCTAGAGCTTGATTTTTTATTTATGTATTTCCCTTTCAGCATTGTACTCAAATAATTATATTAGTAGATATGTGATGATGATGTTGCCTTTGTGAATTGGGTAATCTTGTAATCATACTTATTACGAGTTAAATGTACAAAAAAATCCTCCTTGTAAGATTCCAGGATCGGAATCTGGCATATGGACGCTAGGAGTCGAGAATGGGATACTACGGAGGCTGTTGGCACCGAATTCGGCGATCGGGATTCCTGTGAATCCGATTTCCTAGTATGGGGCGTGACAAAAGGAATGTCTAAAAATAACATTTTTATTAATCAAAGATCTAATGCAACCAATTGTATTAGGAACTCCATTTTTAAAATTAATCAAACCATTTTGTGTCAATAATGTAGGAATATAAACTAAAACATTAGGACAAGATTTAATTTTCAAATTTGCACAACCTCCTAAAATTAAAAATATAAACCATTTAAAATTAATCTTAATCACAAAATCAATTTAATAAAACATAAAACAGAACAAATACAACAAGTTAAAAACCAAATTCAACATATTAAAACCAGTCAAGAACTTAAATCACCAATAATTCAAAAACATCTCAAAGATTTTAACACCTTATTACAAAAAGAAGTGTGTTCTGATTTACCAACAACATTTTGGACTAGAAAACGACATATCATTAAATTACCATATGAACCAGATTTTCATGAATCAAAAATACCTACAAAAGCCAGACCCATACAAATGTCTAAAGAATTACTAGAACATTGCCAAAAAGAAATTAATGACTTATTATCCAAAAACCTAATTAGACATAGTAAACCACCATGGAGCTGTTCGGCCTTTTATGTCAATAAATCAGCCAAAATAGAACGAGGAGTACCGAGACTAGTTATTAATTATAAACCTCTAAATAAAGTTTTACAATGGATTAGATACCCTATACCAAATAAGAAAGATTTGTTTCTACTCTATTAGGCCCACCTTGAATGAATGTAATTTATCCACGTCATCCATCCATTTATTAAGATCATTTTAGGGGTTGAGCCCAAAATTTAAGCATGTAAGAAGCTCAAGCGGACCATAACACAAGAAACAGTAGGAGTATTGATTTCTACTATTGAAACCTTCCTAAGGCCCACAGTGACATGCAATTGTCATCCAAGATTACACAGAAATTACATGAATTGTCATGATCATCCAAGCTTGTTTTCATTCGACTCACATTAGTGGGAAAGACTGCATGTGAATAATAATAAATAAATAATTTTCTCGTAGCAGATCTCAAAGAAAGACTTAAAACAGCTACAACAATAATAATTTTTCAGGCACCGAATAAAAAAGAAAGCGATTTTAAACGTCCAGAGAGAATGATATTAGTTTCACTTGTGACTTGAGAACTGAAGACCGGCTATATGCGAGTAGCACTGCATGGGACATTTGACGTGTGCAAGAGTGGGGTCCACCTCAGAGTATGACATTTTAAACGTTTTCACCTCCATTTTCAAAATGGCGGTGATTCATCCACCGCACAAGTGGAACACATGTAGGAAAGACTGACCGTCCAAACCTAAGGGCCCATTTTGGTTGGATGGTTAAAACCTAAGAAAGAGTCCCCATTTAACTAAGGACTGTGCAACACAAGATGGCGGAGAAGGTCTGCTTGGTTTTGGTTTTTCTTTTTTATTCTGTTTTTTAATGAATTGCACTTCCTGTTTGTGATTGCTTCTAAGCATGGGTAGTTTGTCTTTTAACAGGCTTCCGAAATCTGGAATGTAATCTCCCAGGGTGGTTATATTTATGTCTGTGGTGATGCCAAAGGCATGGCCAAGGATGTCCATCAGGTTCTCCACACAATAGTCCAGGAGCAGGTATGGAACCTTTTGAGTCTTATGCACATCTGTAACTCGAGACAGATTTCGATACTTGTACGTACATATGCACCTATACATGCGGGCTGATGCCCGACCCATAACAGAGCTAGAGTCAGTGGGCCCCAAAGTTGGCCTGAGGGCCATGCCTGTGCTTAAAATCTATGCTGATGTCACACCTGGGCCCCAGGTCAATCATCAAGTTGCGACGGTTACGTGAAAGGAATTGACGGTTTGAAGACGCCTGCAAACATTTCCCATTCAACGTACATGTTTTAACTTATATTTGGAATGTGGATAATATATTTGATTTTGATTTCTTCTTTTTCTATTGTGTAGACTTACCTTCTCAAATAGGTTAGTCCGTTCAAGGCTTTAGAGATATGGGTATTTCTAGTTTTGGATGTGTGGGTTGATGATCAACTTCTCCAACTCCCAAGAACTTTTTAATGGTGTACATTCAATCCCCACTTTGTGGTCCACTTAATCCCTTTACCTGCCTAATTTTTTATGTAATACATTAAAATTATCTGAAACAAGCAATGAAAGGAGTGGATAAAACACTTACATCACGGTGGGCCCCACAGAGCCCTGCCCGGACGGATTACTATCCGGGTGGGGTAGGACGCAATCCGCGTACACTGATTGATACGGAAGCACGAATTCTATATAAAGCCTATTCCTAGGTGACTTTATACGGACGCAATCCACACACTCATAGGAACTCTATAAAACAACTCTCATCTTCCGTCAGGCCGTCGCCTCTCCTTAGGGTTGTACACAAGCCAAGGTAGCTCGAAAAGCTCGTTTAGCTCGGCTCGATATAGCTCGACTTGACTTGGCTCGAACGACAACTCAAGACGAGCTACACTTCAAATGACCAAGCTTGTTTTGAAAACATGCCGAGTTCGAACATAATGGATCTTAACTCGACTCGACTCCGCTCGACTTGAATATATATTATATTTAAAAATTAAAAAAAAATATATTATATAATATTATTAATTGAATATTTGATTTGGGAGTTGGGTCAGTGTGGGTTGAGTTAGTTGGGTCGGGTGGCTAGGTTGAGTCGGGTGTCAATTGGGTCGGGTTGCTGGGTTTGAGTTGGGTGCGAGTTGGGAGCAAACTCAACTCGACTCAAGGTAAGCTTGCCTCAAGCTCGACTCGAAAGATTTGGCAAACAAGCCAAGCTCCAATGGTAAGCTCGAACCTGAGCTCAAACTCGAACTCAAGGAGAGCACGAACGAGTCAAGCCATGCTTGGCCCACCTCGACTCGACTCGGCTTGATGTACAACCCCACGTCTCCTCCTCTCATCCGTCGCCTCTCCTCCTCTCATCTTCCTCTCCACTCACCATGTCTATGTCCGTTAGTTATGCAAATGGCCGCCTTCTTTTCATATTACCCTACTTTGATGTCAACATAAACATCACCCTTCCATTTTGGATCTTTCAATTCTTTTATGCCTTCTCGCTCATCGCTTGGGTTTTTTTTTTACTGGTTGTTTTACCAATCCTAACTAACCCCACACCTTTCAAAACTTACCCGATGAATCTGACGGTTGCTCAGGACGATAGCGGTGACTACACCACTGTATCGGTAGCAGTGGTCGCTGCCCCTAGCTTGAGCATGTCGCTCTTTCCCATATACATAAAGTCCGGTGTATATCGGGAGCGTGTGAAGGTTGATCAGTTAAAGACCAATATCACCTTCATCGGGGATGGGATTGGAAAGACGGTCATCACGTTCGACCGTTATGCCATCCAAAAAAGATCGACTCTCAACTCCAAAACTGTTGGTAAGTTCAGCTTGAATTATGCATGTTTTAGTATTATAGTATTCATCAAGGACAGACCGCCCATCACAAGATTTGCACGTGCCATAAAAATTGTTGGAGAGATGAAAAAGAAGTAAAAACCAGAAATTGTGCTGAAGGCGGCCATTCCCCAGACGATACATTTCATCGCAACATTCATTATCGTTGCAACACGATACGCAAAAACAATGTTGAGTGCAGAGGCAACGGCTCAGATAGGCCAAGTACTTGTGTGTGGATGGGTAGTGGTCCACACGCGTGTGGGCTTAGTAAACGTCTGATGATAAGATATGGACATTGATACGTGGATGCGGCATCTTTGAACAATTCAACGAATGCTCACTGCAATCTGTTACACTTGAACTTTCAGTGTATCAACCTGATTCTTGCAAGTGCAATCTTCATGGTGGGGCCCACCTTTTGTGTGGCTCAAATACCACACACGTGACTTGTTAGCAAGTGTGCTCCTGCTACATGCGAAGTTCACACGTGCACTGGGTTGTATATGATCGTTCCTCAATCCATTTGCTTAGGTCCTGCTAATGGCATCCATGTTACAACCGACTCACCCCGTGGTCAGCCTACAAAATGAATAGGAGTGGCATACGGCTAGATGGACCGATGAACCTGGCCCAGTCGGACTTGGACCGATTAGCTTGGGCTGCATGTGTGGCTCGATCAATTTTTGGGCTTTGCTTGGGGTTATTGTCATTTTAGTCTGGCCTGGCCCCACGACTTGCCCGAGTCAGGCAAATCGGCCAACTGACTGAGTTGGGGGCAAATGAGGGGACGACTCGTGGAACCGTCCTATACTAGTCTGAGTTGACTTGGACCAGTTAGGTTCGAGTCTGAATGAGTTAGCAATCCATGCTTAAATAAAGTACAGTAGATATACAATTATAATAAAACTAACTAGATAATCATTTTTTTAGACTGATTTTTGCAGAAAATTAGTCTGATTAATCATGATATTCATACAGACAAATACACCCTGAGCAAATATACAATACTTATAAGTAAATGAACATTTAAAATTCCTAGATGATCCAATAAAAAGCATATGAATGACTTAATCAATCAATCAGGACTGTTCACTAGGGACAATTCATACTTCCTGGTCCACCACACAAAATCAGATGATGCTACAAATTTTAATCATCTATCAAGGGGCATAAAATGAAGAGTCAAGATCATTTACTTGTGAACCATCAATAATACTACACTAATTGCATCATCTGGTAGGGGCAATTGTGGATTGGTTGTGATTCTAAGAATATTTCAGAGAATGACCTTAACGGATGGCTATAATTTTCAGTCAAGATCAATTGATTGCTACCGTTAGGATTTGATGCTAACAGTCAAGATCAATTGATTGCTACTGTTAGGATTTGATGCTAATCGACAACTAAGTGCAATGCACCCAATTCATAGACTACTGCGGCCCCACTTCCGATACACGATGGAGATCAATGCATTCGCTCGCCATGACCTCATCAACGGTGATGGAATTATTAAGAAATCATTTTGTTCAGGTGGGCCAGTGCACAAAAGAGATGGATGGTTAGAGAAATTTGTTTTAGCTGTTGGTTTGTCCTATACAATGTGGTGAGTTAAAGATAAAAACAGTGTTATTGTAACGCCCTGAAAGTTGAGGGTCATGCATACGCTCGACTCCCAAGTTCTCGGGTGTCACCTATACCCAATTTTTATAATTTGATGATAAATCAGGTTTAAATGCGCAACTAGGAATTATTGGAAATATGAATCACAATTCACAACTAGTCTACTGAGATGAAGGAGTCTAAATATATATAAGTCTAAATTAATATAAACGGGTCGCATAAGGCGTTGCCCAACAAAATCAAGAAAATATATCCAAAAGGAATGATGAGCTGAGTCCAACACTTAGCAATCCAAGTCCACTTGCGAACTCTACGGTGATCCGCCCATCAACTGGAAATAGGATAACTTGTCCTCCTCATCCAAGCTCGCGCCGCAAGGCTCCTCGTACTCGGCGTCGCCTACAACTACTGAAGAGTCTGGTTGGTGTTTTAAAACACCGTCCCAGAGTGGGAGTGAGTGATCAACTCAATGGGTGTTATTAGTCTTGAGTTGTAACAGGCATCAATTATATTATGAACTTAATGAAAAGCAATCATTCACAAACACCTAACTAATCTTATTAATGCATACGCATGATAGATGATATGATGCATACCCTCGCCACAACACTCCCTCGAGCGACTCCATCTAACGATCGCGTATGTCAACACTCCCTGAGAGCGACCTCGACTGCCGAGTCGCCACCCTAACTAGTGTGATGTAATGCGATCGTCTTAGCCGAGTTCTTAGTTAAGTCCATTCATCCAGTAGGTTTGGGAATCTCATACACCCCACGTATCAATGCCCTAATCTAGTTGCGAGGCCAAGGCCCCCCAACGTGTGAAGCCGAGACCTCGCGATCCTTGATTTTGTCGGGTTCCCCATCCCCGACTCCAAGCACATGGGGAGTGCCGAGAGGAAGGGATCACTCGCGGTCAATACGGGGAGGCGCGTCACCCCAGCGTAGGCCGACAACTCGGACACAGTGTCCCATTCCACCATGCCTGGCTCACGAGGCAGTGGATAAACTTCAAGTGGTTATCGATGGGCGGCAACGGTGGTAGGGTGTTCCAGGTTCCATACATATGTGAGCAAACAAAGTTAACAAATAGGGCTGGTCGGTAAGTAGGCTAGACCGCACGAGTAAGGCGAATATGCGACGAACGACATCGGGTACAAGGGACCCATGTAGTCGAACTACTGCCGCCCGTACACACCCATCCAAACCCACGGGTTTAGCCCTAGCATAGTCCTATCGATGAGACTACAGTCTCTCCTCATGTTCCCGACCAACCCAAGGGTATGAATAGTGATTCATAGCATGCCAACTACAAATGCATCATCCAGGATAAACAACATCATGGTTTCATACGCCTCAACATACAATTTAGATTCTCATAGCAAGCAAGGCCAACGATATCATGAAATAAAGTGCATGCGAGTTATGTGTGTGCGTGAGGAAGTTAAGCACTTCTTTCATTTTAAGAAATCATAAGCACAAGAGTAAATAATCATGGATACTAAGAAGCAACATTATAAGGAAAAATCTAACAAGGCATGAGCATGAGATCATCCATACATGAAATCATGTGAGAGGCAAGAACATCATCATATGAAAAGTAAACACACAATTATTCCATACAAATCCAACAAACAAGCAATTCCTAGGATTCTTCTAGATTCTCCAAATATAGCATCCAAGCAATCAAAACATTAGATTCATAATAAAATTGGTGATAGGCCACTTAAGGATAATAGTCCGCACCTATGGATCATTGGAGAGTTGGAAAATGACCTAAGAAAGAGGACTTTTGGGGTCGGACGACCGGAATCCTTAAAACAACCATTTACATGTTAGAACTTCATGCAAACCCTCACACACAATGGTTTCAAGAAAAAGGGGTGAGAGATTCACCTATACAATCAATGGAAGCGAATGGGTGGTCGTGGTGGAGGATTCGTCGAGGAAGAGGTGAGGAGTTGCAAGCATCGGACTCTTTTAGCCCCACTTTGATCTATGGCCCACCTTCACTCTCCCTTCCTCTCTTCTTCCTTTCTTCTTTCTCCCTTTTCTCCCTTCTCTCTTTCTCTTCTCTAGGGCAAAATTCGTATGGGGAGAGGGGGTGCCCAAATAGGGCCTTTATATAGTGCCAGGTTTGGTGCAAATGGCCCTAAGGGATGGATTTTTACTATACTAGCCCTAGAGGGTGTTTTTCTACTATTTTGGGGCTACTACGGGGTGTAGGAGATGACACCCACCATTGGATAATTGGCCCTAGTGATGATCTACGTATGGGTATGATCGGGGCCATGTCTATACTAATATGAGTAGGGAAATATCCTCACTCCACGAGTGAAATTTGGTAGTAAATCGACGATCTGAAATCCTCAACTTTGCATAAGAGTGGATGACCCAATTCACTTAAGTTCCAGCTCCTTTCTTTAGGGTATTTGCACATCTCATGCACTAGTCCTTTGGCTCAAGTTGAGCGGTTCTGGACAGTACCCAAGTCCAACTCCCGCGATAGAGTCAAGCCTAGGAAGACGGACATTACTCTATAATTTTGGAATTAGTGGCCCACCAATGAGCGGTCTAGGGCTTGTTTGGAAAATCGGACATTTTTTGAATGAATTAGGTATTGAGATTTCTCGTGGGCAATGATTAGGGTTTGGATTAACTATGTTCACAGTATGGCCTATTTATAACTAGTAAAAGTGGAGATTTGGTCAAGATTACTCTAAACCGTTAGTTTTAGGCTAAAAGAGTAACGGGGTTGATTTGGTCCATTATTCAAGATCCGAGCCTTATTTGATTTGACCCCGGGTAGATCTTTAATTTAGTCGTGATTGGGATTAGTTAGCGATGAGTCGGTTAGATTTGGGCCCCACGTGAGTAAATTATGGGGCTAAACTTGATGTCCAAGTGATCGGGCAGATTCGTTGGCCTCCTATGGTTGATTAATTTAACTTGTACGGTTCTTTACTGGTTTCACCCCCGGTATATACTAACATTGAGTGCTAATGGTCATTAAGTGATATTATAAGTTAATAACACAAAAAAAAAAATTTCAAGGATTTTTTGGAAATCCAAAACAGTGAAAATCTGGTATGTTATAGTGGTCTGCCTGGAAAGCTAGCCTCTTCCGGACGGGTGGTACACAGAAGGTCATTGATCAACGATGCTTCATCCGTTCGCAACTGCTTCCTTGTTTTTGGTCACATAGGCGTGGATGGCTTCTTCCAATGTTAATCGACGGCTCAGGCCTGAGGTTTACACGCTCTTTGCTGCTGTTGGGGTTGCCGTAGGAATCTGCGGATTTCAGTTAGTGTACGCAACATCCTCACCAACCCTGAAGTCAGGGTGAGCAAGGAAAACAGGTCTACTGGAGTACTGGATAACTTTATTGAGGGGGAGCGGTATGCTGAGCATGGTCTTAGGAAGTTTGTGCGCAACAAATCCCCTAAAATAATGTCGTCAATCAACAGCTTCTTCGCTGACCCAAAATGATGGCAAAAGAAGGTAACTAGCTTCTCATTTTCACTTGGCTCAACAATAAACATTGAACATGACTAAGCTTTATAGATTACGATTGTAGCTGTGTGTGGGCGAGTAGCCCAGTCAAACTAAGTCTGCATGAGTGAGAGAATAATGTGGAATGTGGCTTTGGACCATTTTTATTGGAATGAAGATTGGAATTTCTTTAAAAAAAACATGTATAATTCAAGATGAACCTACCAACAGATGCGGAGTTGATCAGAGCTGCTCTTTTTTGGGTGGTATAATGGTCGAATGTGATGACCGTCTTTCCAATCTCATCCTCGATGAAGGCGATATTGGTTTTTAGCTGATCAACCTTCATACACTCCCGATATACACCGGACTTTATGTATATAGGAAAGAGCGACTTGCTCAAGCTAGGGGCAACGACCACTGTTGTCAACACAGCGTCCTGAGCAACCGTCAGGTTCGTCGGGTAAGTTTTGAAAGGTGTGGGGTCAGTTAGGATTGGTAAAACAACCAGCAAAAAAACAACCCAAGCGATGACTCACAAGGCATAGAAGAGTTGTAAGATCCAAAATGGAAGGGTGATGTTTATGTTGACATCAAAGCAGGGTAATACGAAAAGAAGGCGGTCATTTGCATGACTAACGGACACATACATGGTGAGTGGAGAGGAAGATGAGAGGAGGGGAGGCGACAACCTGACGGAATATGAGAGTTATTTTATAGAGTTCCTGAGAGTGCGCGGATTGCGTCCGTATAAAATCACCCATGAATAGGCTTTATATAGAATTCGTGCTTCCGTATCAATTGGTTTACGCGGATTGCGTCCTACCCTCACCCAGACAGTAATCCGTCCGGGCAGGGCTCTGCGGGGCCCACCGTGATGTAAGTGTTTTATCTATGCCTTTCATTGCTTGTTTCAAATAATTTTAAGATATCAGACAAAAAATTAGGCAAGTAAAGGGATTAAGTGAACCACAAAGTGGGGATTAAATGTACACCATTAAAAACTTCTTGAGAGCCGGAGAAGTTTCAAATCAAGCTGATATTTGTTTTTTCACTTCATCTACGTCTACATGACCTTATGAATAGTTTGGATGGTAAAAATAAATCATGGTGGCCCTTAGAAATGTTTCAACAGTGAGTGTCATTATCACTACAGCTTCCTTTGGTGTATGTTAAAAGTGTGCATGCAACGCTGCATGACGTCACCAAGCTCTGTGGACCCCACCATGATGCAAGTGTTATATCCATACCGTCCATCCGTTTGGAGAGATCGTTTTATGGCGTGAGAAAAAGAATGAGATAGATCTAAAGTTCAAGTGGACCCCACCATAGAAAATAGTGGGGACAGTGACATCCACTGTTCAAAACTTGTTAGGGGCCACAGAAGTTTTCGATCAAGCTTATATTTTTGTTTTCACTTCATCTATCTCTATGTTAACTTATGAATAGGTTGGATCTAAAAAATACATCATGGTGGGCCCTATAAATGTTTCAACGGTGGGTGTGACTGATCCCATGGTTTTCTGTGGTGGGTCCACTTGAACTTTATATCTATCTCATTCTTTTTCTGATGCCATAAAATGATCTCAAAAAATGGTTGGACGATATGGATTAGGGGTGCACACGGTTCGGTTTGGTCTGGTTTTAGGGTGCAACCGAAACCGAACCGTTCCTTACGGTTCTAGGATTTTCGGAACTGGAACCGAACCGTTAGTACCCTAGAATCGAACCGGAACCGAACCGTGAAAACCAGATCGGTTCCACGGTTCTGGGCTTTTTATAATCCAACCCAATTGCATGTTCTATTTTATAATTTAGCCCATGTCCATTCACGTTGTGATCCATTTGATGAATGGTTTAGATATTGTATATGGTGTGAAAAAATATATTTATGAAAACAATCAAAATGTGCATTGTAAACCATAAATCATGAGTCAAATCTACAACTAAAATATATTGTACACTCACGGTTATAGGTTTAATTCTACGGCTTGGTTTCATGTTCGGTTCCACGGATTGGATCCACGATTCAGTTCGGTTCTACATACCCCTAAACCAAAACTGAACTGAACTAAACGGTTCTTTAATTTTTTGAACCGGAACCGAACTGATGCACTCTAGAACTAGACCAAACCGGACCGTTTGGCCAGTTCCCATCTGGTTCTACGGTTCTACCGGTTCGATGTGCACCCCTAGTATGGATACAACACATGCATTATGGTGGGGTCCACAGAGCTTGATGGATTATTTTGTTGGTGAACCCCATATGATGAATAACCCACATCAAGGTGGGCCCCACGTAATGGACGATCCACATTAAAGGTGTCGATGATAAACAACCCACATCCAAGGTGGGTCCCGCATGATAGACGGCCCACATGATGTGGATGGTCCACATCAAAGGTGGGCTCCACATGATGGGTTGTGGATATTCAAGGTGGGGCCCCGGCAACATGATGGACAATAGGAATGATGGTGGGCCCCACATGATAGATGACCCATATTAAGGTCGGTCCCTAATGATAAATGACTCACATCAAAGACAGGCTCCACTTGATGGATAACATACTTCAAAGTTGGGCACTGCATAATGGATGGTCCACAATAAAGTGGGCCTGCATGATAGACGACCCACATCCAAGTTGGGACCCAACATGATGGATAGCCCACATCAAAAATGGGCCTTACATGGTAGATGGTCCACATTGAAGGTAGGCCCAACATGATGGACAACTCATATTGAAGATAGGGCTAAGGTACGCTCAACATAATAAATTATCTACATCATAGGTTGAGCTCACGTTGGATATTTAAGATGGACCAAACAAACTTAGGGGATAAATACTTATGTAATATTTGAAACTAAATAAATTTTTCTACTTTTGGACTATCAAGTATGTTATTAACAATTGTACTTACTTGGAAGCAACGGTCCAAACACCCCCTGAACTACAAAAGATTATATTTTGAAAACTATAACTTATTTATTTTTTTATGAATGATAAGATTATATGACAGAGGCAGGAGATCTATAAAGATTTTAACAGTTTACAGAAAATGAATGGGATAAATTTGTAGTGTTGGGCACAAGAACGATTCCCCAAACACTTGACATGCTTGCAAGACCGTACACCACCAAGTTTGTAATAGGAATAGACAAATACGGAAAAATCACCCAAGTTGCATGATCAAAGCCATTGATTGGAGGGATTTGTTTATGGCAGCTTCCATCCAACAATCAGCATTCACAGGCAGTTTATGAGAAAAACCTTTGATACTCTGGAATGGTTGATATACAAAAACTTAGAAACTGTATATCTTGCATAATTTAAATGAAACCGTCCAATTTCTGGGCACTGGTTTATATGCTTCGTGAGCCAAACATTAATATTATTTGATCATCGGACTACCGGATTGGTGGACTTTTATTGGATGAAAATATCTAATGGTCATATTTCAACAAACAAGTGTCCATGAATCAGAGGTTATCTGAGTTTAGGACCGACTGAGCACAGTTGGATACAAAATTTAGTTGGTTTAATTTAAGATAAACGAAAATTTTCTGAATATCTGTATATCAACCGTAATATTCTGCCAGAGTATCGATAAAGAAATTCCACCAATATATATATATATATATATATATATATATATATATATATATATATATATATATATATATATATATATATATATATATATATATAGAGAGAGAGAGAGAGAGAGAGAGAGAGAGAGAGAGAGAGAAGGTTCTATACAGTCGAGGTCATGGGAACTCCCCATGATGTCGAGCTGTGTGTGCCCCGCCATGATGTATGTCAAACATCAACACCGTGCATTTGATGGGTCCTCTTTAAATTATGAGATATCCCAAAAATCAGCCGCATACGGAACTCAGGTGCGCCATACCATCTAAAATCATGTAAAGACATGCCTAAAATATATAAAAGTACTTGGCGGGGCCCACCTGAAATTTGGATGCGTCTAAAACTTGGTCTTACCCCTCATCCAAGTGGGACACACATAATGGATGGGGTGGATTTGTGAACCACATCTCTGTGGGCCTAAAAAATGATTATGAATGTTTTAATGGAGGGTAGCCTCTCTCAAGTTTTGTATGTGGTGTGGCCCACACAAGTCACAAATTGACTTGTTTTTAAGCCCTAGGTCCACTATGGAATGGTGCATCTGATTGATGGGGTGGATTTGTGAACCACATCTCGGTGGGCCCAAAAAATTATTATGAATGTTTTAATGGAGGGTAACCTCTCTCAACTTTTGTATGTGGTGTGGCCCACACAAGTCACAGATTGACTTGTTTTTAAGCCCTAGGTCCACTATGGAATGGTGCATATGACTGATGGGGCAGATGTTTGACATATCTCATGGTGGGGCCACATAGCTTGACCTGATGGGGAGTTCCCATGAGCTCCACCGTATACAACCTTTTCCGTGTGTGTATATATACACACACGGAAATGCTCACCTGCGAACCAGTTCGTACATATTATGTATGTATGAACTTTTTTAAGAACCCATCATACGTGATGTGGATCTAAAATCTAAACCGTTCATGTGAAGCAGCACCTCGTGAAACACCTCGGGCCCAAGTTTTACTTTGATATAAAACTTTGATGGGCCATGAAAAATGGAAACAGTTTCCTCCCTTGATTTGCATTTCTCTTTTCTATGGCCCACCAGAATTTTAGATCATGGTGAAATTTTATCACATGAGGTTTCATGGGATTCCGCATCACATGGACCGTTCAGATTACACACCCATGGCACGTGTACAAAGGTGCACACGTGCGTAGGTGTGTAGGGGAGCATGACTCTATATATATATATATATATATATATATATATATATATATATATATATATATATATATATGAAAACGCTCACATGCTAATGCGAAACCATTTCTATGAAAACGCTCACATGCTAATGCGAAACCATTTCGTACGTACTACGTACGAACTTTTTTGAGAACCTATCATACGTGATGGGGATCCAAAATCTGAACCATTCATGTGAAGCAACACCTCGTGAAACCTCCCGGGCTCAAGTTTTACATTGATTTAAAACTTTGATGGGACATAAAAAATGAAAACAGTTTCCTTTCTTGATTTTCATTTCTCTTTGGGATGGCCCAACAGAATTTTAGATCGGGGTGAAACTTTGTCACATGAGGTTTCATGGGATTCTGAATCACATGGACCGTTCAGATTAGACACCCATGGCACGTGTGCAAAGGTGCGCACGTGTGTAGGTGCACAGGGGAGCATCTCTCTCTCTCTCTCTCTCTCTCTCTCTCTCTCTCTCTCTCTCTCTCTCTCTCTCTCTATATATATATATATATATATATATATATATATATATATATATATTAGAGCGGAATGCATGTGCCCACTAGGGCAGAGAGCTGTATGGGGCTAGAGATATCCCTGACAAATCCACTCCGTCCATGTGTTTTTAAAGACCACGGTAGGATAGTAGGGAAGTGGATTGCGTAAGGTGTAGATATTATGAACAGGTTGGATGATAAATAAACATCACTGTAGAGCTTAGAAAGGTTTCAACCATGGAAATCATTATCCCCACTGTTTACTGTGGTATGATCCATTTGATCTTTGAATATTCTTCTATTTTGAGTTCAACCCCTTAAATTAGATGAAAAAATGGATAGACGGTGTAGATAGATCACATAGATTCAAGGTGGGCCCAACTGAATTCACTCAGTACCATAGGAGAAATCCAATTGCGTGCTTTTCTTATACTTAGTAAACTCAGTTGGGCCCACCGTGAATGTATGTGGTTTATCCACACCGTCAATCTATTTTCCTGCTAATTTTAGGGGTTGATCCCAAAATTGAAGTAAATCCAAAGCTCAAGTGGACCATTCCACAGTAAACCATGCAAAATAATGATTTTCACCGTTGAAACCTTTGTCATCCAACCTGTGGATGACGAGAAACCACAAACATCATCTTGATCCAAAACTTCAAGAAATTTTCAATGTTAAAGGTTCAATCACACTGTTTCCTGTGGTGTGGTCCACTTGAGCTTTCTATATACTTCCGTTTTGAACTAAAACTCTAAAACTATCTGCTCACATGCATCAACTGAGTGGATAAAATAAATAAATGACGATGGACCCCACAGAGTTTACTCAGTACGCTAATGCTACTGAGTTTACTCAGTACGCAATCCGCTTCCAGGATAGGAATGTAAAAATCAGGCATTTCCAAAACTAATGTGGCCATATCACCTGGAACAATGGGGATTGAACGCTTGGGGGTGGCAAAAGTTTTGTTCCAGCATCTACAGTTTATCTGAGTGGTAATAACCATATGAACGGTTTGGATGGCATATAAAAATCATGTTCAGCTTCAACAAGGCTTCAATGGTGGACGTTTCTGTTCCCACTGTTTCATTCTTGGTGGCCCACCTGAGTTTTGTATCTGCGAGATTTTTAGGTTATTACACTGTTGTGTACTTTAAAAACAGATGGACCGAGTGGATTTGTCATGGACATCTATGTGGCCCCCACACATCCCCCATGCACAGATATATCTCTTTGCAAGGGGGCACATGCAATCCGCTCTACCAATATATAAGACTATAAGTATAACAATATTATACGCTACTCCCCGTCTTTGGAAAGTAGACGTATCTTAGCCCTTAGATTTAAAGGGGATAACCAATGGTCCATGTCAAATGAAAAACGTATGAAGTTTTCTTGGAGCGTGATCTACGATGCTGTAAACTTCCAACCTTGAAGATTTTTGGAGCCTGGTCCATTCATTGTGGTACACAACATACCAACGGTCTGGATTGTCAGACCATCGGCCCCAAGTTATCATACCAACGGTCTCCGCGTTATCTATCTATTGGAAGGCCCAACAGTTCATCCTGTGGGCCCATAACGGATGGGCCATTCCCCAGAACTTACTGATAGGACAACCATCATTCTTTACTAGAAGCCTGTCAATGGACGGTTCAAATTGGAAGTAAAACAATAAAACAAAAGGGCTAAAGGTCAGGTGGCTAGGCTAGAATCTCTCAACGGTGGAGATTTCTATTTATGGCCCAACGAGGATTGGGCCCATTAGATGAGCAGTATGGATCCCCGTCTTTAGGTCAGGAATATTTGCATATACTCGGCCATACATCCAATTGGGCCCTTTCTTTCATGTTGAATACAGACCGTCGGTTGTAATTGTCCATTCAGAAGCCACCAATCGGTGGGATCATCTCAATCGTTGATGACCACCATAGTTGGGCCCGGGCCGCCTTTATTCTTGTTAGAAAAATGTGTTTTTTTTAGCATCATGCACCTCTCCGGTACTTGTTTACCTTACACATGATGAATGGGCCATATCGCTTGTACGTGTGCTGTGCGGCAGGATCTATTACTAAATACACTGGATTCCACACGAGGGAGCGGATTGGATGGATGTGGGAACTAGTAAAGCCGTTGAGGGGGCTATCATATGTAGGGCTGTACGAGTCGAGTCGAGTCGTGGAGGGCCAAGCTTGGCTTGACTCATCCATGCTATACTCAAGCTCACCCTCAAGCTCAACATTGCAGCATTGAAGCTTGGCTGGTTTGCCAAAGCTTTCTAGTAGAGTTTAAGTCGAGCTAGTGGTCCAAGTCGAGTTGAGTTTACCTTGGTAGGGTAAGGGAAAGAAAAAGAGAAAAGGAGGATGGGTAGGGTAAATACTTTTAAGTTTTAACTCCTTTTTTTTAAACTTAAATATATATTATATATATTTAATATTAATATAACAAATATAATATATATTATTAAAATATATTACTTGAGCTTGAGTTTGTGCTTTGAGTTGAGTTCGAGTTGAGTCGAGTTGAAATACACCATGGTCGAACTTGGCTTGAACTCAACTCGAACTTTAGTAAACAAGCTTAACTCGCCTTGAGTCGGCCTTTCAAGCTGAGTAAATTCGAGCTGCATTGAGCCGAGTTCAGTGAGCTTATGGAGCTAGCTTGACTCGTGTACAGCCCTAATCATATGCATGTGTTCTATATCCATGCCATCCATCCACTTTGCTTGCACATTTTAGCTAATGAGCCCAGAAATAAAACAAATAAAATTTCATGTGGACCACACCACATGAAATAGTGATAAACCACAACATATGAAATAATGATGATTGAACGCCCACCATTAAAAGCTTCTAAGAGGCCACGTAATAATTTTGGATGAAGATGATATTTGTGTCACCATTAAAAGCTTCTAAGAGGCCACGTAATAATTTTGGATGAAAATGATATTTGTGTCTTCCCTTCATCCAGATCTGTGTGACCTAAACAACAGATTGGATGGAAAATAAACATTACTGTGGCCCTACATGTTTTTAATGGTGGGCGTTCATTCACCTACGTTTTCTGTGGTATGGTCCACCTGAGATTTGGATCTGTTTTAGTTTTAGTCTCAAACCCTAAAATGAGCTGAAAATGGATGGATGGACGGTGTGGATAAAAAACACACGAATCACGGTGGGTCTAACAGTCACTAATCCATACTCGCATGAGGTCCCTCGTTCAATCTAGGGCTGTTTATCATCCATCACTCTCTGCCAGACTATAAAAGCTATCTCCTCTCTTCGACAAAAACCCTTAAGTTTTTATTAATTACCAATCTGCCAGGAAACCCTAGCTATTATATTATCTCTTTCTTTTCGAAACAACAGGGCGAGGAAGAGAGGGAGAGAGCGGAGATGGTGTCGTTGAAGCTGCAGAAGCGGTTAGCCGCCAGCGTGCTGAAGTGCGGAAAGGGAAAGGTCTGGCTCGATCCCAATGAAGCCAGCGAGATCTCCATGGCCAATTCCCGTAATTTCCCTTCTCTCTTCTCTTTATTCCATCTGTATCTTTAAGATCTGTAACCTCACACTCTATCATGGCGTCTTTCATTTATATTCTCGCCATGTGTGGGGCCCAGCGTAATGTGTGCATGGGATCTGACCTGATCTTTGAGAATCAGGCTGTCCAAAACACGAATGGCGATGGGGACGCCCGCCGTTGAAAACCTTCTAGATTGAGTGTGGGATCCAGAGCCTTCTGTGGATACCATCTTTCATTTCTAATTTCTATTATTGTAACATGCCATGCCTTTTATGGTACGTGGGGCCCACGTGCTGCTGATCTAATCCAAACCGTTCATATGGCTCTTACCACAATCAGATGATCCTAACATCTTACTTGGCCATCCGCAGCGTCGACCTTCCTTTATTGTAACTTTCCACTTGATGGGATGGACAGGATCGTCTAATATGGGGAATGCCAGAGCATGGCCTGTCCCACCCACCAGATTGACGGCTTAGATGTTCAGTCGCTGAAAGGCTGGGCCAGTCATATACTATTATTTGGTTGAGCACGACGCAGTTTTTATGTTTCTCAAATACCGAACACCATGTGATGAGAAATTATTGTAGGATCACTCACTCAAAGCTTTGCATGGTATACTCTGGTCTTTGTTTTTATCAAGTGGGCCTCGTGTTTTTTAGGTAATTCAGACCATTGGTGTTTTGCGGCCCATCTTGGATGGACAGTGCCCCAATTATCTTCTTCATAGAGCAATCATGACCTTTCAATTTGTGGCCTAGAGATGGATGGTTTGGAAGGGAGTATGGCAATAGTCAACATTAACTGATAGTGTCCCAATAGTGGTTGCTAGAATACTCCAATCTGGGAATTTTTGGCATGGTTCATCAAGGGTGGGATGTAACAGACCAATGGTTTGGATTGCTGGACAATGGACCCACTCGCCAGTTATGAAAACCCAAGTATTCTGTGGTGTCATGGTTATTGTCCAAAACCACCTGAGAAAAAGGACAAGTTGGGCTGAGTCATACCAGCTTCGATCTCACCATGAAATTCAACAAATGAATGTTTCTGGGTCAATTTGTGGCTTGGAGATGGATGGCTAAGAAAAGAGATATAGCAAGTCCAACATTCAACTGGTGCAGCCCAAGAGTGGTTGCTGGAATACTCCAATCTGGGAAATTTTGGGGGCTTGGTTCATCGAGGGGTGACATAAAAGACCAATGATCTGAATACTGGACAATGGACCCTAGCCAGAAACGAAAACCAAGTATTCTGTGGTGCCATGGTTATTGTCCAAAACCACCTGAGTGAAATGAGCCTCCAGAACAAGTCGGGCTGAGTAATACCAGTTCTTATTGTCAATCCACAGAAAAAGTCAAAAAGTGAATGTGTCTAGGTCACAGCATGCTGGGATTTATACTATCACAGGCTACGTATCGTAGGGGAATGATTGATAGTCACAGCTACCACTGGCTGCACGGGAATTTCAATATAACCTACCACTCCCTGTTTGAGTGGTAGGGGCAGCAGGGATGATGGATCGGAACCATGTATTCAGTTTGCATTGTTGTGCGTGGATCTCAGTTCAAAAAATACACCAGTTAGACAATGGCCCTCATTTTACCCACTTTTTCACTGCAGTGCTAGATTGGAATGGCGGAACATGATTCATCTAGCCGGCCCCACTTAGTTGGAACAGGGCTTAGATGATGGTGATGATGATTGTTGACTGTCAGTTGTTTCTGCATGCTGTTTCCCATTTGTAGGCCATCAGTTGGATCATTTAGATTATCTATTTGGTTATTTTATGAATCGTGGTCCATCCATAATAGAGCAGAGCTCACTACTCGAATGGTACTGATAGTCTGATACCTTCCCTGTATTGTGGGAGGTAGGTTGTATTGTGGGTCCTTACTCTTACCCGGGTGGTAGACTCCTTGGAGTTTCAACACTGGGTCAAGGGTTCGAGTACCCACGGTGGTGAAATCCCACGGCATGCGTGTGTGGGGTGTGTGTGCGTGTGGCGTGAGTGTGTGGGTGTGTGTGTGCGTGTGTAAAAATAAAAATTTAAAAAAAAAAAACATAAAAAAAAGGTTGTATTGTTTCTCACTGTGGGCCATATTGTCCATTTGCTTACTGGAAAATGCAATGGCTACTTTCTAAGGTGGGCTTTTCAATCCCAGTCTGTCAAAATAGATACAGGCTGTTCATCAGGTGGGCCCTACATGTATGCATGGTGGCTTGAGAATCAGGTCATTCCAGTCATTAGGTGGGCACATGTGCATGAAGAATGTATAGTTGGAAGGCATCAGCAGTGATCTGTATTCGTTGTACAAGTGTCGCCTACCGAATGACCAGATCGATCTAATTCGAACGACCCCACATTTGCAGTGCCTCCTTTATGAGTGATCCAGGTCTCTTAACATGTGCCGCATTGTCTCATAGCCCAACTTCTGTGAGCTTGCCGTATCCTGTCTCTACTTGAGTTTAAACTGTATAGCACATGTCCCGAGTATGAATGTAAGTAGCTCATGGTAGCTGTACGTATTTTCCTATCAATGGGCCTCATTAACTGTATTAATAATTAAGCGCAGATCTATTGCTGTTGAAATTTTTACTGTGCCATCAACACTGATGGTTCTTCATCCCTCTGGAGTGCAGGCCAGAACATAAGAAAGCTGGTGAAGGATGGTTTCGTAATCAAGAAACCGACAAAAATCCACTCTAGGTCACGCGCACGCCGAGCTGCTGAGGCAAAGCGGAAGGGACGCCATTCTGGATATGGTATGCTTGTACTGAGAAAAAGTTGCATATATTTTAGTTTGATACAGTGCCCATTTCCAATATTTGGACTTGTTCTGAAATGCTCAGGTAAACGCAAGGGTACAAGGGAGGCAAGGCTGCCGACTAAGATCCTTTGGATGAGGAGGATGCGTGTCCTGAGGCGCTTGCTGCGCAAGTACCGAGAATCGAAGAAGATTGACAAGCACATGTACCACGACATGTACATGAAAGTGAAGGGTAATGTATTCAAGAACAAGAGGGTGCTGATGGAGAGCATCCACAAGTCAAAGGCTGAGAAGGCAAGAGAGAAGACTTTATCTGACCAGTTTGAAGCGAAGAGGGCTAAGAGCAAGGCGAGCAGGGAGAGGAAGATTGCTAGGAGGGAGGAACGGTTGGCCCAGGTGAGATAAATGGTTAATTGTTAATTTCATCATCTTTCAAGTGCTGGCCCAATTACCTTCCTACGGTACACGTGCTGCACAGTTTGTTGATTGAGCTTGGTCAAGATGGTCAATCATTAGAATCACATATTATTGATGCTCCTATTGGCACGTAAATACATTCTATATATCGCACACCCTTTGTGGAACACATGGAATACCTATATAATATCTGGACTGTGCATCCAGCATGCCTTTAAATGGATGGGCCATCACATGGGTCATGGAATTTGACCGTTTGATTATATGATTTCTGAGGAAGTAAATAGATGGCTAAAGAAAAGTTGACCAGAGTCCATGCTTGATCTGTTAGGATCACTTGTGAACAATGTTATCATGTGCGACCTCATATGCGCATATCCATATGCAAATCGCATATGTGATCATGGCATATGTGATCGCATATTGGCCATGGCACATTAAATTTTTATTTTATTTTTTTTACAGAAAAAAAAAAAAAAAACAACATTTTGCCCATAAAAAGGCTTCCAAATCTCCTCCATTTGCAATATTCTCACTCCAAAATTATCTTCTTCTCTTACATTTCTTAATTACAAGTGGTCTCTCTCTCTCTCTCTCTCTCTCTCTCTCTCTCTCTCTCTCTCTCTCTCTCTCTCTCCTACATTGCCTCTCTCTTGGAAGTTAGAAGATCAAGATTCAAGCACTTTTAAGTTTCAAGGAAGATAGCTTGTTGATTTTCTACAATAATAAATAAATAGCTTGTTGGTTTTGTTGTTACTTCTTGTTAAGTATATTGTTGAATGTCGATGACTTGATGTTTAATTCATTGTTTAATTGATTTTTTTCTCTCTCAAATGTATTTTAAATATGTAAAATTAGTTATGTATTAACTTAGAAAAGTTCCCCTTAGTTTCTTATAATTTTTTTTACTTTTTTTTTTTGAAAAAGTTTTATATATATATATATATAATTTTTTCAAAAAAAAAAAAAATTTATGCAGTCGCATATGCGATTCAACAACATTGCTTGTGAACATGGTCCATGCATCTCATTGATGATGCGGCTAAGTTTCTTCGGCATGTTTCTGGATTTCTTGTCAAGCCAATCACATTCTTCAATTCTCCATCAGTGATAAGTGTGCCAGAGAAGGATGAATGGAAAATCCTATGACCCTCTTTTAAAGCCTTAGATTCTGCCTCACTTGAATACCCCATCAATCCAGCCAGAGAAGTATTATTCTTGTCCCTTTGTTTCTAGAATGCTAATATGGTTTAAGCACCAGGATGTATAATAGTAATATTCATTATTTTATATATGAATTACAACATCCCTTTGTATACAAGGGTGCGTTTGGTTGCACCAAATTTCATGAAATTCAATTATATTTTGCACCAAAATTAGACTGATTAATTAAGAAATATCATGATATTTGGTGCAACCATATGCACCCTAAAACTATATTGCATATAATTGACATGTGTTAGACTGACTCTAATGATTCTACCCCTAGTATACAGCATGTTGAAGTACCTTACTGCATGTGCATTTACATCCCATGTACCAGTGCCGCACACCATCCAGATAACCTTTGGTGGGATCTCCATTGAAATGACGGGTTACACATTCCGATGGATGGTACTGGTGGAAATGCAAAATCATCTTCATTTCCAACAGATCACAGGAAAATGTTGGCCATTTTGGAGAAAAATCTCCTCTCTTTTTGGGGTTGTGATTTCAAAGAAACAAGCCGTACCATACCATTTCTACCCAAGAAAGAAACACGATTATTTCTTCTAGTTCAATTTTCTGATGCCATGAATGTTGCCCATGCGTGGAGCAGGGACCTGGAGAGCGAGCACCTGCTGCAGCAGCACCTGTTGCAGAGTAGGTGAATTTTTTTAATTCTTAGTTTCTTTCTAGAATTTGAAACAGGAAGTGCCAGGATTATTTAAAAAAAAAAAAAAATTAATTCATGAAAAAAAAAATAATATTGTATTTTCTTGTAGGGGAACTAAAAAGACCAAGAAGTGAAGTTCTAGCCATTCTAAGGCCTGAATCTAATATCAGGTGCGGATAGTCGTCGATCTCGTTCCTAAAGCCTTTTTTCCCACCTTTCCTTTCCTCAATACTGAGAAAAAGAGTTTAGGATTTTGTGAATTGCTGAACTTGGTTTGATAATACTTTTGTAGTTCATATTTAAATGTTTGTTTGGAGGGTTTTTGCTTGCATATGATGGTTGAAATGATCAGATATATCTTCTACTCCTTTCGTTTTGATGGGCCATGTGATATGCCTTAAATGTGTATTTTATACATTGATCATGAAGTTATGGGGTGTGCTGGTACTTCAAACCAGGCCAGAATTGCTAGCTCTGCCTTTGATTGGCCATTGATCAAGACTTGCTTTGTTTGCCGTCTATTTAATGGACCTTTTACTCACTGAAGTGGGCCCTTGCTGAAATTTTTGTGCTGGAGCTTGAAGGGTTAGGATTATCTGATATTGTGTGGGTTTGGATTATAGCCTATCACTTTGTAACCCATCAAATCAACCGTTTCGATGTGCTCCGTGTATAATACTCAAAAGTTTTTGAGAGTCGACTTGTTTCATTTCAACTTGAGGCTCATCCATCTTGAGATTTGGCAAATATTACAGTTTATCCAGACCATCTAAATTTTAGCTTGCATTGCGGATGGTGCTGGTCTCAAAAATCAAACTGATCAAGCAATCCTAACCATTGAATTGATCGCTGTTAAAAGGATGCTTAAGGTAAAAGCGAAATGATCCTCAGCGGTCGATGATAGGATCATTTGGGTGATCCCAGCACCTGTGGCGGATTGCATTCTGATCTTGCCTGTACTGACATTGCTGCTGGTTGGTGCTCTGTGGACCCCACTATGATCTGTGTTTTATCCGTGCCATTCATGCATTTCTCTATGGGCTTAAAAATGATGCAGATATAAATCTCAAGTGGACCCCACCACAGGAAAACAGTGGGGCCACCTTGATGAATCAACTCCGTCCATCAGTTTCACCTGAATTGGGCCACGACAGGAAACGGTGGGGTCTGGAAATGTGCACCCGTGAAACCATGATCTGCGACCTGTATATGACATCCATACCGTCCATCAGGTTTGCTCCTTAATGCTAGGTCTTGAGACAAAATCATCCAGATGGACCACTCAATAGGCCACACCACAGGTCACAATGGAATGTGACGCCGACCATAGCTATCTATGTGGGAAGTTGAAAAAAAAATCAGTCTGATTTGAAACTCAGGCAAACCACAACGTGTAAACTTTAAAGGTTTTGGGCACAATTCACATGGATTCCATTGACGTGGTCCATCTGGATTTTATTTTTATTTTTTATTTTTTACGGGCTGATATTTTGTGTGTACGGTGAATATAAGGGTCCTCACTTGATGGACGGAGTAGATTTAACATATAAAAAATGGTGGACGAGCACATACCGGCTCCATTGAATGGCTCAGATCATCCAACCTTTTGACACCCCGTTGTTGGCACGGACCAGCAAATGCATTGTCTAGAAGCCCTATGAGCACGTCACGTGTATTGCTTTAGAATGCCGCCAAATTAGATGGGAATAGTATCCACGCTACCCTAACTTAGTGATGGAAGCGTTGAGCTCCGTTGGCCCCACTGTGATATGTGCAGACAAATCCAATCCATCCATCAGATGCAGCCCCCAATTTTATCTCTAGATCCCAAACCTCCTGATCCATAACTCGGGTGGGCCACGCCACAAGAAACGAAGGAGAGAGACGACCACTGTAGGCTTGTGTGTAGAGCCCACCATATATATAGGCAATGCGATCCCCACATGGATTAGGATTAAGGAACAAGCCAAGAATTATTCTACTAAAAAAAACTCAGGTGGGCCACACTACTTGATTTTAAACGTTTCATGCATGATTACATTTCCCTTGACGGTGTGGCCCACCTGAGTGTTGGATGTAGCTGATGTTTGGGGGAGTTCCATTTTCTGGAGAAGGCATGTCTGATCAACTTTTTAGTCTGATACACATAATTGTGGGCCCCACATGTAATCGACTCTACGGGATCATTCCATCTATTAAGATCAACGACCTAGGTTTTTACTTCATGATACCTTATATAATCGGGCTTTCATGGCCCATTGGGCTTTATGGGGCCATTGAAACATCAACCACACATCACCGGTGGGCCGGTGGATCCAACAACATGTTAGAAACGGACCCAGACGGTACATCGAGTTATTCCGGTCCGTCAACGTTGATGGACGGCTGGGAGCCTTTTTGAACTCTTCTTCACAGAATTTGCCCCCATGAAATCCTATCCACCCATCAGAGGATACCACTGCATTATGGGACGCGGATGGGATACTACCCCCACCAGGACGCAGCTAGAGACTGTCGGTCCTGTTAGGGCCTCTATGGGGCCCACCTTAATGTATATGTTTCATCCATGTCGTCCGTCCATTTTGAAAGATCATTTTAGATCATGAAACCAAAAAGGAGGCAGATTGAAGGATCAAGTGGACCACACCACATGAAGAAGTGGGGATTGAACTCTCACCGTTGAAAACTTCCTATGCCCAATGTAATGTTTATTTGTCATCCAACCTGTTCATAAGACCTGGATGAATCAGCTTGATCCAAAACTTCCGTGGCCCCCAAGAAGTTTTCCACGGTGGGCTTTCAATCCCCACTGATTCCTGTGTTGTTTTCTACTTGAGCCTCTATTCTATCTCCTTTTTCTTTTCATTTCCCCAAATTATCCATCAAAATGGATGGACAACATAGACGAAACATATACATCATGGTGGGCCCACGGAGCCCCTAACGGGACCGTCCCTCTCTAGATAGGTCCTGGTGTGGGCAATGTTTTAAATGTCAACAATGTCGACTGATATATCCCGCGATATTTCTTGTATCCTACCAGTGCCATATGAAACGCATAAATAATGGGATATATCACACATGTTCGATCCGGCGAGCATTTTTTATTTTCAATCCTTTTTTTTTGTAAATTATGTTACATCATTGTCAAATTGTTACAAATCCGTGTTTTTCCATGTTTTGCATTAAAAAATCATGGATTGGAATCTTCGATTTTGAGATTTGGAGGAGAAGGACCAAGGTGTGGAAAATTGAAAAAAATTAAAATTATCTCAATTTCTTACAAATCGGTTGCATTCTATGTCCAAACATAAAATCAAACATAAATGTAATCTAATTTAGTGATTCTTCTTTTGCTTTTGAATGTATTGCTTGTGTTTCCATACTTCTTACATTTATAAATTATATGAATAAACTTTGAATATATTTGCATCAATTCAGTTAGACAACGCATAAATTAAGACTCTATATAAAGAAAACTTATTATGTGCACCTGTTTTTTTGTAATATTTTGATTTGAAAGTGTGTATTGATGTCTTTTTTTAACAATCACTGAAATTTCATTAAAAAGCTCAACCAATTTCCAATGTTTCCCCATGTTTCCAGCAACAATGATACATTACGCAATACAACCGACATATCCCATGTGATAATTGATACGTATCTGTATCCCAAGGGTGCGATACGTAACACAATACCGATATTTCAAACATTGGGTGGGAGTAGTACCCGATACCTGCTGACGGAGCCGGATCGCCCTTGTATGGGCCAATGTCAGGCCGATACATTCATTTGTTCTCAGATGATTTCGGAACTGAATGAATTATCTGCTTTACGCATCAAATTATTCATAGATTGATACATTACATATCGCTTGAATATAGGAGATATGTAAAACCTCATGTGGTTGGGTTGGGAGAATCTTGGACCTGACCCATTTAATAATTCGGTTAGAATTTTGTCCCAACCCATTACATTCAAGTTAAGGTCAAGTTGGGATGTTATTCGAAAAGGCTAATCTATTCATTTAATTAGATGGATAAATAGGTTGGGTGTGGTTCTTGTTTTGAATCTGGTATACAAATTATAAGTTGGGGAATAAAAAATGTTTGAACTTAATTTTTTCGAGTACTCAAAGTGGTCACCGTGAGTTTACTCCCCATATATGTGGGTTCGACTTCTCTCCTTGGCGTTACCCGATATACGCAGTTGTAGATAATTATATGTATCCACAATATAAAAATAACAATTGGTATCAAAACCACATATGCATCGATAATGGAGATTCTAAACTTTAATCTTAAAGGCGTACCTCATTAGAAATACATTTTCGTGACAACAATTTCACTAGAAATTAATCTTGGTTTTCGGTGCCTTACACCCTTACGAGAACCTCTCAATAGAACTTGGATTTTCTCTCTTATGTGGGTGAGGAGATTAAGAAATGTATGTATAAGAAAAAGGGAGCTAAAGAAATTTACACATCACACTTCTCCCCTGTAAGGTCTTCACACCATAGGTTTCTATATCCGGCTTAATAACAGTGTATAGGGACCACGATTCAAGCATTCTTCCGAAAACTATTTGCAATGATCACAACTATAGTAGGACTTATTGAATTGTTTAATCTGAAAAATCTAACGATAAGATCTAAATAACTGATCATGTGTAGAGTTGGCAAAACAGATTCGATCCGATCAGACCCAATCCGACTCGATCCTAACCGAACCGATGGTCTGGATCAGTGCGGATTGAGTTAGGTATTTCGGATCTGAATGATTTTCGGATCGAGATCGGGACGTCATCAATCCGGACCAATCCGGTCCGAAACTCTATCCAAATTGATCCGATCCGACCCAATCTGGAGCCTTAGGAGGATTTTAATGGAGGATATCCAATCATTATTGTTTTCCTGTGGTGTGGTCCACCTGAGATTTTTATCCCTCTAATATTTTGTATCAAGCCTTAAAATAATATATAAAAATGGATGAACGGCCTCGATGAAATACATACATCATGGTGGGGCCCACAGATCATCGAACACAGGGTCTCAGGGACTAGCCAATCTGTTTCTGTCAGAGGCATCAGTACCACACACCACTGACACCAGTAGCCTAGGCTAACTGTAGTTGCTAGGTACGTGGCGTGCGAAGACAGGACTGACGCTCCTCAGGCTCCGAGTTGTACGAACGATTCAAAGGAGATCAAAGTTATATGGGCCCCACAGTGATGTATTTACTATATCTACACCCTTCATATATTTTTAGAGATCATTGGAGAGCATTATCCAAAAAATGAATAATATACAAAAATCATCTGGACCACACCACAAATAGCAGCAAAGAATGATTTTCACCGTTAAACATTTCATGTGGTCCACTTGATAGTTAAATTTGTCGACGAGCTCGTCAAAAGGATGGACGGTTTGGATATAACACATACCTCATGATCAGACCCACAGAACTTGCTAACTTCGTTACAACAAGTAACTTGCATGAAAAGTATTCACTAGACTTTCGTGCAGTGCACGTAACACATGTCCAGTAAAAGTATATATACGGTAACGGAGAGTTCTTTAAGAGCCATGTGGGGCCCACCTTGATGTATATGTTTTATATAAGCCGTTCATCGATTTCGACATATCATTTTAGGCCTTGAGCATAAAAAGGCAGTATTAATGAACCCCATGGATTTTTCTTGTATGGGCTCCCTACAACACTCTCACAACTCTCTACCTCCCAATGCCCACGTATCTAATCCACATTGTGGTCTACTTATTGCATGGCTTGAATATCCCACGACTAGATTGTATACCAATCTTGTCGTCTGCCTCGAGAAAGTGAGAAGGGATAGAAGAGAGTGAAAAAGCCATTTGCAACATATGCGACATCGAAGATTTGGATTGATCCATATCATTTATCAACTGTGGTTGATCGTGAACATTTCATAGTCCAAAAATCATATTGGTCCTGGTCCTGTGGTCCACTATTATATCATAAAGTGTGTAAGAAAAACGGACAGCAAAAAGAAAATGATCAAACATTTAAAAATGAACCACTTGATAAGTAGGTCACGTGGGAAACATGTTTGGTAATTAGATCTATTGTTTTGATGGGTCAACACATCAATAAGCTGTACCAAAAAAACCACGGGGATTGAGTTCCCATATCCATCCAACAAGTGGCCCACTAAAGAACAATTAGATCAAGGTCCACACCCAGCCAATAAAATCTCACCAAAGAACTAATCTAAGCTGTCTAACCAGCTTGATATTTTTGCATCTAGCCCATCCAAATAATGCCCACCAAATCAACAACAGTGATATCACAGTAATTGTTTTACAACATGGACTATGGATGGGATGTATGCGGTAAAAGGTTGTAATGGTACCATTATGTCAGGCTTTAAATGAGCAACCATGGTACCTTCTTTGGTGTCAATGTACCCATTCAGGGCATGTTTGATTTTCCAAAGGTAAATTCTTGGTAAATAAGTAATTATTACTTTTTCACTTGTGTGAAAATGGGTGAGTAATTCCACCTAGAAAATCAATCTAAAAATATTGACCTCCACAGTAATGTATATGATATATCCGTGTAGTACATCTATTTTATTAGAATATTTTAGGGCATGAGCTGAAAAATGAGACAGATCCAATGCTCAATTGGCCCATATTAAAGGAAACAATGGACTTAAATTGTCCATTGTTGAAAGCTGGTTTTTTCACTGGGCCCACATTGAGGTTTACTCACCATCTAACCTGTTCATAGAATAACATAGAAATGGATAAGTGGAAAAACATAAATATTAGCTTGATCTAAAACTTCTAAGGGCTCTAAAAGTTTTAATGATAGGTATTTGATTCTCACAATTTCATGTGGTGTTGTCTACTTGAGCTTTGGATCTGCATAATGTTTGTGCTCATGCTTAATTTCAGTTGGCATAATGAATGGGTGGTGTGGATAAGCCATACACAATGCGGTGGCTCCCATATTTATTTTGCAAATTTCTAGGTGTAACTGTTTAAAAAGTAACTAGCTAAGTTAGTATAGGAAAAGATACGGTACTTCCCTTCGTAAATAATGATTACTCATTTACAAGGTAATTATATTTGAGTCAGAAAATCAAGCAAGCCTTTAGATTATCTCTGATTTCATATTAGAAAAAATATATATATGATTTTTCCTTAAAAAATGAAAAATAGAATATATATATATATATATATATATATATATATATGTTTGAAAAATAGAAAAATAGATTATTATAGCGAGCTATTTTGAATTAAACCTTTTTTGATGTTATATTTAATCCACCACATGATTAAAGGCTAAAACCTATTAAAGTGAAATTGTATACTTAGGGTACATGTAATTAAAATATAAATAATTTACACTGTGGGCCCCAAATTAGATGTAGAAAGTGGAATGAACCAAAAAATAAGGTTATTTGATTATTTGTATATTAGATTGTTGAAGCTAAAAGCGAAAAATATGTAATGGGATTAACACGTTTCTACCAATCTGAGGTTAAGTTTATTCAACCAATCTAATTTTGGGACAGTCACTTGGCGACGGTTATCTGCACAATCTGCTCGATGGTATAATATCTGCATGCTTGGATATCAAAACTCGAATATCAAATAACTATCCATTTTGTCATAGCTCTTGATTTGGAATGCAAAATGTAGGTTTAAAATTGTGACTTGGCATATGATTTTTATGCAGGTCTCTTACAAACTGATATTTGTACCACAGGCCATTTCATCCCTCTAATGGGCCACATTTCTACATTAAAGTAGATGGCTGATAAGTTCAATTCACAACATGGGAGCTTTCCATAACGTTGAGCTCCATAAGTCCGATTGTGATGTGTGTCAAACATCTAATCACCTAAATGTACCCTTTTATGATGGGCCATAGGCCTAAAACTTAGGCCGATTCATCATCAATGCCTAGGTGGGCCACACCATAGACAATAGTTGAGATTGATGCCCACCCATTGAAACCTTCTAATTGTTTATAGGGCCCATTGAGATGCAGTTCAGACATTTAGTCCATTCAGTGTCCATCCCACTTAGACCATGAGTCACACCAAATTTTAGGCCATTTAAAACTCAGCTGGTATCTGCTAAATAATGTTAGATGCTTTAGTTATGATTTTCTCATGGTTTTAGATAGTGTGCTGCACCTAAGTTCCAACTGATTCATGAAACCACTTAGATACATGCATTATATATTTAAGCCATGCATGATCCAAAGAATAAAGTAGATACAAATTTCAGGTGGACTACACGGTAGGAAACAGTCTTTAAGTTTTTGTGGGTGACAGAAGTCTTGGATTAAGTTGATATATATATATATATATATATATATATATGAAAACGCCCACCTGCAAACCAGTTTCGTACGTAGTATGTACTAACTGTTTTTGACAACCCATCATACGTGATGAATCTCGCAAATCTGAACCGTCCACATGAAGCAGAACCTCATTAAACCTCATGGTATAAAATTTTACTTTGATCCGAAACTTTGGTGGACCGTGAAAAATGTAAACAGATTCTTTCCTTGATTTGAATTTCTCTTTGCTATGGACGATACGGATAAAAGTTTTAGATAAAAGTGAAACTTGGTCCTGGGGGGTTTCACTAGGTGCTGCTTCACATGAACGGTTCAGATTTGCGAGATTCATCACGTATGATGGGTTGTCAAAAAAGTTCGTACATACTAACTGGTTCGCAGGTGAGCGCTTCTATATATATATATATATATATATATATATTCCTTTCATTAGTCATGTTTGACCTTATATATTACCAGGTTGATGGTTAACAAACCGGTGGAGCTTTTGAAAATTTTAATGGTGGGTTGCCTATGCTGTGGTCCACCTGAAGTTTTGTATCTTCTTTATTTTTAAGACCAAGCACTAAAATAAGTTGGCAAACGTAAACCCATTAAACACGTGCGAACTGATGGCACGTGTACAATACGGACAGTCAGGCTACACATGTAATCCAGAATTTCTACCAACCAGTCGACTTATCTCAACCGCTCATTATACAGCATTACCGGAGCCCACATAATAACCATAGAGGCTTGATCTTACCAGACGTAGAACTCTGGCAACGGAATTTCCAGCGAGCGGCTCCGATCTCGCACACACGTGCAAATTTTCCACATGTGAGGGAGTGGAATAAAGTATGTGATTATTCCTCCATTTTCGAACCCGGAGAGCGCAGAAATTTTCCAGAGCTTTTGACGTAGCTTTGCAATTTCACGGAGAGAAAGGAAAATTCTCTCTCTCTCTATCTGCAAAAGACGACGAACCGGAATCCGGTCCGCCAGGGACATGCCAAACCGGTTTTCTAGATCGGAGGAAGAAGAAGAAGAACCCTTCTTCAATGGCTTCCGAGCAATTCATGCCTGGGTACCGATACGTCCAGATGCAATCCGAGCCGCCCAGTTCGTTGCTGTCGTCCACCCATTCCTTTCGTGGAGGCTCCGAACCGAACTGGATCTTCGAGGAATTGCCAAAGGCCCGGATCGTACAGGTGTCCCGTCCCGATGCCAGCGACATCAGCCCCATGCTCTTATCCTACACCATTGAATGCCAGTATAAACAGGCACGGATCGATTCATTCTCATTTCCGCGCTTTCTAATCTAAATTGCTATAATTTGTGAAAATTTGTGGAATTTTTGAGAAATTGAATGGTTTTGATTTGGGGGAATTCTAATCTAAGGGCGGCACACCGGTTTTGGAGCTCAAATTGATCACTTGGTGTGTCAGTTTTGTGATCTGGACTGTTTGTCGATCGGGTTCTGCTATGGATGGGCCACTAGCCAGAAATTCCGCTTGCTGGATGATCCTGCATATCCAATTGGTGGCCATTGTTGCTCTGGATGCTGTTTCATTGCTGGTGCTGTTTAGTTCCGTCCATTTGTAGGTTGCTGGTCAGGCGATTAAGATTGTTAGGTTAGTGAGGTCTTTATACGAAGGGAGGAAAATCCATAACAGTGCCCGTCTGATGAGAGGTCCAGATCATGGATCATCGTGCCCCATGTCCAATTTAATTGCATTGTACCGGATAAGAAAATTGGGAAATTAATGGACTGTGCTTAGGTTTTTTTAACCCATCTTTCTCATTTCATTAATTTTCTTTTGGATTATTTTCATTTTGTAATCGATTTGTTAAATTAGCAGAGTGGAAGTATTTTTTTAGGATCTACACATAATTCAAGATGAATCTCACTTCGATTTCATTTTGTTTAGTGAGGGTAGGGGTGTCTCTCCATTTAAATGGTGTTTGGGGAATACGTTCTCTTTTGTAAATTCTCTTCTTTTTTTACCCATCTAAAAAAAAGAGGAAAAGAAAAAGAAAAAGGGGTTTTCATGGATTCCACGTCAATAGTAGGGTATTTGCAAATACCCACATAAAAACATATGGTTTGCAAACAACCACATTATTAATTCCCTATTATTGCAAATACCCACATTCCATTAGTTTTTCTTAACTTCCATGAACAACAATTAGAAAATGACAAAAATGCCCATATGGAACATACCATAAAATTATCCTCTGTGGGAACATAAATCCTTTAACTCTCCTCTATATGGAACAAAAACTTTTTTTTTTTTTTTTTTTTTTTGAGTTGTGGAAAAAGAGGTTTTAGGTTATGGGCAGTTTCTTCATTTTTTGAAAATAATCCAGAAAAGTTACTAACAACCATTAGGAAAAAAAACTAACCGAAAGTGGGCATTTGCAATAACCATGAATTAAGGATGTGGTGATTTGCAAACATATTACTTTTATGTTGGTATTTGCAAATACCCAATTATTTAGGAAGTTATTTGCAAAATCCCGAAGTTGATCCTTGAGTTTCATGACTCATGAGTAACTTAACAAGTGCATTTTGTTACTAACTAATTGTCTATTTCAATTCTCCAGTTCAAGTGGTGTTTAGTGAAGAAAGCTTCACAAGTTTTCTATTTACATTTTCTATTGAAGAAACGTGCAATAATTGAGGAAATTCATGAGAAGCAAGAGCAGGTGCGTTTCTATTCTCTTAACGATGATAACCCTTAAACCATCATCATCATCTAAGCCTTATCCTAACTAATTGGGGTCAGCTACATGAATCTTGTTACACCGTTCCACTCTATCATGGACCATATTCTCAGTCAAACCATAGGCCCCAAAGCCATATCTTACTACCTCCATCAACATCCTTTTGGGCCCTGCCCTTGCCCTCTTACAGCCCTCGTTTTGAACTGACTCACTCCTAACCGGTGTAGTCCTTTATCTCCATTGCACTTTGCCAAACCATCTAATAAGGTGCTGTTTGATAAACTGAAAAATAAGCTCTCAATATTAAGGTAAGTGATGAAAACTTACCGTGCTGAATTTTAGTACCTATAAGTACTGAAAATATCTGTTTGTAATTTGTTTGAGAAAAGTCCCAATATCTGAAAATTAAACACTTTTTTTAGACAAAAAACTTGTTTAGTAAGCACAAATTAAAAATGTTTGAAAATTGGCAATGCGTCATATTTGCCCTATTGTCTCATTTTCTATCTTTTATAGAATATGAGACAAAATCAGCTATTCCCATGCCACCAAATTTGGCCAAGTGTCAGTTACTTAGGAGTCCATCATCTTATAGCCCAAAACATCTGTCCATGTGCTCACCTTGGATGTGAGTCATTCATCATTATAGGCTGACCTTTGATGTGGACTGCCCATTATGTGAGGCCAACCTTGATGCGGACCATCCATGATGTGGGGCCCACTTGATGTGGGTTGTTCATCATGTGGGGCCACACTTTGATGTGGGCCATCCATCATGTGGGGTGCCACCTTTGATGTGAACTGAGCATTATGCGGGCCCACCTTGATGTTGACCATTCATCATGTGGGGTGCCACCTTTTGATGTGAACTGTGCATTATGTGGGCCCACCTTAATGTGAACCATTCATCATGTAGGGCCCCACCTTCAATATGAGTCGTTCATCATGTGGGCCCACCTTTGATGTCAATTGTCCATCATGTGGGTCCTACCTTTTATTTGGACCGTCAATCATTTGGGGCCCACTTGATGTGGATAGTCTATCATGTGGGGTTGCACTTTGATGTGGGTCATCCATCATCAGGGGCCCATCTTTGATGTCAACCTTCCATCCTGTGGGCCCACCTTCAATGTCTACCATCCATCATGTGGGTCTCACCTTCAATGTGAACTGTGCATTATGTGGGCCACCTTGATGCAGACCATTCATCATGTAAGGCTCTGCCTTCAATATGGGTTGTTCATCATGTGGGCCCCATCTTCAAGATTGGAGAGAGAGGAAGAGAAAACCATAGTTGAAGAGCACCCCCTTTTGAGAAGAAGGGCAAAATCATCATTTGAAATTATTTTGGGGATATTATAGTTAAAAGTGGAAATTTTTTTAATGCACCACCACTTATTGCATTCAGCCTTTAACATCAAGTAAAGGGAGGGGAGCTGAAAAAAAAACCCATATATTCAGTGAAAATTAATTTAAGCACTTAAAATTTTGGATTTGCCAAACAATCAGAATTTTTTAAATCACTGAAAATATCAAATTTCAGTGATAAGTGCTGAAATTAAGTTTTATCAAACGGCCCCGAAGTCTACTTTACCTCATCTTATTACCTATTGGTGCTAATCATAAGTTCCCTTAAATGCATCCATTCCTAATTATATCTTTCAATTTCTTGCCACTCATCTACTCAACATCCTCATTTCTGCTAAATATAGCATTTGAGGTTTTAATTCATCTAATGTCTTTCTTTGGAACTCTTTGTTGAAGGTCAAAGAATGGCTTCATAGCCTTGGAATAGGAGAGCACACAACAATTACACATGATGACGATGAAGCTGATGATGACCATAGCTTTTCACATCATGAAGAAAGTTACTCATCTAGAAACAGGTGGCTTCAAGCACCATCCTTTAATTACTATAATGTTGTTGCGCATCTTGCTTATTGGATGATTGCCCATCAAATGCAGCATTTTCTTTTTGTAATGCTTATATTTCATAGAGTTTTTTGTTCTTCGTGTAGAGATGTTCCGTCCAGCGCTGCTTTGCCAATCATTCGACCGGCACTTGGACGACAGCAGTCTATTTCAGACAGGGCAAAAGTGGCAATGCAAGGATATTTGAATCACTTTCTGGGAAATATGGATATTGCAAACTCTCGGGAGGTATGGTTTTGATGTAGGATTTTATTCTAATAACTATATGAAGTGTTACTTGCAATTGCTTACTTCCCCATCCTTCGATGCCATCATATTTCCTTGATCAGTCGCCACATAGTTGAGCCTACACTTGTCACAATAGCATGCAAGAATATCTTTAATTATCAACCTTTTTCTGGTTCTCAGAGAACCGCGCAAATTATCAATACTGCTTTGTCCAGCTTAGATGTTAGAGTATCAGCAACCGATTGGTAGTCAATGGGCTGTTTCACTCGCATGCATTACACAAATTATTCTTTAGATTACTTATGATTTGAATTACATATGCATTTGCATTCGTCTTTGCTCCACCGTTTATGTTTGACTGTCACATGCATATGATCCCTGTTTTGAATACTACTGTGCTGCAGGTTTGCAAGTTTCTGGAGGTTTCCAGTTTATCATTTTCGCCAGAGTATGGACCTAAGCTCAAAGAGGCTTATGTAATGGTGAAACACCTACCAAAAATTCAGAAGGATGATGATAGAAAATGTTGCGCATGCCTCTGGTTCAATTGTTGTAACGACAACTGGCAGAAGGTAACGATTACTTGTTGAAAACAATGTTAATTATCTCCTCAATCCACCTAATAGTTAGTTTTGAAGGAACTCCTCTTGTTCATGGCATGAAAACAAGAATAGGAATTTGCAAAAGATAATTCTTTCTTCTTGTTGAAAACAATGTTCATATTTTCCTCATACCAAATGTGTGTTTGGATGCCTGTAAGTAGATCATTTATAGGTGAAAGCCACTTACTGGTAATCCTTTTTTTTTTTTGTGCGAGTTGTAAGTCACTTACAAGTAAGTTGGTTTTTGTGTTTGGATAACCTATAAGTTAGTTATAGGTAAGAAGCTGTATATTCACATTAAGTAGAGCTTGGAGTTAGGAATTGTTCCAAAATCTGATTGACCATAAGAAAGTTTGGCAAAAAACAAGCCATTTTGCTAAGCTTATCTAGATAAATATCTGAGTGGATTCTTTGGCTAAACCAATCATCAGGTAGGCCATAAAAGTGGGCCCACAAATTCAAAAACATCCTAACGTGGTTCAACCATTGTTGAGTACAAAACATCGAAGATAATGTGCAGATGGCAACTAAGTGAACATGGACAGGGAATCAATTACACATTAACTAAAGAAACAAAGAAGAAGAACCCAGAAACATAGTTGTGGGAAAATGCATGTTAGTGGTGAGCTCACGCCATCTACTATAAGGCAATGAAGATTGAAGAAGCCATTTGCAGCATATGTGCCAGTGCATTACACAGGTGAAATCCAGACCATTCATTGGGAAGGGCTGGCCACGAACGGACCGGTGCCATCATGTGGTCTATCATATATGTACAAAGAATTTGGACCAATGATCAACTTCTCTTAACCATTCATTTATATCATATATGTATGTAGAATTGACAACACTAATTATAAAGGGTCCAACCATCAATCCTCAACATCCATCAAAAGGACCAAACACAGTGGTGATTGAACACTCACCAATAAAACTTCTTGTGGGCCACAAAAGTTTTGGATCAAGCTTATATTTGTGTTTTCCCTTCATCCAGGTCTACATGACTTGATCAACAAGCTGGATGGAAAATAAACATTATGGTGGGCCTAAGTTCTTAATGGTGGGTGTTCAATCAACACTTTTTCGCCCACCTGAAATTTGGATATGCTTCATTTTGGGGCCTATGCCCTAAAATCAGCTAGCAAATTTGATGGACGGGGTGGATATGCAAAACATATGCTATGTGGGCCCCACTGTCACCACCTCATTGAACTGGGGCCTGATTCAAATCCAAGAATTGATGAAAAAGAAAAAAGAAAAACAAAAAAAACCTACCGCCCACAATCGATTGTAGAGAGGGAGGGAGAGGCCCAAGTTACAGGCACACAAATGACTCCTAATAGTTGCATTTGAAGGAACTCTTGTTCAAGTTACAGGCACACAAATGACCCCTAATAGTTGCATTTGAAGGAACTCTTGTTCATGAGATAAAAATATGAATAGGAATGTGCAGAAGATAATGCTTTCTTCTTGTCGAAAACGTTGTTCATACCACCCGATGGTTAGGTTTGAAGGAACTCCTCTTATTCATGGGATAAAAACAAGAAAAGGAATGTCTTCAATATAATATTGCTTGTGATCACGCTGATGCTGTAAGGATTTTTATCTTCGAAATAAAGCTATAAACTAAGAAAAATTGATGTGTGCATATGAATTGGCATTGGCCATGGAGTGTGCATGAGGTCATACATGGCAACAATAAAACATGATTCTGAAGACATCCCAAATTATCTGGCCCGCAAAAGTATATTCGAACATTAATTTAAACTAAAAGATAGTAGGTAACCATGTTTCTTGACACAGATGGGGTTATTAAAGAATTGAGGTAAATGCCTCATGGTGTGCTCCGAGTGAGGCACACTGAAAATGCCTCAAGCTACAAATTTCTGTGTTGAGGTGCACATTGCTTAAGATGTATTCCTCACAGACCCTTGGTGCACAGGTATAGAGCATGCCTTGAGAGTTGAGTTGTTGATGTTGCAATTAAGATAGAGGGGAAACCAGTTGAAAATATCTTGACCATACCAGCTATGAAGCCTAGAATTAAGATCTGTCTTGAATTGTTATAAATCTTCAACTGCACAGGAAAATAGAGAAGACGTATAGATAAAAGGATGGAGTGCTGGAGTCACATGCAAAACCTAACTCCCAAAGAGTGTCTAGCAGAGTCTCACCTCTGGATCATTTTTCCAATCAGAAGAAGCTAAAAGAATATATGTACCCATATTTTTCCACCACGGTGTGCAGTAAAAATGACATTGCCAGAAATTGATGAGGAAGAGAAGTTTGAATAAAAGAAAAGAAAGACCACATAGCAAAGTTTCCAGTTGAATACCCAAAGGGTGTCTAGCAGAGTCTCCCCTCTGGATCATTTTTCCAATCACAAGAAACAAAAAGAATATATGTACCCCTATTTTTCCACCACGGCGTGAAGTAAAAATAACATTGCCAAAAATTGACGAGGAAGAGGAATTTGGAAAAAGAGTTCCCAGTTGAATAATCATAGCATCCTTTTTAAGTTCCATATGCATCCTTTTACAACTACTCCAATATCAAAACCCATATCAAACATAAAACTATCCTAAAATATCTCAACTTGAAATAAAGAGGACAAAATAAGGAGTTAGAATAAAAGAGTCCAGATGAACTCTCTTTTTATATATATCAACTGTATCAGTCATCTTTTACATAAACTGTGTGTAGTCCTATATACAACCATATGGTTTTTAGGCAGAAGTCTAAGTCTATATTCTACAGATGTGTAAAAGAAAAGTGTTCTAAAACTTCTGATTGGTCCTGTGGGCCCACAATCCAATCGAGTCACATTTATGTACCATCTGATAGGATTTGTGGGCCCCACGGTCTACTGATCGGATGGAATTTTGGTCATGGATCTTGATTGGCCAGCAACTGGGGTCCACTGGTGGACCCTGATGGATGATCCAAAGGTCCAGCATCAGGTGTACACCTACACAACTGTGCAGTCAGTTTTAACCTTTCCCACTTTTTTCAGGTTCTTCCTTTCCAGGCCCTAAGATAAGTAAGGCTCAGGTTGGAGATGAGATTGGTAGGAGTGTGCCTAAAATGACACGCCTCTTAGAATCTTCATTTGAGGTTAATGATGAAACTATAGAAGAAGCATGCCAAAAGAATCCTACCCCATATTTTTATAATTCCTTGGCAACTGCATGTTGGAGGCTAAATGTATTAATAGCTGCTAAATGTTGTCAAGACAGCACATCCATGTAGTTTCCCATGTAAGATTAAAATTATTCTAATGTAAATTTAACTTTTGGGTGATTCTGTGTGTGATAAATAGAAGGTGTGTCAGGCTTTGATCTCAAAGCCTTTCTAGATGTGCAGCCTCCAAAGATACCAGATCAGTAGTTGCAGGGTTTGAAGTGTCTTCATTCCATAGATTGGAATGTCAAACAGCAGATGATCATAATCCTTCACGTAGTTGTTAAATGCTAAAGGTGGTGCTGTATAGTCACAAGGAGAGAGAAACTGAAAAGAGAACTTTTGAGAGTATCCAAATAATACATGTTATAGTTAGATTACCATATAAATGTTGAGGACTTAAATTATGTTACCCGACTATGGGTACAGGTATCTACTACTGTAAAGATCAGATAGGAGGATCCTCTGACCCCAAATCCTCAAGTAATGGCCAAGAAGGCTTGGTTACAATTCATAACTATAACCACATTACATCTTTTCTTTTTTGAAAGAACCACATCATTATCTTTACTTTACAGCATTACTGCTAGACATATATTTCAAAAGTATGGCAAGTTTGTTTGAATGGGATCTCTAGATTTAAATAGCAGTTGCGTGAGTATTTGTGTCATGTATTCTTGGTTTTCGAAGAATCCAAGTATCATTCTCATCACTAGGTTTATATAGAAGTGTACACTCAGCAAGTTCTGAAAAAGGACTAAGTATCCGCTAGATGGCTTGTATACCACCTAACAGCAAGCAGGGTAAAAAATAAATGAATATATGAAAGTGCATTGCATAAAAAAAAGAAAAGAAAAGAGTTTGCCAGATTTGTTTGTCATTGTGTTTAACTCGTCCGGAATCTTAAGCATATCACATCCATGTTTCTTTAATGTTGGAATTTGCTTAACAGTGTCAATGGGCATAGAAAATGCACATCATGATAATTTACCGTGAAGGCTAAATGATTGAATGCTTGTATATATGTTTTGCGAATGGGTGTGCTAGTCATGCCCCGCTTGTCATACTGTTTCTGTATGAGGGTAAACATAGCTTTTAAAGGTCTTCCCATAGTTTCTTCATGTCTCTTCTAATTTCTTTCTATTAACCTTTATGTTGTTCCTTGTTAATTGAAGTATTTGACTTACGAGACTTGGTGTACAGGTGTGGGCTGTGTTGAAACCTGGGTTCTTAGCGCTGCTTGCAGATCCTTTTGACACCAAACTGTTAGATATAATTGTTTTTGATGTACTGCCACCTTCAGATGGGAATGAAGAAGGCCGAGTTTCTCTAGCAAAAGAAATAAAGGAACGTAATCCTTTACGGTATAGATTTGCGGTGAGCTGCTTCATTTTTCAATTTTTATTGTTAAAATATCTAAAAGTACCAGGCGTAATAGGCGTTGATTGCTTTTGTATGGCTTCACTAATAACTTTTGGTTAATACGTATATATATTTTCTCTGTCATCTGGATCTATTAATGTCAGAATGTTGTTGATACAGTCAGTGTTCGAAATATTGGTATCGCGCTACGTATCACACCCTTGGGATACGGATACGTATCCGTTATTGCATAGGATATATCGGTTGTATCGCACAATGTATCGTTGTTGTTAGAAACATGGGGAAACATTGGGAAATTGGTCGAATTTTTCAATGAAACTTCAGTGATTGTTAAAAAAGACATCAATACACACTTATAAATCAAAACATTACATAAAACAAGTGCATGCGATATGTTTTCTTTGTATGAGGTCTTAATCTATGCGTTGTCTATCTGAATTGATGCAAGTATATTCAAAGTCTATTCATACAATTTATAAATATAAGAAGACGTGTGGAAACACAAGCAATACATTCAAAAGCAAAAGAAGCACTAAATCAAGTTACATACATGTTTAATTTTATGTTTGGACACAGATTGCAACCGATTGGCAAGAAATTGGAAAATTTTGATTTTTTTTTTTCAATTTCCCGCAACTCAATCATCTCCTCCAAATCTCGAAATCGAAGCTCTTTGCATGAAAAATCATAAAATTGTAATAATTTGACACCGATTTAACATAATTTGCAGAAAAAAGAAAGGATCGGAAATCGAGAATACTCACCAGATCAAACATGTTGGATATATCCCATTACTTGTGTGTTTCGTATCACAAAGGTGGGATACAACTATACAAGATATATTGTGGGATATATTGGCCGATACTGTCAATACTTAAAACACTGGATACAGTAGAAGTATCTTATATTTGTTCTGGGTTCATTGTATAGCTAACAAGACATCAATAACCTTGGAATTTGTAGCATCAGCAAATGGGACCTATGCTTTTCAAAACCCTTTTCTTTTTAGTTTTTCCCTCTTCTTCTTCTTCTTTATTTTTATTTTTATATATATATATATATATATATATATATATATATATATATATATATTTTATGGGAGCAAGTTCAATAATGGTATTGACCAGCATGCTGCATGATATTCTTATGTTTCAACAGGCTCAAGAAACATATCAATTTCCTTAGTTAAATATTTATATTTGCTAGTATGTTGCTAAGGTTAGTTGACTCCAATTAGTTGGGATGAGGCTTAGATGATGATGATGATTATGTTGCTATGTTTAGCCTCTAACCAACATTTGAACATCCCAAAAGGTGTCTTGTGGGAATCGGACCATAAAGTTAAGATCTAAAAGTCATGCTAAAGGGAAGGACTGGGTTGCTGCAATTAACGATGCTGGTTTAAGGCCTCCTGAGGGCTGGTGCCATCCTCATCGCTATGGTTCTTTTGCTCCACCAAGGGGTTTGACTGAAGACGGAAGTCAAGCTCAATGGTTTGTAGATGGGAAAGCTGCATTCGAAGCAATTGCTGCATCAATTGAAGAAGCAAAATCAGAGGTCTGTTTCTTCCAAATGCTTGTATGTAGTCGGAATAAAAGTCAATCCATATTGGAACTCATGATGTTCTTATATTTTGATCCAACAAAATGCTGAGATGATTGAAGCTCCATGCAGATATACATTACTGACTGGTGGCTGTGCCCAGAACTGTATCTTCGGCGTCCTTTTCATGTTCATGGGTCCTCCCGACTTGATGCTTTACTGGAGGCTAAAGCTAAGCAAGGGGTTCAGGTACTTTGTGCATCTTAGTTACCTGTGTTTTTTCATGTCTGTAATTCTTCATTTTCCATTAGTCAGATGGTTGCTTCATCTACATAACTGATCTCATGGTTTGAGGTACCGAGGTCTGTAATTTGGGGCAAGTTCCATTCTCCACAGGTTTTCTTACAGCGATCCTTATGGGTGGCATGGCATAAATGAATTAAATTCTCCTGATTCCTACTTAATAATGCCACATATAGTAATGCATACACAAAGAGGACAGACTCATAGATATGATCCTAGCCATTTATTGGCATATTTTGAAATTTTAATATCAGTTAAATGGGAACCATGTTCCAAATATCAGTGGTATTACCGACAAATTATTGGTATTGCTAGGTCAACAATAACGAAACTGCCAGCAGTAAAAAATATCAAATATCGTCGATATTTTCAGTAATGTCAATAACATTTGGCAATGTTATTAGTAACAACTTTTTTTAAAGAAGAATCCCTCATAAAAATTCCCTGATTTGGCGGTACCATTCATAATATCCTCGATACCACCAATAATATCCCCAATACCAAGGAAACATCTCTGTTAGTAGGTGAAAATTGACAGAAGATTGGGAAAAAATTTTAAAACCCACAAAATCTCCATTTTTTGGGATTTTTTAATAGTTTTGTTCTTTTGGTGATTTCAATCACTGGTGGTTTTTATTGAATTAGATCTTGGATTTGGGGAATTTTTTTTTACTTGAAATGAAGACGGGCCGGAACTCAAAGATGATGAAAAATCTATAGATTTTTTTTTTTTTCAAATGTTAGCATGGATTGCAATGGAAATCCATGTATATGCATGATTCTCATTCATTTACATGGATTTGTGGAGAAAAAATTAACATTAAGTTGGCAAATAGGTGAAATCCTAATTTTTCCATTTTTATATTGCTAAATATGTGTTTTCATTGCCTCCCGGCATTACCCGATGCACGTGGTTGCGGGTGATTGCGTGCATCCACAGGGAATAGGTTCGCCTCGAAAGGAGTGGGGACACCCCGTGTTGTCCAAAAAAAAGTGTTTTCATTGTTAATTAATGTAGAAATATTATGTATGAACGAGTGTTGGCCGATCTATTAATTGGCTGCAAATTATGTATATCTATTTTATACTGATTTTTTCAACAACACATGGTTAAGCCCCTATAAAATGGAAACTTATTATGTATAGTTGTTTTGCAATATTTTAATTCCTACTTACGCTCTCTTTCTAACATTTCCGCAATGTTTACTTCAGACAACGATATTTTTCTGCGTATCAGCAATATTGATAAATGTTTCTATATCCCTGGTCATCGATACATGTAACGATATCCACTCTGAACAGTGGACGGGAAGTAGGTCTTAATCACATAGAAATTGTTTTGGAAAAAGTTTCACATGTCTGTCTTCCATGAGACCCTAACATATACCCTCTCTGATTGTTTGCATGCAAATCTTTTAGAACTCCTTGCCTCAAGTTTACATATTTAACACTCACATACACTTTCCTCTTAATGCATACCCTTAGATGCTCTAGTGCATGGCATGGATCTTAGTAGTGCAGATGATTGCTGCTTTAATGTTGAATTTCTAACATGTTGATTCTTGGAATGATATGATGTTGCTCTTTCAAAATCTTTCTAGCATGACAATATAATGTTTGCTGGATTCATATTCCATTTATGGAACAATTTTTTGTATAGTTATGACAAATGCGAAGCCCACGTTTCTACTTAGTACAGGGACAAAAAAAGCACATGCAATTACACTGCTGGCTTTAAAATCGAAATCAAAGGTTGCAACTTGATGTTATGTTTTGGCTTAACTTAATAGATTTATGTGTAAGTAGTCATTATTAGGCAACCAAACTTGCCCTCATTATGAGTTATGTAGTTCATGCCTTTTCTTGATAGATTCTTAGTTGCATGCTTGCATTGAAAGGCCTTTGAAAATTTATTATGATGACATGCAGTATCCCTAGTCTGAATCCAGAGTAGTGTGAGTTGCATATTAGCTTTTTTTCTTTTATTGATGAACGGTGACTTGCAGATTTACATACTCCTTTACAAAGAAGTTGCTCTTGCTTTGAAAATCAACAGTGTGTACAGTAAAAGGAAACTTCTTAACATTCATGAGAATGTAAGGGTTTTACGTTATCCTGATCACTTCTCAACCGGAGTTTATTTATGGTATGCATTTCACAGCTGAAATCAGCTTAAAACTCTTCCTGTTTTTCTCTTGTGGAAATAGGAAATCTATTATGTGTCCTGTTGATTTACTCTCTATAAACTTGGGTTGCTGCAGATGCTGATCCACATGTCTGATTACATATAGGTCCCATCATGAAAAAATTGTGATTGTTGATTATCGTATTTGCTATATTGGAGGGCTGGATTTATGTTTTGGCCGTTATGACACCTTTGAACACAAAGTTGGTGATTGCCCCCCATTGATATGGCCTGGAAAGGACTATTATAACCCAAGGCAAGTCAAAAAGCTTCTTCCATGTATCTCCAAATTGAGAATTTACAGTCAATGATTTCTGAATTTTTGCAAGAACTTTATGCTATATTGCTTTCAATTTTGTAACGGCTTTGCAACCTGTTAAATCAGGGAATCAGAACCAAATTCTTGGGAAGATACAATGAAAGACGAACTGGATCGTGAAAAATATCCTCGAATGCCATGGCATGATGTCCACTGCGCTCTTTGGGGACCACCTTGTCGTGATGTGGCAAGGCATTTTGTTCAGCGGTGGAACTACGCAAAGGTTGATTCTATAATCTATATCACCTTAGTTTGATTTACTTGTTAAAGATTAATTGCTTATGGGATATTGATCATTATTATGCATTGATTGCTTCAGAGAAACAAAGCTCCCAATGAGCAAGCAATTCCCCTTCTTATGCCTCAGCACCAAATGGTTATTCCACATTACATGGGAAGTGGCGAAGAAATAGATTCTGCAAATAACAAGATGGAAGAGAACCACAGTGGTCTCCAAAGGCAGGATTCCTTTTCTTCCCGATCTTCCTTGCAGGACATCCCATTACTTTTACCTCAAGAGGCTGATGGAGTTGATGTTGCCGATGGAAACCAAGAGCTGAACAGGTTGGACACAGATCATAATCTCTTTGATCACCAAGACAGAAATCGTCGGAGTCTTTCCTTCTCATTTCGGAGGTCCAAAGCGGAACCTTCCATTTCAGACATGCAGATGAAAGGTTTTGTGGATAATCTTGATTCTCCACGTCCTCATAGGGAAATATCTTTGGAGGTGATGGCACAACCAGGTATGCAAGAATTGGACAAGGAATGGCAGGAAACCCAGGAACAGAGTGACCAAGGCATTTCTACAGATGAATCTGGACAAGTTGGTCCTTGCACCGCATGTCGCTGCCAGGTTAGTTGTATCTCTAGAGTCAGTTTAAAGTCTTGCATTTCAGTTGCTGGATTTCCAAGACAGAAGGATATACTTTTCAAGTTTGAATGAACAAACTTCCATTGGCTTGAATTTGTTTTTGGTATTGAATTTTTATCTGACAGAGATACTTCAATTCATTCTGTAGTTCTTTTCTCATCATTCTGTTGTACCTACTGCACAGCAACGTCTTTGTTTATTTTGTTGGTTTTACTGTTCTCTTCCGATTTGTTCTTTCGATCTTCCATGATTTCGTCTTCTTCCACTTCAACATGCTTGCCTACCCAGATGAATCAGTTGCATCCAAGGATCCATTGGATGCCATTCTGTTCAAGGTGGTGGCAATCCCGTTTCCGCTGCTTTAACAAGTTTGGAGGAAATGCGAGCAACTAAGCCCTCTCGAGTTCTGACTTTGTGCTTGGAGTTGTAAGCTTCCATCATGCTGTACGCCATGAAATTCAGCACAAACAGCATTTTCTTCAAAGATACTGCGTGAGTGCATCTCTAGCTGACCGCCGTCTCTGGATGCCATCTGGCATATTCATTACTGAAAACATCAGTCATCTTGACTGAAATTTACCTCTGATATCCATTGTTGTGGGGCAATCTCAAGGACACGTCCAACAATAATATCTCCAATCTCTGGCTTGAACCTGGCTCTTAAGGCACGTACATAGACAAGTTTTTTAACATGTTCGGCTACTTCATATAGTGTAGTGACCCCCTCACCATTAAGCTCGGATGTGCCATTTCCCTTGAGGACGCCATCTTCATGGTTGACGAGGATGCTGTTGGAGACGGCTTCGATAGAAGAGGAAGAAAAAGAGCTGCCTTTGGATGATTCTTGAAGCTGCTGGAGAGCTCCTTTCAAACTTATCTTTTGGGTCTCATTCAAAGATAGCCGCTTCTCTCTCTCTTTCTGTGTGTGTGTGTGTGTGTGTGTGTCTCAAAATATCAGTCAAAGCAAAATGGCCCCAAAGTAAATAAAATAAATAAAGTGTTTATTTACTTTGGGGACATTTTGCTTTGCAGAGATTTTGTACCTTGGAAGGTATATACAATGTTCGAAATATCAGTATCGTGTTACGTATCGCATCCTTGGGATACATATACATATCAGTTATCGCACGGGATATATTGTTTGTATTGGATAATTTATTACACTTTTTGGAAAACGTGAGGAAACATTGGGAAAATAGTTGAATTTTTCAATGAAACTTCAGGGATTGTTAAAAAAGACCTTAATACACACTTTTAAATCATAACACCTCAAAAAAGAAGTGCACATAATACGTTTCCTTTGTATAGGCTCCTAAGCTATGCACTGTCTAACTGAACTAATGCAACTATATTCAAATTGAATGCATAACATTTAGAGTGTATGTGTTGATCATTTTATCAAACACTCCTAAATATTGCGAAATTAGTCTTTAATTAACAGCTGGTTGAAGGAAAATTTCAAAAAATATATATTTTAATAATTTTAATTTAAAATAATTTTTATTTTCTGAAAATTGACAAGGACTTAATAAATCAGTAGATCAGCCATCATAGATGCTTGATTGCATGTTTGGAGTGTAACATTGCAAGCAATTAGGGAGAAATTGGGTAAATTTCGAATTTTCTCCAAATCGGACCACCTACACTTTAATTTCGAAATTAGAGTGTTTGTGATGATCATTTCATCAAGTACTTCTAAATACTTCGAAATTAGTCTCAATTAACAGCTGGTTTAAGGAAATTTTCAAAAAAAAAAAAAAAAAAAACATGGAGAACATGAAAAACTAATGAATATCGAAATCAAAGTCATGCAGAACATGAAGAACCGATGGATTTGTAGCCATTTGACATTGATTTAACATAGTTTCAATAAAAAAAAGGATTGAAAACTGAAAATACTTACCTGATCGAACATGTGGGATATATCGACACTATCTGTGTGTTTCGTATCATATAGGTGGGATACAAGATATATCGGCTGATATCGTCGATATTTAAAACATTAGGTATATATATGTACACATATAGGAACATGTTCCTATAGGGTCGACGTTACTGTAAGTTATGGTAAGGTTGAGCTCTATGGGCCCCATTATGATGTGTGCCTGACATTGACGTGGTTTGTATGGGTCATTGTGGCGACACATATGGGTGGCCAGATTGAGATAGCCATCATTCCCAACTAAGATATTCAATAATAGTAACGCTGGGCCGTTGAATTAGTATGTTATGGGCTGTAAAGGTCGTTTTTGTAAGGAAAAACATGAAAAAAATATTAGAATTTTTCAAAAAAAAAAAAAAAAAAGAGAAAAAAGAAGAAGAGAGGATTCCGAATATGTTTTTTTTTTTTTTTTTTTTTTTTTTTTTTTTTGTGGTTTTGAACATGTTTATGAGGTAATGAGCCATTCTTTGGTAGAATTTTGTCTCAAGCCACTTAATATTACATTAACCTAAGAGGCTTAGATTGACTCAAAACTCCTATATTTAATTCTCTAAATATCTAATATCAATGGTTAAATATGAATAAAGATTATATGAGCATGAATTTAATGATTAGACAATTGTATATTTATATTTATATAACCATTTTATCACAAACAAATATAGTATAATTGTATAGGTTCATAAAATGGTAATGCATGAAGTATGAAGTGAACTCATAAGTGATAAACTAATGTCAAATGACAAACATTAATATAAAAACATTACTCACCAAGTCACTATTAGAAAGAAAACCATGTTGTCTGTTGCTGCTCAACCTCAACATTGTCATCATTCGGTTGTGGAATGGGTGCTGCATTTCCATAATAACTAGAGGGAAAAATCATGTCAATGAAAGCCGATGGTGATTAATCACGACCATTACTACTACTAGCATTCACTATGTTGAACTTGAATAAGAATAGCCAGTACCATAATTAGACCTACAACCATAGCCATAGCCATAGCCATACTGGTGCTACTTGTACCACTGAGTATGGGATTGCAACTGTGACGAATGATTCAGATTAGGGGATTTAGATATCTATATCTCCCATATGCTCCATGTGGAATATATCTAGACTAGTCCAACAAGAAAGTGCCGCAAGAGCCTTCCTAAACTGTTCGTAGTCATATCCATATCCTCTAGTCGTCTGATGCTTTACTGTGCCCCATTTCCTCCAATGCCACTAATGTTGGCCTCCCCTGGTTAGTGGTATTGTGAATCAATACACTCATAAGTATGCCTTTGCTTTGCGGCTCTACCAATGCTCATTGGCCTCGAACAATGTAGACGACTACATCTCAATGTGTTGAACAACACCAAAAGTACGATTAGGTGCATCATTATCATCATCATGTCTTGGTTTTTCCGATACTCTTTTCTTGGGTTAAATCTTCAATGACCTCTCTCCAAAACAACTACATGACTCTTTTATTAGCTTACGCGTAATGCTAGGTCACGCTCCTCTACTTCCCCACTATCCTCTTCTACCCGTTTCCCCTCTTGCTCCAACCAAGGTGGAAATTTGTCATCTTCATTGTAGACATAATCTGAGTTTATTGGAGAAAAGTCACATTCTTGAATCTGGTTTGCGACGCACTTCACATTTTGTAATTTCAACTTTATGTTTTAAATTTTAATGCATGTATGATCCAATGTCTTACCCAACAATGTATTCCTTTGCTTTGAATTAATTAGTGGAAAACAACTCCAGTTCTTCTCACAACTAGAGGAGTTGTTTGGCATAAATTTTTTATTGCTATTGTTTTGAGAAACTTTGCGCTTTCTCCTCAGCTATACAGATTTTTTTTTTTTTTTTTCATGCGTAATAGTGATACCGTCAAATGCACCACTTTACATCACTAATAAAACAATTTTTACGATTACATGATAGTTATAAGATACTAGTTTCTTACTTGGAGGTATGAAAAATTACCCTTTCTACAAGTGAGTATGGGAAGCTGCCCTAGCGATGTCCATATATTGCCAACTATTGACAATATGCAAAAATATTCAAATTGTTTTATGCACCAAAATAACAAAATATGTACACAATGAATGGATAATTAGTAATGACCAATAATTAAAGAGTTGAACTCACTTTGTTTAACGCCCTTATTTGCAAATTTAAGTCAGACTCTAATATTTTTATCACAATTTTCAATTTAACATAAACCTTTGCATCCTCAACAAATGATGCAGCATAACCGAATCTCGGATTTAGATGGTATCCTACATTTCAATAATGCAAATTGTTAGTGTACACATCTTGGGTGCACTTGCAGTGCACCATATGGAATGATAATTTTCACATTCATTCTTGCACTTGCATTGTACCATACTTGCTGATTATCTTAGTTGGGGTCATAGTTGTGTTTATCTTGGTCTCTTTCAGTAGTAGTGTTTTATCCAAGCTTCTTCAAGTGTTTATTTTCGTAAATCTCGTTGGTTATAAATAAAGCATGGGGGAAAGGGAGATGATCAAGTGAATCTCCTCTTCTCTACGTTTTATCCATTCTCTTCTTCCTTGTTTACATAGTGTCAGAGCTTTTCAAAGCCAACCCACTTTGCCTGTCTCTCACTTAGGTCGGAAGCTACCAATATAGATCAACTCCTACCTAAGATTTTCCAAAATCGTATTTTCCTTTAATTTTCAGTAGCATATGGATAATAAAGAATAGAAATTGATTTACATGTGAAGTAACACCACATGAAGCTCCAAAGAGGTGCACTGAGGGGAATCTTGAAGAATCATTCTCCTAGGTTGTCTCCACCTTGTAATAAACATGGCAGCACTAAGTATCAGCTAAGATACTAAAAGAGTCCAAAATTGATGATACTCTTGCATACCAACTGTGTGAATCTCTACATACAGCTTTATGGTTTGTACATGTCTGGTTCCATGGAATCAGACTCTGTACAAATCGTAAAGCTGTATGTAGAGAGCCACACAGTCGGTATACAAGAGTTGATATGAAAGAACTTTAGGACTTCTGATTGATCCTGTGAGGCTCACAACCTAATTGGATCATATATGTATAGGCAATCTTATTGGATCTATGGGTCCCACATTCTGATCGGACTGCTGAATTGGTCCAGATCTGTCACAAAACCTTGATCTGATCAATATCCAATCGGATACAGCTGGACCCTGATGTGGTCTAGATCTCAAATCTGGATATTTGATGGTCCAGATATCCAATCTGGACGGTTGATGGGCCCGATATTTGATCAGTAGCCTTGGATGAGACTATTCTACAATCCTATGGTCCTCAACTTCAACTGACTAGCAAGGGTGCTACTCTTCATCTCCCATTTGATTATCGAATGGTCTTTGCATCACGCGTTCATCAACTTGTTAGAAGTACTGACCTGACACTGTTGCTTGTCAAATTGTCCATACTATATCATTATAGAGGGTTTCAACTTCCATTATTTGGGTTTCTTTTGTTTTGTTTTATTATATTTGATAAATGAACTCAACTTCAATCATTCAAGCTTCAAATGGTCTACTTTGGATCACTCTTCAGACTTGCTTCAGCTCCTACTTCCTTGCTATTTATACTTGCTGACATTTTGAAACAGTCGTTTCCCTACTCCTGCACCCTTATCTGTCGTGGCTTTGCTTCACACTTCGTGCAACCACTCTCTTCTTATTATTATTTTTCTATGCTTGTTTTACCATGCAATTAACAGCTTTATTGTCTCTCTGTTTTTGGACAGTGCATTAACACACGATTCTTTGGATATAGGTTATTAGGAGTGTCGGTCCATGGTCTGCTGGAACAAGCCGAACTGAAGAGAGCATTCATACTGCTTATTGCTCCCTCATTGAGAAAGCAGAATACTTTATCTACATTGAGGTATTTTATAGATGTAAACTCGAACTTTGATTTTAATTGGACCATTTCAATGATGATAAGCCTAAAATTCAGATTTATATTGCTTGGACAGTGTCTATTTTGGAAATATTTTCAGAAGCATATTTGAATAAGAGGGAGACATTTGAAGAGATATATATATATATATATATATATATATATAGAGAGAGAGAGAGAGAGAGAGAGAGAGAGAGAGAGAGAGAGAGAGAGAGAGAGAGAGAGAGAGAGAGAGAGAGAGAGAGAGAGAGAGAGAGAGAGAGAGAGAGAGAGAGAGAGAGAGAGAGAGAGAGAGAGAGAGAGAGAGAGAGAGAGAGAGAGAGAGAGAGAGAGAGAGAGAGAGAGAGAGAGAGAGAGAGAGAGAGAGAGAGAGAGAGAGAGAGAGAGAGAGAGAGAGAGAGAGAGAGAGAGAGAGAGAGAGAGAGAGAGAGAGAGAGAGAGGGGGGGGGCTCATCATTCTGATGCACTAAAGAAATCTGTTACATTCTTAAGTTTGGGAAGGTTTTTATCCCTAAACAAAAAGAGTATTTTCATCAAGATGATACACATTTTGACATTGATGCAGAACTTTATGATTTATTTCTTTATGTCGATAAATACTTGAGAGATGACATTACTGTCATAGCCCAAAGAATGTGAGATGGTCTGGTTTAGTACACATTTTTATTTACTGCTAAATACTGGGGGATTTTCTTTTTTCTCTGGCACATTATTAGAGTCAAGTGCAGCTTCTATTTACAGCTTCATATTACTAGTAAGTTGCTACATTAACTGGCTACTTGTTTTCCAGAATCAATTTTTTATATCAGGCCTTTCTAGAGATGAGATAATACAGAACCGTGTTTTAGAAGCATTGTATAAGCGCATTCTGCGAGCAGATAAAGAAAAGAAGCGCTTCAGGGTTATTGTTGTCATACCACTGTTACCTGGCTTCCAGGTAATAATTCTGGGCGACCTTTCCAGTATTTTGCATATGGTAAATGATCTTTTCTACTTTAAATTCAACAGGGGGGTCTAGATGATGGTGGTGCAGCATCGGTGAGAGCTATAATGCATTGGCAGTATCGAACCATTTGCAGAGGAAGGAATTCAATACTACAGAACCTTTACGATGAGCTCGGTCCAAAAAGTAATGATTACATTTCCTTTTATGGCCTCAGATCTTATGGTAGGCTTTGTGAAGGTGGCCCCGTTGCCACGAATGAGGTGAAGTGCCTCTCCATTGCATCCATTTTTAATATTTTTACACTGTCATTAACATCCAGGAATATAGGGTTCTTCATGTTAGCATGTGTACATTTTTCAGATCTCCCTGTTCATACATGTTAGGCCCATGGTTTGGTGATCCAGAATGTTGATCTAATGGGCTCCACCATTGCTGGGGAATGCCACAAAAACCTCCCAGATTGGAAGATCCTAACCTTTTGAGGTTGTCTGTCCCAATTCACTGCAGACCATCTCTGCAGTATTTTATTTTATTTTATTTTTTTGATTTTCCATATCTAGGAAAGTGGTCGAGTGTTTAGGATCTTCAAGTCTGTTAAAATTTTGAGGCATTCCCATCCTCGGTGAATCCATCAAAACAATGGTCTGGATTGTTGAACCATGGACCTCACATGTCTGGAACTAAAGGCATGAGCAAGCTGTATGTTTGGTTACACAATGGACCCTATAGTTCTTCGTTAATGTGATGCCCCATAGTTGATTGATATGCAATAAAATTCTCAGCTGTTTATCATGTTCCAAAAGTTGGCCAGACAGTATGTGGAATATGGTCTGAATTGACTAAGGTTTTTACATTATTTCAAGGGATAGAGCATGTTGTCAACTTCTTGAGTTATATTCTTGCCTTTACCAGATATATGTGCACAGTAAGGTGATGATTATTGACGACCGCATGTCCTTGATCGGATCAGCTAATATAAATGATAGGAGCTTGCTAGGGTCAAGAGACTCAGAGGTATCATTGACTTTCTTACTTGGAATCTTCTTCATTATATTTACAAGTAAATGCTACTGGCACGGTGGCACCCACTCTGACAATAAACCCATCCTTTCTACTTCTGGTTAAGTACAAACTTGTATCATTGTATAACCAAAAGTAGAACGGTTGTGGGTATATTTAGTAGTTTGAAACTTGGAGTGGCTGTAATTCAGGATTTTAAGGTGCGATTCAATACCAGATTTGACCTTTTGGTTAAGTACAAACTTGTATTATTGTATAATCAAAAGTAGAAAGGTTGTGGGTATATTTAGCAGTTTGAAACTTGGAGTGGCTGTAATTCAGGATTTTAAGGTGCGATTCAATACCAGATTTGGCCTTTTGGCTAAGATCAAGTGTAGTATCTGTTCTTATCAGTTTAATATGTGAATGAAAATCATAAACTAAAAGATAGGGCTGTCAACAATCTTGCAGAAGTCTGTCGAAGCCCCTCACAAAGTAAAACTTAGGCCCAAAACCAGCTCTGGGCCTGCGTCAGGCCAAAATAGACAGGCCTCGGTCCAGTCTGGCCCAAGATGATTATGTTTGGAACACACCCAATCCATCACGTGATTCATTAGTTGTGCCCCACCATGCAGCATTTTGGCCCAAATATCCAGTAATAGAGTGATCTAGCGAATGGATATCAATGGAGTAATATTTAAAACTCTCAATGGAGCGGGTCAGATCCGAGATCTGATTCGCTCCGAACCTATATAATGCGTTGTTGGATCTTAAAATAGGTCCGATTAATTAAATGGAGCAGATTTGGGTTCATAAAAATAAATCCAAATCATATTCGGGTCGGATCCGGATGTAGTAGTGAGACCTGATCAGATCCCCACTATTGCATGCTTTAAGGCGTCAACCGTTTCAACTTCCACAGTAATGAATTCTGTGTGGTCGGTCGACTTTTGCTCTTCAGACTTCAATACTCCTACATGATTCAAATTGGAAATATTCAAATTGCATCATTTTGTTGCTAAATTAAATATATTATCTTATATATTTTTTAGATTTGTGGCGTGATGGATTCGGACTAGATCCAAATCGAATTCAATGGCTATATATGGATTTTTGGATTGGAAATGGATCTAGCTATTTATAAGTGGATCGGATATGGATATCACCTTTTGGATCCGAGTCTAATCTGAATCCGGATCCAACTGGATCCGATCCAGATCCGACCCATTGAGAGTCCTATTTAAAAGAGTCGAAAGAAAGAAGCAAATCAATATGATCCACACATAAGGGAGTATCAATTTGTAACAAGGAAAGAGAAGGAAAAGGTAAACCTCACATTCTACGGTTATTTCTCAAAGAGAATAATAATGACGGAATCATCCAACTTTTTAATTAAAAAAAGACCCCCAAATCTATAAAAACAACTCTTTTATATGTCATTGATTAGGATGTTGACATCAGCCCTCGTGCTATTGATTAGGATCTATGTCAGCACATATGATGACTTGAAACACGCCCTAAAATACTTTTTTTCCCCCCAAAGGTCAAAGCCTAAAACTACTAAAAATCCCTGTCACATATATATTACAATCCCAACTGTTATAATGCTATTCTATGACTGTCAGAAACAACTAAATAAAACCCTACGTAACCCAAGTTAAAACCCATATGGGGCCCACAAAATAACAATTGATGGAACTGGTACAATTTTTAATAGGATGTTGACATCAGCCCTCATACCATTCTAAAAACTGCTGCACCACTCTTCCATGGCTGCATATAGTGACTGGATTAGTATTGCATCTTCTTCCTCATCATTGCTTTCACCGTTTTCCCTTCTTGAGAGCTTGTCTTCATCAAAGATGAAGCTGGCCAACTGGACACTACATCCACCCCTCCCAGTTGACAAGAACTTGACCCTGAGTTCAAATCCCCATAAATATTGATTCTGTGCCTGTCGATCCCCATCAATTCATTTCCATTTATCTATATATATTCATCCCAGAGCTTCCCACTGGATTAAATATTGGAGTGTAGTGCCTCCTCCATCTATCTCACGTCTACCTAAAATTGTGTGAATTGCATTCACAACCTTTGTCAACATGTTTTGGTTCCACAACTCTTATCTTCTTCATTTCAACAAATGGACTTCAGTCGAAGATGGAGGTGAAGAACATAACACTGCTCATGCACGTCACTTCTCATGCACATCTATGACGACACAACATGTGCAAACAAGTTTGTTTTTGTTAAGGTTTGAGACCTTTTTTCAGATGGTTCACCACGAGAATGCTTGGACCCTGCTGCAAGTGCAGACTTCTCATGAAAGGCTGAAGGCTACACACCTAAAGAGGCCCTACATTGAGCCTTTCCTTTGACATAATCATAGACGGCCTCCAGAGAAGGAAGAGATCTCTCCACAAGACCTGGACACACTGAGGCTCAAAATCAGGGTGTAGCTCACCCAGAAACTCAAATACGCATTGTTCCCTTAGCTTCTTAAGCTCATTGAGAGTGGAAGCAACTGATTGACAATGATCATGCTCTTCCTACTGCATGAGAGCTGCTAAACATTCCTTCATGGAAGATTTGCCTGTTGCATACTCGTGATCTCTTGATGCAAATGACAGACACAACCCATATCATCCCTCTGAGAATTCATCCTTGCAACTTTATCCCACAGTTCTTTAGTTGTCTTGAGGATCATGAAACCACGGCTGATGCTGGGATCCATAGAATGAAAGAAGCCAAGACATAACTGTCAGATAATCGCTTTCCAATCATCATGGGAGGGGTCATCTATGGCTAGCTCTTTGTTATCCGTAACATACCCCATCTTTCTCTTGCTACCAATGAACATATTGGTAGATTGAGACCATTTAAGGTAATTGCAGCTGCCTACTAGTAGTGATCATTAACTCTGGATGGTGATCTGGTTGTGTGGGTCCCATAACTAACAGCAGTTTTTTATCATTTGAATTCATATATCTACCCAAAAGAAACACTGATTTGCACTAACAATGTGACAAATGAAAAAAGATGAACTATTTCATTTAGTAAAGCGACATACCCTCTAATTTGACTATCTGAACGTTATTCTCGTGGCATTGTATACCATGATACTGTAGCAGTACTGTAGCTGCACTATAGCTCATGGTGAGGAATCTCTCTCTATGAGATCTGATTGCTTGGTGGAAGATGGAAACAGAAGGATGGGAGGAGTATAGTGTGTGTGAGTGATCCAGGGCACAATCCCTAATAGTGTCACCTTTAAAGAAAGGGAGAAGAAAGAAAGAGAGGGTAGAAAGAAAAATGGAGGGAAAGAAATGATGGGAAGAAAGGAGGGAGAGGAGGGAGGATGTGGGGATCTCAATGCTCTGGTATTGTGTGATTAATCACATGGTGGAGAAAAAGAAGAAAAGGAGAAGAAAAGAGACTTTTGAGGAAGTGTTGTGTAATGACTTATCTTTTCTCTCATACCCTAATGGTATTTTATTTTCCTTTATGAACATAAAGGAATGGTCTCCTGAGGGAGCACAAAAGAACGCGTGCGCACACATAATCACATATGCATATTAATGAGACTTCACGTACATAGAAATCCCAAATACTCACATGCACATACATGTGCCCACGCTCTACTCTCCTACAAAATGTTAGCAATCTTCCTATTAATTGGATGTTGACTGGATCATGGTTCTCATCTTCCTCCTCATCAGTGCTTGTATCATTGTTCCTTCTTCAGAATCTTAGTCTTCATCAGAGATGAATTGGGCCACCTAATCCTGCATCCATTCCATTTATCAGTTGGGCTACACATTTACGAAGGAATGGAATATGTGAAGTATGTAGCATATATGTGATGTATTAAAAAATGCCCTTGACAACGCTAAACGGGTTGGGGCAGGCCAACAAGCTTAGATTTGAGCACCAACAAGCTTAAATTTGAGCAAAGAAAAAGTGGAAAAAATGGTCCAGGCATCATCATAAAGCATCTATTCAATGGAGCCCATTGTGGATGGATTGCTTGTATTTTGAAAGAAGCATTTTGGTTGGATGATGCTAACCATCTGAGCTATGGCTTGTAAAAGACGATGGTTACAACAAAATGATGCGTTAATATCTCCAGATCAGAGTGATTTTGCTTCGTGGCCTGCCAATAGAATTATGAAACAAAAAGAGGCTCTAGATCAATGATTGGGTGTCTAACATGAAATCTAAAAGCTTTGTTGACATTGAAAACACCCCCATAGAGGTGGGAAACATTAGTGTTTTTCTGTCCGGACACGCTTGTGCATGCACGTGTGTGGGTGTGGATGTGAGCGTGTGCATGTGTTTGTGGGCATGGGCATAGCTGGAATATACTATTACTATTAAAATTTCCCTTTCTTTCTTTCTTTCTGCAGTTCACCTTATCATTATAGTGAACAACACTTGTTTGATGGCATAGTTTTTCTCCCTTTTCCTGTTTTCTACATATTTGCATCGGTATTTTCTCATTATTGGCCTTCACCTATGTCCCATAAATGTTTCTCATCCAGATTGGCGTACTGATTGAAGATAAAGATTTTGTTGATTCATTTATGAATGGAAATTCGTGGAAGGCTGGAAAGTTTGCTTTTAGTCTTCGCCTCTCCTTATGGTCTGAGCATCTTGGTCTTCGTGCTGGAGAGGTTAGTGGATATGAACAAATTGCACACTTTTACATGGCCTTATTGTATTAGTCTTCTCCTCAAAGTTGCATTTTTCAAACTCATTTGTGTGTATGTGTGGGGAGGGTTTCTTTCGTAATTCATTGTCATGGCTAGAAGGCATCATTTCTTTCTGTCCTGCTGTGTAGACTACTTCATACACCCCTTTTAGGATTTATGTCTAGATGATTGCTCCTTTTCTTATGGCAAATTGTGTTTTCTGCCGATGACGTGATTTATATGAAGCATATCACTTTTTTCCATTGATAGTGTTCTATTTGTTCTGCAATCGGGACCATGTTCCTCATGCTTTCGCTCTTTATCATCTCAGTTATCATCTTATGGGTAGCCATATTTCGTCTGCTTCTGCGGCTCTTTTATTGATCCTTAGATTCTCTGAGATTCATTGTATGAACCTTGGAGGTTTACTTTCACTGTTGATGAAGTTTGAGCATAAGCTCTTTGTGGCGATGATCTGTATTTGTGCTTCTCATGAGTGAAATGAGCTAAATGACTTGAAGGAGTTGGTAATGTCATCTTTGTGTTGTCTTATTTAATCACTATCTTGGGGTTTCTCTAACATCCACTGCGTGGATGAACTAAGTTCATCAGATTGTGTTCATCCATCTGGACTGTGTCCAATACATGATCCACCTCCTGGATAAGACAACCTAAAATTCTCTGGTTAGAGCATATCACACATTGAATTTGTTCCTAAATTGGTCTGATTCACTGTAAACTTTGAACAACTAACAAGTCGTGAGTTCAAAATCTTAGCGAAGCTGATGTCAAGTCTACAAGAGGGAGGAATCGCCTATCCTTACCGTACCCAAGAATCCGAAAAATCGACTTCATACTCCAGTTCTCCCGTTTTTGGAGGATCTATTCAAGAGGTTGCCCGTAAATGCAGGGTCCAGATTTGATGGACATTCACTGATGCAGGACATGAATGCTAATATGATACGCGTTGCTGAAATTAGATAACAAATAACATAAGTAACAAGAAACAAAAAAATAACAGCAACTCACGCCCCAAAATAAAGCAATCCAAGTATTCGATCATGTTAGGGTTAGGACCGAGGTAATCCTGCAGGCTAGATCTGTAAAATTCTCATCAAATAGGACCTATGGAAGTAGGGACTTCCAGCTAGCATAGGGAAATGGATCCAATTTAAGGTGGGTTTTAGGTGCGGGTAGGGTAGGGGAAGAGTTGGGAGGAATCGGATAAGATTCGGGTGCAATGGCACTTGCTCGAATGGGTTTTGAAAAGAACTAAAAGAAACAAAGAGGAAGAAGAAAATTTGAGGGATTTGGTAAAGGAAAAGAAGAAGAAGAAGAAGAAGAAGAAAGGTTTAGGGAAAAAGGGTTTGAAGGAAAACTGGAGAATAATGAAGAAGAGGATTGGAGAGGGGGAAGCGAAGATGGGAGATGAAATACATACCTTTAGAGAATGAAGAAAAAGAGAAAATAGGCTCGGCTTCGCACCGAATGGCTTCGCGCCACGGAGTCTCTCTTTTCACAAGAGGAAGTTGCTCTCTAAAGGGAACAAGGAAATTTCATTCATACATCATGATGCCATAGGGTTTACATGCCTAAGGCTTTATAGCCTTTTGGGCTGCAAATGACCAAACTACCCTTTCAGTTAAATTTTTTTCCTAACATGTCATAAATACTCCCAAACATAAAATAAGTGTACCAAAATAATAAAACATAAAACTAACATCTAATACCCTAAGATATCATAAAAAATGCAACCCTAAAAATATATGATACCCACCCCCCCAATGATAACGGTCCACGATCAACGATCCAATCCTACACTCCATGCGATCCAACGGTTCAATACTCCTAATAAAGAAGCCCACACGCATGTTCCCAGTGTGGGGTCTTCTAGATGCACATGCATGCTGCATGCATACCTAAACATAAAATAATTGAACAAAAGTAATAAAACATGAAACTAACTTCTAATCCACTAAGATATCATAAAAAAATGGCAATCCTAAAATATATGATGCCCCGATGATGACGGTCCACGATCAACGGCCCAATCCTATACTCTATGTGATCCAACAGTCCAATACTCAAGTCCAATACTCCTAATAAAATAGTTCACATGCATCTTCCCAGTGTGGGGTTTTCTAGATGCACGTAAATGCATGTGGTGTCTTCCGAATGGGCTAGAAACTTGATCCAGGCCCATAGGTGGGCCTTGCATGATAATCATCTAGCCAAATTGAAGTCGTCAGGGCTCTCCTCCTCTAATACACTCTGTGCTCGGATGTCCTCATCTACTCTCCTCAGCTGAGAAGAGTTCACCTCCGGCAAAATAAAACGGCGATATTTCTCCAGGAGATCCAAGTTTATGCACTGAAACTCCACCTTTGTGATCCACGAACTATTTGACTCTGGCCGATTCCTCCAGTTGACAAGATATTTCTAGTACCCCCCATGTATGGTGGAAACCACTTGCTTGTCCAAGATATTTTCTATCTTCTCCATTCTCTCGGGTATTAGGTGGTAAGGGAGGTACAGGCTAGGAAGAAGGGTCAGGTGTAGGCCATGGGTCATAGAGGTAACGAGGAGAGTGAGGCAAATGGGAGGAGCTACCACTAGGGTCTATGTGAGGCTCCGAACAAGGCACCAAATCTTTCACATTAAATGTAGAATTAATCCTCATTGATGGTGGAAGATCCACTATATACACATTAGGACCTAATCGTTTAACAATTTTATAGAGTCCCATACTATGGGCTTGTAACTTTTTAATGGTTCCTAGCAGAAACCGCTCTGGGAGTACATTGTGAAACTCGTCCAAAATCGGATTCACCTTAGGGGGTCCCTCTACACTAACCTCAGGTATAACTTCCGTAGCCACTACGGCATACACTATCGAATCCACTTTAGTATCTCGCTCAAACTCCTTAACGTTTATAACATGGAGAGATTTAGGTTAGAACTTCCTTGTATCCCTTGGATTATCCGACTTCCCCTCACCTTTCTTCTCCGCATTGCTTTTTGGTGGGAGAGGAACTAAATTCATCTTCATGCCCTGATGCATGAATGAACACACATTTGAATGGCCATATATCGTTACATCGCGATCAAATAACCAAGGTTGACCCAAAATGATGTGTCCAACATCCATGGGCAGGATGTCACACCACAACGAGTCTATATAAGACCCAAAATGAACAGGCACAAGACATCTCTAGGTGACGAGCATGGAAGATGCGTCAACCCAAGAAACTCTGAAAGGCTAAGGATGAGGTTTGGGTTTCAAACCCAAACGCAATAAAGTGCAAGTGGACACCACATTTGTACAACTGCCACTATCGACGATCACCTTGCAATTCTTTTCTCCATATTTTGCATAGGTGTAGAAAATTGTAGCCCAACGCCAGTCATCCGTTTCTTTTTCATGAGACAATGCGCACCTGACTACTGCAAGTGGTGTGGTCTCATCTTCCACTACCTCCTCATCACTAGCACCGGTGACATTGGGCTGATAGACTTCTTCTTCATACTCGCCCGACTCCTCTACCCCACCATCACAATCGCCAACCATAAGGGTTTTGTTACTTTCTTTATGGACATTGATGTGTGAAGTGTCTAAAACCCTAGCAATTGTAACATCACACTGGATCGCCACCCCTAGAACTGGTACTTGCTACCTTTTCCTTTCGCATCTCTAGGGTGGGATGGTGGACCATTATGGGCTTTGGTTCAACTCCCAAAGCTAGACTTAGCTCCCTAGGGAGTAGTCCTAACATTGGATTCCTTGGAGCCAAATTGCTTCCCAAATTGCAGCTTGAGGTACAACTTTAAATCCTGCACTACTTGGTACATCTGTTTTAGGGTGCTAATGTCGCAAGAGAGAAGCTCTCGCTGGATGTCAGATCAGAGGCTCGTCCTAAATCTAGACAGCATGATCATTGGGTCCTCAATGTCACATTGCATCATCAATTTTTCAAATTTTGCGATGTAATCTGACATGGTCATGGATCCCTGGCGTAGGGACTGTCACTGGTCTAGGAGCCTTTGGCAGTAAAAGAGAGGGAGATACTTTTTTTCAAGTATCTCTTTCATCTCATCCCAGTGCGCGACTGGGGCATCTCCCGATCTCTTCATGCATCGCTTCGTGTTACTTCAGAATAGCTTAGTCTGGCCTATCAACTTCATCTTAGCAAACCTTACGTGCCGGGCATCAGACATCCCATACCACTCAAAATAGTGGTCCATGTCTACCATCCAATCAAGAAATGCATTCGGGTCCAATCAACCGTCAAAGCTAGAGGCCTCGACTTTAATACCTTTAACTACACGCTCATCAGGATCATGGCAGTCGCGACGCTCCTTGGCCCTAGCTCGACCAGCGATGGCTGCCTGTAAAGATGTTTCTATTTGGGTTACACGCCTATTGGTTGTGGTCAGCTGTTGAGCGGTGGCCCTATTTTGCATCTCAATAGCCATCAGTCTTTCCAAGATGACTGTAAGGGTTTCAGCAATCTGTCTTGGGTTCATCGTGAATGGGTGAAGTCCAAAACTTCACCCAGTATGAGTGGGCATGAACTTAGGGATGCCTAGAAGGGAACCTAACCTAAGACACTCTAGACTTCTACGCGATGTGGCTATCCTAGACACCGAAAACTACTAGACTAGACCCTATATGAGAAGACAACTACACACAGGGCTTCAACAACGAACTGAGATTCATTCACACCTAAAATATTGGATTTCTGCTGACAGAATATGTAATTTCTGCATTAAAATATCAGTTTCTGCAGAAATTCAGATTATGCAGAGAGTTTATGTTCAACAGAAAAAATCAGATTTAGGCAGAAAATTCAGATTCGGCTGAAATCAGATTGTTGCAGAAATTTCAGATTCTGCTGAAAATCAGATTTATGCAAAAAATCATATTCCGCTGCAATCTTCAGATTCTGCAGAAATCAGATTTATGCAGAAAGTTCAGGTTCTGCTGCAATCAGATTTATGCAGAAAGTTCAGGTTCTGCTGCAATCAGATTTTAGACAGAGAATTCCTTTGCGCAGAATTTCAGATATGAGTGATTCTCAGTTATGCACAGGTTGTGCAAGACACATGCAGAAAGTTTACAGGTATGTATGCAGGGACGAACAGAATTAAGCCTAATAACAGAGAAACGACTATATGATATACAATAAGATAAACCCTACAATCCTACACTAGAAACCTTCTTTGATACCAAAATTGATGCAGGACATGATATGCGTTGCTGAAATTAGATAATAGATAACATAAGTAACATGAAACAAAAAAAAAAAAAAGTAACTCAAACCCCAAAATCAAGCAATCCAAGTATTCGATCATGTTAGGGTCAGGCCGAGGTAATCCTGAAGGCTAGATCTATAAAATTCTCATCAAATAGGACCTATGGAAGTAGGGACTTCCATCTAGCATAGGGGAATAGACCCAATTTAAGGTGAGTTTTAGGTTCGGGTAGGCTAGGGGAAGAGTTGGGTCAAGTTTGGGAGGAATCGGATGAGATTCGGGTGCAATGGAATGGCCCTCGCTCGAATGGGTTTTGAAAAGAACTAAAAGAAACAAAGAGGAAGAAGAAAATTTTGAGGGATTTGGTTAAAGGAAAAAAGAAGAAGAAAGGTTTAGGGAAAAGGGGTTTGTAGGAAAACTGGAGAATAATAAAGAAGAGGATTGGAGGGGGGAAGCAAAGATGGGAGATGAAATACATACCTTTAGAGAAGGAAGAAAAATAGAAAATAGGCTTGGCTTCGCACTACGGAGTCTCTCTTTTCACAAGAGGAAGTTGCTCTAAAAAGGGAGCAAGAAAATTTCATTCATACGTCATAATGCCATAGGGTTTACATGCCCAAGGCTTTATGGCCTTTTGGGCTACAAATGACCAAACTACCCTTTCAGTTAAAAGAAAAAAGTTCTTAACATGTCCTAAATAGTCCCAAACATAAAATAAGTGTATGAAAGCAATAAAATATGAGACTAACATTTAATCCACAAAGATATCATAAAAAATGCAATCCTAAAATATATGATGACGGTCCACGATCAATGGCCCAATCCTATACTCTATGCGATCCAACAGTCCAATACTCCTAATAAAGCAACCCACATGCATCTTCTTAGTGCGGGGTCTTTTAGATGTACATACATGCATGTGGGGTCTTCTGAATGGGCTAGAAAATCGATCCGGGCCTATAAGTGGGCCTTGCGTTAAAATCATCTAGCCAAATTGAAGCTGTCGAGGCTCTCTTCCTTCTCTGATATACTCTATGTGATCGGATGTCCTCATCATTCACCCTTGAAAGATAAGCATGATGCATCACACCACCAAAGTGTGTGGTGTGCCCCCATCTCTACCCCACAATCCATGCATGTGCACATTGATTTGGACCATTCACTTGATGTCCTTCTTCTTGGATGGGCCACATTCCAAAAGTGACATCGATACAATGATCTGGACCAGTACCATTCACTTGATGCCTTACCTCTTGGATGGACCACATTCCAAAAATGACGTTGATACAATGATCTAATTATCAACTGCTAAATGAAAAAAAAAAAAAGAAAAAAAAGATACTAATCCAGCAGTTAGGGTCATTCACTTGATGTGATTTTAGGGTTATAGCCCATCCAAGAGGTGTCCATCTATTGAATGATCTAGCTGGGCAAGTATATGTAAGGATTTGTCTAGTGGACCTTAGCCACTGAACCTCCAGAACATTGTTGCTCTTATTACCAGGATGTTACCATATCTAGCTTATTTACATTGCCCCCCCTGCTTCCGTGAGCAGTATTGATGCCAGATACATGATTTAATGCTAGCATGCAGCGTGTAGATTATGAAAAGTCTATAAAATAATTCAATTAACAAAGATGCAAACCCATCACATAATTAAGAGTAAATAATAGAAAATAAAATCTGATTTAACCTAAATCACATACCCGCATGCTAAGAAATTATATAAGTCAATTAAAACTAGGCCCGATGAAATAATGGAACTTCCAATTTAGCATAGGCACGTTCCAAACTCAAGGGACAGAGTTGTAGGTTTTATGGTTAAGGGTTAGGAAGGGAAAAATCTGAAATTTGGAAAATTAGGGTTCATGAAAATTAAGGATTTTGAAATTAGGGTTTTTGGAAATTCGGAAAAATAGGAAATTGGGAATCTAGGGTTTATGGGTAGGATTATGGATGGAGAATCAAGCGATTTTGATGGGGGAAGTAAGAGGAAATCAAAGGATTGAGCAGTTGTCCATATGGTCAGCCTAGGGGCTTGCACATATGGGTCATTTGCTAGGGTTTTTGGATCTTCAATGGTTGATTTCAGTTGGGGTTGAAGTTTGATGATGAAAAGTTGAAGAAAAATATTATTTGGATGGTCTTGGATAGGAAGGGAAGAATAGAGATGAAGTTTTTTGGGAAAATACCTCCTTTTGATAGAAAGGAAGAGAGGAGGAAGATGATAGATTGAAGCCTCACACCGCCGTTGAATGGGCAATGGAATCACACCACACCCAAGATCCAAATCACATGGAGTATTCTTCAAATCACATGAAGAAGAGAGAAAGCATAACTTTTTTATTTTTCAAAATAATGGCATTATGGCTTTACACACCCATCTTTTTCTTTTATAGTGTCAGAAAAGATCTCTTACAAAAAGACGCTATCAGATAAGATTCTTAACATAAAGACGCTTAATAAATTAAAAGTTGTTCCTAAGTTGTTCCTAAGTTGTTCCTAACTCCCTAATGTCAACACAAATATAAACAATACCAAAAATAACGAAGCATGTAAATAATCTAAACTACTAAACTATTTTGTTACCCATAGGGGTCTACGATCAAGATGTCCGATGATGATGATCCAACGGTCCAATCATCATGTCCATCAGGCTCCTATATGCGGTCCACATGCATCTTCCTAGTGTGGGGTCTTCAAAGATGCACGAACATGCACGTGGGGTCTCCAACGTGGCTAGGAATGTGAATTGGGCCAAGTGGGCCCCATGTAATGGTCGTCTAGCCATAAGGAGACTGGCTCAGGCCTCTGGTATGGTACTCGGATGTCCTCATCACCTATCCTATTACCCTTATTAATGCTACTCCCACCAGATTCCCTTGCGTAGATCGATGTTTTCTTGTAGCCCTTCTCTTTTCCTTTTTATGGAGATTGTTTCCCTCTCTCAATGTCACTTTGTATTTTTCCGCTTCATTTTTATCACCCTCACACTAATTGTTTTCCAAAATAAAAAATAAAAAATCATATTGCTAGCTTGTCATTCATGCCCGACTTGTGTAGGAATGGATTTAAGACATGCCCATAGATGCTACACATTGTTGAATTAAAAGACATTACTACTCTTTTCTTCTTCTTCTTCTTCTTCTTCTTTTAAATGTGTGGGAAGCCAACATGAACACCTACATCCTAGCTAAAGGGAGTATCAAGATCCATAATGTATCGCATTGGACCTGCATTGCCTCATATTTTTTTTTAAAAAAAAATAAAAATCTCATTAATCACAAGATTTTTTTGGGGGGGAGTAGAAAAATCAATAATTACTAGATGATTTGGTTATCTGAAATCTTCTTGGAAACAAGATTTTACTTGTTTGATGATGTGTTTCTCTTCCGATACTTTCAGATCAGTCGAATCAGTGATCCGGTGGAGGATGCAACATACAAAGATATTTGGATGGCGACTGCTAAGGTGAAGATGACAAATATTCAGTCCAGAAAAAAAATGGCAGACATCAGCTTCATAGATTGCCTCTAACTTTTCATGATTATGTGTGTGGGAGAAATGATAGCATACATCCCATGCATGTAAAAGGTCACATGTAGCGATATATGTTCTACTAACATGCCATGTTTTTTGGACATAAGTCATGCAAAAGGTGGACCATGCCATGGAGATGCTTGGTCCAAAAATCAGGTTGGTTCGCTCCAGTGTTTGTAGTATCAATATCATTACATGTATCGCTTGCTGGGGATACGAAAACATGTATCGATATCGCCAATATTATTGCTGATACCAGGAAATGTATTGCTGACTGGGAGAAAAGCATTGGTGAATCATGGGGAAAATGGTGGAATTTCTAAATGGAACTTTAGGAGATGCTAAAATGCACATATTTTGCATATTTAGGTATCGAATAATTGCAAAAAAGACACATACATAATAAGTTTCCCTTAGAGGCCTAAAAGCATTTAACACTGACTCAAGGAAACATGGGAAAAATGGTAGAATTTTTCAATGATACTTCAGGAGATGCTAAAATACACATGCATATTTAAGAATTAAAAAATAGCAAAAAAGGAGCATATTTGCATATTTAGGAACCAAATAGTGTCTCTTTTATGGGAGCCTGAAAGCATGTCTCATTGACTCAGGAAAACATTGGGTAAGCGTGGGGAAGATGGTGGATCCATCCATCCATGCACATACATACATATAAACACAAATGCATGACCCATCCATCTATGCATGCATACATACATATATGCATACAATGTCACATACATATATACACACAAGTATGATCCATCCACCATCCATGCATGTATACACGCATATGCATCCATCCATCCATCATGCATGCATGCATATACTCGCATCCATATATGCATTTCATCATACAGCCATGCACCCATAAAAAAAATTTGAAATGGATTTTTTTTTTTTTAATAAACGGATTTTTGGTGATATCGATACATTGGTGATGTTATCGAAACATCACCGATACATTGGCGATACAAGTGACACCTAGAATTTACACAGTCGAAAACATTCACAATACATTGGCGATATATTGGATCGATACCTGGAATTTCTGATACTACACCTGTAAGTTGATCGGTATAGTTTTCAAGCCAGGTGAGATTCATCGTGTGGCCCACCTTTTACACTACTTTGATGTCCAACACACATTACACATTGGCAAGAAAGATGGGGCTGCTTGTGAAAGTTCACATACATCCATTTATGTGATCATCTCTCTCTCTAACCAAAACACACACACACAAACGCATACAACGTGCGAGGGTACATGGGCATGTGTGGTGGGTGAGCATGAGAGTGTGTGCATGCATGTACACATGTGTTATGTATGAGCTTTGCTACACCCACACATGCACAAGGCAGCTCATGGGCCACCATATGTGCCAGCATGGCACATAGCTACTAGATCTAGTCCATCCATCAGGGGGTCCCACACATGCACTCTGGCGAGTGTGATTACCATGTGTGTATGTGATTTAGAAGCTTTGCTATGCACACACGCATGTACTAGGCAGCTCATGCACACATGCATGAGAGTGCATGCATGCATGCGCACATGTGTTATGTACAAGCTTTGCTATGCCACACATGCACAAGGCAGCTCATGGGCCACCATATGTGCCAGTGTGGCACATAAGCTACTAGATCTAGTCCATCCATCAGGGGGTCCCACACGTGCACTCTGGCAAGTGTGATGGCCATGCGTGTATGTGATTTACAAGCTTTGCTATGCCACACATACATGTACTAGGCAGCTCATGGACACACCACCATATGTGCCAGGATGGCACATAGCTACAAGATCTCACCCATCCATCAGGGATTTCTGACATCCACTATTTAGATGCCCTGGCCCAAGAATCAGGTTGGTCCAAAAGTCAGGTGGGTCACCATTTACAAAACAAAATATACAGCTGTAGAAGACTTACTGGAACTTTTTAAACCATCCACATGTTTCTGATATTATGGTCCAATGGATGAGTGGACCAGTCTGGTGTTTGGGTGAAAAAATCGTCAAGGTCGGTCCTACATGGTGGACAGTTTGGATGTCATACCTGTCTGCCATGCTGGCACATGTGGTGGCATTTAAATGGTATTCCTTTTACACGTGTCAAACCTCTTGGCGGATTGTTATTAATTTGGAAGAAATAATACCTCAGGCTATACTGTGCCTTGAATTTCCAGCCTTGGCACATCTGTCCTAAATTCATCCTATAAAGATGTTGTCTGTTCTGGTTGTTGGCATTTTCACACATGTTAATGAATTTGAAGAACTTGTATTGTATAAATTTTACTTCATGAACGCAATATTTTAAAAAGAAAACATTTTCAGCATGTGCATTGAAAATATCTGTACAAAAGAAAGAACATAATACTGCTAAAATACAAGATTAAAAGATGACACAAGATTCTTTCCTAATTACACTGTGATGATGTGCCGCCGACCCACGTCCAACATGGGTGCTCTAGATAGCTGGCTGTCTTTTAGAAATGAAGTGTCCTTCTTACATCTTGCATGTAACTCGATCCAAGATTTTTAGAGGAAGAAGGCTAAAACAATCTCCCACCTGTAAGGACCATAATAGCTATTGTTCATTTTCTTCATATCTGTGTGTGTGTGTGTGTGTGTGTGGCCTCATTGGTGCCCACATGCTGAGATGGTCCACTGATAGGAACGGACAATGTTCTGAATTCTAGGCTATAAGGGCCATTGTAATAAACTTACACTGAACCGATGATTCTAACAAGCACAATTTGTAGCTGAATTTGGAATATTAAAAAGAAGATTTCAATGACCCACATTCAAAATTGACGGTCAAGGTAAATGAAGTGTAATAACAGGATCATGGCTCATTTATGGTAGTACCGAGATCATGGGTGGTTCTGATCATCGGAAGATCTGTGTGCACCCCAACGGGGTGACGCATGCTGGTGATTTATTCTGAAACCCATTCGGCTCCTAGAAATTCAAAAAACCTTTACACATTAGATAATTGATAGTTGCAACTTTCCCTTTATTACTTGCCAGCCGTTATAACTATTTTCTTCTTCTTCTTTTTTCTAATTCTCTCTGAGTAAAGAAGCTTCCATTATCTGTTTGCAGACGAATACTATGATTTACCAAGATGTCTTTGCATGCACCCCCAGTGATCTTATTCAATCCAGGTACGATTTGATCACTTCTTCTTCTTCTTTTTCCTTTTACTCTCTCTGAATATTCTCACCATGTGCGTATGATGCTGATTATGTGTAGAACCGCGATTCGACAAAGCATGGCCTACTGGAAGGAGAGAATTGGGCACACCACTATTGATATAGGGATAGCACCTGACAAGCTAGAATCTTATCAGAACGGAGATATCAAAGCCATGGATCCCATGGAAAGATTAGAATCTGTGAGGGGGCATCTTGTCTCTTTCCCCTTGGATTTCATGTGCAAAGAAGACTTGAGACCTGTATTCAAAGAAAGCGAGTATTATGCATCTCCTCAGGTCTTTCACTAAGTTATAAGCAATGAACATCTCCACACTGTATATTGTATCATCTAATCAGAACCCAGTTAATGGAACTCTAGTGAGATTGAGGGCCTCTTCCTGGCACATGTGCAACTTGGAACACGTGCAAATCTGACCATTCATCACACAGGATTGAGCATTCTGACCATGAGCACTCATCATAGGAACCATGATTAGAAAACTATTGACTGATGGTCAGTTTCTTCATAGATGTGTGGCCAACCGGATGGGCGGTCTGGCCTATTTTTACGTGGGCATCTACAAGGTAGGCCCCATTTGATGTACAGATCTTAAACACGTGACACGTTGGCATGAGTGCTACGAAAAAAGTCCTAGATTTCATGCAAGTCCCATTGGAGTTCCTCAATTGATTGAACTCAACTCACAAAGGCCTGTATATATGCTGTATTCGAAGAATCTGCTGAGGGAAATGAAGGAATGGAGAAGAAGAGAAATGGCTCTTTGCTGGAAGCCTCGCCTAATGTATGTTCCATTTGTAACTCTTTTGGGAAATAAAATATGCATGTGCAAGAGCATGTGCATTGTCAATGAAGAAGAAGAAAAAGAGGAACTCTATCGAGTTCATTCTACTATCCATGTGTTGTCTCATGGGCCCACTTACATCTTCTGATCAGATGTGCTCAAAAAACAATGTTGGATGGATTGTCCTAACCGTCTTTTTATTTTATTTTTTTTTCCAGTTCAACCGTGGTTTTTAAGACTTGCATGAGTCTGATGCGACTCGGTAGCACCTTATATGGTGGTTCGATGGAAGTGTAAAGACTCGATTACCCACTTGGACCAATCGGAAAATTCAGCCCTGACCTGACCAAACTTCACTCAGGACCGAATGAGTTGCTGAATCTTTTAACCATGTGTTCAACCTAGCAATTGAAAAGGGTTGTTTCATCAGATAACTCAATGATCAAAACACAGAGGACCTCTTATGATGTGTCTGATGTTGTGAGTGGTAATTCCAAAATACCAAAGTTTCATTGTCATTTAAGTTCTACATTAAAGGGGGGAAATTGTTTTTTAGTCCAAGGTGCTTTTAAATTCCTAAATGACCTATATAAACTAGGAAACTTAGTAGGAACCGTTTGATTGTTAGCATTTTCCTGGACTAGTTCTGGTACAAATACCCTGTTTTTAGGCCAAGAAAAAGTTGGATAGCTATGGTATCGGATGGGGATGGGGTTTGGCAGGTAAGCCCAACACCAACAAGCTAGCTGGTGTCAAAGCTGTGGGCCCCACCATGATGTATGTTCTTTATCCGTGCTGCCCATCCAATTTACCAGCTCATGGCTCTTGCCTTAAAATGAGTCATATGTGGACCACACCACACGAAACAGTGGGGATTGAATGCTTGCCGTTGGAAATTTCTTGGGGGCCCACCATGATGTTTATTTGCCATCCAACCTGTTCATAAAGTCACATAAGGATGAAGGGAAAACACACTAGCTTGATCCAAAACTTCTTTGGTCCCCAAGAAGTTTTCAACCGTGATTGTTCAATCCCCACTTTTTCCTGTGTTGTGGTCCACTTGAGCTTTGGATCTGCCTCATTTTTGGACTCGATGCTCTAAAATGATCTAGTTGGCATGGATAAAGCACATACATCATGGTGGAGCCCATAGACCTTTGACACTAGCCGGTATTTCTTTGGTTGAGTAGGCTTTTTAACACCTATTTCATTGTGTCCGTTTGAAACTTGTGATTTCGGGTAGTTTCCAAACAGGCCACTAATTGTCATTCTGACGTGTGTCCAAACAAGCCCCGGTGTGTTTTGGACTACCTAATAGGCAAGACTAGCTAGATAGCATCTTTCATGCTTTCTTTGTTATTCTCCTTTAATTTTATTTAGAAACTAGTTGGTGTATGGGGGCCCAATCCTGATGTTTGTATGCCATCCCACTCTTCCACAAAGGTCTTCAAAAATCAGGTCAATCCAATCATCAATGGGACTCACATGAATCTAGGGATTTTAGGTGGTTATTTATTGTTTTCTATGATTTCCAAAAATCAGGTTAATCCAACCATCATATGCCACATGAATCTAGGGTTTTTAGGTGGTTATTCATTTTCTATGGTTTCCAAAAATCAGGTCAATCCAACCATCAGATGGGACTCACATGAATCTAGGGTTTTTAGGTGGTTATTCATTGTTTTCTATGTTGTGGCCCACCTAATAGTTGGATCGACCTGATTTTTTTGAGGCATACCATTTCATGGTGGGACTGCCTGCTAGACAGGTTGGATGTTGTACAAATTCTACGGTGGGCCTCACACACAATCACTTGTGTTTGACTATTTCTCAATTTTATTTATAGGTTTTCTATAGCTTTGTAATCTGATAATGTTTTATTTATAGATTAAGAGATATCCTAATATATCATGACCTCATTTTGTTTTTTAGTTTTGGCAATAAATAAATAAATAATAAAAAATATAAAGTATGGAATGACGGCCTTTTTTTTATATATACTTTTAATAAAATAATGGAAATTACAAAAGTATGGGAATATATATTATTAGATGGTGTGGAGTGATAAACAATGGTAGATGTCATACATTTCTCCCATTTCTTTAACTTTGGCATTTATCAATGATGATGATGAGTTGGCAATTTCTCTTAACCTTTTAAATTAGGATAGATAGGCCCACCTTTCTTTCAGTGATTTACAAGCAAATGGTCCGCATTTAAGTGGCCAATTTGAATGGTTAGGATCATTTGATGGAGGAGAACTGACTGTTTTAGGGTCTTTGGTGATTTTAGACATATGGATGGTTTAATGGTTGATCTGGACCATCCATTAGGTTTGACCCACATTGGAACCATCATGAAAAAATAAAATAAAATATCTCATGTTTGATTGGAGGATGCTAACCTTCTTAACATTAGCATCTTCTCTTCATCCGTAGGTTAGCCAAGCCAGATGTGAATAGTCGTGGTCATCTGATCAAAGTGGTTCCTACTCCGATCATAGTCCAAAGTGGACATCCAGGATCTTCTTTTGTCCAAAGTCCAGACCATCCAGTACGGTACTGATAGGATGGAAAAGATCCTCTCATAGATCAGTGGCCCATGAAAGGTGTACCAAACAATGGACGGTTCAGATTGATGATTTGACCGTCCACATGTCTAAAATACAAGTTTTTGCACCGAATTCAGAGAGAATTATGGAAACTCCTGATTTTACCAAACAAGACCTTAACTAATTAAAACTCTCAAAAAATGCTTTGTTGGGGTGAAATGACCTATGTGCCCTCATTTATCTTTTATCTGAAAATAAGTGAATTCACCACTGATTTTTTCTTTTTATTTTTACAAAGAAGTGAAATCAAACCCCACCGTGGGCCATGTGGTTTGTGAGTGAAATCCAAACCATTCAAAAGGTTTACTCCATCATGATGATTAGGCCAACCAAAAATCAGGACAATCAAATTACCAGGTGGAGTACGAATAACTAGAAAATATTTGGATCACGTAAATATCTTACAGTGTGGCGCAGTTAATTATTGGATCATTCTCAATTTTGTTTTGACCGTTCATCACAGTGGGACGCACTTATTCAACGGGTTGGATGTTATATAAACACTAAGTACACTCAATGATGCTCCACTTGGTGGACTCATACTAAAAAAAAAAAAAGATGAGATCATTTTGCTAATTTAATCTCCCAAAACCCATTCAACCATTTTTAATTAATCAGTGCATTGATTGGTAAAATTAGAAATCCTCATGTTTTTGCAGTAAAAATCTCAATATCCTACTTTTAAAAATCAAAATTATACAAATGGGTGCAATGAATTTATTTTTATTTTTTTTTGTGGCCCACCAAAGGAGGCAACGTGGCCCTTCGATAAGTGTGACCAGATTGGCTCATGATTCTTTTCTTTTTTGGTAGGCCATAATTATTTATTTATTTATTTTTAGGGGTCTACCTTGGAACTACATGGAGGAGGAGATTCTAAAAACGTGATTAATCATTGAAGGACATCCAATGGTGGAGGATCATCGCAGCAATCTCCAACCTAACATCTATAATAAACTTTCTGTTTATTAACGAGAAATGTACCAGTGCTCTGACAGCATTATAAGTTATGATGCTCCTAATTGCATTTGGATACTTGGACGGTCCAAATAATTGATCTGGACGGTCCATTAGGTCCAATACATGGGTAAATTCAAATGGATAGGGCGGTTCTAACGACCGGATAAATCACCAACAATTGATGGTCAAGATTATTTATAGAAATCAGACACATTGGGAACCATCATGGTTCGCTTCTTACTCTAAGGGGTCGTTTGGCACCATGGATTTGAGGGATCCAAGAGGAGTCCCAATACCCCGGTTGTTTGGGAGCATAAGGTAACGGGGGGTTTCAAATCCAGTGGAAGAGGGGATTTGAAATCAACTGTGAGAGCTTGAATTACACTTAAAATCCTTTCAATAATTATATGCGTAATAGGTGTGTCACTGTACTATTATTCTATTGGGCACATGGCTTATTAATGATATAAAAAAATAATTAGACTATCAATTGCATCACTATAATTACTTTAATACGATGATCAGCATGGTCCAAACATTGTCCATATAAATCAACAGTTAAAAATTGTTGGTCAGTCGCTTGGACATTCGGGAATGGAATTTCATCAATTTCGGGCAAAGCATATATTTCAGCGGGCTTGTTACAACCATTGTATCAAAAATTATATACATCACTAATTAGAGATATTAAAGTTGATTTAGGAATTAAATTCAAATCCCTATAAACATACCATGCATAGCTACTTTTGGATTGAAGTTAATTCACAATCCAAGGTGCCAAAACGCTAGGAGGATTTCAAATCGAGGGGGTTCCAAATTCACACTCCCAAACAGGCCCTAAAGCATAACTATTGTCAGGTCATACAACCATCCTGTCCGTCTGTTGGAAAAATGGATGGCCATGAGAAAGAAGGCCATCTGAATTGAACGCTGATCACTACTCAGCAATGGCGTGTTGATGCATTGGACATTGTGGGGCCTAACTTGACGTATGTGTTTTATACCTACACAGTTCATACCTTTTGCCTCTTATTTTAAGACATGAACTAGCCAATTAAGACATTATTTTTAGCCGAAATCTATACTAGTAGAAATCACGACCATGTATAAATAGTAAGTTTAATATTTACAATAAGTAAGACATTATTTTTGGCCGAAAACCATGTGCACTAGTAGAAATCACGACCGTTTATAAATAATAAGTTCAATATTTACAACAAGTTATGATTTACAAGAGTTTTAGTTATAATATGATGATGAAACTTCTCCTAGAGTTTATCTTATTATTTAAGAGTTTGTAAGCTCGTTTTCCAACAACCAAATTATTATAGATTTTATTAGAATTATATTCTATTTTCTATCTCTATAGCTAGATTTGTAGCATCTCTGTGAAAAATATCTTTGAATTCGGAATAGTTAACACCCTGAGGAAGACGGTGGGTGGTCGACCTCTACACGTCCTTTCATGCATCAGTATCATAGAAAAGAGTGGAGATTGAGTACTAAACGCCAATAACCTTTTGGGCTCTACCATTGATGGCCCAAAGCACCGAATCATTTTTTTTTTTAAGTTTCTTGTTAAATGACGTACATCTCATCCCATCACGGTGGGGCCCACAACGCAAATGGTCCGTATAAGTGATCTATATATGAGAGTTGAATCCTTCTTTCTATGATACACTCGAGTGTACCGTATCTTTCTTCATCTTTTTCTCCACGCGCGATTGACACGTGTCAGAAGAACATAGTATTTTCCTTTTTGACATTTACACCCACACATCGACTGAGAGTGGTTCTACTTTTGGCAGTACAACAAAAGTACAGAATTTTGTACTAAGCATATAGCCGAAAGTGGAAAGAGTGAGTGTATCTATCAAAAGAATGGGGGCAAAAGGACGTTCACCTTATATTAATAACGATGACGTCATAAGCATGGTCGGTTGACGCGTGGACGTCGCTTTCTCATTGGCCGGACGCCCCATCGTGGAAACGGATTGGCTACTCCCCCCTGCCAACAGCCCCAGGCTGGTGGTCGGTGCTCTGTGGGCCCCACCATGATGTATTTGTTTCATCTATTCTGTTCATCCATTTTAAAACGTCATTTTAGGGCTTTGTACCAAAATCGAGAGAGATATAAATATCAGGTGGACCACACCACATGAAAAAAATAGTGACTGGATATCCACCATTAAAATCATCCTAAAGCCCACTGTACTGTTTTTTTGACATCCAATCTGTTGATTAGGTCATAAAGGACCAGATGATGAGAAAAAACAAAGATTATCTTGATCCAAAACTTTTATGGCCCCCAAAAAGGTTTTTAATGGTCTACGGTCATTCAACACTATTTCCTGTAATGTGGTCCACTTGAGATTTGGATATATCTAATTTTTGGTCTTATAGGATAAAATGATCTGTAAAAATATATGGACGGTATGGATGAAACACATACATCATGGTGGGGCCCACAGAGCACCGACCATCAGCCAATGGCAAGGGGGAGTAGCCAATACGTTTCCACCATCATCATGGGATATTGTGATGCTTGCATCCATCAACCACCACCGAAATCATTAAAGCCTTTCGACTTTCCTCTCACGTGGGAGACTGCATCATTGGTCGGTTGGAATCGATTTTCTGGGTGCGGCCCACCATTTCTTAACTTAATTTCCAGAGGAGCTGCATGGTCCTTGGCCAGTGAAGTGGATTGGCTTGTGAGTGAGAGCTGTGCACAATCCGACTCGACCCACGACTCGTTTGGACCTGACTCGAACCCAACTGAATGGGTGAGCCGGTCGAACCAAGCAGGCTTCGCCCAATCCGAATACAAACCGAGTTGAGTTCGAGTTACCCAGTGACCCGACCCGAAACTCGATATGTGACCTGATCCAAAACTTGACTCGACTCGGGCTGTTGGTATGGGTAACTCAACCCGAAACTCGATCTGTGACCTGATCCAAAACTCGACTCAACTCGAGCTGTTGGTATGGTGTGTGTATATAAACTTAATTCCTAATTCTCACTATCATACCCATCGCACGCCATGATCTGAAAAATCAATCCATTTCCATCCGGCACCCATCGGCCATCCAATCCTGTCCAGTAGGCGGCAACAATGCCAATAACCCTCCGGCCTTCCGCCTCCGCCTCCTCCTCCTCCTCCTCTCTCTCTCTCTCTCTCTCTCTCTCTCTCTCTCTCTCTCTCTCTCTCTCTCTCTCTCTCTCTCTCTCTCTCTCTCTCTCTCTCTCTCTCTCTCTCTCTCTCTCTCTCTCTCTCTCTCTCTCTCTCTCTCTCTCTCTCTCTCCTGTTCAGCAGGCGGTAGCCAGCGGCCATCAGGTGTTTTTTTTTTTTTTTTTTAAGTTTTCTTTTTAATATTAAGAGGATAAACCACATACAGGAAATGGTGGAGATTGAAGGAAGCGGGCGACCCGATGAATGGCTGGCCATGTAGTCCGATGACCCGATCCAAATTGGTGCCAACTCGATCCAGCTCAGTATTTCTGACCGAGTCGAACTCGGTTTGGATCAACCCAGCTCAGACCCGAACTCGGATCGAGTAAGGCATGCTGGACTCGTACCGAGTTAGATTGAGTTCGGGTTGGACCTAACTCGATCCGACTCAACTTAATATCCACCTCTAGTGGTCACCCAGCACCATTCGGAAGCGGATTGGCTGGTGTACCACACACCAGCTATATAGCTGGTGTGTTGACATCAGCAAAGTTACATGGGTCCCATCATGAGGTATGTGTTATATTTAAACCGTACATCCATTTGGTGAGCTCGTCTTAAGGCTTGAGCCACAAAATATGATAGATCTAAAGATCAATTAGACCACACTGCAAAAAGCATAGTGGGGAATTGAGTGTCTACCATTGAAACCCTTTTGGGAGTCACGGAAGTTTAGGATCAGTATGAAATTTGTTTTTCCTCTTCATCCATGTATTTTTGACCTTATTAACAGATTGGATGGAAAATAAACATTATGGTGGACCCTACGAATTTTTTAAAGGCGAAAATCATTATCCTCGCTGCTATTTTTGGTGTGGTTCATTTGAGCTTTGGATTTGATTCATTTTTTTGTATAATTCTCTAAAATGATCTCGAAAAATAGGTGAACGGTGTGCATATAATAAATACATTATTGTGGGGCTCATGTAACTTTGGTCTCCCTTGAACCGTTCCCACAACTCGGAGCTCGATGAGCGTCGGCGCTCGCACGACACATATTTACACCAGCTATATAGCCGGTGTGTGGTACGCCAGCCAATCCGCTTCTGCACCATCTATGCTGACTGGACTCTATGGGGCCCACCTTTACCCAAGCTGCAGTTTGGGTGGATCCTCTGATCCACCAAGGTCAGTGGATCCCTAACTGTGGGGCCTACCGTAATGTATGTGCCTTACATCCATACCATCCATTTATTTTGAAAAGGTAATTTAGGGCATGATAAAAAATAAAATAAAAAATGAAGCAGAAACAAATTTTAGGTGGACTATACTAATGAAAACAGTTGTGGTTGAATCCCCACCATTAAATACTTCATGAGGCCATTGGAGTGTCTATTGCCATCCAACCTGTTCGTAAAGCCGCAAGACCTGAATGAAGAGCCCACGCAAACATCAGCTTGATCCAAGTGGCCCGAGAAAAGTTTTAAATAGTGGTATACATTTTTTGAAAAATGAAGCAGATTCAAATTTCAAATGGACCATACCATAAGAAACAGTGGTATTTGGCTACTAAAAAGTGATTTTATATTTGGTTGAATGGTTCTAACGGCCCTAATCAGTTTTCAATGGTGGGTATTCAATAACCACTATTTCCTGTGGTGTAGCCCAGCTAAGATTTGGATCTACTTCATGTCGTGGATCATGCCCTAAATGGAGGCATAAAAAGATGCAAGGCATATACATTTAGATTGGCCCTATATTTCATGATGCACCAACCGTGGTGCCCCTAAATATTGAACCATATCCAAAGCTCAAGTGGACCACACCACAAGAATAATGGTAATGATGGCATTCGCTGTTAAAACCTTATTAGGGCCCACCGTTATGTTTATTTATAATCCAACCTTTTATAAGGTCTCACAGACATCATGAAGGGAGAATACAAATATCGTAAAAAAACTTTTTGACGTGGAGTCAACAACCTATTAAATAGGCCATACCAATCAATGGGAGAAAAATCAGAAGCAAACTACAGCTAAAACTCATAAAATTCACAACATAAGGTTTTGGACCAAAAATAGTAAGTGCCCTATTTGGCTTCACTAGATTGTTCTCCTAATTATTCTAAGCTCAATAGATGAAGAATTATAATCAAACTAAAACCTACTATTTATAATAAAAACAGAATTAAAATAGGGAAATAACTGTAGATCGAGGGGCATTTCACAAATCTGGCTAGCGCAACCTTGCTATTGGCTAACGTAGCTCGTTCTATACCAAAATCATATATTTTACGCCCGGTAATTCATTTCGAATTGCAAGATACGTTCAATCTAAGGTTTGATGGTCTGGATCACTTCTGTCGTCGACCGAGCCTTTTCTAATCCATCTTGGCCATGAAACTGCATGTGACCCCCTCTACATCACTTTTGTAATTCCTAAGAATTCAACATTGGGCATTCAATCCCATTATTTCACGTGGTGTGATACACTTGAATTGTCCTAAAATAAGTTTGCAAAATAGAAAGAGGACGGTATGGATAAAACACAAACATAACAGTAGGCCCTGCAGGTCAGATCACCTCCCATGTGGGTTTTCATTTTCTATCTTCTACAAGTGGGGCATTACTTTGGTCGGGTCCGGTGGAAGGGTCCCAGAACTAACCCATTCCATAATGGGTCAGAATCATGGATCCATGCCTACTCCACTAAAATTTGGGTAGGGTGCAACTACATATAGCCAAGTTATGTCTACCATACATAGCATCAATGGCTTGGGATATTTTTTTCCTTGCAATGAGTCTGCCCAACATTGATTAAGATAGGTTATGTTGCAGGTTGGCAGGGAATAGCTGAGATTTTACTGTACTGGTACATATTCGTTTCTCTACTTTTAATGCATGCAGTCGGCATCTTTTAAACACCTGTTCTACACAGCTCATGGGACAATAATGCCACGTGGTGATGTAGCTCTATGCCAAAAAACAAAAACAAACAAGCAAACAAAAGCATAAGTAATCTATTATATTCGGGCCTAGTCCAATGTAGGGCATGAAATAATTAGACACCACGTGTCTAATTTAAAGAAATTCAATTAGTATAAGCAAAAAATTTTGTTTGAAGTACGAACTATAAATCGCTCGTAACTTTTTATCCAATTATCGTTACAAGACCCATGACTTATTTATCAAGAAAATGTATGCTTTTAGTTCAAAAACAAAAATTAAAAAATTAAAAAATTAAAAATTATTATTATTTTTTAGTAATTCTAAATTTTGTAATATTTTATATTTTTATTTTTTAAGAAATTACTTGTAATCATGCTAGACTCGTTTAATAAGATTTATCTACACTTTTTATTTTTAGTAAATTAGGCTTTAGATTAGTTTTACTATTGTGGGTAACCTTTATTTAAGTTAGAATTTTACTTTGATAATTATGAATTAGGATTTATTTATTTTTACTAATAGTGTAATTGAAATTTTATACACATTAGACATTATTCGAATAATAAAAGTTTGAGTTCTTTCTTGTAGATTTAAGGTTTTAATCACTTTGGAAAGGCATTGATCTTCTTCTTTACACTTTTCCCTGTTTCTGTTTCATGTGGGCTCACCACGTTGTTTGTATAAATCTACTCCATCCATTTAATTGAAAATTTATACACATTAGACATTATTTGAATAATAAAACTTCAATGCTATTTATTAGTGGTGTAATTGAAAATTTATACACATTATACATTATTTGAATAATAAAACTTTCAATTCTCTCTATATTCATGTGGATTCAAAAATATACCTTGTGATTCAAGATTTTAATTACTCGAGGAAGATGGTGATCTTCCTCCTTACATCCTTCCCTAAGTGATGTGGGCCCACTATATTTGTTTGCATAAAACCTACTCCATCCATTGGGTGCTTTCCTCAATGCTATGCCCTACAACCAAACTTCAGACATCTACACATTTCAAATGGGCCACAACACAAAAAACACGGAGATGGAATGCCAATTTTGCGTGTGGCCATGATGGTTTTTATCTTTCATCAAATCTCTTTATTAGGCGTGAATTACTAAGATGAAGGGAAGATACAAAGATTAACCTAATAAACAACTTAAGTGGCCACAACGCATGCTTAATTTATATTGCTCCCATGAATGTGGTTGAACTGTTTTTTTTTTTTTTTTTTTTTTTTTTTTTGGGGCCGGGGGGGGGGGGGGAGCTGATATTTTGTATATATAATGAACCTGATGGACAATGTTAATTCGCATATACAACATGGCGGCCCCACAAAGATTAAAGTGTTCACATGCCATGATAAAACCGGTGTTGCAGACGATTCCGGTCCTACGCCTCTCCACACCGTCATAACCCTAATTAATTTAATGGGTTGGTTATGAATCGGTTTGGGTTGAATATAAAAAATTATAAGTGGGTTTTCACAGAAATAGTGTTCCAATGCAATTATCTTCGGAAGCCAAAATATTTATTTGGAGTCTAATTTATTATGGGTTTGGTATAGGCTGCTGGATATCATATGGAATTCCTACTCTTTAAATTATATTAGATGGTTTTAATCAAATGTTTGGACTTTTCTATACTTATATTAATTAACTACTTTCTTTAATATGAGTTGAGTCAGGTGTAAGCCAGGTCCATTTTAAAATGGCCCACATTAAATTTATATAGAAATTAGATTGAAGTTGGGTCATGTCATGTTGATTTTGAGAGTTGTCGGTCCAACTCATTTAGTAAGTTGGGTTGAACTTTGAACCAAACCTACTCTACCAGTATAAACCGTGAATCAGACCTTTTCATTGACAGTTGGACTGAGAAGATACCAGCTGTTTTAATCTAAGGGTGGGTCTTTTATGGTCGGTGTCTAAATGAGAATCGATGAGATACGGGCTGCCTGCATCACAAGAATAATGTAGTGAGATTCGAGGCACTAAAATCTAGAAAAAATATTAACTTTTTAATCCCAAGTGATTTTTAGTGATCAGTTCTCATTTTGAATAGATTGATTTTCAAGAGATAGTGCACTCCTCAAATAGATGAGTGGCTATTGGGACACCAATACGGCTATAGACTATTGGAACGTGGTTTGGCTGGTGTCAAAGTTATGTGGGCTCCACCATGATGCACGCTATTTATCTATTTTGTCAGCTCATTTTAGAACATGAGCCTAAAAATAAGGCAAATATAAAGTTCAAGTGGACCACACAATAGGAAGTAGTGGAGATTGAATGACTACTTCAAAAACTTCTTGGGATCATTGAAGCTACACATCAAGCTAAAATTTGTGTTTTTCTGTCATATGACTTTATGAACAGGTTAGATGGGCTTGCAGTCGTCATATAAAATTTTCAAGGGTAAGCCTTCAATCCCCACTGTTTATTGTGGTGTGGTTCATTTGAGATTTAGATCTACCTCATTTTTTTTGCTAATGCCCTAAAATGAGCTGACTCATCCATTGTATATATGTTGCAGTTGCACGTGGGTTCTCTGTGATCAGTGGAATACAGAACAACCCAAAAACCAAACTGAGCAGATGATACTAGCCATCTGATTTTGCCCCATTGAATTTGGACCACTCAATGATTTATTTCAACTATCCATTTAATAGAATCTAATTGGATGGTTAGCATTGGCTGTTGAGTGTGATTTCAAGCCATGCTCCATCTAACATGTCCCACATTTTGGATGGTCTGGATAGTCGTGCATTCACAAGGACGATTAATCACAACACCATTTTTAAATAGTAGTGAACTAATACTATTGAGTATTATGGAAAATGTATAATGAAGAATTCCCTGCACATTACAGTCGATTATAAGTGGCACCCACATTCAATAATCTAAATTGTTTGTATAATGCAAACCAGAATGAATGGGCCATGCCCCGAAATTATCAGTGCTATAACAACCATAACCTTTCAATTTGTGGCTTGCAAATAAACGGTCGATGAGAGATACATAACAAAGGAACAATTCCTGCTAAAAAAAAAAAGGACCAGATCTATGGTTTGGATTTATTTTTTTTCCAACCTAGGAAATTTGGGAGAGTGGCTCTCTTGCATGATAACGAGGCCATGGTCCATCGAATGTCCAATCAAATCCATAGATCAGAGATGCCATGATAAGTCATAATAAAATAAGCTGTTTGCAAGAGGAATTCAGATCCACCTCTTGCTACAGGCACAAAATTTATGTTTGTCGCAATTTAATTGGACCACATTATCATACACGGCATTTAACGCAGTCCGTGATGATGTAGACCAATCACAATGTAAGAAAGCATAATTTTTCTGCTTGTGGCAAGCAGGTGATTTAAATACTTTCCGGAGCATTGCAAGGCAAGCAAAGCAGAGTGCACGAGGCTTTTTGAAGAAGTCACAGTAAGGCTTGCCGAGTGATAGCTAAAGGTCTTTGCCGACTGAGGGTTACCAAACTTAAAATGACCTAGTAACTCATTGATCTAGATAGGGAACCGAAGGTCAAAGAGAGGGTTGGCAACTAGAAGAGTAACCGCTCAACTCCCCATCGCACTCGAGTAAAGGGCGACAGTAAGCACACGACGCGGCAAGTGAACGACCGGCAATGAGAAAATAGGCTTAGCCTATTCCACCGAGTGCAGCGAAGGCACATCCCAATTAGCCCCACACGCATGCGCATATATAGTATGCATGCTAGGCAAGCCACAAGAATTTTGATTAGCTGGCATTAGGAACACCATCATGTGAAAAGATGAGGCCAGATCTACTAAGTTTGGAACTTTAAGCTTAACCTACAATGCCATGTATGGGTTCCACCCTATTGTTTTTAAGACATTCAGTCTATCTATCAAGAGACTTCTCTCACCTTCTCCTTAATGACAAATAAATGGAAAAAAAAAAAAAAAAAATCCCTTAAAAAGTTTAAGTGGCCATATAAAGTAGATTCTTGCCTAAAACCTCTAAAAAGGTTGCGTTTTGGAGTCGCATTATTTTAGCTTGTCTACTCATCGGGGTGTGAAAGGTATAAGAATGGATAATCATTTCATTTGTAGAGAAGGATGTGATGGATTTTTTTGACCCGTTGTTGACTGGTCGTGAGCCCTGCTCGACCGGTCGAAGGCTGTGCACGACCAGTCGTAAAAGATGAGCCCTGACACGACTCGAACTCTAGCGACTTTGGGTTATTTATTTCCAGGGTGCTTGACCAGTTGAAGGATGTACTCGACCGGTCGTGGGTGGCGCTCGACTGGTCGTAGTTATGCAGATTCGTTCCGCGATTTTGTGCGAATTTCGTGTCGCAAGTCCTTTCGCAACAGAGATGCGGAAAGAAGTTTCCTAAAACTATAAATAGGAGGTACCTAGGACTTTCTAGGTATGACAAAAGAGTTTTCTAAAGCTTTACAAGGGATTTATTAAAGGGTTATCAAAGGTGAGAGAGAGAGAGGAAAAGAGAGAGAGGGAGCTTATAGAAGGGAGATTACGCTCGTGGTGGTTATCTACTGTGCAATCTATATATCAGCGCTTCTATGTCCTCGTAATCGGTGAGATCTCTCCGTTTTCTTTGTTTCTCTCATTGTTTATCCACTCCTTCGTGAGTGAAGAAATTTGTAACGTTCTACTTCATAATAGATTATTGATCTGAACGAGGTCCCGTGGTTTTTACCTCTTTGAGGGTTTTCTACGTAAAAATCTCTTATGTGGTGTGTAATTGATGCATTGATTATTTTCATTACTTTATTATCTATAACTCTGGTTTGTTCTAGAGGGCTAGATCTTAAGGTTTCGTGCAAGGCCCCCAACAAGATGTGAATACAAATTACTCCAGCTACACGTGGTAAATTATTTAAACATGTATGGTAGGAAGGCTAGCTATTTGTGGTATATGACATATCTTATAGAATATACATTGGGCTTGGACACAATTTTGGATCCTTCTAGGGCTTGTTTGGATACTACTAAATAATTAGCTTTTTTAAATTAAGCAAGTTAGGAAGATATTTTTTTAATAAGTTAATTTAATTATTAAACTTATATAAGTTGCTTTTTAGAAAAAGTAACTTATTTTTATTAGTTTTTTCTTTTCTTTTTTCTTTAGTTTTTCAACTTTAAAAAGTAACTTATTTCCTTCATTTTTATTAGTGACACAACAACTTCGAAATTATTGAAGAGAATGCTCAAGGCCATAAATCCTTTTAAGTTCATGAGATTAGAAAATCATCCAAGAATGGTTAGATGATCTAGTGGGCTCCACACGATGATGGCCCATATCGAGGTGGCCCCACATGATGAATGATCCACATCAAAGGTTTGCCCCTAATGATAAATGACCCACATCCAAGGCAAACCCAGCATGATGGTCAACCTATATCAAAGGTGGGGCCCACATGATGGGCAACCCATATCAAAGGTGAGCTCCACATGATGGGCAATTAATAATGGTTGGCCCCACATGATGGATGCTCCAAATCAAGGTGAGGTCGACATTGTGAGTGGCCCATATCCAAGGCGGGTTTCATGATGGACGACCGACATCAGAGGTGGGCCCCCATGGTGGACAATCCACATCAAAGGTGGGCTCCGCATGATGGGCAATGGATATTGAAGATGGACCTTATATGATAGACAATAACAATGATAGTAAGCCCCACATGATGGACGACTAACATCAAAGGTGTGCCTTACTTGATAAGCCGTGCACATTAAAAGTTGGCTCCTAATGATGAATAGCCTATTGCCAAGGTAGACCCTGTATGATGGATTACACACATCAAAGGTGAGGCCCATATAATAAATGATCCACATCTAAGGTTGGCCACACATAATGGACAGTGGATGTGAGGGGACCAAATAAACTTTCGGGATAATTACTTGTGACTTGGAAACTAAGTATACTTTTATATTTTTTGAATGATAAGTATGTTGTTTACTAAGCATACTTATCCCTTGATTAAGTAATAAATCAAGATAAGCTACTTAAGTCATAAGTAACTTAGGATCCAAATACCCCCTTAATGACAAATGTCTCTGTCCCAACTGCTCCTGTGATGTTGCCCATTTGAGTTTTGGATCGGCTTGATTCTTTGGCCGCCAAGGAGAACCTGAAGGACGGAAATGATGGATGGATTGGATGTCATCCACACATCACCATCGGCCTATGTCGAGTTGTAAGTTAAGCTTAACCTCCAAAGCTCAGAAGATATGAGCCATGAAAATAATAATAATAATAATAAATCATTTGGAATCGTATTGGTGGGTTTATGTAGATGGGGTCTATTTTTTACTTTTTTGTTGCCAATTTAATCATTTCTTCCAACCACCACATAAAGGTGTGGCTATGGATTGAACTCCTTTTGACCTACATATTCAATCATTCAATTCTTACGAGTGGGCCCATGGTATAGTAATCTAGACCGTTGGTATTTTGAGTCTTGATGTGGATGGATGCCCCAAATCTCATCCGTTTGGAAAGATCCTAACCACCAATCTTGGGCAACTTTTTCTAGTTGTGGACCGTTATACATTTTGAGGACACAAATAGTAAAGGTTGAGATAGGTTAGGATGGACCAGAATAGTCTACAATTCCTGTTTTATGATTTGTACCAAAAGATCCTCACCGCCAATGATGGGCATTTTTTTTAGTTGATGTGGACTTCAGATACAAATGGTAAAGGTTGAGATAGAAACACCCAACTGTGTATCCCACCATGTTGTATATATAAATCCTGACCTTACATCAGATGAGAACCCTAATTTGAGCTGTACCTACAAAAGCTCAACCCTAAAAGAAAACTCAGATGGGCCACACCAATGGGAATAATGTAAAATTGCTCCTAAACCCTCTAAACTTTTGCATTATGGCTCACCTGAGTTTTGGATCAAGCTAATTTTTATAGCTTTACTTCATCCCATGAGTTACATATGGTTTAATGGGGAGCGGCTTTGGTGTATCCCTGTATCTACCGAGGTGCGTGGGATCTCTGACTGTGGGGCCCACCTTGATGTATGTGGCTTACATCCATGCTGTCCATCCGTACTGAAAAATCATTTTAAGGCATGATCCAAAAAATGAAGCAGATCTAAATCTTATATGGATCATAATACAAGAAACAGTAGTAAACGACCATTAAAAACTTCTTGTGGGCCACAAAAGTTTCAGATCAAGATTATATTTGTGTGGTCTCTTCATCCAGGTCTTTATGACCTTATGAACAGGTTGGATGGAAAATAAACATTCCGATTGACCCCATGAAGTTTTTAATGGTGAGGATTCCATTACAACTGTTTCCTGCACCATGGTCCACCTGAAATTTGGATCCGCTTCAATTTTATAATGATGCCCTGAAATGAATTTTCAATATGGATGGATGGGATGGATGTAAAATACATAAATTACGATGGGCTCCATATTCAAGGATCCCACTCACCTTGGTGGATGGGGGATCCACCTAAGCCAAGCCGGATTTAAATGAAAGAAACACACTTGGATGGCCCACATAAAAACCTATGGTTGGCATTCCATCTCATTATTTCCTTTGGTCTAACCCACAGTCCCGGACCTGCGTAGAACCTTGTAGAGGTAATGAATATTTGCATATACAACATGGTGAGCGAGTCAATCTCCAATGGGACCCACCAGACCATTGGGTTGAACATGGACCATGTGAACTGAAAACCAGAGTATACTAATCAAAGCCTCAGGGTCAAAGGGCCTACAGTTCCTCTTTCAATCGATGACTTGGAGAAATCATGTCCTACCTTTTTCATGTGAAGTTGGTTTCATGGCGATGTTGAAAGTTAGGATTTGACACTCATACCATCAGGTGGGGAAAAGAAGGATTTTTTTTCTCTCTCCTTTTTTATGTGCATTTGATATCTCTTGGATTCTTGTGTTTTTATTCTTTTGGTCCAGATGTTCATGGTCAATTGCTCTTTCTACATGTGTATTTAATGAAGGCCACGTATGCAATTGCATCATATCCAAGGAATGTTATTGCCGCCCCTTTTGAGACGCATGCAATTGCATCACATTCAAGGAATGTTATTGGCCCCGGTTTTGTGCCGCTGATTGTTGGAACGTATTTTAGAAGAATTTGGACCATTTCTGGCCACAAACATGATGTAGCCAATAATATTACTGCATTAAATGTAATTAGTTGGTACACATAATCACTGACATCATTAATGTAGCCACTACTACCCATTAAATATAATTATTGATGATGTGGCTCAATTACGTTGGAAGGTCATATTAATAGCAAGCAGGGTTTCAGACTCATTTTAGAATAGTCTTCTGCATAGTAGAAAAGGCTTCTGCATATTAGAGACATTGGTGCATGTAGGCACCTAAGACGTTTGAAATTATAATTGACACTTAAGGCCTATTTGTTTTCTGGTTTATGCTATAAATGAACTATAGATGAATAATTATTATTTACTTTCGTAATTGGCTAAAATATATGAGGCCTACTATGTATGTATTTGATTCATGACATCTATACATTTTACTTAGCAAATCTTAAGCTTAAGTGGACCACACCAGAGGAAACGGGAAGAATTGAATGCCCACCATTGAAAACTTATGGAGAGCCACATGTTTTGGATCATGTTGATATTTGTGTTTATCTTTCATCCATATGTGTGTGACCTTATGAATAGGTTGGATGATGGGCCCACAAATGTAGGCTTTAGCAAGGATTTGTTTGAGTGGCAGACGTCATTATACCCTTATTTCATGTGGTGTGGTCCACTTGAGCTTGTAATCTGCCTTATTTTTTAGGTCATACCTTAAAATAAGATAGTAAAATGGTTGAATGGTGTGGATCAAACACATATATATTATAGTGGTATTTGTAAATTTTACATATACTAATTTCCCATCTGATTTCATGCATGCAAGAGCGGTTTTCGGAATAATGAAAAGGAATATTTTTATGGCTTTTAAATGTCATTTGAAAATAATTATTACCTATTTCATTTTTATTTTATTTTTTACACTAAAACGGGGTTTCACCGCATGCTAAAACCCATTTACACCTAGTTACCATGTTATTTTAGAAAATAAACAAGGCCTTAGCATATATACATACATGTGGGGTTACATGAAAATATGTGGCACATATTTATCGCTTGAATATACACAGTAACCAATATAACTAATAGTGTATAAATACATAGTGCTTGAAGATAAATTATTTTAATTGTAACACATTCCCACCTGTGACTCGTGCCAATTTGCTGCATGTACAGGAAAAGTAGCTCCTTACATATTTTTTATGAAGAAAAAGATAACCACGTACACTTATCCAAGTTGCTTTGTACGTTCTAACAATTAAAATTTTGGACAGCCTTATCCTTAGTTTTATAGTAATGGGTATATTAAATAATGATAATTGATAAACCATATATATTTGTCACTTTAATCAAAAGCAATTAACAGATGTATTATATGCTACTGACGTTCGGTGCACTTCGTGTACAGGGAAATGTCTTATCATAACTATTCGGCGCCGTCTAATTACTGTCAGATTTCGGTGAGTGGGCCTTATCACCCACTTAATGTACTCTCTTGCATTGCCTTCATGCCCATGGTTAGACGGTGACTAGACGGTTCTAAGTATCATATTCATGTCTGACGTACAACAAGTTGTAAATGCTAATTAGTTAGAGGTGTGGGGCCATAGTGGTGTATGTACGTGGCAACCAACCCTTCTAACAGGGTCATTCCATAATGAAAATGTAATGCCCTAAAACTCATGCCATCCAACTATCAGGAGGGTTATTATGTGAATTTGGAAGCATGTAGTAATGCTTTATTATCTGTTTTACAGTGTGGCCAAAATAATAATTGGATCAGTATGATTTTTGGGGCATCTCAATTTCAGGGTGGGGCATCCATGTTGAATGGACTAGATGACATACATACACTGTAGTTACTGTTCAAGGAGTTGCCAGTAAGACTTTTCCATATAATTAATACTATGGAAAGAATAATGCTTGATACTCAAGCGGTCTGAAAATTTGTGCACGTGCTATGCACGTGGTTTGTTCAGTAACCCCAATACCAGCAGCTGTAGGTGGTACAATGCTGTCCATCTATTTTGCCAATCCATTTTAGGGAATGAATGCAGATTCAAATCTCAGATGAATTAAGAAATAGTGGAGATTGAATGCTTACTTTTGAAAACTCTTCAAGGGCTATGAAAGTTTCGGATGAAGCTGATATTTGTAATTTTTTATTCCTTATTTAGGACTTTAGTGACCTTGTTGGTAGGTTGAATGCCAAATATACATTACAATAGGTCTTTTGGATTTATAACTGTGGACATTCAATTTGACATTTTTCTTGTGGTGTGGTTAACTTGAGATTTTGATCCACTTATTTTTTAGACGTGTCCTAAAAGATGCTAAAAATTTGAACAAATGGCATGGATAAAATACATACATCATGGTATGGAGCCAAAGAGCTTTGACACTAGTTAGCTGGCTAGTGTGGGGTCACTCGCCAAACCAGATTCAATTGACTCCAGCTAAACAGACTAAACAGTGGAAACTACTGTCCCTGAGTCCCAGTTAAGTGTTGTGCACAAACTCCAATTAAATGGATTAGATTGTAAAAACTGTTTTTAGTAAGTCACAGTCAAGGGTGCTGCTTTGGTGGATTCCTGACTATGGGATCCACTGTATATAACGTACTTTACATCTACACCATATATCTTTTTTGACAACTCATTTGAGGGCATGATCCAAAAAATTAAGAAAATCCAACCTAAGTTAATATCCTGCACCTATTCCTATAGTCGCAGCTCCGATTAATGACTGGTGACCGTCAAATCGACTTTTAATCATATTTATCCATTGTCATGTCCGAATGGTGAGGCGATCGATGTCTTATGTAAATCATCGTTAAGGACAACTATTTTACAATTTATATTAACTTGTACATCTCTTAGTGGACTCCAAACGCTAGAAATGACCTCTCATAGGGTTATAATACATATTACCTAATCTTTGGAGTCAATTACAACACATCTTGTACTATATAAGCCCAATTTTGGATATCCCCTTTACTCCATATGAATTGCCCTAGCAAGATAAAAAGAGGAAGAAAAAGAGACTGAGAGTAAGAGGGGGAGATTAGTGTCTCATTCACTGAATCCCTTTAATAAAATCGTAGTCGTCACCAAATCCTCCATCGATTGATCAAAGGTAATAATCTCGTCTAACATTTCAATTTCACAACCTAGTTTAGATTTCTAGTTATTAATGGTATTTTCTTGATCTTAGTTTATAATTTGATGTTTTTCTCAAAAAAAAAAAAAAAAAAAAAAAAAAAAAAACACTAATCCTAAGTGCGATTAGATCACGTGAAACCCTACTAAAGTATGGATCGTTCCTTACAGGTTTCCTTTTATCAATCCTTGAGGGTTTCAGTTAATAAATTTATAATGTAATTAGAATTTCGTATGCTATCATTGTTAGACTTATTTCGTTGTTGCAAATCTTAATGTTACTTACTTTGGTTGTCAACATACTTGATGAAATGCTTAAATCAATAAAATTCTTTATTTTAGAGCTTGTATATACCATTGATAAGTTGCTTAAATGATCATTTAACTTACTTTAGTTGGTAAGTATTTATGATTGACTTGCCTTGTTATTATATAAATTGTTAAATACTGTCTTATTATTAGAATTGTTAGGACCACCCCAGGCTTGTTCAATTGATCAGGTTTGAACATGAACGATCAAGAATAGTTGGAACTACGTGTGATACTTGCACCGAATGTCAAATTTTTCTGAGATTTTTTGTAATCGATTAGATCAGTCTAATGCTGAGCTAATCATTTTTATGTTTGATGATTATATAACATTCAATAGAATCTCGGATATTACTGTTATCATTAATTTGAGTTCATTCATAATCGTTAGTGTGTTACGATTATACAAAGACTCATAAGCCAAGCACGGTGGTATGGGACACTGTGTCTGAACTGTCGGCCTATGATGGGGTGACATACTTGCTAAATTAGTAAAATAGTGGGTATTATGTTTGTAATGTTAGTAAAACATTGGATGATGAGCTTCCCCGTAGTAACTAATATTGACCACTAATGAAGGCCACGAGTCTACTGTATTGTTGATAGATTTAGGTGATAAGCCTTGGCTACATTTGTGTTGGAGTGACAATCCTTACATTATTTACGATTGTCCTTGGGCGATAAGTCATTACTGTTGTTTGATTGTGTAAGTTGGACCATTGGGTGATGAACCCGAAAGTGGATCAAGTAACGCAGGTGAGGAGCCGCTACGACCACAACACGCGCTCCTCGTGATCCAATTAGACTATTGATAAAATGGTAGTACTCTAGCTTCGCCAATATATTATTTGTATAGGAACTAATAAACATCAGGCTAATCATGCATATCATGGCACATTTGGTAATGCTAGCAATGAGCAACGTTACAATAGGATATGCATTGTTGCAAAAGGCGTTGGAGTCACTTTGATAAGAGAGTCTTGACATTAGTGTGAAAAGGTATTAGAGTCGCTTTAATGAGGGAGTATTGGAATTATGCGAAATATGTATCCTCATATAGTGCCTCACATGCACTTAAATCATCAAATTAGAAAATTATTGTTAGTTATGATATTATTATCTGTGCTAAATTGTGTTGATAACATGTGTAACTTAGAAAAATGGTACCATTACATTAGCTACTCACTCTTACATGGGACGATGTTTTAAACAATAATCTGACATGTTCACGTTTGCAGGGGGAGCGGTTTCTTGGCAGAGCAAGCTACAGAAGGTCGTAGCATTGTCGACGACAGAGGCCGAATACATTGCAGTCACAGAAGCATGTAAAGAGATGCTTTGGATGAAGAGGTTCCTACAGGAACTTAGCCTGAAGCAGGAAGAGCACGTGGTCTATTGCGATAGTCAAAGTGCTATACACTTGAGCAAGAATCCAAGTCAGCATTCCAAGTCGAAGCACATAGAGATTCGGTATCACTGGATCAGGGATACTTTGGAACAAAAGGTGTTACAGCTTGAGAAGGTCCACACGGACGATAATGGGTCAGACATGATGACCGAGGCTTTGCTCGAGGGCAAGTTTGAGGTTTGTAGAAACTGGTGGCTTGAAGAAGGTGGATCCCTCCGGGTCAAAAAGGGGAGATTTGATGGGGTTTTTTTTCCCGTCTTCGGCCGGTCCAGAGCCCCTCTCGGCCGGTCGTGGGAGGTGCTCGGCCGGTCGTAGGTTCGAGCCACAGCACGACTCAAAGTCCGGCGAGTTCGTCTTTTTTTTTGTAGCTAGGGCCCGGTCGTAGGAGAGCTACGACCCGGTCGTAGGAGAGCTACGACCAGTCGTAGGAGGCTAGGACCAGTCCTGGAATTTCCAGGACTAGTCTAGGTTCTGTGATTGTTCCGCGATTTTGCGCGAAGCTAGCGGATTTGAGTCCTTCGCATGGCTGGGATGCGGAAAGGAGTTTCCCAAAACTATAAAAGGGGTTGCCTAGGTTTTCTAGGTATCACAAAATAGCAAGAGGGTTTCCTAAAGCTTTGCAAGGAATTTGCTAAAGGGTTTAGGGCTATCAAAGGTGAGAGAGAGGGAGAAAGAGAGAGAGGAAGCTTATAGAAGGGAGGTTATGCTCGTGGAGGTTCTCTACTTTGCAATCTACATCTCGGCGCTTCTATGTCCTCGTGTCGGTTAGATCTCTCCGTTTTCTCTATTTCTCTTATTGTTTATCCACTCCTGCGTGAGTGAAGAAGATTGTAACGTTCTACTTCATAGTGGATTGTTGATCTGGACGAGGTCCCGTGGTTTTTACCTCTTTGAGGGTTTTCCACGTAAAAATCTCTTGTGTGGTGTGTGATTGATGCTTTGATTTATTTCATTGCTTTATCCATAATTCTGGTTTGTTTCGGGAGGCTAGATCCTAAGGTTTGTGCAAGGCATCCCAACATTTTCAGGATGTAACATGGCCCCATAGTCAGTTAAGCCATTGTCATCTCTGATTAATGGGGTACTGTCTATCCATTTGTTTTTTAAACCATCCAATTAATGTCCACCAATCAATAATCAAATAAGTCGTTTCTTAACTTGGACAGTTAATGTGTCTAACTTGTATGCTTCGGATGCAATTCCAAGGTAATTTCTAAGTGCCTGCATATCATCCTTCCGGCCATGCTATCAATTTTTTTCTAATTCCAAAGAAAGGTATTATAAGATGCCCAGGCTCACAAATTGAAACCTGCGCCATCATTCACTGATCCAAACCGTTGATATTATTACCCTTATATTGAGGAATTGATGGAACAAGATATCTCTGGAAAATCATGAACCATTCAATTGATAGGCGACAATCAAATAGTTTAGAAAGAAGATAAAACGATTGGGAAGCCGATTTGTACTGAGTAAACTCTGTGAGGCCCACCGTGGTTTATGTATTTTATCCACTCCATCCATCCATTTTACCAGATTATTTTATCACTTGAGGCCAAAAATAAAGCATATCCAAATCTCAAGTGAACCACACCACAAGAAATAGTGTGAATTGAACATTTACTGTTGAAAATTTCTTGGGGACCACAGAAATTTTGTATAAGCTGATATTTGTTTTTCCCTTCTCTCATATAAGTGTGATCTTATGAACAGATTGGATGACAACTAAACATCAATGTGGGCCCTAGACTGGTTTCAACCGTAAAAATCACTATTCATACTGCTTTCTTTGGTGTGCTCCATTTGAGCTTTCGGTATGTTTCAATTTTGGACTCAACCGTTAAAACGAGCTGAAAAAACCGATGGACGGCATTCAAGGTGGGCCCAATAGAGTTTACTCAGTATAATGAAGGCCTACTGAACTACCATGTAGGCAATCCGATTTCCAATGGTTGTGGACATAATCTTATAATCTTTTGAATTTTTGGTCTACGGCCAATATAGGATAAGTACAACAATATCAACGCATTGGATCAGTTGACAGTGGTCCCACTTGTACAAATGAAAGTTACAAAATACCGTATTACCTCAGCTAAATCAGTGTTAAAAAAGAGAGAGAGAGAGAGAGAGAGAGAGAGAGTATGACCATGGTAAATGTCAACTTTTAACCAGCACCTTTTCTACATGCTCCCAAACTTTACTTTCCTAAAGTAAACCATTCTGGATGGATACACTATTTGCATATGAAAATAGCTAAATACCCATGACTACAGTTGTAGCCGTAGCTATAGATGTTGAATGCAAAGGTATTTTCGTCTGCAAATAGTTTATCCATACAAAATAGTTTACTGTAAGAAAGTATAGTTCAGGTGCATGTTAAAAAGATGCTGGTAAAAGGTGGCATCTACGGTGATCAATTTCTCTTTCGAAAAAGAAAAAATTAGTGTTACATATGATTTCATATAATGTCTTTTATTTTTCACCGTCCGAGAACTTATCTCACTAAAGGTAAATTTTAGGATACAGATATTAGCTTTTTTATAAAAATACCTCTACTTGTTACGGTAAAGCATTGGAAAAAAGCTGGAGTATTTTTGTCTTTCTAAGCACACGAGTACTGCTAGAGGTTTATTTTGGTGCTAAAGGTTTTTCTTTGGTCCAATGAAAAAAGGTGGGTAGTACATTGGGTCTACACGACGTAAAATCCCTTTTAAAAAAATGCACAGAGAAGTTATTTGAAACTGTGTACGTGTGATGGTTCATACGCATACACACAGAAATTATACACTCTGCATAAGTGTAACTGAAATCGAACCGTCCAAAACGTACAAGATTCTCCCGATAGGTCACAATCTTATAATAAAATTGATCGAATTGTCATAATCTCTGATCAATACATATTTTTCATTGAATGCCGTCCGTAGATTATTTAGTCCCAACCTCCATTTTAGGGGCTACCTTTCAGCTAACTATTAATCCACGACCAATCTAAAGTGGGCCCCACCATTGATAGTTTGGTTTTAGTCGCATATTGCCACGTATGCATTTTCTGTTTGCGTACGGATGAAATCACATCACACATTGCCACGTATGCATCTTCTACTTGCATACGGATGAAATCATGAATATCAAAGCTCTCCTTATGTCGACAGGGAATTTAGTGTGAGTCTGCGACCATTTCTTAATTCGTAGCAACCCCCGCATTGTACACGTGGCAGCCATCAAGGCAGTTCAAAATGGTGGTTAAATAGCCAGAAAATCACATGAGACTACTCTAACTGTGATTCATCCTGTCCGTCCAATTTGAGAGGACCGTCTCCATCTGTAAAGTTATATATGTTCAAGTCAATCCAGACCATCCAACTAGAACTTGGACCCCGTTGTTGAGGAGTCTTTCCCAAAAATCATCAATAATGGTCCCTCTGTTTGGACGGTGTAGATTGATGCACCACGTGTACGGACGGTGAGCCACCACCATTAGGAAATGAGAAGAACTTTGACCACGTTGGAGAAAGCGATGATGATGACGATACGCAGGCGTTTTTAAATTTCTTGCTGGGCCTACAATTAATTTAAATCAAGCCGTCCAAATGACGTATACTTTTTTAGATATATTATGAACCAAAAACTAAGCTTGTATAATTATCTGATTATCAAATTAATGGACATTTATTGGACAGTTAAAATGGAATTTATTCAATGGTCAAATTTCAACAAATGTGGACGGATCAGAGCACCGACAGAGCATGTCGTGGGTCCCATCTTGGAGCAGAAATCAGTTGGCAAAACTCTATATTAAAACTCCCTATTTTTAAGAAATTCTTTCATAATTGATCAATTATTTTAAATATGGCATATTTTTGAAATAAAGAAGAAAAAACCAAAAAACATAAAAACCTATTTTTGGTGGTTAAACATATTTTTCAATAAAACTCATTATTTGGGGAAAAAATTAAGTAATTTTAAAAATAAAAATTGGTGGCCACCCATCATTGATGAAATTGAATAGAAGGCCATGAGTTGCTTATAGGGCTAATTGATTTATAGATGGATTACTTAAAAAGGAGGGATTAGAAAAGAGACAAATAACACCATTCTGCTTTTAACATAATATTATTCAGTCATTTAGAAAGTCTAGTTGTTTGAATTAAATATTTTTATTTTAACTTTATATATACATAGGTGTTACCCTGGTAACTCTTTAGTGGGTCTTATCCTTGCAGCCGGGCCTACACGTTGATGGTGTGTTGTATATTCATGTCGTCCATCTGTTTTTTCACCTATTTTAGATCCTGATCCAAACATTAAGTAAATCTAAATTTCAAGTGGACCACACAGTATGAAATAGTGGTGATTGAAGGCCCACCATTAAAAACTTCGATGATGAAGGGAAAATGCCAAAATCATCTTTATTCATAACTTTTATTTATGGCTTACAAAAAGCTTTTAATGCCCGTTTGGACGGGTGGATTGGAAGGAATTGAATGGTATTAGGGTGAATGGCATGGATTTCAAGGCAATGATGGTGTTGTCAGTGGATTTTCTTAAGATCCATGGGATTGCTATATCTAATTTGTTTCTTACGCCGGGCCAATCCCGGGATTAAACCTCCCCATCCCTTCCAATCCCTCGAACCAAACACATTCGAGGAAAATTTGAACGGATTAGGGTAGATTGGATGGGATTGAAAGGTAATGATGGTGTTGTCAGTGGATTATCTGAAGATCCATGGGATTGCTATATCCGGGATCAGATCACCCAGTCTGTTTGGCACGCCAGGCCAATCCTGGGATTTAACTTCCAATCCGCCCGGCCAAACAGGCCGTAATGGTTAATAGTTTATTTGACCATAAATTTGAATATATTTTAATTTTAAAATAACATCCTAAGATGAGCCGAAAAACAAATGGACAACATAGATATATAAGATATACATCAAGGTGGCCCCACACAATGAAAGTAATGTAAGAACTCCATGTGGTGGGCCTTACTGATCAACGATCTAGATTATATTATAGTTGGACTGTTTGAATGAGTTAGTCAGTGGACCCCACTTAAGGTGATACGCTGCGCAATCTAATTGCGCAGCACTGCGTATTTGGGGTGGAATGCTATAGCCTTACGCAAGGCAATTTGAGTCGAACTAGGACACAGTAATGTGGAACGTGGGAGAGAGAGTTTTGATGGGTTTCAAGCTCTCTGTCCACAGTCTCTATAAAAGAGAGCTGGGTCCCCGATCCTACACTACAGCAAAATCCGAGTCCCATCTATCGTATTGCAAAAAGAGTGTGAAGGAGAGGAAGATCCAAAACTCTACAGGAATTCTGGTATTCTTATCCGGCTTCCATGGCGGCGTCTCAGCTAGGTAAGCTGTCTGAACCCCTGGTCACCATGTCCCTTACACAGACAGAACCGTGGGCCTATTCCGCATATAGATTAAAACCCACAGTTGGTATCAAAGCCATCTGTGCATAGGAATGGCTGATCATATTCAGTCATATAAAATCAGCACCAAAGATTTTCAAATTCCTGGAACAGTTGAAATCAGGGATTTTTCCCTGAATTCAGAAATCAACTATTAAGGTTTTTTATTTCGAATTTCAAAAAATCATAAGCGATTTTGTATTGATAAATTGGGGATTTTAATACTCAAATCCAGTTGTAATTAGGGATTCCGAAATCGTATCCCACATCAGATTTCGGGGATTTCGAAAACCCAAAATTCATATCAGTTTTTTTTTTTTTCCAGATCTGAAACCCCAAATTGTAAAATTAGGGTTTTCAGATTTGGATCCCCAAATCAAATAATTAGGGATTTCAAGTACCAAATCTCATATTGGGGATTTCAGATCTTAAAACCCCAAAAATCAATTTGAGATCAGGAATTTTGAATCCCTGTATTCAGTAAACTTCTTAGGGATTTAGATTCGAATCTCCAAATCCGGATCCAGAAATTTGGGCAATCTGAAAATACGAAACCCACATCCATTTACGGTCTTTTTCTAGATTCCAGAGCTCAGATTCAAATACGACAATCTCAAATAAGGATTTTATATATCCTTAACTGTATTTCTGGGTGATGGCCATGGAGGTCGTTGTCAGCATCTCTGTTGGAGAGCTGTGCGTCTTCATCTCCCAATACTGGTCATAGACTTCATCCCCAACCACACCAGTGCCTCCACCTCTCTCTACGGCAACTGTTAACGTCGCATGGAGAGGGTCTCCTGGCTGTTGCTGGCGGTGCAGCTCTCGCTCGAGCTTTCTCCCTCCGATTCTCTCTTATGGTCGTAAACAACTGTATTTCGGAATTTTCGGGTGTTAGGTTGAAAAACGACTCGATATAAGATCGGGATTTTCATACCCGATTATCATCTAATCGGGTTTTGATTTGGACCTGATATTTGTTATGGGCCTGACGTGTTCTGGGCCCATTAAATCCCACATATTTATGTGGTCTCAGGTACTTTGTTTTGGGCCTGTCAAAACATATAGGCCCATCACAGCACCCTGGGCCCATCTGAAATCTGAATGATCAGATGACTCACCAATCAATGCACTGCGATTTCATTATTTTGGTATCTATTTGCGACAAAAATTTTAATTCAGATCTGAGCCATCTGTTTATTTATTCCCGATAAGCATGTGATCTGGCTTATTCACTAGAGCAACTATAAAGACAGTAACTTTTCATCAAGAGGATATTAATAATGTGATCCGAATTGTTCAACTCATGGACATTAATGCGTGGATCTGATCATCCAAATGAATTGTTGCATTAACAGCCGTCTATGATGTAGATATTAACGCCAGACTTAAAATGCTTATTAATGAAGTACACATCATACAAGAGTACCGATTCGGCCCTACACTTGGCCCATCACCCATCCTTAAGAGTTGATATGACCCATTGGGATATATGATGTGAAACTTATCCGTATGTTTTACTTTAAGATTCCAATATGTTTCGATGATCCATACCGACCATCTCGTGGGCCTCATCGGACTAATTAAGATATAATTTATAGAGAGGCAGGATTATAATAGCGATCCTAAAGTCTATATTTGTAGTTTTGGATTTGGTTGTGTTAGCCACCATAGTGACCTCAATTGATGAAAACTTTACAAGTACAGACTTATATTGGAATAAGGAGGATTGCATACAGATGCGTTCACCTTTTCATGCGTACGGTAACAAAAATACAGACGATTACCGTTTGGCAGTCAAGTGAACGGGTGAAGTAAATGGTGCTGGTAATGTAAAGCTGAAAGACTCATATCACCCATAGGTGTTGAGTGTCTCAGATTTACATGACTTACATCACTTAGCTTCATGTTCAGGAGGATCACTAACATGTTGTCATTACCACCCACAGGAGGAATGATGATGATGTAATAAATTCTCACCAGGATGAGATGGTTGGGCCCATCGTCATCCTGGATAATTCAGTTGATGTCTCCCTTAGCAACTAAATTGATTCATTTAGCCTGATATTTTGTTAACATTCACAAAATTAATTTGTAAAATCATCAACTAATGTGAGTATATATGTATCTCTTCTATTTCAGTCTCGATTCCAACTAATACGCATCAAGTTCCTGCCCTTAATGAATCTAATTACGCTCACTGGAAGAACGCCATTGAAGTTGTCTTGAAATTTGTCTTCGATTACATCTTGCCACGATAACACGGAGAACCGCTGAGAACCATCTGATGATGCCACTGAAGCTGAATACAATCGATGGGTTGCATGGTTTAGATCAAATGATACATGCCTAAAAGTAATTAAGTATTCGATTTCTGAATCCATGAAGGGCGTCATGCCTGATACAGACAATGCCAAAACTTTCTGGTGAAATGGGAAAACGGTTCAAGAAATCGATAAGTCGAGGTGGGCATTCTTTGAATAAATTGACTCGCTCGTCCTACGATGGAAAAGGCAACATCCGTGAATACATTGTAGAGCAGATCGAGGTTGTTTCTAAGATCCGTGCTCTAGGGCTTGTACTCACTGATGATCAACTGGTTCATTTGATCATGAATAACCTACCTCCCCAATTTGGCACGTTCCTGGTGAACTATAACACTCTGAAGGACATGTGGACATTGGATGAACTTATCACTCAGTGTGTCCAAGAAGAAGATAGGATCAGGCAGGTGGTTAAAGTTCAAAATGTTAATATGGTGACCTCAGGTCATGGGCATGGGCAAGGGAATAAAAGTAAGAAGAAGAGGAAACAAGGTTCTAATAATGGATTCTCTGGTACTCCATCTGGAAACCATGAGAATCAATCTGGAAATGGATCTAAACGCAAACGGGTTAAAGGCAAACCGTGCTTCTTTTGCAAAAAGGCGGGTCATTTTAAGAAAGACTGCGAAGGCTTTAAGAATTGGCTCATGAAGAAAGGTAATCATTCTGTTCTTGTCTGTTTTGAATCTTATCTAAGCCGATGATGTGTCGGTGATTCTGGTGGATAGATTCAGGTACTACTATTCACATATGCACTTCTATGCGGGGAATTACTACGGGCCGGGCCACCAACTGATGCGAAGCGCTCAGTATCGTAGGCAATGGTGTCAAGGTAGACGTGGAGGCAATAAGAGTCTATAGGCTTAAGTTAAAGTCTGGTCAAGTTTTGGATTTAGTAAATACATTCTGTGTGCCATCTATAAGGCGCAATTTAGTTTCAATTTCCTGTTTGGATAAGTTGGGATATTCATTCCATTTTGGAAATAAAAGTTTTGCTATTTACTTTAATTCGATTAAAGTTGGAACCGGCTCTATAGTAAACAACTTATACCAGTTAGACTTGATTGCCTCTCATGTCTATAATATTAATACCTTGCATGGAAATAAAGTGGGATCCAAGCAAAGACTAGATTATGAAAATTCCTCCATGTTGTGGCACAGGCAGCTATGCCATATATCTCGTGAGAGATTAGACAGGCTTGTGCGAGAAGAAATTTTACATTCTCTAGACTTCTCTGACTACAAAGTATGCATTGATTGCATAAAAGGAAAACAGACTAGAACAAGAAAGAAAGGTGCAAGTAGGAGTGTAGGTCTATTAGAGGTTATACATACTGATATCTGTGGACCATTCCCTACAGCCTCATGGAGTGGCCATAAATATTTTATTACCTTTATAAATGACTATTCTCGCTTCGGGTACCTATACCTTATCAGTGAGAAATCAGATGCCCTAGATGCTTTTAAAATCTATAAGGCCGAAGTTGAAAATCAACTCAATAAAAGAATTAAAGTTGTCAGATCTGACCGTGGTGGTGAATACTATGGCAGATATGACGAATCAGGTCGCAATCCAGGGCCATTCGCTAGATACCTGCAGGATTGTGGCATTGTCGTTCAATACACTATGCCTGGCACTCCAAAGCAGAATGGAGTGGCTGAAAGACGCAATCGCACCCTTATGGATATGGTGCGAAGCATGGTCTGCACTTCGACATTGCCAGATTCTCTGTGGGGTGATGCGATCAAAACCGCAGTTCATATACTAAATCGGGTTCCCAGCAAAGCAGTTAACAAAACTCCTTTTGAGTTGTGGAATGGGAGAAAACCAAGTCTCCGATATCTACATGTTTGGGGTTGTCCTGCTGAGGCCAAAGTTTATAACCCGCATGAAAAGAAGCTTGATCTTAGAACCGTAAGTTGTTTCTTCATTGGATATCCAGAAAGATCAAAAGGCTATCGATTCTACTGTCCTTCCCACTCTATTAGGATTGTTGAGACTGGGAATGCTAGATTCATTGAGGACACTGAAAACAGTGGGAGCACGAACATAAGAAATTTTGCATTTGAGGAACAAAGGACTGTGACTCCTGTCATAGTCAATCCAGATCACGTGAAAATTAATGGTGCAGTCGATTCTGCAATCATTGCAGAACACGACGTAGAACCTCAAATACAAACCACTAATGAGGAAAATCAATATCAGACCCAGCATGCCGAGCAATTAAGAAAATCTGAAAGAGAAATAAGGCCTGTAAATCGAGACGATTACATCGTATACTTACAGGAGCACGACTTTGACATAGGGGTGGACAAGGATCCTGAATCCTTTACACAAGTCAAACAAAGTGCTGATCCTTCTCGTTGGTTTAATGCCATGAAAGATGCGTTGAAATCCATGCAGGACAATAAAGTATGGGATCTTGTAGAGTTACCTACTGGAATAAGGCCGATTGGCTCTAAATGGATATTTAAAACCAAAAGGGACTCCAAAGGTAATGTCGAAAGATACAAAGCCCGACTTGTTGCCAAGGGTTTTAACCAACGTGAGGGTATTGACTTTAAGGAGACTTTCTCTCCATTATCTAAGAAAGACTCATTCATGATCATAATGGCTCTAGTAGCTCATATGGATTTAGAGTTATATCAGATGGATGTAAAGACTGCATTTCTCAATGGGGATCTAAATGAGAATGTCTACATGTTGCAACCCGAAAGTTTTGTAGCTACTGGCTCAGAACATTTGGTTTGTAAACTTAAGAAGTCCATATATGGGTTGAAACAGGCATCGCGACAGTGGTACCTTAAGTTTCATGAAGTAATTTCCTCATATGGCTTTGTAGAAAACACTGCAGATGAATGTATCTACATTAAAATCAGTGGGAGTAAGTTCGTTATGATGATTTTGTATGTTGATGACATTCTCTTGGCTAGCAGTGATACCAGGATGTTGAGCGACACCAAGAAATTTTTATCTCAAAAGTTTGAAATGAAAGACCTTGGTGAAGCTTCTTATGTCATCGGCATTGAGATTTGCTGTGACAGAACACTTGGATTGCTCAGCCTGTCACAGAAGGCCTACATTAGTAGGGTACTTGAAAGGTATGGCATGCAAAATTGTGCTTCAGGAAAGTCACCCATTGTAAAGGGTGACAAATTTGGTTTATTTCAGTGTCCAAAGAATGATTTGGAAAAAAATCGAATGAAAGATTTTCCGTACGCATCAGTAGTAGGGAGCATCATGTATGCTCAAGTTTGTACGCGACCGGACATTGCCTTTGTCACTGGAATGTTGGGAAGGTATCTATCTAATCCAGGAGTGCAACATTGGATAGCTGCAAAGAAAGTGTTATGGTACCTTCAGAGAACAAAAGACTTCGGACTCACATACAGAAGATCTAATCAGTTGGAGTTAATCGGATATTCAGACGCAGACTTTGCAGGCTGCGTTGACACTAAGAAGTCTACTTCAGGGTACATCTTCATGATGGTGGGAGGAGCTGTGTCGTGAAAAAGCGTGAAATAATCTACCACAGCCTCATCCACTATGGAAGCTGAATTTATTGCCTGCCATGAGGCATCAAATCAGGCACTATGGTTACAAAGTTTCTTCTCAGGTTTGCGGGTACTGGAGCATATCCCGAAACCATTGAGAATATTTTGCGATAATTCGAATGCTATTTCCTTCTCTAGTAACAACAAGCATTCGTCAAGCTCAAGGTATATCGACATCAAGTACCTTGTTGTAAAGGAAATGGTTCAGAATCATCAAGTGTCCGTGGAATTCATTGGCACTAAGCAGATGATTGCGGATCCGCTCACTAAAGGGCTCCCTATCACGCCATTTCAGGAGCATGTTACATCCATGGGAGTCATTGATCCTACAGATGTTTTCAGCTAGTGGGAGTTGAGTGTATTTTGATTTTCACAAGACACTTAGAGATCTCGTTTTATGCAGTTTATTTGGATGATTTTAATATAAAGATTTATTTCTGCTTCTCTATTTATATGCGCAAAATTTTGAGTAAGTAGAACTACAGACGTGTCTCGTTGGAGACATGTAAAAGCTTCAGGACCTCTTAAGGATAGACACATATCATCACACTAAAGTGTGTAATCCTTATACCACATTTCCTAATTCATGATCTATGTCGTTAAGATTGAAAGTACTTGTGATCGCGCTTAGTCTCACTTCGCCTAAATTAAATGTTGTGACGACTACCGCGTTTCGATATTGACAGTCTTGATGGACCAGATTGAATAGCATTACTTATATTATCCAACTATTTCATTGGTTAACCATTCAGATGCTTTCTTAATATCAAAACTAATTTTCTAAATTTTATAACAATCATTGACGTTGCTCAATGAGGCCCAAGTGGGAGAATGTAAGAACTCCATGTGGTGGGCCTTACTGATCAATGATCTGGATTATATTATAGTTGGACTGTTTGAATGAGTTAGTCAGTGGACCCCACTTAAGGTGATACGCTGCGCAATCTAATTGGGCAGCACTGCGTATTTGGGGTGGAATGTTATAGCCTTACGCAAGGCAATTTGAGTCGAACTAGGACACAGTAATGTGGAGCGTGGGAGAGAGAGTTTTGATGGGTTTCAAGCTCTCTGTCCACAGTCTCTATAAAAGAGAGCTGGGTCCCCGATCCTACACTACAGCAAAATTCGAGTCCCATCTATCGTATTGCAAAAAGAGTGTGAAGGAGAGGAAGATCCAAAACTCTACAGGAATTCTGGTATTCTTATTCGGCTTCCATGGCGGCGTCTCAGCTAGGTAAGCTGTCTGAACCCCTGATCGCCATGTCCCTTACACAGACAGAACCGTGGGCCTATTCCGCATATAGATTAAAACCCACAAGTAATACCCACTAAAGTGTTACCCAAATAACACCTAATCTACTCCCTAACTATACACATTACCACGTGTGACAGCATCACTGACAGGTGAAATATCCAAGCTATCCATTAGGTGACATTGCCTGTGCAATGGTACTACCTAGAAATTAAGTGGTCCACTCAATTTTCTGTGTTATTAGAAATAAGCTCTAAGGTAAGAAAGCTTGGACTGATTTTTTGTTTCTTGCAACCTTAAATTTGTTGAGATATTGTGGGCAACCTAACTAGTGGCCTAACTTAAATCTTGAAATAAAAAGCCTACATAGTGAAAACCTTATGATGGATGAATGGATGGTTTGGATATTGCACGTGTATGCAAGCTTGCATATGTAGTGACATTTGCATTAGCTGACTTTTGTAGGCATGTGGACTTAGTAAAGCTCTTTCACAGTAAAACGGAGGGACAGGAAGATGGAAAGAGGTTCAACTCATCCTCAACAAGAGAGGAAAGATACTCTGGCAGTGTAATGGTTGATACACAAGCACTTAGAAATTACTTTAAAATTGCACATATGTTATATAAGTAGTTAAATTAAACTGTTAAAGTTATGATACTTTGGCTACATGTATCATGGACCAAAATTAGTCATTTAATTAGTTTATTTGACTTGATATATGCCATATGTCCAATTTCTAAGTGCTTGTGTATCAAGCATAATTCTCAACCTGGGCATTATGTAACTCCATGAGAAAATTTTTGTCCGTCCTAAATTATTTGGAAGAGAAATGATTGGTACTGGGCTGATTACTCTTGCCTCAGTTCCCTTATTTATTAAAGGCCCATCAGAGACTCCATTAGTAAGGCTCAGAGCATCTTTGGCTTACTTTAATTCATCATTTATAACTTTGACTTGGGGATGGTCATTTGGGCCCCGTAATCCTTGAGCCTTGGATGCACCCTCCAAGTAGAGGTTCCATTCGTGACTCTAATAATTTTCAACACTATGGCCATGGGTTTAATGGGCATATGTATAAAAATAAAAATTAAAAAAAAAAAAATTAATTTTGAAAAGAGAAAAAGAAGAAAGATATAGTACTTGTATAAATATTTTCTGCATCGATGAACAACATCCATATTAGTTTTAGAGTCATTTAAATATTAAAAACTTGCCTCTTTAGTCATGAATTTTTAGGAGTGGATTAGATGTGCCCTAGCCTCATCCAAAATTGAGTTACTTTATTATGGGGCCCACCTTAATTAATAAAGACATCAACCCTTCAGAGTTTATTAAAGATGAAGGCGAACGATAAATACATCTTTAGACTGTCCTACATCATTAATATATGTATTCTATATTTACTACGTTTACCTATTTTTCATATCAATTTAAGGAAGAGAGCTCAAAATTGGATAAAACACCCCAGCCGTGATTGAATGTTCTAGTATTAAAAACTTATTAGGGTTCAACGTTAATAACGTCTATTTGCTATTTAATCTATTAATGATGTAACTTAAACTTAGATGAAGAGAGGAGAACAAAAAAAGAAAAACCAAATATGAGCTTGATACGAAACTTTTGTAACGTATTAATGTACAATCCTATTGCCTGGTACCTCTGTTTTTTTTTTTTTTTGTTTTTGTTAGTACACCCAGTTCACACTTCACTATTTAGTCACCCCCTCTAGGAAATCGATACTAACACATTAATGTTGAAACGAGTTATCTTTCACTCAGCCTACCGCCTGAGCTAAGGATCAACTTAAAGAGGCTGCACCCATCTGTACTTGGTTTGATAAGACAGGTCGTAGACAATTTAGAAGAGAAATGGGAGCACTACCGTGCTTGGGAAGGCTATGTTTGCCGACCTAATTTGATGTGAGATCTTTATATACAAATGATCTTAACCATTTAAATTGTTGACCATTGATTGAATGGTTAATATTTATCATAATGGTATGATTCTTGAACGGTATATCAGGAAACGTTCCCCAAACCTGATGGACGGTGTAGATTATTAGATTAGACAATTCAAGTTTCCTAAGGGGTGTTTGGGCGGTGGGATTAGAAGAGATTAGGTGGGATTGGATTCAAAAACATAATTATTACGCATGGCAGGATTGTCCCTGTTGCCGGAAACGGATTGGCTACTCACCCTGACACCAGCCCCGTGGCTGGTGGTCGGTGCTCTGTGGGCCCCACCATGATGTATGTGTTTCATCCATTCCGTTCATCCATTTTTACAGATCATTTTACGGGTTGATACCAACAATAAGATGGATATAAGTCTCAGGTGGACCACACCACATGAAAACAATAGCGATTGGATATCCACCATTAAAATCCTCCTAAAGCCTACTGTACTGTTTATTTGACATCCAATCTATTTATTAGGTCATACAGGCTCAGATGAAAGGAAAAAACAAAAATCAGCTTGATCCAAAACTTTTATGGCCCCCAAAATGTTTTTAATGGTCGATGCTCATTCAACACTGTTTCCTGCAATGTGGTCCACTTGAGATTGGGATATATCTCATTTTTCGTCTCATATCGTAAAATGATCTTTAAAAATAGATGGACGGCACGGATGAAACACATACATCATGGTGGGACCCACATAGCACCGACCACCAGCCATTGGCTGGTGTCGGGGGAGTAGCCAATCCGTTTCCCCTGTTGCCATGGAAGAAGATTAATGTCATGCGTTGTTGGTAATATGGTGGTACATTGAATGGATATACCACCATCATTTTAAATTATCTAGAATAATACACATGTGTTATATCTAAACTGTTCATTTGTTTTGTAACCTCATTTTATAGCATAGGCCTAAAAATGAGGTAGATCCAAAACTTATGTAGCCCCAAAGGAGTTTTCAACTATAAGTATTCAATCCCCATTGTTTTCTATGGTGGGGTCCACTTGAGCTTTAGATTTACCTGATTTTTTGGCCCATGCTCTAAAATAATCTTGAAAAATGGGTGGACGGTGTGGATATAACCTATACATCATGGTGTGACCCACACAACTTACTAACATTGGGTAAAATGGCCACGAGACCCAATGCAATTCCATCTAATCAAACTCCAAGCTTTTCCATTCTCACTAACAAACATGGAGTGGAATTGGCACAAGAGCAGATGAATCCCAGCCCACCTAATCCCTACTAATCCCACTGCCCAAACACGCCCTAAGGGCCTGTTTGTTTTTGAGAGAAATGGAAAATGCAAGGGAAAAGGTGATTATTACGATTTCGTGCGTTTGAAAATTCATAGGAGTTTGCGCCAGTAAAATTGGTTTAACGGATGCAATTTTAATTTATTTACTGCAAGGTAATGCGTATGATATATCCATTCCGTCAGTCTGTTTTATTACAATATTTTGGAGCATGAGACAAAAAATGAAGCAGATCTAACACTCAAATGGTCCACGCCAAAAGAAACAGTGGCCCTACAAAGTTTTTAATGGTAAGTATTCGCTTCTCTTCTTTGTGTGACGTGGTCCACTTGAGTATTGGATATGCCTCAATTTTTTACTCATGCTATGAATTCAAATGTAATAATGGATGAACGGTGTGGATAAGCGAAATACATTACAGTGGGACCCACAGATATTTTATAATATTCTTGATTTTTGTGTCAAAAAGTAATCAGTCGTTTCAGGATGCTGTGAATTCACGAGGAAATAATCATCACTGTTTTTACGCGCGATTTACCATATCACCGAAAATCAAACAGGCCCTAAAGCAACCAGGATCTTTATAGCTTAGTGTGATGTGGCTAGATCATTTCTCTCAATCTTATCGAGTGGGCCAAAACGGCAAAGTGTACAATGCATGTGTGCATGCGTATGGATAAACATCGTCCGCCAGAGTATCAATGCTCCTCCGCTCAGATGTTTTGTTGTCGGATGGTGAAAAGGCCATATCATCTTGACTGCAAAGGCTATTGGCAGAGATAAAACGTGTTACGTCTGCATCTCTTTCTCTCTCATTAAAATGGAGTGAAAGCGATTCCAACCTTCATTTCTCTCAATCTCGACTCGGGTTGCCGGAATCGGACTGGAATCCCGTCGGAGAAAAACAATATCCGGTGCCGGCGTCAGATTCCGGCCCTGCAAGTCTAGTTCTCCATCAAAATCGCCGGCGAAAACACACGGTAGCTTCATCTCTTTCCTCGTATTTCCCCTTTTTGTCAAGGAATTATGCGATCCTCGACCTGAGGTTTTGCACGTTGTACATGGGTTTTGAGTTTTGGCATGTGGGGCTCATGGTTATGTGATCTGGACCGTTGATGCGTTACGTTACTCAGTAGATGAATCGTAGCTCAAAAATCTCTGAAAAGGACGAACCTATCCTTCCGATCTTCGGCCCGGAGATGGACGGTCGAAAATAGCAGTACAGCAACGGTCTGTATTCAACTAAAAAATGAATGCTAATACTAGTGGCTTGGATCTTTTCATATGTGGGCCCCACTTTCAGAACTGGATCATATGTTCTCTCTCTCTCTCTGAAGTTGCAACATCTGCTTTTTATCATTTTTTATTTTTTTTAATTTGTATTTTATTTCTTTATTTTTGCTTTTTTTTGCCAGTTCTGATGGATGAGAAGAAAAGTGCATCTGATATTGGAATTCCATGTAAGAGTGGAGAAGAAGAATATTCGCTCCTCTTTTTCTTCCATCTGAATCCTTCTTCTTTCAGATAAAAGATTCATACCTTTTCAGTAAAAGAATCACGAATTCGTTCGATTTGAACCAATTTTCGCTACCCATCTTCCGAATTCAGGCCGTTGGATCAAATTGCTATCACATTGGACGGACAGAATGCGGCATTTCTCGTCTTTGTTTGATGGTTTGGCGAGGTCGATTGGAAGAAAGAAGAATTGCGAGGGTTGCGATGTTGGTAGGGAGGCGGTGGATGCAATGGTGAAAGAAGCGAAGAAGAATGATTTGATTCTTTGCTCGTCGGGCAGTGTTCACGCCAAAGGATCGAAGAGCTTCGTATCTGGTTTTACACAGAGAGGGAGGAAAGGAGTGAATCAGGATTGCTTCATTGTTTGGGAGGTAATGGGATGTCTTGTGTTCTCGATTCATTTCATTGCGACTTTAGAGTGTCAGTCATGGGTTTGGATCGAATTTTCAATTTCCAAGAGCTTGCGTGTGTGCGTTTGGGCGCTTGTGTTTGTGGGGTGGATATATAATTAGGAATTAGATGCTAATAATAGCTAATTGATTTTATGCAAGGGTTGGATATTTTCTCTTGTTTTGTTTTGTTTTGTACTATATTCCTCTGTATATGGAGTATGAATCTGTTTATTTTTATCTTGTTTTGTTTTTTGATAAAGTTCAATATAGAAAGAATAGAGGGGGAGTTTGAACTGGCAAGAGTCTTTTTCCCCCCATTAAATTTGAATCTAGGTTCTATATGGGTGGAAGGAATTCAAATGCCCCAAAAATATCCAGATTGGAAGATCATAGTCATCTGGTGGACTTCTTTCAATCGAGTCTAGGCCTCTACTATGTTTCAGTTGTAAGCTGCACATTTGCAGGTTACCAACCAATCCGTTAGGATTGTCCCATTGGGGTGATTTTTGGGTGTGGCCCATCCAGCATTGGAATCATCAGATCAACAGTTTGGATCACCATATGTCAGGGCCCATCCTCAGGTCGTGTATGATGTAGTTCCTTGCCAAGATGTTTTTCTATTGCACAGAAAGCTAGTTAATTCCATGGATTGTTTAAATATTTTAAGTTTTTCAATTGTCTCCTATTTTAATTCCACACAGGTTTAAATGTTTAATTCCATGCATTGTTTAAATTATTTTAAGTTTTTTCCATTATCTCCTTACTTTCAAAGCTATTTTAACTCCACACAGGTTTAAATGTTTTAAGTTTTAGTTTCAGCATGGAGATCTGTATAGGAATAAATTAGAGCGATTTTCAGTTGTTTGATGAGTACGAGTCAATTTTTCAATTGCTGACAGCTCAATTCTTTTCTATATTTGTTTTTTAAAATGTGGGTTCTATATGGGTTGTAGGAATTCGGATGCCAAGAAGACATGATGTTCTGTGGTGTGTTTGATGGGCATGGCCCTTGGGGACATTATGTAGCAAAAAGGGTCAGAGAATCGCTGCCATCGTCTCTTCTTTGCAATTGGCAGGAGACTCTTGCTATGAGCTCAATTAAATCAGAATTCCTTTTGGAATCTAATAAAATGCTTAATCGATTTGACATTTGGAAGGAATCCTATTTGAGAACTTGTGATGCCGTAGACAAGGAGCTTGAGCAGAATCGTGGGCTGGATAGCTTCTACAGCGGTACCACTGCTTTGAACGTTGTCAAACAGGTAATGAATTGTGCTTTTGTGGGTAATGTAATAAATTGTCCTGGTCAAGCGTTTATACTTGGAATTTGCATTTGCTATACTTAGTGTAGAGAACGCAGGAAAAAAAAAAATTTTGAAAGTGTGGGAAAGGGGGATAATTTTCTACGAAACATTTGATAGTAATGGAGTCTAATTGCCTAGTAAACATTGCTTGCCGATAGTTCTGTAGCTAAACCAAGATGTGGGTTTTATTGTAATGCGCCTCTTTCTTGATGACTTACTAAGATCATGAACATTGCTTGCTGAAACTTCTATCGCTAAACCAGAACATCTAAAATTAGAGGAATGATCGCTTGTTTTTAACAGTTAGGTGCAGCCCCCGGGATGCTAAGCTTACAATGCTACATCATTTTTCTTGCCAATGTAGCATGTGTAGGACATTTGAACCATGCTAAAGGTTGGCCCCATCATGAAGAAAAAAACAGGTCAATCCGTTCATCAGGTAGGCTACACCACTGAAATTAATGGACAGTCAATGGTCTGACCCAATGTATAGCCGTGGCTCACCTGATTAGTCACTTGACCTAACTTTCTCACCAGGTGATCATCATAATGCCTCCCAACTTTTGCATGGCTCAGATGTCCACACGTGCAATGTTGGTTGGAAAAATTGTTCAGCGTGATAAGCTTAGTTGTTGGAGGATCATTCCTCTTTCAAAAAGTGATATAGTTACACTGTAATGCACCAGATAGATGCCCCTACATGGGATTCTTGAAGTATCTCGATTCTCCAAGCAAACTGTTTGATTCCCATCTTTAAGGTATCCAAACTTTAGAAATCCATTCTTCATTCTCCAACATTAGTCTCACTTCAAAAAAGAGGTGGGGACACCTTGTGTCTTCAAAAAAAAAAAAAAAAACTTTAGAAATCCAGGCAGGGTACAAAACATTACAGTCACTGCCTATGTCAAGTGTCCAAGCTTTAGAACTCCTGCTTTATACTCATGATGTAGGCTTTGCTAGCCCATGCGCTTGTGCAATAAAGCTCATGTACACATGCCAGCATGGCAAGATAGGTCCAAGATCCAACCCAACCATCATAATGGCACCACTATATTGATGCCCTAGTACAAGAATCAGGTTGATCCGCTTGTCAAGTGGGGCACATGGATGGCGTGTACATGAGCTTTATTGCACACGTGTGCTCTTAGCAAACCTCCATGATGTATATTGTAATTCTCAGGCCCTTTTATTTGCAATGGAAGTAATTGGTTTTGCTACTTAGAACTTGTAACTTTGAGCATATCCAACTTTAATCTGCAATAGCGTGAAGCTTTCTTGTTGGTGTTTTGCTAGGGTGAACTTATCGTCATAGCAAATGTCGGTGATTCTCGTGCTGTGTTGGCAACAACTTCTGAAGGTGGCACCTTGGTTGCAGTTCAGCTTACTATGGATTTTAAACCAAATTTACCTCGTAAGTCCTCTCTCACTCATTTGCACGTCTGTCATAAACTACCCCCCCCCCAATACCCAACTTGGTGTCCATGAATAACGGAAAATATAGGATCCATCTACCATCGACATTGACTTATTTTGGAAACTAATATTTGCCGACAGATTGGTCACTTTTAAGTTTTATAAACCTTCTCACATATGAGTTTCTACAGGACACGTGGCAGACATCTACAAGGTCCAGACAGCTTGTTGATGGCCCCCATCATGAATTGGCTGTGACAAGAATCAGGCCAATGAGATTATCCTACTTGCTGGGTTCTGTGCCCATAGCTCAGCTCAACTAGAGTTGCACCTAGTTTTGTCCCAAAAAAAATATTTACGAGTTTTGCTGAGTTTTTTCGAGTCCAGTTGGGTTTGACCGAGTCATGACCAAATCGAAGTTTTCTCAAGTCTTGGTGAAATCTGGTCTAGTCGAGTCAACTCGGGCAAGTCGAGTTTTTTAACTATTGTTCAAATTCAGGCCTCTTATTATGCATTTTCGTGTATCTGTGGCTGCTGATATCAGAGGAGGCAGAGCGTATAACACAATGCAAGGGTCGTGTGTTCTGTTTAGAAGATGAACCAGGTGTGCATAGAGTTTGGTTGCCCAACAGGGAAACACCGGGACTTGCAATGTCAAGAGCCTTTGGAGACTATTGTATCAAAGACTTTGGCCTTATTTCCGTGCCTGAAGTGACGGAGAGGAATATAACGAACAAAGACCAATTTCTTGTGCTTGCAACAGATGGCGTATGTACAGTGACTCCATATGATTAGAAAATGTTTCATTTTTGCTTTCATTTTGATTCCTAGTCTTCAAAAGTGAGTGAAAGCATAGCACCCAAGCTGCACATAAGGTGGCCCCCACCATAAACATCACCTGGCAAAAAAAAAATCAGGCAGGTTGGGTCATCCTGTACAAAAGCAAGGATTGTTTTGATCAGACATGGATTCAACGTACATGTATGTGCCCTTTGATGAGTAGAATGGCATTTTCTTGCCAGGTGTGGAGCCCACCTTATTTAGGGGTTTGATGTCTTGCATAAATGACATGTCCTGTGAAGTTCACATCAACGTGTTTGACTTGAACATCCCTATATGTGTGCATGCGCATCTCATTTTTTTTCTTTTGACATGCGACATTGTTCTGGTTGTTAGTAATGATGAGGGGACTTATCATTTGATGAAAGGTAGTACAGAAATATATTTATTTTTCCCATCTGTTTCCTCCATATTTTTCAGGTATGGGATGTGATTTCAAACCAAGAAGCAGTCCAGATAGTCTCTTCAACTCCAGAAAGAGAAAAATCAGCTAAACGCCTTGTAGAGTGTGCGACCCGTGAATGGAAGCGTAAGAGACCGGGGATAGCGATGGACGACTGTTCAGCCATCTGCCTCTTCTTTAACTCTTCCCCACCCTCTCAAAATGTTGGTCCCTTATAGATGTGGAAACCAAGCACAAGAAAGAGCAGCATGAGCAGGTGGGCCGCACATCACCTGCTCCTAATTTCTTTTCGATATCTCCATAAGTAAGTTCATGTGTTTTATCATGTCTTATTAAATCAAGCCTGCTGGAGTTCATCATTTAAAGAGTCCGTTCGGAAATTATTGTATTTGCATTTGAGCCAACTGGCCAATGGCCTGAATGACCATTGTGCTTGTTTCTTCAAAACATGAGCTTTCTCTATTCCACTCAATGCCAAATGGTATACAAGCAACTACCAAACAGGCTCAATTTTCAATTTAAAGTGAGCGCTGTTTAAACAGGATACAATTATCATTTACACACTTTCCCAAATGATTAGGTTAAAATTTCATGCTATGATTGGGTTAAAATTCCCAAATATATCTGCTTCGGATGGTTGGTTGGGAAAAATCGGATTCTCACAGTTGACAACCTGAGAAAGAGAGACATGAAGCTCGTTAACATGTGTCTCTGCTACATGAAAAGTGAAGAAATGGTCGACCACTTGTTTGTCCTTAGCCCGTTTATTTGCTCAGATCTGGTCAGATTTCTTCAACAGATTCAATATCAGCGGGTGTGTCTCAATCTCTTCTTCTGCCATGTTAGTGTCTTGGCATGGTTACAAACTGGGTAAAGTCAGAACCCGGATTTGGAGAATGGCAATTCTTGCCATATGGTGGTCAGTCTGAGAGGAAAGGAACGACAGATGCTTCAATGACAATCAGTCCTCGGTTCAAGCAGTGGGTTCTAGAGCCAAAAAGATCATCATAGAATGGGTGGTTAATGTTATCGGTCTTGAGGAGTATGACCTCGTTTCTAGGCTTGTAGGTTTTTTAGTTTTTTCTGCTACCTCAGCAGATCCTCTTTCCGTGTATTAGCTTTTTTTCTTTAATAAAATCCCGTTATCTTTGAAAAAACTAGTTATCTTTGAAAAAACTAATTCCATTGGTTGCGTTATATCCAATGTTTGGCAGCTCTTTCTGAAGCATGGAGAATGTCATTTATTTTCAGAGGTTCATTAGTTAGCTTATAAGCTAAACATGGTGTTTGCTTATTTGAGTAGAAAAGGAGATCCACCTGCAAAAGGCGCCTTGAAATCTAGTATTTGTATGGCTGTCATGATCATGGATTGAGGACTTGGCTACTCGGACCGACTTGTGAGTGGCCCAGCTTGTTCGGTCCTGAGTTGATGTAGAGCAAGTCGTGGACAATTTCATGGCCAAGATGGACCAGAGAAGGCCCGATCGGAGGCGGAAGTGATCCGGACCGTCAGAAACTTAAAACAGGCATATCTCGTAAATCGGAATGAGTTATCCAATGTGCCATATATGATTTTGGGTTAGGAGAAGCTACTTTAGTCACCACCACACCGAATTTGTGAGATTCCGTCAGATCGACGGTAGAAATCGCATTTTAGGAGTCGTGTCCAACTTGAAAAGTGCTTAGAGAAATTAGTAGAATAACATGGTTGAGCCAAATAGGACACTTACTATTTTTGGCAAAAAAACATGAGGTCTAGCATAAATCATGACTGTCTAAAAATAATAAGTTTACTACTTATAGTAAGTCACGATTTATGGGAGCTTTAGTTGTAGTTTGATTCCGAAACTTCTTCCTAGGGTTCATATTAATATTTAAGGAGTTGTAAACTCGTTTTTAATCATCAATCAATTTATTTGGAATTTGTATGAAATTATTTTCTATTTTCTTCTTTTCTCGTGGATTCAAGGTATTTCTACGAGGAGAAGCTCCATGAATTTGGAGTAGTTATCCCCCCAAGGAAGACAGTGATCAACCTCATCACGTTCATCCCTGTGTCATGAGTAGTCGCAGCTCGGGAAAATGGTCATAGTTTGAATGCTGGTTTGTGGTGCTGAGCTGGTGGTGCTGAGCTGGTCCGAGTCTACTCGGACTAATCACATTATCAATGATCTTATAATCCCTTTTATTTGATATATTCTTCTTTTAATCTATAAAAAAGAGGGGGAAAGCCCGTTTAGCAACTAATGTATTCAATGATCATTAGATTAAAGAGGTTCGCTAATTTCACATGCATGGCCCACATGCCAATCTGAAACACCTGTGAAATCCGAGCCTTCCATCTAGTTGGAAACGATGCATGGATATTCTGCCGGCCAAGTGACAGTTAAAACAGACATTTTCTGGCTGTTCACTTGTTTTGTAATGCTGTGGCTCATGTGAGGTGTGAAATGTCCTCATTTTTAGGCCAGCAGACATTGTGGCCCACCTGCTTGCACACGTGCAGGTGGGCCCACACGCATGTGGAAAGCAAACCTCTAGGATTAAAGGCCGAGAGAATGACAGTGCTTGACAACTAAAAAGCCTGATAAGCTTGTTTTCTTGTGGTTGTCTGGGTTAAAGACCAAAAGACATACTACAGGTTTTAAAATAGAGGAATATGCGTAATCAGCTTAGGTTGTGGTATCTTCAAGCACCAAACACAAGACAAGACAATCCACGTGCCAACAATGTGATGTGTGTGGGATCCAGGACGTTTGATGAGCAGGCCTCCTTGAGATACGGCCGTCCAATTCATGAGATGAGTGACATGCATTCTCAATGTAGACCATCTTCTCCATGTGTGGTCCATCTTGATTTCGGGCAATCATAGAAATGTCTGGATCTCTCCCATGATATGCAGTTGGCCCTTCAAGTTAAGGTGTCCATATCAGCTCTCTTCCTTCATTTATGGAAGGGGAAGAAATCCATATTTTAGAGAGGAGAGAACACGATCTCGGCCGTCCTTTTTGCTTGATCTAACGATCCCAACGCGCTGTGGACTATGGTATCAAAAGGGGTGGACCCCATTCCATTCTTCTCTGGTGGTCGATTAGGTGGACCGTTTATCTACAATTCTGTTAATCAAGGTTCTCTGTAATTGACCGTCTAGATCGATTGGATCCTCAGTCACTTTCATAATTTAATATAGTTCATCACCTTCAAGGTGGTATTGTATCATTCCTTCACTTTCTAGTGGCATCCTTTTTCCTAGTAAAATACTCAAGCTTCCGAGGAATCCCACGAATGGGCTTTTGAACATTTGCCTTAACAAAATAATTAAATAATAATAATTAATTACTCTATGTGGCTTTTGTGACATGGTGACATCGAGACATATCTTTATCAAATAATTATTTTAATTTAATTGGATAAGCAAGGGCCGTTTTGGACCACCAAATCAAATATTTATGCGGTGAAGCTTCTTTATCTATGATAGCAATCAGTATTATGGTATTAATAATAATGTAATTATATTTAATGACAGCCACAAACTGTCATTTGAAATTTGTGGTGTTAGTTGTTCCATCTGTCTTCTCCATGTGGTCTTCTTAGGGGTCGGGTCAGTTGGGTCTGGTTAAGAGGTCAAACTTAAACCCAACGTAATCTCAAGAGAGTTAGCCCAAGGTTGAACCCAACTAGAGGTGGGCACCCGACGACTCGATCTGGCTAACTTGATTCATCCAACTTGTTCAGATCCGACTCGACCCAAACCGAATGAGTGAGTCAGTCTGAACAGAGTAGGCTTTGCCCAATCCGAACTCAAACCAAGTCATGTTCGAGGTGCCCAGTAACTCGACACGAAACTCAATCTGGCTAGACTTGACCCGATCCGAAACCCAACTCTCTAACCCTACCCACCGCACCCTATCCTGACCCGATCCTAAACTCTCTCTCTCCCTCCCTCATCCTCCTCTTCCAAGCCCGGCAACCACCCAACACCATCATCCTCCTCCTCTCTCCTCCTCCTCCTCCTCTCCACTCCCTCCCTCCCTCATCCTCCTCCTCTTCCAAGCCCGACAACCACCCACCACCATCATCCTCCTCCTCCTCCTCTCCACTCCCTCCTTCCCTCATCTCTCAATCCGACTTGGTGCCAACTTGACCCAACTTGGTACTTCTGACCGGATCGGACTCCATCCGGATCAATCTAGGCTAGACTGAACTCAGATCGAGTCAGGCATGCTAGACTCGGTACCAAGTCAAATCGAGTTTGGGTCAGGCCTATTTCAAAATCGGATCGAGTCAAGTCAGCCCTAACTCGGTCCAACTCGACTGGATGCCCAGCTTGAAACCCAACGCATGGTATTGAACATTCAACCTTAACTGGTGTTAGGGTCGAGTTAGATTAGGTTCGGCCGTGTGTACTGTTGCAGCGTCACCACTATCTTTTTCTTTTTCTTTTTTTAAATGATTGCTAAACTAACTCTGTGCAGCTTGCACTTCCTTATGACACGTGCTTATGCATGTGCCACATGATAGTATTTTGAAAATGAATCACCCCCAGCGAGTGACTCAGTTCTAGTCGTGCTGAGTCACGTCTAGTTGGCCAAGTAAGCAAGCCAACTCGATGAGTCTGAACTTAGTCGAGGCCACCAGTGAGTTTCATGATGACTCAGCTTGAGTCATGGAGTTTTAGAACTATGGTTCAGATCAGAAACACTATTTCCCATGAATGAAGCATGCTATGAAATAGGTTGTGATTTTATCATTGATGCTAGCTATAACTCATATGTATATATACATTGGTTTTAGGAATCGAGTAATCCGGATTGACTCATCCAATCTTGAATCGAGTCATGACTTACTCGAGTAGGAGTGACTCTGCCTGTTAAATGATAGTGGGTCGCACCTCATCCGAGTCAACTCAGACAAGTTGGACGGGTTATAACAGTTAGTCTTTAAACCCTTGATACATACCAGATATAAAGGTGGGGTTCAGGTTGGGTAAGTGGGTAGCCTGAGGCCTAAACCCAATATTGGATCGGATCAACAACCATGTGGGTCACTCGGATTCGGTAGTGACTCCCCCTCCAGGACCGAGCCTGGTCGAAGCTATGTGGGGCCCACCATGATGTATGTGTTTTATCCACGCTGTCCATCCATTTTTACCAGCTCATTTTAAAAAACATGAGGTAGATCCAAAGCTTGAGTGGACCACACCAGAGGAAAAAAGTGAGGATTGAACCTCTACCATTGAAAACTCATTGGACAGCCACAGAAGTTTTGGATCAAGCTGATATTTGTGTTTTCCTTTCATCCAGGTTTGTGAGATTTTATGAACAAGTTGGATGGCAAATAAACATTACGGTGGACCCTAGGAAGGTTTCAACGGTGGGAGTAATTATCCCCACTGCTTGCTGTGTCTTGGTACACTTGAGCTTTGGATCTGCCTCAATTTTGGGCTCATGCCCTAAAATGAACTGGAAAAATAAATGGATGGTGTGGTTATAACACCTGCATCATTGTGGGGCCACAGAGCTTTTCTAGAGTACTAACCAGTACCAAGCTCGGTAATGGATGCAGTCACTAACGAATCCGAGTCCATCAATGGGAATCCTATGGTAAGTAGCCGATTGATCCTATTCTCTAGATTCCCGCCAAGGCAAAAAAACATGGCATACGTGAGTAAGATCCAAGCCGCTCATCAGGTGGATCTAACTCGGTCTTCCTGGGCCTAAAAAAGGGAGTCGGTCCTACTTTAGCCACACCTCGATAGGTTTAAAAAAGAAATTGACAAAAAAAATGGTCCATATCCAATGTACACGTGTAGTCCACCTGATGAGTAGACCAACCTCACTTGTTCATGGTGGGCCACGCATGATGAATTCCCTGGAGTATGTGGGCAGACCCAATCGATAAATCACCCAGCCACCTCTGAAAACATAGTTCTGCCATGTTCATGTAAACTAACACAATCAAACATATAACCATTATAGTAACACATGTAACCACCGAAATGCTGCTAGCAAAATAAAAGTCTATGATAACCACTCGTTAACAAATCAAATTAAAGAAGTAGAATTTAAAAAACCATTAACATACTACCAGCAAATGGAACTTGGAGAACCATACAACAAACTTTCTACATTTGATTGAGAATAACCTTTCAATTGGAAGGTTGCAATCTTCTAGCTTGAGAGGGAGAACATTGAACAACCTTGTCTACCATGGGGACCATCAGATAAACTATTTGATTTGAGCTGGAGGATACACTTGCCCCTAATAATTGCTACATAAATAAACTAGTCTCATACTCACATTCATTGGTGATCACCTTCGATTTTTAGAGTTTAATATGAACCATTGAAAATTTTCTTTGTAATGTTCAAAATTCATCTAAAGATGGTGATGGTAAAAAACCATCCATTGTTCAACATAACTTTCTCGTTGCAGCCCACATAGCATAGATTCTACAACATGGGACCACTCAGAATGTGAGCAACCAGTCAGTTCTGATCACGAACCCTAATTTTATATGCATGGACGGTTTTAACATGAGCCCTATATAGTATTGAGTCCATAGCATGGACAATTCCATTCATGAAACCTATTTTCTATGTAGGCAATAGTTTTACATAATATAGTCATACTCGTATATTTGCAACTCATGTAAGGTCAGGTTTGAATTGGGTTGAGTTGCCCAAGGCCAACTCAACCTTGGGTGGATGACTTGGGAATATTTACAAGAAAATACAATAGCAGTGTGGCTGGGAAGCAGAAGTCACTGTTTGTTAGTTGAGGGGCACATTCATGGGTTGAGTTTCAAGTTTTTGAACTATGATTAAGAATGTTAAAATGACAATTATGTGAAAATTGATGTAGGCCTGGCCCACCATAGGGCCTAGCATATGTTGATTTTGGACTGTTTATGGATAGATTTGAGGCCTAAATATAAAGAACTGCAATTCACCATTTGTGGAAGCTATGGGGCTAACTTAAAGATGTGATTGAAGATGTTGAGGCTGGATTTAAATATGTGATTGAGAATTTTAAAGATTATTTCTTCGATTTGTTTGTACTTATTTTTAAGCATGTTGTCATCTTAAGTCTATTACATTCCTAGATTTGCTTTTATTATTATTAGGCTTGTTGCCATTTTTGGTAGATTAGATTGATTTAGTTCAGACATTCTCATTGATTTAGTTCAGACATTCCCATTTTTGGTGAACTCTTGTCCATTTCTTTGCAATTCGGGTGTCAAGATCTCATTGACTCTATAACTAGGTTGCGCCATTGTGGTACTCTTGTCCATCTCTTTGCGATTCGGGTGTCGAAATATCATTGACTTGATAATCAAATTGCACCATTTTAGTATCAAAGCGAGGATCATCTTTGAAGATTTTTGACTCTAGTGACACATGAATGGTTTGTGCAAGTAACCCAATTGATTCACACACTCACAAAGCGAGTAGATCTACGTACACAAAAGGCAAACAATCATATTAATCAAGTGGGAGAGCTCTGGTATGGAGGGAATCCAAAAACCAAAGTTGAAGCATCTAAATACATAGGTGAAGGTTCTAACCAACAACGGGCGGTCCTGGCTTATAAAGACACTAATGATTGAATTATTCGACGGCTGGGATGTGAGCTCAGAATTAAGGTAGAAATTTCACAATACCAGTTGCATATTAACGACTTCATCAATTGGCTAACGTAGAAAATGTATTCAAATATAACGAAATCATGGACAATCCGAAAGTTGAGTTGGTAGCTATGAAGTTTTCAGATCACACATTAGCATGATTGGACGATCTCCAAGCTGAACGAAATTGTCAAAGTAAAGAGAGTGAATTCATACCAGTGACTTATTCCCATGATCTTTATTAAAGAATGATTCGGTAAATGAATATAGCGAGGACTTCTATACATTAATATCATGGGCAAGATTTCGTGAATATGAATATCAAAAGATTTCAAAATATATTAATGGTCTCAAAAATGAATTGACTTTCAAATATATATCTAAGATGTTCGATGCATACACACTTGCCTCATGAGATAATTAATTGGAGATTTGGAAGATAATTTGGTACCTCATGAGGACCATCCTTAACGTTGGGACAACATGCTAACTTTCTAGATAAGCTAACTACAAGGCCTCCCATGGGTTGAGGGGCAATGGGCCAACGTCCAACAATGAAGCCAAATCACAGCTCATGGGGAGGTAGTTGTAGATGGGGATTGGTACGCCTCGGACAGGTCAAAACAACACTCATTTCATGCACAGTAAGTATAGGCAACTAGAACATTCTTTTCATTGCTTGAATATCAGTCTACAATTAAAGTAAATTTGGTTGATGAAGGAGATGTTGAAGACACTCCCAATTGCGTGCAAATGTAGGCTGAAGATGACACGGAATATGAAGAACATGTAGAAGAGGATGGGATGGTGTAGGAGGTAGTCATTCGAAATTTCCTGAGTGTGAGTTTTCTCAAGTATTATGAAAAGAAATTTGATATCAATAAAGTTATCCCTCTTTAGTCAAATATTCTTGTTGTGGGTGTATGTCCATTTCTCAGAGAGATTCGGTTGTTGTGATCTCATTGACTCGATAACTAGGTTGGACCATTTTGGTAAATCTTGTCCATTTTTTTGTGATTTAGGTGTCAAGATGTCATTGACTCCATAACCGAGTTGCACCATTTTAGCATAAAAAACCAATCATCTTCAATGATTTTCAACCCTGCATCATCTCCATGTGGGTTACATAGGAAAAGTTTGCGCAAGCAACACAATTGATCTGTGACAGAGCAAGTAGATCTACTCATGCATACAATAGGCAATCTTGCTAATCAAGTGGAAGAGCTTCAACGTGGAGGGAATTCAAAGACCGAAGTTAGAGCATGTGGACATGTAGGGGAAGGTCCCCACCAAGGTCCTAACCAACAACGGGCACCAATGAACGAATCTTCAATTGTTGGAACACGACAAAAGGCTTGAAATTAATATAGAAATTTTGGCAGTCCAAAGTCGCTTACATGTTGACAACTTCATCGATTGGCTAAGCAATGAGAAAAAGGTGCTCGAAGACAAAAAAAAAAAAAAAAAAAACGTGGACTATTAGGAGGTTTAAGTTTTCTAGTCACATGTTAGCATGGTGGGATGATCTCCAACCCAAACGAATTAGTCAAGATAAGGAGAAAGTCAAGTCAAAGAGTTAAAAAAGGAAGTTGCTGCACACAACTTGTGCCCGTGACCTCTATCAAAGATGTCACAATCCATGTCAATGGAACAAAAAGGTAAAATGAATACACCGAAGAGCTCCATACCTTAACATTGCAAGCAAATTTTCATGAACATGAAGAACAGAAAATTTCAAGATACCTCAATGGTATTAACCCAAACATAAAAAATGAATGGGTTTTTAAAGATGTATTTCAAATGTCCAATATATACACATTTACATTAAAAGTGTAATTTGGAGATAATTAATTGGAGATTTGGAGATAATTAATTTGGGGGATAATTTGGTGCCCGACAAGGATCGTCATCAACGTCGAGGCAACATGCTAACTTCCCATGTAAAGAAACCATAGGGCCTCTAATGCAGGTAGGGCTATACACGAACCGAGTTAGCTCGGTTAGCTCGCTTGACTCAAAAAAGCTCGATTCGACTCGATTTGAAACTGAGTTTGAGCCGAGTCGAGATAATTTTTTTAGCTCGAAAAAATTTTGAACAGAGTTCGAGCTTGCTCGAGCTCGATTCAACTCGGATCGAACCCCAACTTGAATCGAACTCAGATCGAACCAGTTTGGTGACTCGGTTACTTTGATATTGATGTTGCTCAACAAGTGTTTGATGAAATGACTCAACAAAGTGTTGGCTGGTGGCAAAGAAGGTCTGTATATGAAACAAATACCTTTTTTTCTTGATGTCGATGTTGCCTACAAGGTGTTTGATGAAATACCTGTAAAATCGTTGCTGTTATTTTACATACAGTGAGAATTTGAAGGTGCAATCCATGTGTTTGTGAAAATGTTGCACAAGCAAACTCGGCTAGATCTTAGCTCGAACTCGGCTCGAACTCGCCCGAGCTGCTAACCTAACCGAGCCGAGCTGGCTAGTCAGGCTCGAGGACCGAGCCGAGCTGAGTTCAAGCTAGGGTCAGCTAGTGGCCGATCCGAATCGAGCCGTGCCAAGCTCGACTCGATTCGACTCGTGTACACCTCTAAATGCAAGGGCACACTCAGGGTGGGTGACCCATGTGAGGCAGGCCCCACCCATGTGAGGCAGAACCCATGTGATGTAGGGCCCACGAGGGGAGTTGGCCGAGGACCTAACCCATGGAATGTGAGGCCTGAGCAATGAGATAAAGGGATTGATTCGCCACACTCTATCAGTTCGAGCTTTTGGAGCAAGTGGTTAGTTGTCCTGCATCAAAGTGGTATCAGAGTGGGAAGTCTCGTGTTCAAGACTCCTCATCAAGGATGATTAATGCATGGGCTTTTTCACACCGAGATCGAGTGGGGTGGCCTGTGGGATGCAGGAGCACACTAGGGGTGGCGGCCCATATGAGGTATATTGTGTTTGCAGAAGGGACAAGGTTAATTGGAATAATCAAGGCCATTACGAAGCAGCCTACCCAATAAACCCTTCTAGAGATCCATTATTTCCATAAATAAGTGACATTTTACCAGAGAGTTATCAGGGATTTTAATACAACTATCACAACAGTCACCAATTGCGTGCATGTATGCTATTTGAATGAACTAAGGCGACACACCAAAGCTTCAGTACCACAAAAAAGAAAATGTTAGAGGCTCTAGTTCTTATGCTTCCGAACTTCAATAAAGTCTTTGAGAAGGAAAGCAACGCTTCAAATGTTGGTATTGGCCAATGCTATGTCAAGAAGGAAAGTTGATTGCTTTCTTTACTGCTCCATGTACGATCTTGAATTCTATACAATGATCCAAGCGCCACGCCTTGGAGGCATTAGCTAATTCATTAGAAATTCATTCAATACTAGAACCATGAGGCGAGGTATTCTAAAACAGTCATATAACAGTCATACTGAATTACCGATCATTATAAAATAAAATAAAAATTGACTCGTAATAGTCTGTTACAAGGCCGAAATAGGTTTTTTTTTTTTTTCAAAAAAACTAATAATAATAATAATTGCAACAGCCATTACTAGAGGCTGCTGCTACCATTATGGAATACCCATTAGGCGTTAAGATATCTCAAGTCCCAAAAGTAGTTGAGTGTTGTCATGCAAAGTAAATTGCTTTCCCACAAGAATATACTTTTCTTTTACACCACAAAGCTGAAACTCAGAATAAGCGGCAAATGCTTCAAGTAGGAGGGTCATTATAATAAAAGCACTCACCGTAGAGGTGGTAAGATTCAAAGCATTAAAAGAACAATAAAAGGAGAACCTCATTTTTCAAAGTACTCCAGTTCCACAAATGTGTAGATAGCCGAGATCTAAAGTGTAAATCCATCTCACACTATTTATTCAGGGGTTCCAGCTCATGCATTTCCCAATGATCATTGCGAGTGAAGATACTATTTGAGCTACACAGAGGACTGGGTGGACACTATGAAAGAGATAAAACATTGGCCATGCTGGAGAAAAAATATTATGTGCCTCAACACCTGGTTTGCGCTATGACGTTGAACAATTTATAGCACAACGCCGCCAATGCAAATTCTCCAAAGGTCCTGTGCAAAATATTGGCTTTTATATGCCACTTCCGATTCCAATCACACTATGAGTAGACATTTCTATGAATTCATTCTGGGTCATCGTAAGATTCAAAGGAGAGCATATCCAATTTTTGTTGTGGTGAACCATTTTTCGAAGATGGCCCACTTCATTCCATGCAAAAACGCAATGAACGCTATGCATATCACTAACATATTCTTCACAACAATTGTGCAACTTCAGGAGATACCGAAAACTATCTTCGCGCTACAATTCAAAGTTTGTGAGGCACTTCTAGAGTTATGGAAGCATATTAAGCTTCAATTCTTTAGTGCATATCACCCTTAAATAGACAGCCAAACCAAGCTAGTCAACAACAGCCTTGGTAAACTCTTAAGGAGTATCATAGGCGACAATGTATCTTAGTGGTTAGTCTATGCCAAGTCAAGAGGAAGTTGGGTGACAATCCTTATGTGATCGAGTTACCAAATGACTTAGATATCTCGCGGACTTTTAATGTGATGAATTTGTTCTAATAGCAAAATGAGATGCCCGATGTGCAAGATGAAGTCATTATTGATATAGAGAAACAACTTAGGGGAAAAAAGCAAGAAATTAATCAAATGTTGTGCATGAAGACTACTGACACTCGACAGGGCCAATACATGCAATATTTAGTGAAATTGAAAATCATCAAGCCCTAACTCGCTAGAGTCGAGTTCTTTCTTACCTAAGGGGAATGATATGGGCCCAGCATAGGGCCAGCATGTGCTGATTTTGGATTGTTTATTGATAGATTTAGAGATTACTATTTGTGGTAGATATAGGGGCTAACTAAGAAATGTGATTGGGGATTTAGGACAATATAATTGAAGATATAGGAGCAAATTTAAAGACGTAATTGAAGATTTTGAGGATTATTTCCTAAATTTACTTTTACCATTGTTAGGCTAGTTACTATCTTAGGTAAGATTATATTCTTAAATTTGCTTTTACCACTATTAGGTTTGTTACCATCTTAGGTAGATTAGATTCCTAAATTTGTTTTTACTGCTTTTACTATCATTACTTTTACCTTCTCAGGTAGATTAGATTCCTAAATTTACTTTTACCATTCTTGGGTAGTTACTATCTTAGGTAAGTTTATATTCTTATATTTGCTTTTACCACTATTAGGTTTGTTACAATCTTAGGTAGATTAGATTCCTAAATTTGTTTTTACTGCTTTTACTATCATTACTTTTACCTTTGTAAGGCTGGAGGAGCAATATTTCGGTCTATGTATATCCAATATCAATTGTCACTACAGATATTGTAATGGTTTATCATTTTATTAATAAAATTGACTGTCGAGATTAAAAAACTGTATTCATCTAGACCGTTACACATACATGTCCAATCGTAATTGTCTAGCATATTGTACACATGCAATAAGATGGTCTTAACTCATTGTAATCTGAGCCATATCATCAGTCCTTTATTTCCTTAATCTTTGTTTTAATTTCATTATCTTTAGTTTCCAGTTGGAGGTTTGAAATCTTGTTACTTGAAAAATCAAAAGAAAACACAATTTCTATATTAGAAAACCAATGGGAAACAACATTTCCAACATAGTTATCTCTGATGAGTTCAAATACATACTGTATTAACTATCAACATGTTGCAAACATACCATACATTAATTTTTTTTTCTTTTCAAACTTTAGTTCCTAATTCATCAGCTCATTGCAAAACCAGAGGCATTTCATATACAACACACTAAATTCCATTTGACAAGTTAAATCTAATCTGACTCTTTGTGCTCACACCCCATTACAGGACAGGTGCGGATGACACGATTTGATAGCTTTTATAATAGCCTTGAACCCCATCAAAACAGGTTCAGTATCTTCAAACTTTTGCCTATGTTTCAATGCTACATATACAACATGGCATCTAAAGACTTCTCTGGTATCGAGGTTTTGAAGGCATTACCCTGTTATCGTCTTTGAAAAGTGTGTTTAGTCCAGAAAGATCTGCCGCACTGAGATCCGTCTCAGCCCTAGGCATCTCTAGTGCAGATTCATTTGAATTGTTGCCAAACCCGAGCTTCACAACAAAGGTAGCTGTACAACCCCTGCCCAAGCCCTCGCTTTCAAGCCACATGTACCCTCCCATGAGATTTACATACCTGAACACACCATTTTCAAATATTAGATGGTATCTATAAGCATAAGTATATGACATATTCCAAAACAGGAACAACATAATGATAAAGTTCTGATTCTCTTGCCAAAGAGGGATTGACCAGAAATTCACTCAAAATTAGCTCGTCATTGCCTCTGCTTTGATGCATTAGCTTTCTCTTTGCCTCATAAATTTTAGTTATCATGCAAAAAAGCATCCAAAACCAGGACAAAATAATGATAAGTGGTACTAAGTTCTTGATGCAGAGCCTTGCTATGGCCAATTGGCTACTCACTCCCCACACGCTTGCCAACATAGCATGTGTGCGAGTCCAGGCCATTCAATGGTAGGCCCCATTGTGCGTGTGCCCACGCCCAGAAATCAGGCCAGTGCAGTCATCGAGTGGACCAAACATGCAAAATGGATGCCATCTGTTCCTCAATCTTTTCAAACCATCCATCCTTTTCCTACATGTAGCTCGCCTAATGACCAGAAGGCTTAGTTTTTTAGCCACGAAACACAGTCTGGGGAGAATAGCCATCACATATATCCTCAATCATCAGGAGAATAATTTTCACAATGTTCATAGGTGAGACAGTAACTATAACCTATGCACGCAAAATCCTAAACAGGCACAACACCAATAGTTAATGGTAGCCAAGATCTTGAAAAAGAAGGGAAAACAGCATTCCCGTGTTCGACTGAACAAAATAAAACAAAGTGATGGTACCCAGAAACATACAGATACAGGAAGTGTGGTTAGCAACCCACATACAGATATGGGAAGAGCAGACAAAATTATGCATTTCTCAAAATCCATGCTAGATGTATGTGCATCCCTTCGAACACATTGATCACACGAGAATAACTTTATGAGATTGAAACAATCATGTCCCACACTAATCCACTCAGTATCTGGTAGCAATATGAGTCTCATGTCAATTGCAGTACCAAGAAAACATAGGGAGTATTTGTGTATTCTAGCAACAGAGAGGGAGAGAATACTGCAACAAACAATATGTTTTAACAAAAGGTTATACCTTTTACAAATGGCGAGCCCAAGTCCCGTGCCATCTTTACTAATACTTGATCCCTTCTGGGATTGTGTGAATTTGGTAAAAAGATGTGGAATATCTTGAGGACTAATTCCACAACCAGAATCTTTAACCTGCACCAAGAGGCATCAGCACCTCAGTCAAATGGTTCTAATATGAGACTCTATCAATATCAAGGGATGCACTGCTGTGCTTTCTGTACCATTTCCTAAATGGTGGTGACTCATCAACCATACACGCAGCATCCATGTATGCACATCCAGAGCCTCCAAGCTATGTGCCCTATCACGCATGGAGCATAGCAAAAAAAAAAAACATTGATTGGACAATCTTAACCATCTGATCGGGCTTTTGAATTTGAAAGAATACCATTTTCTTTTTTAATTGCATATTTGATGGCTTTCGATGACAGTTCAGATCGTCCCACAAGTGTGGTTTCAGATATGCTCAATGCACAAAAAGGTCCACAATTTGGAAAGGCTAAATTGGCATAAATTCACGCCACATGTACAATGAATGATTTGCAACCATTTAAAAAACAGTGGAAAACCACAGAATATATCGACCATACCAACTTAATTGACACACGACGATAGCTGAGCCAGATCACAACAAACAATGAATGCAGATTGCCTACACACACACACATATACAATGGAAATTTAGGCTATCAACAACCTGCACTCGCAAGTAAAAGTGGTCATCACTTGACACTGGATAGAATTCAGGAGCTCGCATGTCTCTCAATGATTCTGGCTTCGCAACACAACCAGTGACCGAAACACAACCCTCTCTAGTAAACTTCACGGCATTTCCAGTAATATGTAAAATAGTCTGCATGAGGCATTTTTCATCGCCAACAGCAAACACTGGTACATCTGGTGCCAACATCAATTGCACTGACAGCTTCTTCACGTATGCAATTGGCTTGATCAAATTAATGACCTACAATGAACATCAGAAAACAAGGTAGAAACCCTTGATCAATAATCAACCTCAGAAGAAAAAGATGAGGTCGGTAAAGGTATAGTTTTCTGAGGCAAAGGACTGTTTAGATGTGGGCCTATGGTTCGGTGGTCCAGACTGTTGACTTGATTCACCCACAATGGAATATCCCAACTCCCTCAAAATGTGTGGTTAAGGGAAAAAAATCAGCAATGGTCCACGATGGAATATAGGTCAGTGATCAAAGGTCATACCCATCAGAGAGATTTTTTGTGGATCCACCAACCACATCGAGGCCATCAGATCAATTATCTGATCACCAAAACATGGGCCCCACATGCACAGAATACTGCTACTCAGCAAACTATACATTTGCTGGCTCGGGACCTGACAATTCCTCTCAAATAATTTACCTCTCTGAAAACTGCATGCAGATTGAAAGTTCCGATATCTAGTTCAAGGCTTCCATCTTCAAGCCTTGAAAGATCTAAGACATCCTTAATGAGTGTTGCAAGAAGGCTGCTACTCTTCAACACAGTCTCTACCATCACGCGTTGTTCTGGATTGAGTTCAGTTTCTAGAAGTAGGGAGGACAAGGCAATAATTGCATGCATTGGAGTCTGCATTTCATGGTTCATAACAGCTAGGAAATCGTTGCGAGCACAGATGGCCATTTCTGCCTCCCGTCGAGCTAAATCGAGGGCAACATTCTGCTCCATGAGCAGATCACGTGCACGCATAGACTCTTCCAAGATTGAAGCATGTGAAAGAGCAACAGCTACCTGAACCAAAGGAAAGGGTGTGAGAAGGAAGGAGAAGCTCTTGTCAAACTTCTCTAAACAATATTAAAAAATAATATTTCAATAAAACCACCATGGAAGTTTCCGTGATCTATTACGGTAGCATGAACTTAAGACTTTGACAATGAAAAACCACCTTAAAGTACACTTCAAAAAAAAAAAAAAAAAGTTCACAACAAGAAACATTTTGGCTGCACGTCTCCTACAATTTATAATAACAACATCTTTCAACTAAAAAGTACGTCATCAGACCAGAGACCACTGATTTAAAGTAGATTACCTAACAGATTGTCATTTTCTAGGAGTCTTAAGACAGTTATGTGAAAATTATAGACTATTTAGTTGTCATTCTGTAACTTAAGACGAGAGTGACTAGGTGGAATTGCACGAATTTAACTAAATGAGTCTGGAAACTAACCACATCGATGGCACTAATTGAAGCCCCTTCAGGCAAACCTGCGTTAAGAAACAACCAAACCAAACCAAATGACTAATGTGACAACCATGTTCTATCTTGAACATTGTTCAAAGTATCTCCGATATTATGGAAATATCCTCGATATTATCCATATCTCTAGCTCAACGATACTGATAACACTGATAGTATCCAATATCGATTGAATATCCTTGAGCACTCTAAGACTCTCATGAATCTGGATACATCTGGATACAAAGTATCTTCAATCTTTTCCACAACTCCTAATTTGATTCCCCATCAACCTACCCAATCTAATTCAAGACGAAGTCAGTGAGCATTACACTAGTTGGGTAAGATGAGATTATGGAAGTCAATATTCTTGCATTTATTGCCGTTGTGTTGTTCATTCTAGTTCCTACTGCTTTTTTATTTATCATACAGAAATTCCAGGTATTGGCGATGTATCACTAAGTATCGCCAATATTTTCAACTGTGTAAATTCCAGGCGTCGCTTGTATCACCAATGTATCGACATCACTAATGCATCACCAATATTTTCGACTATGTAAATTCCGGGTATCGCTTGTATCACCAGTGTATCAGCAATATTTCGACCAATGTATCAAAATCACCAAAATTTGTTCATAAAAAAATTTCCATTTCAATTTTTTTATGAGTGCATGGTTGTATACAGTATTTAAATTGTTGATGATAATATCAATAATATTGCAATATTATTGTCATTGCCATTGTTTTAATTATCTCCGATATTATCGAAATATTTCTGATATTATTGTTATCTCCAACTTGGTGATACCGATAACACTGGTAGCAATACCGATAACCCCGGTAGTATTAGAAATTCCAGGCATCAGCAACGTATCACTAAGTATCGCCAACGTATTGATATCACCAATATTTTCAATTATGTAAATTTCAGGCGTCGCTTATATTGCCAATGTATTGATATCGCCAATATTTTTTACTATGTAAATTCTAAGTGATGTTTGTATCACAAGTGTATTGGCGATATTTCAATAATATTGCCAACGCACGAAAAGTTTGTTTATTAAAAAAATATATATTTCAAATTTTTTTATGAGCACATTGTTGTATACAATTTTCAATTTTTCGTTGCTAATATTGATAATATCTCAATATTTTCATTATCACAACATGCGCAATATTAAGACCACAATTTTTCAATTTATTTCCAATTGTCAATGATTTCTTGGCAAAATATCGTGAGTCATCAATATTCTGCAATATCGACGGATGTTTGAATGGAAAGGTTGCATGGATGATTAGATGGTTAGATGGGATGGTTAGATTGTTTCTTACGACGACACATGCTTTTAAGCCCCCATTAAATGGAAACTTATTGTGTATTCATTCTTTTTGCAAATTTTTTATTCATAAATATGAAAATATGTGTATTTTAGTATCTCCTGAAGTATCACTGAAAATTCTATTGTTTTCCCCATGTTTTCTTGCATTTTTTATTATCAGCGATATCGATATTATTTTTGTATCCCTGGCTAGCAAAACTTATAGTGATACCAATACTTCAAACACTGGTTATCACAACATGATATCGAGACTACAGTCTTTCGTTTCTTTTCCAATTGTCAATGATTTCTCGGAGAAATATTGTCTGTTGTCGATATTCTGAGATGTTGATGGATGTTTGGAAGGAAGGTTGGATGGTTGAATGGATAGATGGGATTGATGAGATGGTTGGAATGATTTTTTTATGATAGCACATGCTTTTAGGCCCCCATTAAATGGAAACTTATTATGTATACATTCTTTTTGCAATTTTTTTATTCTTAAATATCATATGTGTATTTTAGCATCTCTTGAAATTTCAGTGAAAATTTCCACAATTTTCCCATGTTTCCCTGCATTTCCGTTATCGACGATATTATCAGCAATATTGATATTCTTTCCGTATCCCTAGCCAATGAAACTTGTAGAGATACCGATACTTCAAACATTGATCCCGAACCATCTAGATGTATGAAAACCTATCATTACCGACCCACATCACCATCCCAGTGATAGCTTGTTCGTTAATCACCATTTGTTCACCAAATCAATAAACACCAAACAGGGTCAACTCTCATGAGCACTTTCTTTCTTTCCTCCTCCCTTTTTTTTTTGAAGGATGCTCTCATGAGCCGTTTATTCCTAGCATGTCATGTCAAGCCTTAGTTGTTGTTCTTCAATCAAGTTCTATATTCCATTATCATTCCCTATTTACTATTTCATCAAAATATCAAATATGCATTAACTTGTCATGTAATACCAGATGCTTGTCAAATTGTTGCTGCTTCCCTGGAACTTCATTAAGGGCCTGTTTGGTTTTCCAATTTCCTATGAAATGCAAAGCAAATGAGCCATTATTATCATTTCCAAGTGTTTGCAAAACAGGAATTATGGCTCATAAATCCATAGTCAAATACACTTGCAAAGTAAAATAAGTTATAGTAATTACATTTTCACATTATAAAACTACCATTTTACAGTGATTTCTGGGTGAAACAAACAATGTAGTATAATCATCATTGCAGTAAAATGTAAGTGATGTCACTACACAATTACGAGAGTAAATAATCATCACCCATCTACAGCCATTTACCCTTGTAATTGGAGAACCAAACAGGCCCTAAAGCACTCCACATTTCTGAAATAGACAGCATCGTCTGACTAACAATCCCTGCTATTTGACATCCTTGACACCCCAGATTATTACAAAGGAACCTCCAACTCCATAAACACTAAGCCATCACCTACTCCAGGCATTTATGTACTGCCCTAGAACAAAAATTGTAACTGTTGCAGAAAAATGGCAGTTACTAAAATCATTGCTGGAGGAGACTCCATTAATGCCATCCCTTGGGCCCAAAATAGCATAGACGAACCATGGAATCCTCTTCCGTGTTTGATGAGATCCATTACCTCACATCTAAGCTAAACATTTTGTTTGCTTTGGGAGAGAGGCAAATGTTATGGTACATTCTTTAGCCAAAGGAGCTTATCAGAATTCAATTTGTATTTCATTCTTTCGAGAGAGAAGACTATTGCTAATACTCGCAGTCACTACCCTCACTGAAATCAGGTGAAAATCCCTTCAAGAGAAATTTATTTTCATCATAAGGAATTTATTGAGTTATATATGTGATGTAATTTGCTCTTTCTTCAATCAACCTGTCACTGGTTACGTCAGCAGTCAACCTGAGTAGTGTACCCTACCACCCTTTCCAGAAAAACATATTACAATACCAGCAGAAAGCTAGTCTTTTTAACAATTTGACTGCTAAGAACTAGTCATTTCCGATGCAACAACAACATATATTAAACGCCGACAAACAGATCCCCATCCGCAGGTAAGCTAGGATTTGTGCCACATCGCCTAAAGTGATAGAGATCTCCAAAACAAACATGAACGTGCATGCGTGTGATGGAAATCCTAGTTCTCACGAGAACTCGTGAGAACTTTTTCAAAACTCATCACACGTGATGTGGGGCCCAAAATCTGAACCATCCATGTGATGCAACAACCCACGAAACCTCCAGGGCCCGACTTTCACTCTGATCCAAAACTTTGGTGGGACATGGAAAAAGGAAAGTTTCCGCCCTTTATTTGTCTCTCTCTTTTGCCATGGCCCATCAAAGTTTTGGATAAGGGTGAAAGTCGGGCCCCGGGGGTTCAATGGGTGCTGCATCATGTCTCTATCCTTTTCCATGGCCCATCAAAGTTTTGGATAAGGGTAAAAGTCGGGCCCCGGGGGTTTCATGGGTGTTGCATTACATGGACAGTTCAGATTTTGGGCCACATCATGTGTGATGAGTTCTGAAAAAGTTCTCACGAGTTCTCGTGAGAACTGGTGCACAGGTGAGCATTCCTCTACATATGTGTGTGTGTGTGTGTATAATTTTGTAACGCTATCAGTCACGGTATCAAAGGGGGGGAAATCTGCAAGAAGGTTTGCAATTTAACATGATTATAATGCACCTGGTTAACCAATAGATAGTAAAAGGAAAATCATGCTTTTCATATGCAGATGAAACAATGTAATAGCTTAAGTAAAATTGATGCGATGTTGGCACATAAATTCAACAACAACAAAAAAAAAAAAAAACACATAACATGCCTTGCTAAGTGATGTTTCACAAAATGGCAAAGACATTGAACAAGCACTCTATGTACTTGCTTGCAGTGTTTTAAGTATCGACAATATCGGTCGATATATCCCGTGATATATCTTGTATCCCACCTATGTGATACGAAACACACAAGTATCCCACATCTTCGATCCGGTGAGCATTTTCAATTTCGATCCTTTTTTCTGTAAATCATGCTAAATCAGTGTCAAATTGTTACAAATCCATAATTTTTCATGAAAAATCATGGATTTGGAGCTTCGATTTCGAGATTTTGAGGAGATAGGTCAAGTTGCAGAAATTTGAAAAATAAAAAATAAAAATTTCCAATTTCTAACAAATCGGTTGCAATCTGTCCAAACATAAAATCAAACATGTATGTAACCTAATCTAGTGATTCTTCTTTTGCTTGTGTTTCCACACGTCTTCTTACATTTATAAATTTTATGAATAGACTTTGAATATACTTGCGTCAATTCAGTTAGATAGCACATAGATTAAGACCCCATACAAAGAAAACCTATTATGTACACTTGTTTTTTGTAATGTTTTGATTTATAAGTGTGTATTGATGTTTTTTTTTAACAATCACTAAAGTTTCATTGAAAAATTCAACCAATTTCCCCATGTTTCCAACAACAGCGATACATTACGCAATACAACCAATATATCCAATGCAATAACCGATGCATATCCATATCCCAAGGGTGCGATATGTAACGCGATACCGATATTTCGAACACTACTTGCTTGTCATGCAAGTTCATAAGTTTTAGCATGGAACATAAAAAAGGAACCACGTCTATATCATTAAGCAAAAAACCAAAGCCAAGGAAAAAAACATAACAGTCAGCTTGTATGTTAACAATATATTAAAAAGTAGGAAGGTGGCTGTGAAGAAAGATAAAGAGCTCATGACCTGATCAGCAACCACTTCAACAAGTTCAAATTCATGTCGGTGCCATTTCCGTGCACTATCTGACGGGAGCATCAAAACCATGATTGCATAGCCTTTGGCAGAGAGCTCAGGCCAGTCATTAGCTTGGAAATTTGACAGATGTAAAAGTGGTATTCGCACAGCAACAACCTCCGGTGGTACATATCTTCCTGTAGGAGGTCGAATCCTTGCCAATGGACATGTGTGCGGAATTCTCATCGCACGATTGCTACTAAATACTTGATTGACAACAGGAAGTTGAATAGACACGGTAGATCCAACTGGTATCTGGTGGCGTAGGGTATGGGAAAGCTGAAGGTTTAAACCAGTCCGCAATGGCATCCACAGAGCACACTCCTCCAAGGCCAAAGTCCTACCCAGCTCAACAAGAGTAGTCTTCAATATAGTATGTCTGTCAAGTGTACTTCTAATTTCATGGGTCAGCATTCTGACATGCCTGCCTGTTTCTTCTTTCGTACGTATGAGGCCCATCTCCCTATCCAGATCTTCAGCCTTATTCTTCAAAAACAGCTCCCGTGTCTTCACACTTAACAAATCAGGTATAATGTGAACAAGCATCAGAGCTGTTGCACATGACACAACAGCAGTGGAGGCTTTTGCAATGGTCATTACCACTGCAACAGTTTTTGAGTGCATGGTGAAAGTCCACAAGTTTATAAGGTGGGTAGCCCCGCATAGAACAATAAATGCCCCAAACTGCATTAGCACCCATCTGTATGGGAAGAATGCAGATTTCTTTACAAAATAAACAAGCTCAATAGGAATGGAGAAATAAGCAAGGGCAATAAAGAAGTCCGACAGATACTGATATTTCACCAAAAGCTCATCAGCAGACCATTGTGGTTCAATGCAGTCGCAAGCCTCCATCTTCCCACAACCACAGCAACCACTTTCTTGCTTCTACATTCCTGTTAATACGGGATAACAGCAATGAGAATAAAGGGGAGCATACTTTCATAGAGTTGAACAACTGCATCATAAACATAGACATAACAGAATTCTCCAATTCACATGGAATTAATTCAACTTGATTTGGCGAGGTTGCAAAGGAGATGCAACACCATTCTTTTAATAACTGAAGATTTAGTAAAATGACAACTCAATGAACTCTGAACACAATTTAATGCCTCTTTCTGTGAACATGAAAATCTAGCAGTGGATAGCTTGATGGACGAAATTGAGTGCTCCACGAGCAAGAAACAAACTTGAGAAATATATGATTACAGCATGTAAATGTATTAAAGACTTACTATCATGTATCTTTTTTCTTTCTTTCTTTTTTTTTCTTTCTTTTTTTTTTTGAAGGCTTGCTGTAATGTATCTTGGTTATTCTGTTTGTTGAAACAAGATGAAACAGCTGGTCTCAAAAGGGTCTATGGAACTAAATAGTATTAACTAGTATCATAAAAACTCACAAACACGAACTTCTTCTCAACAGATAATTTAGTTCATCATTAGGAGACTCTTTTGGGTGTATTTTGTTAGGGAGAAACCATGATACATTAAAAGGTTTTCGCCTTTACATTTTTATCAGGGCGGAAGACAAAGCACTAAACATCAGTGTCAGCAAAAGAGACTAAAACGGCAAAATATCACAAGTATTTACTTATTTACTTTGGAGCTCAATATTATGACATTCTAATTTTTTTTGGCAGACAGTGGATGCTACAGTGTCCCACCTTCTGCTGACCCCTTTAACCTCCACTGGCCTATCAAACTGTATCTAAAATATGTATATATTTTCATATTCATCTGTTATAGTTCATTTAATAAATTACCTAGGAGAAAATAATGAATATATCAACTTACACACATGCTGTCCAAGTACCCGACCCCATGACGTACCCAACAACCATACCCATAAGTGTGTAATATAGCTTCTAAGAAGGCTGCCAAATTTTAGATTGGGTCTAAGCACACATGGTAGGATGACAATTGGATGGAATTACGAGTTGAAGTTTCTAAAATATATGTCGTAGGTTAGCAGGTATGAGTCCTCAAATCTTTACTGGATTGCGTCTAAGTACCCATATCGCTTCCCCTAAAGAGGTTGGCATGTCCAAGTAGCAATAGCTATGTAGTATCCGACACCCATAGCATACCTAGGTAGCAAAGCTTCTAAAAATGCCACAGAAGTTTAGATTGGATTTCAATTGCTATATTGACAATTTGACATGTCAAAGAAAAATCCAAGTTGGAATTTCTAAAATAGAACAATTTTTTAGCAGTTCTAACTTCTATCTTTCTTGTTTAGTTAGAGGACTGCGTTGTGGATTTTTTGGGAAGTAGCAGCCAAATAGGTTACTTAGAAAATCCCATTTTCATAAACATTGGTGGAGAGATTCTCGCATTTGGTGTGCATGGCTGGCAATTCAAGTGAAAGTTTATTGAGATTTTTTCTTACTTGACAAACTTTTGGGTTTTGAGTTCTCTATCCCAAAGCTCTACCATGGTATTTTGTGATTGTGCTTCACCGAACAACACAGATTTGTTCTTCCTTTAAGTAAGCAAATCCCTCATCGCATTCTCCCTTACCGATGACTCCCTCTTCCATCCTACTCTTAGCCCCAGCCCTCTCCCCATAACCCTCTTTGTTAGACACCCCTCTTTCTATACTTCGAAGTTAAGCTTTGTTGCCTAACTGAGAAACCCTATCCTCCCTTCTCACCCGAATTTTGAACCCTCCTTGCCCCCTCTCCTAGACCTTCTTGCCCCCCTTCTCTCTCTCTCCTCTCTCTCTCCTAAACTCTTTTTGATCTACTACCCTCCTACTAGACCTTCTTGCCCCCCCCCCCCCCTCCCTCTCTCTCTCTCTCTCTCTCTCTCTGAAAGATCAAAAACTCTTCGCCGTCGCCCTAAATGCATCTTTACTCCAAGGATGAGATATCGCGCCTGTGGATCTTTCTATCCTCCCGTATCGAATCGGTTGCTCATCTCATCTCTCTACTTCGAACGCCGCTCGCTTGAGACGTTAATCATCATGCCTATCTATATATCGAATGTCGCTAGCTCTTCAAATCCCCTTCCCTCTCTGAAACAATTTTGATTCACCGCTCACCAATTGAACGTGCCCATCTCTCGAACGTCACTTGTTCCCCATTGACCAAATTTTCCATCTTTTCAACCCAAAATCCTAATACTAGATCCTAGCCCCAATGTGTCTCTATGGAAATCATAGAAGTGATATATTGTTGGAGTTCCAGCTCTTATCACCACTATGATGTAACCCTTAGCCACAACAAACTCGGATCAACCTTAGTTATTAAAAATCCAGATCTAATACTTTCGTTAATTTGTGTGCATTTCGGAAGCATGTTCAACGAAGATAGAACGATCAAATAAACAATAACCAATAAAGCAATTACACAAAAAACAAAACTCCATAGCACAAAGCGATAGAAATCCACTATAATCAAAAGCCTTAGAGTTTACACCACTCACCTTCTTCAATTACAAGATCACCTGATCTCCCCTTGCGATGCACACCTAGGAAAACCCTAGCCCCTTGAGAAAGTCCACTATAATCAAAAGCCTTAGAATTTACACCACTCACCTTCTTCGATTACAGGATCATCCGATCTCCCCTTGCAATGCACACCTAGGAAAACCCTAGCCCCTTGAGAAAATCCCTTCTCAAGCCCCTACAAGTGTTTAAAGCCCTCTCACCTTGCAAAAACCTTGCCCATGGAAAGAAAACACTTGTATTATTCAAGCCCTAATCAAAAACAGACTTAAATATCCCGATTTGCACTAATCTGCGTAACTCGTCGATCAGATCGAATAGGACCTTCGGTAGGACCAAAACAAACCAACTCACACATATCGGTTGAACCAAAAACATGCAAATCTTCATAGCGTGCAAACTGAGATTCACCCACTAATTCAGTTGGACCAATGGGATATTGGTCGAACCAAAAGTGGCCTTCTCTACACTCATATTGGCGTAATCCAAGGCATCCCGTACAACAATCTCCACATTGACTTGTATTCTGCCAAGTCACCCTAAATATCTCCCGTACAACCTTCATCTTGAGCATAGACCGCTCCCTACATTCTCTACCTAGAATGCAGCTCCATTCGCACTCATGTGCAAGGGTGCCTAATCTCATCAATAGTTGAAGAGATTGATCAAGCCCAAGCAATGCTTGAACTTTTCTATAGTCACTGACTTCGTCAACACATCCATGGCATTCTCGTCCGTGTGAATCTTCTAAAACAGAATCTCTCCTCAAGTAATGAGTTCTCGTATCTTGTGGAACCTCACGTCGATGTGCTTGATTCTCACGTGATATACATGATTCATCGCTAGATAGATAGCACTTTGACTATCGCAATGCAACTGAATCGTCTACTACTTCAACCCGAGTTCTCCTATCAAACCTTTCAACCATAATGCTTCTTTTTACGCCTCTGTCACAGCCATATATTCTGCCTCAATTATAGACAATGCTATCGTAGACCGTAGTGCAAATCTCCAACATATCGCTCCGCCTGCTAATGTAAAAACATATCCCGTAGTGGATCTCCTGCTGTCCAGATCACCTACATAATCTGAATCCACGTAGCTTACAACTCAACTTGAAGCTCCATGTCTCCCAAACATGATCTCAGTGTCGACTGTGCCCCTGAGATACCTTAAAATCCACTTAACAACATTCCAATGCTCCTTTCCTGGATTCGCCATATATCTACTAACCACATGAATTGCCTATGAGATATCCGGCCTCATGCAAAACATTATATACATGAGACTCCCCACTGCACTCACAAACGGCACCCATAACATATTTGAAATCTCCTCTTTTGTACTTGGACACAACTTGGCTAACAACTTAAAGTGACATACTAAAGGAGTGCTAATTGGCTTAGTACTTTCTATGTGGACCTCTATAACACCTTTTGCACATATCCCCTTTGAAGCAGCTACAACTTCCCAGACTCTCTGTCTCTGTGAATCTCCATGCCTAGGATCTTCTTCGCAGCACTTACATCCTTCATGTCAAACTCCTTCCTTAACAAAGACTTAAGCAAGAGTATCTCCTTCTTGTCCTTTACAATAATTAGCATATCATCAACATAAAGCATTAGTAGAATGTAGGACCCCTGTCCCCAAGCACCCTGTAATATACGCAGCAATCTTACTCACATCTGATATACCCAATCTCCACCATGTAGGAATCAAACCGCTTGAACCACTGGCTCGAACACTGCTTCAGCACATACAATGACTTCTTCAACTTACACATGTGGCCTTCCTTACCAAGCTCCTTGAATCCTTCAGGTTGCCTCTTGTAAATGACTTCATCCAAGTTCCCATGAAGAAATGTTGTCTTCACATCAAGTTGCTCTAATTTCAAATTGAATTCTGCTACCATAGCCAGTAGCACCCTGATTAATGTATGTTTCACGACCGGAAAGAAAGCTTCATTGTAATCTACTCATTCCCTCTACGACTACCCATTTGCTACAAGTCGTGCCTTGAATTTTCCATCCTCCTTTTCTGTTAATGCTTCCTTCTTCCTGAACACTCACTTACACCCTATAGCCCTCTAATATTTTAAATGTTCCACCAACTCCCATGTTTGATTCCTAAATAGAAATTACATCTCTTCCGCCATGGCCGACATCCACTTCTTGTCATTTAGATTTTGCCTCTTGAAAGGTGGAGGGATCTCCACTCCCTGTGAATAATACAAAAGAAATCATATCCTCGAACCCATATCGAACTAGAACTCTAATAGTTCTTTTCTCCCTATACCTAGCTATACTATCCTGGATATCCTGCTAATTATTTCGGTCAATTTCTTGCTCCTGCTGAATTTCACCTTCAATAACCGGCACAACTAGCTCCACCCGCACTAAAAATTTCCCGGCCTCACCATGTTTTTATGACTTCTCTGCAACATCATTGTTGGCCTTCAACATTAATGCCCCATCAAAGATGACATCTCTGTTAATGACCACCTTCTGTGAAACTAAACCCCAAAGCTTGTAGCCCTTAACACATCTCTCATACCTGATAAAGATGCGCTTTCTAGATTTGAGATCCAACTTCGTCCTTTGTCCACTATGCATGTGGACATGCTAAACACCCGAAAATCATCATCCATGAGTAATCGACGTCCTTGCTTATCCAGACTTCCTCTGCAACTCTAGAGTTATAGATGGTGACTGATTTACAATATATCATGCCATGTTAACCCACTTCTGCCCAAAAGCCTTTAGACAGCCCCGCATGCAACCACATAATTATCGCCCTCTCCAATAAAGTTTTATTCCTCCTCTCTGCCACCACGTTATGTTGTGGGGTCTCTGGAGTTAAGAAGTGTCTTCTGATGCCATGTTCCTTACAGAATTTCATGAATTTTGTCTCTATACACTCTGTACCATTATCTGACATAAGACTCTTAACATGCCTCCTGGTTTGCTTCTCTACTTCCACCTTCCATTCCTTGAACTTAGCAAACATCTCGGGCTTGTGCTTTAAGAAGTAGACTCGAACCTTCCTCGAGTAATCGTTTATGAAGAGCACGAAGTATCACGCTCCTCCCTTAAATAGTACTATCACTTAGAAGTGTACACGAGTCGCATCGAGTCGAGCTTGGCACAGCTCGACTCGGCTCGGCCACTAGGTGACCCCAGCTCAAACTCAGCTCGGCTCGGTCCTAGAACCTAACTGGCCAGCTCGGTTCGGTTCAGTTCGGTCAACAGCTCGGGCTAGTTTGACCCAAGTTCGCCTGTGCAGCATTTTCACAAACACATGGACTACACCTTCAAATTCTCACTGTATGTAAAACATCGGCAGCGGTTTTACAGGTATTTCATCAACACCTTGTAGGCAACATCAAAATCAAGAAAAAAGGGTAATTGTTTCGTATATGTACCTTCCTTGCCACCAGCCAACGCTTCATTGAGTCATTTCGTCAAACACATGGTGAGTAACATCAATATCAAAGTAACCGAGTCACCGAACTGGTTCGATTGGAGTTGGGTTCAATCCGAGTCGAGTCAGGCTCGGGCAAGCTCGAACTCGGTTCGAAATTTTTTGGAGCTCAAAAAATAAGCTCGACTCGGCTCGAACTCAGTTTCGAACCAAGTCGAATCGAGCTTTTTCGAGTCGAGTCGAGTCGAGTTGAGCGAGCTAACCGAGCTAACTCGGTTCGTGTACAGCCCTACTGTCACTGGCCTCCATACATCAGAATGAATATAATCAAGCACCCCCTACTAGTATGTGTAGCAATCTTGAACCTTACCATACACTACTTCCCATAAATGCAATGCTCACATAAATCCACCTCGTACGCCTTAACTCCCTTCAACAATTTCCATTATGGAGTTCCATCATGCCTCTCTTGTTCATATGCCCTATCCGCATACAGCATATGCCATAGATTAGTGTCATCAGTGTCGGATTCTATGTGTGAGATGGTAGTTGTCTCACCTATAACCGTGCTCCTAACCAACTTGCACAGATTTCTTGTTTTATGTCCCATCGTTAACACCAGTGCACCCTGGTGACCTTGATAACACAGTTAGATGCGATGAACATACACCGTTCGTATATAAAACCCTCGAGGATATCAAATTTTTCTTTAGATCCGGGACATGCCTAACATCACCTAGAGTCCATATGACTCCATCAAACATCCTTACCTTGATGGTCCCTATTCTGATGGCATTGCATGATGTGGCATTCCCCATCAAAACATTTCCACCATTATAGGACTACTAGGAATCGAACCAAGTCCTATCAGGGCACATGTGATGCGAACATCTTAAATCTAGTATTCATGTATCTGAGAGATGACTCGTACTTGAAGAAACCAAGAAGAGGTCTCTTTCTAAGCTCTCTTCTGCTACACTAGCCAATTCACATGTGTTCCTTTTATCCTTACTTTCTAGGTCTATTTCTGGCAAATCTCTCTTGAAGTGCTCATTTATTCCACAATAGAAGCATTTGTCCTTAGCCTTTGGTTTTGATCTAGACTTTTCTAGACTTTTTCTTCCTATCAGACCGAGATTGCTTCACGAATCTCCCACATCCCTAACCCCCTTTCGCAACTAACCCTTCCGCATGGGTCCTCATCGCTTGACTTTTTCATCATCTCGTTGAAAATGAGAGCCACGGTGATTTCTTCCAGCTTCATTGTATTCTTCCCATACAGTGGAGTAATGATGAAATGGTCATATGATGTGGGAAGCGATGCTAGAATTAGCACCACTTTGTCTTCATCCTCGATCATCACTCTGAGCCTTAACAACTCTCTAAATACATTCGTAAACGAGTTAAGATACTCCTGGAGATCTGATCCTTCCTTCATCAATAACTCGAAAAGTTGTTTCTTCACAAACAATTTATTAGTGAGGGACTTCGCCATGTATAGATCTTCTAGTTTCTTCCGCATCTACAGAGAAGATTCCTCATCCAGAACGTTGTACATGACTTCATCCAATAGACATAAATGAGTGGTGCTCATAGTCTTCTCCCTGAGTTCGCTCCAGTCATCATCCGAAATCTTCTCCAATTTAGTCTCCAACAACGCCTTGTTGAACCCTTGTGATACTAGAATATCATTAACCTTCTGTTGCTACAAACTAAAATTGTTCTTCCCATTGAATTTTTGTATATCGAACCCTGACATCTTCATTGAATGCCTGAACGTCCTTAAACCTGACGCTCTGATACCACTTTGTTGGAGTTTCGGCCCTTATCTCACACCACTATGATGTAATCCCGAGCCACAACAAACCCGGATCAACCCTAAGTATTAGAAATTCAGATCTAATACCACTGTTAATCTGTGCACTTTGCAGAAGCACGTTCAACGAAGATAGAACAATCGAATAAACAATAACCAATAAAGCAATCACACAAAACATGATATTTAACGTGGAAAAACCCTTTAGGGAAAAAACCATGGCACAAAGCGACAGAAATCCACTATATAATCAAAAGCCTTAGAGTTTACACCACTCACCTTTTTCAATTACAGGATCACCCGATCTCCCCTCACAATATGCACCTAGGAAAACCCCAGCCCCTTAAGAAAATCCTTTCCCAAGCCCTTACAAGTGTCTAAAACCCTCTCACCTAGCAAAACCCTTGTCCTTAGAGAGAAAATACTCGTATTACTCAAGCCCTAATCAAAAACGAACTTAAATACCCTGATTTGCGCTAATCTACGTAACCCGTCAGTCAGACTGAATGGGACATTCGATCGGTCCAAAACAAACCAACTTGCGCTTATTAGTTGAATTGAAAACGTGCAAATCTTCACAGCATGCAAACTGAGATTCACCCACTAATTCGGTTGGAACAATGAAATACTGATCGAACCAAAAGTGGCCTTCTCTACACTCTCAGATTAGCAGAATCCAAGGCATCCCGCACAACATATACCAAAGAAATTTATTCAAAGAATGAATAAGATATGTGTTGGAGAATAAGGGAATGATCTCGTGCCTTTGGAGGCACACCATTTACATGCCTCCATATCTTGTACCATACACGTGCATGCGTATGATGATCCAAACCAAGTACTGCACAGGCTCAACTAGTGAAAGGCCACAAACAAAAAAATTGGACATTCAGATTATCCTAACCATCAGATAAATGAACTTTCCCACTAAATGTGAGCCATTGCTGATTTTTGTCTTCTAACCTCTATTTGTCCATAGACTCCCTACCAATTAAAGGGTTAGGATTGTCCGAACTCGAAACAATGTGATTTATAGCCCATTCAATACTGGACCTACTGAATGAACCAATTCAATCTCATTCATGCATGCCATGTATGTGGAAATGACATGTAGGCATGGTACCTCTGATGGTTCCAGAGGCATTGGATCCCCTCCCACCAAATGAAACCACATCTGACTGTTATAATTTCGCCAACAATTTACAGATTTTGACAAGACTTGAATTTCGAAAAGAACTAATGCCAACAACTTCTTAGCAGAGCATCTTTTAGCACTAAAATAAAATCCGCAAGCTAGTCATAAGATTTTTGTCTAGGTCAGTTCAAGATATATGCGAAATCTCGGTAGTTTCGAGGTTGCTCAGGTAAAGATTTTATTGTTGATTAGACAGTCGAAATTTTCTCAATGAACGAGAAAGAAAACAACCGTCCAGCCAAATCAATAAATCAGATATTCCCAATAAAAGTTAGAGAGGCAATCGCCCGTTTACTTTGATCAGTAAAGCCAACAGAGGATTCTAGAGAAATTTTGTAGCAGCTAAAGTGAAAGATAGGACCAGGAAAAAAAAAAAAAAAAAAAAAAAAAAACAGAGAGACAGACTACATGTTCAACCAAACGAGATGATGGAATGCAACCTAATTTGCTCCATTTGATCCCAAAATGCCCCCACCCATCAGATGTAAAATTTTCCATGGAAGATTGCTCTCCGAGTGTAGAAATCTTTCCAACAACTGGTATCATAGCAGATTTAGCAAATTTGGAAATCAAATCTTCACTATTTATTCCCTAAATGCCCCTGCCCATTAGATATCAAAGTTTCCACATATGAAGAAGTGGAACAAAACAAACTGCTATTCAATTTGCACCATCCATTCCCAAAATGCCCTCACACATTAGCTATCAAATTTTCCACAGAAGATCAATGCCAAGATGCCGAAAATTTCCCAACAACTGTTATCAAAGCAAGTTTCGCTAAAACCCTAAACCCAAACTTGCTCGCAGAAATATCTGATACACTGCAAAAGAAAATCAAAACCCTTTTAAAACCCTAACCCAGAATTAGAGAGAGCGAGCGAGCGAGCGAGAGAGAGAGAGAGAGAGAGAGAGAGAGAGAGAGAGAGAGAGCATGCAGAATTCAAATGAGAAATCAGATGCAAAAGCATAGCAGTGAACAATCTAAAGGCAGAAGATAATGATCTTACAAAAGAAAAGAGAAAGCTGAAGTGAAGTAATTTCCTTGAAGAAATGTGAAATTTCTACCATGAAAGGATGCAATGAGAGCTTTCAAAGCCAACAGCAGGAAGAAAGAAAACGCGAGGGCTTGAAATGAAAATTACCTAATTATAGAGGTCGATATGGAAAATATTTCGGAGGAATTTCAGCCGCCGCTGAGGAAATGCTGGAAAATCAGTCCGTGCCATGGAAAAAGAAGAAGAAGAAAGAGAATCTTCTGCTTCCAGACTTCTTCGCGCCTCAAATAAAATAGCGGAGGTTCGGATGCATCGGGACGTGGAATTCGTTTTTCCACTGTCGCGACTCAGTTTAGACGTGTGTGGCCGCCAGCTGGGGCCCACATGCTGAGTTTTCAGATGATCGGAACCGTCCATGTTCTGGAAACTGTACACAAGGGGCCACCGTAAGAAATCTGTGCTGAATAGATGAGGATGAATTTATAACAATGGAAAGAAAATTTTCAATGGTTCGTATTCAATTCTAAAGATCAATGGTTAGGATCATCAATGAGTCGTGATAGATGATGCAATAGCTTTTTAATGTAATTAATGAGAATACGGACGGTTCAGATGATAGGACCATCTTAGGTATGTGTGCCACAAGTATGCGGCGACACACGCAGGACTCTTAAATTAAACTGTCCACACTTGGAATATATACTTAGATATTGCATGGTGCATTCAGGTATTTAAATTAAACTGTCCAAAATTATCACGCCAGTTTAGATTTATCATGAACTAAAATTTATGATTATTTGATTATATGAGTATCTGATTGGTGGACATTATTGGACGGTTAAAATTGAAAATATCCACGCGTCCACGAATCAGAGGTTTACTGGATTGGTTATTGGAGGGTGACTTTCAAGTCTAAATTATAGTCTGTTTAATGTAGTAAATGTATTCCACGTGTTCGATTTCCTGCTTCCTATCAAATTCCTACTTACTGTCCGGATACGGATTTCCAGCTAAAGCCTTTTCCGGGAAGATCTTATAAGGACTTGTTTGATTTTCTAATTACTGAGGTAATTTTAGGTAAAAGGGTAATAATTATTTACCTCCGTGTTTTCAGCTGGATTTCGAAGGTGATTTCACCGCCACCTTTCATTTATATCACTCCTATGTGGAGAAAAAAGTTAATGTTTGTGTATTATCCACACCGGCCATTCTTTTGACCAACTCATTTTAAGGCATGAGCCAAAAAAAAAAGAGGCAAATCCAAAGATCAAGTGGACCACACTATCGGAAACAATGGAAATTGAACTCCTACCATTGAAAGCTTCTAGAAGTTTTGGATCAAACTGATATTTTTGTTTCCATGACTATGTGACCTTATTAACGGGTTGGATGATAAATAAACATCACTGTGGACCTTAGGGAGAAAACAACTTTCAACCATTGACATTTTAATGATCCTTGTGTTCCTAATGTGTGATTCACTTGAGCTTTTAATTTTTCTCATTTTTGGGCTCATGCCTTAAAATGTATTTTTAAAAAGGATAGATGATGTGGATAACTCATATATATATATATATATATATATATATATATATATATATATATATATATATCATGGTGGGGCCCACAAATTTAAATCAGTAATAAAAACGTTTATATGGACGGACTTTCCAAACGTAATTCCTACGACTTTCAAACAAGGGGTAGTAAGTAATGATAAGGTAATTCCGTGTATTTACCAAGAAAATTAAAAATCAAACAACCCCTAAGTAAGTCCCACCTTGATGTTAGTTAGACATTCATCCCATTAATTTGTTTTGTGCACTCATTTTAGGACTTGAGCCAAAAAGTAAGTAGTATTCAGAACTCAAGTGGGCCACACTAAAGTAAAAGTTGGGTAGGGAAATTTTTACGGTTAGAAACCTCCCTAGTCGACAGTGATGCTTACGTGTTATGTACATAATGCTCGTAAGGCTAATCTTACTGGGATGAACTGAATACACTGATATTATACAAATTCAAAACTTTTGTGGCCGTACAAATATTTTAATTGAGTACATTTAATTCTCACATTTTTCGTCTCACTTAAGTATTGGATTCAGTTAATTTGTTACTATATTTCTTTAAATGAACTCATAAAATGGATAAACAGATTAAATGTCTCACAAACATCACAATGGGCCCTATCTACGCTCCTGCAGTAGTAATCTTGGTGGAGCTCCTGCAGTAGTAATCTTGGTGGAGCCCACCATGATGTTTGTGAGAAATACATCTGATACATTTGTTTTAATAGATAATTTTAATAGGTGTGATTAAAACTGAGATGAATCCAAGAATCAACCGGGCCACAGAAGAGGGAAGGAAAACTAGGGAAAGAAATTCCCATAGTTCGAAACCTTTGGGGACTGCTTGGGCAGTGGGATTAGGTGGGATGGGATTCATCGTGGCAATTCCATTCCCTGTTTGGGAAGAGTGGAAAAGCTTAAAATTACGTTAAATGGAATTGCACTAGCTTCGTGCCAATTTCACTCAATGTTAGCAAATTGTGTAGGTCCCACCATGATGTGTGGACGATATCCACACCGTCCACCCATTTATTGAGATTATTTTAGAGCATGGGCCACAATCAGAGCGAGGTTTCTCCTCGGATTGATGGCTTCTAACGACGAGCCAGACAACAATCCCATGGGCGGTGCTCCAGGGAATTTACCTTTAACGGCGGCAGCTTTCAAAGTAGTGCAACAAGAGAATCGACAAGCCATGCAAGGGCTGCAGGCTTCCATCGACCGCATAACGGATCTCTTGACGGAAAACCTAAAGCAACTCCGTGTTCATGGTGGTGATCCACCACCAGCAATTGCTTGAATTCGTAATTATACTGATCGTAAGACGATGATATCAATGAACCACAGGATGGTTCAAGAATTCAAGATAAAAGTCGATCTTCCTAGTTTTAATGGTCAACTCTACTTAAAGGACTTTCTCGACTGGTTGCTCGAAGTCGAACGTTTCTTCGACTACATAAACATCGTAGAAGAAAGGAAAGTTAAACTCGTGGCATACAAGTTGACGGGCAGAGCTTCAGATTAGTGGGAACAACTTCAACTCGAGCAGGCGAGACAGATGAAGGCGCCAATCCGCACGTGGTCGTGGATGATGAAGTTATTGTGCATGCGATTCCTCTCTCGAGATTACGATCAGGTATTATTCCAACAAAACCAAAATTATTATCAGGAAAGCCGATCAGTAAAAGGTTATGCAGAAAAATCTTATTATTGGTTCGCGAGAAATGACTTCATCAAAACGGAGTTACAACAGACCACAGGATTCATCAGTGGCGAACATGTGACCTCTATGGGAATGGAGAACCAACCCAAGACTTCTAAAGTAGAAGGACAATATCTCATCACTGAACAGGCATCTGTTAAACAATCTGAGGAAATGAGAAATATATATCCATTAGTTGAAAAGAAAAAATATGTGAAGCCTGTGAATATCCTAGATGATTTGGAACCAGTATCGCAGGAGTTCAAGAGGGTTGTGCTCGATGAACTCCCTAATAAATTACCTCCCATACTAGATATACAAAATCACGTTGATCCTGTCTCAGGACCAAGTCCGCCTAATTGCCCACATTATCAGAAAAAATACAAGATCTCGAAGGCAGATGTGAATGAACCGATCGATATTAGTCAAGTCAAGGAAAGCATAAGTACATGTATTGTGTCAACTCAAAAGCTTAATGCCAAGTACAAAAAAATAGCTAATGAACATCGGCGTCAGAAGTTATCTCAAACTCATGTACTAGGTCTCCTACATAACTCGAGGACGAGTTTTTTTCAAGTGGAGGGGTCTGATGTAGAACGTGTCACAGATACGTTTCTAGTATGGTTGGGCCAAAAGAAGATGAACCGTAAATTGACCATAACTTTTGATCCGGGTATCGTTACAGGGCGCACAACCTATCAATCTTTACTGAAATGGGTCATCCGAGGTGAACCGACCCACAACAGTGGGTCGCATCTGTCCGTTTCGTCAGAAAACGCTCGCTTTCAGCTCAAAAACGAATTTTTAGCAAAATTTTACTATTTTTAGTAATTCTGAGTTTTTTAAATATTTTTAGAGTTTTAGATTTTCATTCCTTTTAGAAATAACTTTTAGTTATACTAGGACTCTTCTAGAGAAAATTTATTTGTAATTTTTATTTTTAGAAATTAGGCCTTAGAAGAGTTTTATTAGAATTAGGATTTTTATTAGAGTTAGAATTTTGCTATTTTTGGTAATTACGAATTTTAGCTTTTTTTTTTTTTTCTATATTAATGGTGCAAGGAGACACATTATGAATAATCACTTATTCATTAATCTATTTCAAATTTATTAGAATTTATTTCTATTTTTTGCTCTATTTTCTCGTGGATTCGAGAAAGTCTCTGTGAGGAGTCCAGAGAAGTTCCGTGGATTCGGAATAGTTATCCTCTTGAGGAAGACGGTGCTCGACCTCACGTCCTCCCCTGCGTAAAAAATTCAGGTAAATCTAAAGTTCAAGTGGACCCCACCATAGAAAGCAATGATGATTGAATACTTACCGTTCAAAACTTCTTTGGGGCCACATAAGTTTTGGATCTACCTCATTTTTAGGCCCATGTCATAAAATGAGGTTACAAAACAAATGAACAGTTTAGATATAACACGTGTGTTATTCTCAGTAATTTCAAATGATGGTAGGCATATCCATTCAATGTACCATTGAATTATCAACAAAGCATGACATTAATCGTATCTCATGGCAACAAGGGACAATCCGTGCCATGGGTAATAATTATGTTTTTAGAATCTTGTCCCACCTAATCCTTTCTAATCCCCCCGCCCAAATAGACTCAGCGGTGGGATTAGAACGGATTAGGTGGGATAGGATTCATTTGGTCGTCAATTCCACTCCATGTTTGGGAAGAATGGAAAAGCTTGAAATTACATTAAATGGAATTGTATTGGTCCGTGCCAATTTCACTCAATGTTAGCAAATTGTGTAGGTCCCACCATGATGTGTGGGCTATATCCACACTGCCCACTCATTTTTCGAGATTATTTTACAGCATGGGCCAAAAAATAGGTAAATCTAAAGCTCAAGTGGACCCCACCATAGAAAGCAATAGGGATTGAATACTTACAATTGAAAACTTCTTTAGGGCCACATAAGTTTTGGATCTACCTAATTTTCCATACCATAAAATGAGGTTACAAAACAATTGAACAGTTTAGATATAACAAATGTGTGCTATTCTCAATAATTTCAAATGATGGTGAATATATCCATTCAATGCACCACCGAATTACCAATAAAGCATGGCATTAATCTTCTCCTATGGTAACTGGCGACAATCCTTACCATAGGAAATAATTATGTTTTTTTGAATCCCATCCCACCTAATCCCTTCTAATTCCACCGTGTCACCTCGATGTTTACATGACATCTATTACCACTTGGATAAACACGAAATACAAAAACTTAAGACTGATACTACTGTTTCAACGGTTGTTGCTCGATCACCACTATTTCCTCTCACGTGGCCTACATGAGTATTAGATATTCATTGTTTTCGGTCTAATGTCTTAAAATTATCTCTTAAAACGGATGGAGGGTGTGGGTTTTTCGTAAACATCACGTAGCGGCAGCCCCACCTAGGTTCGGAACTTCCTGGAAAAGGTTTTCGACAGGACATCCGCGCCCCAAAGCTCCCAGCGCCGCGGGATACATGGAGTTCCTGAAACACGAAGCTCTTTGGGCCCACCGCGATGTCTGTGAAGAATCCTTCCGTCCATCAATTTATACATCTCATTTCATAATGGGAGATAAAAAATGAAGTAGATATAAGACTAAAGTTAGCCACGCTGCAAGAAAGAGTGAGGACTGAAAACCCACCATTGAAACCTTATCGGGACCCATAAATTTATGGGGCCCACTTTTTATAAAATGAGCTGGAAAAACCGATGGATGGAATGGATTTTACACGGACAGCAAGGTGGGCCCCAGAGAGCTTCATATTGAGGACCGGAATCCAAGAACCAAGACGTGAACGTGTATAAAGCTACGCGCTGAAGAAAAAACTACGTACGTGTGTTAGAAAATGTGCAGTCTGGATAAGATGAAGAACCCCTTACGTGTGCTTCAATCGCACGCTTACACACGGTTCACCTACCACCCTTGATCATTTGCCACAGAAGACCGTTGAGGCCCACCGTTCATCTGCCCTTGGTAAAAAAATAGGCTGGCCACTCATCAGGAACCCCACCGTGCAAAAAATGGACGATAAAGAAAACGTTTCAAACATACACTTCCACCATACGCACGTGTGTAAAGATACGTGTGTACTATATAATGAATGGACCTTTCACTTATATGTATGGCGTGGCCAATCTTATGCACGGATCAGATGTCGCACACGCGCTCCAAGTTGGTACTTTTCTACTTTAAAGATAGCGCGTGGAAATGGTGCGCATGGAGCGAGCAGACCTTGCAGAGTCGTAAATGCAAGTTTACTCGCACCACCAGTAAGGTGCACGGAGGGCTTCATATCACATGTGCCAAATTCGAACACGAGTGACAGATCTGGGACCTTCATCAATATGGTCCCTCATAGGAGTCCCTATCCACTCACCAGGGAATCCACACGAATACATAAAACATAAACCGTTGTTCATTTTATTTCAACCGTCCATTTCTATCATGAACGGTACACATGCATTTCTTACCAAAGTACATCTAAACTGAGGCCCACCTGATGGACAGATTGATATCTACCATGTATGACACGTGTCCACATGTGAGAGTGGAGTGAAAAAAATATAGGTGGTCTGTTTCAGTATGCATCGGGCGTACGGGGTACATACCTGCTTTTTGGGTGGGCCCCACACAGGCAGGTGAGTGGGATCATCTAACGATTAGAACTGATGTTGTATGGTGCAGAGGACGAATTTATGGTGCGTATGGTCTACGCGTAATTATATTCTCTTAAAGTAAGAGGACATTTAGAATCGTTGATGTGGTGGGCCCACGGTGGATGTGATGGGAGACATCCAAAAGACCCCCATCGAATGATCCTGACCGTCCTGTTGGCTTAAAACGAACGGCTGATGCGGGAGAGGGTCGGGCAAGGCCTATCCCCTGACGAGATTTACCAACCGAAAGCATATATTATTGCACGCGGGGATCACGGAGGATCCATGTGGGGCCCATCGTGATGTATGTTTCTGACAACGACGCTGTCCATCCGTTGCGAATATTATTTTAGGGTATGTGGCTATGAGACAAAAATACACTGGATCCTAATCTCAAGTGGACCACACCACAGGAAATAGTGGTCATTGGATGCCCACCGTTAAAAACTTCCTGGGGCCCACTGGAATGTTTCTTTGCTATCCAACCTGTTTATAAGGTCACAAAGACCTGGATGAAAGGACCACACAAATATTCGCTTGATCTAAAACTTTTATGGCCCTCTAATAAGTTTTTAATGGTCGGTGATGATCACAGCTATTTCTGTGGGGTGGTCCAACTGAAATTTGGATCCAGTGTATTTTTCGGCTTATGCCCTTAAATGATCTGAATAAACGAATGGACGGATTGGATATAAAATATATACATCTACGTGGGACCTACAGTCAGGGATCTGCCAGCGTTGATATTATTAAAGAGAAAAAATGAATAAATTGATACTCTTGCAGTGTGACGGATAATATACATGCATTTAGAAATTACTTGTATACATAGGACCCAAAAAGTCCAATCAAACCGTCCAAATTATGTGCGGCTGTTTACATGTTCGTGAACAGAAAATGAATTACATTTTATTCTTTCACTGTCAGATTTGTTGACATTTAGTGGAAGGTTTTAAAAAAAAAACCAATCTATGATCTTATTTTAACAAATAAAGGGCCACCAATTAAAAGATAAGATTGTTCAACCACTCTAATTTTTTGGATTGCAACTTAGCCCGGTGGGTTCACAATTTATTCTGTTTTATTTGAGTTCATGTATGCCACGTGTACCATTTATAAGTCCCTGCATATTAAGAGTTATAATTGCCACAGTATTGGGTCCTAACTCTGGCTCCGGCGGTAAGACTCTCGAGAGTTTCAAGACCTGGTCAAGGGTTACCGAGTACCCACACCCCTTCCGACAAAGGGGACATAGTGCCCTATGGCACATGCAATGATCTAGACCGTCCAGCTACTCACGGTTGAAAATCAAATCGGGCAGAAATTCCAATCATGTTTTTTTTTCTTCCTTTTTGTCGTGCTAGTAAAGTTCACACACTTACAGCCGATAATCAAGCCTCATATCACTCCCACATTTCACTGGTTGCGGATTGGGCAGTACCCCCACCTAGTGAGTAGGGCTGATTTTTTGAGGTGGAAAAATTTTGAGCTAAGTGTTGGGGACAAAAATACTAAGTCCGGAGACTCAGATCTGTTGCCTCGGCTTAGGGAGCACTACGTCGGATCCGAGGCAGGGCACGTCGGATCCGGGGCATGGTTAAGAACTCTATGAACCGAGACGAAAAGTTAACTCGCCTCGGACAAAGAACCAGTAATCCGAGGATGCATCGGGCCGACCCTCTTAACGGAACTAGCCAAAGGACAGCGCGAAACCGGATTTCGTCCCGAACATTTTGGGATAAGATCCCCGATCCCGAAGCTTACGGGATCAGACGAAGATCGCGGACGGGTGCCATCCGGTGTCCGCGATCCTAGGAAGAGAATCCTCTTTCGATTGCACAAGATCAGGAGAAGAATCCTCCTACGATTAAACACTCCAGCAGCTATAAAAGGGAAGCCTTCATCATCTAAAAGGTACGCACAAAATTCTCACCCAGACTCCCTCAATACAGTAAGACCCAGATTCCTAGCCTGACTTTGGCATCGGAGGGTCCCCTGCTCTAGCCAGGGTCTCCTTTGTCTTCTTCTTGTGCAGGTGCTCGAAGGTCTAAAGAGGGTGAACCAGATTTTTGCATCAACAGTTTGGCGCCGTCTGTGGGAACCGTACAAAAAACAAAGCCATCCCATATTCCTTTGTTACATCCCATGGTGATGACTAGAAGGACGGTCCCAGAAGAAGATCTGAATGAGATCGCGGTTACAGGGCCAGCAGGTCCAGTCGCGATCCCCGTAGTCCAGAACCCACCTACCAACCGCCAACGAGGAGCGACCAGAACAAGCAATAATCAGCGGGGTCGGAACGATGGGCGGTTGGATCAGGAGGTCCAAGAAATCCGATCTGATATGAATATGATGAAGCAGATGTTAGAACGAATGTATCAGCGGCAAATGCAGCCACTCCCGCCTCCTCAAGGAGAAACGGCACACGTACCGACTGCAGCGGCTGATCCTCAACTTTCTGCACCACAATCTTTTCGACCGAGCCAAAGGAGCGTGGGCGGAAGAGCTCCCGAAAATTCTTTGGGCCGTAACAAAATCTTTGCTCGGCTTATAGGTCGAACCATGGAAGTATACATCGACGACATGCTCGTCAAGAGTATACATGCGGCGGATCATGTAAATGATCTGGAAGAAATGTTTCTCATCCTACGGAAGTTTCGGATGAAGTTAAATCCGAATAAATGTGCTTTTGGGGTGAGCTCCGAAAAGTTCCTCGATTTCTTGGTTAGTCAGCGAGGAATAGAAGCAAACCCTGAGAAGATAAAGGCTTTGGTCGAAATGGAATCCCCTAAAACCATTAAGGACATCCAAAGGTTAACTGGAAGGGTCGCGACACTTAATCGGTTCCTGTCAAGAGCCACGGATAAGTGTCTCCTTTCTTCAAGCAGTTGAAAGGACAACAAACAATGAGATGGACGGAAGAATGCGGCGGCATTTCAACAATTAAAATCATATCTCGGTTCTCGCCTCTCTTATCAAAGCCGAATCGGCGAATCCTATTTCTTGTATCTAGCAAGATGTCAGGCGGCCGTTAGCTCGGCTTTGATACGAGAATCCGAAGGAAAGCAGCTGCCGGTATATTACGTTAGCAAAGCGTTGTTGCCAGCAGAAACAAGATACCCAAACTTGGAAAAAGTAGCCTTGGCACTAATAACTTCCTCTCGCCAGACTCAGGCCGTATTTCCATGCCCATACTATCATCGTGATGACCGATCTACCTCTTCGCCAAGTTTTGCAGAAACCAGAAGCTTCCGGCCGACTCACGAAATGGGCCATCGAACTGAGTGAGTTCGACATTCAATAAGACCAAACGTAGCAATCAAAGGGCAAGCCGTAGCTGATTTCATTGCCGAGGGAACACCACCAACTGAAATCCCCATCAACGACATGCCAACGGATGCCGCAGTTCCAACAACAACCGCTTCACCGAACCTTCCCTGCCCTATTCCCTGGAAACTATTTGTCGACGGCTCTTCCAACTCGAAGGCAAGTGGGGCTGGGATTGTACTAGAAACCCCCGATCATACTTACATACAGTATGCCTTGCGACTTGGATTCCAAGCCTCGAACAATACAGCGGAATATGAAGCATTGTTGCTCGGTCTCCGACTCGCAGCTAGCATGGGAGTCACGCATTTAAGTGTGTTCAGCGATTCTCAATTGGTCGTTAATCAAGTGACCGGTATATACCAGACACGGAAAGACCAATTGAAAGTGTACATGGAGAAAGCAAAAGAACTTATCAACGGATTTCAACTCTGTCAGGTCACTCGGATCCCTCGTACAGAAAATGGCAAAGCCGACCTATTAGCAAAGCTCGCCTCTGCCAATGAAGATGACATACCCAGGTTCGTCCCCGTCGAATACGTCGATAAACCAAGCATAAATGAATCAATTACTATGACCGTCCATGCCATCGACTCGGAACCATCCTGGATGGATCCAATCCGCCAATACCTTGACAAGGGGGAACTGCCTGAAGATCGTGCCGAGGCCCGACGACTTAAGTTCCGAGCCTCCCGTTACACCATACTCAACGGTACCCTCTATAAGAAAGGTTACTACGCTCCGTTGCTTCGGTGCCTCACACCCGGCGAGGCGAATTACATATTACGTGAAGTCCATGAAGGAATCTGCGGAAACCATTCTGGAGGAAGGTCTCTCGCCCACAAAGTTTTACGACAGGGATACTACTGGCCCACTATTCAACACGACGCTCGCACGCTCGTCCAAAAATGCGACAAATGTCAACGATTCGCAGCAATCCCGAGACGAGCCCCCGAAGCGCTAACGCCAATGACTGGTCCCTGGCCTTTTGCACAATGGGGTATTGACATCATAGGTCCACTCCCTATGGGAAAAGGTCAAACTAAGTTCGTAGTGGTAGCAAAGTGGATTATTTCACGAAATGGGCCGAGGCCGAGCCATTAGCCAAAATAACCGAGCAGAAGATCACCGAGTTCGTCTGGAAAAACATTATCTGCCGGTTCGGAGTACCCCATACCATTATTACAGATAATGGAAGACAATTCGACAACAGGAGTTTTCGCGATATGTGCAACAACCTCAGAATCAGAAACGTCTATTCTTCACCTCATCACCCTCAAACTAATGGGCAAGTCGAGGCGGTTAATAAGATTGTCAAGCAACATCTTCGGACAAAGCTCGACCGAGCCAAAGGAGCGTGGGCGGAAGAGCTCCCGAAAATTCTTTGGGCCTACCGAACCACAGCCCGAACCGCCACAGGAGAAACTCCCTTTTCACTCGCTTACGGTTCGGAAGCCGTCACTCCCGTTGAAATCGGCCTACCGTCGGCCCGAGTCACTTCATTCGACGAGGATGAAAACGAAGAACTTCTCGCACTCGGACTTGACCTCCTGGACGAGCAGAGGGAAATGGCACGGCTACGCACGGAAGCACGACAACGACAAGTGGCTCGATTCTACAATGCCCGAGTGAAGATCAGGAGGTTTCGGATGGGAGATATGGTTCTCCGAAAAGTATTTGCCAATACCAAGGAATTTAGATCGGGTACGTTTGGACCCAATTGGGAAGGACCATACATCGTATTGGGCACTATCCGACCAGGAACGTACCGGCTGGAAGACCTAAACGGACAATCGTTGCCCCATCCGTGGAACGCTGAACACTTAAAAATTTACTATCCTTAGCTCGGCACTTAAGATTCAAGGAATCCGAAATTGAGAAAGCTGTAAAGCCAAAATTCTATATAAAAAAAAAAGAACGCTATCTTTCATTCATCTTCAATTGCTCTTACAAAAAAAAAAAGAAAAAAAGAAGAGACAACATATGAAACCCTGGTTACTGGCCTGTACCGGCTTCATCCCCAGCAGCGACTTCAGCAGCGGCGTCCGGATTCTCGGATTCCGAGGCTCCTCCACCTTCGATCTCCGAGAGATCGAGGTCAGGAAAGGATTTCTTGATGTCCTTGATACATTCCAGGAATCCGCTTTGGAACAAGCGATCCCTTTCATCCTCGAACTCGTCGATTCAAGGAATGCTTGGACAGCTTGGTCCCTAGCCTTCTCTGCCTCCCGAGTCTTATCGGTGGCCTGCTGAATAAGTTCCGCCGCCTCAAGCTTAGCCCGAGCCAAGTCGTTTGCACAGGAAGCGTGGGCTGCAAGGATTCGCCTGTTCTCCTCTTCGATCTAGAAAGGAGAGGCGACACTCGAGCAACTTCGGCCCTCGCTTCATCAAGGGCTCTCTTGGAAGAAGTGGCCTCGGCTTTCGCGTCTTCGGCGGCTTTCGGGCAAGGCCCGCCCGCCCATCGGGACGCCAACTCGTATCTCGGCGTTCTCGCGTCGCCCTTCGACCGAGAGAGAAGGGCCTGCAGGCCGATGGGCCGAGGATAACTCTTCTGAGGCCTTAACCAAGCGGGGAGCAAGTTCAAAAAGCACCCTTCTTTGCATGGCCAACGGTTTGAGACGAAGGAGCGTTATAGAGGCCGACGAACTCCTTTTCGCTCCCATGGGCTAAGGCCCAGGGAACCATCCCCGACACCATCTTTTGCAAAATAGATGGCCCCTCCTGGCTCGTTTCTTCCCCTCTGGAGGATGCGGTCCTCATCTCTTCTTCCCCTCTGGAAGACGCAGCCCTTGTCTCTTCCTCCTGCCGCGGGACTTCCGTCGCAACATGTCCCGAGTCAGGTGCCGCCTGAGGTTCCAAGGAAGCGGCCTCTGTCGCTTCCACCCTCTCTTCCGGATCGGGATCTGGAATTACGACGACAGGATGAGCAGAAGAACTCGCAGGCTCCTTCTCCTTTTGCGCTACCCTCTGTCTCTTCGGCGGCCGAGGCTCCGACAGAAGGACTGATCGCGGAGGAGCCTTCAATCTCGAAACCATCCTAAGAGGAGGACGAGCCCCGGTCATCTTTGACGGGACTGGTTCGGAGGGGGTTGGCTCGGAAGGGGCTGCCTCAGAGGGGGCTGGCTCGGGAACAATCCGCAAATGAGGACGAGCTTCAGGCAAATCTGAAATAAAAGAAAAGAAAGAACTTCAAGTCGGGAAAGTTCGAGAAGATACACAAAGGTACATTCTCAATTACCTGTGACAGTGAAGTCTAGACTGCGAGATGAAGACGCTCCATTTGTAAAAGCACTTTCAGGGACCTATCTGCTGGGATCCGGCGTCCTCAACTCTTTGATCCGAGCCGAAGCACTGGAACCGAGTTTTTGCCGCTTCTTGGGGATGTCTGTCAGACACAAGCTCGTCAGAGTCAGCATATTACAAAAAATAAAGAAAGGCAAGAGAGGAGAGCCGGGTCACCTGCTCTTTGAAACGACCGAGGGACACGAGCCTCGTAGGACCGGGTTCGGCCGACTCCCAACGGCCACAGCCCAAACCAACGCTCTCTCCAATGTTTGTTAGAAGTGGAAGGGTCGGTTATTAGGAGCGCCTCCCCCCGCCCCGGCCGAAGACGTAAAAGCCGGGGTAGTTCGGATTCACGCGCACTTGGTATAAATGAAGGAATTCGTCGACCGTTGCGGCGGGTTTGCTCCAACTCACCCACGATCCGCACACCCGAGTAAGTTCCTCCACCCATTCGGAACTATTTGCCCCGGTGCAATCCGAATTCGAGACAAAACTCCCCGGACAATGGGTTGAAGGGGCAGACGCAAGCCGCATTGCATCGACACTTGGTAAATCGCGACCGCCCCAGGAGGAGGATGATCCGGCAAGTCTCTCGGACGGGGGAGATAAGTGATGACCGACTCGGGAATGTGGTACCCGATTCGGATCCTGTCCAAGTCCGCCTCGGTTAAGACCGAAGGAACCGGGCCGCTTAAGTCATCCCCCGACCCTTCTCCATCAGACTCGGCATGTGCCGACTTATCAGCAGGAACCGACGCAGAGGTTCCCTCAGCAATTATTACTTCTTCCTCCTCTTCTTCTTCTTCTTCTTCCATATCCCTTGGAAGATTAGGCCTTCCCGGGCGGGTTATTAAAGACGACCCACCCCGAGAAGGAGCAACGGAAGCAGGGCGCTCCGCAGAAGCTTCGGTGACCCTCTCAGAGAGAAAAGCAGCGTTAGCATCAACCGCCATTTCCGTCAATAAAGAAGGCGATTCCGCAACGTTCCAAAAACGTTGCGCTTCGCCTTCATCTCCGGAAGCTCCTTCCTGGGGACTTTGAGAATCCCTAGCCGCCATTATCACTAAATAAAAAGGAAGGAGAGACTCACCGGAAGGAGGGGTGAAAACGGAAATGGCGAAGAAGAGCCGTGAGTCAACAAAGAAGAATGAAAGAAGAAGGAAGGCCGAAAAAGAGCTCTAGAAAGAAATGAAAACGGGAATGGCATTAGTAGTTTGAAATGCGGGACCCTTACCCTTTTATAAGATTGCCATGTGGCGGAGGCAATTAATGCGGAAATGATTCGACGCCTGCGTCGACTCCCCGGCTCGACACGTGGCACGCATCGACTGACGACAATAACGCCCTCGCTACGTGTCTAACCCTCATTGGCGGAATAAGCGAGTTGACGGTTGCCGGCGCATCGCGTTGTTAGAAACTGAATCGTCTCCTATCAAAGACAGCACATGATGCATTAAATGTACTTATTGCCTTGGACCAGGTCATGAACCGACTCACAACTCGTTACTCCTGAGTGTCACGTAAGACACACGGAGTAAGGGGGCTTACTGTTGGGGACAAAAATACTAAGTCCGGAGACTCGGATCTGTTGCCTCGGCAGGGAGCACTACGTCGGATCCGGGCAGGGCACGTCGGATCCGGGCAGGGTTAAGAACTCTATGAACCGAGACGAAAAGTTAACTCGCCTCGGACGAAGAACCAGTAATCCGAGGATGCATCGGGCCGACCCTCTTAACGGAACTAGCCAAAGGACAGCACGAAACCGGATTTCGTCCCGAACATTTTGAGATAAGATCCCCGATCCCGAAGCTTACGGGATCAGACGAAGATCGCGGACGGGTGCCATCCGGTGTCCGCGATCCTAGGAAGAGAATCCTCTTTCGATTGCACAAGATCAGGAGAAGAATCCTCCTACGATTAAACACTCCAGCAGCTATAAAAGGGAAGCCTTCATCATCTAAAAGGTACGCACAAAATTCTCACCCAGACTCCCTCAATACAGTAAGACCCAGATTCCTAGCCTGACTTTGGCATCGGAGGGTCCCCTGCTCTAGCCAGGGTCTCCTTTGTCTTCTTCTTGTGCAGGTGCTCGAAGGTCTAAAGAGGGTGAACCAGATTTTTGCATCAACACTAAGATTGAGCTTGCCTGAGCTTGACTTGGATCGAACCAATTCAGTGACTCAGTTATTTTGCTATTGATGTTGCTCACCAAGTGTTCGATGAAATGACTCAATCAAGTGTCGGTTGGTGGCGAGGAATGTATGAATACAAAACAAATACTCTTGTGTCTTAATTTTTATATTGCCTACTGAGTGTTTGATAAAATACCTTTGAATTGTTGTTGTTGTTTTATATACCATAAGAAATTGAAGATATACTCCATATATTTGAAAAAATGCCATAAAGGTTCGATCTCGGCTTGAACTCGCTTGAGTTATCGATCGAACCGAGCCAAGCTGGTCAATCATGCTTGAGGATTGAGCTGAACCGAGCCAAGTTTGATTTGGGTCAGCTAGTGGCCGAGCCAAGTTGTGCCAAGATCAACTCAGTTCAACTCATATACAACTGCATATTTAAGACCAAGTGAACTACACCCCGGAAGCAATTAAGCTTGAAGGCTTATCATTGAAAACTTCATAGGACCATTGTGATGTTTATTTTCCATCCATCCTGTGTTATATTTTGTTTGAAAATAATATTAAAATTTGAATTTTCAAATTTTCGGTGTTTTCCCTCCACATTTGAAAGTTGTGGTACTTTTGTGTTATGGGTTTTGTCCCACATCGGATTTGACAAAGTAAACTATCTCGTATATAAGATAGTATTTTTGCCTAGGGCTTGTGGCCCTTTCAGGGGGCATGTGAATTTGATCATGTGGGGGGCTATGCCAATAGCTCTAATCTATGTCATTGATCACATACGCATGCGCGCGCCGAGCAGAGCCGAACCGTGCCGAGCCGAGCCGAGTCTGTGTGCATGTGTACGTGCGCCTGCGCGACGCGACGCGGCGGGCCGGGCCGGGCTGGGCTAGGTGCGGGTGTGGGTGCAGTGTGGGTGCAGTGTGGGTGTACTCGCGTGGGTGTGTGTGTGTGAGTACTCGCGGGACTTTATTTGCGAGAGTACTCGCACTTGTGTCTTTTCGTTTTAAACCAGAGAGATGCTTCCCTTCCGGTTGGTCGCACCTGTTAGGTTTAAACCCAACGAACCTAACCTTTTGTAAAGGGTGTTTATACACCACTTCGGAGTCTATATAAAGACTACCGATTCCAGTTTTAAAAATACGAAAATACTCTCTCTTATAAAACTCTCTCTGATACGGTTTTAAGCATTTTTATTACTGAGTTCATCGCTGAGTCAACTCAGCACTTTCGGATTAAACTACAAGTGGTTCGAGCAGCGTACTGATGAGTGAGTGCATTGGGGACCAGGGTCATAGTCATTGTATCCTGGAGGTCGATTGCTCTGAAAACTTGTTGCACTTGGGACGCTGTCCAAGGGTAGCAAATTGATTTCAAGCCGAGTGACTCAGTCACGCCTCGACTCAATTCAATATGTTCTTCTTTCTCAAAATCTTATTTTCTTTTTTAGTTCTTGATTTTAATAGTCTATTTAATTCAACCAAATATTCCAACAATCTTGAAATCGAATTGTTGAATTACATAGACTATGGCTACAATAACAGTAAATGCTTCTACTGAGTTAGCCAAAATCGAACCCTTCACTGGACAATTCTTTAAACAGTGGAAACAAAAATTGATGTTCGCTTCGACCACCTTGAAAGTTTTATACATTTTATCTGAATCATTTACTATAGATCCAGTAAATCAAACTGAAGTAACAGATGAAAATAATTGTAAAAACTATATTCTAAATTCTTTATCTAACGAATTATATGATGTGTATGCTTCTTACGCGTCCGCTAAAGACATATGGACTGCTTGGGAAAAGAAATACATATTGGAAGATGTAGGCGCTAAGAAACATGCAACTGCTAATTTCCTTTATTATGAAATGACAGACGATAAACCTGTCACAAATCAAATTTATGATTTTTAAAGTCTAGTTCACGAACTATCAACAGAAAGAATTAAGTTAGATGAAGTATTTCTGTTAGGAGCGCTAATAGAAAAACTACCACCCTCTTGAAAAGAATATAAGAATAGAATGAAACATAAAAAGAAAGGTGTTTCTTTGGAAACCACTATCGTACATATACGAATAGAGGAGGCCAATAGAATCAGGGACTAAAAAGAAAATGGAAATGAGATAGATTCAAAGGCGAATCTTGTGGAATCAAGTCGGGCAAATAATAAGAAAAATGACAACTGTCATAACTGTGGCAAACCTGGACATTACGCAAATGAATGCATGCTAAAAAAGAAGAATGCAAATAATCAATTCAAGAAAAAGGAAAACTGCTACAACTGTGGAAAGCCTGGTGTGACGCCCCGGTCATTGCTTCATGTGGGCGGGCACACGTGGGCAGACACACATGTGGGCGGGCCCCAGTGTGGTGGCGAAACTCTTGTCTTGGGCGAGCCTCTTATTCTGATTGATCTGTAGCGTAACTTGTCCCACATCGGAAGAGTTGTCTGGAGTTGTGGTGGTTATATGTTGGGTTTCTCCCTTAACAGACATGACGCGTTGGCCTTGTGCGCCAAGCAAAACCTCCGCTGTGCACTCTGATGGCAGTTGGGTTGGACAATATCATGGACGGGTAGGTGCTGTATGGGTGGGACCACGGGAGCACCGGGTCTGAGCGAGCTACCAATATCTTTACTCCAAATGACGCGTTTTAAACCCGTGAGCTTCGGCAAAGCGGACAATATCATGTGCTGTGGGGGTGGGCCTTACAAATGGTATCAGAGCCGAGGACGGCTCTGCCTTCGGTGGGGGATAATGTGACGCCCCAGTCACTGCTTCATGTGGGCGGGCACACGTGGACAGGTACACATATGGGCGAGGCCCCAGTGTGGTGGCGAGGCTATTGTGTGGGCGGGAGGCTCTTGTCCGGGCGAGCTACTCATTGCGATTGAGCGTAGCGTAACTTGTCCCACATCGGAAGAGTTGTCTGGAGTTGTGGTGGTTATATGTTGGGTTTCTCCCTTAACAGACATGACGCGTTGGCCTTGTGCGTCAAGCAAAACCTCCGCTGTGCACTCTGATGGCAGTTGGGTTGGACAATATCATGGACGAGTAGGTGCTGTGTGGGCGGGACCACGGGAGCACCGGGTCTGGGCGAGCTACCAGTATCCTTACCCCAAATGACCCGTTTTAAACCCGTGAGCTTCGGCAAAGCGGACAATATCATGTGCTGTGGGGGTGGGCCTTACACCTGTACATCATGTTAAAACTTGCAAGCTTAAGAAAAACAAAGATAAGCCGCAGGCTAATCTTACAGAAACAGGCAATGAGTCTGACATGGTAGTAGCTGTGGTGTCAGAAGTCTTCTTGATAAACAACTTGGAGTGGGTACTAGACACTGGTGCAATTAGGCACGTGTGCAAGGATCGTAGCATGTTTACCTCTTACGAAGTATCGGAGATGATGAGCAGTGTTCATGGGTAATCTTAGAAACGTCTCCAGTTGTATGGAAAGGGAAAGTACTTTTAAAACTCACTTCTGGAAAGACTCTAATGTTGAATGATGTCCTACATATGCCTGACATTAGACGAAACTTGGTCTCTGGTTCGCTCCACAATAAGGCTGGTGTTAAGTTAGTATTTGATTTAGATAAGCTTATAATGACCAAGAATGAAACTTTTGTTGGTAAAGGATACTGTAGTGATGATTTATTCATTGTAAATGTATCCAATGATAATAATAATAAGGCATCTAGTTCTGTTTATATCGTTGAACCTTTTTATCTATGACATAGTAGATTAAGTCATGTGAATAAAGTATCTTTGAAGAAAATGAAAAGATTAGGTTTATTACCTAATATATCTAATGAAGAATTCGAAAAATGTGAAACATGTGTGAAATCAAAATTCATTAGAAAACCCTTTAAACGAATAGAAAGATCATCTGTTCTATTAGAGTTAATACACAGTGACTTAGGTGATTTTAGAAATCACATGTCTAGAGGTGGAAAAAGATATTACATAACTTTTGTAGATATTACTCTAGGTTCACTAGAGTCTATCTATTAAGAAACAAAGATGAAGCTTTAAATGCTTTTTCTAAATACAAAATTGAAGTTGAAAATCAGTTAAATATAAAAATTAAAATACTAAGGACAGATAGAGGAGAAGAATATGAATCTTCTCAATTTAGAGAATTATGTGAAAAGAATGGAATAGTTCACGAAACTACAGCTCCTTATACATCAGAACAGAATGGAATAGAAGAACGTAAGAATAAAAACCTAAAAGAGATGATGAATGCCATGTTAAACAGTTCGGGCTTACCCTCAAATATGTGGGGAGAAGCAATTTTATCTGCTTGTTATATCCTAAATAGGATTTCTTCTAAATCTTCTGAACAAACACCTTATGAACTTTGGAAGAATCATGTTCCTAGTTACAAATATATTAAAGTGTGGGTGTGTCTTGCTAAAGTAGGATTGCCTAAAACTAAGAAAAGAAAATTAGATCTTAAAACGACTGATTGTGTATTTATAGGTTACGCACAAAATAGTGCAGCCTACAGGTTTCTAGTTTTAAAAATTAAGGACAATGTTCTGAATCCTAATACAATTATAGAAGCTAGGGATGCAGAGTTATTTGAGAACGTATTCCCTATGAAATCTAAATATATAGGAATAGAAGAAGTCAATAAATCAGATATTGCGTCTACTAGTAAAAATATTTACGAGAAAGTAGTAGAAGAGATACAACCAATAAAAAGTACTAGGTTTAGAAGAGAAACTAACCTAGGAGATGGTTTTTTCACATTCTTAGTAGAAGATGATCCTACAACATATACAAAAGCTATTAATTCTCCAGATGCAACATTTTGGAAGGAAGCAATAAATGATGAGTTGGAATCTATAATATCTAATAATATCCAAGGAGCCTACCACCCTGGTAAGAGTAAGGACCCAGACCTACCACCTAGAAACAAACCAATAGGCTGTAAATGGGTATTTAGAAAGAAACTAAAACCAGATGAAATTATTGATAAGTTTAAGGCTAAGTTGGTAGCAAAAGGCTTTAAACAAAAGGAATGAATAAATTACTTTGATACATATTCCCCTGTAACTAGAATTACATCAATCAGGGTCTTAATAGTGATAGCCTCCATATATAAATTGGTGATACACCAGATGGACGTTAAGACAACTTTCTTAAATGAAGACCTACAAGAAGAAATATATATGGAGCAACCTGAGGGTTATAAGATATCAGGTAAAGAAAATAAAGTATGTAGACTAGTTAAATCACTATATGGTTTTAAACAAGCCCTTAAACAATGGCATGAAAAGTTTGATGGTGTTTTAAAATCAAATAGTTATTACATAAATGATGTAGATAGATGTGTATATAGTAAAAGTTCTGGAAATGATTATGTTATTATATTCCTTTATGTTGATGACATGCTTATTTTTGAAACTAATATTAAATTAGTTAATGCAACTAAGAAATTCTTGTCATCTAAGTTTGACATGAAAGACTTAGGAGAGGCTAGTGTAATCTTGGGTATTGAAGTAACCAGGAAAAATAGTGTTATTATATTATCACAATCTCATTATATTGAAAAGATATTGAAAAAAATTAACCATTTTGACTATTTACCTGTCAGTACTCTTTATGATTATTGTGTGACTCTCATGAAGAATAAAGAAAATAGTGTGTCTCAATTGGAGTATTCCAGAATAATTGGTAGCCTCATGTATTTAACAAACTGCACTAGACCAGACATAGATTTTGCAGTAAGAAGGCTAAGTAAATATACACATAACCCTGAAAAAGAGCATTGGAATGCATTGTCTAGGATTTTGAGATACCTAAAAGGCAGTATGACCTATGATTTACATTATAATGGTTATCCTGCTATATTAGAAGGATATAGTGATCTTGCTTGGATCAGTGATTCAGATGAGACAAAATCTACAAGTGGATATGTCTTCACTTTGGGTGGAGGAGCGATCTCTTGGAAGTCTACCAAGCAGACATGTATCGCTCGTCTCTTATGGAATCGAGTTTATTACCTTAGAAAGGTTTGTATCGTAAGCCATGAGTGGCTTAGAAATCTCTTGGCGATATACCATTGTGGCCAAACCTCTGTATCGGTAGTGTGTCATTCATTGTAGAATCGTCAAGCGGTATAACGAAAGCAAATAGTAAAATATATAATGGAAAGAGCAGGCATATTAGACTCAGACACAACATGGTGAAACACATGTTGCGTGATGGAGTCATATCTATTGACTTTGTGAGGTCAGAAAAGAATCTAGCAGATCCTCTAACTAAATGACTATTTAAAAGGTTAGTCAATGATATATCGAAGGGAATGGGGCTGAGCCTAATATATGAGCTACCAGTGTCGGCAACCCAACCTATACAAGTAGAGATCCCATGAGATAGGTTCAATGGGTAAACAACAAGACACGAGGTAGACGATTGCACTGAGTTGTATGAGCCCCTTCTATGGTGTACAGTGCGAGCAACAACGAAGAAGGATGAATTGTTAGAACTCTTAATGAATCCATAGCCATATATTTGGTGGTGTATACAGTTGCTGGAATTCACTTATATGGGTGTGGAGGTGGAGGCCGCTTCCTATGAGAATCTGGGCGAATTCTCTAGAGCACTCATGAAATTCAGGTAATGATGTATGGCCGAAACGCACCGAACCGCATAATCACTTGCAGAGGAAGAGTTGTGTGAGTGACATGTACTTGCGATCTATATTAAAAGGATTCAGATTCAAGACTATAGTGTCACCTGATTCCTGTAGACCTGTCTTGCTTATTCTAATGTCGGTTCAAGTCTATGGTGACACCGACACCATTGCACAACTATTACGCTTTAATCCGAAAGAGTTTTATTTTAAAACATGTGGGGGATTGCTATATTTTATTTTAAAATAATATTAAAATTTGAATTTTCAAAATTTCGGTATTTTTCCTCCGCATTTGAAAAGTTGTGGTACTTTTGTTTGTGAGTTTTGTCCCACATCGGATTTGACAAAATAAACTATCTCGTATATAAGATAGTATTTTTGTCTAGGGCTTGTGCCCATTTCAGGGGGCATGTGAATTTGGTCCTGTGGAGGGCTATGCCAATAGTTATAATATATGTCATTGAGCACACACGCGCGCGCACGCCGAGCCGTGTCGAGCCGAGCCGAGCCGAGCCCGTGTGCGTGTGCGCGTGCGCGACGGGACGGGACGGGACGGGCTGGGTTGGGCTGGGCGCGGGTGCGGGTGCGGTGTGAGTGTAATCGCGTGGGTGTGTGTGTGTATGGGTACTCGCGGGACTTTATTTGCGAGAGTGTACTCGCACTTGCGCCTTTTCGTTTTAAACCAGAGAGATGCATCCGCCGGTTGGTCGCACCTGTTGGGTTTAAACCCAACGGACCTAACCTTTGTAAAGGGTGTTTATACACCACTTTGAGTCTATATAAAGACTATCGATTCAGATTTTAAAAATACGAAAATACTCTCTCTGATACGGTTTTAAGCATTTTTATTCTTCGAGTTCATCTCAAAGACTTTCGGATTAAAGCGCAAGTGGTTCGAGCCCGCATACTGATGAATGCCAGCCCGGGACCGGGTCATAGTCGTTGTATCCTGGAGGTCGATTGCTCTGGAAACCTGTTGCACTTGGGATGTTGTCTAAGAGGAGCAAATTCGATTTCAAGTCGAGTGACTCAGTCACGCCTCGACTCAATTCAATAAGTTCTTCTTTCTCAAAATCTTATTTTCTTTTTTGGTTCTTGATTTTAATAGTCTATTTAATTCAACTAAATATTCCAACATCCTGTTCATTAGATCAAATAGGCATGGATGAAGGAAAAATATAAATATGAGTTTAACCCAAAACTTCAGTGGCCCTCGGAAGCTTTCAAACGTAGGTGTTTAATCCTTCTTTCTTTTTCCTGTGATATGGCCCACTTTAGCCTTCTATATGTATTCCTTTTGGGCTTATGCCCTAAAATGAACTTCCAAATGGATGGACAAAGTGGATAAAATATGTACATTACTTTGGCCCACTAAGCCCCTAATAGGACCTTCATTCTCTGCTTACGGCGGGGTAGAACCCGGCCCGCGTCCACTTACGAGCCATGGAGAACGGACCACTAACTAAAAATTGTGGGACCATTGTTGCCAAGTCAGAGTTGCAAAATCAGATTGATGGAGCAATCCCAGCCTCTTATTTGGGACACTTTTTTTGCTGGAACAGGACTGTGGGATTATTTTATTTTATTTTAACCGTTCAATAGCTGTCGATCAATCGGAGTAGTCAGATAACCAGATAAGCTTGAATTTTCGATCTTAATACATTAAACTGGGAACCTTAATTCATAGTTTATTTCAATTACTTGTCTGCCACGTGAGCAATTTCTAAGCGCTGCTTATCATCCATCACACTCCGCCAGAGTATCAAAGTATTTTCTTTCTCTAAAAAACGGAAAACGGTTGGGAGATCTAGTGCTAGTTCTGAAACCTTTTTTTATTTATTTTTTTATTTTTTATTTATTTATTTATTTATTTTTACACACGCACACACACACACCCCCACACACTCACTCCCTACACCTGGGGAATTCCACCCCCCTATGGATACTCGAACCCTGGAGCGGGAGTTGAAACTCCCAGGAGTCTACCACCCGTCCAAGAGTAACTAATTAATCAAGCACAGAATCCAGGCACACGTGTACGAGATTCTGACCTTTCATTTGTTTCGGCCCGCTAGGTATACGCCATGTGTCGAAATGCACAGTGATCAGATGATCCCAGTATGTGATCCTAGGACTCTTGCAGTTTAAATGCTGACCGTTGATTTTTTATTTGTTTTATGTGTGTCGTAGAATCCATCCCTTATGGGTGTTATTTTGACGCATGCTCCAGCAAAGTCAGGACAACAGATGAACGTTCTGGATCCATTACATGTATGCCACGTATACATGTCCAGAGATAGAAATCTTGGGCGGGGAAGAAGGCCCACGTATCAATATCTAGGCCATTAATCAGGTAGGGTCTTCTTACACCATTGCGAGCTAATACACTGAAAACTCTACAACACCTGTTGGGGAAATTGCGTGCAACACCCGATCTCTTTTGGCTCCCCCGCTATGTCTGATAAAATCTACTCCATCCATCCGTTGAAACAACTTATTTCAACCGTGCATATTGAAATTAATCTCGATGCAGTACTTAGGTGGGCCACAACATGGAACAATTAAAAATTAGGCCTAAACTTCTAAGTTTTCTCTTTGCAGCTCACCTGAGTTTTGATTGATATAAACAATACAGTAACCCTAAGAAGGTGTATATCGCAGGCATCCCTATCTCTACTTGGAATAGTGTGGCCCACTTGAGTTTTGGATCGTTCAGACGGATACGGATTGGCTACTCCCTCTGCCACTGGCCTGTGGCTGTTAGTCGGTGCTCTGTGGGCCCCACCATGATGTATGTGTTTCATCCATGCCGTTCATCCACTTTTGCAGATCATTTTAGGCCTTGGTTCCAAAAATAAGAGGGGGTGGACCACACCACAGGAAAACAATAGCAATTGTATATCCACCATTAAAATCCTTCTAAGGCCCACTGTACTGTTTACTTGACATCCAATCTGTTGATTAGGTCATACAGACCTAGATGAAAGCAAAAAACAAATATCAGCTTGATCCAAAACTTTTATGGGCCCCAAAAAGTTTTTAATGGTCGATGTTCATATAACACTGTTTTCTGTAGTGTGATCCACTTGAGATTGTGATATACCTCATTTTTTGTCTCATACCCTAAAATGATGTATAAGAATAGATGGACGGCATGGATGAAACACATACATCATGGTGGGACCCACACAGCACCGACCACCAGCCAATCATACATCATGGTGGGACCCACACAGCACCGACCACCAGCCAATCATACATCATGGTGGGACCGACACAGCACCGACCACCAGCCATTGGCCGGTGGCTGGGGAGTAGCCAATCCGTTTCCAGTTCAGACATGCACATCACGGTGGGCCCCACGCACAACACGATTGTGGCAGGCTCTGCCTGCAGCACGTGCTGGGTACCGTGGGTCCCACCATAATTTCGTAGCCGGGTGGCAGTGTCACGAGACCAGACGTGGCTAGAAAAAGAAGAAAGTGCAGGTTCAATGCATTAGCTTTTTTGAGAGGGCAGAAAGAGACAATCAGTTGAGATATGATATAATTCCGTGACGAGTCCCCATACGTCCCGCTTCATTGAATACGACAGAGCCAACTTCCACCATACACGTGGAAGGTTATATAGAGGGTGGATCGAGACGGCCCACACAGTGGGCGCTGCATTAGATAGACCACGGTCAATTTCACACTAATAGGACAATCCTAGCCATTTATGAGACGTTGAATTGCAACCATAGACTTTTTGAATTTCACCGTTGGCATCATATTTTTTGGCTGACCTTCTTACCAAGGGCTACACTGTGGTGGGGCCCACTAGTTTTATGGCCTGGATTGAACGTTACCCTGTCGCTCGGACGCGAATTTTCTGTGCCCTCGGGTACATGAAGTTCCTGTGGTGGGAAGTTATGTGGGGCCCAAAGAGATGCCCTTGAAAAATCCACTCCATCCATAAGTTTATAAATACCAAAATAGGACAGGAAGATGAAAATCATTAAGAATCCAAAATTTGGGTGGGCCACACCACGTAAAACAGAGGGGATTAAACAACTACCATTGGAAATTTTGTGGCGGCCACAGACGTTTTCTATGGGGATGATATTTTTTCCTGCAGTTTATCTAAGTGGTAATAGCCCTGTGAATGGTTTGGATGTAATATAAACATCATGATTGGCTCTAGGAAGGTTTCAACGGTGGACATTTCTGTTATAACTTTTTCATGCAGTGCGGTCCGCATGAGTTTTGAATCTTCCTTATTTTTTTAATTGCCATCGTATTTTGATATTGGGAAACTGATGGAAAGAGTGGATTTATCATGGAAATCTTAGGGCGTGTTTGGGCAGTGGGATTAGAAGGGAATATGTGGCATGAGATTCATCTGGTCGTGTGCCAAATCCACTCTACGGTGGGAAGAATGGAAAAGCTTGGAATTAGATTAAATGGAATTGCATTGGGTCCATGCCAATTTCACTCAATGTGAGCAAGTTGCGTAGGTTTTATCATGATGTGTGGGCTATATCCACACTGTCCACCCATTTTTTGAGATTATTTTAGAGTATGGGCCAAAAAATTAGGTAAATCCAAAGCTCAAGTGAACCCCACCATAGAAAGCAATGGGATTGAATACTTACCGTTGAAAACTTCTTTGGGGCCACATAAGTGTTGGATCTACCTCATTTTTAGGCCTATGCCATAAAATATGAGGTTATAAAACAAATGAACAGTTTAGATATAACACACGTGTTATTCTCAGTAATTTTAAATGATGGTGGGTATATTCATTCAACGTATCACCGTATTATTAGTAAAATATGATATTAATCTTATCCCATGACAACAGGGGTAATCCATGCCACGGATGATAATTATGTTTTTTAATCCCATCCCACCTAATCGGCATGTACAGTTTCCGACTACTTGAACTTCGGCAGTGCACAGGCCATACGCGTCCGGAACGACCGGAACTGTCATGTCATGTTGGGAGATGTTTGTATCGTGTTTCGTGCGCTCAAAGGAAATGATCTGACAGAGACGTTTGTGAGAAGAAACAGCTTCCGTCGTCCACGTGGCATAGTGGATCAGGACCAACCACTCAGTGGGCGCTGCTTAAATCGTAGCCACCTCTTTCTCTCAAATTCTCATTCCTTCACTGCCGTCCATTTGAAGCGTGGTAATCGAGCGTTTTAGAACATTCATTTTCGGCCATCCATGGTAGGACATCTGCTTGTAGTCCCGATCTAGTGTGTAGGAGTTTATCCTGACAAATGGACGGTGAAAGAACAGCTACGTGGCATGATTTAAAAGAAATTAACGGAGCTATTAACCGTGAGACTCGCGCATGTACGCCGGATCCTCTTCGTTTTCTGTTTTCTGTTTTTTTTTTTTTTTTTTCTCTTACATGAAACTTATAAAAAAAAAACCCACCAAGATGTGAGAGTTCTATGTTGAATTTTAAATTATTTTAAAATAAGTTAGTGTTTCAAAATATCCTACGGATGTGTCTTTTCACTGAAAGGTTATATCCTTTCAATTTTTATTTTGAAAAGTTGTGTCTTTTGAAGCCTAAGGGTCACACCACTTGGGTTTAAACCCAATAGTCACAACCCTTTGTGAAAGGGTGTCTTCACAAAGTCTATAAATAGACTTCTGATTTTAAGTTTTCAAATAGATTAGAAAATCAGGTTTCCTCTTAAAAATGTGTTCAAGTATTTTAGTTCGGGTTAAGACTACAAGTGGTTCGAGCCGTTAGATGAAGTGAGCATGCCGTGGGGACCGGGTCATAGTCGTTGTATCCTGAGGTCGATTGCTCTGAAACACATTGCACTTGGGCAACGCTGTCAAGGGGAGCAATTCGATTTCAAGCCGAGTGACTCACGTCACGCCTCGACTTATACAAAATGATAAGTTTTTTAACTTTCTTATTTTAATTTTATATAATTTAAATAGTTTTCCAAACTCCAATTTCCAACAATCTTGAAATCGAATTTGGTTTGGAAAACTATTTAAGAGTTACGGTTGCATCTATTTGGTTGGAATAGCCCAAAATGAAACCACACCAACCCAATTTGTGGGTCATGGTTCATATAATCTAGAGTTGTCATATCTCACATAATGGTTAAGATCTAGTAGATATTTATTATGTAAGTTCTTTGGACCACATGTACAAAAGTGAACTATGCACCGACTGAGTAGGATATACACTGATCTTAACATCCCTGTACACTAAAGATCAGCCCGTATAATCTGGAACCCTCATATACCATCTAATAGTTAGAATCTTATACATATTTGGTATACATATTTTCTGGACCACCTGTGCAAATCATCTAAAAGGCTTAAATTTATGCACTGATGTTATAGCCTATTGATTGTTTTTATACTTATGTCATTGGCAATGTCAGTCTATCACACACAACAAGATCAAGTCATATGTGGTGCCACACCAAGTAGGTATCCACTAATATTCACCATTTGTGTACAATGAGGATTGATCTGGGATGTATATAAAACTATGATATCAGGGTGGGACATAAGTATTAGGAACTTTTTCAACCACCATGTATGCATAAACAAAGAAGAGCCACTTTCATATAGAATCTTTAAAATATAAATGATGGAAACCATGTGAACCAATGATGGTACTATACACATGAACATTATTATACATGTGCAAACTAAAAATAAAGAACATCATGATTATTTTATGTTATAAACCTTGCTAATCATCTCTCTCAAGTCGTTGCTTGCTTATGCCAAACACACATGATGATCCAAACTGTTCATCTTGGGCTCGTTGTTGTTGTTGTTGTTGTTGTTTGTATGTATAAATCTCAACCCAGATTCTGGATCTGAAACGTTGTGAGAATGGATGACAGTTGTGAATGTGGGGGGATCTAATGGCTTCAAGGCCCTAAGATTTTAAAGAGAAAATAAAAGATTTCCTCATTTCTGTTTTCATTTCCAAGGTTCTGTACGGTTATGATTATTCTAATGTCTATCTTTTAGTTGTGACTATTGGTGAACTTTTACATACACCAAAATTCTTGATGCTTAATATTCATTATATACATCAAGTGTGTCATTTGATGTCATGTTATGGGGTCAAAATATCATGTTTGGATCTCTGGTTACTGTATAATAAGAAACGGTTCATGTAATAAAAATAAATAAATAATGGTTTATCAGTCGATGGCTGAGATTAATCTCTACTGTCCACCTGTAAGAGTCCACTAGATGAACTATCTAGATCACTGGGGTGATGCTCCATCTTTATAATGAAATACCGTCTTGATCAGGTGTTGATTCTTGCCGAAACCGTATATTAGGTACAAAGTTTATTAATTGGATGGCTAGGATTGTTGGTTTAATTTTGCAAAACTGGCCATTAGATAGTCAGAATCGACTCAATGTATTATAAAAATTTATCTTAAGAATTTCTCAAATAAGCGGTCACGATCATCTCTTGGTGGGCAGAATGAGCGAATCCTTTTAAAAGCAATATCTCCACAATTGTTGTTATAAACTGCTACATGAGTAGTGTACATTCTATTTAATTTAACATAATTTAAGTTATGTTGATGTTAACATGCAGTTGGGTGATGTTAAAATTTTCTTTGTTGATTAATTGAGAAATGCAACACTCTCAAATAGGGAAAGATTCTAAAAGTTTTCATGTTAGGACGATGCATGTGTAAGAGATCCCGACCATCTACCAAGTAGGGCTATAGATAAACAAGTTTTGTCTAAAAGCCAAACATGAACGCTGATAAGAAAGGCATTCTCTTACAAGTATATATGATAAGTGGATTGGCCAAATGGGACAACGCATTGTTTATAATCAAATGCATATATAGTATAGATCGGATCCCTCACATATGTGTGACAAGTTATATGAAGTAGACATAACACTTCTCATTGTTGGAATAGTTTTCTGTCACATGATTTCATGCTTACTCGGAATTATAATTTTAGATCATCTTTATGTCATCTATGGTGCCTATTGCATGTGTAGAATCCATGATCCAAAATATCAATCTTAATTATGTCATTTTTCATATGGTATATGTAGGAGTGAAAATATTATTTAGTGGGTTTTGCCTTTAATGGTCTAAATGGAAGGGTATTCATATCGAATACATGACACATATAGATGATGCATCAATGCTAGTCATTGATGGAAGTAGCATCATGTAAAGGAAAAAGGTTAAAAGGTGAATAATAAAAATAAAAATAAAAATACTCTTATGGTTTTCAACTAAGGAAATTGGTTGGAAAAATTCACTAAGTGCATAGTCTGAATTCATCGTTAAAATGACAATTGGATTATAGTTACAATTCATTTTAGATGTGGCTCATCATTGGTTGTTCTATAGAATGATGGTTCTCACATGCCTTGATTGGAATGAATGCAATGGACATTATCAGATCGATAATTGAGTCAATTAAACCATGCGACTAGTTATAACTATATTCTTATATAAATACTCACATTTTTCTTGTACGAATAAATCTGCTTGTAATCACATCCAATATCAACATCATTCTATGGTAGGATCCAATACTTTTTAAGAAAATATTATTTCCATCCGATCATATGCCAATCTAGGATACATGTGTTAGATCTAGTTAATTCATATGATAGTTCCTATGAAATCCTCAAACTCAAATTTTGGTTAATAGATTTATTAGGTAAGCCATAGATATATCTATCTAGGCTAAATCTGAAATTGTGGGGTGCACTTCAATGCATTTAGATAAACCACTTAATCCATGGAGTAAAAGTTTAGTTAATAAATATTTGATAAATGGGTTGACATGAAGGTTTGTACCTAGAAAGGTATATGATGAATGTTATGGATCAATATGCACATGTGTTACATTGGCATCATGTAGGTTTTAGAAACAAGATATCTGGAATCAAACTGATTACATGTTTTGATGATCTAATTGGTAGCCATCGAATAAATGTTCAGAAAGAAAATGTTAGTGTTTTGAATTCAAAAGATAATTGTTGGGTCAATGGGATATTCAGGCTATATTTTATTCTCATTGGAGACTGGTTTTGGACATTTAGGATTGGTATTCATATGAGACTATAAGTTCATTTGATGAACTATGTTGTTATACCATCACCAAATGTATCGATTGACCAAATTTATGCACCTATGGAGCCCATTGTTTAATCTATTGATCAAGATACTCGATAATGAACTTGAACATTTCTCCTCCATATTCAGTTGCCAAATATCCATTGATTGTATTGAATTTTAATCACTAATTGATAAATTGGCCAAATTTCATGTGTTTTGGAACATATGATAACATGATAATGTTGCGATATGATTACATGAAAGTTATATTATATTTTAGTTGTCATATGTCTATGCATGACAGATTACTCCAGCTTCTTTGTATTGCAGATACAATAAGGTTAATTGACTTTACTACTAGTTAGTTGAATGGTGGGCTAGTGAAGTTGTTTGAATTATAAGAATACATTCAAAGTTAAGAAAGTTGGTTGTATTAAGAGCCAGTGATACAACAACTATCATAATTAAAGTGATGCCCAATATCTGTTACTTGATGAAGTCATAATAGTTGACTCTGTGAGGTTAGAAATGAGTTCAGTATGCTTTGGCTTAAGATATGAATAATCAAAGAGGCTGCAACTGGCTGTCAAAGACTTGATTGAGGAGCAAAAGGAGAAATCAGCATAGACAGATGATCATTTATGAGTAGCTAGTTGGTGAGGCAATAGTTTGCCAATACGATGATCCCTAGCTGATCTGAAAGGATGATTAGCTACAATGGGACTAAGACGGATGGAGGTAAAAGGCCTACGGGTCATAAATCCTCTGACCAAGTGACTATCTAAAAGATTAGTCAATGATACATCGAAGGAATGAAATTTGAGCCTAATATATGAGCTACCAGTGTTGGCAACCCAACCTATACGAGTAGAGATCCTATTAGATAGGTTCAATGGGTAAACAACAAGACACGAGGTAGACGATTGCACTGATGTAAATGAGCCCCTTCTATGGTGTACAGTGCGAGCAGCAACGCAGAAGGATGAGTTTTTAGAACTCTTAATGAATCCATAGCCATATATTTGGTGGTGTATACAGTTGCTGCATACACTTGATGGAATTCACCTATATGGGTGTGGAGGTGGAGGCCGCTTCCTATGAGAATCTGGGCGAATTCTCTAGAGCACTCATGAAATCCAGGTAATGGTGCATGGCCGAAACGCACCGAACCGCAGAATCACTTGTAGTGGAAAAGTTGTGTGAGTGACATGTACTTGCGATCTACATTAAAAGGAATTAGGTTCAAGACTATGGTGTCACCTAATTCCTGTAGACCTGTCATGTTTACTCTAATGTCGGTTCAAGTCTATGGTGACACCGGCACCATTGCACAACTCTTCCATCTTAATCTGAAATGTCAAAAATTTTGAAACATGTGGGGGATTGTTGAATTTTAAATTATTTTAAAATAAGTTAGTGTTTCAAAATATCCTACGGATGTGTCTTTTCACTGAAAGGTTATATCCTTTCAATTTTTATTTTGAAAAGTTGTGTCTTTTTGAAGCCTAAGGTCACACCACTTGGGTTTAAACCCAATAGTCACAACCCTTTGTGAAAGGGTGTCTTCACAAAGTCTATAAATAGACTTCTGATTTTAAGTTTTCAAATAGATTAGAAAATCAGGTTTCCTCTTAAAAATGTGTTCAAGTATTTTCTAGTTCGGGTTAAGACTACAAGTGGTTCGAGCAGTGTACAAATGAGTGCAATTGGGGGGTCATAGTCGTTGTATCTGGAGGTCGATTGCTCTGAAAACTTTGCACTTGGAACGCATTTGTCAAGGGGAGCAAATTGATTTCAAGCCGAGTGACTCACGTCACGCCTCGACTTATACAAAATGATAAGTTTTTTAACTTTCTTATTTTAATTTTATATAATTTAAATAGTTTTCCAAACTCCAATTTCCAACATTCTATTTCCCATTTCAAAATGCTGATGCAATTTGCAAATTTTTATGAATATAGGGGTTCTATTTCCCATTGATTTATTAGTTGAAAAGCATCTCACAAATCATCCAAACAAAATTGAAGAATAAACCAATTTCAGTGTATTGGAATTTTCACAGTTCCCGTGAAATTTGGAAGTTTTTGTTGATACATATATTGATTCGAGAAAAACGCATTTTGCAAACTAATAAATAATAATAATAAATAAAGTGGTGAAAGCCCATTTCAGTTTACAGTGTTTAAGACAGAATAATTGATAGATAATTTTTTTTTTCTTTTATATTTAAAGATTTACAATGTGTTCATATGTTTAAAGTGATTATTTTAAGCCTTTAGATTAATTCAACGTTGCTGCGAAAAACCCATTTCAACAAAACATAAGAAATGTAAAAGGAATTGCAAATTTGCAGTGCATTTCAGTATGTTGAGTTTGATGCAAACCCCTACATCTTATGTTTTGATTTGAACTGATTTGTTAATTCTTAGTTAGGAAAAAGAATTAATTTTGACTAGGTTGTGTTTGAATTTAGATTTCTTCAAAAACCATGTGGTCACACGTAGGAAACTCTAATCTTTAATTTAGAGAGGAAGAAAAGGAGGCGGAGGAAAGAAAAAAGAGAAAATAGAAAAAAGAAAACAAAAACAAAAACGAAGAGGTGCCCGCGTACATACTCGAGTCTGACGGCTAACAAAGACTCCGTTGGGTGGATATTTTGAAGCATTTTATTGATGTAATTTTAGTGTTATATCTATAATTAATTTATTTTAGGTATTATTAGCTTGCCATGTGTCCATTGAATTAGTAGCCTTTCAACACCTTTGTCACAGGTTCGTCCCTTTTACTTTTAAAAGAGAGTTAAAAAGGCATTTCACTTCTCATTACACCCGAAATAACAAAACATGAGATTTTAAAACACTTTTTACACTATGCTAATATAGATTCGGAGATTTGGAGCAAATCACCCAAAATCCTCTCAATTCCCCTTTTAAAGTTCACTCAGATACAAGGTGCCAAACGTTTAAATCAGGAATCCTACTTGCATGCGGCATTATATTGTGGATATAGCCTATGATTACATGCGTCCAAACATGTCCAAAAGTGTGGGGGCCACCATGATGGTCAGTTCCATCTAACTCGTTCCTTAATGTGCCCCCATCTTATTCTTAGGTCTATATGCAAAAACTCATCCTGATCCATGATTCAGGTGGGCCACAGCAAAGGGAACAATGGGAACATTGGGGTGGGGGACTCAGCTGTAGAAACGTTGAGATGGAATTTGGAGTCCACCGTGTTGTGTATATGTCATCTAATCCATTCATCAGGTGAGGCCCACCAGGATGGAGGGACACATGAAAACTAAGGCTATGCTAAAACTCAGGTAGGTCACACCACATGAAAATCAAGGTTTTAGGCGTGATTGGAAATTGCTCCCTGTTGTGTGTCCTGCCCGAGTTTTCGATCCCAAATATTCACCGTCTGGATTCGATGTGGATGCGGATTTCCTGCCGAAGGCTTTCGCATTAAGTTCCTACGTTGGAAACCTAGGTGGAGCCACCGTGTCCATCTGTTTTGTGAGCCCATTTTAGGACGGATCCAAGACTAAAGTAAAACGAAGGCAGGGAAATTCCTACCGTTGAAAACCTCCCTGGGTCGGCAGTGATGTTTAAACGACATTCATACCGTTCGTAACGTCATTCCTACTGGGATGATGAGAACACAAATATTAACCTAATTCAAAATTTATGTGGACCCATAATTATTTCAACTGTGGACATTTCATCCTAACTTTTTCGGCCCACTTAAGTATTGGACTTGGCTTATTTTTGATCCATGTCCTAAGATAACCTCACAAAACCGATGGGCGGGGTAGATTTCTCACAAACATCACGGTGGGCCCCGCCTAGCTTTCCAGCACAGGAACTTTATGTGAAAGGCTTTGGCAAGAGATCCGCGTCCATTCGACATGCACGTCGCGGGTGGGCCCTACACGACTCGTACGCCTGAAGCATATCATCGTTTCCATGATTGAAAATCACACTTGTCGATTGAAAGGTGATTCACCGCAGATACAACTACCAAAGGAAATAAGTTAGGTAGGATCTTGAATCTGAAAGATTGTTGGTACACAAGTCATACTGGTGATGCCATCATACCAATGGCCTGGATCACTTAATGGTGGGCCCCACTCAACTAAAAGTTGATTCCACATATAAGCTGTTAAGAAAGAAAATCCAACAACAGTTCTATGTAACAATAAAAGGGTAGTCAAATATTCCAAAGCTAGGATCTTCGAATCTGGATGATTTTTGGCGTGGAAGTCACCCCTAGCTATTCTCATCACACTAGCAGCTCGGATCACCCAATGGCAAGCCCTGTTGGAGAACCATGGAAGCATATAGAGATAGGATTGCGTACTGAGTAAACTCAGTACGCTTTTATCGTACTGAGTAAACTCATTTGGGCATACTATGAATGTATGTGGTTTATCCACACCGACCATCCATTTTTCGAGATTATTTTCGTAGTTGAGTATAAAATAGAAGTATTCCCAGAGCTCAAGTGGAGCACGCTATAAGAAACAATGCGAATAATGACTTCTACCAGTGAAACCTTGCTTGGGCCATAATGATTTTTATTTGTCATCCAACCCGATCATAAGATTACGCAGACATGGATGAAGGTAAAAAACAAATATCAGCTTGATCCAAAACTTCCGTAGGCTCCAAGAAATTTTCAACGGTTTAATTTCAATTCACACTATTTCCCTTAGTGAGGCCGATCGAGATTTGAATATATCTAATTTTTGGGATCAAGCCATAAAATTATCTGTTAAAATGTATGGACGGAGTAGATAAAATATACCAATCACGGTGGACCCCACAAAATTTACTCAATACGCTTAGGCCCTGTTTGGGCAACTGGATTAGAAGGGATTCGGTGGGATTGTATTCAAAAAAACATCATTATTACCCATGGCAGGGATTGTCCCCTGATTCAATGGGATTAGGTTAATGCTCTGCTTTGTTGGTAATACGGTGGTATATTGAATGAATATACCCACCATTATTTGAAATTACCAGAATAACACGTGTATTATATCTAAACCGTTCATTTGTTTTGTAACCTCATTTTATGGTATGGCCCGAAAAATGAGGTAGATCCAAAACTTATGTGGCCCCAAAGAAGTTTTCAACGGTAAGTATTCAATCCCCATTGCTTTCACTTTAGAATTACCTGATTTTTGGCCCATGCTCTAAAATAATCTCAAAAAATGGGTGGACGGTGTGAATATAGCCCACACATCAGGGTGGGACCTACACAACTTGCTAGCATTGAGTGAAATTGGCACGGGGCACGATGTAATTCCATCCGATCTAATTCCAAGCTTTGCCAAACATGGAGTGGAATTGGCACGGAACCAGATGAATCCAATCCCATCTAATCCCTTCTAATCCTGTTGCCCAAACAGGGCCTTAGCGTACTGAGTTTACTCATTAACCAATCTGCTTCCCCAATGGCAAGCCCCATTGGAGAACCATGGAAGCACACAAAGATTAATCAAGCAAAGTATATACAATTGCACAATCAAGTCTAAACAAGAACGATTTAATTTTACGTGAAAAAAACCCTTGCAAAAAAAAAACTATGTTAAAAAGTGACGAGTAATGCACTATAAAAAAATAAATTACAAAAGATAAAATATTATCGATTCAAACAAGCCCTGAATCAACTTCACAAGCCTTGGCTATACCCTTAAAACCCTTATAAATGAATTAGAAAACCCTATAACATCTAATATACTTCCAAATAGTTTAAAATAAGCCCGTTGACAACCCAAGCATGTGTGTGATATATGGGGCACTTAAAGAACACATGTGATACATATAAGGTAGACACTCCAATGTTGGATAGGGCATATGTAAGGTGTTTAAAGATGAACCATCTCACTAGTGATGCATTGGCACGTGACATATACGTGGATAGAAAATAAATATTTCGTGGAATATGTTAGAGAGGACATGTTTCTAAGATTTTATTACCAAGATGTTCGAACTTTTATAGACATGGATATTGACATTTTTATAGAGCAACGTGGCCAGGCATAGCTCACAAACCATGGATGGTTGAGATAGGGTCATTCGCGACGTAACTTTTTTGGATGACCAAATGGCTCTGGATATAGGAGGGTCCTGTTATATGCCTGCGTTCTTATTTTGTGTTCTAAGGGGAGTCGTCTGATACTCTATAAGAGTGGGATGGCTGATATGCCGACTGTTTATATTCAATTTTTGTACACTTACATAGCCAATAAGATGCCATCATGTGTCGGCATTATATGCTAAATGATGGGCAAAATTCTACTCATGCCCTTTATCATTGTTTACACACAATCCGTCGTAGCCAAATCAAACTGGTTCAAGAGATGCATGTAAATCAATTTCAAGAGTGGTTAGAGATGTGCACATGAGAGAGAGTATTAAATGTCGAATTTCTACTAAAAATATTTTCGGCAAAAGCAATATTCTCATTAAAGTAAAACTCTCTCAGCATTAAATGCCAGAATTCCAAAAAAAAATTAATGTTAAAATCTCATCAAAAGATATCTCTATCTAATATTAAATACTAGAACATTGCCAAAAGTAACTTTTTATGGATGACAAAGCCAAGTTGCATAAGTGCTCTATAATCTTTTTAATGCGGGAGTCAAGAGACGTGAGGATTTGGACTGACACATGCAGGAGTCTTTCTTGTACACGTACAATGTTTACGTGGGAGATTAAGAAGATTTACATAACCAAACATCTAGATCCTTCATGATGTTGAAGACCATGCAAGTCCACCACTTGCATAAGCCTATATAAATAGCACTCCACAAGTAGCTCTAGGCTTCATGCCATTACAATCAACCACAACTTTATTTTCCCATCCATCATTAATGTTTATCTTTTTATTTATTTATTTTAGTTTAGTCTTATCACGTAGTTTGTAGTCTTTAGTTGATCTTTCCACCATTCATCAATAACATCCTGCTGGATTGCAAGGAAGATCACTTAGTTTCAAATGGAAGGCTATGGGGCTTTCCTACTATATGTTAGGTGATTCTACTGACCATCTCGCCATGAAGTTTGATCTACACTAGACAACGAATGGATAGTCGATCCACGACCATCTTGCCATGTGCTTGGTTCCTATCAAGACTACGAACATGTTGTCACCTCACTGTCCATCTCGCCACGAAGCCTGAATCTGATTAAGTAACGAATAGATTGTCCAAGATGTTCCCTCCATCGGTCGTCTCACCACGACGCTCGACTTCAATCAAGTGACGAATAGACGATCATCTGACACATTATGACCATCCCACTATGAAGCTTGGTCTCGATTGGGCGACGAATGAATTGTTATCCTTCAAGCCAATTGTGAGTGTCATTATAGTAAAAATCATTAATAGAAGAACACTTTCAGATTATATCTTCCTTCTTTATTTTTAATCATCGAACTTCAATAGCAAATCACACTGAAAGAATAAGTCCTTAAGGTCGTAGACTTACGTTTATTATCACGAGAGAAAAAAAAAAAACTCATTCAGAAGGGCTAACCCCTACCCTTTCATAAATCACCTGAACGAAGGGCAAATTGGTGGTCGAGAGGATAACTAGATCCCGGTCCAGTCTCCAACTTGTCCATCTTAGCGTGGGGGACTATGGCTGTACACGAACCGGGCTAGCCCGGTTAACTCGCTCGACTCGGCCCTACCCGGAACTGAGTTCGGTCCGGGACGAACCATTTTCTTCAGCTCGAAACTGAGTTCGGGCCGAGTTCAAACAGGTCCCAGTTCAACCCGACTCGATTCGAAACCCGACTAGGCCGTTTACACACACACATGTGTGTGTGTGGGGGGGGGAGGAGGTACTATGTGCTCGAGCTCACGATAAGCTCCCATGAGGTCGAGCTGTGTGGGCCCCACCGTGATGCGTGTCGACCATCAACACCGTGCATTTGATGGGTCCCCTTTAAATTATGGGATATCCCAAAAATCAGCCGTATACGGAACTCAAGTGGGCCATACCATATAAAATCATGTGAAGACATGCCAAAAACATATAAAAGCACTTAGTGGGGCCCACCTGAGTTTTGAATGCTGTTGAAACTTGGTCTGAACCCTCATCAAAGTGGGACACACATAATGGATGGGCTGGATTTGTAAACCACATCTCGGTGGGCCCAAAAAATGATTATGAATGTTTTAATGGTGCACGACCCCTCTCAACTTCTGTATGTGGTGTGGCCCACACAAGTCACGGATTGACTTGATTTTTGAGACCTAGGCCCACGATAGAATGATGCATTTGACTGATGAGGTAGATGTTCGAAACGCATCATGGTGGGGCCCACACAGCTCGACCTCGTGGGACATTCCCATCAACTTGAGCGCATAGTACCTTTTCCATATATATATATATATATATATATATATATATATATATATATATATATATATATACCTAAATCCTTACCTTAACCATTTGAGATAGAGAATTGAGAATGCTGCCCAACCCTAAACCCTAAAACTCTCTCTCTCGTCCCTCTCGTCTCTCCCTCCCTCTCAATCTCTCTCCCCCTCTCCCTCAATCTCTCTCTTGACTTCTGGGATAGTTCACCGCTCATCTTTAAAGTGACAGTGACTCATTCACGTCATAGGTGTCATATATTTACAGCAATCTAGGTCGTCCAAATCGTGGGTCCCTTTGTAGATGGAGCAAATCCGAAACTGGCTCGAACTTGCCCGATTGCTGACCGGGCCGAGTTTGAGTTGGACATGTTAGCCTGGTGACCGGGTCGGGCTGGGTTCGGGTTTGGTTTGACTGGTGACCGGGCCAGGCCGGGTTAAGCCCAGTTCGACTCAGTTCGGCACGATGTACACCCCTATGGGGGACACTAGCGATTCAATCAAAACCTCTGAATCAAGTGTACTTTGGCACGCCCACACATCATAATTTGAATACACGCCATCAATCACACACGCAGCCTTGTGTTTGATTGAATTGACATGACACTCTTTTTAACACACCCCATGACACACGTGTGCAACCAGAAGTTCAACAGTTCAACAATATAGTTTGAAGATCTAAACAAGAGAAGAAACCAGAAAATTAATGAAGGCTTATGCAAAGGATGCGCCCTTAGAAGCCAATCACCCCCCCAACACTTGCAGTCCATGAGTATGAATCCTCCAATGGCAGATTGTTGGAGCTTACATGCATCAAAAACAACATGTATGCAATCATAGACGACATACTCATTAACATGAGATGAACTTCAGAACTGATGAGAATACCGATAGAGGTCATCGAAAGGTTGATGAAATCGCTACCACTTCGTGGGAATTGGCTTGAAATACTCTTCCAGTTAAGGCAAGCAATTGAAGAATGACAAAGACATAATCGAAGTCTGGTTGACTAAATCAAATCATTGATTCTCAAATCAATTGAGAAATGACAATCGATGGCCGACCATACGACCAATACGACTAGTAGGCCCCCATAACTCATATCCTAGGGGCAATATTGCGTCGGTGCTGACTAACTCGGGACAACCTCTTCTATCTCTAGTGCCATAACTTTACTCTACAAGTGTCGAATAGCTCGTGGGTAATTCTCATGTAGTTGGCACCTCAAAAGAAAAAGATAAAAAATGGTTATGAATAGTAGCTAATGAATAATGTTTATTAGCCAGGTGAATAGTGTCGTCAGTCAGATGAATAGTAAATTGGCTGAGTGAATAGTCAATCGGTCGTGGATAGTGTTTGATGAATAGTGACTAGTGAATAGCAAACCTGCCGTGAACAATTAAAAAAAGAGAGAAAATGGCAAAAAAAAAATAAATTTATGGTTTAATGTCTCTTTATATTTTCCGAGTACATTCCCCGATTGCAAAGAGATGTGAGGGGAATTTTTTACACCTGTTTTGGCACATTTACATGGGCTAATGAGATGTCACTGTGTATAGGTATCAAGCGCTAAATGATAAGAAAAATCCTATTCGCACCTTCCATCATTATTTACACGTGATTTGGTGCGGACAGATCAAATGTGCTCAGGGGACCATGTGACAGCCATGCCATATGTGGTATAGATCAACTTTAAGAAGAGTTAGAGACGTGCACATGAGAGAGAACACTAAATGTCAAATTTCTATTAAACACATTTTTTGTAAAAGCAAGAGTCTTATTAAAACAAACTCTCTCTCGATATTAAGTGTCATAATCCCATTAAAGGAAATCTTTATCTAGTATTAAATCCTAGAGCCTTGCCAAAAGTAACTCTTTATGTAAGCTAAAGCCACATGACGTAAGGACTCTAGCAACTTTTCAATGCGGGAGTTAAGAGATGTGAGGATTCCAACCAATGCACACGAGAGTCTCTCTCTTGTACATGTGTATAACGTCCTGGATTTTCATTGTTTTAGATTTTCAAAAATCCTTCAAATTTTTTTATTAATTAACTTATAATATCATGTAATGACCACTAGCATTCAATGTTAGTTTATACAGGGGTGGTACCAGTAAAGAACTGCACAAGTTCGATTAATCAAATGTAGGAAGCTAACGAATCCGCCCGATCACTTGAACATCAGGTGTAGCCCCATGATTTACTCACATAGGACCCAAATCTAACCGACCCATCGCTAACTAATCAAGACAATCATGACTAAATTAAAGATCTAACCGAAGTCGAGTTAGATAAGGCCCAGATCTTGACTAATAGACCAAATCAACCCTATTACTCTTTTAGCCTAAAACCGACGGTTTAGAGTAATCACGACCAAATCTCCACTTTCACTAGTTATAAATAGGCAACACTATGAACATAGTTAATCCAAACCTTAATCATTGCCCACGAGAAATCTCAATACCTAATTCATTTCAGAAATGCTCTGATTTTTAGAACAAGTTCTAAACCGCTTGTTGGTGGGCCACTAATTACAAAACTATAGAATAATGTCTGTCTTACTGGACTTGACGTCCATCGCGGGAGTCGAATCTGGGTACTATCCAGAACCGCTCAACTTGAGTCAAAGGAAGAGTGTATGAGAAGTACAAATACCTTAAAGGAATAAGCTGAAACTTAAGTGAATTGGGTCGTTCACTCTTATGTAAAGTTGAAGATTTCGGACTATCGGTTTACGACAATCTTCACACGTGGAGTAAGGATATTTTCTTGCTCATATCCGTATAGCCGCGACCCTGATCGACTATCGGTGACCGTTGAACAGACTTCTAATTATATCTGTCGATCGACGCATCCAAATGGCAGGCCAAACATATCTATACAGAAATCATCATTAGGGCTAACTATCCTATGGTGTATATCAATATGTACACCCCGTAGTGGGCTCTAGAGGCTAAAAAAACCCTCCCATAGGGCTAGTATAGTAAAAACCTAGTCCTTGGGGTCATTCACACAAAATCTGGCATTATAAAATGGGCTTCATTTGGGCACCCCCTTTCCATACGAATTTGCATTTTCAAAGGGGAGAAAGAGAGAAAGAGGAAGAGAGAGAGGAAGAGAAGAAGAGAGAGTAGGGTGGGGGAGGCTTTAGTGCTCCCCTTCATCGGTCTCCTCCAATCAAGCCCTGGCGTCGATCATTTTCTTCCGCCAAATCCGTCTCATTCACGATTGGAATGTAAGAAACAAAACCTACTTCCCAACCTAGGTTTTTCTAAAATAAATTACATGAATCTTACCTAATTGCTTCTAAATTGGTATAAAAATATTTTCTCTAATTCTCTAACCCAAGGAGCGCTATGAGTTGGGCGAAACGTCACAAGGTGCAGACTATTATTCTTAGGTGGCCTAACAACAATTTTAGTATGAATCTAAGATTATGATTGCTTGGATAATGTATTTGAAGAATTTAGAGGAAACTTAAGCAAGACCCAATATTTTAGATCCTCTTAATCGACATGGATTGATTATGGCATGTTTGTTATTCCTCAACATGATTGGGCATGAAGTTATTGAATGCATGTTCATTTATTGTTTGATTCTTGTGTGATGATTCTTTATAACTTGTATGTTACATTAATTATTATTGTATATATGTGCTTGCATAAGTCCTCAATGTATATCATGCTAGCATTAATCCTTGTTGCATGTTTGTGCTATTAATGAATTATAGCTCTTGATCCCTTCGCTAACCCCTCACAACGCACATACGCATTCATTTCGTAATATTGTCAATACTTGCATTTATAGAAAAATCTGAAATTCTTATGTTGATGTATGAGTGCATGACATTATTTAGGTTTAGATGATAAACCATGAATTGTTGAAGTGTTACTAAATACCATTAGATCCCTAGGTTGGTCAGGAAACTGAGGAGAGTAAATGTGGTCCCGTTGGTAGGTTTATTCTTAGACTAAACCTATGGATTTGGGTGGGTGCGAATGGACAACAGTAGTTGGACTACATGAGTCGCTTGTACTCGATGTCGTCCGTCACGTACTCGCCTGAACTCGCACGGTTTAGTTCACTTACTGATCAACCATGTTTGTTAACCATGTCTGCTCACGCCTGAATGGAAACTGAAGCACCCTTCGCCCACTGAAGCCTATTGATAACCGTTAGAAACTGATCCACTATCTCGAGAGCCGGGCATGGTGGAATGAGACACTGTGTTCGAGCTGTCGGCCTACGCTGGGGTAACAAGCCTCCCCATAGTGACCGCAAGCGATCTCACTTCTAAGCACTCTCCATGTACTTGAAATCGGGGATGGAGAACCCGATGGGATCAAGGATCGCGGGGTCCTGGCCTCACAAGTTGGGGGCCTTGGCCTCGCAACCAGTCGATGACATTGATATTGTTGGATGTATTAGCTTCCACAATCTGATGGTTGAACGGAACTAATTAAAAACATGACAAACATGATCATGATTGCATTGCACTAGTTAAGTTAGCGACTCGGCAGTTGAGGTTGTAATGAGGGAGTGTTGGTCATAAGCGATCGTCAGACGGAGTCGCTCAAGAGAGTGTTGTTGTGAGGTCATATATCATATCATAATACATGCATATGCATTAATAAGACTAATTAGATATCTGTGAATGCATGCCTTTCATTAAATTCATAATATAATTGATGTTTGTGTAACTTAAGTCTAATAGCACCCACTGAGTTGATCAATTACTCCCACTCTGGGACTGTGTTTTAAAATACCAACCAAACTCTTTGGTAGTTGCAGGTGACGCAGAGTACAAGGAGCCTAGCGACGCAAGTCTTGATGAGGAGGATGAGCTGTCCTATTTCCAGCTGATGGGCGGTTCTCCTTAGATCTAGTATACGAACTTTGGATCGTTGGGTGTTGGATTCAACACATTATTCTTTGGGACATATCATTTTTGTAATTTTGTTGGACAACACCAAGTGTGACTCTCTGTTATATTTAAGGACTTATATACCTTTAGTCATTCCCATTTCAGTAGACTAGTTGTGATTTGTGATTAATGTTTTAAGTAATTCCATATTGTGCATTACCCTGATTAAATATAAAACAGTAAAAATTGGATATAAATAATATCCGATAACTTGGGAGTCGAGCATATGCACGACCCTCAATTTTCAGGGTGTTACAATGTAGCTACATACAATAGGCTACACTTATGCGGGAGAATCAAGAACATTTATACAACAGAATATCTAGATCTTTCACGATGTTGAAGACCACGCAAGTCCACCGCCTGTCAGAAGCCTACATAAACAAGACAACACTCCACGAAGAGCTCCATGCCTCACGGCATTACAATAAATCATAACTTTTTTTTTCCGTCTATCATAGACATTTATCTTTTTATTTATTTATTTTAGTTTAGCCACATCGTTAATCATAACATGGAGCCCTTAATTTGTAGTTCTTATTTTATCTTTCCACAGTTCATTCATAACATCTCGCTAGATTGTTAAAAAAAAAGATGGTACAGTTTTGAATGGAAGGCTACGTGACTTTCTCACTACTTGTTAATTAATTTGGCTAGTAGTCTTATCATGAAATTTGGTTCACACTAGATGATGATCAAGTGGTTGATTCACCGCTGTCTCATTGCGTCCTCGGTCGACCAAGCTGTCACTTATCTGGCCATCTCGTCGCAAACTCTAACATTTCGCATTCAATTAAGCGTAAGTTTTTAACTTTTCTTAAATTGATTTACATCATATGATTGACACACGGCATCCTCCGGACAACCTGATCTAGGCATGTTAAGCCAGCAATACATAATATTCCCCATATGCCAGTTGAATTTTGTACATTATTTAATGTGTAGAAGTGACGCGTGGTAATATTTCATTGGTGTACCTAAGTGGGCTACAAACAGGTGTAAACAGTATGGGCATGATTTTTGTTAGGCTCGTAACTAAACTAAACAACTGGAGTATGCGATGAGAGGCTCTGATACGGCACACGTGCACACTTGCTCCACGTGTGAAGCTAGTAGACATACAGAGTGTACTCGAGCGAGTAGACACCAGCGTGGCGGCGTGGGAAGCCGGAATCAGCGAATATGAGCAGTTCGTGTTTTCATCCCAGCATTCGCGCGCGTGTGCCGGGCCTTCCATCTGGCAAAAAGCTTCACCCCGAGGCCCGCCCTCCTCAGCACCTCCGCCTATCCTGCGCCGTAGGTGTACGGCGCATCCCCTTGCAGCATCGAGCGGAGAAGAAGGTCCGTCCAATGGCAGCAGCTGCGATACCATTCTCAAGTGATAGCTCCATCGAAATGCGCGAAGAATCCGACTTTCAAGTGCTTCTCTCTCCAGACGGATATATCTCTGTCTGCGGTTTCGGTTCTCTTCTCTCAGGTACTAGAAAGGAAGGAGAAAAAGATATCAGTCGGGTCGCGTTTGGATGCTTAAATTGGATTTGAATTGCGATAATTTCTAATTCGATAGTGTGTGAATTACCAAAGTAGACGATCCCTCGGATCTGAAATTACATAATCAGGGTTTTTCGGTTGTCTTTTATGTATTGAAATGTTGTAATCCCCGTTTACTGATTTCTTTCTATCATGATTTGAATGGATTGCGATTCAGTTCAATTGAGCATCCAAACGCGCTTCAAATTGTTATATACCTAGTTCACATTGAACTCTCAAGGCTAATTCCATAATAACTTCGTGACATTGTTAGGGAAAAATCATGATTAGATCTCTTTCACTTTTTCTTTTCGATCCAGCTATGGTTAAAAGACTCGGTGACTCGGCCGACTCGTCTGGTCTTGAGTCGAGTCATGACTCGACCCAAACCAACAAAACTACTTTTTACAAATAACATCTTGTTGTTGCATGGAAACATAAATGTCTGACTAATCTGGCTATCGGGGTGAATCGTCCGACTCGACTGAGTCCGGTGTGACTCACCAGGTGACTTGTTGTGGGCCTTGTGGCTAACTGGATTGGGTCGAAGACGTCCTACCAAGTCCGAGTGAAACCGGATGAGTCATATGGGACTCGATTCTTTAGACCATGGATCCGGTAATTTTACGGTTGGGCCCCGCTTTTAGGTAAAACTAGGCCATTCATCTCGTATGTCCTAACCTAGCTCTATACAGGCCATGATGTCACTGAGAGCATTGGGTTCACTCAAAAGAGGTCTAAGAACTGGCTCATCTTAGTAAATTATGACATGACTGACCCAAGTTAGATGTCACCCGACTCATACAGTCTCATCCCTGGCCAACCCAAGCCGTCCCTTGCAAAATTTGAATGGCTACACATGCAAACCTCATCCTGAACATGCCTCACAATTACGTATCAGGGATCAAGCCGTGACTAGAGATGGGCGTGTCTTTGGCTTGCGATCCCTCATCTCCTGCAATGGTGCTGAAGGTGGTTACACCTCCAAGCGCATCCTCATCCTACACATGCCTCTCAACTACGTATCGGGAATGGGAAATTCGGGCATGAATGGGGAACCAGTGCTCTAAAAAATGTTACACAAGGGTGTAAACAAATATGAAGGCTAGAATAACTCATTTCCAAGGGAATTAAAAACCCAAAACATTAGTTGTTAACACCTCCTACTATTACAAAAGAATTCATGGTCTTACCAGTCTCATTCTTATGTGTAAGCCCTAACTACTACACTATAGGACTATATCACCATTGAGGAGGATGATTGAGAAGCATTCACATGTGCCAATTGCATTCCCACTCTCATATAACATATTAGATCCTCTCAAGTTCCATCTACCTCAAGTCCCATCTACCTGACATGGGCCTCTCTTGCATTTGGCTTTTCGTTATGGAAATGACCAACATTTTCTAATGGGAATTTGGTCGAGCATGATCTACGCATCTCTCATCCGATCTTTGACATAGTGATATTTTATCTCAATGTGCTTGGATTTCTTATAGTCCATGTGATGCTTTAGAAGACGTATGGTCGACAAGTTATCAATCCTAATAGGAAGAGAACCTTTGCCACTAAGGGCAACACCCAAGGCTCTTAATAATCTCACAATTCATAATCATTAATGCAGGACAACTAACCACTTGCTTTAAAAGCTCGAACTGATAAAGCGTGGCGAATCAATCCCTTTATCTCATAGCCCAGGTCATGCCCTTGGCCGAACCACCCTCGTGGGCCCCACTTCACATGGGTCTTGCCTCAATGAGCCACCTGCCTCACACGGGCCGCCTACTCTGAGTGTGCCCTTGCTTCACACAGGTCACTCCACTCGAGCCCGGTGTGAAAATGCCCTTGCATTAATCACCCCCGGTGAGTAGTCTTGAACACGAGACCTCCCGCTTTGATACCACTTTTGACGTAGTATAGAAAATGGTATTCCTGCGCCAATCATCAATTTTCTTAGCCTAAGCTAAGGCACACATGACAATTGCAAGTGCCACAGTCTCCTCTTCTTCTTCACAATCACCTTGGTCATCTTCATCTTCCTCCTGCTCTCCAATCAAGAGGGCCTTAGTTCGCTCTTTTGTGGGACACTCATGAGCGAAATTGTCAAATCCTTGATAGTTATAACACCGCCTGGGTTCATCTCCTCGTGAACTAGTATTGGTGACTCATTTGCCCTTAATGTCCTTAGGGTTGGATTGAGAACTGGTAAGGGCCTTAAATTGACTCTCAAAGTTAGACTTAGCTCCATGGGGAGTAGTCTTAACGTTTGAATCCCGAGAGTCAAATCGTCTTCCAACTTACGGCTTGAGGTAGTACTTGAGGTCTTGTACCACTTGGTACATTTGCTCTAAGGTGTTGATGTCACAAAAAAAGAGTTCTTGCTGAATGTCGAATTAGAGGCCCGTCCTAAATTTGGATAGCGTGATCATCGGGTCCTCCTCAATGTCACATCGCATCATAAATTCTTCAAATTTTACAATTTAATCTGACACGGTCATGGATCCTTGGCACAGGGACTGTCATTGGCCTAGGAGCCTTTGGCGGTAAGAGAGAGGGAGGTATTTTTCCTTAAGTATTTCTTTCATCTCTACCCAGTGCTTGAAACCACACTATGTCAGAACTGGTGTTTGAAATATCAGTATCATGTTACGTATTGCACCTTTGGGATACAAATACGTATCGGTTATCACACAGGATATATCGTTTGTATTGGGTAATTTATTGCACTTTTTGGGAAACATGGGGAAACATTGGGAAAATGGTTGAATTTTTCAATGAAACTTCAGGGATTGTTAAAAAAGATCTTAATACATACTTTTAAATTATAACATCTTAGAAAAGAAGTGCACATAATAGGTTTCCTTTGTATAGGGTCCTAAGCTATGCATTGTTTGACGGAACTAATGCGACTATATTTAAATTGAATGCGTAATATTTAGAGTGTATGTGATGATCATTTCATCAAACACTCCTAAATGCTTTGAAATTAGTCTCACAACTGGTTGAAGGGAAGTTTCAAAAAATTTTTAATTTAAAAATAAATTTTATTTTTCAAAAATTAACAAGGACTTAACAAATTAGTAAATCAACCCTCATATATGCTTGATTTCATGTTTAAAGTGCAACATTGCAAGCAATTTGGGAGAAATTGGGAAAATTTTGAATATTCCCTAATTTTCCCCAAATCAGATCATCTACACTCAAATTTCAAAATTAGAGTGGAAGTGATGACCATTTCATCAAATACTCCTAAATACTTTGAAATTAGTCTCAATTGAGAGCCGATTGAATGAAAATTTCGAAAAAAACATGGTGAACAGGAAGAGCCAATGGATATCAAAATCAAAACTCCAACTCCATGATTTTTCCTGTAAAACATAAAGAACCAATGGATTTGTAACCATTTGACATTGATTTAACATAATTTCAACAACAAAAAAAAAAAAAATCAGAAATCGAAAATGCTCACCGAATCGAACCTGTGGGATATATCGGCACTACTTGTGCATTTCGTATCGCACGGGTGGAATACAAGATATATCATGGGATATATCGGCCGATATTGTTGATATTTAAAACATTGGTTAGAACAAGTCCAACTGAATTGGAGTGATTGAGGTGAGTTTTATTGGTTTCAGTCTCTTGGCAAGTCACTCTTAGCTTCTTAGTTCTTACAATGCACCCATGTATCATCCATGGTTTTAGATTCTCCATCTATAAATGACACAAATTGGTAGAACATTTTGTGCTTATACTGTTATCTCTTTTGTGAACCCATGCATTTCCTTTCTTTCTCTTCACATGCCAGAAAGAAGCGCAAGGAGTACATTTCCCGACCTCATAAACTTTAGGATGGGGAAATTACATGGATTTCGACGGATCTTCTGCCATGTTGCTCCAATTTTCTTTGATCGTGGGATAGCAAAAGAAGAAACTGGGGTTGGAACTAAAAACTCTTCTTCTTCTTCTTTTTCTGAAGATTAACTAAAAACTCTTCAGCTTGTTGTGGATGAGAAATTGTATGATCCATGCACCGAGGCTTTGCACAGTATATGCAGTTTTTACTTTTGAAAACCGGTGCCCATGGTTCAGTAATCTAGAGTCACTTTAGAAGAGAAATACACCAACAATATACTTTCAACTGAAAATACTCCCAAGGTTGGTGGCTAGCAATTTCCAATGTAAGGGATATTTTGGGGCATCTGTCCATGGTGGGTTTCAAGAGACCAATGGTTTGGATCGGCCGATTGGCTTAACTTGTTCTACTAGAAAATCTGCATATATTGTTCAAAGCCTTGGGTCCCATATCATAAATTCCTCAATGTGGTACACATTTTTCCTTTTTAATTAATTAATTATTTATTTAATGGTGTTTGAATTCTGTAGAGCTCAGGAAGAAAATATAAATGACTAAAGGATATGTGCAAATATTTCAGGAGATATCGAGCCTGAGTGTAGAACCCTGTCAAGGGGAAACTCTTGTCATTACTCTGTTTGACATAAGAATATCGGAGGTAATGCTGCGTAACATGGATAATGTTGTTGTCCCCTCATACAAGGATTTTTGAAAGCCGTGTTTGGATGCACAGGTGAATTGAATTTCAAACTTCCAGTTCAATCAAGAGGATGTTATGAAATTATGCTTCTTAATATTTGTAATGAGAAGTAGCCCTCAAATTGCGGTTATACTCCTTTGAAGCTCAACCTGAAAGTGACTTGATTGCCATTTGGAACACAGTCACTTGATATGAATGCTAAGGATGCTGCAGTTTGGTTACTTCCAGTATACAAAATTAATCATTATCATTCCGCCATTCCACTCATATTAAGGGGCATAATTTCAATTACACCATAGGTCATCAAGTCTTTTCTTACTACGGTCATCAAGGTCCCACATCCTTTTGGGTCTTCCCTTTGCCCTTTTAGAGCCTTCAACTTGTACCAACTCACTCCTAACTGGTGTAGTTCTTGGTCTCTGTTGCACATGACCAAACCATCCAAGTCTACTTTCCCTCATCTTATTACCCATTGGCGCTACTTCTAAATTCACTCAAATGCATTTATTTCTAATTCTATCCGTCTTGCCACTCATCCTCCTGAACATCCTATCACATAGAGCATGTCCGATGATCACATAAAACTCCAAAGGCGTATCTCCATTTCTTCCTCTCCGTTTGAATTCTATGGGCAACATCCTTCTAAATCTCTCCACTCTCATTATTTGTCAACCCAAGAGATCAAGGTAGTCATTTAGGGAAACTTCTTGGTTGTAATTCATAATTGCACAATTCAATTCAGTTGTGCATCACACCCTTAATGATAATAATGATATATCTGATTTTCTTTTAGAGCTTTGCTAAGCCCACATGCGTGTACAAGTCCGCTAATGCTCATGCAACCACATTTGCCCGCGTGGCAGAGAGGTAAAATATTCAAGCCATCCGTTTGGTGGACCTCACTGCGTAGATGTTACTGCGCAACGATAAAGGCAATCCGCTCAGAAGGTGTGCCATGATATTAGAAATAAGTGGACGGTTTAGAAATTTTTGGACGATTTTTTCACCACTGTACATTCGTTCAGTTAATTCTGGCCCACCTGACTAGTGGACGACCTAATTCTTGTTATTGGAAATCTACATAATGGTCCTGTTCTGATTGATGTCTTGGATATTGCACCTCTCTGCCATGCTGGCATATGTGGTGGCGTGTCCATTAGCTGACTTGTGCACGAATGCGGTATTAGCAAAGCTCTTTCTTTTATTCAAGGATCTTCAACTACTTAGGAGTTACTCAAGAACCTTCTTTGCGGTAACCGGACATGAGATCTAATAGCTAAGCAATCCTTCTCAAGGTCTATCCTATTCATGCGAAGCTCTTACTCTACAGGTTCCATCTTTCATTGAAAGGGAGCATGAATTTCGTTTCTTAGCTGTAAGTATCTAATTGATCCTTTTGTTTATTTGGTTTTCAGGCTTGCTGATTAGTTTAGAGTTCTAGGGTTAATTCATTCGTTCTTACAGGTTGTGCCTGAAGAAATGAATGGGGAACCTTTTACTTGCCCGGCCGTAAGTATGGGCAGCTTATTTTGAAGGGAAAAAAAAAAAAAAAACTAATTTTGTTGAGCCAGTGCTGCACATACATTTGCTAGGATAAGCAGATAACAGATTGCTCGTTGCGGTCATTCCTGCAGGTGCTTTGCGCTCGTTATAGCGATGAGGAATACTTTCATGTTAGATGCAAAGGTAATAACCAACAAGCTTTGCTAAGTGCACGCACGTGTGCAATAAGGCTCGTGCACACACCACACGTGCTAATATGCATATGGGGGCGAGATCTAATCTATCATCAGGTTGTTTGACTTTATACATGGTTCCCCAAAGTAAAATCTGGTCCAATCTGGAAACCAGCGGATGGATTAACCTCAGCCAAGTTTTTCTGTGCTGGCCCACCTGACCAGTGGATCAACTTGATTCTTGGGCTAAGGTATCAACATAGTGGTGCCATTCTTGTGGATGAATTGGATCTTGGACCTATCGTGCCATGCTGGCACATGTGTGGTGTGTACATGAGCTTTTTTGCACAAGTAGTTAACTGCAACCTTCATCGAATGATTCAACATATCACTTTCCAAATGACAATAATATTTTACAATTAATGTATCCCTACTAGTAGTATACAGGTGCAACTACAACGGGAAAAATTATCTTTCAAGCTATATTCCAAATCTTTCTTTTGAATTATAGTAATCATGAACAGAATGCATAGGTCCTTTGTGCATGAGCCATGGACTTTTTGAAGATGTTTTCTTTTCTTTTTCTTTGAAGAAAATTTTCATTCTTCAACCTTACCACAAAATTAAATATATACTCGCAAATCGAAGAATCCCAGACCAAACCACCTGAGAAAAGGAGCAGTGGATGAACAAATGATCCACTGATTCTTCGGCACTCAAACAAAGCAGACAGGCATTAGGAAAGATGAAGGTGGCTCTTTTCATTGTTTTTGGAATTCTTGTTTCATTCATCACGCTCACTACATTTTAGTCTACTACATAATATCAAATTTTGTTTCTTGCAACTTTCTTTTCTGCAGGAAGCAAGGATATCTTTTTTCAGCGTTATGGACGCCTTAACATCCAGAAAATATGGCGGGATGATATCTTACCATGCCGTGTTTATCTTAGGCATTGGTAATTATTACTCACTTTCCCTGTCTATCTTCATTATTTATACATAACACTCTTTGCAGGTAAGGGATATGTATTATTTGTGAATATGATAGTGAGTTTAAAAAAAAGGGCTCTATTTAGGGCTGTAAATGGTTTGACTCGACCAACCGGTGGACCTGATTCGATGAGGATCCAAGTTTGCACCGACAATCATGTTCGGTAAGGTCTGATCCAGGTCCAAATCATGGGGACCCAATTCTTTCTTGGGTCAAATCCGGGTCCTGATCAGTCCTCCATGTCAGACCCTAGCTATATCTAAATCATCATCAATAGCTATATCTAAATCATCATCAATACATGAATCCGGTTACACCATTCCATTCTATCAAGGGTCATACCTTCAGTTAACTTAGACCATAGGTCATCAAATCTTTTCTTACGTCCTCTATCATGTCCTTTTGGGCCTTTCCCTTGCTGTTTGAAAGCCTTCAACTTCTACCCACTCCTAACCGGCCCAGTTCTTGGTCTCCACCGCACATGACAAAACCATCCAAGTCTACTTTCCCTTATCTTATTACCTATTGGTGCTACTCCTATGCTCCCTCCGATGCATTAATTTCTAATTCTATTCTTCCTCATCTTACCACTCATCAATCTCAACATCTTCATTTCAGCTACACTCATCTATTAGCACATTGTTCCTTAATTGTCCACTATTTTGTCCTATAACACATGGATGGTCTTATAGCTATCCTATAAAATTTTCCTTTCAATTTGAGTAGTACACGGCGATCACATAAAACTTTAGAGGCATATCTCCATTTCTTAATATGGACGAAATACGAGACTGCTAAGGGCCTGTTTGGTTTGGGTAAATTGTGGTAAAAGCACAAGAGTGAGCAGTTGCAACTGTTTGAAATATTGGCTGAATTTCATCTTGAATTTTGAGCAAAACTTACCTGGTGAAATTTGTAACTCTGAGGGCCCCACCATGATGTACGTGTTATATCTATGCTGTCCATTCATTTTCTCAGATTATTTTAGGCATGAGCCAAAAAATGAGGCATATCCAAAGCTCAAATGGACCACACCATGGAAAAAAAATGGGTTCAACGGTAGGCCTCATTATTCCCACTGTTTCCTTTGGTGTGGTCCAGTTGAGATTTGGACCTGCCCCATTTTTGGGGTCATACCCTAAAATGATCTGGCAAAATGAATGGACGGTGTGGATAAAAAACATACATCATGGTGGGGCCCACAGAGTTTTGCCAAGTAAACATGACTAAGGACGTCACTGTCAAGTATTGCTAGAGGAAATATGAAGTTAAATAATTATTACTAATTTACCTTAATCTACCAGTAATTATGTGGAACCAAACAGGCCCTAAAAGAAAGAAAAGAATAAAGCTAGAAGCAAAAGGTTCTCTCTCTCTCTCTCTCTCTCACACACACACACACAAATTGGTTGAAGAATTGTTACAAAAGCTTTTTCATGGCATGAATTTACACACACTGACAAAGGTTACTTACCATGTACCATTATTATTATTATTATTATTATTTTTCAGTGTGTTGGCCGCGAAGAATCTCGGAGAAGCAGCTTATGAAAACTTCTTAGATCATACATTCCTTGCCGATCGGAAAACAACGATCCGCCAATACTTGTATACAACTGGTTCTGGTATTATGGAAGAAGAGCCTCCAGAAGCACTCAAGAGCCGCTATGGAGGTTGACAACATCAACTGTCCAAGCTCATACCCACATTGAAATGATTATGTGCAGCCCGATGGACAGATGACAAATTTATTTTGACGGCTTAGATTATCTCATTTCAACTACAAGTCAAGTGGGCAATCTCCGCAGCTCATTTATATTACTATATGGGCCTGACTTGGTTAAGAACGGAGAAAAAAGAGCACCCACCAGATGCCTACAATTTGGTTTGTTCTTTGATTACAGTGTTTGATATGTTGAGATAGAAGAAAGACTCAAGAACTTTATTTTATTAATTGCCTGAGGTACTTGCATGGATTGCCAACCGGTCCGAGTCGACTCGACTCAAGACCAGATGAATGGGCCTGAGTTGAAGTGTAAGGCCTAGATGGGCTGCTCCCGTGTTTGTGTTTCGCAGTCGTAGAAGGTTGAGGATGTCCTCCTACAGGCTCTTTTACTTGTGTCAGCACTGATTCTTGCGTGGGAACCATTGTGGGGCAGAGTTGAAGGATAAGGCCGAGTGGGGACTTGTCATTTTATGGAATTTTTATAATTTTATTTTGCTACTGAAGGATGTGAATGTCCTTCAATGATGAATGATAGGATTAGGATGATTCCCACAAGGGTATTTCATGACACACATGAGCAAGATTTGAGCCGTTCATCAGGTGGACTGCATCTTGGACAAGCCATGGTTTGAAAATTAGAGTGGTTTAATCAGGGCACGTGTATAATAAAATGGACAGTTAGAGAAAATGTAACCAGTGATCTATATTCATCAGGTGGGCCCCACCTGATGAATGGTTCACATTGTGGGAATCGTATTTATTGAACTGAATACGGTTCAAAATGGGAAGTGATGAGTGGTCAGCATTTTTTTAAAGCTAAAAGCCATACACGTAGGGCCGGCTTTCCAGTGGATTGTGGAACATGTATCATGTGGATGGCTGCAGGGGTTCTGTGGGATCGTGTTATATCTACTTCATTCGTCTGTTTCATCAGCTCATTTGAGGACATGAGCCCAAAAGGAGGGGAAAAGATGCCCACCATTAAAAGGAGCCACAGAAGTTTTGGATGGCTACATGAGTTTTAGATGAAGCTCGTGTTTGTGTTTTCCCTTCATCTAGGTCAGACTCACCTTATCAACGGGTTGGATGGCATATAAACATCACTGTGGGCCCTAGGAAGTTTCAACAGTGGGCGTCTTTATTTCCATTGTTTCTTGTGGTATGGTCGACTTAGCTCTGGGTCTGCTCATGTCCTAAAATGAGCTGGAAACAGATGGACGAAGTGGATATGACACATGCATCACATTGGGCATTCATATATATATATATATATATATATATATATATAGAGAGAGAGAGAGAGAGAGAGAGAGAGAGAGAGAGAGAGAGAGAGAGAGAGAGAGAGAGAGAGAGATCCCCTGAAGCCCAGGCATTGTCAGACATCATATATATATCAATCGTCGGACAAGGTATATATCTAGATGAAGAGAGTTTGAAAGAGAGAGAGAGAGACGCCTCTTCTCCCTATTTTTAAGAAAGGAGAGGAAACTCACTCTTTTAAAGAGATATATATATATATATATATATATATATATATATATGGAGAGAGAGAGAGAGAGTCAGCCGCGCACTAGTTCGTACATCATTACATGCAAACCTTGCTATCAATCGTTGGACAAGGTAGATGGTCTGGATGAAGGCACTCTTATGCACAAGTTTGAAAGAGCAAGTTTTCATATCTGACACGCCTCTTCTCCCTATTTTTAACTCTCCAAAGGATGCCGTGGAAACTCGCTCTTTTAAACTCGTGCATAAGAGCGCCTTCATCCAGACCATCTGTCTTATCTGATAATTGATAGCAAGGTTCACACCTAATGACGTGCGAACTGGTGTGCACCTGATCGTCTCTCTCTCTCTCTCTCTCTCTCTCTCTCTCTCTCTCTCTCTCTCTCTCTATATATATATATATATATATATATATATATATATATATAAGCCAGGCCCATGCCTAGGTTTTTTTCGAGAAGGGGCCCAAGAACAGCTGCATTTTACGTTGAGGGCCAGATTACTAAATGGATGGCCCAGATCTGACCTTCTGGCCCGATTAACAATGATCAGGTTTGTGGTTTCACTGAACTAGCCTGTCGGCATGCTAACTAGTTCTTTATCTACAACCATTTCTCCGTGATCCAACCTTTCATGGGCCCCACATTATATGGACCATGTCTCAAGATCTTCCCAGGACCCAGATGCTAACATCCCAGCCATCCAACTATAGGCCTTATTTTCTGATGAAAATGTGGACCATGGCTGTATTATTTTTGAACCACCTGTAATCTACATATGGAAGAGTTTGGGTTTTCCATTGCAGGAGACTTCCTGCAAAAGTCTCATGGTGGGGCTCATTGTATTATACAATATGGGCCTCAGTCTCACAAACATGGTGGGGCCCATCGTATTATACAATAGCTAAAGTGCATTCTGGCTATAAGCTAGACTGGAAATCAGGCATGTTCATTCTTCAACTGGGCCACCACACGTGTATGCTGAAATACTGATGGCCGTTTGTTTCTAACCGTCTAATTACTCGTAGTGCGCCCTAGCTGATGAGTGGCTCGGATCTCCCATGTGTCTAACATGTTGTCACGTGTGCCGTTAAGCCCTAGCCCTTCACACGCTGCACATGCACCAACCTGGCAAGTGAGTGCGTGGTGGGCATACATCAAAAGCCTGGATGGTCCACTACGAAAAGAACGGTCCACATACCGCTTGCCTGATGCTCAATACTCGTTCTTGCTTTTCATTGGATGCTCACCTTACTGGTGGGGGCCACCTGATGCACCGCTCGGATGTCCCACACGAGCCAGATTGACGCGTGTGCAGAGCAAAAAGGACGGTGTAAAGAAGGGGGCTTTAAAAGCCCGTAGATTAACCAGTCCCACATCGGAGACGAGGGAGAGTTGGTGATAGATGATTTCAATATAAAATGGAGGGGAGGAGGATGATAGATATTACCCGTCCTGTCGGGGGTGCGAGGCGACTTGTCAATGATCGAATAGAGACGGCGAGTCGTGCCAACACCCACCAAAGCGAACACACACCTCAGGGAGGCGAGCGAGTTCACCCTACTTTAGGTGGCTTGCCCGCCAATTTTTGGAAGCCCCATCTTGGGTTGGGGCTCACCACCATCAAAGGTAGTTTAAGTACAGCATCGTACGAATTTATTGTAGACGTCTCTTGACCGCAACAAATCAAACCCGCTTGATCTGCCTGATTCAAAAACTAGGCGTGGCCCCACACACTACGTTAACGGTAGGTGAGTTTTGTATTTATATCTCGGGTAAATGGTTGATATGTGAAAGCTCTCCTCTGAGCAGGGCAGATGTACAATATACAGAGGAAACATTTTTCAAAATTTTCACTTCTTCCATTAAACTGTTGGGGTATAAAGAGGCTTCAGCATCAAATGTTTTCCCAAACCGTAATGAACCATCAAACAATGGAGTAGAACCATTTGTTGGCTGGCAGTGCACACGACATGATGATGATGAGCTTAATTAAAATTAAACTGAAGCTCTGTTAAGATCTGATCTGTAAGATCGGCTCAATTTGAACGAACCTAAAGTGCCTTGTGTCCACTCAATTTGAACGGAAAGTGCACACAACGAGATAAGACCAATTAAGGCATGATATGATCTTGTGACCCCAGGTATTAAGATAGACCAATTAAGACATGATCTCTAAGATTAATTGTCTATTTAGAAGATCATACTTGAAATAAATTTTATTTTATTTTTTCTTACCTTTCGGTCGAGAGGATTTAAATATTCGTTAGAATAACGGCAAAATAATAAAGAAAGAAATGCGGCTAAGAAAAAAATTGAAAATATTCTATTAATGATTTTACAAATTGACACTCATGATTAACTTGAAGGATGGTCATTGTGGACCCAACTTTATAGCAAGATGGATCCTTGTTCTTGGTTGGAGTATAGACATCTGAGTTTGAAATTTCACCCGTGAGTGTGGTCAAGGGTTCGTGTTATAATTTTTTTTTATTTTTTAAAAAGAAACTGTGTGGAGTGTGTGTGCATGTTAATAATTAAAAAAAAAAAAAAAACTTTATAGCAAGATGGCCATAAAGTGTATAAAAAATTGGACTTCATAGTGAAACAGTCGATGGAAGGCCTATCTTTCATAATTTGTTTGTACCTCAGTCAAAACTAGATATTGTGGCAAGATGGCAGGATAATAATTTATTTGTGGATTTAGTCGAAACCAAGCACTTATTAAGATGGTTGTGATTTAACTATTTATTCGTTGCCTTTGGATCAAATTTCGTGGTAAGATAGTTGGCGGATTACTAAGCATGTAGTGGGAAAGCTCTACAATCTTTCGTTTGAAATTGGGTCAGCTTTCTTACGATTTAATGAAATGTTGTTGATGAAGAGTAGAAAGATAAACTAATCAGAATAAAACTATGACTCCATGCTATGAGCAATGTTATGCTGATAAACGATGATGAACTAAACTAGACAAAAGTCCATAAGGGGTAGATAAATAAGGAGTGTTGAGGTGAAAAGAATATTGATTGATTTGTGTTGATGAAGACCTGGAGCTTTTCATTTTTTACTGCTTTTATAGACTTAAAGATGTAATGACCTTGAGTAGTATTATAAGAAGATCCGAGTCCGCTTAAGGTCTGAGCACGGAGCATCAGATGGAGCCGATTAGTATTCTCAACGCCCGAGGCCTCATCTGTCTAATCCGACTCGAAGCGTTCATCCCGGGGTCACGTTCGAGATATCAGTTCGGATGCATGCATCGTCCGAGCTCGACGGGAAGTAAACCGATGATACTCACGTAAATGAGCTGAGCCGAGTAGGCATCACGATTTCATGCACCAAATAAGGCAACTGCCACGATCATACGTGGCCGAAAACTTCATCCGGTTATACACATTACGCATTTGGTACGCCCCACGATCTACAGATCACTTACCATATCTCCATGATCCGAAAATTCCCCTGATCGTGCCGATATTGTCTGATTCAGACCATTCAACCGTTAGGTATAAATAACCCATCATTCCATGTCTATAGGTACGAAATATCTTACACTCTCCCTCGACCTTTCAACTTAGACCCCCATTCCCTTGACCTGACTTAGGCATCGGAGGGTCCCTCGGCTTAGCCAGGGTCTCCTTTGCTCATCCTTTGTGCAGGACCAGGGTCTATCCGATCAGCATCACGAGGAGTGGAGGGTGATTCAGATTTTTGCATCAACAAGTAGCATTTAGAAGCATGAGGAATTAGCTTACTCTTTTATAGACTTGAAGAGGTAATGCCTTGAATGGTATTTGGGAGGTTAGGCCAACTGTTTAAGTAAATCTTCTTGAATTTTTCCATAAGTGTTGCCTATTACATTAAGCCACATGTATAAGAGAGATCACGATTTCAACAAATAACATAGAAGAATGCTTTCTCTAGCAAGTTACATCACTTTGCACACTTTCCTAAGCCATTGAGAATACCTTGTTAGGCAAGTCACATAAATACTGCGCACACTTTTCTTAAGCCATCGAGAATTCCTTTTGCTAGTCACATAATTGTGCACACTTCTCCAAGTCATTACTTAGCTATGACCAATTTTGTTTTGCCACACGTTACATGAATATACCTTGTTAGAGATTTACTTTTGCTGGAAGTTTGCTTTTCTTGGATTCTTGCCTTCTATGTTTTCCAATATAGGCCTTCAGCTTTTTAGTTTTGAAGTTCATCTTGACCATGTGATGCATGTAGTATCTTAAGTCATGCGAATTAGAATATCCTATCCATGACCTTGGTTTTCCCACTTCGGTAAGGCTTCTCAGACCACCATTCCGATAGGCCGAGTAGTTAGCCCCCAAGAGCATGGCCATCACCTAGTTTTGTCTACCATCGCTCTAGGGCCACAGATCAAACGGCTGGGATCAATCTAATTCATACTCATTTCGAACCATTTTCCATGTCTACTGTCGGGATGGCTATACCCCATCAGCATTGTTACATCTCTACGATAGAGCATATCATTTCCCTCCAAGCAAAGGCAACAACTAGACATACCACTCGGACCATATTCAAATATCCAAAACTGTTGATCGGAAGAAATAGATGAACAAACGTGGCTTCCTCAAAAATCTTCAAGGTTTGAAAATCCTGGACTTCCATATCAAATGTCCTAGTATTCAATGAAAAAATGTTAAATAAACTCTTTTAAGTACCTAGGACTTACTTGGCTAACGCCTAAAAGTAAATTCATATCATTTGAGTTAACAGTAGTATGCATAGGAGATCTTGATCTCTAATACATAGTGAATGTTAACATGGACTCATTTATGTATTAGAAATCAAGATTTCCAATACACAATTACTATTAACTCAAATAAGAACTTATTTTTTGGCCTAAATTATTTCAAGGTTTGGATCATTGAACATGACCCAAATCCAAATGGTTACAGTTCGGATTGATCTTACTATAATTAGAGGTACATGAACCAAGTTAGCTCAATTAACTAGCTCAACTCGACTTGGCTCGAAATTGGGTTCGAGTCGAGTCGAGTAGAGCTGAGCTGATTTTTTGAGCTCAAAACTTGACTTGGTTTGAATTGATTCGACTCAGATTAGGTTCACTTAATATATTTATATATTTAAATAAATTATATATATATTATATATTAAAAACCTTAGAACCTAAACTCAAGCCGATCCGAGCTGGCCAATCAGGCTCAAAGACTGAGCCAAGCCGAGTTCAAGCTGGGGTAGTTTGCTGGCTGAGCCAAGCCGCACTGGGCCAAGATCGACTCAGTTTGGCTCGGCTCTAAATACAATTGATGAGAATGCATTCTACCAAACCTCGACCATTCGGAACTAAGTGGACTGTTTCATGTCTTTCTTTGTTTTTTTGGAAGGGAACTACACTTATATTCAAACACCGCCTGAGAAAAACCCCACGCATTGTCTGCCTATATAACCCGAGCATAATTAGAAGAACAAACAAAACAACTTTACAACATTACAACCCAAGCTTATGTACACCACTACAAATATCAATGGCTTTTAAACAATTAGCCCAGTCTGCATTAGCCCGTTCCGCCCTACTCACCACCTTCAAAACCGATCTACCCAAGTTTATAAAACAAGCCCATGAGATAGCCATAAGAGCCAACCTCTACACCACCTTTCTATTAACTCCTAACCCAGCTCTGTGCCAAAAAAAAAAAAAAAAAAAAAACAATTTTCCCCAGCATCACCCAGAAGCAGACTGTTTCATGTCTTTACATTGATGAAATGGAGACAGGATGCTTTTTTATCATTCGTTGTATCTTTTTTGTATCCCATAGATTCAGAGCCTTTTCTCCTATCATCAAATGCATAATGTGAGGTTTGCCCATCTACAGGTATGAATCTTGGCAGTCAATCAGGTGGTTGTCAGCCCATCGACGCTCTTCCACAAACATCAGGCCATACCACTCATCAAGTAGGTTGGGCAGTGTTCAGACAAATGGTCCATGCACTGGCCACCACGACCAAATATTACTACTTTTTTTTTTGCCTTCTTTTCTTTTTTACGATATACTGCTACAAACTTCGGCGTCCTTCTTGAGTTCGCCGATCAATTGTTCTATCATCTTCTTATACATAGGCATGTAGTGATCATTTATCATGGTCCGTGACAGCCGTAGCTTAGTGTACAGGTCTCGCGGTGTCTCATAGATGCTGACTGTCTCTTCGGTTGGGGCATCATCGCCTGAGTTAGCATCGGATGGTGGTAAGGCGACGATGTGCATGATTCTACCTGGTGGATAGAACCTCTGGGTCTCAGAAGCAGTCAATGATGTGGTATTCTTGTTTTCTACAGCTTCTGCCATGACCACATTTTCCTCTTCAGTGATCTCTTTTGCAGCAGCAGCTTCTTCTTCCCGGGCTTGAGTGTCCTGCCTGTGGAGCTCCTTCTCCAGCTCAAACCATAGTTCACCTTCAGTAAAGTCCTCAGCCGTTGATGTGCTGATGACTCGATCAACTGGGATTAGCTCCTCCTCAGCCTCATCATGCATGGTGTCCTGAGAGCAGCCGAAATCCAGATCATTCATCTCTGGGCATCCGTTGACGATTTCGACCATTAATTCGGAGTCTCTACTAGATAGCATAGGCTGAACAGATGTACTCTCCTCCTCTTTAGAGTTTGGCAGGGTGCCCACAGTGCGTCGGCGTGCACCCATGCAAGACCATGAAGAGAGGGATGAGGGCGTCCTGACAACAGCCTGAGCCACATTCCGAGCCCGCTTCATCACATCCTGGAACGTCAAACAGACATTTTTTTCACTTCTACAACTAGGTTTGCAGTTTCAAACGAATAAAAAGACATGGTTGATTATGTACTGTCATCAGTGCCACACACAGAAGGAGAAAAAAAAAGAAGAAAAAAACATCAGGCAGATTGGTGTGCATAGGTCCAAACATGGCAGTAGGAGCTAATCACAGGAAATGATGGCACCCACCATGTCTGTTGTTCTAATTTTGAAAGGTTGCACCCACCATGTCTGTTGTTCTAATGCACTTCTTTATCTGAGAATAGCTAGTGTTGACTGCATAACTGACTGAGAAGAATCAACCACTAATGCTCATATGATCAATCACAGATTCCATTTCAGGCGTCCTGTTTGTTTCTCAAACAGAAATCCCAGCTTCATTAGACAACAGTCAACTCATTTCTTGTGCCACTCTAAATGATTATTCATATAGCAGAAAATGTCCCTCCGTTCTCTTTTCCCCTGGACGGCAGGCCCAGAGAGAGAGAGAGTGTGTGTGTGTGTCAATGTCCCTTTCTTCTCTTTTCCCATGGATACCTAGCAAACAAACAGGCCCTAAGGATGGAGGGAGGGAGCCCGTGCGGGCTACACATGTTGGCTTTTTCTGAGTGAAATAGAGCTGTTGAATGGCTTCTTGCATGATAAATATGACCTTAGCCATACGTTGGTAACCAACCACATGTCCTAACTACCAAAATGTCCTTATCTTTAATTAAAATGCCTTCATGTCCTTTGAATATTGGAAAGTTGTGCACGCCTTAAAACTAATTGTGAGGGTAAAATTATTAGGCGTTACTTGCATTAGATATAAAAATACAGATGAAACAGTTAATATTGGGAAATACATCACCTAATATTGTCGATGACTTCCCTAACTGAAAAAAGTAAATCAGTAGAACAGACCAGAAAAGAATTGAAGTTCCCTCCATCATTTACTAAAATTTACCTGAGTACCACTGGAGACGGGACGCAGAAGTGCGCCTGCACCGGCAACTCTTGCTCTAGCACTGGCTATAGATGGCAGACGAGATCCTAAAGCGGATGCAGAGCGATAAACAACATTGAGGAACCTTGTGCGCTCGACTTGATCCCGTAGATCATTCAACCATGATGATGCCGTCACCTGCAAAAAGAAAATTATTAGTTAAAAAATACACCTGTATGTTTGCATCATTCGCAGTGAGCAAGGTCTTGGCAAATCATGCTGTGAATACTGTCCTATGTAGCAGCAGTTTGACACAAGATAATGAAGAAACATCTTTCTCAGCTAATATTTATCAATTGGCCAAAGAGGATATCAATCACTGGAATAAGAAAGGTTTCTCTTGTTACACCCAAATTAAATGCAACTAATAAGTCAATATCTGTACATGCGCATGAACTTCAGTTTATATACAAGAGTTGGGGACACATGTAAGTAGTGCAGCTGAACTGTCTTGGATTCATGAACCCTAAGCTAACTCCTTTCAATACCAAAATTGGGAAGTGTGTAGGCCTAAAACCTCTTAATAGTGACTGTGCATATAACACTTTTAACATAAAACATGAGACTAGGATGAATGTTGATTTTGTATTCCCAATGGTTCTGTAGCTAGTGCCCTTCAGACAGCTCTCCACCAATCACTAACCACTCATCTTCACAGTCCTTAATAAGCCCAAGAGTTTCATCATTAGCACACTGTGCCAGGACTGCAAAGGTAAGAGAATTCTTATCAACAAGACAAGTAATTGGAATGAAGTATCAAAGGCAAAGAATGGAGAGTCATGGACTTACTAATTCCTTATCACTCTTGCCCAAGCAGCACCCGTGTAAAAACCGCAAAGCTACTCAACACAGGCTCCACAAGTTTGCAACACCAAGCGTTGTGCACAAGAACATGACTAGGACACTAGAGAACACGAGTAGAGTAGGAAATAACTTGTATTGCTCTGTGAAAGAGCTGATAGAATTCAGAAGTCTCAAATGAGTTCTATGAAAGAGCTGCCAGAATTCAGAAGTCTCAAATGACTAGAACTCACCTATATAGGCCTTGGAACATTCTAGATATCTTATATCAATGGCTTGGATTATACCACTTAACATTCATTGGACAGTACAGAAACCCTCTAAACTTTCTCAGTTATACTAAAGTCTAGCTGCCAAAACTTCCTAGACAACTCTAGAATCTTCTAGAGATCTCTACATTACCCTACAAAGGTCTAACTTACAACTAAGCCTCACTCTACCCTGCTACATACAAGCCTCCTACTGTTTAATTTAGAGCCAGAAATGGTTAAGCTTGTGACAGGAGAGCAGAAAGGATTCAGCATCAATATATCATGCCTCCCAAACAGAGAAAACGTGACAGATCAGATGGCCTGATATTTAGCCTAGTACTATCACCAAACTACAAGATGCATGTGCCATAGATGTTCTGGTGGGTCAGGGTAGATGAACTGATTCCACAGATGGAGAATGGAATGTAGATTCTTACTCGCATGACTATATCCATCGTCTATCATGCTTTAGTCTGACCTTCCAATGTCCAAAATTATAGCAAAATTCATTACTAATTCTTAAAGATTAATCAATTGAAGATAATAAATGCGACTACATAACTGGTGAAATTTGGTCGCACGATTAGACTAGAAATTTGTAAAGCGGTGATACATAGAGATTCTGTAGAAAGTTGGAGCACCTCTGAACGAAGGTCGTCGATGGAAGCCGTTGAGAATGTGGGCACCAGATCAGAACCATTGACGACAGTAGTAATGAAGTGTTTGCCTGATTCTGCCAACTCCCATGTCATACAGGCAGCTGCAGAATGCCTCAAATTATTAGCACGTTAAAGCACATATTCCACTAATATTGTAGGAGGTTCTAAGAACTGATGAAATTGAACCTCTTAGTATCACATTAACAAAGCATGCAAATTTGAAAATACCATGAGAATGCAGTTTATGGGCAGATGTAATTGTATAAAGCTTCCAATATTCATTCTGAGCAGGGAACCTCAAAACTCAAAAGTAAGATAATAATCAAGACACCTAAAGCCGCTAAAACATTGAAGTGCTAGCAGGTTAAGGTAAGGATGCAAACTGCAGATCAAGCATACGAGAAAAGCACAACAGCATATATTTTTTTTCTCATAGCAACCAAAGAGTCAGATATAGGTGTACAGTCCATTTCCAGTTGCCAGGATAATCTAGTTTAGATTCATATGTTTAGACTACAAGCTTCCTAGAAATGATTGCGATTGCTTCATCACAACTTCTAATGTGGTCCAATATTAACCACCCTCAGAAGGGAGATGATATGGTAAAGCTGGAAGAACCAGAATATGGTAGATCCATCTCTCTGCATTATACATGGGCAGTTTGTTTATATATCAATCTGAACTGTCAAACTAATGGGCCTCATTGTGAATGGATGAAATCATCCTTAGCGGAAGACCACACCCATCACTTATCTTTACTTTCCAGCACTTAATGTCGAACATGAGGGGTCGTTTAGTAGCAACATGTATTTGATATGCATTTGGCAATTACTATGGAATCCATGTGAATTGGAATCACTAGTTGTGTTTAACAACCTGTAATCAGAATCTAGTGGCATCTGGCAATCCGGTAATTAGAATCACCAAATTGTGTTTGGCAGCCTGTAGTTCGAAGAAAGAGTGAGTGAGATGACTATGACTTGGGAATTGGCAGTAATCAGAATCCATGTGAAGTATAATCACATGGTTTTGCTGTGATTTCAAAAAAGTACCTTTTGGTGTATTTGATCTGAATTGGATCTTCTCCTAAACACACGAATTACCACCGATTCACGCTCCCCAACGACCCCTTAGTTGTTTTCCTTCCCAACCTTCGATTTAAAGATCACTGTTTATATGGCTAGGATCATCTTATCTACATTTTCCATCCATAGTGGGTCTCACTGGAAGGACAATCCTGATTTAAAGACAACCTTACCACGTGTCGTGTAGCAATATGGTTCTACCACATTCTGGTTCCTCAGGCCAAACCACATTCTGGTTCCTCAGGCCATGTGGCATCAACTCCCTCTTTCGAAACCTTACCACTACTATAAAGAAGAATTTAACAAGTTCCTGCAGGACTGTCCATTGGATGCTTGGTCAGTCCAATTGACAAATTTGGACTGCCCACCTGGTCCAGCAGTTTCTTGGGCTACCAAGCAAAAAATGATGCTGATCAGATGATCCAATGGATGGCCTTCTTTTTAATAGCCTTCCATTTTCCAAGACATGGATGGGATGGTTGTCTTAGAGTGTGATTCTTCATAAAAATAAGCAATCCATGATGAGCCCCAAGGCCCCAACAAAGAAATGACCTATTTTAATTAAATGATAGAATATCCATTGCGGTGATTTTGATGAAGTGGTTCTTTAGAAATATAAGTGATCCATGATGAGCCCCAACAATAGCGTATTGATAGAATGCGATCATTTCACATTTCACACTCATGCATGCATCACTTAGCCAAAACAAACTCCCAAATCCCAAGTGTTTAAATAATTGAAGATTAGAACAAAGCAAATTCTATGAGAAACACACCATGCAATCATCTGCAGTTTAAAAATATTCGCACCAAACGACCAGCATAGTATTCCATACATGCCTGGAGCAAATGCAACACAAGTGCTGGAAGAGAATTCTTTTCGTTCCCGAAGAATATACGTTAAAAGTGCAGCTGTACCACCACCAAGTGAATGTCCAACAATCTAAAAATAGAAAAACAAAACATTACCATTTTGCATATCATAACAATCTGCAAGCAGAATAAACAATGTCTGGCCTTGGTGGAAAGGACAAATCATGATCCCTTTAGAACTAAATGAAAAGTATGGATACATGCATTTAGGGTTGATTGCCAAAGAACCGTTGTCTTTAATGACTTGTTTACTTTGCAGTTCAGCAATATTTTGGCTGTGTTTGATGCACAACCTCATTCTAATCATTCAGTTTGATAAAGCGGAAAAAACAAAACCAATGATGTTTCCTGCTATTCACATTGAGGAAGTGCCCCCTCATATTGCAGCTATGTTCCTTTGAAAGTAACAAAATCGCAATTTGGAGCAAAGCCCACAGAATGAGTACTGAGAAGATCGAAATAACAATTTGGTCATTTCCACTTTCTCGGACTAATAATAGCTATCCAATTCAATTCAATTGTGCATCCAAATGCACCCATGATAAAAAAAATCAATTAGTGCATTTCTTTGATGTTTCAGTTTTGTTTTTGCAACGATTCTTCTTTTTTTGCTAAAAAGATATTCAGAAATTGCCATGATTCAATTCATCAAGCAAACAAAGCCACTCAGTTTTGTCAATGGCAAGAATATTTCATAAAAGAAAGGGTACTAAAAGCAAATCATAGAGTAAGTGCATGACTATAAAAAAAGCATATTATCATGCCATTTTTTCTTCTACCAAGGCCATGTGAGCTGGCCATGGCATCGCATAGATGCACAAGGTGCCAAGTTGGAACATTGGATGGGTAGGTTCTATGCTTATGGGCAAAATATCATTGATGTGATAACTACCTTGATTTTGTAGTCCGGATGTTCACCAACTGCTTTAAGAAGGCAGGGAGTAGTAAGTTTCGCTATCCAACGAGCTGCAGCCACCATCCCACAATGTGCATACCCTAAAATTAAATTGCTTACACCACCCTCATGTAACAGTAAATGATGGAAAGGAACCACTGCACCAGTTGCTGCTGTCAGTGTGTCCTTAATACTGTGAGTCCCACGAATCAGTAAAAGAAAACATTTTGAACCTCCGTCATGTATTATTGTGAAAGCAGGCTTCAGAAGCTGCACAGATAGGCCAGTAACGGACAAAATATTAGTAGAAGCACTGGACTATGCAAGAATATCAATTTATTTCTTAGTAAGTGCAACAGAAGCATTAGAAATTCCATGAATAGTTTCTTTATCGATAATTCCTTGAATACTTTATACCAAAAGTACATGCTTTAAACATCACATACCCCTGCCTTGGGCTCTTGAAGGAGAACGTCTTCTTGAGAAAAGCCAGCAGAATCCAAAAACACTGGAAATGGCTTCTTTGAGAAAAGCATGCAAAGGGTCAACAACCTTAAGAGATGAATCAGCTCGGCTATAATTTCAGGACCTTTAAGCTGTACACAACCACTTCCAGCATATACACTTGCAACTTGTAGGTTACCCTGCAATGGTAAATTAGATATGTGACAACATCTCCTTGATTGAGACTTTCAACCAGTTCAACAAAGTATTACAATGATGAATGTGTCTCTAGAATCATCTTATAGACAAAATAAACAAATTGTCCAAATTTGCGCTACAATTAGCTCAACCGAAGAGCAAAACAAGATAAACAAAACAATGTGATGTTGACTATGTAACAAAGCTTGTTAGAAAACATATGCAGGTAACAGTCTCTCTTCCAGAAAGATGCAGATATCAATTAGGAAGGGAAAGAATAAGGTATATAAATATCAAAGATTGGATAAAATGATATAAAAGATAAGCAGGAAATGTAACAATAATTTGTATAAATATCAAAATAATCATCAAGTAATAACAAACAGTAGGTCACAAAGACTTTAAGATATCAGCCATTCATCATCATCATCATCTAAGCCCTATCCCAATTAACTGGGGTCAGCTGCATGAATCCTATACCGCCATTCCACTCTATCAAGGGCCATATCTTCAGGGGGGATGCCCTGGCATGAGTTTGGAATGTCATATTGTTCGGATTCATATGGCATAAGTTTGATGCTGGCAACCAGCCAGACACGACCCTCCTTTACCCGGGCTTGGGACTGGCGATGAAGGCACAAAACTCTCACATGCGCACTGTAATGACTATTACATAGGTTGATTACAAACAAGTGCTATCTAATAGTCTATTACATAGGGAAATTAGATTATTATTATTTTTTTATAAAGTTGATTACAAAGACTTTATGGCATCAGCCATTAATAATGAAAATAAATGGTTGTGAAATTTTCAGATTGGATTTTAGAGTCGGATTGACTTTTCCCAAACAGCTAAAATCATGCAATGGGTATGGCTGTATGGGTTGGGCCGGGTTGGGTTGACGGGAGTTCTAGACCGAACCCATTTAATAATTGGGTCTAAATTTCAGCCCCATACCCAGATGTTTGTATATGGTTTGAGTCTGGGCTGGGTCCAGGTTCAAGTGAAGTGGGTTCAAGTCAGAACTAGGTCAGGTGAAGTCTAAGAGCATATACAGGCTCAACCTATACAGGCCACGGGTCAGGTTTGGGTTGGGTCTAAATTTGGTTGGTCTAATTTTTAACTCCCTATTTGACATAGACTATTTGGTAAGCACCCAATTACATGTTTCTTTAAATGGTTTTTTAGATTTAAGTTCACTGTCTTAATTATCTTAATTGGAGGAATTTAAGAGCCAATTTTAGATCGGGTCCATTTTTGGTTGGTCCAATCCAACCAATTTAAAAGATAGGTTACCCAGTTCGGGGAAAGTTGGTATGATCAACTTTGAAAGGTTCTATATGTGACCATTTGACAAGCAGGATGGGGTTTGGACCTAGACCTGATCCAGTCCAATTTCAGATCCAGCACTGCTTCAACCTGGCCCATTTGCACCCCTACCAATGGGGAGCTTCTTTGGGGATGCCCGCTCATAATAGGGACCAAAGATCAAGGGTCTGGATGGCCGAAAGGTGGTCTCCATCACTACAGTTTCTGGGCCCACAAAATTTCTGCAAAAAAAAAAAAAAAAAAAAAAGAGCAAAGGGAAATGACCAAACAGTGGTAACCTGCTTTAGCATTCACAATGAGGGGCTAGGCTCCCAAGCAGCAAATATCACGTTGGGGTAGGAATGGACGTATCTCCAACTAGAAGGTTATTCCCTCATTAAGCATACTGATTCATGACAAACATAATTATGTTTTTAATGATACTCCCTGTTGAATAAAAGGGAGATGATGAGCTAGAGATGTCTCTATGATAAGATATAGAATATTGAGCCCTGCTTCTTCCATATGCGTGGCAAGGGGCAGTTAATAGAGATTGTCCACTTAGTGGGCCTTACCATGGATGGCCCACAGTTAAAAAACAAACATTGGATTATCATAGACCTCTGATTGCTAGCCTCCAAATGGCAGTACAAAGCGAACAAGGATAACGGTTAAATTAAACACTAGGGGCGAAAGCGAGTGAAAGGGACAGCTAGGATGGTCCAAGCAAGGTAAACTTTGAACCATTGCCCATCCACAGCATGACCTGGGCGGTCCAGATCCAACAGCCCTTGCCAACGGTTACAGCAGAAAGGGGGCTCTATAATATTATCATAAAAACATGAATATAAAATACAATTTCTTCTTGATTGATCGTGGCAATTCGATTCATAGCGCATCCAAACGCGCATAATTATAACAAATTCAGCAGAAAAATAAAAACTTCAAACAAAAACCAAATTCAACAATCCATAGGAAAATTCAACAAAAGGAGTAAAAAGAAAAGGACCCATCGATTTGAATAAACAAATCCACAAATTCATATAAAACAGATAATGCTCCAAAAACGAAAAAAAAAAAAAAAATCAAAACCACCGACCTGCCGCCGCATGTGATAATTGATACCAAAAGCCAAATCCCCAATCGGCCATTTCCCCAACGTCTCCGAGTACGTAAACCTCAGCGTCTCCGACAATGTCGCTATCACCTCGAACCACGTCGCGGGCGCCTGCGCCGGCCTCCGCGCTATCCTCCTCCTGCCGACCCTGCTCAACCTCGACAGATCCTCGTCCCGATCACCGTCGCCTCCGTCCTTCCCCGACAATCTCCGGCTGAGAACGTAGTACAGAAGCATCGCGGCGCCAGCAGCGGTCGCAACGGTCGCTGTCGCCATCCGAATCGAGAAAAAGCCCGATCTGGAGCGAATTCTCATGAAAATACCCTAGAAATGGATGAATTGAGACAAGGAAGCATTTGCAGAGGATCAATGGTGGAAGAGAATATGCGATTTATTTGCTGAATTTGAAAAATTCATGGGGGAAGAGATGAGAGATTGAAGAGAATTTCTAGATTTTTTCTTTCTTCTAAATCGCGATTTGAAGAACCGAGGAAGAAGGATTTGCGGAAATCGCGTTCGGGGAATGGATTTACCTGCTTTCTAATAAAAAAAGAAATAGATTTTTCCATGAATAGACATCAGATTTACTAAATTTACCGAAATGTCCTCGAGGAATTACATTATTAGAAAAGCTTTAATACTCCGACAGAGTGTGATGTATGATACGCAGGCACTTAGAAATTACTTAGTACTTGCATACATGACATGCAATAAACTCAAATCAAACTGTTCAAATCATCTGTCCCAGTTTAGATGTACCATGAACCCAAAAAATAACCTCTTGATATCTGATTACCAGATTGGGGGACATTTATTGGACGGTTAAAAATGAGTATATCCAACGGTTGTATTTCAACAGACAATTGCCGAGGAATCAGAGGCTGGAATTTGTTCAGCGATTCTGATTTTGTGGAAGTGCTCAGCGAACGTGGTTTCACTGTTTGTTGGTTTCGCTTTTTTGTAGATGTATGACACGTGGACAAATATGAATATCCGCGTATCAAACGTCATACTCTGCAAGAGTATCAAACAACTCGCCATACATGACACGTGATTATGAGAAGTGGGTCCCACGTACAGTAATCCAGACCATTGATATGTTGACTACTACCGTGTACTGTTGCTGGTTGCTGGTAATATTACGACTTTTTCAGATGAATGTGGACCGCAGCGGTATCAATCCTAACCGTCGATTTTAGGCCTCAAAAGCTACGGTTATCCTGTGAAGGATATTTTGGGGGAACGGCTTATCTGGGAATGGCCTATCTGGGAACGGATTAGGTGTTATCCGAACGGGTGTTACTCTTACTGTGTGGGACCCATGCTGATGATTTTTTTTGTATATCCATGCCGTCCATCCGTTTTTCAAGATCATTTTAGGATGCAATCCCAAAACTTAAGCAGAGAAAAATCTCAGGTCGACCACACAACTGGAAAAAGTGATGAATTATCATTATAAACTTTTTGTTGGCCTCGAAAGTTTTGGATCAAAACGATCTTTGTATTTTCCCTCCATCCAGGTGTGGTTGACCTTTTCGATGAGTTGGATGGAAAATAAAAATTACGGCGGGCCCTAGAAATATTTTAATGGTGGGCGTTCAATCACCACTATTTCATGGTGTGTGGTCCACCTGAGATTTGGATCTCCTTAATTTTTGGTATCACATTCTAAAATGGAGTAGAAAAACGGATGGACTGTACGGATATACGAAAAATCATCAAGGTAGGCCCGACCGTAAGGGTAAGTTTATTCGGGTAACACCTAATCTGCTCCTGGCCTATCTACGGTTTGTTAGGATTGGGTGTATAGTCCAAAAGACGAGCGCCGACGTACATCATATGAATCCTCTTGGACGCCAGTACTTGCCTTTGACCTGGTGTTGCACTACGCCCTGTGACTAAAAGCTCAGTGGGGCCATCACGAAGTTTTTATTGTATCCTATCCGTCCATTAGTTTCTTTGAATCATTTTAGGGCCTGTTTGGCCGGGCAGATTGGATGGGATTGGATGGTCTTAGAGTGGATTGCATGGATTTCAAGGTAATGATAGTTGCATCAGTGGATTAGTGCAAGATCTATAGGATTGCTACATCCGATTTGTTTGGCAGGCCGGGCCAATCCCAATCCCTTCTAATCCCTTAAACCAAACTCATCCCAGAAAATTTTGAAGGGATTAGGTGTATTGGATGAGATTTAAAGGTAACAATAGTTATGTCATTGGATTGTCTTAAGGGCCTGTTTGGCCGGACCGATCCCACGGTATTAGGAGGGATGGGATTGCCATATCCCGCGATATGCATGACGAGCCAAACAAACCCGGTGAACTTGTCCCGAGATATAAGCAATCCCAGGGATCTTAAAACAATCCACTGGCATCACCATCATTACCTTAAACTTGATCCCATCCCTTGGTTGGACAGATTGGAAGGTAAAATCCTAGGATATGCCGGGCGTGCCAAATAGACTTAGTGAACTTGTCTCAGGATATAGTAATCCCATGGATCTTAAACCAATCCACTGACACCCCATCGTTGTTGGGGATTTTGGCCTGCGGAATCACACAGATTTAGATCTAGGATAACAATCCAATGACACCAAGCATACAAGAGAACGCACAGATTTAACATGGAAAACCCTTGCGAGAAAGCACAAAGCGACAGATCTCCACTATGAAACAGAAATTACAGAGAGAGAGAGGACTTATCCGATTCGAACAACCTCGAATCTCACCCTTGCTACACCCTTTGATTTCCCTAGAACCCCTTTAGGAAGCCTTAACATACCCTATAATAACTTTAGGGACCCCTATTTATAGTTTAGGAAACTTCCCTTTCGCATCCTAGTTGCGAAATGACTCAAATCCGCAGTTTCGTGCAAAATCGCGGAACAAACTGCGTAACCTACGACTAGTCTAGCCAAGTCTTCGACTAGTCGTAGGACCCCTTCAACTAGTCGAGTCATCCCTTCGACCAGTCGTAGCTACAGTAAAAAACAGCAAAAACTCGTTGGACTTTGAGTCGTGTCAGCGCTCAAACCTACGACCGGTCGAGCGTCTCCCACGACCAGTCGAAGTTGTCCCACGACCGGTCGAACGACCTCAAAACCTTCCAATTTAAGACTTTTCTCAACAATCTCCACCAAGTCTTCAATCTTCAACCGTGTAGCTCCTTAACCTCTTCTCTTATCTCTGCTTCACATCATAGCTCAAGATCATATTCCGTCCTTCTTTTCCGCCATCGCCGAGCCCAAAGAAGTTTTACAGAACTTGAACTTCTCTACAGGAATTTCTTGTTGATCATGTATGACGGATCTTAATTCACATGCCCAACCACCTTTGCTCATGTCTTCATAAAAGAATGACGTAGTCTTCTTACCATCTCACTGCTACCCAATATTGCTTGCCGGGGTACTTGCTTACAACACTGATAGCCTGTGAAATAACTGGTCTAATCCGGACCATGACATACACTGCCCACCGCATTCGAATAAGGCTCATGAGATATCCTACTTTTCCTCATCAGTTTTGGGACATGTCCCGCGGAAAACTTGAGGAGAGATGCGTAGGGAACGCTCTCCAGCTTTACTTGGCCTATCACATACTTGATCAATACCTACACACAAGGTATTTCTCCTGTGATTACCAAAGCCTACTTCTCATTCAGTCTCAATGGCGAGAACCATCTTTGCCACCCCCCGATCCTTCATCCTGAATGTCCCACCATGAAGGAATCAAACCACTCCCTAGGCGACAAGTCGAACCACGAGCTCCTGCAAAATCTTTTCTCAGCCCCTTTAACTTCGAACAGCTCTGGTTGCTTCATGTAGATCTGCTCTTCACTTTCCCTTATAGAAGTGCAGACTCCACATCCATCCTTCCAGCTCAAGATCACATTCGCCAACCAGCGCCAATCACGGATCTAATAGACACCTGGTATACCGTCGGCGTGAATATTTCTGAGAAGCTGATCCATTCTCTCTGATCATAACTCTTCACTACCAACATCGTCCTGTATCTATGATGTATCCTCCTGAAGATCCACCTGCATCTAACCGTTTTTCGGCCCATTGGAAGCTCCACCTGCTCCCATATGTCGGTCTGGTACAACGAATCCATCACATCGCCCATAATCATCTTTCACTTCTCAGCACCAGGCTCACCTAGAGCTATCTGAATAGAAGATGAATCTTCTGCGATATTGGAGTCGTCCATGTACCTCGCCGATATCCTGCGATCATGCCGTGTGATTCTTCTCACAGGTGGCTGCTACACCTGCTCTGTATCCTTGTCCGCACGTCTCAGCCTTCCTACCCTACTCGCTCATGTGGTCATGCCCAACATGCCACACACGTGCAGAGGTGGAATCCGCTATATACACTATAGCTCCACCGTTTGAAGTGCTCCCAATCAACTTATATAAGTTACCGAGTTGTTGCGCTTTCATGATTACCCGTGCCCCCTTAGATATTTTAAGAGCACCATCAATACCTGTGTACTTGCATCCTTTTACCTCAAGCACACCAAGAGAAATCGTGATTCTACTTCAAATCGAGAACGTGCGACATCGGTCGGCCCCAACGCTCCACCCCATCAAACATCCCGATGATGCATCCATGCATGCCTTCATACAAGATAACCACAACATTACCAGTGCAAAGCCATTGCCCATAGACACTGTCCACCATCGCACTCTACCCCTTTAAGGTGGTGAACCAACTCCGATGAGGAGTCATGTGAAAAAGATGCCCCGATTTTTGTGTCTGGAGCATCCACTCATCCTTACGATCATTGTATAACCGTGGTCACGACGTGTAGACACGATTATATAAAACATCACCATCACATCCATCCGACGTGGTAGCGTTGGCCCTCCGCATGAAGTCTCCTTAAGAATCTTCCTCTTCGATTTAGGATTTTCACAATCCCTCTTCACATGTCCTTCATTCCTACTAAATTCCAACACTTTACCTTTCCTTTACCCATTGCCTTAGGATTTGGATCTAGAACACGAAGAATCAGCAGCTTTCTCATTAATATGCACTTGTTGAAATTCCTACCCACCGTAAACAGCGGTATCGAAGATGTCCCCATATCATTGTTTAGTTGTCTCATAGCCTTCCTTGAAGAGCTGAGATAAGCAAGAGAGAAAGGAGAGAAGAAAGTGTGGGTATCGACTTAGATAAACTCGAGTTTTGTTTCTTCTCCTCGCACATAGTGTCCTTGAATGCCTTAAAAGATCACACTTCTTCTTCTTGGCATGGGAGAGAATTCAACAACATACATGCATGTTCTTCATCTTTTATCACTTCCTCCATATCCGGACTAATTTGCAAACCAATTTATTAAAGATTTTGATGTGAGCCTCAGATCTCCACCCTTTGCCATCTTGAACTTATATCTTGTCTTCACATTATGTTTGGATGATAATATGCTCACTTCAAGTGTAGGTGATTTTCAGATTATGATTTCTTCTCATAAACATCTTCTAACATTTTTCGTGATAACATGCTTCTTGATTAGCGCATGTGAGAATTTCTCCATCATGACGTTGTAGAGAACCTCATCCTTGAGACATAAACGGATCGATGATAATGCCTTATTATCCAGAGTATTCCAATCACCATCAGTTATAGTGGACTTCCGCTCCTCAAGAGCACCATCTTTGCCTTGCTTGATTAATGAACTCATCATCTTGATCTTCCATAACTCAAAACTATTTTTCCCTGAGTACTTCTCAATATCATACCTAGCGCTTGCCATTATTACTAATCCATCAGATTCAAATCTATGCTCCAACCGATTTTTCTAATACCACTTGTTGGGGATTTTGGCCTATGGAATCACACAGATCTAGATCTAGGATAACAATCCAATGACACCAAGCATACAAGAGAACACATGCTGCATTTAACGTGGAAAACCTCTTTTCATTAAGTTCATATTATAATTGGGGAAAAAACCAATAGTTCGCACAAAGTGACAAATCTCTCTACTATAAAGCGAAATTACAAAGAGAGGACTTATCCGATGAGGACAACCTCGAATCGGTTCTCCCTCTTAGAGAGCTACACTCTTTGGGCAATTTCCCTAGAACCCTTTAGGAAGCCTTAACATTTGCGATTTTGAATAACCCATTTATATTCTTATGAACACACACACACAGGGACCCACATATTATAGTTTAGGAAACTTTCCTTTAGTTGATCTCATTGTGCGAAAGGACTCAATCCAGTTAATTACATCAGTTGCGCATTTAAAAATAAATCGGAACATAAAATTGATGATAAGTGGTGATAACTTCGACTAGTCTAGCCGAGTTTTCGACTAGTCGAGCCATCCTTTCGATCAGTTGTAGCTACATAGACCCAAAAAACAAAAGCCATCCCTTCATATCGTAGCTACACTAAAAAATATAAAACTGGGCTTTAAGTCGTGCCAGGGCTCGAACCTACGACCGGTCGAGTGTCTCACACGACTAGTCGAAGCTGTCCCACGACCGGTCGAACGACCTCAAAACCTTCCGATTTAAGACTTTTCTCAACAATCATTACCTTAAAATTCATCCCATCCTTCCTAATCCCCATGGGATTCGCCCGGCCAAACAGGCCCTGAGATTCATGAGATTGCCATATCCCGGGATCAGTATCCCGTGTCTCTGTTTGGCGCGCGCGGCCAATCTCAGGATCTATCTTCCAATCTACCCAGCCAAACAGGCCCTTAGATTATAAAGAAAAACATAACGGAGATACAAAATTAAAGTGGACCACATGAGTGATGAATGAGCTCCCCCCCCCGCTGAAACCTTTAGTGGGGTCTCTTGAATCAGAGTTATATTTATGATTTCAATTCATACACGTGGGTATAACATAATGAACGGGTTGGATGGAATCTTAAAATAACGGTGGGCCCTAGGAATGCTTCAATGGCGGATGTTTCCATCCCCATTGTTTCCCTTGGTATGGCCCACTTGAATTTTTAATCTCCCTCATATTTGATATCATGTCCTAATATGAGATGAAGAAACGGATGGATGGAGTGGATATAAAACAAACATTATGGTGGGCCCCACCGAGCTTTGGGTTACATGCAGTTGGCATCCATTCCTCTTCTGGGGAACGGCTTGGCTACTCCCCCTGACACCGGCCATTGTCTGGTGGTCGGTGCTCCGTGGGGCCACCATGATGTATGTGTGTCATCTATGCCGGCCATCTATTTTTATATATCATTTTTTATGAGAAATATGAAGTATATTTATCTCAAGTACCACATTATAGAAATACAATGAAAATATATCATTAAAAATCTTGGGAATAAAAGTTTTGGATCAAGCTGATATTTATTTTCTCCCTTCATCTTGGGTCTTTATGACCAAATCAACATATTGGATTTGAAGCAAACAGTATGGTGGGCCTTAGGAGGATTTTAATGGTGAATATTCATTCATTGTTTTTTTCTGTGGTGTGTGTCACTTAAGATTTATATCCCTATCATTTTTTGTTTCAAGCCCTAAAATGATCTGTAAATATGGATGAACGGAATGGATGAAACACGTACATCGTGGTGGGGCCCACAGAGGACCGACCACCAGCCACGGGGCTGGTGTCAGGGGGAGTAGCCAATCCGTCTCCCCTCTCTTGGGCTTTGTGCATGTTTGGTAGGGGCAATGAATGCGTGATAGACATTTTTTGATCTGATGGACCACTGAAGATATACCATAATCCATAATCCAAAATCCGTCCAGTTCAGAAGTTCTAGACATCCGATCTTTTGCCTTTTTTAATGCGGACCTCTTGCAGTATGTCATTACATTTATTTCCACGCACGATCCTACGGTTAGGATTATCTCATGAAGGAGATTTTCGGCGCATGGTCCATTTATGATGGAGGACATCAGATCAACGGCTGGATAACTGAATCGTGAAGCCCTTGAAAAGCATCCACGCGCGTGTACAAGGCAATCCATCCACCACCCACCACATTTGTCAACTTGCAACGCGTTGCAATATTAGCTGTCCATCAGGTGGGCCACACCATTGAAATGCCTTGTTTCAAAAATTCCGACATGGCCAACAAATCGACTTAAAAAAACCTGGTTAAGCTTGTTATAGCCGTCCAGTTTGGAAGCTTGTGGTATACCAGATAATTGATCTCGTGACGGAGTATCTGCACGGTGGACCGTCATTGTGGACGGTTAAGATCTCTCAAACGCATGAGAAGTTTGCATGGTGGCTTGTATATGGGCTTCCAACTGTTCGTTCGGTTGGGACCACACAAGTCGTGGGTCCCACTATTTGAACGGTTGGACAGGCGAGCAAGACCGTGAACCAGCTGCAATTGGTTTGAAGGGTTGGTGAACTCAAATGCAGACACGTTCCCATTAGGTATAGCAGTTGAACCCACCAGTTTTCGAAAACGGATTGGCTACGCCCCCTGCCACCAGCCAATGGCTGATGGTCGGTTCACTGTGGGCCCCACCGTGATGTATGTGTTTCATCTATGCCGTCCATCTATTTTTCTAGATTATTTTATGATATGATACCAAAAATGAGGTAAGTCCCACTCTCAAGTGGACCACGTTACAGGAAACAATGTTGAAAGAATGTAGACCATTAAAAACCTTCTGGGGGCCATAAAAGTATTGGATCAAGCTATCTTTGTTTTTTGCCTTCATCTGGGTTTGTATGACCTAATCAACAGATTGGATTTCAAATAAACAGTACAGTGGACATTAGGAGGATTTTAATGGTGGATATCCAATCACTATTGTTTTCCTATGGTGTGGTACACCTGAGATTTATATCCCTCTCATTTTTGGGATCAAGCCCTAAAATGATATGTAAAAATGGATGAACGGAATGGATGAAACCAATACATCATGGTGGGGTCCACAGAGCACCGACCATCGGCCGATCCGTTTCCCCAGTTTTCAGCTGGAAATGGTTCCACACGTGGGTCCTATCGCTTCTACCATTGTGGGCCATACGTTTCCACCAATGCGGCGGATTAGGCAATTCCGTGGTCCGACGGACTACCATACTTTTCATTTATCGTCCATTAAATTGAGGGTAGTTCGGTTAGAATTTGTTTCGGTGGGGAGATTTTGGTAATTTGAGGTAGATCGGAGATCGCTTTTTGGGCTTGATTGAAGAACGTTACCTCGTCGCCACGCACGTACCTTTACATACACAGCGTACGTGCCAACCTTACAAGTGTGTAGGAAATCTGAACCGAGTATAAGGTGGACTCTACAGTGGAAATGATTATATGTAAAAATAAGTATGGGAAACTCATCAGATACGTAATTATCATCTGAAAGAATGGACGGTTCAAGATAATTTTCAAGTGTCTACATTTGAAGTACGTGTGTTGGCGATTTGATGGATAGATCGTCCAAATTTTTTTATTTATCCGTCTAAAATGTTGTGGGCCACATTTTCCACCGCTAGGATTTCTAATATACTGGTACATGTGCTGCGTATAAAGATGCTTGTGTAGAGTTGTGAATATAGCCGTTTGAAACCCGTAATTTAAGTGGGGCAAGCGTTAAAGTATCCGTAAGTGCGGTTCGCCGAATATGAGGATATGTAGCACACTTTGCTGGAGTATGAGATTCCGTAGGAATTCACACAATAGATTGTACAGGTGGAATGAAATTAGTAAGATCTAAGCCGTTGATTGTGTTAAAGTATAGTAATCAATGTTTTTCATGGCTATAAAATAAATGATTTAGATTAAAAATAAATATTAGTTTAGTCTAAGAAAGAGTGTTTTGTATTGACGGAATCAGAAGGATCGATGGTTTTGACCATTGGATATACTCCATCCACAACAGTCAAATGATTTGAACGGTTTAGATGGAGATATGTTCATTTTAAACGTACATCAGGTGCATAAATAAGTACGACGAGTGGAGAAATCGCAGTTTATGATATAACCCATGTCCGAGTAAACAGAGAAGGTGGATCGATTGGATTAGATGACAATGAAAGCGGATAAAAGACGGTTGACTTGTTTTTAGTGGCGTGGAGCCCATGAGAGGAGGAAGAGGAGTGGAATACGCGGCTGTCAACGGGCCGGGGCGGGGTTGGATTGAGACAGGATGATAAGTGGTTCGGGCCGGGTCTATTCAAAATTTTGATTTTGTGATTTGGACCCTCCCATGCGGCCCACTGATGGACCTAGCAAAATGTAAAAAGAAAGAAACGAAGGGTGGCCATGGACCGGGTGGGGCTGATATATGTCGAGCCAGCTGAGGGTGTCAATTGGCCGGGATCGGGCCTGCTAAGATGAGAATTTCGAACGGAGCCTGCCCGACAGCCAGCCCGAAACGGTTCAAAATTTGGGCTAGACAACTCCAAGCTCGGCCCGGCCTATTGACAACCGTACGGGCAACCCAACGTGGACGAGCATGAGTCTAGCTAAATAAGTGCAGCCGCGGGTGACGGGTGCACGAAGAAAAATGTAAACAACATCGTATACTTAAAATAAGTGCAGGTCCAGGTAATCGGTGCACGAAGAAAAAATGTAAACAATATCGTATACTTTATATATATATATATATATATATATATATATAAAAGATTTGGTCGCCAATATTTTAAAATGATAATTTTATTAAAATAGACAATGAATTGTTATTTAAAATTAGAGCAGGGCATCGAGTCGAGTCGGACCGAGTTAGGGCGAACTCAACTCGAGCTAGCCTGTACCGAACTTAATCCAACTCAATACTGAGTCCAACGTACCTGACTCTACCCGAGTTCGGTCTGGCCTGGACTGTCACACCCTGAAATTCAAGTATAGAGTGTGCACTGCACTGAAGTTTGCCCATGACACGCATTAATTAAGTGTACTAATTTCATTATACAATTATTCATCTACCTACTAGCTCTACCGTAGATTTACATTCCATTCATACTCAATAACATCTCAAAAATAAGAAACGATCATTTATTCCAATAATTAATCATAAACATAACTAAGGACCTCTCAATTGGGATCTTACAAAATGAAATAAACATGTCCAACAACTTGAAAGAATTAATTAACAATCTAAGAAAATTAAATATAATAAAAATAAATCATGTTCTACTCTAAGGCAAGTAATTTCTTCCTCTGTCAAGTTGGGTCACGTGTCCTTAAATCCTCCTCGGCGCCCTGGCCACGATTCTCGTTTTGAGCCATCGGCCACCTCATTCACATCATCGGCTTTTTCCATCAATAAAAAGGATAAGGCTGGCGGTGCCTAGTGAGAATTCCCAACATGGTTCTTTACATCAAAATAGAATGTCCAATAAACATACACATTATAAAATTAAATTTTAAAAAATGTAAATGCAATGATAATGCTTCAAGTGGGAATCATTCGTCCACTTGCTTGAGTTGAAAACCCGTCAATCCGCACCGCATCGCTTTATGTGCTTCTACCATTTGGTAGGCATAGTGCAAGGCCCGCATCTACTCCTTGAGTTGGCTTCACTAGTATAGTGGGCTTCTGGTAACGATTCTACCAGATATACCGATCAGGAGGTCCCCAGTGAATCCAAACACGTGTTGTACATGCAATTGTTAGATGCACCATGAAGTCATGAATCATGTATTGTATAGGCTATTTATCACATTTGAATCAATATAATTTAACACCTTAATCAAATCATATCATTATTAATACAGAAATCATAGTCCTTTTAGTCAACTATAAGTACACAACAATTAAATCATGGCAATTAAATCATGACAGTTAAATCAGAATAATAATACAACACAACAAATAATCCATCTATTTTTAACTTGATGGATGAGAAACACATCGGGATCACTCACCTGAATTTGGTAGTGTAGAATCCACAGGGTAATTAGGTTGGTTTGAATTCAGAAATCCTATCAATTATATCAACAACATTATTATTCATATATTTTTATTACATGGTGGGGCCCACCTCTGATTAACATCCTAGGTGGCTAGATCCAAAATAATCAAATAATTAAAATTTCTATTCTATTTTTTTCCTTTTTAAGATTATAAAATTGAATGATAATTACTTGATCGGGGTGGTCCATCGGATGGTCAGATCATTCAGATTCTTGAGGTCTTATCATGTTTTACCTCTATGCATTTGAGAAGTGGTGTGGATCTAACCACACATTCGCCAATGGCCCATCTCGACCTTCTACATCAAGTGATAGCAACACTTGTGCAAAATATCTAAGATTCCTTATTAAACATTTATATATTTCATAATGTAGTCCATCTGATGGTTAGATTGATCTGAAAATTAGGGCCTTTATATATTTTGACCATAGGGATCATATGATTCGTACAGATCTATCTTAATATATCAGATTACAACCATTCAATTTATTCATAAAATTTTACTAACCAGATCTGAAATCATAAAAACATCACTTTATTAAAATAGACTCTTTACACCTATACGATGATCGTGTGGATGATCCACACCATCCATTGTATAGATCGGGAAGAAATTCATAACATAGTAAAAAATTAAAAAGATCAAACGATTAGATCGAGCCTTCTTAGAATTTCCTCTTTCTTTTACTTTAGGGCTTCCTATCTCCTTTTTATTTTTAAATGCAGAAACCTTCCGTATCCTTTTTAAAGAAATTCTCATAAGATAGGATGAGCATATCCTCCCTTATCTTGAATTTGAAATTTTTTTATGACATTTGATAAAAATTTTATTATTACTACTTCAAGAATCGATCCCTAAACCTCTCTCTCAATTAAGAATGTCTCTACCAACACAACTATTGACTTGTTTTTATTTTTTATTGAAAAATAAAAATTTAAAATATTTATTTAAATTGTTTTTTAATGCACCAAAATTTAGGGTTGTTACATTCTACCCCCCTTAAAATAAAATCTCGTCCTCGAGATTTAGAAACAAACATCTCAAAATTTTCTGATTTTAATGGTGTTGGTCACGCTTATGTTATGAATAGTTTTATATACTGGATTGGTCTTTTATTATTATTTTTTTTCTAACAGTGAATTTATAAGTATGTGAAATTTTGTCAAAAAATAAAGTTTATAGAAAATTCAAAAATTCAGACAGTAAGGGTTGTTTAGAAATAAATGTTTTTTTTAAAAAAAAAAAAATTTTAAAATAAAACTAAATTTGATTGAAATTTTATTTTATTTTATTTTTTTAATTTTTAGTTTCTTAATTATTTTCTTTTGAACTCGATTTATCAATCTACGATGTGGCATTTAAATCACCTTAATTGGACTCATACTTAATTAGTTATAAGTTTATCAAATCAGGTGATTTTATTATTTAACAAAATATGAGGGGCAAGTTTTTTTTTTTTTTTAAAATATCATGGGGTCCTAGGTTGGGTTTCTAAGTTTCGGATATCATAACAATCAATGATCTTATGTATTGCATCTCTCGTAATAATCAACGAAATATTTTAAATTTAGATTCACATACGCAATGTTATTTACGGAATTTTAACATTTGAATCAAAAGTCAGAATGACTTAAAATTTGAAAAGTATGCCATTAATTATATAGTAAAAAAAAAATCAGATTAAAATTATTACTTTTACTAAGGTTTTCATCACTGCTAATGAGAAAAAAAAAAATCCTATTGTCCAACAGTCGTTTCTATCATTTACAGCTCAGTGCTTAAATGTTTATAATTTTTTTTTTCTTTTACAATTCGAATAAAATTTTATGGAGTTGTTTAGGGGTATGTACATGACTCAATTTTTTTTTTATCTGATTTGATCAGGGATACTAAACTGCTCCAAATTTTTACTATATAATTTTGAAATTTGTTAGAAAATTAGAAATAATTTTTCCATACCTTGAAATTTGGGGAAAATGTTGTCCTATACCTGAAAAAGGTTCGAGTGAGTTTGATATTTAATTTTTTTTTCTCTTCTTCTTCTTATTATTTTTAAGTAATTTTTTTTCCACCAAATATAGACTTATGATCCTATAAAAAGGAACTTTTAAAATTTAATAGAGATTATGGTTTTATTTTATTTTATACTTAATATTTTTTAAAAAAAATAAAGTACTTCAAATAAAAATATTTATTTAACCAAAGGTAATTATCAAAATGAAAAATTCTGCTAATTAAATTTATATAAAGCCAGTATGGGCATATAAATTTTCGGTTTGATGATTGTTGTTCATATTACATTTTATTATACTTTAAAATTACAGATTAAGTTAAAATTTTAAATGGAGATCTTATTATAAGTTTATTATGTCTCTGTAAAATCTTATACAAAGATTCCAACTAAATTTTTTTTTTTTTTTTTAATTCTTGCAGTTAGTCATGTCCAAAATTTGATGATTTATGATCAGCCTGTACTAACTCACTGGATCAGTATATTGACTATGAGATTCAAATTTTATTATTATTTTTATCTTAATATAGACTTATCTATCTTCGATCAGGCTTTTCAATCACCTCAATCGGAGTAGTACTTTTATATTTATGAATTTTACAAGTTGTGGATGATTCATACTGTCCAACGCAACTTGTCGACTAAATATCTTTAAAATTTATATTTGAATCAGAATAAATCATTTCAATGTAAAACACATTCAATTTGAGTGCATGGAACCTAGAATTTTTTTTCTTTATAATAAAATTTAATCCAAACTTTACAACCTACAATTAAGTTTTTTTTTTTTTTTTTTTTGAATCACTACCATTAAAATTGTATATATATATATATATATATATATATATATATATATATATATATATATATATATATATAGTTACGATTTTTTACAATCAGAGTGACTACTGTTGTCCATTTCTGTATAGCAGGATTTTGAGAAATTTAATGTTTTTAATAAAATTTTGCGGTTCAAATAACATTAAATTAGAATATAGGGAAACATCCTAACGTTGTTTTATACATTTATTTAAAAAAATATAATAATAATACATCAATGAATATGGAACATTTATTTATTTTTTTTCTACGTTTTTTTTTTCTCCTAATACACAATAGTCAAATAGGGAAGAGGATCTACCAATTATGCATGTATGTGGGATCATAACTTACAGGTCACACTAAATTTAGAACGAACAGCTCTGATACCATTCTGTCACGCCCCGAAATTCGAGTACAGAGTGTGCACCCTCGGACAGAGTTTGCCCATGACACGTACACTAAGTGTACTAATTTCATTCAATTATACAATTATTCATCTACCTACTAGCTCTACCGTAGATTTACATTCCATTCATACTCAACAACATCTCAAAAATAAGAAACGATCATTTATTCCAATAATTAATCATAAACATAACTAAGGACCCTCTCAATTGGGATCTTACAAAATGAAATAAACATGTCCAACAACTTGAAAGAATTAATTAACAATCTAAGAAAATTAAATATAATAAAAATAAATCATGTCTACTCTAAGGTAGTAATTTCTTCCTCTGTTAAGTAGGGCCACGTGTCCCTTAAATCCTCCTCCGGCTCGGCAACGTATTCCTGTTCTTGAGCCATCGGCTCACCCTCATTCACATCTGTACGGTTTTTCCATCAATAAAAAGGATAAAAGTGGCCGAAATGTGCCTAGTGAGAATTCCCGACATGGTTCTTTACATCAAAATAGAATGTCCAATAAACATACACATTATAAAATTAAATTTTTAAAAAATGTAAATGCAATGCAATAATGCTTTAAGTGGAAATCTGTCTACTTGCTTGAGTTAGAAACCCGTCAACCCGCATCTGCCCCTTGGCAGGCTTCTACCATTTGGTAGGCATAGGCAAGGCCTGCATCTACTCCTTGAATAGGCTTCCACTAGTATAGTGGGCTTCTGGTAACGATTCTACCAGGATATACCGTCTAGGGAGGTCCCCCAGGAATCCGGCACGTGTTGTGCATGCAATTGTTAGATGTACCATGAAGTTATGAATCATGTATTGCATAGGCTATTTATCACATTTGAATCAATATAGTTTAACACCTTAATCAAATCATATCATTATTAATACAGAAATCATAGTCCTTTTAATCAACTTTAAGTACACGATAATTAAATCATGGCAATTAAATCATGGCAGTTAAATCAGAATAATAATACAACACAATAAATAATCCATTTATTTTTAACTTGATGGATGAGAAACACATCGGGATCACTCACTTGAATCTGGTAGTGTAGAATCCACAGGATAATTAGGTTGGTTTGAATTCAGAAATCCTATCAGTTATATCAACAACATTATTATTCATATATTTTTATTACATGGTGGGGCCCACCTCTGATTAACATCCTAGGTGGCTAGATCCAAAATAATCAAATAATTAAAATTTCTATTCTATTTTTTTTCCTTTTTAAGATTATAAAATTGAATGATAATTACTTGATCGGGGTGGTCCATCGGATGGTCAGATCATTCAGATTCTTGAGGTCTTGTCATGTTTTACCTCTATGCATTTGAGGAGTGGTGTGGATCTAACCACACATTCGCCAACGGCCCATCTCGACCTTCTACATTAAGTGATAGCAACACTTGTGCAAAATATCTAAGATTCCTTATTAAACATTTATAGATTTCATAATGTAGTTCATCTGATGGTTAGATTGATCTGAAAATTAGGGCCTTTATATATTTTGACCATAGGGATCATATGATCCGTACAGATCTATCTTAATACATCAGATTACAACCATTCAATTTATTCATAAAATTTTACTAACCAGATCTGAAATCATAAAAACATCACTTTATTAAAATAGACTCTTTACACCTATACGATGATCGTGTGGATGATCCACACCACCCATTGTATAGATCGGGAAGAAATTCATAACATAGTAAAAAATTAAAAAGATCAAACGATTAGAACTTACCTGATCGAGCCTTCTTAGAACTTCCTCTTCCTTTTACTTTAGGGCTTCCTATCTCCTTTTTTATTTTTAAATGCAGAAACTTTCCGTATCCTTTTTAAAGAAATTCTCATAAGATAGGATGAGCACATCCTCCCTTATCTTGAATTTGAATTTTTTTATGACATTTGATAAAAATTTTATTATTACTACTTCAAGAATCGATCCCTAAACCTCTCTCTCAATTAAGAATGTCTCTACCAACACAACTATTAACTTGTTTTTATTTTTTATTGAAAAATAAAAATTTTAAATATTTATTAAAATTTTTTTTTAATGCACCAAAATTTAGGGTTGTTACATGGACTGATCCGAACCGAGTCCGATTTGGTTAGAAGTACCAAGTCGGGTCAAGTTGGCACCAAGTCGGATTAAGAGATGAGGGAGAGGGAGTGGAGAGGAGAGAGGGGAGGAGGAGGATGAGGAGGAGGGTGATGGTGGTGGGTGGTTGAAGGGCTTGGAAGAGAAAGATGAGGAGGTGGTTGTCGGGCTTGAAAGAGGAAGAGGAGGAGGATGAGGGAGGGAGGGAGTGGAGATGAGAGAGGGGAGGAGGAGGAGGAGGAGGGGGTGATGGTGGTGGGTGGCTGTCGGGCTTGGAAGAGGAGGATGAGAGAGAGAGAGAGAGAGAGAGAGAGAGAGAGGGAGAGGTTGAGATCTGGTTGGGGTAGAGTTAGAGAGTCGGGTCGAATCTGGTTTCGAATCGAGTCGAGTCTAACCAGATCGAGTTTTGGGTCGAGTCGGATCGAGTTACTGGGTAACTCGAACTCGACTCGGTTTGAGTTCGAATTGGGTGATGCTTGCTCGGTTCGGACCGACTCACCCATTCAGTTCGGGTCGAGTCGAATCAGACCCGAATGGGACGAGTTGAGTTAGCTGGATCGAGTCATCCCGTGCTCACCTCTATTTAAAATGATATAAATGTGGCTTACTTAAGTAAATATATCCATGATTTCTAATTCGACTCAAATGTGAAAGTTTTTTTGAAATAGTAAAACTTAATAAAAAATAGTAAAGATGTCTAAACTGATTCAAACTTGTAAACTATTATAACGGGTGTTATGAGAAGATATAATCCGACCACTTTCAAGGATAGCTTGGCCCAGCCTCGTTCAAGAACAACTCGGCCTGATCACCTTTAACGTCGGCTTGACCCAACGAACGTTTGTTCCCAAGACACACTTTACCTAAGAGAATTGGCATGAGGTCAGCAAGCATAGCCCTCAGCGAGATGAGGTTTCAAGTATCTGGCTGTTCACACTTACCGAGAACTAGATAACCTGGTATGATCGAAGAACCATCGAGAACAACAAAGTCAAGTTCTGATAAGCCCAGTCCGAGTTGTCCTCGGCAGTTCGACAGAGCTCAGTTCAAAGGAGCTCGGCTCAGATTGTCTTTGCTTGACCAAGAGGGCACGACCAGATTCGCTAGCTAGGTGTGAGACCCCCTCAAGTAACGCACAATAGTAATCGCTCGACGCACAATTCTGGAGTAACCGACGACATCATCACTCGCGCACGTCTCGCATGGCTGAGATCGTGCCTAGAATGACAGGCCACCCTGTCTGATGAACGTTATAAATAAGGGACCCACACACAAGAACAGGTACGTAAAATCTCTCACCCAGAACTCTCGTGTACTACTAGACCTAGACTCCAAGACAAACTTTTGCATCGGAGGGTCCCCTGTCCTAGCCAGGGTCTCCATTGCTTTCTTCCTATTATGCAAGTGCTCGAAAGATCAGAAGCTTAGCAAGGGTGGACCAGATTTATGCATCAACACGTTGACAACCCTACAGGCAATCCGACGTGGCCGAGCATGAGTCTAGCTAAATAAGTGCAAGTGCGAGTGATAGGTGCACGAAGAAAAATGTAAACAAGATCATATACTTAAAAAAAAAAAATATTTGGTTGAAAATATTTTAAAATGATAGTTTTATTAAAATAGACAATGAATTATTATTTAAAATAGTATAAATGCGGCTTACTTAAGTAAAGATATCCATAATTTCTAATTCGACTCAAATGTGAAAGTTTTTTTTTTAATAATAAAACTTAATAAAAAATAGTATGGATGTCTAAACTGATTCAAACTTGTAAACCATTATAACAGGCTCGAACCAAGACTTTGAAATAAGATCAAACTTGTAAATTTCTAAGATGACAAAAACAATAGCAAGTATGGAATATACTAAAACTAGTAAATTTGAATTAAAATGAGAATTTGCTATCCTGCAACAACAAATTTATTTATTTATTTATTTTTATTTTTAAAATCTAATGATCATTCTTGAAGTTATGGCCATTGGAAGCTACCGTAGACACCATGTCCAAGATAAGAGAACTATTTCTTATGACCTAAACCAAACTTCGAAACTGAACACCCAATTGACTAAAAATAACACTCAAAATCTTAATTCAGTCCGTCAGGAAACTCTCTCATGCGCTTTAAAACAAAGCTTTTTGGAAAATCAAAAGTGTCGGGGTGTTCGCAGAAATTTAATTCCCACTGATCACCATCCACCAATCTGGGCTTGACACATGTCACCTAAGTTTCTATGTAGTAAATGCACATTGAAACATGAGCTTCGTGTGACAACGTGTATTTGATTCCCATCAATGTCCAAGACAACTATGCTGAGCACCCAGTAGTCAAGGGAGGCCTTAGTTCAAGATCAACTAACCTGGAAGCTAACAAAAATCTCTAATTATGGTTGACTTTCTTTATATAAATGTGTCATCCCCACTCAACCAAGGAAGCTAGAGGAGAGAGAGAGAGAGAGAGAGAGAGAGAGAGAGAGAGAGAGAGAAGAAGAAGAAGAAGAAGAAGAAGAAGAAGAAGAAGAAGAAGAAGACGAGAGAAGAGTAAAATAACATTCCATCGTTTTGACTTTATCAAGAGTAGGTAGAGTTGTACACGAGCCAAGCCAGCTCGAAAAGCTCGCTCAATTTGACTCAGTTTAGCTCTGATAGCCTCAGCCCGAAAGGGGGATTCGAGACCAGTCGAGGCTTGTTTTAACTCAGCTTGTTAAAAAATAAGCCGAGGTCGAGCAACAGGTAGCTCAGCTCAGCTCGAAGCTTGACTCAAACCTTGACTCGGCTCGTTAAAAAAATAATTGAAGCGCTCATTTGTAGACAAGATTAATTGCGACCAATTTGGGGCGGTAACACTTTTGATGCTAGGGATGAGGAAGATGATGAGATCGAGAGTCTATGCGAGACTACACGTACATCTTTTTGAAAGAGGTTAATTATTCATATTCTGTTGTTATTGGTAGTGTAGAATAAAATACACTTTTAAATTACTAGTTTAACATTTGTTATATTTTATCAAACATATATCTTTAAAATATTGATGGTATTGGATGGATTATACTTTTGTATTTATTGTTCTTTAAATTACATGTATCGTTCATATCACGTTTTTAGGTTTATAATTGTTGCTAAAGATATCTTGGCTTGATTCCCCTCGACTTGACCAGCTTGCTTGCCTTGACTCAGCTTGAACCATCAGGCTGACGAGAGCTAGTGTGTTGAGCTCAAAAATCGAGCCGAGTTGAGCTTGATCTGGGGTTCGATCTGGGCCGAGCTGAGCTGAGCTTGGCACAACTTGACTCGACTCGGCTTGATGTACAACTCTAGGAGTAGAGTAGTTTGATCGTTTCTTTTATCAAAGAGCATTGAATCTCTCATTTTCTCATTTTCCTCAGGCATCTCAAGGTAAAAAGTAACATTTACTTTTTTAACTACAATAATGTCATCTCTTAATTGCTCACGTTATCTCACGATTAGGATCCATGTTGTGTGCTTGTCTTCATGATCTTGTTCGTGATAGTTTTACTTCGGTTTTCTTCAAAATTTTCAAAGTCTAGGCTTGTATTAAACCATTTGTCTTTGTAATTCGAGCTTCGATGACAATAATCTTCTAAAATTTTATAAATCTAAAAAAAAAAAATCCATGAATCCCATAAAGTAATATCATAGGCAAAGAAATGTGCCTCATCTCTTCTTCTTCTTTTGTCACCAAGGCACTTATCTAGAATCTATTATCAAAGACCATCTACATGAGTCATTCAAGTTGGAGAGTCTTTAATTCTCTTTAGTGGCGATTTCAAGTCAAATAAGAAGCACTTGTGAGTCAGTTAACCTCCTATATAGTTGGAAAAACGTGATCGAAAAGAAAATTGCTCCTGCAAGTCCAACATACCCACGTAGGTGTCAAAAACGTTAATATATTCCATTTTCAAGATAAATTGTTTTTACCCATTCTCAGCTATTTTAATTTGAAGCATATGATCCTTGTTCTTCATGAACCCATTCATGATTGTCCTATATTAACATTAAACTAACTAATACATAGGCGGCGTGCAGTATACCCTTGCTCATATACGAAAGAAGGCTGAACCCAATAATATTATATATCATATATTTTACATATATGCTCAATAATTTAAAATTTTTAAAATTAAGTATTACTATTAGTAATAAAAATTAGCACATTTTTATCACACAAATATATATAAAAGAGATTAATTATTGTAGTGAAATTAGTTATCATTAATTAGCAATAATTGGTTCTTTTGCAACCTTTAATAAATCCTTTATAAAACACTTTGTGTGAGTGTCCACCATGGTGTTGTTGGGGGCCTTGCACAAAACCTTAGGATCTAGCCCTCCAGAACAAACCAGAATTATGGATAAAGCAATGAAATAAATCAAAGCAACAATCACACACCACCCAAGAGATTTTTACGTGGAAAACCCTCAAAGAGGTAAAAACCACGGGACCTCGTCCAGATCAACAATCCACTATGAAGTAGAACGTTACAATCTTCTTCACTCACGCAGGAGTGGATAAACAATAAGAGAAATAGAGAAAATGGAGAGATCTAACCGATTATGAGGACATAGAAGCGCTGAGATGTAGATTGCAAAGTAGAGAACCTCCACGAGCAGAACCTCCCTTCTATAAGCTTCCTCTCTCTCTTTCTCCCTCTCTCTCACCTTTGATAGCCCTAAACCCTTTAGCAAATCTCTTGCAAAGCTTTAGGAAACCCTCTTGCTATTTTGTGATACCTAGAAAAACCCTAGGCAGCCCCTTTTATAGTTTTGGGAAACTCCTTTCCGCATCCCGGTTCTTAAAGGACTCAAATCCAGATAGCAAGCAAAATCGCGGAACAATCTACGTAATCCCAGACTAGTCCCTGGAAATTCCGGGATCTGGTCTTAGCCTCTACGACCGGGTCGTAGCTCACCTACGATGGTCGTAGCTCTCCTACGACCAGTCCTAGACTACAAGAAAAAAAACCACGAACTCGCTGGACTTTGAGTCGTGCCAGGGCTCGAACCTACGACCGGTCGAGCACCTCCCACGACCGGTCGAGAGGGGCTCTGGACCGGTCGAAGACGGGGAAAAAACCCCATCAGGTGTTTGTGTCATACAACTGGTACAACATGGACAACACATCATGCAAGCGGGACGTCCAAATTTCAAGCTTAATAACCGTTATGCGAGCTATTGAATGAATTTGTAGTTCTTGGATGGATGTTCATTTGTTTATTTTTTTTTATGGTGTGGCCCACCTAATGATTGGCAGTCCTAATCCTATCATCATAGTGAGGTTTAGTTGATGTAGGGTTGGCATACACGCACCACGATAGGCCCCACATGCAAAGTGAGAGAAAAAAAAACTCTTATACTCCAATAAAATATGGACTGATGGTCGACAAATTGCATGTGTTCATATGGATGGGTCCACACGCAATTATTAGAAAGGAAAATCAATAATATTTATAGATATAAGTACTCAACGCATTTTTTCAGGGGGATTTAGATGGTAAATTATTAAAGAAAAACTACTTATACCTCAAGTAACTTGTATTGCTTTAACTTTAAATTAAAATGTTATTTATAATTGATCTTAAAACAAACTTACTCATCTCAAATAAGTTACTCATATACCATTATTAGTAGAAAAAATAATTTATTTGGTGGTATACAAAGGGTCCTAAATATTAAATCATAAATGAATACTCGATACTCTAGCAGTAGTCAACACCCTAATGGGTATGGATATGTGTATAGGGGTGTCAATGGGTTGGGTCCGGCCTACGAAATCAGAATTTTGAATTGGTAGGTCCGACGCCCTGCCTGAAATTAGGGGTGTACACGAACCGAGTTAAGCTCGATTAGCTTGCTCGACTCGACTCGAAAAAGCTCGATTCGACTCGGTTCGAAGTTGAGTTCGAGCTGAGTCGAGTTGATTTTTTTAGCTCGAAAAAATTTTGAACCGAGTTTGACCTTGCTCGAGCTCAACTCGACTCGGATCGAACCCCGACTTGAATCGAACTCGATCAAGCTAGTTTGGTAACTCGGTTTCTTTGATATTGATGTTGCTCATCAAGTGTTTGATAAAATGACTCAACGAAGTGTCGGCTAGTGGCAAGGAAGGTATGTCTATGAAACAAATACCATTTTTCCTTGATTTTGATGTTGCCTATAAGGTGTTTGATGAAATACCTGTAAACAGCTGCTTCTGTTTTACACACAATGAGATATTAAAAGTGCGCTGCATGTATTTGTGAAAAAGCTGCAGAGGCTTAATTTCAGCTCAAATTGGCCCGAGCTGCTGATCGAACTGAGCTGAGCTGGCCAATCAGGCTAGAGGACCGAGTTGAGCCGAGTTCGAGCTGGGGTCAGCTAGTGGCTGAGCTGAGGCCCGCTCGACTGGGTTTGACTTGATGTACACCCCTACCTGAAATAGTTCAAAATCTGTGCCAAGACAAACCCTAGGCTCGGCCCGTTGACAGCCTCTATAAGTGTATGAGTGCAATATACATTGGCATGCACCAGAATGGGTACCCTTGTAATGAACAATATTTTAACCCCCATTTGTGACCAGGTGAAAAATTGGTTGTGTTGATTGGGCAACCCAAGTTCACCATGCTTTGAGCTATTTTAGGTGGGCCAACTCAAGTCCATCCCACTTTCAGATGACTTTGGCGGGCCGGCACAACCTCACAGGTCATGTCCATCACACTTTCAATGATCTAAACTGTTTATATAACAAATCTTATCTTAGATGAGGTATTTATAAAAAATAAATTAATCTCTTAGATCAGGATATTTTATTCTTTTGATCATTTGATTCTCTTCCTTTGTGTTGATCAATCATTTAGTCTCCTGCTTAAGTGTACTAAAGTGTCTATAACCTTTAAATAATCAAAGAGTTGAACTTCGATTTTTTAAGAATTATTCTAGGTATTCTCATATCCAATTAAGGCCATCATTTAAATGGTTTTGGTCATTGAAAGGACCCAAATCCAATGGCTTATGTTTTGATGTATTTTGTTAGGTATTTTACTCTACTAGAGTATTAAAAACTCCAAACAGCTCCAGGTGGACCACCCACATTGTGGTCCTCATTATTTGTGCGGCAATATTAAGAACTCACAATGTCATGCCCCAAAATTCGAGTACCCGAATAGGGTGTCCAGGACCCGAATTCTAGACTCGTGACTTAAAAAAAAAAACAAAAAATAAAGTATGACAATTTCATATGCATTTTATTTTCTCCCACCATAGCCCAAAACTTTAAAATTTCAAACACAGACTAATATAACTAATTGCATAATCTGTTATTACATCGATGCATGATTGTTTAATTTAACTTGAAATAAGAAAATCAAGTCAAACATTACTACATTAAGAGTTTTAAAATAAAATAAAATTTATCTTATGTAGAATGACATGCCACGTGCATCTAACCACATTCTATGCTCCACTATTAATAGTAGTACCCTACATCTTCAAAATATTCATCACCTGAAACGGTTAAAACTGATGGGTTTTTTTTTGACCCGTTGTCCTTTCGCAACTGGGATGCGCAAAGTCCTTTCGCAACTAGGATGCGCAAGTCCTTTCGCAACTAGGATGCGCAAGTCCTTTCGCAACTAGGATGCAGAAAGGAGTTTCCTAAAACTATAAAAAGGGGTCCCTAGGATTTTTCTATGGATATATTGTGTTGATGAGAAAAATACAAGAGGGCTATCAAAGGTGAGAGAGGGAGAAAAAGAGAGAGGAAGCTTATAGAAGGGAGGTTCTGCTCGAGGAGGTTTTTCTACTTTGCAATTTATATCTCAGTAGCTTACCTATGTTCTCATAATCGGTTAGATCTCTTCGTTTTCTCTATTTCTCTTATTGTTCATCCACTCCTGCGTGAGTGAAGAAGGTTGTAAACGTTCTACTTCATAGTGGATTGTTGATCTGGACGAGGTCCCGTGGTTTTTACCTCTTTGAAGGTTTTCCACGTAAAAATCTCTTGTGTGGTGTGTGATTGATGCATTGATTATTTGCATTGCTTTATTATCCATAATTCTGGTTTGTTCTGGAGGGCTAGATCCTAAGGTTTTGTGCAAGGCCCCCAACAAAAACATAATGAGTTGACAACTCAATAAGATCACATCAATCCCAAGTTGAAAATCCCACAAGTATTACGAAATTTAACCTCGACATATTAATCAAAATAAGTTGAACACTGGATGTAAAATCATAGTTAATGATTTGACATTCATGCATATGAAATAAATAAATTATTTAACATAGCTTTTCTAAAAATACTAAGATTTGGAGTGAACAAAACACTCATGTGTGTTGATCCTTTTAGGGGATGACCCATGCAGAAAGCAGGTGTTGATCCTTTCAGGGTATGACCCTCGGCAGAGCACCGGTATAACCTTTTAAGGATAAAAGCCCAGGGCAATGCACCCATGTGTACTGATCCTTTTAGGGAATCACCCAAGGCAGAGCACCCGTGCCGATCCTTTTGGGAATGACCCTGGGCAGAGCACCCGTAAGGACATTGCATTAAAAAATAATTATTCACATAATAAATATTCATCATCACTCCTAAATAATATCAAATGCAAATGCAAATGCAAATAATAATAATAATAATAATAATAATAATAATAATAATATTTGCATTGGTTCAAATAAAAAAAATATTTCAATGTCTAGATTATATAAGGCAACAGATATGAATTTTTCAATGGGGGAATGATCACCTACCTGAAATAGAAAAATAGTGTGATGGAAGGAAAATAATCTGAAGAGATGTTGATTTCTACGTGCACTAACTTGGATTAACCAACTCTGAACTCGATGTTGAACCCTCACGTATACTTTCCCTTTTCCTAATCTCTCTTTTCTTCTCAAAATATTTCTTTTGTGATTTTCCTTTTTATGGTTTTCTATAGGTAGCATGAGAAATGGGGTATAAAAATAATGCGAGGTGAGTTAGCGGGTTGGGAGTTCATTGGACAGTTTAGATTGATTAGTGGGTCCTACCATGATGATATCATGCATGGTGGATGAGTTTACATCCGCAACCGCTACGGAAAAGTGGAAAAGAGTGGGAGTCGTGGAGGAGAGGGCTTTATTCATGGGGTGACGTGCGTCAGCACGTTACTTGCTTTTGTTGCTTTTGTTTTTTTTTAAAAAAAAAGTGGACCCCATAACTATGATGTGATAAATCCACACCGTTCATCAGTTTTGCCCGACAAGGTTAGGACATGAGCCAAAAAATGAGGGCCATCCAAAACTCATGTGGGCCACATCATATGTAACGGTGGGTTAACGGTGGAACCCACCGTTTAAAAGAACAGGGTATTACTCACAATGGATGGATGATCCTCACCGTTAAATTAGTGGACATCAAATAGACGGTCAAAATTCAAAGTCTACATTTACCAAAGATAGATTGTCAAAATTATCAAGTTATTGTGTAATTTTCATAATGAGCTTCACCCACTATTGGGTCCACAATATAAAGGTCCAAAATCAATGTGCATTGATGCAACATATGAAATGGGCTACTTAGGTCTGGTTCGCCCTAACATTACAACTCATACTGCAATGGCATTAATCAACGGTCATAAGTAGGGCTGTCAATGGGCAGGGCTTGGGTTGGGCACAAGTCTGTCTAAAGCCAGATTTCAAATTAAAAGCAGAACTGGGCCTGAGCACTTTTGCACAAGATCTGGACCGTTCATTAAGTGTGCCCAATGATGTGTGATGTAAGGCAAAAATGCCCTTGAAATCTTTAACGGGCATGGCCAGGCTGACCGGCTCTTAAGTGAAGCCCAAGCCCGACGGGCTTAAATTTAAGACGGGCCAGCTCAGCTAAGGCCCGGCTGGAAACTAGACGGGCCTGAAAACCCACGGGCCTAACCCCCTGACCGTGGGGGCCACCTTGCTGTATGTGCTTTATATCCACGTGGGCTTTGATAGATCATTTTAGCGTATGATCCCAAAATGAAGAAGATCCAAATATTAGGTGGACCACAGACCTGAATGAAGGGACTACAAAAATATTAGCTTAATGCAAAACTTTTATGGCGCTCAAGAAGTTTTTAACTGTGGGTATTCAATCACCATTATTTCCTAGGGTGTGGTCCACTTGAGATTTAGATATGCTTATTTTTTGAATCATGCCCTAAAATAAGCAGTCAAAATGGATGAATGGCATGCATGTTAGGCGCATGCATAAAGGTGGGCCCACAGTTCCATTGAAGCCGCCCCACATATGAGTGTGGGTCCCATCTCTTCTAAAGGGGAGGGGATGTGGTTTGGGTACTACCCCGCATGTTCGGAGCTTGGGACAGACTAGGGCTCTGAGGAGCAATTTTATCCACATTGTCCATTTATTTTATTATAAAATCGAGATTCTCCACTTACCATAAACAGAAAAAAAAAAATAATAATAAAAATTTGTTGCAATGTGATTGAGCCACATTATCATATACCGCATTTAATACAACAGTATTGACAATGTTAGTGATGATGTGTAGCACTCACACTGTGGGAAAACAGGTTTTTCCTGTTTAAACCATTGAGGATGATTGGTCCAATGGTTAGATTCACCTAATCAAGTGTGTCATTATGTTGAATGTGGGTCCCACATGATGTATGGTTTGGATCAATGATCATATCCAAGTAGTCCATCTGTTTTTCAACCTTATTTTAAGATAAGGTACCAAAAATGAAGCTGATATACATTTCAGGTAGACCACACCACAAGAAACAACAATCATTGAACTACCACTATTAAAATCTTACTAGCAGCGACAGTAATGTTTATTGACCATCCAACTTATTTATAAGTTTATACAAATCCCAATGAAATTAAGAAACAAATAGCAGCTTGATCTAAAACTTGTGTGACCCACAAAGAGTTTTCAATGGTCATTAACTACTTTTTCTTGTTATGTGGTCCACCTACAATTTGTGTCTGCTTTATTTTTGGAACCATAGCCTAAAATAAGCTGGCGAACGGTGTAGATATACGATGCATACATCGAGGTGGGCCCGTACGGTTAGGGTCTCACCGTTGAGTACTTCACACTTGAATTGGGCTCCGGTTGGACCGGACCTAGGTACGACTCGTCCTGAGGTTAGGTGGGCCTAGACACGCTGGCGACTATATCTATTGGAAACGGATTGGCTACTCCCCCTGACATGACACCAGCCCCGGAGCTGGTGGTCGGTGCTCTGTGGGCCCACCATGATGTATGTGTTTCATCCATTCCGTCCATCCATTTTTTTAGATCAATTTATGGTAATTAAAAAAAATGAGGTATATTCCAGTCTCAAGTGGACCACATTACAGGAAACAGTGTCTAATGAACTTCGACCGTTAAAAACTTTTTGGGGGCCATAAAAGTATTGGATCAAGTTGATCTTTGTTTTATCCCTTCATCTGGGTTTTTATGACCTAATCAACGGATTGGATGTCAAATAAACAGTACATCGGGCCTTAGGAGGATTTAAATGATGGATATCCAATCACTATTTGTTTTCCTGTGGTGTGATCCACTTGAGATTGGAATATACCTCTTTTTTATTTTTACTACCATGAATTGATCTACAAAAATGGATGGGCAGAATGGATGAAACACATACATCATGGTGGGGCCCACAGAGCACCGACCACCAGCTCCGGGGCTGGTGTCAGGGGGAGTAGCCAATCCGTTTCCATATCTATTACATGTGGGGTCGTGTACAATGATCTAAACCGTACAAAAGATTATACTCGATGTAAACATAGACGTAGGACACTGATAAATGAACTCTTCAATTGAATTTTCATATCGACCGTTGCTTTCTGGGCCATTGATTCTACGGTTAAGATTTGCCAATCTTGAAGATTTTGTAGTCATCGACCTTGAGCGATGTGTTTCGTCAGATCAACAGCTTGGATCAGACCATAGCCCCAGATCCAACGGATGTAGTCCCGATGTATTTTATTGCAGCGCGTGGGAACGTACTGGAAGTCTGGAACAAACCTCAACACGAAATATCGAGTTTTGCGAATTACACGCGTATCCGAGCCCTGTCCATACACACGCAGGCACACTTGCCAAGGAACACGTGTGTGACATCAGATCTTTCCATCAGATGGTTACATTGGTTAGATATTCAAGGCATTTCACACCTCAGGTGGGCCACAATGTACAAAGTAAACTGACAGTTAAAAGACTTTTTTTTTCTGGCCGTTCGTTTGTTTTGTATGATGGGGTCGATCTTAGGCATAAAATGACGTGATTTTTTACGGAGAAAATCAAATCATTATTTCCATCAAAATGGAAAGGTCGGATCTTGCATATATTTTCAATATTGGAACGTCTGCCTGCGTATGGATGGGCGTGATCCAAAAATTGAACGGATCAGATGATCCCTGCCAAACAATTTAATTGCCATCCACCGTCCAATCCTGAGAAGTCATAATTGTCAAACCCAAGATATCGTTCAATCCAACGCTAACCGTGGGGCCCAGTTAAGTGGACGGTCTACAAGGATCAGACATTGTCAGCCATTCATTTGGTGTGAGTCATGACCATTTAATGTAGGCCATTCCGTACAACAACCATTAATTGTCCTTCTGCAGGTAACTCGTCGATTTATCCTAGTCATAGGTTTAGCCACGTGTAGGGCATAGATGTTCTGCCCCGCGCTTGATAAAACTTCATGAAACGCACACCTTAGTATGGTTTCAACTTCAGTTCCCCCTCCCAGGGCACTTCAGTCACATACGAAAATCTGTTTGTCCTCATTACACGGTGTTTCAGACCTTGCCTTAGAACGAGTGCAATTCAAATTTAAATAATTTTTAATTTGAAAGTAAATAAAAACAAAAGTATTAATTATTTATTTTTTTTAAAGGAGCAAATATTATAATACAGAGAAATTGTCTTTTTTACCTTATTTTTTAAGACAATAGAGTTGCATGTAGATATGGATCAATGATCCATTAGACCTGAGGGATGCTAATGATACCCAAAACGGATCAATTATCACATATATTACTAAGATTAAAGCAATAGAATGATTCGAACCATTTAAGTATTTGACACCTAAATGAATAGTTAAAAATGTAAATGAGTTGCTTGTTTGTGATCTTTGCATTTATGATCCACCCAATGTTCGAATTTTCTTTTTATAAGCCAAAATATATTTTTTTCTCACACACGCACACATACACATATATATATATATATGGAAAAGGTACTATGCGCTCGAGCTGATGGGACCATCCCATGAGGTTGAGTTGTGTGGGCCCCACCGTGATGTGTTTCGAACATCTACCCCATCAGTCAGATACACCATTCCACCGTGGGCCTAGGTCTCAAAAATCAAGTCAATCTGTGACTTATGGAGGCCACACCACATACAGAAGTTGAGAGGGGCCGTGCACCATTAAAGCATTCATAATCATTTTTTGAGCCCACTGAGATGTGGTTTACAAATCCAGCCCATCCATTATGTGTGTCCCACTTGGATGAGGGTTCAGACCAAGTTTCAAAGAACATTCAAAACTCGAGGGTGGGCCCCACCAAGTGCTTTTATATGTTTTTGGCATGTCTTCACATGCTTTTAGATGGTATGGCCCACCTGAGTTTCGTATACGGCTGATTTTTGGGACTTCCCATAATTTAAAGGGGACCATTAAATGCAAGATGTTGATGGTTGACATGCATCATGGTGGGGCCCACACTGCTCGACCTCATGAGAGCTTATCGTGAGGTCGAGCACATAGTACCTTTTCCATATATATATATATATATATATATATATATATATATATATATATATATATATATATATATATATATATATATAAGATATGGAAGCTAATTTAAATTAATCGAATTTAAGTCCCCCGCATGATATTAGATGGAATTAGGTGGGATAGAATTGCATCTGGTTCATGCCAATTCCACTCAATGTTAGGGACGGTTTGTTTTTTCAAAGCAAACGTAAATACCGTGAAATTAATGGGTAATTATTATGGTTTGCATTTGAAAATTCGTAAGAATTTGCGCATTTCAAATCAGTTCAATTAGAATAATTTTAATTTTTGAACCATAGAGTAATGTATATAATATATCCATTTCGTTCATCTATTTTACTACAATATTTTGAAGCATGAGACAAAAAATAAAGTAGATACAACACTCAGGTGGCCCACACCAAAAGAAACAGTGGCCCCACAAAGTTTTTAACGGTAAGTATTCGATTTCCTTTTTCATATGGTGTGGTCCACTTGAGTTTTGGATATACCTCATTTTTTTTTCATACTATAAATTCAAATGGTATAATGGATGAACAGTGTGGATAAGATAAATGTATCACAGTGGGACCCATATATATTTTGTAATGTTTTTTATTTCCGTGTAAAAAAGTAAGTAGTAAAATTAGGTATGCTTTAAATATACGCGGAAATAGTTATTACTTTTTTAACTGTTATTTACCAATACACTGGAAAATCAAACCGGCCTTAGGGAAGAATGAAAAAGCTTGGAATTAGAATAGATGGAATTGCACTGGGTGCTGTGCCAATTTCACTCAATGTTAGCAAGTTATGTAGGTCCCACCATGATGTGTGGGCTATATCCACACCGTCCACCCATTTTTCGAGATCATTTTAGAGCATGGGCCAAAAAATCAGGTAGACCTAAAGCTCAAGTGGACCGCACCATAGAAAGCAGCGAGAAATGAATACCTATCGTTGAAAACTTCGTTGGGGCCACATAAGTTTTGGATCTACCTCATTTTTAGGCTCATGCAAAACAGATGAACAGTTTGGATATAACACGTGTTATTCTTAATAGTTTCAAATGACGGTGGGTATATCCATAAAATATTAAATATACCTCCGTATTATAAACATAGCATGGAAATAAGTTTATCCCATGGCAACGAGGGAGAGTCCCTGCTATGTGAAATAATTGTGTTTTTTTAATTCCCCAGGATTCCAGTGCCCCCATAATATAAACATTTGAACGAAACATAAACGAAGAATCACTATCATTTTAGCGTTATCCCTGTAGTATGTATTCCTGTGATAAAGCAAGTGACTGCGCGCCTGTGCAAAAGTAAAAAACAATGGCCAGATGCATGCGAACATAGGACACGTGTGAATTGTTAGGAATGTACATCACGAGGATGTAGGAAAAATGTTGATGCAAAAATCCGGTTTGATCCCTTAGACCTTCGCGTGCCTGCACAAAGAGAACAACAAAGGACACCCTGGCTTGAGTAGGGGACCCTCCGATGCCAAAGTCAGGCTTGGATTCCGGGTCTAAATGTAGCGAGGGGTTTTGAGAAAGAATTTTGCGTACCTTCCAAGATGATGGAGGTCCTCCTTTTATAGCCGCTGGAGCGTTTAATCCTAGGAGGATTCTCCTCCCAGTATCGTGCAATCGTAAGAGGATTCTTCTCCTAGTATCGCGGAGACAGGATTGTGCCCGTCTCTTGTCTTTATCCAATCCCGTGAGCTTCGGGATCGGGGATCTTATTCCGAGATATTTGGGATGAGGCCTTATTTCGCGCTGTCCCTCCTTTATCGGCCGGTCCGGTTAGAAGGTCGGCCCGAGGGATGCCTGGACTACTAGTTCGTCGTCTGGACCGACTTATCTTTTGTCTCGATTTACAGAATCTATGACTTCCCCTCGGCTCTGACGTATCCCTCTGCGACCCGAGGCGGCGACCCGAGGTGCTAAGTCCGAGTCTCGGGACTTGGTATTTTTTGTCCCCAACAGTAAGCCCCCTTACTCCGTGTGTCTCATAAGACACTTAGGAGTAGCGAGTTTTGAGTCGGTTCATAACTTGATCCGAGACGAATAGGCATTTAATGCATTCTGTGTCGCCTTTGATGGGAGACGGTTCAGCTTCTGACATCGCATGCGCCGGCAGCTGTCAAATCGCTCACCCCGCCAATGAGGTTCGGACACGTAGTAAGGGCATTATTATTGTCAGTCGACGCGCGCCACGTGTCGAGTGAGGGAGTCGATGCAGGCGTCGAATCATTTCCCCATTAATTGCCTTCGCCACATGGCAATCTTATAAAAGGGTGAGGGTCCCGCATTTCGAACTTCTATCGTCATTCCCGCTTTGTATTTCCTGTGGAGCTTTTTCTGGTCTTTCCTCTTCTTCCTTTCCTCTTTCTTGACTGTCAGCGGCTCCTTTCGCCATTTCCGCTGTCCTTCCTTCCTCCGGTGAGTCTTTCCTTCCTCTTTATTTAATGGTAATGGCGACTAGAGGTTCTCAAAGTCCCCGGGAAGGAGTTTCCGGAGATGAAGGCGAAGTGCAACGTTTTTGGAACGTTGCGGAATCGCCTTCTTTACTAACGGAGATAGCGATTGATGCGACGTTATTTGCATTTTTATCTCGAGAGGGTTACTGAAGCTCCGGCGGAGCGCCCTGCTTCCGTTGACCCTTCTCGGGGTGGGTCGTCCTTGATAACTCGCCCGGGAAGGCCTAATCTTCCAAGGGATATGGAAGAAGAAGAAGAGGAGGAGGAAGAGGAAATATTGATTGCTGAATGAACCTCTGGGTCGGTTCCTGTTGATAAGTCGGCACATGCCGAGTCTGACGGAGAAGGATCGGGGGATGACGAGCGGCCGGTTCCTTCGGTCTTAACTGAGGCGGATTTGGACAGAATCCGAATCGGGTACCACATCTCCGAATCGGTTATCACTTATCTCCCCCGTCCGAAAGACTTGCCGGATCATCCTCCTGCTGGGGCGGTCGCGATCTACCAAGTCTCGATGCAATGCGGCTTCGTCGCCCCTTGAGCCCATTGTCGGGAGTTTTGTCTCGTATTCGGATCGCACCAGGGCAAATAGTTCGAATGGGTGGAGGAACTTACTCGGGTGTCTTGTCTTGTGGTGAGATGGAGCATGCACCGCCGTAACGTGTCGACAATTTCTTCACTTATACCAAGTGCGCGTGAATCAGAACTACCCCGGCTTTTATGTCTTCGGCCTTGGCGGGCGGAGGCGGCTCCTAATAATCGACCCTCCCACTTCCAACAAACATTGGAGAGAGCGTTGGTTTTGGGCCTGTGGCCGTTGGGAGACGGCTGAGTCCGGGTCCTACGAGGCTCGTGTTCCTCGGGCGTTTTAGAGAGCAGGTGACTTGGCTCTTCTCTCTTGCCTTTCTCTATTTTTGTAATATTCTGAGTCTAATGGGCTTGTGTCTGACAGACATCCCAAAGAAGCGGCAAAAGCTCGGCTCCAGTGCTACTGCTCGGATCAAAGAGTTGAGGACGTTGGACCGCGAGATAGGTCTTGGAAGGTGCTTTTACAACCGGAGCGTCTTCATCTCGCAGGTCTAGACTCGGCCGTCACAGGTAATTGGGATTGTATTTTCACGTGCCTTTTGAGTCTTTCCTGATCTACTTCGTCTCCCTTTTTTTGTTTTTAGATCTGCCCGAAGCTCGTCCCCATCTAAGGACTGTTCCCGAATCAGAGATGACTGGAACTCGTCCTCCTCTTAGGGCGGTTTCGAAAGCTAAAGGCTCCTCCGCGATCGGTCCTTTTGTCGGAGCCTCGGCCGTAGAAGAGACAAAGAGTAGCGCGAGAAGGAGAAGGAGCTGCGAGTTCTTCGCCCCTTGTCGTCAGTAATTGGGATCGATCCAGGAAGAAAGGGTGGAAGTGAGTGGCCACGCTCGGAACCTCAGGCGGCACGACTCGGGACATGTTGCGACGGATGTCCCGAGACAGAGGAAGAGAGAAGGGGCTGCGTCTTCCGGAGGAAGAAGAGACGAGGGGCGCATCCTCCGAGAGGGGAGGAAACGAGCCGGGAGGGCCGTCCATTTTACGAAGATGGTGTCGGGGATGGTTCCCTGGGCCTTAGCCCATGGGAGCGAAAAGGAGTTCATCGGTCTCTACAATGCTCGCCGTCGCAAAAGCGCGTCGGCCATGCGGCAAGGGTGCTTTTTGAACTTGCTCCCTGCTTGGTTAAGGCCTGTAAAGAGTTATCCTCGGCCCATCGGCTGCAGACCCTTCTCTCGGAAGCTGAAGGGTGACGTGAGAATGCCGAGATACGTGTCGGCGTTCGATGGGCGAGGCGGGCCTTGCCCGGAAAAGGCCGAAGACGCAAGCGAGGCGACTTTTTCCAAGAAAGCCCTTGATGAAGCGCGGGCCGAGGTTACTCGAGTGTCAGCTCTCCTCTCCAGAGCTGAAGAGGAGAACCGGCGAATCCTTGCAACCCATGCTTCCTATGCAGATGACTTGGCTCGGGCTAAGCTTGAGGCGGCGGGGCTTATTCAGCAGGCCAACGATAAGACTCGGGAGGCGAGAGAAGGCTAGGGACCAAGCGATCAAGCATTCCTTGAGTCGGCGGAGTTCGAGGATGAAAGGGATCGCTTGTTCCAAAGCGGATTTGGAATGTGTCAAAGACATCAAGAAATCCTTTCTGACCTTGATCTCTCGAAATCGAAAGTGGAGGAGCCTCGAATCCGAGAATCCGGACGCCGCTGCTGAAGTCACTGCTGGGGATGAAGCCGGTACATGCGAGAATGCTTTAAGTACTGTTCCTTCCGGAAGGCAGTAACCAGGGGTCCTTGTATTTATTTATTTATTTTTTTTTTTTGTAAGAACGGTTTGAAGATAAATGAAAGATAGCACTTTTATTCATAGAATTTGGCTTTAAATCTTTCTCAATTCGGATTCCTTGAATCTTAAGTGCCGAGCTAAGGATAGTAAATTTTTAAGTGTTCAGCGTTCCAAGGATAGGGCAGCGATTGTCCGTTTAGATCTTCTAATTGGTATGTTCCTGGCCGGATGGTACCCGAGACAATGTAAGGTCCTTCCCAGTTTGGTCCTAAGGTGCCCGATCCAATTTCTTTAGTATTCAGAAATACTTTTCGGAGAACCATATCTCCCATCCGGAACCGTCGATCTTAATTCGGGCATTATTGAGGCAGGAGCCACTTGTCGTTGCTCTAGGGCTTACGTGCGTAGTCGTGCCACTTCCCTTTGCTCGTCCAGGAGGTCGAGTCCGAGTGTGAGGAGTTCTTCATTTTCATCCGCGTTGAATGAAGTGACTCGGGCAGAAGGTAAGCCGATTTCAACGGGAGTGACGGCTTCCGAGCCGTAAGCGAGTGAAAAGGGGTTTCTCTGTGGCGGTTCGAGCCGTGGTTCGGTAAGCCAAAGAATTTTCGGGAGTTCTTGGCCCATGCTCCTTTGGCTCGGTCAAGCTTGGTCAGGAGATGTTGCTTGATAATCTTGTTAACGCCTCAACTTGCCCATTAGTTTGAGGATGATGGGGTGAAGAATAAACGTTTCGATTCCGAGGTTGTCGCACATCTCGCGAAAGTTTCATTATCGAATTGCCTTCCATTGTCGTAATAATGATACGGGGTATTCCGAATCGGAGATAATGCTTTTCCATACGAAATCGGTGATCTTACATTCGGTTATCTTAGCTAATGGCTCTGCCTCGGCCCATTTCGTGAAATAATCACTTTGCTACCACAAAGCAAACTTAGTCGACATTTTCCCATAGGGAGTGGGACCGATAATATAGATTCCCCATTGCGCGAAGGGCCAAGGACCGGTCATTGGCGTCAATGCCTCGGGAGCTTGTCTCGGAATCGCTGCGAACCTTTGACATTTGTCATATTTTTGGACGAGCTTGCGGCGTCGTTTTGGATAGTGGGCCGCAATATCCTCGTGTAGGACCTTGTGGGCGAGAGACCGCCCTCGAGTGGTTTCCAGATTCCTTCATGGATTTCGCGTAATACATAGTTTGCCTCACTGGGTTTGAGGCACAGCAACAACGGAGCGTAATAACCTTTCTTATAGAGAGTATCGTTGAGTATGGTGTAACGGGAGGCTCGAGGAACCGCACTCGTCGAGCCTCGGCACGATCTTTCGTGTTCCCCCTTGTCGAGGTATTAGCGGATTGGATCGATCCAGGATGATTAGAGTCGATTGCATTGTGGCCTTGCTAGGTGGTTCATTTATGCTCGGTTTATCGACGTATTCGACGAGGGACGGACTGGGTATATCGCCTTCATCGGCGGAGGCTAGCTTTGCTAATAAGTCGGCTTTGCGTTTTACGTACGAGGGATCCGAGTGACATGACAGTTGAAATCCATTGATAAGTTCTTTCGCTTTCTCCATGTATGCTCTTAATTGGTCTTTCCGTGTCTGCGGTATACACCAGGTGACTTGACTTACAACCAAGCGAGAATCGTGAAAACACTTAGGTGTGTGACTCCCATGTTGGGCGCGAGTCTGGAGGCCGAGTAACAATGCTTCATATTCTGCCGTGTTGTTCGACGCTTGGAATCCAAGTCGTAAGGCATACTGTATATAGGTATGATCGATGGTTTCCAACACAATCCCAGCCCCACTTGCCTTCGAGTTGGAAGAACCGCCGACAAACAGTTTCTAGGGAATGGGGCAGGGTAGGGTCGGTGTAGCGGCTGTTGTTGGAACTGCAACATCCTTTGGCATATCGTTGACCGGGAGATCGGTTGGTGGGGTTCCTTCGGCAATAAAATCAGCTACGGCTTGCCCTTTGATTGCCGCCTTCGGTTTGTATTGAATATCAAACTCACTTAGTTCGATAGCCCATTTCGTGAGTCGGCCGGAAGCTTCTGGTTTCTGCAAAACTTGGCGGAAGATCGGTCATCACGATGATGGTATGGGCATGAAAATACGGCCTGAGTCGGCGAGAAGAGGTTATTAGTGCCAAGGCTACTTTTTCCAAGCTTGGGTATCTCGTTTCTGCTGGCAATAATGCTTTGCTGACGTAATATCTGGCAGGTGCTTTCCTTCGGATTCTCGTATCAAAGCCGACCTAACCGCGCTTCTCGGATCGCTAGATACGAAATCGAGGATTCGCCTGATTCGGGCTTTGATAAGAGAGGTGGAGAACCGAGATATGATTTTAATTGTTGGAATGCCGCCTCGCATTCTTCCGTCCAACCCATTGTTTGTCGTCCTTTCAACTGCTTGAAGAAAGGGAGACATTTATCCGTGGCTCTGGACAAGAACCGGTTAAGTGCAGCGACTCGTCCAGTCAACCTTTGGATGTCCTTAATGGTTTTAGGGGATTCCATATCAATCAAAGCCTTTATCTTCTCAGGGTTCGCCTCTATTCCTCGCTGACTAACCAGGAAACCGAGGAATTTTCCAGAGCCCACCCCAAAAGCACATTTACTCGGATTTAGCTTCATCCGAAATTTCGTAAGATGAGGAACATTTCTTCCAAATCATTCACATGATCTGCCGCATGTATGCTTTTGACGAGCATGTCGTCAATGTATACTTCCATGGTTCGGCCTATAAGCCGAGCAAAGATTTTGTTAACTAATCTTTGGTAAGTTGCGCCGGCATTCTTTAAACCAAATGGCATCACTCGGTAACAATAAAGGCCTTTGTCGGTGACAAAGGTAGTTTTTGATTTATCTTTCTGATGTATTACAATTTGATTATACCCTGAATACGCATCCATGAAGCTAAGGAGCTCATGTCCGGCGGTACTATCTACTAACTGGTCTATTCTCGGAAGCGGAAAGCTATCCTTCGGGTAGGCTTTATTTAAATCAGTGTAGTCAATACAGACTCGCCACTTCCGTTGGATTTCTTTACGAGCACGACATTGCGACCCATTCAGGATAGTGTATTTCTTTATGAAATTAGCTTGGAGAAGTTTCTTTGACTTCTTCTTCAATGATGGCGTATCGTTGGTCGAGCGGTCGTCGCTTCTGTCGGATCGGTCGGCATGACGGATCGATGTTGAGTCGGTGAATCATCACAGATGGGTCGATCCCGGGCATATCATCATGGCACCAGGCAAATACGTCAGCGTACCTTCGGAGCAAGGCTATCAGGTTTTCTCTCGAATTTGTAAAAGACGAGCCAATTGCACCGTCTTGGATCCATCTGTTTCGACCAGGGGGATTGAGATAAGATCTTCAACCGGCTGCCCTCGTTCATGACCCTCGCCCCGAGGGTCCAATGATTCGATCGTTGATATGTTGATCGGACTTTTGTTGGCGGTCCCTTTTACAGCTATCATGTAACAGCGCCTCGCATCTTCTTGGTCTCCTTTGACAATTCCCACTCCGTCTCGGTCGAGAATTTCAAGGAAAGATGGTATGTGGATACCACGGCACTGGAGGAGACTTAAAGAAGGTCGGTAAGTATTGCATTGTATACCGAGGGTTGATCGACGACTAAGAATTCTACCATCATCGTTGTCCGATGTGGGGCATTCTTGAGCGGTGAGTGGCAACGAAACAGTTCCTTCTGGGCGTGCCTTGTCCCCGGAAAATCCGATTAACGGGGTCCGAACTGGACGTAGCATGGATCATTCGATTCCCATTTTATCGAACGCCTGAGTAAATAATACGTCTGCAGATGATCCCGTATCGACGAGTATCCGGAACATTTTCGAGTTAGCGATAGTCAGGGTGACAATCAATGCGTCATCGTGGGGGTGATAGATACCTCGGGCGTCTTCCTCTGTGAACGAAATGCAATATCTTTCCCTTTTCTTCTCCTTTGGTGGCCGATCTATAATCATAAGCTCGGACTCAGGCTGACTAAGTTTTCTCGCATGATTCCTTCGAGCATTGTTTGAGTCGCCCCCACCTCGCGGACCGCCGATAATTGTCCGGATTTCTTCCATCGGCTGACTCTCGGTCGGACGTCTCTCAGTTACTTCAGCTTTGACTATATGTTCTTTGAGTCGGCCGTCCTTTATGAGCCGTTCGATCTCTTCCTTTAGGTGACGGCAATCACTTGTGTTATGCCCGTGATCACGGTGATAATGGCAGTATTTATCCTTGTCTCACCGATTAGGATTACTTTTGAGCTTATTGGGCCAGTTGACAAAGCCTTCACTCTTGATTTCCATCAATACCTGTTCCTGAGTTTTGTTCAGGGGGGTATACGTGGAAAATCGTCGATCCGGGCGTTTGCCTGACCTTCGCTCATCGTGCGCCTGATCATCCTTGCGTTTCCTTCCTCCGGTTGAGTCGGCTTCCTTTTTGGCCGACTCTTTGACCAAAGTTTTAGTTTCACGCAGAATTCGCGTTTCTTCGGCGTTTGCATACTTATCCGACCGTGCCATAAACTCTGCCAGAGTATCGGGCGGAGTTTTGTCTAGAGATGCCAGGAATGGCTTATCTCTAACTCCTTGCATGAGCGCATTGAGAGCCGTTTCTTCTGAGTGTTTTCGAACTTGAAGGGATTCGAAATTGAAACGCTTGATATAATCTTTTAATAGCTCTCCCTGCTTCTGAACTATGTTGTTCAGATGTGCGGGGGGCTTCAATTTCTTTTTCCGCCGATGAAGTTGGTGAGGAAGGCGTCGCTCAGCTCAACGAATGAACTGATGGACTTTGGTTTCAAGCTGTTTGAACCATAGTCGAGCTACATCGGTCAATGTAAGAGAAAAGGCAGACACATTCGCATCCGAGGCATCGTGGAGCTCCATATATGTTTTGAAGCATTCGATATGTTCCGTCGGGTCGGTCTTGCCGGTGAAGGGGTGATCTGAGGTGCGAAACCTCTCGGGCAACCGAGCCTCCATTACCGAGTCCACAAAGGGGGACGCCTTTGCTTCGGACCTGGTTGGATGCATATTTCGGCTATGCCTCATGTCTGCCATTTCTTTCGCCATTTCCTCTCGTACTTCTCTTTTAAAATTTTGAATATCGACTTTCCAAGGTTCACTACTCTCTGCCGTGCCTTCTATGGAAGGTCGGATGCGCCTCCTTCGCTCTATCTCGTGTCGAAGATCGGTTGGGGGCAAAGATGCGTTGGCCGACTGAGCTGGAGATGGTTCAGAGGCGCCTTGGGGTTGGCTCGGCCGGAAAGACCGCTGGCGCGCGGAAGGTTGAGGATCAACCGCTGCAGTCGGTACATGCGCTGTTGTCTCCCCTTGGGGAGGCGGGAGTGGTTGCATTTTTCGCCGATACATTCGTTCCAAAGATCGCTTCATCATATTCATATCGATCGGATTTCTTGAACCTCCCGATCTAACCGCCCATCGTTCCGACCCCGTGATTGTTGCTTGTTCAGTCGCTCCTCGTTGGCGGTTGTTAGGTGGGTTACGGGCTGCAGGGACGCGGCAAGGCCTGCGGCCCCATGTAACCGCGATCTCATTCAGATCTTCTTCTGGGATCGTTCTTCTAGTCATCACCATGGAATTCAATAGAAATAAGGGATGGCTTTTTGTACGTTCCCACAGACGGTGCCAAACTGTTGATGCAAAAATCCGGTTTGATCCCTTAGACCTTCGCGTGCCTGCACAAAGAGAACAACAAAGGACACCCTGGCTTGAGCAGGGGACCCTCTGATGCCAAAGTCAGGCTTGGATTCCGGGTCTAAATGTAGCGAGGGGTTTTGAGAAAGAATTTTACGTACCTTCCAAGATGATGGAGGTCCTCCTTTTATAGCTGCTGGAGCGTTTAATCCTAGGAGGATTCTCCTCCCAGTATCGTGCAATCGTAAGAGGATTCTTCTCCTAGTATCGCGGAGACAGGATTGTGCCCGTCTCTTGTCTTTATCCGATCCCGTGAGCTTCGGGATCGGGGATCTTATTCCGAGATATTTGGGATGAGGCCTTGTTTCGTCTTGCCCTCCCTCCTTTATCGGCCGGCCCGGTTAGAAGGTCGGCCCAGGCATGCCTGGACACTTGGTTCGTCGTCTGGACCGACTTATCTTTTGTCTCGGTTTACAGAATCTATGACTTCGCCTCGGCTCTGACATATCCCTCGGCGACCCGAGGCGGCGACCCGAGGTGCTAATTCCGAGTCTCGGGACTTGGTATTTTTTGTCCCCAACAAAAAACTAAGTCCATTTCAAGCGCGACTCGGCTGCGACAGTGGAACCAGCAATGTGGGTCCGATCCTAACCACAGGTCCTACCCAGATGTTCTCATTGTATATCCATCCCGTCCATTGATTTTTTCAGCTTAGTTTTTGGGCATGGCCCCAAAAATGAAGCATATATATATATTTCAAGTTTACCACGTCACAGAAAAAAATGATAATTAAACACCCACCATTAAAAACTTTCTAGGGTCCATATTAATATTTATTGGCCATCTAACCTGTTGATAAAGTAATTCTGGCATGAATAAAAGGAAAAAGTAAATATTAGCTTGATTCGAAACTTTTGCAGCCCACGAAAGGTTTTTAATTGTCAATAATCACTGTTTCCTGTCGTATGGTCCACATTAAAATTTTACCTTCTTCATTTTTCGGACCTTATCCTAAAATAAGGTATAAAAACCAATAGACGGCGTGGATATTTAATAAATACATCGAGGTGGGCCCTACGGTCAGGGACGGTCCCATATAGCTGGTTTCGCGTCGCAGCCAGTCGCGCTCTTCCTTTCATTCACCGCCGGCCACACATTGCTGTACGATGCGGACCGTTTACTGCCCTACTCTGACCGTCCAGTCCTTCATGCACGTGTTGCCCAGTTGTTTGTGTACACGTCTTATTTGTAGCAGTGGGGCCACAAGGAAAACGGACAGGAGTTCCACGTGTGCAAGTACACGACTTGGCTGTAACCCGGGATTACAAGGCTCCCCTGCAACCCAAGCCTCTGTGGGGCCCACCATGATGTTTATGTTATATCCACCCTGTTCATACGTTTCTTCAGCTCATTTTAGTACGAGATTCAAAAAATGCGAGAGATTAAGCACTCAAATAGACCACACGAGTGAGGATTGAATTCCTACTGCTGAAATCTTAACAGGGGATCAAAGAAGTTTTGGATCAAGTCCATATTTGTGTTTTCCCTTCATTCAGGTGGGATTCACCTTATGAACGGATTGGATGGCATCTAAACATCACGTTGGGCCCCAGGAATGTTTCAACGGTTGATGTCTTCAGTGTCTAGGCAACCACATGCAACTTGAAACTTCATGCATATCCGTTAAAATAATTTTGGAGGAGAACCATATTTCCAGCCGTGCAACCCCACGTGCCAAAGCCAAGAACTCACCCGTGACTTTTGGCACACGTGTCAGAGATATGAGATGTTCATCAGATGGGTCCCGTAGTTGCCTTTCATCATTGCAATAAAACACGGCGAACTATCATAATGTGGGTCCCACGTGCTGGAAAATAGACGGTCAAAATTGATATCTAGTGTCCAAAAAAACGTACGTTTGCAGTTCATATAATGAATAGAACGGCTTGATCTTTAGCATGTTTCAACTTTACAGCGGAGCATACCTAACCAACGTCTCAGATTTTACGCACGTTCCCCACGTGACACACGGACGGCGCTTGATATTAGCAGGTGCAGATGCGCGGTACGAAACAATATTAGCCATATATTTTTTTGTACCGTATTAATAAATAATAATGCCGTTTTGTCTTTGTCGCGACTGAGGTTGTACCATGTTTCGGCGCTTACTGGGGCACAAAAGTTCAGTAATGTGATGATTTGAACGGTCCATATTCTCAGTAATATCATAAATAAGCTATCAGAACATAACGACAAGTCATGAAGGATTGTAAGCTTTGAATTTAGGATCTGAATTCGAGCCATTGAAAATTTTCTTCTCATTGTTCTAAATTCATTTACATGTAGGAATACCCAAGAACCGTCCATTCAGTTTAAATTTCTTAATATAGCTCTTATAACATATATTCCACAATATGGACGGTTTCGATCATCGTAAAACGCAGCTTCATGTGGGTCCTAGTGGCGGCCACATGTGCGATTTGCTAAATCGGACAGAGACAATGAACTTCGTGTTATCCGATAGAAACGGGAAACGGATTGGCTACTCCCCCTGACAGCAGCCCCGTGGCTGGTGGTCGGTGCTCTGTGGGCTCCACTATGATGTATGTGTTTCATCCATTCCGTTCATCCATTTTTACAGATTATTTTAGATTTAATGCCAAAAATTACAGGGATATAAATCTCAAGTGGACCACACCACAGGAAAACAATGGTGATTGGATATCCACCATTAAAATCCTCCTAAGGCCCACTGTACTATTTATTTGACATCCAATCTGTTGATTAGGTCATAAAGGACCAGATGAAGGAAAAAACCAAAGATCAGCTTGATCCAAAACTTTTATGGCCCCCAAAAGGTTTTAATGGTACACACTTATTCAACACTGTTTCCTGTAATGTGGTCCATTTGAGATAGATATATACCTCATTTTTGGTCTTATATCATAAAATTATCTGAGAAAATAGATGGACGGCATGGATGAAACACTTAAATCATGGTGGGCCCACAGAGCACCGACCATCAGCCATTGGCCGGTGGCAGGGGAGTAGCCAATCCGTTTCCGAAACGAATTTCGTTTTAATACCGTTCTCCCAAAACTGATATTCACACCATATTTTTTAACGGAAGCCCTTTTCCCTGCTTTTGGTGCTAAAATAGTATTAAAATGGAGCTACCGTAGAAAATTGACTCATTATCGGAAGCGGATTGGCTGGTGTACCTCACACCAGCTATATAGCTGTATTGACGCCAGCAAGTTCGGTCTGACCATGAGGTATGCGTTATATCTAAACTGTCCGTACATGGGCAAGCTCGTCTTAAGGCCATGGATGAAAAATAAAAGAGATATAACAATCAAGCGGACCACACTGCAAAAGGCAGCGAGGGATTGAACGTCGACCATTGAAACCCTTTTTGGGACTACAAAAGTTTTGGATCAATATGAAATTTATTTTTCCTTTTCATCCAGGTCTTTGTGACCTTACGAACAGATTTGACGGAAAATAAAAGTTATGGCAGGCCCTGCAAATTTTTTAACGGTGAAAATATGATCTCTCCTGCTATTTGTGATGTGGTCCAGCTGATCTTTGGATATGATTCTTCTTTGGATAATGATCTAAAATGATCTCTAAAAATATACGAATGATGTAATATAATAAATAGATCACTGTGGCCAATCTAACTTTGATCTCCTTTGGACGAGAACGGATCGGCTACTCCCCTGCCACAGCCCCGTGGCTTGTGGTCGGTGCTCTGTATGCCCCACCATGATGTACATGCGTCATCCATTCCGTTCATCCATTTTTAAAGATCATTTCATGGATTGACACCAAAAATGAGAGGCATCTAAATCTAAGGTGCACCACACCACAGGAAAACATTATTGATTGGATATCCACCATTAAAATCATCCTAAGGTCCACTGTACTATTTATTTGACATCCAGTCTGTTGATTAGGTCATACAGACCCAGATGAAGGGAAAAAACAAAGATCAACTTCATCCAAAACTTTTATGGCTCTCATAAAGTTTTTAATAGTCAAAATTAATTCAACATTGTTTCCTATAATGTGGTCCACTTGAGATTGGTATATAAGTAATTTTTTGTCTCATACTATATAATGATCTTAAAAAATAGATGGACGAAAGGGATGAAACACATACATCATGTTGGAGCCCACAGAGCACCTAACACCAGCCATTGCCTGGTGACGGGGAGTAGCCAATCCGTTTCGACCGTTCGTACAACTCGGCGCTCGAGGAGCGGACGCGGATTGCGTGCTACCCCCGCCCGTCCCTATCTCCGAAAGGGCAGGTCTGTGGGCAGGCCCACCGTGATGTATCTTTACATCCGAACCGTCTATCTTTTTCTCAAGATTATTTTAAGGCGTATAAGTAAAAATAGGCAGTTCCAACGATCAAATGGACCACACCAAAGATGACTCTTGCATTTAATGCCCGAAGCGATATAGCTAGTGTGGGGTACTCTTGTTTATTCATTTGCAAATCGTAATCAATTAGAAAATGACACATTTACACCCGTTAGTTTTTTTGACAAAGACACTCCTTTTTTTGTCTCTTTCTCCCTGACAAAAAACACAAAGGAATTACCCTAGAAAAGGCCAAAAAAAAAAAAAGTTGTTATATATATATATATATATATATATATATATATATATATATATATATATATATAAAACAAGGGCGTAAACATCAGCCTTATGTCGATCCCCATAGGGGTGGCTAACAGTGAAGTGTGATCTTACAGTGCTGTGTACTAGCAAACTAACCAAAAGAAAACATAGATATATATGGGAATAGGTTCTATGCGGTCCAGCTCATGGAAACTTTCCATGAGGTCGAGCAGTGTGGGTCCCACCATAATGCATGTCAAACATCAACACCATTCATTTGATGAGTTCCCTTTAAATTATGAGATATTCTAAAAATCATCCATATATTGAACTCAGGTGAGCCATACCATCTAAAATCATGTGAAGACATGCCTAAAACATATAAAAGTACTTGGTGGGGCCCATCTGAAATTTGAATGCGTCTGAAACATTGTCTAATCCCTCATACAAGTGGGACACACATAATGGATTGGCTGGATTTGTGAACCACGTCTCACTAGGCCAAAAAAATGATTATGAATGTTTCAATGGAGGGTAACCCCTCTCAACTTTTGTACATGGTGTGGCCCCCACAAGTCACGGATTGACTTGATTTCTTGGCCCTAATCCCACCATGGAATGGTGGATCTGACGGATGGGGTAGATGTTAGAGACAGATCGGGTAGAAGTTAGACACGCATCACAGTGGGCTCACACAGCTCGACCTCATGGAAAGTTCCCATGAGCTCGACCGTATAGAACCTATCTGTAGAAGTGGTGGCATCCATCGCGATGATTAAGTGAGGTGAAAATCGAGTGGATCCACTCCGTGGGTGGGCCATTCCAGCACACCATAACGTACCGTCAGCTTCCTGTTTATATTGGCGTGGTTTCTAGCTGACGTTGATGCTTGGTTTTCACTAGTTGTAATGACCCCAAACACGAAAGATGAGCAGACACAGGAGATATGATGAAATTAATCAACTATTCAATCACTTACTAAATGTGTAAATAGCTTCAGCAATATTTAGAGGGTATAGTCTGTCGTTTGTTGATGGGTTATAC